>OX371191.1:20160000-21597670 GCA_947310845.1 Yponomeuta plumbellus | reverse complement strand
AGTTCAGCCAGAAAACCATTTGCAGATCTGGGAAACAAGCAAAAGAAAAGGCAGTCAACTACATTGAACGAATATTCGGACGATGAGTTGTCTTTTGCTCTTGTTTCTAATCTTAAGTCAAAAGGAAGAAGTGACCCTGCCCAAGTAATTGAACACCTCATGAAAAATCCTGACCAAGCTCATGAAGTTCAATCATTGTTGTTCAATAAGGAGAAGAAGAAAGCTATTCAAGAAGATCAAGCTTTGGCTCTTGCTACTTTACTGGACTTGTCAAAATGGAAATATTTGGCACTAAGGTCTACCTTGTCAGAAATCAAGGATTCAGCACAGCTTCCTTCATACTACAAGTTATTAAAAGCTAAAAAGAAGTGCTATCCGGATATATCTAATATTGAAATAACTGAAGATGGTGCAAAGGTTAAACTGCAAGCGTTACTTGATTTGACTGTACAGAGGATCTTGCAAGTGGTTGGCGAACCTCTAGATCTATCAACTAGAGAATTGAAGATGACCAGCAAATGGGGATTCGACGGATCGTCAGCACAAAGCAACTACAAACAGAAAAGCGAGTTGCCGGGCTTTGACGACTCATCTGTGTTCATGACGAGCCTTGTACCATTGAAGCTGGAGTCTGGTTTGTTGGTAATATGGGAGAATCCGAAACCGTCGTCTACGTTTTACTGCAGGCCTGTCCAGTTTAAGTTTGCAAAAGAAACCAGCGATTTCGTCAAACAAGAAGAAGCTGCGATGAAGGAAGATATCCAAAATCTTAAAGTAACCAGATGTAGGGAATTCGAGATAAGTCATGATCTTCACATGACAATGATTGACGGCAAGATAGCTACAATTATCACCGATAATCCATCTGCAGCGACTTGCCCTATATGGCTGGCAAAGCCAAGTGATATGAATAACCTCTCTCAAGTATTCTCAAGACCTGTTCGGGATGAGGTATACCAGTATGGACTCTCTACACTTCACATGTGGATCAGTTGCATGGAGTGTCTATTGCACATATCTTATAATTTGGACTTTGAGATGTGGAGTGCACGAGGTGCAAAGTTCTTAAGAAGGCAAGAAAGAATTTAACCCAACAGGAATTCAAAGAACAGATGGGACTCTTGATTGACATCGTAAAACAGGGATTCGGGACTACCAACGATGGAAACACAGCCAGAACATTTTTTAGAGAGTACGAGAAGAGTGCACAAATCACGAAAATTGATGAGAATCTCATAAGGTACTTCGCTGTTATCTTGCAAGTAATATCTTCCGGGAACGTAATCAAAATAGAGAAATAGAGAGTTTTCGGGAATACTGCAGAGAGACAGCTGAGCTTTTTGTCCACCATTATCCCTGGTACAATATGCCAGCTAGCGTGCACAAACTGCTCATACATGGGGCGGATATTTGCAGACATTTCTCATGTCTTCCCATCGGAATAATGTCTGAGGAAGCATCTGAAGCAAGAAACAAGGAGTTCAGAAATGCAAGAGAGCAACACACTCGGAAAATAGGGAGGATCCAAAATAATGAAGATATTCTTCATAACTTTTTAATAACTTCAGATCCCTATTTATCTCACATGAGGCCAAAGTATACCAAATGCGAGAAACTCAATTTATTTACGGAAGCTATTGACCTACTAGAGAAAGCGGTTCAGGAAGAAGAAGCAATGGATATCCATGAAGTTTCAGTAGAAATGGCAGATCCTTTGGCATGATTACCACAACAGCTTTACGGCTCTAAACAGCTCATCAGAGCTTAGCAACAGCTCTTTTCAGGGCTATCATATATATGTATGTTTCTTGGTTAATACAGTCAATATGGTATCCATTTTGAAATAATAATATGACACAGACTTTATCTTTAAAAAGAGAAATAATATTAAGACAATCGAAATCAAACACTCACAAAAAATGTTTACAATAATATAGTTCGTATTTTGTGACGATGTCATTAACACAATATTTCTTTGTAGGTATTTCAATACAGATTTTGAGAAATATTTTTAACGTCATTCTAGCTAAAAACTCACTATAATCATGGTTGTAAGAAAATAAATCCGCTGCATAAACTTTTTTTGAAATATTGATACTTTCATTTTGTATTATTCTTTGAGAATCGATTAAAGATTTTAATGGGTAGTGGGAATTATCGCGCATCTAGTCCCTTTGATAGTATGATAAATAACAAATACTTAGGTAATTACTTCGTATTACATTTCGAGGAATTCGGTATACCCAGTGTCGTTATAGCTACAATATTATTACAATATTAGTGTGGTGGGGCCAGAAGCAATGTATGTGCCTGTATGTAAATGTTATGTTATGTTATTAATCAAATAGTCAAGATTCTAAGGACTTAAATTACACGTAGCTCGAGTCAATGGTCATGAAAAATGGTCGCTAAAACTAGAGCCATGAGATATTAAAGAAAAATTCTTTGTTTTACAAATCAGTACTAGTGTTCATAACTATTATTAGTGCAAAAGCTAAGGTAAAAAGGTTTCAAATGCTTCACACATTATACATATTAAAATAATATTTAGTATGGAAAAATGCAAAGTGCTGTGGAAGCCAAAGCGGCAGACTTATGAACATGGTGTCAAGGCATGAAATACTCAGAATTATGCGTACTATAACGCCTACTAGCCGCTTTGCCTAAAAGTATTACCTTTTGAAAGATTTTCGCGTTTATAACTTTTTCTCCATACAAAAAAAATACAATATTTTTTTTTACTATGAAAACGCACTTTTAACCAAAAACGCTAAATAAAAAAGTTATTGCTATTGTTACAAACAGTAAGTAAAAAAAAATCAGCGTGATATCTCAATTTTGAACCCTAAGTCCACCATATTCGATTTTTCTACCACTGTGGGCCGGGCCGCTCACTCGTGCTGGAATCGCTCTTTCTTCTGTAAATGAATCATTAGAAACTACGTCACGGCCCTCACTTCCGTTTCTTATTTGAGGCACAAACTTATTGTGAGTTAAAAAAATGTTTGTATTAATAATCTCAAAATGGTAGGTAGGTACATAATTGTCTCACTTGAACCTTTGCATCCTTCAACCCTCGAGTAGTTTTAAAATTATGGCAGATTGGGTTTTTACGATCAAAACAAAAATAATCGTGTTATTAGGCTTTTACCTCTAAGAGCCTTATCACACCAGCGAGCGATTTGAAAGCGATGCGATTACATCACGACGAGAAAATGATGACGTTGCGTTGCCGCGGCAATAACGCTGCGCCGTCGCGACGATGTCGCTGCGATTATCACTGCCATTTTGAATAAACAAAGAATACTTAACAATAAATGATAGTTGACTTTCGTTTTCGTCTTCGAAGTAACAAAGTCAGCAAAAGTGTTTCCTCGTTAGATAAATCCAGTTTGCTATACATATATTCAAATCAAATCAAATCAAGTATTAATTTAACAAAAACAAAACGTTTGCTGAACGCAAAAGTTGTTGTTTCACAATTAATAGATTACGTGGAAAAGAATCTAACAAAGAAACTCCATATTTAGTGTTTTCTAAACAGTTTTAAAATTAAAACTCATGAATGTGTTGAACAGTAGACACAATTGTGCTTTAAATATCGTTAATGAGAAATGAATTTACTGTTTATCACCAGACATCTCGATCTTCTTAATGATAATAAGCTTTTTTTGCACAGCGCATTTTTTTAGCCGCGTTGAAGGTAACTCTAATATTTATATCTTTGGGGAACCTTGAGTGTCCATAACCCGGATCGCATGCCACGAGGTTGCTGCGTTGTCGCTGTGCAATCGCTGCGAGCCTGCTACGCAATCGCCTGGCTTTCAAATCACTCGCAAATCGCTTTGAAGTGTGATATTATATTTCTTTACATTGCCAATTTCCGTTCGTCCGTCCCTGTATAATGCAACGATACAAAACATGGTGCCAAAAGCCAGTGTACGCAATATATTATACAGGGTGTAGTGAAATCCCCGTATATTTCTGTAATTGAGGGATTCTCTCCAACAACTTTTATTTCGGAAAAAAGTGAAATATTTATTGTTCGCAAAAAATATTAGTACGGAACAGATTTGTTTGGCGTTTTCCAAATTGTCTTCATCGTAAAAGGGTATTGACAAGTAGAATTATTTTGTTACACTCTGTCTAAAAGGTCGTATTGCACGTGACATATAATTTTGTCTCGATGTATATCCAATTGCTCATTTAAGCTGTTTGAAGTATCCAGTAAAATAACAGAGAATGACCGGGGAAAGAAACGAAATATGAGATTAAATTACGAGCTGAGAGATGAAAGCACGTACAGAAAAAGTTAATCTCCATTCCATTAGCCGATGCACTACAAAGACTGAAAGTTTGCTTAAAGGGATTTATTCTCCAAGATAAAATAATGAATTTATTGCGCCATGTCTAGAGGACCAAAGGGGTCCTCTTAGTGCCAATCTTAAGCTGAGAAATGTTAATTTATTTTTAATAGACGCGGTTGGTATAGTCGACGGCACATCATCGTTTACATCCATGCACTCTACTCCGTTGCGTTATGAGTGACATTGTAGGTTGGTTGGTTTTAGGTTGAGTGTAGGTTGATGTGCTGTCGATTGTACGCTTGCTTTGCGATATAGCTGTGTTCGCGATTATGTTTGTTTAGTTTTGTTTCATTAGAATATAGTATGAACAATACCGATCAATTCAGAACACGGTCCACTTCCATTCAATTGGTGTCCCTTTTGTGGTGTTATTAAATTAATTAAAGTAGAATAGAATGCCTTTTAGGACATTTTAGGGCCTTAGGGGATGAATTTTGAAAAATCCTTTCTTAGTGCTCCCCTACGTTACCAAAGGAACCTTTGTGCAAAATTTCAAGTTTCTAACTCTTATAGTTTAGGCCCTGCGTTGATATGTCAGATGAACTATCGCGGGTCTTGTGCTGTATTTTTTACCAACAGAAATAAATAGCTCTTCCTCGATCTATATTCCATTTTCGCATACTACGCCCGTAAAACTGCAACAATCAACGGCTGGCGCGGATGCATCGCATAACGAGTCAGATTGGCCACGGTAGTGTGCTCGCAGGTATTCTAATACAGTACGGCATGAGTGAGGTGCCTGTCCGAGTCAAAATACTTCGCATCTACAGGGTGTCCGTTATGAGTGGTCCAAACCGTAATTGGTGCAGGGTTGGCCTATCCTCTATCTCGAAAACAAAAAATTGGTTCAGTAAAGTGTCATGGTTTTCAAGGTATTTGAGATCAAAGATGTTTTTTTTTATTTTATACTAGACGAAAACCCGGCTTCGCTCGGGTAAAATGTAGACGCAAAATAATATTCCACTATGTTTTTTTTATATGGTGACGCCTCTGTATTTATCAACCACCAGTAGATATAAATCTCTCAATACATTCAGATACATAAGCTCACACCTGTATCCCAGAGGGGTAGGCAGAGACCACGGACTGTCACCTGCCACTATCCTGACAAATCACTTTCGCTTCATCGACATCCATTAGTCGTTGCATGTACCCACATCGGTTTCGGGTACTTTTAATTTTGCCCTTTGCTAATACATCCCCTATTTGGTCGAAGTATGTCCAACTGGGACGTCCCTTACCGGCCCTTCCACTCACATTCGCCCGATATATTTGCTTTGTCAGTCTTTCTTCGTTCATCCTCTCCACATCTCCAAACCAGCGCAACATTCCTTTTTTCAATTCTAGTCACTCACTACATCCTCTTTCTCTACATCCTCGGTCTCTGATCACTATTGCGTATTCTGTCATTCAAAGTAACACCACACATATTTCTTAAGGATCTCATTTGTACTGCACTAATCCTACTTTCATGATTCTTCTGCCATACCCAAATCTCGCTACCATGCTTACATCAGTATTGGAACCAGCACACTATTACGGATAGCCAATCTTGCTCTTTTGGACATGTTCTGGCTACTCACGAAGGAATGCAAGGCGAAAATCGGATACTTATCATAACTTTGTCATGGGTAACTCATCACAAATTACTAACCTTCATAAAATTCCTTCATAAAATTAACAGCTAGTGAATCTAATGACGTATTCAATGGGACGTAGAATCCACTTGGCAAATTAACTAAAAACCGCCCCTCTTTGGCTTTACAGCTTTTAGTTTTGTATTGACCACATGTTTTTCTTCATCATTTTAATTTTTGGTATTTTTCTTATCTAGTGGCCTTTTCATTTCAATAAGTTTATTGTTACTATAACTAAGCAAAACAATAAAGATCAATTTACGACTTTAATTTCCTTTTTCAATTATTTTTCAGACCCTTCCAAAACTCAATGTTAATTATTGTCTTCCCACCAATGAAAAACACCACAGATTACTTACTACACCTTCTCAGTTGGCACAGATTATAATAACATTCTTGGATGCCACGGTATTCCACACACCATGGAGTTAACAAATTAGATCAAAGGGCCGGTTTAGATTATCTTAGTGTTTAGGAGAGTGCTTTACTTTACACTCTGTTGCAACATTATGCTGAATCGGGCCCATTTTGGGGGCTCAAGCTTTAATGTATTTTATTATTATTTTCATGTTGTACAGTTTATTTATTTTTCCGTTTTTTATGCTTTCTGTGTTATTTTTTTTATTATTGTACGCACTCTGTGTATGTGTTTTTTTGGTTTTGTTTTGAGTATCAAATAAATACATTTTCTTTCTTTCTTAATTTCTTTCTTTCTTAAGGAGAGTGCTTTTGTAGAAACGTGTAAGCGCCACTTGCTTTAGTACGTTTTACGGTACGGTACGGTTCTAGTTGCCTTTCAATTAGAATCAAAATAGAATTGGTTTCTATTGTTCTATCCAGTAACACCTGAGCGCGTTACTATCCTCGTTAGGTATCTGTGTATAAACTAAAAATTTAGTGAGAACTTTAGGAGAGTTCGCAAGTGACCCGTGACGGGTGCGTGTTGTTTTCAATAACTCGAATTATCAAACTTACCTACTTATGTGTTCCATTAAAACTCATAGTATTTTGAGTAGGATAGCGCATATTTCGCGACGTCGACGAAGTGACACTCTACTGGAAGAAATATAAACGTTCACTCGAACGTCTAGTAATGTACTAATGCACTTGCCTCTCTAATTGTATTATAGCACTCTCCTAAACACTAAAATAATGTAAACCGGCCATAACAGTTCACAATGAAAACTTGTGTCACTAACACAACAATGATAACATTGACATGTTTACTTAGCAACGCCATTATTGAATTTAATAATTTTTATATTGATGCTGCTCGATAATACGAATTTTCCGCCCATTATGTTGTCGACTCAGATCAACTATATTTTTACGCTCTTTCATTTGGTGTGCATATCGTTCGAGTCTACCGTAGACCCGAACGAAATTATTAATATAGATAATATAGGTAAGATTTGTTGTTATGCAAAATCATCTGTGTAAGTTTTATCTATCTAGCTATCTTGGTTCATGAGATATAGCCTGGTCACAGACAGGCGGACAGTGGAGTCTTAGTATTAGGGTCCTTACTCTTTGAATACGGAACCCTAAAAATATTGCACACATGAAATAGCCTAAAAAAACTGTCTCCGGACAATAGTGAATACTGCGATTTTGTGTCAGCTACGGGGTAAAGTCACGGATGGCCATATAGGTACCGCCCTGATATTACGTAACTTTCCACTCTATCGGTTTAAGCATTTAGATAACTCGAAAGAGTCAAAATAAGAATGTATATGACAGTTCGGAGTAGGAGTATGAGATACCTACTGGGAAAAAAGTCACAGAATGTAACAGTGTGACATAAGGTAGTGTGATATCATCATCATCATCATCATAATCAGGTTATATTAGTCCACTGCTGGACATAGCCCTCCCCTAATGAGCGCCATAGCGCCCTGTCCTCAGCTTGCCGCATCCAGCATCTGCCTGCAGTCCTTCGCAGATCGTCATCCCACCTGGTTAAAGGGCGTCCTACACTACGTTTGCCGAGTCGCGGTCTCCACTCAAGAACACGTTTACCCCAGCGGTTGTCGGTTCTTCGCGAAATATGGCCAGCCAGATAACTTTGGTTCTCTGTCGGATGTATTCGTTACGAATCTTATCCTTCAAAGAAACTCCGAGCATAGTGAGCATAGTGTGATATACCGGGAACAAAAGGGCTAAATCAGACAACCCCATACAGTGGAGGCTGACGTAATTGCACCCCTGATCGCGTCGCCCTGAGTGTGTAAATAAGCTCATACCTATATTTTAGTTGAGTGCCGCTTAAACCCTAGATGACCCCATCCTTTGAAACTCCCCCGTCTATTGAGTTTCGGATGTAATAATATTATAGTTGGAAAGGATTTTCGCCTCCGGTCCGCGGACATTCGTTTGCCTTAACTTCGCGAAGAAATTTGATAGTAAATCTAATATCGAGCGAAGGGTCGACTTATCTCTTTGTCTTTAAGGAGAGGTTACTGTGCGTGTGTGCGTTGTCCACTTTATATATTTTAGAACCCGACCCACTGGCAGTTAATGAAATCTATATCCGAGATAGGAAATCGAGCTTGCGAGGTTAATAGACGCGTTTATTAAATATTGTTGTTCCGTAATATCGAAGGCCAGATGAGGTCTTCCAACTATTTATAATTAATTAAGAGTCAAGGTGAAAGGCGCGCTTTCAAAATTTATATTGGCCCTAATTAAGTTTATGTTTGAGTTTCGTTCGAGTCTCTGTCAGAGAAAATTTACTTGGATTGCCGATATTGATGAAAACACTTTTGGAGGCTGGGTTTGGTTTCAAATTGAATCGAAATACAAAATCGTCTTGATTGCCCTAAATGTTCAGCGAATATCTTAGAATATATTCAAGGTAATTTTGGCATCGGTCTTTGTCGACAATAAATTTACTGAGTGCATAACTCTAAAAGATGTTTCACGTTTTAACATAAAGTATTTAGTAATAAAAAAGTATTATTCACACAAAGACAAGCGCCGGTTGCAGGGGCCAAAGGAAAAAAAATATATACTACATTTTAAGTCCACCTTTTGTACGCTATTGTTTGTGCAAGAAAGAATTAACAATAATAATAATAACTTTTAACTGTCATCTATTCAACTACTCCGATATTCTACAATTATGTTATACCTCTTAAGATTGTTATCTACATGCTTGTTTCATATCCCTGGTAGATTTTATTTTATTTTTATTTTTTTTTTTATTTTATTTGGGTAAACAAACAATTGTACAATAAGTGGTTACAACAGGATTAAGTAACAATGAAGTATTTTAAGTAATTGTACAACCAGCAACGCTTACCACGAATTGGACAAAATGAAAAGAAAGGCTTCAGAGAGGGGTCATTTCTGAATGGTTACTTGGTTGACACGTAATAAGATGTCAATCGCATCAATTTTCAATAATAAAATTAAACCAAAGAAATTTAATCTAAAATTGATCCCAATGGCACTTTAAAATTATGTACTTATATTTCATACTCAGTATGTAAGTAGAAGTAAGAAGAAGAAGATACTAAGAAGGCCCGTCACGCAACAAGGACAATACACCCTGCCGAAACAACCCTGTCGAGAGAACAAATATATCGAGTGAGTGAAAGCATGCATTGTAGCTTTTAACAATTCTGTTCAGTGGTGCCCTTTCACCAGCGTTGGTCCTACAGGGTGCAGTCATAAACAAACAATGCGGATAAGCATCACGAATTCTGTGAGAGCGACTAGGGATGCGATAACTTATTCTATTGGTTAACTCAGTGCAATCAAAATTATTGTGACATAACTAGAACAAAAACAATTGATCTAACAAGATTCTCCTACTTTTCAAGGAAGGCAGTGAGAACTTACAAAGTAAGTCTTCATATGAAGACTTCGAGTGAAAACACCTGAAATTAACTGAACGAAGAAATTTCTTTTGAACCATTTCGATTTGATCACAGTACTTATCGTAATATGGGTTCCAAACCGCAGACGCGTATTCCAATTGTGACCTAACTAGAGAACAGTAAAGAAGAATGTATGATGATGGACGTTTAAAGTCAGTACAAGTTCGCATCACAAACCCATACATTTTAAAAGCCTTGTTCACAACGTGATCTACATGAGCAGTGTGGCCACCTTAGCCCTTTTCGGGCTAGATCTAGCACTTTTTACTGTCGGTGAACTCGTTTTTTCATTCTTTAGCCCGAAAAGAGCAATCTAGCCCTTTTCCAGCGATACGAAAACTTCGCGCCACGATTAGAGTTGTGAAACATTCACTAATTAGGTATATATTCTTTCAAATTGGCTAAGAACGCAGATGTCAATCAGCCATCAACTTCTTCTTCGGCAGATAATACCCTCGATTTTGGAAGAAGATTTCGACGGATATTCTGATTTTTACAATAGGTAACTCAATTTTAATAAAAAAAATGCGCTTTTTGAAGTTACTCTAAGTATCTACTTAATACGTTTCATATAAAAAAAACTTTTACATTTATTTTAAGTTTTAGCCCTTTTTAGCACCTCATTTGCTATATCTAGCCCTTTTTAGCTTGTCCGACTGCCCCTTTTCAAAAACCAAGGTGGCAACACTGTACATGAGTGTCTAGATGTAGTTTGGAGTCTAAGTAAATGCCCAAATCCCGTATCACTGAAACCTTATCTAATGGAGTATCACAAAGAGAGTAAGTGAAGTGAACAGTATTATTTTTTTTTTGTAAATTTGATAGATTTACACTTGGACAAGCCGAGCTTAAGCTTGTTCATGTGGCAGTAAGATGAGAATCTGTCGAGGTCCTCTTGCAGTTTTATACAGTCGTCGCTATGAGTAATTATACGATAAACTTTTAGATCATCTGCATATAAAAGGAAATGTGAGTGGACAAAACAGTTAGCAATATCATTTAAAAATAAAATAAAAAGGAGCGGACCTAGAATTAAGCCTTGTGGCACTCCTGAAGAAACTGTAACAGGAGCAGACTCGTAACCATTAATGACCACTGTTTGCACTCGGCCTGACAGATACGATTGGAACCAGCGCAGTAAGTTGCCTCGTATTCCATTAAACGCAATTTTTTTTAATAGAATAAGGTGGTCCACCTTATCGAAGGCCTTACAGAAGTCTGTATAAATCGAGTCGACTTGTGCACGTTTGTCGAAATTTTCAAACAAGAAGTTAGTGTAAAGTAACAAGCTAGTTGTTGTAGATCTTCTCTGTACAAATCCATGCTGTTCAGGTATTATTGTGTTATGGAGAAGAGGATAGATGGCGTTGTGCACAAGCCTTTCGAAGACCTTCGATAAGATAGGGAGCAACGATATAGGTGGGTAATGCTCAACACTACCGGCGCTACCTCCCTTATGTATAGGGATTATATTCGCGGTTTTCCAAATTTTGGGTACGATACCTTCTTCTATACATTTATTATAAAGTAAAACAAGGGGTTTACACAAAAAAGTTGCAGTATGCTTTACAAAAAAGGGAGGAATCCCGTCCGGTCCGGAACCTCTTGAAATATCTAATGTTTTACAACTTTCAATGTGTCATCAAAGCTTACATAGATACTAGTGATATAAACATTATTTTTACTATTGAATGGCACTGTATTTTGATCAAAATTATGACAATCGGATTGCTCATAAACGGACTTGAAAAAGGTTGAAAATAAGTCGCATATGTTCTTAGGATCGTTTGAATGAGAATCCTTGTAGTGTATTGTACCTGGAATGCCCGACCTAGCTTTCTTACTGTGAATATAGCTCCAAAACAATTTTACATCCTCCCTAAGGCTATCCTTAATAGTGCTAATATATCTATTGAAGCAATCCTTACATACTCTCTTAAATCTCGCTCGAACAATTGAAAATATTTCATAATCAGATACATTTTTATATTTCATCCATTTATTCCAGGCTTTTCTCTTGTCATTAAATATATGTATTAGCGAGTCAGAGAACCAAATTGGAAATTCAGAAGATTTAACGTGCCTACAGGGAACATGTTTTTTAATTATTTCATATACTATTTCATAAAATGTATCGATAGCCTGTTCGGCCGGCAAAGCACCCAGCATGCGCTGCCAATCAACAAACTGTAAATCACTATTTATGTTTTCATAATTCGCCTCAACAAAGCGGTACCTAGGCTTCGGGTTATGACGAAGCGGGAGGATTTTCTCCTGTAATATGACTTCAAAGAGTAGCGGAGGGTGGTGGGGGTCGGGAGACAACAATGGGGTTATTTTGTCAGTGCAGCTACAATTAAAATTATTTGACACACAATAATCCAGTATACGGCCATTGATATTTTTAGCGTAATTAAATTGATAAGACTGTGTAAGTGATAGGAAATTCGAAAGTCTTAACTCTGGAGGGCTATTTTTACCTGTGAATACCGGGACACATGATGTTCCATCACAGGACCATTTAAGTGTTGGGATATTAAAGTCACCCATTATGTAAAAGGAGTCTACTTTATCTGACATAACTATTATCTCGATGGCGCCTAGCGTTAAGTAATACATTTCTGGCGATTGACCCGGAGGTATATAAACGGCAGTTATGGTGTAGTTAGTAGCCTTTTTGGAAAAAACACTTATGTAAATAGTGACAATATCCACTATGGCCGGGATAGAGTACGAGGATGTTGGCTCCAGATTCGAATCCAGGGCAGATAGTGATGCAGCGGGCACGCAGCGGGCCGAACGCAGGTCTCTTCTCACGGCGATTAGTACCCCGCCACCATCGGAGCGCCCACATCCTGCCCGATCCCTGTCACACCTATACACCGTATATCGGGAGTCGATAAATTCGCTGTCGGAGATAGTAGGTATAAGCCAGGTCTCTGTTAAAACTATTACGTCATAACATTCCGACAAAATGTTCATATAAAGTGTGTGTAATTTGGTCCCAAGCCCATGGCAATTCTGATAAAAAATATTAATATTGTTACTAGCCACAGGTGATGATTAATGTAGTAGAAAGGGAGTAACCTGCAATTTCAATCATAAAATGTATATCAGAACGACGGGTGATCGCTGGTAGTACAACACTTTCACAGAAACCCACAGTTACACAGTGCATTATTAAGCAAACACTCTTATAGCCACATAAACAGTTTAGATTTAAATAGCCTAAAACATTCGCATTCATCAATAGAAACATTTAACCAGTCTGTTCAAATTTATAACGAGTGGGTAGAAGTAACATTTCATATAAAACATGCATATCAAAACAGTCGATTTAAACATGCACGTGTTATGCCACAATTCATTCAGTATTAGTAGAAAGTAAGCAAACAAATAAGGATCGTGAAATACTGAGATCAAATTATGTACTAAGCCTATCACAATGTTATCGCTTATCGGAGTATGTGAGTCCACAGAGAATAGTAAAGTACAGAGGTTGCGGTTCGCCGATTACAGTGCGCGCACTGAGTGAGTAGAATCGACTATAAATTAGGAACAAGCAAGCTCTGATTAAAAAACGGAAAACGTTAGTCACTCTTAATTTTGGTGATAGCCTGTGTTGAGTGGACAGTAAAAGATGGTGAAGTATCATTTTTGCGAACATGTATAACGCCGAACCTGATCCATACGTATCTGTAACCGTGTGATTTTGCTGCCTGGCGGACTTCTCGAAACAATATTTTGTTTTTCAGCGTGAGGTGTTCGTTCAGGTAAATTCTCCTGGCATCTCCGGATACATTTACTTGGCCAATTGATATGCGGCAAGCACATTATCACGGATAGTCTGCGACGCAAATTTCACTATAGCAATTTTTGGATATTGGTTCTTCGAATCTCCGAGTGGAACGCGGTGAACAGTCACTATGTCGCTAGGAGCAACGGGGTACTTGATTGCAGAACCTATGTTTTGCACGATATCAATCAGTGATTCGCCCCGTCTCTCAGGCATGTTACCAATCTCGATATTACAATGACGGGCCTTTGCTCCATTACATCCAGTTTCTCATTTAAATCTGCTATCTGCCTTTCGCATTGCTCCAATTTAGAGACTCTTCCGTCCAAGCTCTTGACATCACCTTCTATTGACACGATCTTTTTAAGCAGTACGTCGTGTTGAGTACTCATAAACTCGACAGATGATTTCAACTCGGCGAAGTCTTCCATCATTTTGGACATCTTCGCATCTTGCTTTGCAAACCAACTCTCGAGCATTTTACTTATTTTGTCTTCAAATGCTTTGAAGTCTAGGGGACGAGTTCTAGAAGTGATGAAGTCAGGTGTCAGCCCCGGCACATCGTCATCCGGCGAGGACTGACAATCAAACGTAACATTCATACTCAGTTCTTTCCTCTCGATAGTGAACCCTCTGTTTCCTTTAGGACTATGGTTGAGACGCGCGCACTCGGTAGCGGTGGGTAGAAACGCGGACTGCACTCAGCGGACTCGGCGTAGCGCGATATAGCAGCAACCGGTTCGGACCGATACGCGCGATGGAATGACCAATTAAAATAAATAATAACTTCTAAGCAATTAGGTCGAGTCAATAAGCTTCTCGTTACATAATTTGGCATTTTTTATAAGAACAACAAGCAACATTTAATAGCTGCGGAAAACAGAAATTTGACAGAACATTTCTGTAAACCTAAAACAATGCCACAGCATTTTTAAAATATTTGTTAAACAGAGTTCTATGAGGTGACTGCGTCGCATCGTACAACAACAGTCTCGATTCTGTTAATGAATTGTGGTACGATGACTGATGCAAGGTTGGGTCTCGTGGATGTGTTTTTTCATACCATTGACTCCTAGAACTATTTGTACAAGTGCTCGCGTTGACTTGGAGCGGCAATGAAACGTTCACGCAGTTGTCATTGTACTACAATGCATTAGCAGAATCTAGCCATAGGTCGAGTTAACGTACATCTATATCATCGACTATCAAATGTACGATTTTAATATAATTCTTCTTACAAGTCCATGTTTGGGAGAGTGGCGCATGCCAGTCTTAGGTACAATGAGAAGTGCCCTTTAATTTGCCAAAGCATTTTGGTGAATGTTTTCATTGTAAGAAAACATGTTTTCTTAAGGCTGTTCTTATGTGGAGCATGCTGTCTCGGTTGAACATTTTTTTGTGATTGTAATAAATTGAATATGTTTTTGATAATAATGTGGTCTGAGGGTTTGATTCATAATTCAATTACGGACATATTAAATAATGTATTTGTTTTCCTATACGTAGTTTTTAACACAGAAAAGTTGTTTCCAAAACTATTAATTTTCGAATCAATTTTTCTCAATCACAAACTTATCACAAAATAATTGAAATATGCCTCGAACACTCGCAATTCATTTGTCCATCAAACCCTCAAAACGCATTCATCATGTTTAAATGTGAACTCATTTTATCACAATGGCCAAAAATATCAACTACTCGTAGTGCAAGCGTAACAGCAGCAGGCCTTAAGTAATAAAAAGTAGAATCTCTCGTAGGTATCAGGGGCTGCATTTCACCGTGGGCGTTATACCTTGTGAGATATCTTGAACGCGACGACATTTCCGGGTCCCTTTGTGACAACTCCGACGGAGCAAAATATCAAAAGCCTCTATTGTACTTTTGTGTTTTCATTTTAGGAGGCAGACATAGCGTTCGCAGCTCTAGCCATAACCGAAGAGAGGGAGAAAGTGGTGGACTTTAGTCAGCCCTTTCTTTCGGTCAACTACGCGTCTAATAAACCGAAAACGCCGAAGCAACTGGCTGACACTTTCAGCTTCCTTCGTCCCCTGTCCAAGGAAATATGGGTAAGCAATTAAGCTTCATTTTGTTAAGTTAATTTAAATTCCTTAACCGGTAGGTGTAGGAAAATGTTCCAATTAAAAAAGAGGGAATGGATGTGGAAGTGCCCGTAATCGAATCCGATCCAGAAATTGCAGAATCTTTACGAAAGTTGCAAACAGTTAAGATACTTATCTAATTTAGTTTTAGTTTATAGGTGTGTGTAAAATAATTTCTATGTCATACTGCGGTAATGATATTTTGCATGTTTTGATATATCTTATGGTAATGGCATGATGCCAGATTGAGATTTACTTTGGTCAGCTTTGGGTCTTTCGTGCACGAATTTTTTTATGCTCGTTTTTGAAAAGTGCGTCCTGGGCCCTTAGTGCGAGTTTTTTTATTCACTTTCAATAGCGAGAGCGTTTGCAATTTGTATAGGAGTGACAGAGAGACAACTAGTTGGCGCGCTTTGTCACTCCTATAGAATATGAGTTTACGTTAACGCGATCGAGTAGTTAAAAAAACTCGCACTAAGCACACTGTGCGCTTACAGATAAGCACCGCAAGGATCTTGGGCCATAGATGACCTGATTGCGTTCTACGCGCATCGTCAGCGCAATAAATATTCGTGTCCAAAGGGCGGGTTCCATGATATTTTGTTTTAGCAACGTTATATTTAGATCTACATCACATGTTAGGTCAATTTCGCTTCTTCTTCTTTCACTACTACAGCCGTTTAAGATGACATTTTATGCAGAATTTTAGTAAAGAGCTACTTTAACGCCACTCGTTCGTAATACTGTTAATACGCATTCTTAAGCGCTAAGGAATGGGAAAATCACACGCACTCAGGTTTTTCCCACGATATTTTTATTTTTATTTATAAAGTGGTGTTGCTAGAACAAAATCCAAGGCACGGTATCATACTCTAAGCCACGATCTCTTGAGTATGAGGCAAGCGTTCTGCCTAACGCTCTAACACCACTCAAACCTAGGAAAAGCAAAACAAGCCGTTTCATAAACCGTGCCATCTACCAAGTTATTTATATACATATGACCTTGGACAGAATCAACCGGAACTTCATTCCTAGATCGTTTCAAGATTATGGGCAATCTAGTCGTGTGAGAGGTAATTAATGAACTTATTACCCAATAATATAAATAACTGCCATAAACTCCATTACCAATTTGTTTGCTATCTCTTTGCGTAAAGTGCATCGATCTGTTGGTGTAGTGAATTTGATATTAATTCACCTTAAATTCACATTTCGACATGAGCGTTAGCACCATCTTCGGCTATGATTTGGCCAATTTTGCTATATTTGAGTGCGTTTATTTTTTGTGCATCATCTATCAAAAATATGCCTCGCTGCAGCGGGGAGGCCTCTCCTTTTTCAGATTAAGACTGTCGGTATTTTGCCACCTTTGATATAAACCATCCTTCCATCGTCTTCTTGGCCGTTTCCCTCACTGTCTAGCTTACCTATTTGAGTGCATGCGGCTTACGTGGCCGGCTCAATTCCACTTCAGTTAAGCGGTCTAAGGACAGCGACTGTAGCAATGTGCGTTTTGGAGGATATTCAAGATATGATCTGATCTCTAATTTCCATTTTTATGTAGAATAAAGCATTTTCTAATTATTGTAATTTCTACATAAATTTGTTAATTACTATCAAATTAATTTCAGCCGCAACTAACTGTCTACAAAATTTGGTTATTCCGAATAAACAAAGAGTAAATAAATAAACCGAATCCGTATTATATACACAAATGCAGAAATAAAGCCTTTATCATCACTATTTACCCGAACTGTAATAATAACCTGAGGGCAGTAATTAAATGGCGGTTTTATTACATTTGCGTAACAGCTCGTGTAGAACTAAACAAAGCAATTATCTTCAAAAGTTAAATAAAATTCATTGTGCATATACATAGTAATGTACCTTGGTTATGGTAGCAGATAACAGACTCGGGGTCGGCAGGAAATTCCGGCACTTAAGAGCACTGTAGCGACATTGGGGAATTCGTTACTGGACTAATGCTTTGTATCGACCTCGCCCTCGACGGAAAGTAAATCGATAGAAGTGCAGCTTTTTTCTGCTGTCTCTTCTCGTTTCGTGAATGTTACTCTGTTCCTGCAACAGCCAAATGTGTAATACGCTCACATGTGAGAATTTGACAGAAATAAGATGAATGTTAGTGATGATTTAGAAAGCATAAACATGTTCAGAATCAGCGCACTCGATACTATCTGTGTGTCTACTACTGAGCAAATTAAAATAGGAGATGAGATCTGCACTGATGAAGAGTCAGTTTCAAGGACTTTTCCCTGGATTAATTTTCTCCAAGGAGAGATGACAATGGCACGTTTCGTGACTTTAACTCTGCGCGAAAGTAGAATGCAAACAACAAACGCTCGCTTTGAAGTTGCCTAAAAATATTGCACTAGGATACTGGACTTCTCTCAGAGAGAAATTGCGTATGAGCTTAATTATATAAATGTTTATGTAACAATAAACACAATATTTACATACATACATTACAACGTGCAACAACTCAGAAATTCAGGTTTCCTCACGATGTTTTCTTACACGGTTCACGTGTGGTACTATGCAATTGGAATTTTTTTATTGGATAACACTGTATCGGGTAACAGAGTGATTTTTGTAAAATACACAAAAACCAATAAGATGTTATTGTAACCGTATTACCGTATTAACAAAGTTTTGCTCAGGATAGATAGGTTAGGTGGACAACGTTACATCTAAATAACAGGCTTGACCAGCCTCGTAGTAACTTTTTGACAACGTATTTGCGTAAAATTGAGCAAAAGTGACCCTTCTGTCATATCTGCCGAGTGTTTCCAGCTTCAGTTAAGTTAAGAGGGCTTGTGACGATAAGCACCTTAGATATCCGAAACGTGCAACAATTTGCTCCGATTTCCAGAGATTTTTATCCGCAAGGGAAGGAACAAACGCCAAAAAAAGCAAGGTACATTTTTCACTCCATAACACAATTAATGGGTGTCATCGCGATTATTTATGACCTTCAATCAATCAGCTCATATTCTGTTTGTGTTCGTTTGGGATCAGCGGGCTCATTATGTAATTTTTGCAACGGATATTCGTCTTAAAAAGTCACGTCAACACAAAAACCGACGTCGTACGGAGTACTGTCTCGCTTTGACATAGGGTCTTAAAAGAAGATAGTGCTATACAGTAGTGGTATATATGACTTTTTAAGACGTATAAATATCCGTTGCGAAAATTACATAATGAGCCCTACAGGTCAAGCGGTTGTATGGTGTGGCAGTTATTATTACCTCAGCGCTTGAAATTGCCACAACGTGGTGAGCACGCGTAGTGATAAGGCTCATACTCTTTCTCTGAGAGAAGGCTGGTGCCCTACAGAGGGTCGTATATAGGCTCCATTATTATGTACAAATGAAACACGCAAAGCAGTGCATTTGTATTTCACCTTAAGAGTAAACTCGTAAGTAGTAATTTCACTATGCAGCTCGCGATTTTCGACAACATTAATTATTGTTAAATTATAAAACTTTGACGTCACAAAACCCTAGATCAACGCCTTCGTGATACCTATGGAGTCAATACTCCCTGAGTGTTTAAGTATTAACTTTTCCAAACAAGTTTTATGATAAACTTATATTATTATGTATACATAACTAACAGGCAAATACATTCGCAAGTAAAGTTAGTGTAGAAAAATGCTGAATGAAAAAGTCATATGAATGAAACCAAATGAAAAGAAAGCTCTGCTCTGTTTTCCACCCAGCAAAATCACAGTTCTAGCAATCCTCTTAAAGGATTTTATGGAATCCTCTCCTCATTTCCGCTTTCTATGTTAGGGCCGACCCTTTCATAGCGAAAAAATAGTTTTTTAGTGTTTTTATTGTTATGATTCGGTCGTTACTCCTATTTTATATTCGCTGTGAAGGTCTGCCAATGGATTTCACTATTTTCGCTCCTTTTTGCCCACGGCAAAAGCGGGAAGGTTGGATATCATGCGGAGTTTTGCTTTGAATTACTGGTGTGCCATAAACAATATCTATAACATACACAACATAACATAACATTTACATACACTACAGGCACATACATTGCTTCTGGCTCCACACTAGGATACCCTGTGTCGTGGGAACCAGAAACAGCGACGTCACAAACATGTAAGCATCCAAGACCTGGGTTTCTTTTTTTTGTCCCCAGCCGGGGTTCGAACCCGGGACCTCTCGCATGATAGGCAGATGCGCTAACCGCTACGCCACAGAGGATCTATCTATATTATCTATCTATCGATCTCTTCACCGGCAAGGGTAGTACGATCGCTCGAATCACGCGTTATGTTATGTTATTGTTGTTATGTTATGTGCCGCGGAAATGACATAATTTGACAGCCAATGTATAGGGAAGTCGCGACTTTTGACATTCAAAAACCGCGACTAGCGTCGTTGCATAACCCTGCTGGGGCCTTATTTCGTTGAGACAAGAGTTAACAAAAAAAGTACAGAATTCGACACAATTGTTTTTACATCATTAGTCATTACTCAATAATACAATAGAAAACTTGTGGAATGCAATAAAGTATTGAGTATTGAGACACATTTTTATGAAAGCTGCAGTGCATAGGTATTACGATGGCGCAAATCGCGCGTTTAATGGCAATAAAATGTGAGAATTGGACAATTACTGTACTTTAAAGTCGAAACTTTTACCTTAAAGTGACTCACGTCGACTTGGCACTGAGGCTGATTTGCTATTGATTTTGCATGATTTTCGCCTAAGACAACCTCACCGTCGTCGGCCGGTTAGGTGAAAATTTGTTACTACTATTAGCGTTTTACTCATTGTAGCTTCATGGAAACCTTTCCCGTCTACGTGGCTATGGATGCATTGCATATTAACACGGTCTTATAAAAACGTGAAGTAACGCCTTTCTTAGAAAGTAAAACTCTATCTTACCATAGTGGACGTTTTACAATTTTTTTATTTATAAAAAGTTCGAGTTAAACCGCTCGCTTCGGCCGTCTACAGAACCGGAGTTTCAGAACAGGCTTTTAAATTACTTGTACGGAACTGGTTCCGATCGAGGCTCTTAATGTGCTTGTACGGAACTGTTGGACCTCATTCACCGAAAAATGCTTGACATGATGGCCATGATGACTATCTGTGCTATGTTTTCTCTGTGGAAAATAATGTGGAAGGATGGCCCAGCTGAATCAATCGTTATATCGGAAAAAAAGGACACGACAATTGCAAATTTATTACGTATTGATTAAGCAGACGAATATTATTAATATTTTCAAAACCAAATCTAAGAAAGCGAAAAGCTATCTTGAAATTGACCAAGAAATTAATAATGCAGTTTTCAATTTAAAAAATAGCATAATAACCGTGGGCCACTGCGCTGAGCTAATTTCCCCTTATGCGTTTAAATTTTGAGATCGATTCTTAGGTAAAGAGGATATTTTTAGTTAATTAGAAAACATTTTTTACTTGGTAAACCCAAACTTAGAACAGAAATAAAGATTTATGTTTATTTTATCGTTGGTTGATTTATTTTTATTATATAATAATGAAGTTCAGAGTGGGTTGATTTTCGATCGATTTTCACGTAATTTTCATCTAAATTCGATAGTTATTCCATGAAAAAAAGAACAAGTCTACATATTTCACCTGGCTGTGTCTTTACTTAGGTTCCGATCACGGGTCCGTACAAGTAATTTAAAAGCCGCGATCGGAACCAGTTCCGTACAAGTAATTTAAAAGCCGCGATCGGAACCAGTTCTGAAACTCCGGTTCTGTAGACGGCCGAAGCAAAACCGCTGTTGTTTTTTTAAAATGTCAAATTGATACTTATATAATCTGTGCTTCTGTCAGAAGCAATTAAGCGCAAATTACAGTGCCACCATCCTATCTGTTCAGTTGATAGCGGCGCTAGTGGAGCATTTAGTAGTAACATTTAAGAAATTTACCTAGAAAAATGAGAATATTTTAACCCGTCTTTCAATTTTAATAAAAATATATCTATAAATCTTAGTTAACAGGATTTACAATTAATTAGTTACAATTTTGCCCACCTGAGCAGATAACTTGGCGGCGCTGTAGTGGTCGTCGTGGACATACACGGGTTTTGACAGAGCGACTAGCTCCTAGTCGCTGGACATCTGAGAGGCTAAAGAAGTATGTTTAAGAGACATTTAACGAGACTTTAGTTTGCGGAGCGCTCTAACGTGGGGATTTGACTTTGTAAATTATAATTGAGTTAGAATCTGTCTTAAGACCGACCTAAGCCTCACTAAGGGTCGCTTTTTTTTAAATTACGCTTTTATAAAATTTATATATAAACACCGTTACTTTACTTTAATTAGTATTTTTCGACAGGTCTGCATACTATTCAGTTTCTTTGCTGTGAGCATAGTACTGTTCTTAGTATCAAGGTTTTCCCCGAACGAGTGGCGGTCTGTCTCCATATCGGACACTCACCTAGACCATCCTATTAGCAGCACTAACGAGGTAATTATTCACAAAGATTCGTAAGTAAATGTTGAGCCCGTACCTAATTTGGTAACTCGCGCAATTTTTTTTTATTGTTAACGTCGGTACAGTCGACAGCACATCATCCTATACACACAAAATGCACTCTACTCCGTTGCGTTACGGGTTACTTTGGAACTAAAATGTGAAGGTTGACGTGCTGTCAACTGTACGTCTGGTTTTTTTTTTGCAACTTTTGACTTTCTCTAAATGTTATTAAAGTAAAATTTATTATATTATATGAGAATTTTTACTAAAAGAATTACTGCTGTGTGAGTGACCATAAACATAGGTACTTTACATAAGTAATGATCTGTTTCTGAAACGAATATAATATTAAATGTCTGTACAGGAGGAGTAATACGAATAAAAGTCAAGACATAAAAGGGTAACAGTAGTAGCACCTTAGTCTGTAAACAGAACAAGAAAGAGAATAGAATAAATTCTAATAATAACAACATTTTCAGATAATACTGCACAACGATTTCAGCATTTGGAATTCCTTTTGGTTTTCTCTCGGCTCTTTCATGCAACAGGGTAGCGATGTCGTACCAAGGTAAGACAAATAACGAGTGCTCAAATAAACAAGATAAGATTAGATAAGAATATTATTTATTGTACCAGGAAAAACATTAATACAGAACATTAACAATAAGATGCAGTACAAGAGGCGGCCTTATTGCTTAAAGCAATTTCTTCCAGGCAACCGACGATGGAAGATACCTACTGCTTAAACTCTGTTCCAGACTTGATTATCGTAGACTTAAGCAAAAAGACACGTTTCGGAAAAATCATTACAATACGCGATGAATGTGTATTCAGTCATAGTCTGGTCCTCAAGAAATTAGTGCTGAAATTTCTACTAATAGGAATAATTGAGACTAATAATTTATTTGTCTCCAAAAATCATACAGGACGTTTCTTAAATTAGAATTATGCTAGGTTACATTTTTATCAAAAGCAATTAGTAGCATCTGTTGCTAAACTAGGCGTGAACCTGTATTTCAGAAAACAGCGCCCCGATCCGGAAAAAGTATGCAGATAGAACTAGCTACAAAGTAGTTTAGATTAAAATAGTTTTATTTTTTCAATAATTAAATACAATTATGTATGTAGTGCAATCTTGTATGCTCAGCTTTTAAATATTACTATATTTGTGTATAACTTTTGCTGACCGATTAACATAAATATTTTTCGAAATCACCCAGAACAAATTGTTGAACGAAAGTTCCAGTGCGCGCGGTTGCGGTCTTGTAATGAGGCCAGACTCAGTTACAGTCTGTTAGCTTTTAGAATATAACTCGGGCTCTAGAGTAGGCTTCGGTTTTCGCCGAAAGCACACGACTCTAATTACTACTTCCTGCTCTGTATGAAACTATTCTTCACTATTTTGAAAAGTTATGTAAAGTTAATATAACAATACAAAATAAACCTTACCTTATTGCAATTGATTCTATCCGATAGTAGCCGAGGTGTATTCTAATAGCTAACAGACTGTATTATGGCTTCATGCGTTGCCGTCTCCACAATTAGGAACCCATATGGATTGAGACTGGTTCCGGATGGCTGTTGCGTTGCGCCTTGGTTGCGCAATCTGTCAGCCGCATCGGTGTGTTTGTGGTATACGAGTACAGATGGATGCGTAGGGCTGCCACGGTCTGCATTGTGTTCGTTTCGCAGGCAGAATTTTAGGCGTGCGTAGATTTGAAGCTGCAATGAAACTAAATCGTCATGTTTGTGTGGAAAAAAATTGTAAAAAAAATTTAACTTCACTTTAGTCAAAATCTAAAAAAAATTCACTTATCACCTTCAATTTTCAATGTATTCAATTCATTAAAAGTGTTTGCAGGCTTATCTATACAATTAATTTAAATACAATACAATGAATTAAACTACTTACATAAATCCAACAAATACAAGACGAAACACTCGCAGAACAAAGTCAAAGCCGGCTTCAACCAGAAAAACTTGCATATTATTATGAACCTGCCACAAAAGTATTCAAAGATTACTCCAGCGGAATCGAATTTTCACAAAGTATGTTATTGTATCCATTAAGAATTACACTTTGACACCACATGTATAAGGTTTGAATACAGTAAATTATTCAATCCATTTTGCTAGCAACAGCCAAAAAGATACTACTACCCTCCGTCCTAGTGAAAATCTTACACAAGCAATTGTTTACGTCTCGGGAAAGTTTATCTAGC
The DNA here is from genome assembly GCA_947310845.1 of Yponomeuta plumbellus. Taxonomy (NCBI): domain Eukaryota; kingdom Metazoa; phylum Arthropoda; class Insecta; order Lepidoptera; family Yponomeutidae; genus Yponomeuta; species Yponomeuta plumbellus. Next base: position 21,573,182 of record OX371191.1, on the reverse strand, counting down.
ATGGAGCTCATACGTGTGGAACAAGCTCTTGTACATGAGGTGCAAGTAATCTCTCAGAATTTAATTACATATACTGCATGCATACGCCAACGATATACGTTGACTACATTTACACGAGCGAAGAGCGTGAAAGGGAGGTTGCAATAATCACCTTGAACTTATACACATGTCATGCTGTGTCCATCACCGGGGGCTTAACAACTGGCTGATATAATTTTGTATAGGTATGTATTTGACTTTGTCCATCATAGGGTTGTCTGGAAGAAATTGCTTTTAGCAATAAGGCCGCCAATTGTACTGTTACCTTGTAAATATTTTACGTTTGTGTTTCTCCTCGTGCATAATAAAGAATATTCTTATCTTATCTTATGTAGATGTTAAAGAGAAAACCGGAGCTAACCAGGCGCCACCAATGGAAAAATCATAATTATCTTTTGTATGATACGTTTTTGCAATAAGGGAGGACAAATTAGTCTCAGTAATGGTGATGGATCTATTATTAGAACGTCCAGGCTAGCACTATTTTTTACACACACATTCAATAAAAACAATATAAAGCTTCACAGTAGAAAAAATAGAAAGTAAAACTATAGAAGTAGGAATATTTTTAGCCATTACCTACATGGAGCATACAGCTTATATGAGCATTTGGATGGTCCAATTCGAGAAGTCGCCAAGTCCAATTTCATACAATTGCAAAACGACTTAAGTCCAACTCATGAGTTGGACTTACGTCGTTTTGCAAATGTATGAAATTGGACTAAGCGATTTCTCGAATTGGACCATCAATTTGTACAGGCGTTTTATTGTCTTTTCCTAAATAAGGTTTGATACGAGTTTTTCATAATTGTAATAAAAATGTTTTGTTTAGGTAGCAAAAAGGTAGTAAACACATCGTCAACACTTTACTAAAATTACAAAAAAATTGAAGTGGTCAGCCAACCTGACGTCAGAATGGCTGGCCACTTTAATCTTTTGATATATTCGATACAGTAAAGGTAGCAAATACTTTATTAAAGGTAGTAAATAGTAGCAAATGGGTAGTAAATAAAACGCATGGATTGATTTCCATATCTCAGTATGTCCAGCGGACCTGACGGTCACCGTTACGCGGCAGTAGTTCCGCGTACGAAGTTTATCCGTTGTAGGCTGTTTCGGGTACTTAGGTACGTCGTTTGGAGCACCCTTCGCTCGCAGTTTAATTAAATCTGACTTCCCAATCAGTCGCAATCAATGGCGTTTAGTTAAAATGCCTATTAGGTATATTTTATTTTAATTGTTACTGAACATTTCAGTCATAACACGAGTTATGACTGAAATGTTACTAGTTTTCTAAACATATTCACATTTTGTATTGATTATAATAATTAATAGGACTAAAAACTTAAATTTGTGTCAAATTTAAGAAAAAAAAAACGCTCCATCCATCCTTTCCAATAATGAATATCATATCAACCTTACCCCGGATACACTTGAAACATGAAAATAAAAAATAAAAAAAAATAACATTTGTTTGTTACATTTGTCATTTATTACATTGTTTTGACTGTTAGATTATTTGGACAGTTGCTGACTCCCACACTAGGCAGAGCCGGCCTCGTGGGAGAGAAACATTGTCTTACAGACATAGCTTACACGGTTGTGATGCGAGGCTTTGTAACATAAAAAGGGAAATAAAAAATAAAAATAATAATAAATGCAAAAATAAGTATAACAAGGTTAACAAGGACCAAATGGATGAAAGAATGTTTAATATTTTTGTACGTATTAAAACATCCAGATGTTGACTTAGAAATAGGTACTCGGTAGACAAAAACAACTTATTTTATTATAGTTAACTTATTTTATTATTAGATCAGACCCTTTTTTCAGTTAGAAACATTACATTACAGCAGCCCAAATTGAATTATTAACGACAGATAAATTATTTGGCGTGGAATTTCAAAATTGAATAATTTATTTAATAAAAAACCTGCATTCGCGAAAAAAAATACAACATTTACGTAACATTTACATTTGCATACAGGCACATACATTGCTTCTGGCCCCACACTAGGATACCCTGTGTCGTGGGAAACAGAAACAGCGACGTCACAAACATGTAAACATCCAAGACCTGGGTTTATTTTTTTTGTCCCCAGCCGGGTTTCGAAGCCGGGACCACTCGCATGTAGGCAGATGCGCTAACCGCTGCGCCACAGAGGTCGTAAAATATATGGACGTAGACGGTATCCTTTTTTTAGTAAATTGTATTGTAAGAGAAGACCTCTCCAAATTAATAAAGTTATATTTATTTAAGTTTACAGATTATGAACAAAATATTGCATCATTATATACTGTTTCTAAAGCTTTAAAATGAAGATAACATACACTGAACGGTTAAAAAGTAGAACCAAGGAGAAAAAACCATTAACAAAAAAAAAAACAAAAACGAACTTATTAGGCGAAGTCTTCATCCCGAGACCACTCGAAATTCTAACATACAGTCCGATCTCCACTTGAAGCATTCCGATTTAGTTTAGCAAATATAGCGTACCCACTAATCCCGCGAGAATTCAGTAGTTATGAAGTAAATATGAATCTTCTAAATAAAATTACGGGCGTAATTCCTGGAGCTATAGACATGGAACAACTTGTAAAGAAAAATTTTAGACTTATATCGATATAATATTTACCGCGTGAAGAAGCTAATGCGAATCAAAACTTTATTTTTTCCCTGGAACTTCACAAATCACTTTATGTTCAGTATAACTATTTTTATTAGGTACTAGCTGACCCCGTGAACGTCGTATCACATTTTTCTCAAATATAAAAAACCAAAAATCAGCCGAATCGGTCAAATCTTTTAACTTTGCTCTCAGATTGCTAAAATCCCCAAAATCTTCAAAGATGGTTTGGCAATATACTACTGTTAATTGACACCACTCTCATCTTTTTACATCTGGGCCCAAGAATGTATGAAAGCGTATCCGCCTCCTTTCGTTTGTAAATTTAAAAGTCACATTTTTTTCCATATCTGTCAAAATATTGCTTATCCAGTGTAGGCAATAAACTTGGCGAAGTCTCTGCATGTGGTATACTCGTAATTACTATGTTAGACGAGAAGTTGGCTTCTTTTTACATACCTGGTTTTGGTGGGATTTATAATTCCAGGAATAAGTTAGTGACAATTTTTTTTTTATTACAAAAACTTAATTAACAGTCTATTAAACTAATATATCTATAAACTAATTAAAATAAGTATTACTTTATAAAATTAATATGAACTAATCTCTAACCATATATTTTATTACTGAAATCTTTTGTATACGATATTTAAAAAAATGAGAAAAGGATCTGGTTAATCTTTAAGCTCTTAGGGAAAAAATGCTTGATCTATTTCAGTATGCACCATGGAAAAATAAATTTTAGGCTAATGCAATCTATTTTAGCGAGATGAAATACAAATAGTAGGTACTCAGCTCAGTATGTGGGCGATGATGGTCGACCGAACAAAAGTTAAATTACGTCTAATTAAAGTTAACAACTTAATTTTAATAGGCGTAATAAAATACATCCAGGTGTCGGATAAAATAACAACAAGAAACCGACGGGTAAATTCGATGGGTAAGTTCCCGCTCTGGGTATGGAACCAGGTAGAACCACAAATCTATTTGCAGCACAAATAATATGAAATTAAGAATCTGGTTTCTATCATGTCCAATGCAATTTTAATTATCTACACATATATACACAGACTAAATTAGTGTTTGAACTTGTTGCTTTTCGAATTAAATAAGAAAAAAATAGTGAAGCTTAAATAACGGTTGGCTTTTATTCAGACTAGATGTAAAGAGGCGGTTTTCAACAAGGTAACATAGCCAGTATCCTGCGGACCCAAAGATCTGGACATAAAATATATTCGTCTCCAAATACATAAACACGGGACCTGTCTGAAGAATACGGCTATCCACAATTCTAAAATATTTCGTTGACCTAGCACTGCAGCATAATCCTCGCCCCGGGGTGTTTGAATTTCTACATCGAATGTTCCCATGAACTACAATATGATATTCTTTCTTCCAGATCCTTATCAGGCCGGATAGTCGGCACTGTGTGGTGGTTCTTTGCTCTCATACTAGTCTGTTCATATACGGCAAACCTAGCAGCTTATCTAATTGTGGAGAGAATCTCTGAACCGACACAGGGCCGCAGCGTGGCGACCATGCCTATCACACATACCGAAGTAAGAAAATAATGCCATTGTAAGCTACAAAGGTACGCGTTTTGCCGGGCGTAGGCGTCTACGGCGAATGTTTTCATCGTGAAACCTAATTGTTGTTGTAGCGATGGGTGGTTGCTTAAAAGATCGTCATCGACTGATCCTAAACTCTTTCTAAGACCTAAAAATTGGAATAACAATTGAAAATCGATTGTACGTTGAGTTAATAGCGCCAGTTCATCTAAGCAAGGGACAATGTCTCAAATACGTATTGATAATAACTATAACTATAATTGATAGTAACGTATGTTCCCAATCGTACTTTGAAGCGTCAGTTCAGAAAATCAGAAAAAATACAACGCTTTAATTAAGAAAAATACGAAAATTGGACAGTGGCATTTTGATTAGGTATATTAAAATTTTTTTTCTGCAAGTTCTCCATTACAATCATAGATCAACATTATTTAATGATTTCTTGTATTTTTTTTAGTTTGTGATATTGATACTACAACCTTCTAACAGACATGAATGAAAAAGGTGTAATTAATATTTTTCTCTAAAAACACCGAAATGTTGAGACCTACATAAGAATAAGTCAAACAGAAAGGTTAACTACACCCGACAGCCGCAGGCATGCTGATGTTTAATAGACTAGTAAATTATCGAATTTTATAGGTATGCTTTACGATCGTATGAAGTTTTTAATTTGAAGCATTCATACTAATTTATTTGAATATATAAATTTGAATTTATTGGTAATAATTATATCTAGGCGCGCGATGTTGCGTAAACACAACTTTGTATGCTTTGCAATGGAACGGGACTCAAGGAAATTAAACGGATCACAAATACAGACGCACTGTCGATTGTTCTATTTTTATTCGTTTGTTAACACTAAATATTCGAATAGATAGTCAATTTTAATCCCCCATCGCTACGTTATGGTAGTAACACGGTTACATATTTGACGTATCCGTAGCTGTGCGTAATATTTAAATTTTATTTTAAGTAACATCGGACAAAAATTCCTTGTGTAGTCAATATCACAACATTTTCAAGTGTATACCGCACTTAGTTAACGTCACGGGCTGCTGCCGTGACGTGCATTGCTATGTACTAAAAAATATTCAGATCGATGAAGTGTTGACTCTGTACATAGATATTGCGTTTATGGTGAATACTGAATTTTATTCTTATTTTAGGCGGTATTGGCTTTTCTGCAAGATAATCTGGGAGATGATAGCAAGGCAGAACGCTACACTGTAGACGAGGATGGCCGCTTTTTTTGTGGCTCGACGGCTTGCAAGCAGAACTACGTCGACTTTGCAATCGCGACGCCTAAAGGGTCGAGCCTGAGGTAAGATATCAGCTCCAATAAGTTTAACCTACTTATGTACTTAGTTTATAGTTTACTTAGTTCTTAAAAGTGTACCCGACGTAATCGCATATTAATAAATAACAATATCAGACATTTTATAACGGACAAAAACTGCAGGTTTGCTAAAGTTTTTTCGAATGGTGGCGTGGTGGCCGGGTTACTTTTTTAGGGTTCCGTAGCCAAATGGCAAAAAACGGAACCCTTATGGATTCGCCATGTCTGTGTCTGTCTGTCCGTATGTCACAGCCACTTTTTTCCTAAACTATAAGAATTATGCTATTGCAACTTGTTGTATTCTGTGAATCGCATTAAGATTTTCACACAAAAATAAAAACATAACAATAAATTTGGCGGTTCCCTATAGTTAGAACTGAAACTCAAATTTTTTTTTTCATCAGTCCCATACGTGTGGGGTATATGTATATGGATAAGTCTACAAAAATGGTATTGAGGTATTTAATATATTTTTTTTCTAAACTGAATAGTTTGCGCGGAAGACACTTCCAAAGTAGTAAAATGTGTGTCTCCCCCTGTATCGTCTAAAATAAGAGAATGATAAATTTAAATAAAATATATGATGTCCATTACGATGCAAACTTCCACTGAAAATTTGTTTGAACGATATCTAGTACGTAGTTTTTTTTTATCGCTAAGCTACAAGAACTTAGCAATAACTTTTTAAGTACACAAGATATACTTTCGAAATAAAAAGAACTCGAAAAAGAGTTTAATACTGCATATAAAAACTTCATAGTCAATAACATTTTCGTAAGATATGCCCGAAAAAAAACTTTAATAACAAAAACAATCCTTATTCGTTTTACCATATTATTTTTTTTGTTTCTGTTTTTGTTCATATTTTTCCTTGATCGATAGTCTTGTTACGCTAAGTTAGATAGACTTGCTGAGAAATCAAGCTAAGCGATGTTACGGGAAGCACAGGTTACACAGAATGGCGCTCCAGTAAGTGGAGTTGCAGCACGACTTATTAAAAATGTTACTAATGTACAGTTTACTGCAGTTTAAAAGAAAGCTGATAAAATTTGCTATAAAACGTTTTTTATTTTAAATCGGTAACTCCCATAGTTTAGAAAAAAAATAAAATTAAAGTGTGATACTTACTTTTGTAGGCCAGTGTATGTTACTTGCTGCTACGGAACCCTCATGGGCGAGTCCAACTCGCACTTGGCTGCTTTTTCTCCCTAGAATGGTTGGGACGTAATGGCTGAGCCCCGCGTTATGCACGTGAACGTGTGCTGTTTGTGTGTCTAGCCGCAGCATTGATGTTTTGAGTAATTTTGTAGAAAAACTAGCCAATGTGTTCACTTTTAATTTTTTCTGATGTATTAAGTTTAACATTATTTTAGAAAAGATGGTCAGAGTAGTGTAATTTCTCTTGCTGCCTTTTTCCTTAACTACAAATACGGCCCAAAGGCAGCGGCTAGCATGGTACTTACATTGACATACGGCAAACACAATGTAAATTCTCAACAGTGAACCAAATAATTTTGATTTGATTTCGATTCAGTAAATCCCTTACCTTAAACGCGAAATAATCTGTATCTTATTGCAACTACCGCAGCGGTTCTATTGCCTGTGTTAAGGCTGCGAAACTTTTTAGTTTGGAGACAAAAACAACTGTATTGTGCAACAAAGTTTCCCACTTCAGTTTTATGGCGTCGGTGAAACTCCACTCTCTTTCTTAAAGGTAGACGGTTGCTATTTACAAGTCTGTAATTTTAATTTCATGCAACCGGGTGTATGAGCTGCTGTTTAAATTTCCGGCCGCTGTCTTCCGTGAAGTGTGGCGTGCAGCTGAATGAAGCCTTTCGTAAATAGTCGAGCAGCCAGCTACTCACGGAGGGAAAACAATTTAGCTGCGTAATCAAAGAAGACACTTTACTAGCGGTGGTCAAATGCAGGATCATCCTTCGGTTATGCTTTTGCTTTGTGTAGAAATTCTCGACTTAGAAATTAAAATGTAAACTGTTTATTTCAGAGAATATAGTACGATGTTCTTTTAGCTCTGGAAGCTAAATCTTCCATGCGAGGTTATAGTGCTTCCAAAAATTGCTCTATACATGCAAGGGACTTTATTAAAATTATATTACACTAATAAAGTATTAATATTAATAGCATTCCCATAACTCCGAATTCCCATACTAATATGGGAATTCGGACGAAATACCTTCTCCTCTCATTTAGGCGTAGGCAGTAGGTCCTCCTACCCCTCATACTTATTATTTTGGAAATATTTATTTTAGGTTTTCTCTATGACTAATGACTTGAATTCTTTGTCTTTTTTGCGAATTTTTCCACTGTCATTATTGGGAGTTTGTTAAGGCTGTGAGGGGGCTGAAATTCCAGGTTAGTTTGCCATAAACATTTAAATCAAATCAAATCCTTCAGTTATACTTTTGTTTTGTGTGGAAATTCTAAACTAGGTTCAGGTGTATTTTATAATTATCCAGATTTTTTAGCGAAGCCATTTTGTGCCAGACATGCTAACCTCATTGTTGAAGCAATATCTGCTCGTTTATCGCCGTACCTTATGAAACTCCGTAAGCAAACGAGATTAACGCTGCGTTCTAGTATCACATTGAGGCGAACTCATTTAAAGTGTAATAACTAAACCCTACCCAACAAGTGGTGGGAACTTATCGAGAACATTCTCGAGAAGTTATTCGGCGAATATTACATGAGGCGATAAAAAATATATCATTAACGGGCCAATATATTTCAGACCTAATTGAAATAGTTGGAATTGTAAAACAACCTCAACCACCATTCACTTAGCTTCCGAGGCATAAATAAAGACATTTAACGCGAATATTCAGTTTTATTCAGAGTTCTTGCTAGAATTTGACTTATTAATTTCACTATCACTTTCAACATGGCAATACTTGGGATGATGTTGATCAGATCAAGAATACATTAATTTGAAATACAACACAGTACAATTTATTTAAACCTTTTCTATATTAGAAGATTCAAGAAATCTGGTGACGGCCAGCTATAGAGGTAGAAATCAGAATTCAGAAACTTATTTCAACGTAAAAAATTTTACATTCTGTTTGTTGAATGTCAATGTTCATACACTTATGTATAATGTTAGCCGCTGCCATGGGGCCAAATATAGTGGAGAAAAAAGCAGCAAAAAAAAAACTCCGCTCTGACCATCTTTTCTCAAATCACCTTAAATCTAATACAATTTTGGTATGAATATCCATCTACCAAGAACCTCAAGACCCATGAGTATAATCAATACTTACATCGACAAACATTATTTAATATTCTTGAAATTGATGAATGATTTTCAGGCCATTTTGAGCCAAATCTAGCCCCATCTCTAGACTCAAATCGATGAGGCAAGAGGTAGCAATGCAACATTTATTAAAAAATCTGAATTACTGTTCCACTGTCCTTATTAGCTACAAGCCAAAGTCTTTTCTCGTGTAAAATCTTGTACTGATTTTTCATAAGTATTTTAATGTTGACCTATTATTACGTAAATGTTACAACGTTTTTATGTACTGTTTTGTTTTGTATTGTGCCTGTTGGTTTCTTAATTACTAAAAAGTCCTTAACCCTTAAATGCATAGAGTATCAATTTAGATACCCGTTAAGTTATTGATTATTATAGGCTGTTACTCGGTTTTTTTCCACATTTGGCTGTATGTACATTATCGGTACCTATTCTTTTTCAAGAAATAATGAAAAAAAGTGTCATCAGTCAAAATAGTTTTCTTTTTTTTAACTTTTTCATCTGTTGGTGGGAATTTCGAAAAGCTGTGACTTTTGTTGGAAAATATCTGAAGAAATCTGGAGTTTTATTTGAGTTTTCACAACAATAAAAATTGTTTTGAATAGGTAAGTACTTTATTTTTGCTATTTTATATGTCTTTTGAACCTGTCTTTGATTTCGCTAAATAAAAAAGGTTTGTTTCTGTTGGTATCAATTTTGATACTTCATGCATTACAAGCTCTTTGAAAACCTTATTATGGCGCTTGCTGCGTATATGCATTTTCTTTTGTTTTCCCTATTATTATTTGTGCGTATGTACAGATTATTTTGCTTATTTTGGTGTGGGTATTATATCAATACTTTGATAATATTCTTTACAGATACTTGACAATATGAGGCCAGGTGATATAGAGCGACATAGAGTCAACTAGAAAATGGAGAAACTTCTGAGGATGAAGGAAGTGATGATGAAGATGGCATCGACTACTATGACAATCGGAGAGAGGTTCAACATGATCTGGAAGATGAGGAAGACATAGCTGCAGAAGCTGACGCAGCTGTGGATCCTGAGGACTTCCGCCACTGGTAACCGATTGTGAAACTAATGAATAGATAACCCTTCATATTACACCAGCTATATTCGAGGTATTATATGGAAAATGAAGAACATGGATCTTTTGAAACAAGTTTAAATTCAAGGGAAATACAGAGTAGGTACACGAAAGAGATTTTGGACTAGGAAGCACTATTCCAATTCCGAATTGCTAAAATCTAACGTTCCAAGAGGCACCTTCCATGAAAATGTCGACACCTATGAAGGCATGGATTTCGATGCAACCAGCTGAAAATTCAACAAGCAAGCAATACTGCTGTCTACGTAAGCTGGCAGCAAACCTGTAGAGAGCACCATTGGCTACGACCAAAAACTGAATAAAAAACAAATCTCATGTCGCGGAGTTGTCAAAGAGTATAATGCTCATATGGGAGGCGTCGACTTGATGAACAGTTACATCGGCCACTACCGCATACGTGTAAAGCCTCGAAAATGGACTACAAGGTTGTTTTATCACCTCTAAGAGGTGATAAAACAACCTTGTAGTCCATATATCTCTATATTTATCTCTATCAATAGAGATAAACTCGAGTACCTACTGTACAAAAAAGTAAGCTTGAAGAAAGGAAAGAACGCAAAAGACACAATGAAGCTAGCTGATTTCAGAACAGAACTTGCAGACATCTTGTGTCAGTACCAGAGTCATCCAGGAAACAAGAGAGAAAGACCAAGCACTTGTAGTCAGCAAGGTCAGATCCCAGAACCCAAACCAAAAAAAGTGTGGGCTGTTGTACAAGTGGTACCCTCTGTGCACATCCGTATATATGGTACAGGACATGAAAAGAAATTCATGAATTCAAGATATAACTATAAATATGAAAATTGACGAAATTTTACAACAAGTATGTGCAAAATATTCAAAGTTTTCTTGTGTGATGAAGAAAAATGTGTGCTTTGCTAATTTTCATGCTACCTTCAAATTACCATCGTAAAATGTATATTTTATATGTCCCTAATGCATGAAGTATCAAATTTGATACCAATAGTTTTTCCGTAAATAAACATTATAAAAAGCAATGTTATTTTTTTTATTATTTTTCCCATATTCTATTCATCAACTGCTACATGAAAACATTTGTTTTGCTTAAAAACAAAAATTCATGCATTTAAGGGTTAAGCATCAAACCATTGTGTTTTTTATTGTTTCCAATGGTTCACTGCAAGCTTTTGACTTTTAAGGAAAAACCAGGGGATCGTATTATGTAAAAATGTGATCTCTAACACCAACGCCCGCCAAGCACCGCATCTAAATTATTAACTTAATTAAGTTGTTTTACTACAAAATTTCAATATAAACTCATTTTAATTTATTAAGTGTATCGAAAGTTCTCGTTCATGAGTATATTTCCTTTTTTTCAATTCGAATTCTCAGCGAACATTCTCATCGGCCCATTTTCATCCCTAGCCGTACTATCATTTAAGGAAGCTTACTTGTACCTACCGTAGATTGAGCTCGAAGAAAACGTCTGTCTGTCTGTTCGTGACTTTACACAGAGACCACGAGACTGACACTATAAATCTAAAATTAGGCATTCGTATCCATTTTAATTACGCCAACAAATCGGTGGGATAGTCTTAAAAAAATATGTTTCCAGTTCACCAGATTTAGGGGTGAAATTTTACCATATATTCGCCCAGACCTATACCATACCTAAATGGCCAATTCAGCAAATTGGAAATTTTTGATTAAGGGATCTGTTTGTGAAATGTGAAGCTTTTTATTGTAGAAACGTGAAAACATACAGGGCAATAGCTCATAAAATGAACTTAAAAGAAAAACTATCACAGCTAAGTATTTAGATTGTACAAGTCAACGAGTAATAGTCGACCAACTTATGAAAGAAAATCTACGTACAAATTCCATTAAAAATAGTGAAGTTGTTAGTGGTGTAAAAAAGGTAGTTAAGAATATCAGAATCCTTGTATCAATTAATAACCTTTGCTTTTACGTTCCTAAATTTTGAAGAACTACTACGGAACCCATCAGTGCACGTGGCCAAGACCGCAATTGGCCGTTTTTAGAATTCCTATTACTAAGGCTCCACTGTTCACAGAGATGATGTATTTCTGTTGCTGCTATAACAGCAAATACTAAAAACAAAATAAAACAAATTTAATATGAAAGGGGGCTCCTACGCAACACACGTGATTCTTTTGGCGTTTTTTGCTCGATATTAGTGACGGCAAAAGTTAAACGCTTGAAATATTTACAGATTGTGTAAATAATAATACGGAACCCAAGTCGCGAGACCGACTAGGACATGACCGGTTTATTAAAAGACCAGATTTTTTACTAACCAACTCGCAAGTTATTGCAAGCTTACGTTTATTTTAAATGTCCAACAGTAAAAGATCCGATATTTTTTTAGATAGTCTAACGCGAGTGCTGAAAATAAAAAAAGATTAGAACGAAATACGTAGATATATCCATGGCTTGGCACAAACGGTGACGTAAATTTCAACCCTACCGTAAGAGAGCTACTATCCAGCTGAAAATCTCGCTTGCGCTCGGTAATTCCCAGCTGAATACCGAAAAGTCGTAAATTCACATTGGTCTACGTCAGTGTGGAAGTCACTTCCCTCTACATATGGAATTTATACACCCCAACTTTATGGTGCCCGATCTGCGGACGTAGTGCCGGAATGATGAAAATTCCTCCCTTTTTAAGCGACAGACAACGTTATACGTGAGTCCGTTGCTTAGCAACGACTGTGTCCGTCTGCATTTGTTTAAATATACGAAACAACTCCTACAATAGGTACAGCTTGTCCAGAAAGTGTAGAAATTAAAGAGTATGGTTTTGCTCAGACTTTTTGTCTGTATTTGTAAATAGATTGCGCTTACAAGCATTATATAAATTAAAAACTTGAGCTATTACATAAAATAAGATATTGTGCTTCAATAAATCGACGGCCCTTACGTGAATCATCGAATCTGCAAAAGTGCTACTTTACAGGAGAGCAATTCAAAGTTCAATTTTAATGTGGAAGAAAAAGTTGTTATAGTATCAGTAAACAGAAAATCCAAAAAATATCAACATTTTAGACTCTTTATTTCTACCCTAAAGTATATTATGTTACACTAAGTAATTTTCTAGATTTTACACATTCGATATTCTTCTACGTTACTTTTGGCTAGACAATCATCGAATGTGGCAGTTGCGATTGTATTCTTGGTTCATAATTGTGTATAAAGTATCAAATGTGGCACATTCAATAGTATTCTTTGCCCAAATTATCTAATTTTAAGTATTTTGTGTCAGTTTCGATAAATATTTCTTTTTACTTTTATGATTTAGGTACCTTATGGTACTGAAATAAACCCCAAAAACCATTAAAAAATCAAAAAAATGTTGATTTTTACGCAGAATTGATTAAGAAAATACTACCATTTGAATATTTCGTCCTGAAACATTTAATAAACCAGTTTGCGTCAACACTGGTCAATTGACAATACATTTTCAATAGCTACAATGAATAACATTACATTTTACACATTTAATCCGGATTAACTTACGTCGGACTCGTCCGATCAAACAACACCCGTAAGTTGATCCGGATTAAATGTGTAAAATGTGTTGTGCTTACGAAAGTTTTAGTTCAAAAATAACATTACAGTGCAGAGTTACCGTCAAAGGTTAGGAAAGAGACAAGTTTAAAAGAGAGGACAGGGTAATAAACTGACAAGTTAAAAAAGAGACGAGTTAGGAAAGAGTCAATTTAAAAAAAGACACAAAGTAAAGAGATGCCAAGTTGAAAAAGAGACGAGTTAGGAAATAGTCAATTTTAAAAAAGAGACAAAGTAAAGAGATGTCAAGTTAAAAAAGAGACGAGTTTGGAAAAGAAAATTTCAAAGTCATCCGGAGGGCTTTCTTTTCCCCTGCGTCAAAAATTGTCAAATGCAAAAGCGACAATTTTCTTTAATAATAGAATAAATTCACTTCTCCACAAGGGTAGGTTAGTATTTTTTGATCGAAAGTCACCCATAGAATAACCTAAATATAAAACAATGACGTATATAAAAATGTCTACAACCCTTGGCTTCCTAAATACAATTTTTCAGGCAGAATTCATAGGTATAACAAGAGCAGTCGCGCTGTTGAATACAAGAAATGTACAAGACTATGCCATACGCATAGTCTCGGATGGCGCCTCAGTCCTACAAGCACTTAATAGCAATGCCACCAACAACAGCCTGATACTAGAGTATCACCATGAGTTGGAAAAACTGTCTACAAAAAACCGAGTCACACTACAATGGATAAAGAGTCATAGCGGCTCCTTGGGAAATGATGCTGGGGGTGAACTCGCTAGAAGAGGCTCAGAAACTATAGTAGAAAGGCCCGAACCCCTGCTCCCACTCCATTACAACCAGTATAGGAAATGGTTGAGATCACAAACAAAATATCAGCATGCTGAACTCTGGAGAACTGAAACTAAATGCAGACAAGCCAAGGAGGCTCTACCAACAATCTCGAATCGTCTGTGACGTAGCCTGCTTCGTCTGAGACGAGCACAGCTGTGGCAATCCTAACAGGCCACTGCGCACTGAATAGGCAACCGACAGTTCGCTTTACCGGGGATGCCTGAAAGAAGAGGAAACACCCGTCCATGTGACCATCTACTGTAAAGGCGTGGAAAAACAACGGACCGCTATCGTTAGGAAGATGGGATCCCTTCGGGAGGCCTGCAGTGATATCAGAGCATTGCTGGCCTTCTGGAAAGAGGTAGGCTGGCTGGAGTAAGCTTACACAGTCTTGCTACGAACAATGGCCCAACTATGAGGCTAAGTGCGGAAATCTTCAGGCCTAACTAACTAGTCAGGTCTTGTGTCAACCGTTTTAATTAGCTCTTCGCTGTCGATGTAAATATAATTATTTAAGCAATGAACCTCTTCAGTGTAACTGCATGTGATAGGTGATCCTGATAAAAAAAAACAATCCCCACTCAATTTTGCTTACACATTAGGCATCTATTTTAGAATATGATTTATGTATAATTAATTATTCATTATACAGGAAGCACCTCCGCTCACACAACATAGTTAATAATCAAGTATGGGAAATTTAATAAAAATTAACTGAAAAGTTTATTTTACTAGCAAAATGACAAATAAATTTACTGTTATGTATCGAATATGCTGACAAAACCGCCGCTTCGGCCGCCTTGAGCGTAAAAAAATATCGTAAATGGTACATTCGACATATGCGTAGCACAGTATAACATCGAAAGTACCACTATCGATATTTTTTGGCCCATAAAAAGCAATGAATACTATCGGAAGTGGTAGTTTCGATAGTAACTAAACGGCTATTGACACCATACAATGTCGTATCTACCACTTTCGATTATTTTCTTTGTTAACCTTAAATATCATCCGTAAATGTGATTTAAAAACATTATAAATCAGTGTTAATCCAAAATTATGAAAATATGTTATTCTTATACTTGGTTATAATGTCTAAGCAACTGGCAAGGTGAAAACTAGTTCTTAAAGGTGAATAAAAACACTTGCCGGTGAAGTAGTTATCTTTTTTTTCCGAGGGCTTCACGTGGATTTTCTTCCAAACGTATTAAATTCATCATTTTTCTACCACGTGTATTCATGGTTACATTAATTTATAATCAGCAAAACTCAAAAAAAAAGAAATGCTTAAAATGTCAACATGCCCTTTTTTTAACACGATCGCGGCGAACACTATCGAGTCTGGCAGTTACAAACTGCGCGGTCTTGTCGCTGTCACGGTACATCATCGAAACTACCACATACGATGATGTTCGTCATCCAACGAGAGAAGATATGATTTTGTTCTAGTCAAATCGTAAATAAATAATTGGTTTTTACATTAAAAAAAAAATTATCATATAAACTATTCAATTTACTAAATATTGGTGCAATAAAACAAAATTGCGATTTTTGCAGATTCGATGATTTACGTAGGGGCCGTCGAAATATACTAAATGTTTTCACTTCTCAATAAAACAATTAGTAAACTTTCACTTCCGGTTTCTAGTGTTTTTGGGCAAACTGTACTGGTTTTGTTTGAACTGTACACCTGCAGAGCACAAAATACGCTCATTTCGTAACGTTCGACGTTTAATTTTGAGTTTAAAACAAACTTTCATCATTTTCAGGGAAAGCATTAATCTGGCCCTCGCTAATTTGAAAAAGAGCGGAACCTTGGCGAAACTTTTAAGGAAATGGCTGACGAAATATGATCAACAGGATTGCCTTTTTCCGAAAAACGAGGTAAATCTTTCAATTTGTCCGTAAAATTTCGCTCACGATGTTTGTGCTTATTAAAAACTTTAAACACTATTGTCGGTCGTTCCAAATTCGTGTGGTACTTACAGACGATCCAATAAATATTATTCTTCATACTCTTTATATCCTGCGTCTCCTTCTTAGCATGTCGATGGCAAAACATTTTTTATGAGTTTACTAGACAGTTGCGGTCCAGAACTTTGCGACGCTGAATGCCTCAACTTGTATCAATCCTGCGTCAATAAATCAATACAGACTTTAAAAAATGGAGGACGATTTCAGATCCGGAATTTTATTTTTATGTTTTTTTCCTGATTACTCGAAGATGCGTGGATTTAGATTTGAAAAATAATTTTTTGCTTGAAAGGGTAAACTGGAAAAATCGAGGAAGCTCTTCAAATTTTTTGCAGCAATTGCTTCCAGAAAATATATAAACTATAATTTGAGGGAGACGTCGTGCTATTCACAGAAAAAAGTGAACTAAAAAAAATAAAAAATTACTTCAGAATATATTTATATTATACCTACACTGAATTTCAAGGGCAGATTCGTTTAAATTATTTCTCTTTTTTAGTGCTAGAGTGTTTTGAAGTCGCTTTTTATTTAAACATTTTCAAAGGAGCTGATTAACTGACAGCCCTGCCCAGTTCCAACTACTTTCGTCTCTTAGAGCTTCCAAATTTCGTCGTTAAACTTCCAGGAGACTAGCATATCGGAGATGACGCTGAGCCAAGTGGCGGGCATATTCTACGTGCTGGTGGGCGGGCTAGGTCTGGCGCTGGGTGTGGCGCTGTTCGAGTTCTGTCAGCACGGGCGCGCGGAGGCGGCGCGAGCCAACGTGCCTCTGCGAGCCGCGCTGCGAGCCAAGGCGCGCCTCGCCTCGCGCGCCGATCGCAAGCCCTCCCAGAGGACCCCTCAGCGTGATCGAGAGAGACTCGGTTGGAACGGCGCTGCATTTGCCGGGGTTAGTGTTACAACGTTTCATCCATTGTTTATGGAACGGACCCGAGGGATGGCTTTCGTTTCAGTCCAAAGGCTTATTGAGCGGCGTCATAGGTTCAGTTTTTTACTATGTTCAATTAGTACGAGTGCCGCTATGTTTTAAGTGTTCTCGGGTTTAGCTGAATTTGAATTTAATAACAGTTTTCTTTTGTAAAGTGTACTTTACCAGGTTTTTATGTGTGAATTTAGCTTTTATGTGCTTTTAAGATGTTTGGCGTATAATTTTAATGACTGATTTTTTTGTTTGCGTTCAGTACAATGACTTCCTCCTAGGAAGAGAAGTTTTGGGACACACGCATCGCAAGATCTATTAGTAATCACGGAATCTACGTAAGTTGTTACCTACCGGTGGCCCTGTGTTTGTCTTCGTAAAAGTAACCTGAATATTGATTGCATCATATAATTAATTCTTTCCTTTTTTCACTACCTTGCCTAAGTACTGCAATAAGTGACCGTAATGGAGAACTTGAAAAAATCAGAAAGTATTTAAGAATAAAGTAATTAAAAAACAGGATTTACTAGTATAAAAAATGCATAAAATTATTAAGTTATTGTATTTGGTTTTTATATTCTATCCCAAACGATTTGTTGTCGAAAAATATTCAAAAACAGGACTTAATTGTTTAAGGAACTTTGTTATTGATTTTATACTATAATAAATAGGATTGGATATGATTCATGTCATAGTTTCAATATTGTCTGATAAATAAAGCAATTGAGAGCTTAGACCACTGCGTATAGAAAGTAGTTTATCGCTGCACCACCACTACGACACTGAGAGGGTTTCACAATCCAAATTTTATGTTATTTCAGTTGCACGTAGTATTTTTTATTACGATTTTTAATTGCGTAGAGGTGCTAGAGGTTTCACTCGAAAAATATTTCAGTTATTCAATTTAGATTGAGGGAAAAATATTACTTTACTCGGCTATGCTGTCAATAGAATGATGGATGAATTTGTGTTCATTCATACGACTTGCAGCCGTAAGCAATTCCACACAAAACTAGTGCAGGCTACGACTTTCCCTTACTTAATTAAGTTGTCTCCTCTATTAGATCTCCTCACTGTCGCATAAACCCAAAAGCTAACAGTAGTGTGTGTGTGAACCCTTTGTTACTTGTGTACAGGAGATATGTAGCTTGTTGGCGTTCCTAAATAAATAAATAAAACCCTCTGGTGTGACGTAAACCTATGGATTTCTATTTCCGCCGCGATGCGTTGCCGTAACATGCGTAACGCTACAAAATCGCACCACCCAGGAAAAATAAATTAAAGATTGATTGTTTCTACTATTACAGTACTACGCGGCCGCTACCCAAATCTCTCAAGAGGAGGCCTTACAGGCCAGCTTCACGCACGTCTGATCCTCGGAGAAGGACGGCAGCGCCACCCTGCGTCGCTCGTCCCTTACAAAAATGCCCAACAACACCGTTGACCTTTACCAGCTCTAATACATAACCTATAGCTCTACCAAATTATTTGTGAAGCGACAGTTCTAACCTCAAGTCCCAGTAAGCGTCAGGACCCCTGGACCACATGCGATATTTGATGTTTGAAAAACATTACATTATAGTACCTTTTTGGTACTATTTACTACCTCAGTTAAAATATTTAGTACCTCGATAAACAGCGAAAAAACGTGTAAAGAAAGTGGTCAGACATTCTGACGTCAGGATGTCTGGACCACATTTGTTTAACGTAGTTCGAAACAAGATAGCTAATTTATCTCTTTGGATATACATATTTAACACCTATTTAGTACCTCAACGTAATTATATTTTTTTCATTGTTTTTGCTGTAACACAAAAAAGTTACGCGTGAAAGAAATTTTGCCAGGTACAGTAGTAGATAGGTAGGTGGTGCGGTAGTCGGTAGTCTCTATAATGAATGTTATTAATTTTATGCCAAAGTACTACTAAGAACAACACTAAATACTAAGTAGATACATAGATTGATACTTATAGGAACTGTGAATCTATCAATATCGGGTTGTGTCGATAAAATGGCAAATAGTGTCATGCAATGATAGATTTCCATATGTTTAAAATCTTTACCTCGTGTCGTTGGCCTTACATTATGTAACTACTAGACGCAAACCCGACGTTGCTCGGGTAAAATGTAGAAGCATAATATTCCACAATTTATTTGAATGAATCTGCAAATTCAATGCTTAGCAGTGATAGCAATACATATATGTCAAAATGCAGACATTGTGGCTGTTATGGGATAAGAAGCATAGATTATAATTTGAAAATTATTGCCGTTTTTGAGCCCAACCCTGAAATACCAATTAGCATTAATAAATTACAAAATAAGATATCATTAAAAGGCATAGAGTACAGTCTGTTGTCTGTTATCGAATTTGTGCCACCTTCGACTCCTCATGGTATAAGCTATTACAAATCGCATTGCCGCCGAGGGTCTAAATGGCAATGTTACGACGATGTTAAATATAAGTAATAAAACAAATTGTGTTATGTTTTTTTAATAAATCCAATACTTTTATACCCAAAGTACAAGTTTTGAAAAATCTCACGTGAAATTAGGGTAGGGAGGACGGGATCGAGAAAAATCTTATGCCCCCTAAGGCCAACGAGACGAGGTAATAAATGTAAACAAATGGTCATCTATAATTGCATGTCAACATTTGCCATTTTATTGACTCAACCCGATATCGATAGTTTCACGGTTCCTATAAGTATCAATCTATCTGTATACTTAGTATTAAGTGGTGTTAGTAGTACTATGGCATAGAATTAATAACATTCATTAAGGAAACTGCCGTACCACCACCTACCTACCTACTACTGTACCTGGCAAAATTTCTTTCACGCGTAACTTTTTTGTGTTACAGCAAAAACATTTGAAAAAAATATAATTATGTTGAGGTACTAAATAGGTATTAAACATATCCAAAGAGATAAATTAGCTATATTGTTTCGAACTACGTCAAACAAATGTGGTCCAGATATCCTGACGTCAGAATGTCTGGGCACTTTCTTTACACGTTTTTTCGCTGTTTATCGAGGTACTAAATATTTCAACTGAGGTACTAAATAGTACCAAAAAGGAGTACCTGAACCATTATAGTAATAATGTAATGTTTTTCAAACATCAAATATCGTATTTGGTCCAGGGGTCCTGACGCTTACAAGTCCCATGGTTATGATCAATCCATTCATGAATAAGTTGGCTAGAGTCAATGTGATTTATAGTCTGCGAGTTGGGTCTGCATGGCTTGACCACAGTTCAGACAACAGCTAATCTTTCACTCATTGTAGTTTTGCCCGTAATGTAGGTACAGATGCAGACAAAAAGCTTGTCTACACAGCTTAATTAATTTCGGGGCAGGGACCTAATTACCAAACAAACAATCCACTACCGCACTGGGCCCATTCATCGCGTCAAAGAGTGAAATATTTTAATTTTTGCCTGCATCTGTGCCCGAGTGCTCGCATGTAAAGGTAAACGTACAGTCGACAGCACATCATAGTATACACCCATGCACTCTACTCCGTTGCATTACGGGCGATTTTTCAACTAAAATGTGAAGATTGACGTGCTGTCGACTGTACAGTCAAGAGCAATAATATCTATACACTGTTACGTTTTTTAAAAATCTTAACTTAAAACAATCTACAAAGAAGTGTACGACATTTGTCCTAAATTATGTAGGTAACCAATGGTTAGATAATTAAAGAAAAATTGTCGTACACATGTGCAGTTCACAACAAAATTGTGTACATCGTACAACATGTGACAGTGTATACATATTATTGCTCGTGACTGTACATCTTGTTTGTGTATAATTTGTGCCAAAACAAAAAATCTTGTTCTAAAAACTACTGCCAAAACCTAGACAAAGTAGACAAAGCGAACAAAACTTGCTTTAGTAAGCGATAGAATAAAAATAACAATATAATGCTGCCATCATGTTTGTACGCTCGGGTCTGACGTTCAACATGGCGTGATATATCAATACATTCCTCACTAACTTGATAATTAATTAAGAGTTTTGAAAATTTGAATTGCAATATTCTAGTGTTAGCGATACTCGATCGTTGTTAAATTTATTCGTAGCCGACGGTTCCTATAAACTACACTCCGTATTCAAACCAATATTACAATACAGTATAATAAAATAGGTAAATATCACGTTACATACTTCGATTTGTACCTAATAGAAAAAACAATATAATCAACGATCTTCCTCGGGAGGTACTATATCTGATCTGATGTCCTGACATAATAGCCTTTATAGACATTATAGACCTCAGCACTCTAATAAGCTTTATTATAAATAATAATCAAATACCTCTAGTAGTCGTAGTTTTGATCATTGAAATTATTAACTAAAGTAAGTGTTTAAATAAACTTATTTAATAAGTAGATGGTAACTCGGACGAAACATATGCCGTTATAAAAAAACGATCTTCGTACATCTCTTTTATGGATAACTAATGGTCTAGTCATTATAATATTACTCCTGTAATTTTAAGAAGTCTATATACGTCTTTTTACACTAAAACTTTCGTAAGCACTCATGATCAACCCATTATGTCCCCACCGAGAGGCACAGGTCTCTTCCCTGAGGAAGGTATAGGCCATACTCCACCACGGGGGCCAAGTCCGGATTGGTGGAGGCTTGTCAGACTAGTGGCTGGTCTTACTGTCAGAAGTTTTCAAGCTGCCCTAAGGCCTCTGACTTGGCTTGACGACTGCCATCTATTGACGGCAGCCGGCACCAATTGCTTTACGTGCCTTGCGAAGCACGGAACCGCTCGGAAAAATGCCACTAGCGTTAGTCATAGACAGTCACCCATCCATGCACTGAACGGGCCCAATGTTACTTAACCTTCGTCATCGTTTAAGATCACTCAGGCAGCCGGAGCTACGAGCGATTATATGTTTTTGGTCCGGACCTAAAATTGCTTAATTGCCCCGTATGCCCACCGTGTATTGGAAATTTTAAACGCTGATGTACGTGAACACCTCTGAGACTCAGATTTCCTCACGACGTTTTCCTTCAAAGTTAACGAGTGTATTCCTACTAAAACTTCACAAATGTACATAACTTTGAAAATAAAGTCAGTACATGCCCGCACTGGGAATCAAACCGCGATCTCTCGCTTCTGAGTCCATTATCCTATCTTCTGTATCCCATGAGGAATCCACGAACACTTCAGTTTTGTTTTAATGACGTCAGCATCAAATGACTATTTTATGTAATTTAGTTGGCAAACTTATAGACATATCCCGCCATATCTCCTCCTAATACGTCCCTTGCATGCCCATTTACCCACAGTAGCTGAAGGTTGTACATTGTAAAGTATGGCCCGGATACTCACCATGATTAAGCTCTGTGAATTGGAGCGAAACCTGGTCGGACTCTTCCGATAACATAACCAAGTATGTCGATCCGGAATATATTTTTCTTTCGTCACTTTATCCGGACACACTTACTTCATTTTTTGTCGCAAGATTCCGACCAGGTTTCGGTCTCTTTCGCTTTTTAAGCTCTGTGAATCAGAGCGAAACCGTCAGACTCTCCCGACAAAATATAATGTAAGGGTCCGGAATAAAGATAATAATGTATTATTATTATTATTATTATTAAAATTATTTATTGCACCAATTTCTGTACAAGGGCGTGCTTAATGCAGGAAGCATTATCTTCCAGCAAACCTCTGTTTTTGAAGAGACTGGCGACAGGTAGTGCAAGAAAAAATAAATAGATGTGAGATATAACAAACTTACATAAGCATACGGAAATATATTAACCTAGACCTACAGGAGGGGCGGGGAGGGGGGAATATGATAAACCTACATAAATTATAATAAATAAATAACAATAGTATAGTGCTTATGAAAGTATTAGTTCAAATATTCGTCACTCATTATTTTCTTAATTCTGGTTACTCCATTCCACTTCACTCCACATTATTCTTTTATCGAATTATGTCTATTGCGGGTGTTCCTTTTACTGCCATTCAAACGAGCAATACACATAAGTTTCTTTAAGTTACGTTTTAATCTAATAATTATATCTCATCCTGCATGGATTGGTATCGTATAAAATGATAAAAAGTAATATTCTTCCTATGTGCGGTTTTTTTACATGAATGTAGCCTACATTCATGTGAAAAAAAACCGCACGTTCTCTTTCTAAATTACATTATTAAAAACATACTATAAAGCTACATACATAAGTTACACAATTTAGGTATAAATAGTACGACATAAACATAAATACATGCCACACTTATTAGCTATCATTGTCAGAATGCATATATTATATATAAAATTTAACGCTTACTTCCATTAAGCCTGGTTTACATTTGCTTCATTTTCATGCTTCCTTTAGCATGCTTTCCATAGAGCTAGAGACGCCAATTTCTTTTATAAGTACATAAGTTAATAAATCAGTAATGGTTAGTTGTATACTAGTATACTACTTTTTGAAAGTGTTTTTATAATACATGGTGCGTGATAAAAGCTATGAATCGGCGTACGTTTTTGCAGTCTCTATTTCATTCAATCTATATGGAAAGCATGCTAAAATAGCATGGAAATAAAGCAAATGTAAACCAGGCCTTGCGAGTCGAAATTAATTTTAAGCCCGATTTTAGGTTGAGTGGTACCTAATTCAACAAAATTTACTTGGATCGATTGGAATCTTCGATTTTATCGTAGCTCCAGTCTTTTTATTAACGGTAATTCTTAATACATATCTGTTTTCTTATACTTGTCTTTTCTATAATAAGGAAATGTTGTTTCCAAAGTTATTTATGTAATACACAAAAATCTAGTGCTTGTTACCAAACTCCTAGGAAACGGTTTCACCAATTTTTATGAAATATGGTAAGTTTGAGAATAGGTCATAGGCTAATTACTCGTAATATGGCAAAACCATATTCGTTGGATTAGCTAGTTTTAGCATAAAAAAAACGATCAAAATAAGTGCAGGAAAGCCAAAAATATGTCTGTAATTCTATTACATTATCTATGAAACTCACTTACCGTATTCAGCACTAAGCATTTAGCACAATTATATTACAATTATTAAAAATGTGTCATTGTCAGGGAGAGACAGCATGCCAGACTTAACAACAGAAAGCAATAATACGCAATTTTTTTACTAACCATAGCCAAAATAAAATAGATGTGTCCTATACGAGTTGTTATTGTTTTTAATAGAATTCCTTGTAAAATTTGTTGTGTTTTTTATTGGTAATAAAAGCCATGATAACTACACGAAGATGTTTTATTTTGACAAATGCATACCTACCTACGCCAAGAAGGGTCGTTTCAGGTTTTGCCTAAATACCCATACAAATTCATGAGTTACCCCATGGGGTATATGGTATACGTAGCAATAGTCTTTATATTTGTATCTTTGTAATTTAATCGAATATACAGGGTGTCCCAAAAATAGCGGCAGTCCAAAGGTAGAGCACCCCTAGGGGTATCCGAATCACGACGAATCGAATGTATCTTCCACAATTTTTGTAGTTTTCGAGTCCTCAAACATTTTAAAATTTTAACTGACTTTGAGATTCTTAATTTTTTGTTACGCTATTGTATGAAATTGACCCACAATTGAGTTTGTGTCTGCAAGGCACACTATTCACCTATTTTGCAAAAAAAAAAGCATGTATCTTAGTAATTCATGGCTCTGTGGCCAATTATATCTTGTAGGACAAGGTGGGACAAAAACTACGAAAAATAAATGACTCAAAAACTAACAAAATAGCGGAACATACATGGGGGTGATTCGGGTACTCCTACGGTTGCTCTACCTCGTGATTTCCACTTGACACTATTTTATGGGACGCCTTGTATAAAAATATCGTGGCACAGTGTTCGTTATCGAATTCCTCCGAAATGGCTTCACATTAATAAAGAAAATTGCGTACATTTGGTCAGGAGGCTTGTGCAATGTTTACCATGTCAGCTAGTAACGTTAAAGTATTATCATTTATCAATAACGTGTGGTGTCAATTAAAATTAGGTAAACCACTTCCAATTTGTTAGAGAGAAAGGATAATTAAGTATAGAAACACTTTTCGGGCTTTGCTTCAAAAGACGAGTTAAATAGGATAGGTAACTTCTTCACCAATCCGGACTTGGCCCCCGTGGTGGAGTGTGGCCTATACCTTCCTCAGGCAAGAGACCCGTGCCCCTCGGTGGGGACATAATGGGTTGATGATGATGAAAATGCGCAATATGTTTTACAGTTTAAACAACGCCCTCTTTTGCTACTATAAGAAAACTCAGGGTCACGATTCTTTCAATATCAGTATTGCAGTCGCACAGAATTCAAATTAACGCCCTCTTTTACTAATATAAGGAAACTCAGGGTCGCGGTTCTTTCAGTGTCCGTGTTGCAGGTCACTCAGAGTTCAAATCCACGCCCTCTTCTGCTAATATAAGGAAACTCATGCAGGATTGCGGGTTCTTTCAGTGTTAGTGTTGCAGGTCCCACAGAGATTAAATAAATGCCCTCTTTTGCTAATATAATTAAACTCAGGGTCGCGGTTCTTTCAGTGTCAGTGTTGCAGGTCACACAGAGTTCAAATGAACACCCTCTTTTGCTCATTTAAGGAAACTCAGGGTCGCGGTTCTTTCAGTGTCAGTACTAAAGGGTGTCCCATAAGTAAAGAGACAAAACTGATGGTTCATATCGGCCAAGAAAAAGGTTTTCAAAAAAGAAAATAACTGTTGCCATGGTAACCACCGGTAACAAATCTGTCAAATTCGCTTGGTTTTGCAAATATTGTCGATGTTTTTCTAACATGAAGCGAACCGAACCGAACCGAACCGAACCGAACCGCTGGTTTACAGATGTCAGCTGTCAAGTTAAAGTGAGCTCCGTAATAAATTATTGTAATTAAATAATAAACAGCGTTAAATAGTGAAAGTTATTTGTCCAACCGTTAAATAAAGTCGAATCAAAATAGTATTAGTGTTATCTACGAAAAACAACTACTACAACAGTGTTGTATTGTGATATCGTGAAACCGTTCCAGTAACAAGAAAATACAGTTAATTATTGCTTGGCTGAGTCCTGTGACACGAGGAATAAGATATATGCATCGCCGCCGAAACAAAATAGTGACTTAAAGGGACAATCGAAGAAAAACAGCGAAAAAGGTTAGTGACAATCTTTTGTAAACAAACCATGACTCATTCTTAACGGACGCACTGATTGCACGAGTCCAATTTCACTGAATGTGACTACTAATTTCGCTTTGACTAACAACGTCCCTATAGCGGAGCCGTAGTACGTCTGGCCGTCGTACCGTGGGTTACGGGGTCGATCCCAACTCAAAACTTGTCAACATTTAGTTTCCTTACGTCTTTTATTTTTGTAAAGAGACTCCAATACAAAATGAGTTTCTTTGGAAATATTACATTTCGAAAGAATCGTCCACACTCTGAGTCAGAGGTGACTGCAGAGGAAATAAATGCATCCGAAACAACAGTAAATGCTTCCACCAGTAGTATGCCCGAAATATCAGATGATGAAGAGGAAAGTAGAAAACAACTAGAAAGCGAAATAAAACTTCTAAAACAACAGCTTCAAACAGCACACGAAGAAATAATAAACTTAAATCTAGAAAACAGTCAACTGAAAACAGATATTCTTGAGCTACAAAAAAAACAAGAGATCTGCCATAAAGAAACAA
Organism: Yponomeuta plumbellus; assembly: GCA_947310845.1. NCBI lineage: Eukaryota > Metazoa > Arthropoda > Insecta > Lepidoptera > Yponomeutidae > Yponomeuta > Yponomeuta plumbellus. The sequence continues at coordinate 21,546,288 of OX371191.1, read as the reverse complement.
AGAGTTTAAAATACGACTGTGTTACTCCTAAAAGAAAAAAAGACAAATCCACAACACTGTCCAAAACCCTGGCGACCACAAAACCAACCACGAGTGCTAAAAACGGTGATGTGTCGAACCCAGGCAAATTAATTTCTGTCAGCACACAAACCACACCAAAATTCAACTCTTCTAAGAAAGCGAAAAAATCACCTAAAGCACGAGGGAAGCTTAGTAATAACGTCAGCAAAAGTACAAAACCAAAAAGTAAAATATGTATAATTAGTAGCAACAATACGAACAAAATACTCCGGACAGCTGAAGATACCCTGCCAAATAGCAGTATATTACATTACTCATCACCTGGAGCTGGAATTAGTTACCTATTAGAAAATACTCAAAAAAATGTTAAAGATTTTACGATGGACGATTACTGCATCATCATGATTGGAGAAGAAGATTTCTTGACCACCAATAACTATATTGATCTTGCATACCTCATCAGAGAGGAACTACAGAAAATAAAACATACGAATGTAATACTGTGCGTGCCAACGTTTAAATGCAACGAACATTCAGACTTATTCAACTGGAGGATTGAAACTTTCAACAGTGCTTTATATATGGATTTACAAGAACACAAGCATGCGCATGCATTAGACACAAATTTGAATTTAACATACGACAACAATATGTTTCATAGATATAGTGGCCAGATAAACAATTATGGAATGAAAGTAGTATTTGATGATTTGGCAAAACTAATAAACTCAATTAAGAAAAAAGGGTCCGTCCAAATAGGTAAATAAACAGAAAAACACCAATGACGGGACTATTGACACACCGACTCAGCTTTTTCGTAACTAATGATCCCAAAGTGCCACTATTCGTATATAACCACATAAATGTCATGCATCAGAATATAGCTGGACTAATAAGCAAAGCTGATGAACTAACAGTTTGCCTTGAAGAAATGAAGATAAAAAACAGAAAAACCATAGACGTGTTATGTATTACAGAGCACAATATGACTGACGCTAATGAAGAACAACTATTTTTACCTAATTATAGAATTGCTGCCAGTTTATGTAGAAACAAAAAAAGAGGAGGCTCTTGTATACTAACCAGAATGGACCACGACTTCAGAACACTCAGTGATATAGCCAAGTACTCTATACCTAACGTAATAGAATGCTGTGCAATAGAGTTAAGTAAACATCGTATTAACATATTATGTGTTTATCGGGTACCAGGATCAGACATGAATTTATTTTTTGACACCCTAGACCTAATTTTACGGAAAATATGTGATGACTCAAAAAGTCAACTAATAATATGCGGTGATTTTAACATTGATGTATTGAAAACAAATTGTAAATCAACTGAATTCGAACATCTTTTGTTGAGTCATAATCTGACATTACAATTCAGAGAGCCAACGAGATATGCAAGTAAAACCTGTATAGATAATTTTGCTCATAGCATTAGAGGATGTACTGGGGAAATCGCGGAATTAGGCTTATCAGACCATACAGCGCAAATTTTAAAATGTCCTGTGAAAAAAACCTGCACACTTAAATCATGGCAAATTACAAGACGGGACTTCTCCACAGAAAACCTACATAAATTTAAAGAATGTTTAACAAGTTATAAATTTAGTGACGTATTTGACTCAGTTGATCCAAATAAAGCATATAATTTATTTTTCGAAACATTTAAACTATTTTATGACCTATGCTTTCCCATTAAAAATGTTAGGATACGTACAAGAAGAAAGCAACGATGGATATCCAAGGGAATAAAAAAATGTAGCAAGCGAAATAGGGAACTTCTCTGGCAATACAGACTGAAGCCTTGCAGTGAAACCAAACTATTGCTGAATTCGTACAAAAAAAGATACAGAAAAGTTCTCAAACAGACGCAGTTCTCTCAAAATAATAACTACATACAACTAGCAAACAACAAATGTAAAGCCACCTGGCAAATTATAAACAAAACAAAAGACAATCATCCTAAGGAATCAATAACAACGATTAATAATCTAAACACGGATATTACAGAACCAATAGCTATAGCTAATGCTTTTAATGATTTTTTTATTGACCAGGTTAGAGATATACCTAAAACTAAAAAACATGTTGACAGTTCCGCAAATATCCCTCATTCTATATTTATGAGACCGATATCACCAGATGAAGTTAATAAGATTGTTAAAGGACTAAAGAACAAAAAAAGTGTTGGTTTTGATGAAATTTCCACAGAAGTCTTAAAGTTTGTATCAAATGAAATAGCATCTCCTCTGAGCCATGTATTCAATCAATGTATCACCAAAGGCATATTTCCAGACAAACTAAAACCAACAATTGTTAGACCATTGCACAAAAAAGGCGATAAAGTTAAGCTATCCAATTATAGACCTGTAGCATTGATACCTATTCTATCAAAAGTCTTTGAAAAATATATATATAATGCCATTACAAACTTTATTAACAAGCATAAAATATTGACTGATCAACAAAAAGGATTCAGAAAAAATGTGACTATAAATATGGCAATTTATGACTTAATAAAATGTGCGGTGTTAAATATGGACATAAGGAAGCCTATTTGTGCCATTTATATGGACATGTCAAAGGCTTTCGACTGTGTTGATCATTGTATATTAATGGATAAACTCTACACATACGGCTTGCGTGGTAACGTACATGATCTTATTAAGTCATATCTCAGTGACAGATATCAATACACAGAAATAACCCAAATATGTCAGCATAGGGCTCGGGAAATAAGTTTTAGATCGGAGCCTAGAAAGACTTGCTTTGGAGTACCACAAGGCAGCGTATTGGGGCCGCTTTTGTTTTTACTGTACATTAACGACATGCCGAATAATGTACACTACCCCATGGTACTGTTTGCCGATGATAGCACAGTTCTAATAAAAAGGAATAATGATGTAGACTACGAGAAAGATATTAATAGTACTCTCAGCAACATCATAGATTGGCTTACAAATAATAACCTGCTTATAAATATTGACAAAACCAAGGTGATGCATTTTAGTCAAAAGGTAGAATATTTGAACCCAAATATAAACTACAAGGGTGAAACAATTGAAGAAGTGAACCAAACCAAATTCTTAGGGTTAGTTATAGATAAAAACTTGACTTGGAAGCCACAATCAGAAGAAATCTGCAAAAAACTCTATAAATTCTCATACGCGTTATATAAGCTCGCTAAAGTTGTGAACCGTGACGCAGTGCTATGTGCCTATCACGGCTATTTAGCTTCCACGCTTCGTTATGGTATCATATTCTGGGGGAACTGTTCAAATAGAGAAATTATATTTAAATCTCAAAAGAGATGTCTTAGAGCAATGTGTAAATTAAAATCAACAGACACCTGTAAACCATATTTTAAGGAACTGAAGTTACTAACGTTTCCCTCTATGTACATTTTTGAAGTTGCTTTATTTGTAAAAACGAACCCAATATTGTTTACGAAAACTAATAGATTAAGAAATCCTCATAGGCTTCAAAATGTAACCTCAAAAACGGCTCTACTTAGTAAAAGCGTAATTGGACTAGCTCCAAAAATTTACAATAAAATTCCTAATAATATTAAAAGCCTTAATGTTAATACTTTTAAATTAAAGCTTAAATCCATATTGATTGAGAAGTGTTATTACTCTATTGTTGAATATTTAAATGACAAGGAATTCTGCAAATAACTTTACAGAGCCACTGAGCCACTTTCTATAACATGTATGATAAACTTCAATTGAGACTTGGAATTTGTAAAAGACATTAATTTGATGAACTATTAGAATTGCATGTTAGACTATAAGTAATGAAAATATTTGTATGCTTTTTTTAGCAGAATGTAGAGTACATAAATGTATTTACCAACTTATATATCCACCTACATTCCACAAATAAATGATTTTGTATTTGTATTTTGTATTTGAACGAGAATCGTTTGCAAAAAGAGTAATTCAGTATTATCTGAATAATGGGAAATCCGAGGCAGTTCGTCATTTTTCTCAAGAAGGGGCTCTAAGAACATGCATATCCAGAATTAAAGTTCAAGATCTGGGCATGAAGGTTTTTGTGAAATTGGCCGCTCCAAAGTACGTGAAAGACCAAGAAGTGCGTGCTAAGCGAGGTTGCCGTCGAGTTTACCAAAAAACTTTGAAAATTTTTCTCATAATTGATGATGAAACTTATGTACCGGTTGACCCCTCTGATATTCCTGGGAAGCAATATTTCCACGCTATTAGTCGTAGTGAGGCGGATTACAGCGAAAAAGTTAAAACAAAGGCTAAATTTTTTAAGGAGTATCTGGTTTGGCAAGCTATAGACGAAAACGGCAATGTTTCCGAACCATTTATCTGTACACGGTCTATGAACGCACAAATTTATCTTCGACGGTGTATTATGAAGCGATTAATACCGTTTATAGGGGTCTCGTGCTCCACTTCGAATGACAATACCTCGATGTTCGATACCTCGATGTCTCTACCTCGATGCTACGTTTTGTCGATGGGTCATTACCTCGAAAGGTCAGCACCTCGAAGGGTTTTTACCTCGAAGGGTATTTGCCTCGACGGTACACTTCATCGATGGCGTGTTGCCTCGAAAAATCATAAAAATCAAAGTAAATTTAAATTATGCCGTATAGGTGTATTAAAGACCAAAATGCCCATTCTCCTGTGGTTCTCAAATTCGAAATGAGAAACCAGTATACAATGTATGTTTGTACGTCAGTGGATATTTTTGTACAGCCTACCCCTTCGGTAAATATAGGCGTGAGTTTATGTTATGTATGTGTTATTAAAAAATACAATTGTGTGTATTATATCGGTTAGTTTCTTATGAGTCTAGCTTTAATATTCTATGGGTACCTACTTGAGACTGCCACTCATGTTTTTGTTTTCAATTATTTATAAACCAAAATGACTATTCTTATTTCGAATTAGGGACTTCACACACGACGGCTATAATATACATTACATCCTGGGATGTATAGCTTTACATTATATTAAAGTATCACACACGCAACAGGTAACGTAATGTATATTTCGCTTCATTTCGTTGACATACGTCTCGACCGACACACGTTCCGGCTGCTAAGACGTTATACAGGGTGTTGTTATGGATCTGTCGACTTACTTACTACTAGATTTAATAGATAGCTAGTTCATAAGAAGATGATTGAGTTATTTAAGTTATATTATGTATTTTCTTTTGTGCAATAAAGTGTAACAACAACAACAACAACAAAAAGGTTAAGCAACATAGGGCGCGTTCAGTGCATGGATGGGTGACCGTTTATGATTAACGCTAATGGCATTTTTGCGAGCGGTTCCATGCTTCGCAAGGCATATTAAGCTATTGGTGCTGGCTGCCGTCGATAGATGGCAGTCGTTAAGCCAAGTCAGAGGTCATAGAGTAAGACCAACCACTACTCTTACAAGCCTCCACCAATCCGGACTTGGCCCCCCGTGGCGGAGTATGCCTATACCTTCCTCAGGCTTACGAAACGTAGCTTACGGCCGATTTCTGAATTGAGAATTTCGCTACGTAACTACTTAACTCTAGTGTTGTCTCGTCAAATTTCTCAGAAAATAGCGTGACAGAACGTTATTTAAATATTTACTTTAGTGAAATTCTCAATTCGGAAACCGGCCTTAAGCGAGCCTATTTAGTGATTACAGATAGGACTACGAGTGATGTGCAGCAAATAAATTTTTTGAGACAGGACTCTGAGTACCTATGTCGTTTAGCGAAATAAGACTCCTAGTGGAGTTTATGAATCACTAAGAAACTTTTTGAACATCCTGTACGAAGAAAGATGTATCGTAATATACGAAAAGGTATTGAGATATATTAAGATGTATCGACAGGTAAATATACATCTTCGTATCGCTCAGTACCTATAACCTCGTGAGGCCAATGTCTTCAAGTGATCACAAAATCAATTGTTCTTTTCAAGGTCGGGCCTTACGAGGTTAAGGTACGAAGATGTAAATATGTATATTATAGCTGTCGTGTGTGGTCTCCCGACGATTTCTATGGAAAGATGTAATGAGATATATCGTGCTATAATATACATCCTTACCTTATAGCCGTCGTGTGTGGAGTCCATTAGGAATTATAGGAGATTTTGGTCTTTAATACATCTTTACGACATAATTTAAATTTACTTTGATTTTGATGATTTTTCGAGGCAACAAGCCATCGATGAAGTGTACCGTCGAGGCAAAGTTCCTTCGAGGTAAAAAGCCTTCGAGGTGCTGACCTTTCGAGGTAATGATCCATCGACAAAATGTACTATCGAGGTAGGGACATCGAGGTATCGAGCATCGAGGTATTGTCATTCGAAGTGGAGTACGAGACCCCGTTTATAGACAAGTATTATCAGAGGGAAGACGTTGTATTTTGGCCGGATATGGCTTCGTGTCATTACGAGTCTGAAGTCACTCAATATTTGCAATCTATGGGCGTCGAATTCGTATTGAAACAAAACAATGCTCCTAATGTTCCTCAAGCTCGAGGTATCGAAATGTTTTGGGCTCTGTGTAAAAAAGAATACAAAAACTATTCAGAAAAATAAAAAACGTTGACATCTTTCAAGCCAAGATGGGCTAGATTGGCCAAACTGGTGGCAACAACTTCTGGAAAAGCAGTCATGAGACGTGCAAGCATTAATTTGAAAAAAAATCGGCTATAAAGGCATCGCAGGAGCAAATTTGATAAAGACTATATTTTTATTATTATTATGCATAATTTATAATGACACACATAACAGTTGACATTCAATTTTTCATTAAAAAAATTTTTCATTAACTTGTCTCTTTACTTCTGGGACACCCCAGTATTGCAAGTCGCACAGAGTTCAAATGAACGCCCTCTTTTGCTCATTTAAGGAAACTCAGGGGCACAGTTCTTTCGGTCTCAGTGCTGCAGGTCATTCAGAATTCAAATCAACGCCCTCTTTTGCTAACACAAGGAAACTCAGGGTCGCGGTTCTTTCAGTGTCAGTACTATTTGTAAGTCGCACAGAGTTCAAATGAACGGCCTCTTTTGCTAATTTAAGGAAACTCAGGGTCACGGTTCTTTCAGTGTCAATATTGCAGGTCGCACAGAGTTCAAATCAACGCCCTCTTTTGCTAATTTAAGGACACTCAGGGTCGCGGTTCTTTCAGTGTCAGTGTTGAAGGTCGCACAGAGTTAAAATTTTGTCTTTAATGCCTCCTCCACACTAATCGCGAAGTTCCTCGACAAAGTACTCGGGAAAGTTGACCAAAGTACGTAGCTACACACTCGAGGTTGGACGAAGTAAGACGAAGTGCTTCTCCACATCTACCGTATTCGCCAAACCTCGGTCAACTTCGCTAGCAGTGTGGAGGCCACATAACGATGCATAAAGGTAAGGTGTTGAAGATCAACCCTACGACGATTTTGTTGTGTAGTTGATAGATGTCGCTACGTGTTTGGAATTTGGTGCACTGCATAATATTATAGATGTTCAATAACATAAAGAACGTTATGAGTTCAATAACGTTCTTTATACTAATGCTTACGTACAAAACCGGTAAATATTACCCGGCTGACTAGGTACTCTGACTAGGATAGATGAAAATTGTCTGTCGGAAACGAAATTTTAGAGACTCCTTAGTATAAAATGAACGAAATAGGATAAATAAAAAAAAATCACAAAAAAAACCTGATATTTCATTAAACTTTATGAAAACTCAAAATTTAGTAAAATAGTTTCACTATTAATAGATTATGCAGAGAAGAAAACAACAAAGAAGCTCCACGATAAGTCGCTGTTACTAAGGCTACAACATTCCCTGAAATAAATTAATACAATACAGAACAATATTTATTTCTCAGACTATTTAAGTAACTAAGTAATGCAAAAAATAAAATTACCAATAAAGTAATAAATAAAACAAACTGTCTCATACACAGCTTTATCAGACATAAATATTGAATAACTCTATTAATAGTTTATTTCACTGAGTAGGTATAAACAAATTGCAAAGTTTGCAATTTGTTTCATTTTTTTAACAAGTTTTTATAATAATTACTAGCTGACCCCGCAAACGTTGTTATCATCAATTAGTCTAGAATTTACCAGAACTACCGAATATCTATATTAATAATTTCGTTCGGGTCTACGGTAGACTCTAACGATATGCACACCAAATGAAAGAGCGTAAAAAAATAGTTGATCTGAGTCGACAACATACGGGCGGAAAATTCGTATTATCGAGCCGCATCAATATAAAAATTATTAAATTCAACAATGGCGTTGCTAAGTAAACATGTCAATGTCATCATTGTTGTGTTAGTGTCACAAGTTTTCATTGTGAACTGTTATGGCCGGTTTACATTATTTTAGTGTTTAGGAGAGTGCTATAATACAATTAGAGAGGCAAGTGCATTAGTACATTACTAGACGTTCGAGTGAACGTTTATATTTCTTCCAGTAGAGTGTCACTTCGTCGACGTCGCGAAATATGCGCTATCCTACTCAAAATACTATGAGTTTTAATGGAACACATAAGAAAGTTTGATAATTCGAGTTAATGAAAACAACACGCACCCGTCACGAGTCACTTGCGCACTCTCCTAAAGTTCTCACTAAATTTTTAGTTTATACACAGATAAGTAACGAGGATAGTAACAGCTCAGGTGTTACTGGATAGAACAATAGAAACCAATTCTATTTTGATTCTAATTGAAAGGCAACTAGAACCGTACTATACCGTAAAACGTACTAAAGCAAGTGGCGCTTACACGTTTCTCCAAAAGCACTCTTCTTAAGAAAGAAAGAAAGAAAGAAAGAAAGAAAGAAAAACAGAAAGGAAGAAAGAAAGAAAGAAAGAAAAAAAGAAAATTTATTTGATACTCAAAACAAAACAAAAAAACACACACACACAGAATGCGTACAATAATAAAAAAATAACACAGAAAGCATAAAAAACGTAAAAAAAATAAACTGTACAGCATGAAAATAATAATTTACATTTACATATTTACATTTACATACAGGCACATACATTGCTTCTGGCCCCACACTAGGATACCCTGTGTCGTGGGAACCAGAAACAGCGACGTCACAAACATGTAAACATCCAAGACCTGGGATTTTTTTTTTGTCCCCAGCCGGGATTCGAAAGCGGGACCTCTCGCATGGTAGTCAGTTGCGCTAACCACTACGCCACAGAGGTCGTTAAAGGTTGAGCGCCCAAAATGGGCCCGATTCAGCATAATGTTGCAACAGAGAGTAAAGTAAAGCACTCTCCTAAACACTAAGATAATCTAAACCGGCTCTTTGATCTAATTTGTTAACTTCATGGTTATTATAATCTGTGCCAACTGAGAAGGTGTAGTAAGTAATCTGTGGTGTTTTTCATTGGCTTAGGGAAGACAATAATTTGACATTGAGTTTTGGAAGGGTCTGAAAAATTATTGAAAAAGGAAATCAAAGTCATAAATTGCGCTTTATTGTTTTGCTTAGTTAGGTACAGTCACCAGCATAAATATATGACGGTGGGCAGTAGTGCAAAAATATCTGATTCACCATTGAGATCATAAGAATATGATGACACTTTGCCGGTAAAAATATGTGATGCTTTGTGGGCGGTGTAAATATCGTATCTCACTAATTGCATAAATATTGGACCATGTCGCTTAAAAATATTTTATCACAGCTAAAATCAAAATTATGTGACTGCTCTTGCTGGAATATTTATCTATTCACTATGAAGGAATAAAATATATCGAATGATGGCAGGCATCATAAGAAACTTGTTTGCTTGTGTGACACAAGCAAACAAGACATAAGTTTTTTTTTGTGTTTACACAAGCAAAAATATGTGATTTTCTCATACAAACGAGCTTTACCCGGCTGGTTTCTGTCTTGTCTTGGAAAATATACCTATCAGAATTCTTGCTCATCCTAAATCACATCTCTATTTAAAACCTTGACTCCCAATAATACCTATTTGGGTGAATTTCCCAGACGCATTTTTACGCGGCTGGTATGAAAATGGCAGTGTAAAAAGGTTTTTTATGGTAAAATTATATTTTTTTGTTTAGTTTGTGTAATTACCCTTAGGAGGCAACAGATACGTTTTTATTTGGATCACTCTTACATATAAATAAAAAAATCTAAATGTGAAATTTTTCATCTTCGGTGACTGTCCCCAAACCTTATTTAGTTCTAATTTTTTTAGCTAAAGAAAAAATACAAACTGTACATACATACGGATTATTTTATTCGATTCCTAAAGATTAGAGGTATAATTTAATATATATTTCATAATCTTAATCGTTATATTCAGTAAACAGTCAGACAAATACGAATGTCCCCAATTTATTTTTCATTTCGGTGATTGAAAAATAAATATGGATTGTCGAGAACAGGAGAGTTATTGAACATAGTCTCGCTTCTGTAACTCAAGCGCCAGTCACGCACAAGCATTTGGAGCTAGTGGTGGTTTGCTACGTCGCTGCGTGTTCCCGCTAAAAAAGTAAGTATTTCAAATCGGTGACTCGGGACAATTTTGCTTTCATTTCCGTGAATAAATTAATATTATAAATGAACAAGATAAAACTGTTGATTTTATATTCGCACACAAATTTCTAGTAATATTTTCAAGGATGTAGTATAGATCTCGGCCTAATGTATGTATATGTCAAAATATTTAATGTTTTTAGGTGTATTTTAACATCGGTGATTTAATTTCGGTGAATTTGTTGACCTGAATAGATCACCGAAATTAAAAAAAAAACACCGAAATGAAAGTTTTCTTCATTTCCGTGTTTTTTTTTATTTCGGTGACTAAACAATTACTTGTTTCATTTCGGTGAATATTTCTTTCATTTCTGTGATTTTCACAGTTTCTTTATACAGGCTGAATAACATAATCAAAAATCGTAGCGAAATTCTCGATCTTGTTTATATTAAAAGTGATAATGTTAAGTCACCGCTGCATTTATACGAAAATTCAAATGGCTCCTCATCTACCTATCTATCTGGATGGGTTTTTTATCAACTTCCTCTTTTCATACTGGATTGTCTGAAAACTATGGAAGTTATTTGAAAAGTTAGTAAAAATAATTAAGTAATTTTACAGTCTATCTTGTTTTTTCACAAACTATGATTTCTTCAAAATTATCTTCCCTATCCCGTACCTACATACCTAAATAATATACATAAAATAGTCGGCACTGAAGGTTTTTTTTAGTAATCACTACATAGTATAAAACAACTGTCTGTCCCTATGTATGCTTAAATCTGTAAAACTACGCAACGGATTTTAATGAGAAACGACAATAATTTTAGAGGTTTCTAATATAATATCGTAATGAGCCCTCAGACATTTTTTTTGTAATCCTAAATTCCACGCTGACGAAGATGCTGACAAAAGCTAGTTATTTATATAACTTCACCAACATTGTAACAGTAACTGTTTGTGCCAAAATAAAATATAATAAAAAAATACATGTCGTGTAATCATCATACTGTATACTATTTCGGTGAATTTTCATTTTGGTGAATCCTTCTTTCATTTCGGTGATTGACTGTTTCATTTCGGTGACACCTAACTTTGTAATGTCTGTCATACATTTGTTTTTTTGTTTTCCATTGTAACCATTATTTATAAAGTTATAAAACATTAAAAGTATTAGCAAATTTAAGTAAAAAAACGAAAAAAAAGGTAAACAAAAAAAGTTCTGATTTTTGAAATTTAAGAAAGATAAGAAAATATGACTAACCAAAAAGTTGCAATGCTGCAATATATTTATTGTATTGTAATTAAACTCTGCAGATACTGAGTAATAAAACATAAACATTTACATACAGGCACATACATCGCTTCTGGCACCACACTAGGATAATTATGTTTATCGTAATTATGTTTTTTTATAAAATATTACAAAACAAAATACAAAATATTGAGTGGGGGCTACTATACAACAAACGTGATTTTTTCCTATTGTATAATGGTACGGAGCCCTCCGTGCGCGAGTCTGACTCGCACTTGTTCGGTATTTTAAGACGACAAACCACCAATAGTAAAGTAGACTGCTTATAAACTTCGATGTTTTTGTTGAAAATTCACGTAAACGCAACTAAGTAAAGCGCATGAAAGTAAAGTTTGATATGTTGTCGATTGTACTCGGAAAAATACTAATTATTAATTTCTTAATTCAGGTGAAAATTAAAATGATAATAACGTTAAATCGATCGACTCTAGCCATCACTATTTTAGCTGGCACCCCTTTTTCACTAACATGACAGTTCTAATCTCCCGTAGGGAGTAGTATATTCTTTTACTATGTCTATGCATTTTACTGACTCGAATTATGAAATGGAGTAGGTATAAAATATGTGTTTGTTTTATTGTGACAGACTTGACGGATAAAAGGTGTTTTAAGATGTCAGTAAGTTTTGCCTGCAAGGAGGTTAACATAAATATCATTTCAGTAATTTACCCCATTTAAAATAAAAAAGATATCGGTACCTACACGCTACACGGACACTGAACTACACGCACTAATATGAAACATATTTTTGCTTGTGTTTAAGTTACACATATTTATGACGCCTGCCATCATTCGATATTTATTCCTTCATAGTGACTAGATAAATATTCCAGCAAGAGCAGTCACATAATTTTGATTTTAGCTGTGATCAAATATTTTTAAGCGACATGGTCCGATATTTATGCAATTACTGAGATACGATATTTATACCGCCCACAAAGCATCACATATTTTTACCGGCAAAGTGTCATTATATTCTTATGATCTCAATGGTGAATCAAATATTTTTGCACTACTGCCCACCGTCATATATTTATGCTGGTGACTGTACCAATAAACTTATTGAAATTAAAAAGCCACTAGAAAAGAAAAATACCAAAAATTAAAATGATGAAGAAAAACATGTGGTCAATACAAAACTAAAAGCTGTAAAGCCAAAGAGAGGGAGCTGTTTTTAGTTGATTAGCCAAGTGGATTCTACGTCTCATACGTCATTAGATTCACTAGCTGTTAACTAAATTCAATGCTGTTAAGTTTATGAAGGAAGCTCATTTAGTAATTTGTGATGAGGTACCCATGACAAAGTTATGATAAGTATCCGATTTTCGCCTTGCATTCCTTCGTGAGTAGCCAGAACATGTCCAAAAGAGCAAGATTGGCTATCCGTAATAGTGTGCTGGTTCCAATACAGATGTAAGCATGGTAGCGAGATTTGGGTATGGCAGAAGTCAGAAGAATCATGAAAGTAGGATTAGTGCAGTACAAATGAGATCCTTAACAAAAATGTGTGGTTTTACTTTGAATGACAGAATACGCAATAGTGTGATCAGAGACCGAGGATGTAGAGAAAGAGGATGTAGTGAGTGACTAGAATTGAAAAAAAGGAATGTTGCGTTGGTTTGGAGATGTGGAGAGGATGAACGAAGAAAGACTGACAAAGCAAATATATCGGGCGAATGTGAGTGGAAGGGCCGGTAAGGGACGCCCCAGTTGGACATACTTCGACCAAATAGGGGATGTATTAGCAAAGGGCAAGATGAAAAGTACCCGAAACCGATGTGGGTACATGCAACGACTAATGGATGTCGATGAAGCGAAAGTGATTTGTCAGGATAGTGGCAGGTGACAGTCCGTGGTCTCTGCCTACCCCTCTGGGATACAGGTGTGAGCTTATGTATCTGAATTTATTAAGATATTTATATCTACTGGTGGTTGATAAATACAGAGGCGGCACCATACAAAAAAACATAGTGGAATATTATTTTGCGTCTACATTTTACCCGAGCGAAGCCGGGTTTTCGTCTAGTATGCACAAATATTCATACAAATTTGTGAAGCCGTTTCGGAAAATTTATATAACAGAAATCAGAAATTTATTTCAACGTAAAGAATTTACATTCTGCTTGTTGAATGTCAATGTACTTATAATGCTAATGTTAGCCGCTGCCTTGGGGCCGAGTGTAGCAGACACTGTTATCCAATACTTTTATATATTAGATTTAACAGAAAGCCGTGTTACAATTTAGTTGCTACTCAAAAGATTTTACATAATATTTCATAGTTTTATAATAATTTAATAATGTTTTATAATAATGTAATAATAAAATTAATTTTATATAATATTATTATAATTTATTTTTCCTACGCTGTAACTTTTACTTATGCTTCTTTCAGCGTGGTGTTTAAAAAATACTTTTAATGCCCTTTAAAATTATTGTCTGCCTTATTACCTACCAAGGCAGAGATCGTGGGTATATTAGTTTTGGACTAGGTCCAGTGATGTGTTGTGTGGAAGCTATTATTATTATTACATAATGACGATCTCTGTGGCGCAGTGGTTAGCGCATCTGTCTATCATTCGAGAGGTCCCGGGTTCAAATCCCGGCCGAGGACAAATAATGCCAGGTTTTTGTCACGTCGCTGTTTCAGGTTCCCACGACACAGGGTATCCTAGTGTGGGGCCAGATGCAATATCTGTGCCTTTATTTAAAATCTTTATGTTTGCTTATAAATAAACTCCTGCAACATTTCGCACGTTTAAAAATAAACCGAAATAAGTCAAAACTTAAGGATTCCTACTTTTAATAATAAACTGAAGTAACTCCCCTCAAAGAATAGGTACAATCCGGGCGCCGAGCGAAACAAGGCATAATGGCCGATTTGGAAGATCACCCCTCTCTTTTTTACTAAAGCGCGCGACAACCCATTTCGTGAGACAGTGAGTCATTCAGTGATGCGACGAACACGGTGTTAGGTGGACGTACCCTTTTTGTAACTACGACGTATTAAGACGAAATAATTCAGTATATTTGCAAACGCAGGTAAGATTATTCCGTTCCATTTATTACTAAACAAGCACGATTTCGTTTTATTTCACTTTAGTTGAAAATGGTGTTCTATCATTGCATGAAATATTTAGACTTTTTACAGTTTATCTTTAAATTCACTTAAATAGATTACAAAAAAATGTGTTTTAATTCAGTATAGTTTCAAATTAAAAATTAAAATCAGGGAGCAATACAGTTTATGTCTCTTCACTATGAAATCTATAGTCACGTGTGAATAGTATTTGTATTTGATTCTGTTTATTGTTTAAATGATCCAAAAGTCTAAAAGTACTGTTAAGATTATTACAGTATATTACAAAATCCCGTTTTGTTTTATTTTTTCAAATTAGTAATAAAATTAATTTATTGTTCAGTTTATAGTTCTGGTTTGAAGATGACGTCTTATGCATTGAGAAAGAAGCGGTGCCTAAATCTTATTACGTTGAGTACTGATAAAAATACGGACACAGGATTACAAACAAATTGTACGCCAGCTGACACCAAAGTAAGTAATCATTTTATTAAAAAGTATTCAAATTATATTAACCATAAAAATGTACTTAGGTAAGGTATTTTGTACTATTTCAGAGTTTGTCCAATGAAAAAACTGATGAGCAGCATCCTGGACCCGAAAGGTCTCCGCTGAAGGAACTCGTTTCTCCTCACAGAGAGTGAGAGTGAGAGATCACCACAACCGCAGTCCAGATCACCCCGCAATGAGTCTAGATCACCCCGCAATGAGTCTAGATCACCCCGCCGGGAGTCTAGATCAACCCGCCGGGAGTCCAGATCACCCCGCAAAGAGTCTAGGTCACCCCGCCGGGAGTCCAGATCACCCTGCAATGAGTCTAAATCACCCCGCCGGGAGTCTAGATCCACGCATAATAAGTCTAGATCATCTTCAAGCAGTTCTTCAGGTTCATCGTCATCAGGCTCGTCTTCCTCTGGCTCGTCTTCCACTGGCTCCTCTTCTTCTGGCTCGTCCTCTTCAGGCTCATCTGCATCTAATAATAAAATATCTTACCAGCGCGAGATAAATACTAATGAATGTGACGAAACAGATCAAGATAAAAAAGTCACTTTTGAAGACAGATGTGATGATAACTCAAATATTCTCGTCACAGAAGATACCCCTTCAAGCGCTACAAGAATAATTTCCAATGTAAGAAGTACCTACCTACATTATTATATTTGTTACTTTAAGATATTATTAAATTAAACTTACCTCGTTATCATCTCAATTCAAGAGTGTTTTCCAGCTTTTCTCGGCATGTTCTCCTCAGCAAACGTCTCTTACTTATTTACTTAACACTTACTTGCTTATTATACTTACCTTTATTTACCTTCTATTTCAGAATGAAGAAAATGTAGCATGCACTACTGTAATAAGTACAACTACGAAGAATTTGATAGTGTCATATTCTGATTCTTCTTTTCAAGATTCAGACGATAGCGAAAACCAACAGCTAGCACACCAAAAATCTATAAATCTTCCTGATAAAGAGACTGATTTTGAGGCTATTGTGAGTCCCGAACAACATAATCTCGAAGAAGTTTCGGTTAGTATATTTGAAATAAGAACAGTTAACTCTTTTAGTTTTATAACGCATAGCATTGAAACAGCATAGTTTATAGTAAACTTTGTTATTTACAGGATCCATTTAGCTGTCGAGTGAATCTGAATGTTCCAAATTATGTGATTTCTCCTGTATACACAGATGAAAGCGACATAGATCTGAGTGACGATGACCCTAGTTATGTGCAAACGATTGACTCCAGAAACAAACAAAAAAACTTTTTGTTTTCATCGTCATCTGGACCTTCATCCAGTTCCTGTGATTCTGATAGTTCAAATACAAAGATAGTAAGAGGCCGGAAACGACTGAGAGACACTTCAAAATGGAAACAGAACAAAGTCAAACGTTTACGTAACAGCGGTCATTCTTACACCTCTGTATCAAAAACGGGAAAAAAGATTCCAGCTCGCTGCCTTCAACCACCTTGTACGGAGAAATGCAAACTTGAATGCGCAAAGAAAATTGGTACGGACACTAGATATCAGCTATTTACACAATATTGGAGTTTGAACGATTTGTATCAACAAAGGGCTTACATTAAATCATCTATGGTAGATATTAAACCAAGATATCAGTATACTAATGCAGAAAAGCCCAGGAACCCAAACAAAGCATATTATTTCACTATTGACAGTCGACCAATTAGAGTTTGTAAAACTTTTTTTAAAGGCACACTAAATATTTCGGATCGATTGATATTCACCACACAACGAAAAATAAATGAAAATAACTTTTTAGAAGAAGACCTACGTGGTAAGCATGGAAACCACAAAAAAAATAATCCAGAATTAATTAAAGACATCAAAGACCACATCAATTCCATCCCTCGAATGGAATCACACTATGTTAGAGCTTCTACGTCAAAAGAATACATAGATGGGGGAAAGACAATCAAAGATCTTTATGATGATTTTAAAAAAATACAAACACAAAACAAGAAAGACACAGGAAATTATATAAACTACTATACCGTATTTACAAAAGAGTTTAACATATCTTTCTTTCAACCTAAAAAAGATATGTGTGATCTTTGTTTGTCTTACGATAACTCGGCTGCTGACCAGAAAAGAGAGCTTAAGGAAAAATACGACCAACATCTTGAAGAAAAGATATTATGTAGGAATGAAAAAAGGGTAGACCGAAAAAACGTTACTGCTAATAACAAAGTAGCAGTTTATGATTTACAAGCTGTGTTACAGTGTCCACGTGGTGACTCGTCAGCGTTCTATTACAAGTCCAAACTTAATAGTTATAACCTGACAGTTACTGAGTTATCTAAGTTAGATACTGAGTTAGATAAAAAAGGCGCTTTTGACGCTGTACATAGCTATTTTTGGACTGAATCTGATGCAAAGCGTGGAGCTATCGAAATAGGTACGTGTGTTTGGAAATACTTGGAGGAAATTGCCAAAGACGCTGAACGTCCAATAAACATCATATTTTATTCTGATAACTGTGCTGGACAGAATAAAAATAAGTTTATAATGTCAATGTACATGTATGCTGTTTATCAATTTAATTTTCAAAGCATCACTCACAAATTCTTAATCCGAGGCCACACGCAGAACGAGGCCGATAACATACACAGCTTAACAGAAAAAGAAGTCAGTAAAAATCTAAAATCCGGCCCGATATACACCCCAGTTCAATACATAACGCTCATAAAAAACTCAAAAAAAAGTAAGCCACTAATTAATGTCCATGAGCTATCGTATGATAGTATTCTGGACTTCAAAAAGCTGCAAGAGGAATGGGGCTTTAATTATGGTACGGATGAAAGCGGCCAAAATGTCAACTGGAATGATATTAAGGTATTAAAGGTCACAAAAGAAAATCCTTTTTTATTTCACTACAAGACATCATACAAGGAAGAAAACTTCAAGCAGGTGAATGTGCGAAATAAAAGAAGAAAGATGAAATTGGCCACAGAAATACGCTTAAACGCAGCATATACGCAGAGGCAGGAAATAAGTGCCAACAAAAAGAAGGACTTGAAAGAATTAATAGCGAAAGGTCTGATTCCATCTTATTACGCTGGATTTTATAACTCAATTTTTAACATTTGATAAGCATTTTTGGAGTATTTTTTTTGTATTTTTTAAGTATTAATCTAATTGCAACCAACGAGACTGATTCAGACTAACGGGTTAACCTACAGTTATGCTGATTTTAATTGTGATAATAATTATAATTGTTGTTTGTTACCTTATCTAGTTCAAGTAGTTATCTAAGAAGCTTTCGTTTCATAAATTTTCTAATAAAGTTTAGTAAAGTTAGATCTCAAAAAGCATTCGTGATGCTATTGACTGTTAAGTTTTAATTTGTATTTTTATTATAACATTATTAAAATGTTAATCATATTGATTAGTATGTGCAGTGAAGAACAGTTTACGTTATACTTACCAAATGCCTAAAATATCTTCTTCGACTAGCTTCTGGAGCCTTAGAATACACCCGAAAAAACTCTTCACTATACTTATTTGTTCAAGTTCCTATTACGACTGATTACTTTTACTGAAACTATTATTAAGATAACCAAAGCAGTTTTGATAAAACTTTAAAACTAAACATTATTAAATATTAAAAAGAATAAAGACTTTTAACAAAATATTTCTGTATTTTAATTTTTACTTTAATACATAAGTGTAATATGCAACAAACTTACAAATAGACTTTATAACTTTTTAATAATAAACTGAATTATTATGGATTAGTTTGCAAAGATTTACAAAATGTATCATTTATTTTTATACTAAACAGGCATAAGTCGAAACTTTATAAAACAAATATATTTCTTTAATTTTATATAAATAATTTCATTAAACTGGTTACTCAATTGTGTCCGCTATACATTGCCCTACAATTATAGACCAAAAAAATAATGATAACACCAAAAACACGTAAGATACATCAAAACATTTTCAACAAGGCAGAGACTCAAAAACTTTGACAGCGATTTACCAAAAAATATACTTTTTGACTTATTTCGGTTTATTTTTAAACGAGCGATTTGTAGTTTCTATATTCACTATGAAGCTAAGGTTGGATTTCAATACATATCTACAATTCTCCAACAACGAATACGACATAATAGTGACTATCATCATGAATTGAATGTTTGTGTTGAAAATCTTTGTCCAATATCTGCTAAAATACCGAGGGTGTTTTGCCATAAATTTCGGCGTTTCATGCTATGTGTCTTGTCTGCCAGATTCGCGGGCTTTTTGCCAACTTTTCGATACAGTGGGCTGAATGGGCCTCATCATCACCAACCCATTATATCCCCACCGAGGGGCACGGGTCTCTTCCCTGAGGAAGGTATAGGCCATACTCCACCACGGGGGCCAAGTCCGGATTGGTGGAGGCTTGTAAGACTAGTGGCTGGTCTTACTGTCAGAAGTTTTCAAGCCGCCCTAAGGCCTCTGACTTGGCTTAACGACTGCCATCTATCGACGGCAGCCGGCACCAACTGCTTAACGTACCTTGCGAAGCACGGAATCGCTCGGAAAAAATGCCACTAGCGTTAGTCATAGACGGTGACCCATCCATGGACTGAACGCGCCGTATGTTGCTTAACCTTAGTGATCGTTCAAGATCACTCAGGCAGCCCCGGCTACGCGCGATTCGAATGGGCCTGTTGGTGAGTAAAGCCGAATAGGAACACACGCCCGTATGATGCGACTGTAAAAAAGATGGTATCACTTAGGTTATGAACCCCGTTTTGAAATTCGATGCAAAAAAAATAAAGCTGAGTTACCGCTATGAAATATTTAGGTTTACTCGGTAGTTTTTTTTACCGTAAATAGAAGACTCATGTGACCAAAATCCATGTTACATTAAAGACATTCAAATTTAATTACCCACAAGAAGACAGTCTAAAAAAGCACGTAGATACCTATGTAGCATACACAATTTAATCTTGGAAGTAAAATGGGGTTATTTGGTTTCACGCCCTAGCAACACTCATACATTGACAACCTTTGGCTTGTATTGATAATGTCAACGTGACAGCTATTTTTGCATTGAATTAAAAAAACAGACTAGGATAATAATATTACTAATTAGTAAACAACTCTTTATTCTGTGACTTTTTTCCTTAATTTGTGAGTAATATCATTTGGTCGCCTAGCTCAATTTAAATTACTAATGATATGAACATTGAAGTAGAAACCATTAACGCTAGAACGCTTAATATTTTAATAGAACCCTCTTTTAAGTTTAATGCTGTATGTGAGACAAACCTATCGCTTTTTTGTATCCTTATATTAGTGTATTTAACTACTATAAGCTGTAAGATTTCCAAATGTAAGAAAATAAGACAATTGAACAATCATTTGATTTGAAAATTCTTTATTGCACAAGAAAAGATGTGCACAAAGGCGAGCTTAATTCATAAAGTATTTTCTTCCAGCTAACCATGGATTATGTGGAAAGAGTAAGAGATAGTGCTAGAGAACAAAATGTTGATGTAGCTATAGTAAGTACTTACTTACTTAATTACTTACTTACTTCTCTCTTTTCTTCTTCTAAAGAAAAAAGTTTAAAGTAAATATTACCGAATATAAAGTATAGATTAGATTAGATTACATTAGAACTCTTTATTGTACACACCAGAAAAACAAACAAATACATTGTAAGACTTATATATCTAAGTTTTGCCGTATACAATTGGCGGTCTTATCGCTAAAAGCGATATCTTCCAGACAACCTTGGGATGGATAGAAAAGATGTAGTGAAAAGGTAGGTAAGTGTACAAAAAGTATAATGAGGGGATATGTACATAAACTAACTGACTTACAGATTTTATTCGGTTCATTAGAGTAGGTATTCAATAGTTACATACATATAAATACATACATGTCATACATAGGTACATACATATTCGATATAATACTTAGACTTACCATAAAATACACATATAATTATTTTATATTAATACATACATTATTATATATACATAACATAAAACAGAAAAGTTACACAAAGACGTTACAGAGTAACTTGACAACAGCATTATAGGTCCTCAGCGAGATAGTGAGACTTTACCAGTGTTTTGAAAATAGGAAGAGACTTTGCTTTCCGCACTTCCTCTGGCAGGGCATTCCAAAGCCGAACGGATTGCACGGAGAAAGAAGAATCATAGAAATTGGTACGGTGGGATGGGATCTTAAGGAGGAGGGATTGGGTTGAGCGAAGAGATAGGCCATGACAGGAATGAAGAACGTCAAATCGCTCTTTCAGGTAGGATGGGGTTGCTGGATTGAACAGTATAGAGTAGAGAAGAAACAGTATGTGAGCATTCCGGCGGTGACGAATGGGGAGCCACTTGAGCTGTGCGCGAAATGCTGAGACGTGGTCATATTTGCGTAAACCAAATATAAACCTTATACAGAAATTTTGAAGTCGCTCAAGTTTGTTTAATTGCTCCTCGGTGAGGTCAAGATAACAGGTGTCAGCGTAGTCGAGAATTGGTAGTAGGAGTGATTGGGCTAACGCCACCTTAGTAGCAGTAGGAAGAAAGTTACGGAGTCTACGCAGAGCGCCTACCGAAGAAAACATCTTCCGGCTAACCATCTCCAGCTGCGGAGACCATGACAACTTGGTGTCGATTATGATGCCAAGGTGTTTCACTGTCTCGCTAAATGGAATAGTAACCCCATCAAAAACAACATCTGGCAGCGACTGGTGGTCGACCTTTTGGACTGATCTTGGGCTTCCTATTATAATAACCTGAGTTTTATTTGGGTTCACTTTCAGCCCGTAAGACCTTTTTTTTTTTTTTGTTAACGGGGTGAAATGCTTTGTGCACCATAACCGCCACCCTTGGGGGAGGGTGACGGCCGTGTGTCGGACTCTCCTCTCCTAATAATAGGAGAGGCATACCTCCTAAAACACCCCGGGGGCCGTCCTGTCACTCGTGCAATGGGGCGCCGCCGGATCTCGCAAGTGGTAGACCACAGTGCGAATGCTACAGCGGCGCCTCGGCGACGTCGACCCGACTCGCAAGGAGTCGGGCCCACCCTCACTGGAGAAGGGGCATGGGCCCCCCACCCCCTTCTCCCGTCACGATGTCGGACGGCAGGTCCCCCAACCTGCCGTCTGTGACCCTCCCTCAACCTCCTCTATGCCCTCTGCTGAACAGAGGGACATAGAGGAGGGCCCCCACCGTGTGTTTTTTATAGAGGTTGTCTCCTCGCGGCCCGAAGGCCCCCGGCCCCACTCAGTGTGGGGTTACGGGTGCGGGGCCCATAGTGGACCCCGCGGGACATCCAGCAGCGCAAGCCACTGGACGTCCCCCTCCCTCTGGTTTTGGTCCGCGCCGGCCGAAGCCGGTACCCTCCATATCTGGAGGGCGTTCCCCTATCCGCCACCCGGGGGACGCGTCCGATGGAAGACCAGAAACTCCACACGGAGCCCGTAAGACCTGCTCCAGTCAGATATTTGCATAAGGTCACGGTTCGTCGCATAAATAGCCGACTCCAGTTTCTCAACACTACCTTGCGAGTAGATCTGAAGATCGTCTGCATAAAAGTGGTAGGAAGAAGATAGATTGTTGGAAATACTGTTAATGAAAATGGAAAAAAGAATTGGGGACAACACGCCACCTTGTGGGACACCGGCGGATATCCTACACCAACCAGAGATGGCGTCATCGATGTGAATACGTTGCCGGCGCCCCTGTAGATAACTACGAAACCAGTCAATTACTGTTGGAGATATGTTAAGGGAACGAAGCAATGCCAACAATATGTCGAAGTCGACAGCATTGAAGGCATTGCTAAAATCGAGTAGTGACAGAACAGTCAACTGCCCGTTCTCCATACCCAAGCGCATGTCGTCGGTGATTTTCACAAGTGCCGTGACTGTGCTATGCCCTGGACGGAAACCGGACTGGAGAGGATTAAGGAGATGGTTCATAGTGAGGAAGTTGTTCAACTGGTGACTGACTAAGCGTTCTAGTACTTTGGACAGGAATGGTAAGATAGATATGGGACGGTACTCGGAAAAGGAAGAAGGATTAGTCGTTTTAGGGAGTGGAGTAATTTGGGCTTCCTTCCAAACCGCTGGAAAAGTAGCTGAGGAAATGGAGTTGTTGAGGAATTTGGTGATAACGGGAAGGATAATGTCAAGGATGGGTAATAGCATCTTACGGCCAATTCGGTCACTCCCAACTGCACCCGAAGTAATGGAGATGATGTTCTTCTTAACATCACAATCAGTAAATTGACTTAGAGTAAAAGGTGAGATGTCAGGAGTTGGAAGCAAAGAAAGAAGATCAAGTGTTTCAGCTTTTTTAGTACCATCAAAGGTAGACGCATTGCGGGAAAAATGTTGATTAAGCAACTCAATGTTCAAATTGTTTGGAATGGAGTTTTGGTGAGATTTTCCAACTCCTAGTGACCGAAGAAATTTCCAGACTTTAACTGGGTCTCCATTTTCGACTGATTCATGAATGTGGCGTCGTTGTGCATCCCTACACACCTTATTGCAGCGATTTCGAATGAGTGCATATTTATCTCTGTTGAGATCAGACGGGCGACATTTATATTTAAATTTGGCCTGCGATTTTTTAAGTAAAAGAAGTTTTATCTCTTCTGTCAGCCATGGTGCCGGAAGATGCTTCATCTTGACCGCTCGGACAGGAGCATGACCATCATACAGCTGAGTAAGGAGCATGTTAAAAATCTCAACCTGTTCATCAACAGACTGTACATCTGTAACAGATGTCCAGTCTATTTTGGACGTATCTTCGCAGAGTTTAGTAAGATCCATACTACTAAAGTTGCGCTGCAGAAGGATTCTCGGCTTCGCTTTAGGGTGACGAATTTTGTAGGACAGGAAAATTAAATCATGATAAGAAAATGAGTCAGCTGGGCATTGTCCGTGAAGTGCAACAGAATTTGAAGATGATACAATCATCAGATCAAGAAGAGACGGGGTGCTGTTTGGGAAATTATGCGTGGCGCTAAGAGGTAGAATATGCATGTTGCATAAAGTATACTTGTAGTGGTGGATCAGCTGTCGACTGTACTGTAACATTAACTTTATGGTATTGTTACCAAGTCTGCTAAAAGAGTGGGATTAATTCGCCAACAAACTTCCACGCAGTGGCGAATAATTTATAAAATTTAAAACTCTCAGATAGAAACGTAAGTCAACATAAAATAAAAAATAGTATTTTTTTTATTAATGATGGGAATTACTAATTGGCCTGAATTGGAAGCTGCCGCGAACGACCGTCAAAAATGGAAATCTGTGGTTAAGGCCCTATGCTCCCCTAGGAGTTAAAGGAATGAAGAAGAAGAAGAAGGGAATTACTAATGATGGTCTTTTTTAGTAGGGAGCTTGGAGACATTTCTCGACTGCAATAACTTGATAAATAAAATGTTTATGAAATTCGGAAATGTTTGTTTTTCCTGATACAATGATCATACCATTGCATTTAAGTTACATAATTATTAAAATTAATAATGTTTGCATATTAACCCGGCGTTCGCACAGTTGGGTCTATTTGACCCGAGCACTTTTCAAATGAGTGTATTTCTTAAAATTTTTGTGCGACGTTGCCAAACTCCTCATTAGCTGGAGCTAACGGTCTCTTCTAAGCGAGGGATATCGCCATTCAGTCATGTTGCGGCCGCATCGGGTGATAGACACGGTCAAACCCGAAAAAGGTGAATATGACCCAACCATATTCGTGTTCTATTCGCGACGTAATTTTGCGCCGTTTAAAAAAATGTTTTTTTGTTGTTTTATATTGTTTTTTTTGTTATTTTCAGAACTTTTGCAATTATGGATCGCAAAGAACGTGAACAGCAGTGAATTTTAAGTATTTTGCAAGACTTCGAGTCCGAATACGAAAATTGTACATCGGCAACTGAAGAAGAAGAAGACCATCTGAGTGTTCGCAGCCAAGATAGTGACACCGATCAAGACGCATCTGATTATAACAGCGGTGATGAGCCTCTGATTCAACTACGCCGTCAAAAAGTTTGTTTTGTAAAAATTTTATTACTTTAAGACAGAGATTGTTCATTTTGTTAATATTTGGTGAGACTTTTATAAAAATGTCACTAAAAAGATAATTTCGTATCATACTGTTTTTTTTTCTACTCAAAACCTCTATCGATAATCTGATTATACAGATATTACAACCACAAACCAAATTTATTTTAACTTTTGTAATTATGGCGTTTTCTTATACGGGTCTTCTCGACCCAACCCTACTGTCGTTGTTGCATATTTTGACTGTGCTGACGCCGGGTTAACCAATGCTAGTGGATGGTAACTTAGGTGTATGTTGAACCGAAGTTCTAAGTTCACAACAGTAAGTATCGGACATAGAGGTCTGCCAAGAAGCTTTAAGCTGGGTTCAGAGCCTTCTGGAATGTGGTTATTCGTGTGTAAGTAATTATGCAGAGATAGTAAGCTACTCTGAAGTTGTTTCAGGTCGGAAATCAGGAATGTTTCCGGTATGTTGCATACTATTGTTATTGTTGGCGGTGGTGGCGTAGTGGGGTTGACCCTTGCTTCTCGATCATGAGGGTCTGGGTTCGAACCACGCATGTACCAATGACTTTTAGTTACGTACATTTGTTTGTACAGCAACACCATTCGCTGATAAATTGTGCCCGGATAACGGCGACAGGCTTGCCACTTGTCACGTTTGGGACCTAATAAACTCGGCAAAACGTGGGTCCAGTTCTAGAGACTGGTGCCTCTGCCTACCCCTTCGGGGATAACGGGCGTGAGTTTATTATTATTATTATTATTATTATTGTTATTACCACCTACATATTATTACCGATAAAATATTAACAATCCTTTTCTTAAAGTGAACGATTTCAAAATCTTGATCCGACGGTCCGACGGCAGCGGCTAGTATCATTGACGTTCAGCAAACGGAATGTAAATTATTTACGTTGAAATAAATTATTTTGTTTTTGAATCACGCTGTAGTTACTTCGAAGATATTCGTGGACTTAAGAAATTTCGTTAAATCTCTTCAAGCTAATTTCATTAGTCTCTCGACATCTAGGTAGATGTATTTTAACTCAGGACTTAATCACATTGTAAAAGAAAACCCGGTTATCAAGATATGCCCTTTGAACGGCTTCGAATCCCGGCTGGGGACAAAAAAAAAGAAACCCAGGTCTTGGATGTTTACATGTTTGTGGCGTCGCTGTTTCTGTTTCCCTACAGGGTATCCTAGTGTGGGGCCAGAAGCAATGTGTGTGTGCCTGTGTTAATGTTAAATGTAAAAATGTTTTATGTTAACGGTCTTCGTTTCATTGCAGAAGTTTATTTTATTCAAAATTCCTGTGTCCATTCATTTGGCGGCTACTCGTAGCTCCATCATATCTTTTTACGGGGATTGAATAAGTAAAGAATCTTTTTTAATTTCTCAATTTGACTAAACTAAAGTCCAAAGAATGTCACGTCCCGCGTTTCCCGCCGAATGAGACCCGAGTGCATAAGTAATACGTAGTACCTACAAAAACCTCCTTGGTTTTATACACTCCGTTGTAATTTTTCAGTTGCACATAATTAAAAAATCGATCGCGTGCGCTTCATGTAAGTATGCATAGTGGTTGGTGATAGATCGTTGATGGATATTGTAGGTCACAGTTGCACGTAAGCATTGCATGCTTTTAATATGGCATTACGAGTTGCCACTGCAATCTAGTAGCGTGCAGCGCTTACAACCTTCTATGGCTTTTAAGTGCCGACTTTTTTATGAAAACACTAGATTAAAACCCGGCTTCGCTCGGCTAAAATATAGTCTCATAATGATATTCCACATTGTATAGACCACATTTTTTTGTACAGCATTTATGTTTTGGTATTTTTTATATCCCTTTCATTTCAACAAATTAAACCTTAGAGTTCACAATGGGCACCAGTGACACGTGATGACGTGAAACCAACGCAACATTGGTGCCATTATAGAGAAAGATCATTTTTACATTGAAGATACTCGATAATCCGAATTTGTTAATATAAATATTCGTTAAAATTATTTCTCTTTTTTTACGAAATTACTAATAGGTATAGATTTACGAAAACATTCCTAGAAACTGTAGGATATATAAACTGTTCGATTTTTATTCCGTCCTAAACAACTACATAAATATTACATTATAAACTATATCGAAACCGCTTATTTTCCACCTTATACGTAGTAAAGGTGCATATTTGGCCACATACTGCAATATATGTGCTATTTATATTATCTTCCATTGTTACCCTACATTCCGTAATTAATATCCGAAATCCTGTACTGTTAGTGGAGAGTCGCAATGCGGAGAACGCAAATTGTCCAAACTATAGACTACGTGCCCAAGCAGCGGATGAACGTAAATCCTCCTGCATAAATGCATAGCCACTGCTTTCCTACCTTCCCGAGCCACAAAAGTAATTGTATAAAATATGTACCACAGAGCATTTCTGTAATAAAGACTTTTGATCCTACGAAACATGGAAAACGTTTCTTTTACTCGGAAATCTCTTATTTATCTTTTTCCTGGGTTAAATTTCATTAATCTACAAATACCTACTATAATAGACACTAAGAATATTCTCATCTTATCTAATACATCTACAAAAGAGCAAGATTGGCTATCCATAATGGTGTGCTGGTCCCAACACTGATATTTATGGTCACGAGACTTGGGTATGGCAGAAGAATCACGAAAGTAGGATTAATGGCAGTAGAATTGAGGTCCTTGAGAAATATTTGTGGTGTTACTTTGAATGACAGAATACGCAATAGTGCAATCAGAGAACGTTGTGGACTGAAAAAGGATGTAGTGACTAGAATTGAGAAAGGAATGTTGAGTTGGTTTGGACATGTGGAGAGGATGACGGAAAAAAGACTGACGAAGCAAATATATCGAGCAAATGTGAGCGGAAGGGCCGATAAGGGTCGTCCTAGGCGGACACACTTCGATCAAACAGGAGGCGTATAGCAAAAGGCAAGATAAAAAGTACCCGAAACCAACGTGCGTGCACGCAACGACTAATGAATGTCGAGGAAGCAAAAGTGATTTGTCAGGATCGGGGCAGGTGGCAGTCTCTGGTCTCAGCTTACCCCTCTGGGATATGATTATCCTCAACCGTTTGAAGCCCACTGCAGGACATAGGGGCCCCTCGTGGTTTTCCAATTTTCCCGGTTTTCCAATTTTCCCGGTCTTGTGCCGCCCGCATCCAGCGACTCTCTTCCATCATAACCAGGGCCTCGATTCTGCTAGTGCATTGCAGTTCAATGACAGACACTGGGCCGGGTCACGTGACATGTTTTTAAACCATTGACGTCTAGAAGGTTTGTTACGTCTGCGCGCGTAGATTAAAAGCGACAATGAAATGAAATCGCCGCGTTCGGGCAGTTGTCATTGTACTACAATGCAGTGCGAGCGAGAGTTCCGATATGCCTTTAAGTGTGAGAGAGAGGTCTGATAAAAATGATACATGAATCAGTTCGCATGTTTGTAATGGCTCAAGTAGAGTATCATACATGACAAATTAGTCCTATACAATTTATAAATCAGTGACAGGTTGTGCAGGCCCTTACTCTTTCATTGTTAAGATAGTTAATTAATTAATGATAGTAATTCATTACATTCTTAAGGAAGAAAATTAATGATATGATTTGCACTTACGCTTTGTAGGGTTCCGTATCCAAAGGGTAAAATGGACCCTATTACTGAGACCCCGCTGTCCGGCCGCCCGTCCGTCCGTCTGCCACCAGGCTGAGTCTCATGAACCGTGACAGTGAGACAGTTGAAATTTTCACAGGTGGTGTATTTCTATTTAAGGGGGATGCCATAAAACAAACGTGATTTTTTTGCTCGTTTTTCTTCGATGGTATTGATAACGGCAGCAGGTACAGTCTGTTAGCTTTTAGAATATACCTCGGCGACTATCGGATATATTCGTGTAATAGACATATCGGAACTAATATGACACTTAATTTCGAAATCGGAACTAATATGACACTTCATTTCACTTATACAGAGCAGGAAGTAGTATAACGCTCGTGTGCTTTCGACGAAAACCGAAGCCTACTCTAGAGCCCGGGGTATATTCTAAAAGCTAACAGACTGTAGACACTTTAAATATTCACAGAATACTGAATTATATTATTCACTTTAAAAATAAATAATTAAAATACAATAAATATTTAAGGGTACACCCATACAGCAAATGTGATATTTTCGCGTCTTTATACTCGTAGATAAAGGTACGGAACCATTCTTGCGCGAGTCCGACTCGCATTTGGCCGATATTTTTTTAGAAGGGACAGCAGTGCGGGGCGTGGAGTGGTAACGGCAGATTAGTACTCCAGTCGACTGATATTTTCTCTTCGAATGTTGGAGAAATCTTAATTCTATAGCTGATGTTTGCAAGATGACTTTCGTCTTCATCCTATTCAATAATTGTGCTCTCATTTTGAAGTTCGTTGTTATTAATGATTAGATCGTTTTTGGAGACTTTGTGTTCTCGTGTATTCGCTTCGCACCTATATTATGTTCCGTTTCATTTATACAGTGTGATTTTTCCACCGGTACAATAAATTTCACCATATCATTGGTATCGATAATAGATTAAATTTATCGAATAAAATTACCATATTTTTTTTTTTCATTTTTATTACTTTATCCTTCATCCAATTTGTAACTCATGGGCACCCCTTACAAGGCGTCATCGCGGTGCGAGGCAGAGGGCGGCGGGGTGGGGTGAGTGAGCGGCGGGCTGGCCGGCGCACGAGTTCAGTGAGCCGCTAGCCGAGCCGATCAGTCCGCGCGCATTGACCTAGGTGAGTGCAAGTGCGCCGTTTCCGCACTTCCTGCAGTCAAAAATTACGCGCGCACGATGTTTACAAACCGCGAGTATTACGAAATGGTTCGTAGTTACTTTCTCAGTGGGGAAAATACAGTGCAGCTCGGCGGGTATACGCTGAAGAAAGTTTGCCCCGCCTGATAAATGCCGGTTTTATTTAACCTCAAATACTCAACACCAGGACATTCATGAGAGTGACGCAGCATTTGCTAGATTACGGACAGTTCACTGCACCAGCGCACGCTCAAGGCCGAGGAGGGAGACCTCCCTTGGCCGTGGAGATCGAGGAACAGATATTCGCGCTCTTCGAGGAAGACCCCAGAAGGAGCACCAACGACGCGGTATGCACGGCGCACTTCGGCGTTAGCCAGTACGTGGTGTGGAAATTCATACCACTACCAACCAGTGCAAGCATTCCACGCCGGTGACGGTCCTAAGCCCGTGCAAGTATGAAGCAAGAATTGAAATCAAGTAAGATTTTTTTTGCTACGTCATACATAAGTCATACCTACTGGCTGCGCCGCCGCCGCCACTTCTTTTCCTTCCCGCAAGCCGCGCGCAGTTGCCAGTTCGTGCGCTTAGTTGTACTCATGCGTAATGAGTCCATATTTCTTTAAGATTTGCGGATAAGTTCAGACATTGGTATTTTTGTTTTTTTGTACCAACGGGGTAGTAACAAAAAATGTTGGTATTTGTATTTTGGACTTAGTATTACGTATGTTGATTTATTGTACCGGTGAAAATGCCACCCTGTATATTCCTCAATACTTTGAACAAATGTTTCTTGATCTTTCCTCTGGATCAGAATGATATTGTTAATCATATACAGTGTTATTACCATTTAAGGTCCTTATTTTCTCAGTATCGATCTCAGCGAGAAGAGTTTTATTAAGAGAGACCTTATGTTGATCGGAAAATAAACTTTTGTTTGTCTACATTAGAGGTTCCTGTACTTTTTATTTTTATATAATTTTTTCTTGTAAGGTAAAAAATGGATGCTAGCGGAGCTGTAGAATGCCAGATTCTCATTCGAGAGGTCGTAGGCTCGATACCGGCATGTACCAATGACTTTGTTTTCTAAGTTACTTACATTTGTGATGTTATAGTAGCAATACCACTCGCTAACTGTGAAGGAAAACATCGTGAGGAAATCCTAGACTCTAAAGGTACTAGCGATTTCTCTTTACAGCAGCTGGCCGGCACAGCCGTCAAGGATTAATTTTACACATTTCAGCTAAAAGACTAGCATATTGGTAAATATGAACAATCACAGCATAGATAAACTGACCGGAAGAGATAATTATGTTACTTGGAGCTTTGCAGTGCAGGCATACCTACTGCTGGAAGATCTATGGCAGTGCGTACTAACGAGCTCAGTTGCGCCGGCAGATGTAAACAAAGACACCAAAGCTAAGTCAAAACTTATACTATTCATAGACCCTGTAATATCCGAGAGGCTACTACTGCTAAAGAGGTTTGAGACAACCTAAGGCGAGCTTTCGATGATTCCGGGCTAACCAGAAGAGTTGGTTTGTTAAAAGAATTAATAAACACAACATTAGAAACATGTGTAGAAGATTATGTAAACAGAATAATGACCGCTGCACACCGATTAAGGAACATAGGTTTCAAGGTCGATGACGAATGGCTAGGGACGCTGATGCTGGCCGGCTTGCCGGATACATACAAGCCTATGATAATGGCCATAGAGAGTTCCGGAGTTAAAATATGTGCTGACTCAATAAAAACAAAATTACTACAAGAAGTTAAAACAAGTGAAAGCAGTGCTTTTTTCTCAAACTCAAGAAATAATCAGAAAAATCACCCACGGCAAATACAAGAGCAAAAGAAGCGTGAGCAAGGGCAATCCAAAGGACCGAGATGTTACAATTGCAATAAATTTGGACATCACAGTAAACAATGTTGGTATAAGAAAAACAAAACTGATAAAAATAATGGTTTTATTGCTGCTTTTTCAGCCACCTCGCACAACGACTCACTGAGCTGGTACATCGACTCCGGTGCCACAATGCACATGATAATGCATAAAGAGTGGCTTGAAAATGTAAGTTCACCACCTGTAAGTAAAATCCGTATTGCTGACAATAAAGTACTACACGTAGAGAGCTGCGGTAATGTTACCATTCGAGTACCGGATGCGCAAGGATCTGAAAGCAAAATACTGGTGAGAAACGTTTTATATGTACCAGACTTATCAACAAATCTAATATCAGTGAACCAAATGATTAAAAAGGGTTGCAAAATTGAGTTTAATGAGATTGGCTGTGAGATTTTTAATCAGCAAGGACAAAATATAGCAAAAGCCAACTTGATAAATGATATGTATAGACTAAAAGTTACTCAAGGAGAAGCCCTTGCTATGCCTGCAGCTACTGAAAATAATACTCACTTGTGGCATCAAAGAATGGCCCACATAAATTACATGGATTTACATAAAGTTCCAAATTGCACTACCAGTGTGAAATTGTCTCCGTTGAAGGAAAATATTACTTGCATAAGTTGCATAGAAGGAAAGCAGACAAGACAGCCATTTCCAAGTGAAGGCTCCCGAGCAACTGAGTTGCTAGAAGTCATCCATTCCGACGTATGTGGACCGATGCAGACTGCGTCACTTGGAGGTGCCAGGTACTTTGAGACTTTTATAGACGATTTCTCACGTAAAGTGTTTGTATATCCAATTAAGAGTAAAGCTGAGGTATTAGATAAATTCATAGAATTTAAAAACAGAGTTGAGACTGAATTGGAAAGAAAAATTAAAAAACTCCGTTCTGACAATGGCAAAGAGTACATGAATAAAAACTTTGACAGTTATTTAAAGAAATATGGCATTCTGCACCAGACCACAAACCCCTACACGCCAGAACAAAATGGATTAAGTGAGCGCATGAATAGGACAATCATAGAAAAATCAAAATCCATGTTGTTTAATGCTCAATTACAGATCAGTTACTGGACGGAAGCAGTGGTCACGGCAGCGTGCCTAATCAATCGCTCGCCAACGAGAACTCTGACATATATCACCCCTCAAGAAGTATGGACTGGGAAGAAGCCTGACTTGAGCCATATTAGAGTTTTTGGATGCAGAGCAATGGTGCATGTTCCTGAAGCAAAACGTCAAAAGTTAGATGCAAAATCACGTGAGTTGATTTTTGTTGGTTATAGTACATCTACAAAGGGCTACCGTTTTATAGACCCTAAGAGCAAGCAAGCAACAACCAGTAGAGATGTTGTATTTCTTGAGGCCACCGTGTCAAGAAAAGTTCTGTTAAATCAGTCAGCTCCTGAAAAAGAAAAAGAAATATTAAATAATAAAAATAAAAAAGAACATAAAATACAAAAGAAAATAAATTATAAAAAAGTACTTGTATACTTACCATTCTCTAAACCAGATGTTCATGATAAAGTTCAAAATCAGCAAGAAGCAAGTGAAAATGTAGATGACAAAATTCAAGAATCAAATGTCAATATAACATCGAATGATGATAGTACACTTTCAATGTCTTCAACCTTACAGTATTCAGATCCTGATGATGAGACTTACATACCTGAAGAAGAAAGTTCAAAGTCATACTTACCTGATGACAGTATCCCAGATTCTGACAGTAATCCCCGATCAAAACGACGAGAAGAAATCTATGTACCAAACTTGTCTAATAATGAATCCAATAACATTACCGATTCGTCTTTTGCTTGCATGAATGTTGAATCAACAATGGGTATTTTAGATAAAGATCCACAAAGCCTTTCTGAAGCACTTCAAAGCAATAAGGCAGACGAGTGGATGAAAGCAATGAAAGAGGAATACAATTCCTTATTTTTAAACAATACATGGACACTGGTACAAGCGCCAGATAATAAGAAAATAATCCCATGCAAGTGGGTATATAGAACAAAAACAGATGAGAGTGGTAATGTAACAAGATACAAAGCAAGACTTGTAATAAAAGGCTTTCAACAAAAGAAGGGCATTGATTACAATTAAATTTATGCTCCAGTAGTACGCTACTCATCCATGAGATATATTATTGGTTTGGCAACAAAATATGATCTGCAAATACATCAAATGGACGCAGTATCTGCATTTTTACAAGGCGACATATATATGTCGCAGCCTCCAGAATTTGAAAAAGGAAGTGAAGTATGCAAACTCAATAAACCTATTTATGGCCTTAAGCAGACAATGGAACAAAAAACTAAATGCATCTTTGTTAGAAATTGGCATGTCAAGATCAAATATAGATCCGTGCATATACTACCGCATAACAGATTTAAAAGACATGCTGTTTATAACTGTCTATGTCGACGACATACTATGTTTATTTAATAATGAAGAGACTGCTGCCATGATAAAGACAAAATTGAATGAGAAGTTTCACATGAAGGATTTAGGCAAAGCTAAATGCTGCATTAGTTTTAGAATTGACCAAAATACAAGCAAGAATGAGATTTCATTAGACCAATCACTCTATATAGAGAAAATACTAGCTCGTTTCAACATGAGTGACTGCAAACCTGTCTATACTCCCTGCGAGCCTAATCTTCAACTAACGAAGGCTAAATGTGAACAGGAAGTTGAAAAAAACATTTCATATCATGAACTCATTGGATGTCTGTTATACTTATCACAGGGTACCAGGCCCGATATAGCATACATAGTGAATCAGCTGAGCCGTTACAATAATGAGCCAACAGCGCAGCATTGGATGGCAGCTAAGCGAGTACTGAGATACCTAAAAGCCACAATTAACCAAAAACTTACTTTTCAGAAAAACAACCCCAACATTGTTGGTTATTGTGATGCCGACTGGGCCACTAATACAGAGGATAGACGATCGTGCTCCGAATACTTATTTATTTTTCAGGGTGCTGCCATTAGTTGGTGTTCTAAAAGGCAGCCTACCATAGCTTTATCCAGTACTGAGGCAGAATACATCGCACCTCTAGAACTAAAGTGACCGAACTCAAAATTTGGGCAAAATGAGTTAAGTACTCAGAATGACTCAAAAAGGTGTACTCATTCATGCCTATATTAAAAAAACCGACTTTATTTGGTCAGAGAGAGATGGAGGAATATTTCGGTTCGGTCTGTTTATTCTTGAGCAACTCGCTCAGAGCGCCGAATACATTTTCTTCATTTCCCAAAAGTTTTGAGATTTTGAGTTAGGTCACTTTAGTTCTGGAGGTGCGACATGTCATTGGCCACAGCCATACAGGAAGCTATTTGGCTGAAACAACTGGAAGAAGATTTTTAGCCATCTTTGTCATGTTCTTCAATGTTAATGTATTGTGATAATGAGAGTGCAATCAGTATTTCAGGTAACGAAATGTACCATGCAAGAAGCAAGCACATAGATGTTCGTTACCACTTAGTGAGGGAGAGGATCTCCAACAATCAAGTCACTGTCCGTTACAAGAACACTCAAGACATGGTGGCTGATGCTCTGACTAAGGGACTGCAACGACCGAAGCACCAGGCCTTAACCAAGGCAATGGGTTTGCGTCCAGAGGAGGGTGTTGGAGTTTAGGACACAAAAAAGCTAACGCCTGTATAAGTTGTAAAAGCAATTAATTCACCACCTGTGCTGTTGCTAAGACTGTTTACACAGGAACCCTTCCCTTCGTACTTTTGCTCTGTCACGTCACGATATAGTTCCTATTGTAATTTAAATATAACCGAAATAAATAGCTAATAACTTCAGTGCTCGTCTTATTTCAACATCTTTGTTTAGATGTCAGTCGGTATATAGCTATGCTAGGTGTTTCTCGACGAACAGATAAAATCAATTATTATTATTTCCTAATAAGAATATTTTTATAAAACTATAGAGCGCTACAGTACACAACACATACCTCAGCTCTTGATACAACTCCCCAACTATGAGGCTAAGTGCGGAAATCTCCGGTCTAACCAGAACTAGAACTTGCTAGCACTTAAGCTGTGCTGACCTGGTAATAAATAAGACTACTTGCACCTGAATTATTTATTACTGACACTATAAGCTTTGTGCGGGACGGAAACCAAACCATCCAAAGAAACGTCGATATAGAAACAAAATTAACATATCATAATATTTACATTTAGGCACATACATTGCTTCCGGCCCCACACTAGGATACCCAGGGTGGATCGAAATAGATATAGGACGAATCCTCGAGAGTGAAAGGGAAGTCCGACTTCTTAGTAAATGAGTGCATTAGTATATAAATTCAAAATTGGATTTCAAAAGGAGATTCAAAACCCAATTTAGAGCCTTTTTAGTTTGATGCATCTTAGCTTGAACAACAACAGCGTGTTTTGGGTCCTAAATTTGGGCATCAACATGCATAATTTCGAACAGATGGAGTGAAAAAGATATTTACTTTTTATAGTTTCCTGAACATTTTACACTCATAAAAATGTGCCCTTTTGCAATTAGTGATTCAGTTACACGGTCGAGTCAAGTGAAGTTTTCCTAATGCCATTGACGCGTAGAATTACGAATAAGCGTACGCGCGTCGATTTGAAGCGACAATGAAGTGAAATCGCCATGTTCATGAAACTGTCATTGTTCTACAATGCTTTAGCAGATTCTAGGCCCAGACCTAGGAAAGATAACCAAGCCACAGATATTAGATTAAATAGTTAATTCAGTTTCAAGAGTCCAATGTTATAATTTATTATTTACCTATGCACATTTTATGTACGTGTATTACATATGGAAATATCTTGTTTAATATTGTCTAGTTGCATCGACTACCCATAATTTACCTCCTCTATCTTTTTCCGACAGTGGTGGTCTGGAAGGAATTACTTTTGGTTTCGCTCAACAACGGTCGCGCCGGTGGACTTTGCGTAGAGGCAGGCTACGCTAATATTTGATCACAGTCAACTTTGAACGCTTTGATGTGCGCTAAAAACCGAACCGCATGGCAAAGTGCAAATGTTTGTTCAAACTTACACTCGTATTCAAAGTCTCGCGTCACAGATAGCAATCAAACAAGTGTTCAAATACATATGTGAAGCCATGTCTGGCGCCGGCATTAGACGCATATGACCAAAAACCCTGTTTGTTAGTCAATATGCTAATTGTGCAAACGAGTAAAAAACTGTTAGTGTCTATCGTTTAATTCGCATACAGCGAACTGAATGCAATTAATTATTTTGTAAAGTCAGTAAACTTTTAGGAAAAAATAATACTAACTTGCTCTGTTAAATTATGCTTGAAATATTAACACTTATAACCATCTTAAAAAACTGTAGTGTGCTTCTTCGGCGTGTTCTGATAAATTTTGAAGAAACTTTTTAAAAAAAAGGACTGATTATAAATCATAAGCAAGGCTGCAAACGTTATAATTTTATTTGATTATAAGTTTTAGACGAGTCAGCAAGATGGGATCTGTCGTTTCACTTTGGCAATTTAGGTAATTTAGTAATAGGATCCGCGGAAGCGCAAATTATTAA
Source organism: Yponomeuta plumbellus (assembly GCA_947310845.1). NCBI lineage: Eukaryota > Metazoa > Arthropoda > Insecta > Lepidoptera > Yponomeutidae > Yponomeuta > Yponomeuta plumbellus. The sequence continues at coordinate 21,508,538 of OX371191.1, read as the reverse complement.
AATTATTTTTCTGAGTGAACTGGTAAAGAAAATTGTAATATCCACTTGAGTAAGGCGTAATTTTGTAAACATGTTTAGTTTCATTTGAGTATGAACTATACTTAGAATGCCTGATAAATAAAGAAAAAAGGAAATATTGTATTTCTTTTACATAGGGTGAAACGCTTGCACGTGAGATTTGAAGAAAACGCGAAAGTAACTTTAAGGAATCTTTAATTCATATTTTTCCTTCCTTTGGCTTTGACATAGTCAATTTTTTATTCCATTTAAAAATTAGACATAATTATGTAAAAATTATTATTATGCTTCGCAAGGCACTTTAAGTAGTTGGTGCCGGTTGAACTAATGTAATATGGCCCATAGGGCGGCTTGAAAACTTCTGACAGTAAGACCAACTACTAGTCTTACAAACCTTCACCAATCCGGACTTGGCCTCCGTGGTGGCTATACCTTCTTCAGGGAAGAGACCCGTGCCCCTCGGTGGGGAAATAATGGGTTGATGATGATGATGTAGAAAAATAAAAAAGGTTAAATGATCGGTCGGCAACGGAGGGAAATTATAATTATAGTTTATTTTTACTAACATAGGTTTCTCGAGCTATCTATAAATATTTTATAATGCCGACGCCGCAGTAAGCCTCCTGTACGTATGTAAGACACATTTGCGTATTCAAAAAAATTGAGGATCCATTGCCTGAAATCTCGACGAATCTTTAATTGATTTTGTTTCACCAACAATCTGTTATATATAAATCGTCAGCAAATGCACGAACATAACTGAGGCAGTATTAAAGTTATTGATCAAGTAAAACAGAGTGAATTAGGTGTTTAGAGTGACGGGCAGTATTTTTTATATGGCCCAAGTCCTATTGCTTTGTTTCATGGCTATCAATGTGTACCGTGGCGCCACAAATTGTGTTATTTGTTTGTCGAAATAAAATTCCTAAGTTACTTCTTTGTAGCGCTTGGGCGTCCAGCTGCAAATTTGAATTTTCTGTGGAAAGCTGTCCCTGATTCATGTACTATAATATATAAAGGAACTTAAAAAAAGAAAGTCACAGCGCAAGATAATTAATGTTGTTGAAACGGAAGAGTTGCCAGGATAGTAACACGAGGAAAACTCCTTAGTTCCCTACTCCCTACCTCCTCTGCGGATTAGTTACGTACGTGTATCTATTGTTTATGAAATAAGCTTGCCATGTACACTTTTGGATTTTTCATAAATACATAGTGAGTTTTATTATGCCTTTTATGTGTGCAATAAAGCTTAAAGTAAAGTTTATATGTACTGGTTATTCCATTATAAGCATATCAGAGAATTAAATTTTAAAACGTAGGTACTCTGTTTTTCGACTAATGGAATAAATCTCTGTGGCTTGGTAATGGTCAGATCAGTAGTGTGGAGTACGTACAGTCGGGGTCTGAAAATGTTTACCATCTTAAGGTTCATAATTGTACAGACAATTACGACACAAGGTCGATATTCGTTTTGATTTGATTAGATAAAGCTCAGCATAAAGAGTAGAGTACCAACCTGTCAAAGTGTAGAGCAAACCTTCTTCGCTCACTCAAGGAGGTTTTATATAATGTATAGAAAACAAAACCGTCTATTTTGACAGATTTTGATATGTGTCACTTTAAAAAATGCAATGATTTTAAAATAAGAAATGAGTCTAAATAGTTGTTAGAATCGGGGCTTTGGAATTTTGAAAGGTAATAAGTATATTGTTGAAGCATTATAGACTATACTGCACATCATTGTAACAAAAAATCAAGTTTGAAAACTGCTAAACATTTTAAGACCCCGACTGTACAATGGACAGCCCGGTCAAACTGTACTTTTTGTGTAGTCACCCGTAACTTAACATGAATAGAGAGCCCGCGTATAAAAGTTTATGTACTGTCGACTGTACAGTACTTAATCTTCGAAAAATATTTATGGGTTTATTAAGTGTGATTTTATTAAATGTAAATTAAATAAAGGTGTCATTTAACATAATGTTTTCCAGCTATAACAGTCTTACAATCCTTGAAATAATTACGCGCTTCGAGGAAAAACAACGAATTTTTGATGAAATTATTTCAGCTGCAAGTAAGTACAGCCCAAATATTTTGATACTTGTCCTAGATTTAAACAACAAAAAAAACTTTTGTTTGTATTCAAAATAATTTTACATACATACGAGTAATTATGTTTATTATGTTAACGAGAGTCGGGCTACTGGTTGCAGGCGCATCCATCAGCGTTAATAGGAACCCTGATGGACAATAGCTCGTTTAGCACCGCCATCGGACTGCGACTGGGTTGCCCCATTACCGTGCCCCATCGTTGTCCCTGCGGCACCTACGTCGATTAACTGGGCCACCATGGCCTGTCGTGTCAACGAAGCACCGGCCGTCTTCCCCGCCACGCGGCTCTCAACGACACCATCCGGAGGGCCTTTGCCACAGCCGGGGTTCCGGCCACGCTGGAACCTCTAGGCATCTTCCGGGATGATGGCAAAAGGCCCGACGGTATAACTCTGATCCCCTGGAAACGTGGGAGCCCGCTAGTGTGGGACGCTACGTGCGTTGATACACTGGCACCCTCCCATGTTTCCCAGAGTGGAAGAGCCGCTGGTTCAGCGGCCGGCGCGGCCGAAAGCCTCAAACGGCGCAAATACAGTTCTATTAGCAACAATTACATATTTGCGCCGTTGGGATCGAAACGATGGGCACATGGGGCCCAGAGGCGCGCCTGCTGTTCAAAGACCTAGCGGCGCGCCTAATCGACGCATCGGGAGACCAGAGAGCTGGCGCGTACCTCGGCCAAAGGATAAGTCTGGCCATCCAAAGAGGCAACGTCGCCAGCATTCTGGGCTCATTGCCGCGGGACAGTGACATGGGGCAGGTATTTTATTTGTAAATATTGTAAATATATTAAGCTAATATATTCATCTAAGTACTAGAATAGTTTTATACTTAAGTTATTATTTTTTTTTTTTTATTTAATGCTAGTTACTTTATTATATTATTTAATTAATTATTTCTTATTTTAAGGTGTGTCGGATGACGAAGATTTTAAACGACAGATCGAAGACTTACTCAAAGTACTCAAAAATGTTGAGAAAAAAGATCTGATTACCTCTGAATTCAGTTATTTGGCCCATTTATCTAAACTGACAGGTTGTATTTCATTATATTTATTCTATTGTAATATATTGTAATAGTTTGCCATCTAACCCAATTATTGTTATTATTGCAGAAGTTAGTATCAACACAATGAGAAGGATAAAAAAGGAAGTTTCCTTAAACCAAGGTGTATGGAAAACGCCAGGAAAAAAACGCCCTCGCCAGCCCACTGTTTCCAACTTAGATGATTTTGACATATCGGCAATTCGTAATAAAATAAATGAATTTTACTGCGTTAAGAAACAAGTTCCAACGATAAAAACTTTGTTAACAGAACTGCGAGAATCCATTAGATTCACTGGATCTCGAGAAACATTTAGGCAAATAAAATTAAATTGTTAAAAAATATTATTGAGTATAAAACCAATAAAAATGAAAGGTTAATTCTAATTGAAAAGTTTGAAATACCTGCACTGAGACACAGTTATCTAAGAGCTATTCATAAGAAGCGGCAAGAAGAAAAGACAATAGTTTACCGGGACGAAACATATGTCCACCAAAATTACAAGCTAAAAAAGTCATGGCAAGGACCGAGTACGAGCGGAGTAATTGACAAAATTTCTAAAGGTTTCAGTAAAATTAATTTTGCCTTTTTGGAATGTCTTTAAGAATGTTTGTTATTTTAATTATTATGTTTCTTGTTTTATAGGTAAAAGATACATCATAGTTCATGCTGGCTCTGAGAAGGGTTTTGTACCCTATACATTGTTGGTTTTCAGCACAAAATCTAAAATGGCTGATATGATGATGATCATGATGATATGAACCGCAATAACTTCATGAAATGGATCGAAGAAAAATTGATACCCAATTTAACTGAACCTACTGTTATTGTAATTGATAATGCGAGTTATCATGTAACTCAAATTAACAAGCCGCCTACGATGAGCAGTTTAAAGGCTGATATTCAAAAGTGGCTCACAGAAAATGACATTCCCTTTGACGAAATTTTTACAAAGGCTGAGCTTTTGTGTCTTGTCAAAGAAAACAAACCCACTCCCCTGTACGAAGCTGAAGAACTGCTAAAACAGCATCGACATGAGGTCATCAATTTGCCACCATATCATTGTGATCTCAATGCTATAGAATTGAATTGGAGCTTGGCAAAAAGGAAAGTGGCAAGTATGAATCTAGACGTGCCAGCTGCCGAAATGGAAAATTTAATAAGGAAATGTTTTGCCAGTGTGACTGATAATGACTGGAAAACATGCACTGATCGTGATTTATGTTGAAAATACATACAAAGTAAAAGATAGAATAACAGAAGAGGAACTTGAACCATTCCTCATCAATGTACGTGACGATGAAAGTGACAGCGACGAATCATTTGAAGGCATCGAATTTCTTGAATCAGATTTTGATTATGGTTCGGAATGAATAAAATGTTTTTAAGTTAATGTTGTGCATCTTTATTATCCCTCTTTTCGGTGGAGTGGAAATTTTGGTGTTGATTTTGATGCAGTTAATGTTTCCGTTTTGCTTATATTTATTTCAATGTGACTCCAAACTTATTAACCTTTGGAATGCCAGAGCCACCAAAAATTTTGCACCCTCGTATGCCGGCGTAACGGTGTAAATTGGGTATTTTACAAAATATCAAATGAGTTACTTTTAAAACGAAATTTTGTATGAAAATACTTGCTTGTGACGTCACATTTCAGAGCACTCTTTTAATGTTTCATTTATTTAAAATTGTAAGAACTAGTAAATGATTAAAAATTAAATAAAAATCAAAAATCGCGCGTTGAAAAAATAAGGGAAAAATAAATACACGTGATATCTTACTACACCCCCCCTCCCCCCAAGTGACATTTCGTGATTTTTGACAAACCCCTCCCCCCCCTTACAAGCCCCACGTGATTAAGGACGGCCCCATACTAAAACATAGGTAAAATTATGTTGAATACAAACGAAAGTTTTTTCTTGTTTAAATCTAGGACGCGTATCAAACTATTTTGGCTGTACTACTTGAAGCTGAAATACCTACTTACCGTAAAGCCAATTTAATAGGTCACATTTGACACTTCAACAAAATTCATCAACGTAACCTTGTAACGCAGGGCACACAAAATTATTTATTTTTTCAAAGTTAGAACTATACAATTGCTTCACTTTTTTCAGTTAATAATACATATTTATTGTAATAATGTCAAAAGAAGGCATTATTGTAATTTACTTTGACTAACAAACCATTTTAAACTTAATAAACAATGTTTGTCCTAAAAAACTGGACTTCATCACAAGGTTATGTCGGTCAACCCTTTTTGTTTTTAAAAACTAGGGATGTTACCGTAAAAATCAAAGGAATCATCAGTCAAAAAGTTGAATTGAATGCAATGAGTACCTGTAACAGAATGTATAGCCATACATGATTCCACATTGTGGTTATTTTATTAGTAGATTGCACAACTAGTACGCATCACATAAAGACGAACTTTTAAAGCATGAGAAATAAAAATCATTATTATATTATTCTTTTAATAATGTTAAAAATACAAAAATAATTGAATAAAAACAAAATCCGTTAAATAATTAATTTTTTTTAATCTTGTTTTTCTGCTAATAGCAGAGTAGGCAAAGGACTTTCGTCCGTGCAGTCAGGTCTTACGTTTTTCCTTTTTCTGTATCCGAAGACAACTTGTTAATACAGGTAATCCTTTGTAGAAGGTCAAAGCCAAATCTTTGTTGTGTTTTATAAATAACAACATAACATAACGAGGCCAAATCTTTGTAAAAAATTTTTAGACGTATTTTTCCAGTTTAGGCTGAGGCTCGTTTCATTATATTATTACACTTTTAGGCAAAAAAAAAAAACTCGTACGATGTTTTTGGCAAAGTCGTCGAGAGGACAAAGAAAACAATTTTCGATGATTTTGAACGAGATGTGAGAATAGACAACATTATCGAAGAATAATTAATTATATCTCTGAGAGCGGACAGCAGTGATGATGATGACAACACTCGTTAGAATTCTATTAGTTCTAGTGAATAAAGACATTTTTTCTCGGTTAAATTATTTACGTGTCTTATTTTGTTTTATAAATTTAGGTTACACAATAATGGGACAGAGTTTTGATTAATAATTGTTTATTTGATTTGATTTTCAATGGAACTCAACTAAAATTACAGTACCTATACATACTTTTTCACAATAACTGCATTCGATTCACAAATGTTTGAAGTCCGTATCGATTCATTCGATTTAATCGATGTTTTTAGCAGGCCACCTCACTATGAAGCTAAGACTGACACATGTCAAATGTGGCCAATTAAATTAGCTTTACTTTAAGTTTGACAGTCAGCAGTGTGGCCATATGAAGAATTCGAAATAACACGACCACGACGCGCTTGTCAGACTCTATCAGGATCTTGACGTGACACCACTAAACTATCAAAAAGTCTATGAAATCAAGCAGGACATTTTAAGGATACTTCTCTAGTTAGTTAACAAAGCATGATTGTTAATTGAATATTTGTTTTACATGAAAACCCTGCAGCTCAGAGCAGTTTATCGTGCGTCAAGTTTTTTAACTTTTTTTGAGATAATTTTGTTGCAATGACACAATTTTTTAAAGAGTTAAAAGCAGCGTTATTCATGTTAAGGCAATTTAGTAATTTACAATTTCCACTATCCATAAAGAGTGCTACAAAGATGTAGTACTGTACCTGTAAGATCACTGCATAGAGTAAGTAAAAGATATGTGGTTTCGTGGCTTTGTAAAGTAAAGCTGCAGGGTGGTGGGTGGTTGGGGCTTATCTGCGAGGGGACAGTAGACAAGAGTACTTCGATTGGCTCGAACAGGAAGTGTTGACATCTTCACAAGCAAGTTAAATACATAATACCTTTTTAAGACTGTAATAACGTAGCGTTCCCTAACTTGTTTACAGAGCTTCACGTACCCTTCAGCGCTTTGAGATCATATGGTATGATATGATATGATATGAAAATTCCTTATAGCACAATAAGGTCTTGTATATTGGCGAGCTTAATTATCTGTCTTGTTTTTTATTTTTAACTGAACTATGAACTAAGAAGACTGTAATAGAGAGCCTACGCACCCAGGCAGAGAAAAAGATATTAAAATACCTTCAAAGGTGCTTAGCGTTTGGCTACGCCTAGATTAAACAAATAAACACACAAAAACAATTTTGTGGCCGTTCCTTTTTCTAGTTTATTTAAATCATTGCCCGTAATTTTTGCAAAAATTGACTAAAAGAGAGTGAAATGTTGATCATACGTCACTTATTTTTAAAATAATGAGGCAAAACACTTTGCGTACTAAAACAACATTTTTCATACAGAATAAAAAAAACATGAAGCTCCCACCGGGGCCAAAAGACCAAGAGCAGCGCCGCCGGCAGACCAAGTAACCAGCCAAGTGTTGGAGCCAACGTCACGGGACTGCGTCAAAAATCTGCTGACAAAGACCAAGTCTTGTGTTGGTAACTGCCATCTCCAATGTTATGTGAAAATATGGATATCACATTATTTATTTTATTTTCATCTTATTTGCGCGCCGTTTCTTAACGGATGTTGGCGATTTATTATTTTCCGGACCGTAATAAATTTAATAACATTAGCGTAAGTATTTTTTAAGCCTTAACTTACTCTTTACCACGTCACAACAAAAAGTCACAGCCCGCTGGCCTTTCCCCTGGGCCCGCCGCCAGTAGTGACTGTAGATAATTTGTGTAGTGTCCACTCTGCCCCCAAGCGCGCCCCTTCAAAAATCAGAGAGGCCTCAAAATTCAACTAGGGAAATATAAAAAAACAGACAAACTGACAGATCCATCCAGATTATCATATCCAACGTCCGGGCTCTTAACAGTCAGGGCTCCAAGGAATAATCACTGTGTACAGCGCTGGGAGCCTTCAGTAGACGCTGCCCGGTCGTCAAGCGTATCCCCCGCGGTGCTCGCCAGAGCGTCGTTAACAAGCTTTCATTAAGAATAGAAAAATAATTTCGGGTAATACTAAAAGCGCCCGAGATGGATGCAGGATGGGAATCTGAGCTGTCTTCAGGTTCCCATCCTGCAGTCATCATCATCATCATCGGCCTATGGTTGTCCACTGCTGGACATAGGCCTCTCCCATTGCACGCCACTGAACACGGTCCTCGGCTACTCTCATCCAGCTCTTGCCAGCCGCCCTGCGAAGATCATCGCTCCACCGAGTCTGAGGACGTCCTACACTACGTTTACCGATCCGCGGTCTCCACTCAAGAACTCTTCTACCCCATCGGTTATCAGTTCTTCGGGTGATATGGCCGGCCCACTGCCACTTCAGCATGCTAATTCGGTGGGCTATGTCGGTGACTTTGGTTCTCTGTCGGATGACTTCGTTTCGAATTCGATCTTTCAGAGAAACCCCGAGCATAGCCCTTTCCATAGCACGCTGAGCGACTTTAAATTTGTGGATCAGCCCCACCGTGAGTGTCCACGTTTCGGCACCGTATGTCATGACGGGTAGGACGCACTGATTGAAGACTTTCGTCTTTAGACTCTGTGGGATTGGCGATGTGAAGACTCGACGTAGTTTCCCATAAGCTGCCCAGCCCAGCTGAATTCTTCTATTGGCCTCTTTCTCGAAGTTGTTTTTACCTAACTGCATGGTTTGCCCGAGGTAAACATACTCCTTTACAACTTCGAGAGTACTGCCTTGAACTGCAATTGGCTCCGGATTTACGTGTTCATTGAACATAATCTTGGTTTTATCCAAGTTCATCCGGAGACCAATGCGTTGAGAAGAATCAGCTAGGCTACTCAGCATATGTTGTAAATCTTGCAGCGTTTCCGCCATGATGACAATATCGTCTGCAAACCGCAAGTGTGAAAGGTACTCGCCGCTAATATTAATGCCGTACCCCTTCCAGTCCAGCGTCTTAAACATATCCTCCATAGCATTTGTGAACAATTTGGGGGAAATAACATCCCCTTGTCTCACACCACGATGTATGGGGATAGGTTCAGACTGCCGGTTCTGGATTTGGACGGCCATAGTAGCGGCGTTGTATAGACCTTTCAACACTTGGATGTATCGCCAGTCGACTTGGCATCGCTGCAAAGATTCCAGAACAGACCAGGTTTCGACCGAGTCAAAGGCCTTTTCATAGTCCACAAACGCTAAGCACAGGGGCCGATTATACTCTTCGGTCTTCTGTATAATCTGCCGCACTGTGTGAATGTGGTCTATGGTGCCGTAACCCGACCGAAAGCCGGCCTGCTCAGGTGGCTGAAACTCATCGAGTCTCCTCGCAAGACGGTTCGCGATGACTCTTGAAAACAGCTTGTAGACGTGGCTTAAGAGTGAAATGGGTCGGTAGTTCTTCAGGAGGGTTTTATCACCCTTTTTGAAGAACAACACGACAACACACTTACTCCACGCCTCCGGAGTTCTCCCATCAAAGAGGACAGCATTAAAGATCTTCTGGAGCTCCTTCATTACGGGTTTACCGCCGGACTTCAAGAGCTCAGTAGTAATACCGTCCTCTCCAGGGGCTTTTCCATTTTTAAGCTGTTTAAGAGCCATCGCGATTTCGTCTAGGCTGACTTCTGGCAAGTCTTCAGTATAGTGGCGTGTCAATGTAGCTCTGGAATCCTCATTTTCGGGATCTGGCCGAGATGCATGCGCAGAGTACAGCTGGCCGTAGAAGTTTTCAACTTCCGAAAGAACCTCTGGTATGGAGGAAACAACCACTCCATCCGTGGTGGTCAACTTTGTCAGATGGCTTCTCCCAAGAGATTGGACAAACACTTTCGATCCCCGATTTTGCTCGATTGCTCGTTCTATTGAACGAGTGTTGGAGCGTCGGAGATCGCGTCGAATTAGTTTGCCAATTCTCCTGTTCAGAGCATGCCTTTCTGACGCAGTGACTGGTGGGCGTTCACGTCGTTCCTCCATAAGCTTGAGTGTTTCTTCCGAAAGTTTAGACTTCGTCCCTTTATGCCGCATTGCGCAAAATCTCACACCTTCTTCCCTGAGAATTTCGACTACATTCTCGAGGGCCTGGTCGATGTCAACGTCATTTGTGGTTTCCACGGCAGCGAATCTGTTCTCCAGGTTAGACTGGAACTTTTCAGATCCCACTATAGTTTGGTGCAGGGTTGGTCGGAGCCTGGATTTCATCAAACGGACACGTTCGAGCTCAACATTGATATTCAGAGAGCCTCGCACAAGTCGGTGATCGCTTCCGGTATTAAACCTATTGATCACTGAGACGTCTCTGAATATACGCTTTTTGTCCGTTATGATGAAATCGATCTCATTTTTTGTCATAGTGTCGGGGCTCTGCCATGTCCACTTCCTTTGGGGCTTTTTCTTAAAGAATGTATTCATCAAGAATAACCCCTCCCTTTCGAGGAAGTTGACTAGCATTTGCCCCCTATGATTCCTGTTTCCATAACCATGGGATCCTACTACCGATTCGCTGCAATTCTGTACTCCCACTTTGGCGTTGAAATCCCCCATGACAACGTTGTAGTGGGCCTTGGTGGTGGAGTGTAAGGCCTTTGATATGTCATCGAACATATCTTCCACTTCATCGTCCGAGTGCGTCGAGGTCGGTGCGTAAACCTGCACAACCTTAAGGTTATACCTCTCGGTTAGCTTAATGACAAGGTACGCAACCCTGTTCGACACACTTGAAACTTCTACAACGTTGTCACGGAGAGCTCTATTTACCAGAAACCCTACGCCACCCTGAGATAGCTGATCTCCCTCTCGAAAGTATAGCAGGTGGCCTGATTCAAGGGTTACGGTGTCCTCCCCCTCTCTTCGGACTTCAGATAACCCAAGAACATCCCACTTTACCTTCTCGAGTTCGACTTCCAGTTGTGCCAGGTGCTCGTCCAGCCGTAATGTGCGTCCATTATACGTCGCCAAGGTCAGTTGTTTTGGGCAGCCTTTCGTAACCCGGGGATTCTTCGCACCCCCTACCCTGCCGTTACCGTGATCGCCGCCTTGATCAGGAATAGCAGGGCGACCGGGAACTGGGGGCCGTGGTCCGTTTTGGCTTTCCATGGAAGGATTTGCTCGTAATTGCCACGCTGAGCAGGCGGGTTGGCAATCGCAGACCGTATACGTACCGATGTCGCTGCTGCCCGACACCGGTACGACCCGTATGTGCTGGGTAATAATATGCACGGCTATTCTCTTAGTCGCCTTTTACGACACCCACGAGAAGATATGGGGGAGTGCTATTCTTAGCCGACACTCCACGGTCAATCCTGCAGTTCTGCATATAAATTTGGCAAATAGTCTAGTTGGAAAGAAAAAAATCCGTGACCAAACTAAATTGTTTATCCACTTTTCCCCAGACCGACGCTCCAAACCCAGCTCCGTCCACGATCTGCCATTGAAAATTAAAAAAATGGACCTGAAAGGCGCTATGTAGGTAAATATATATATTATCAAGCCATGCAATCGCTCCGCACTACGCAAAAGTACTGTCAGCTTGAAGAAAAAGCAGCCCTCTCCCCTCGACACCTTCCGCCCCTAGTGAGCACCACTTCCCGGTGACCAACACATAAGAAGAACGTTCACTAATCATAACGAACGTTCATAACATTCACAAGCCCAGTGAAAATGATGCTGGCCGTGGAGGTAAACCCAGAAGTGAACCCATTGCTTTCCACTCGATGACATGGTGGCAGATGTGAAGAAAACCACCCTGACGAACTAGTAGGCGACGTAAAATGATTCGAAATTACCTTAAGACGCTTTCAGTCAGCTTTATAAAGGTAAATAACCTTTATAAATATCCGTAGGCCTAGAGTCGCAGCAAATGGTATAACTTTACGTTTTGACTACACAAGATCCCGTGATTGAATAGTGTTAGAACTGAAGTGTATGGCCCCAAATTTAAAAATTGTGATAACGAATCGCTTTGTCCTTCGAGGGCAGTCGTCAACGAAACGACGCGTTGAATCAATTTTTAGAATTTGTATCCATCTATTCTATTCAAAATTAACACAGACATGGCCCTATAAAATTTTATTTTAATTATTTATTTTTAAGGCGAATATACAACTAAATCATCATCATCATCAACTCATTATGTTCCGTCTTCCCTGAGGGAGGTATAGGCCATAGTCCACCATGGGGGGCTAGTCCGGATTGGTGAAGGCTTGTAAGACTAGTGGCTCATCTTACTGTCAGAATTTTCGAAGCCGCCCTAAGCCCTCTGATTTGGCGTAACGACTGCCATCTATCGACGACAGCCGGCACCGGGGAACCGCTTAGAAAAATGCCACTAGCGTTAGTCGTAGACGGTCACCCATCCATGCTCTCAACGCGCCGTATGTTGCTTAACATTCGTGATTATTTAAGATTACACAGGAGCCGGGGTTACGAGCGATACAACTAAATATTCTTTGAATATTTCAAGCGTCTACCTGTTGCCAAACTTTCAGTATAAACAGACTCCTTAAACATTAAACCAAATCCTTAAACATTTGAGCAACTCACTAAGACATGGAAGTAGATGGAGCCGTAGCAGGACCTAGCAGAAAACGAACGGTTGATGCAGATATTACAGATGCAGAGATATCCGACTCCAGGAGACCCAGAATTAATATATACAATGCAACCAAAGGGAAGCTCTTAAATTATATTGTGAGCAGTGTCCTTGCACTTTATGTTAAGACGGACCTTCGTGCAAAGGTAAAAAACATAACTGTGAGCCATCAGTGATGAGTAGGTATATTGAAGGGAGGTCACAAAATACTGAGAAAGATGGCTAATTTTAAAATTTTAAAATGAATGAGGAGAAAGTTATAATATCACTTATAAAGATGTCACAGACTTGATGAGAGCTGAAGGAGTCAAGTTGGAACTTGTTTACACTTAATCAAACAAAGCGGATAACACTCACTGGTATGGGATTGCAAATCCCATATTCAATATGTTATCACCTTTCAAGATGAGATATGATGAAATAAGAGTAGGTGTTTGAAGAAATCCTGTTGGTAAGACGGGCGTTACAACTGATTATATGGATATATCTCAATATGGACTTACTGCAGCTCATTACATCCTGCTTGAAGGATCAACATACCTACAAGCCTGAAAGGAGATCCACCTGTGGATACCAAAGAGCAACTCCAGCTTTTGCTCCAAATTATATTGTTTTTTCAGGGAAAGGTATGTCTCTTGTTTACAGAGAATGTGCAAAGGCTACCTGGCAAATATACACTGCGATGGATGATGTCTCTGCTGCTCAAGTGATCTATCATGCTATATTCGGAACACAAAATGAGGATCTAGGAATTCAACAAATCACAGATGTCAAAACACCATGGACGCTGAGATCAGAAATATCCGATAAGTTCAGGAGTGAAGGCAAAGCCTCAAAGGCCATAAAATTACCGCAGCAGAAGCTATGCTCCAAAATGGCGCAGGCAAACATGAGGGGAATGGTGACAGAATCCCCCTTCCAGATAAAATGGAAGCAGGTCTTTCCTGCACGAAGAACTGCGAATTAAATAGAGGCATTTTACAAACACAGGCTGCTGAGACTCCACAAGCAATTCAAGGTGGTTTAACACTCCATGCTCTTGCTGCATTTTACAGAAGCTTGAAGGTTGAGCTCATGGCAAGACGAGAGGACCATCCAGTTCATGGGACTGTTCAATGGAGAGAAATTGCTAGTTTGACAAAAAACAGGCATGGAACATCACCATGCCTATCTTTTGTCAAACTAGCAATTTCTCCGGGGATTAAGTAAGAGAGAGCGGCCGTTACTTCTGTGGTAGTTCATAAAAAACATTTGATAATATTTGTTTCTTCAACATTTTTTCTATCCTGTCAATCTAGAATAGATTTGTTTTATCATTACTCTATGGGTGTTTTTTTAATAGAAATGTTGATTTCTATGGATGGATTTGAAAAAAAAAACAGGCAAAAAACGACAAGACATCACGTTTGTTGTATTGGAAACTCAACTTAGTATTTGTTTTATTATGTTTTTAGTGTTTATAGCGACGGCAAAAATACATCATCCGTGAAAATTTCAACTGTCTAGCTGTCACGGCTCAGGAGATACAGTCCGGATCTCGATTTTGTTATTGAATTATAGTTAAATTACAGTTTCATGGTCGGGTCACGTGACATGTTTTTTAATTCAGTTGACGCGTACAATGACGAGTTGACCCCTGCGTTGTAACGAGGTGCATTTGCCTCGTTGCCTTTTTTTATCATTTTCGGCCATCTACTATTCCAAATTTAATTAGTTTTTGACATTCGCCACCGTGGACGGCCGTAGCTGAACCATTCAATCCTCAGCTTCCATCCAAGGTGGACTAAACCGTGATTATTTTCTGTTCTTTTTTCAAGACCCGGATTTCGGTTCTTCATATTATTACGATCAATCATTTTAAAAATATACGAAAGGCACAATTATTATGTAAGTGTTCTTTTTATATTCCTAATGTATTTTTATATTTACTTTTTAGACCTTTGTATTTTCATTGTTCTCAGGTGCCTTTCCTTTACATTTTAAATCAAATATAATTATTCTACCGTGCCCCTGGATACCCCTCTTTCATTCAACGGATCGCACCCCTAACTTAACCCTCGTGCGACAGCGTTAGTTGATTTTAAGCGGCAACGGAATGAAATTGACGCAGTTATGCAACTGTCATTGGACTACCATGCATTAGCGGAATGTAGGCCGTGTTAACAGAGAAATAAACAGTGAAGTCTTAGTATTAGGATCCCGTTCCTATTTGACGTGTCCGTAATTTAATTATTCATGCTTTAAGCCCACAGGACATATTTATGAAAGGTTTACTCATTTTATTACAATAAATAAATGTTAAAATGTGCGAGCGAGCTATCTCGTGCTCTACGTAAGAAGAGCTTTACGTCGCCAATTGAATTGAATTTTGTAACAAGAATTTTAGTAAAATGCTACGTAATTTATTTTGCAGAAAGCTGTGCAGTCAGTCTAAGTAAAAGAGAGTGAAGGAACCTGAAAGGATCCTTGAAATGCTTTAGAAAAAGCTTTTATTATAATGCGGAACTTGCGTCCAACTAAGGCCTGGTTTACATTTTGCTTTATTTTCGTGCTTTTTTTAGCACGCTTTTCAGAGAGCTAGAATAGAATAGAGACGCCAATCCTTTTATAAGAATATAAGCAAATAATAAATCACTAATGCTTGGGTGTATACTATGTATTTAGGATTTTTTTAAAGTACTTTTACAAAATATGGTGCGTACTAAAAGCTTTAAATCGGCATACGTTTTTGCCGTGTCTATTTTATCCAATCTCTATGGGAAACATCCTAAAAAAGCACGAAAATAAAGCAAATGTGAACCAGCTTTTAGATTAGAGTAACATTGTTTTGATACCATAGAAAATAAAAATGTTGTCGATGTTGAAAACAATATTACGAGATAACTCAAGTATTCATCAACGCTTCATACAATGTAAGGAGTTATGCTCAAGTTGTAACGTCGTAATTTGAGCCCGCTTTGTTTGGCGCATTTATGTCTCACGTGACTAGAATATCTTTTCGCTAATTTACATATGAAAAGGATAAGGTTGTAGAAAAAATGAACACGATTATTTACATATGATGTTTTTTTTTACTTAGCCCTATTGCGTCTCACAGCTGGGCAAAGACCTCCTTCATGACCTTCCACCCCTCCCTGTCCTGAAAAGGACTATGATTATACAAAAAAAGCATTTACAACAACTTAGCCACATCAACACACAGTTTGAGATAACCCTGTATACTACCTATATTGCGATTAAGTTCAAAACCAATTGTGCAGTACAGTTGATTCCTAGAATAACCAAGTCAACAAAAAATAGATTTATCATATAAAACACTGCTCATAATTTATCGAAGAGACATTTCTCGCAAAATCCCATTTACTGCGGTATGCATAAGCGTATCAAATAAAACGCTTCGAATGTTGACTGTTTGCTGGTAAACCCTGATGTTAGAAACTTCCGCCTGGTGCCGGCTCGGCGTGTGTCAATAAACGTAGCACTCATTCAACTTTGCTTCTCCCGCTACAGAGATAAAATACAAATTGAACTCTAAAATACACACGCAACACGAGGATATTGCATTCGCTTTGAGAAATTCAAATCCTTTCAACTTTGCACCATTCGAGGCGCCGCTTTTAAAACGTTTAATATTCCTCTATTTTCAGACGAACGCCACTGCGCCCCGGGGAACATCAAACGGGAAAAACAAAAGGCGTTTGCCAACGTGTCGCGCGCAGGTTTGAAGTTTTAATGCGAGGAAGGAGTCCAGCGGTGTAGCAATTAGGAGTACGCGACGCGGCGGCTGCGGCGGCGGTCGATAGCTCGAGCGACAGGCGGTGCCGGCCCGGGTCACGCTAGAGCCGATCGATAAGGAGACGGCAGCCAGCGAGAGCAAGCGGCGGCGGACGCACACGAGGCAGTGCGCCGCGCGACACCGGCGGCGAGGCAGCGCAACCCATCAGCGCCCATGCGACCTCCGCTCGCGCCATGATCGGCGCTCGGCCCCGCAGCGCGCCTTTGCTGCTGGTGATCGCAGCAGCGCTCCTGCCCCACGCCAACCATGTCGCGTGAGTACACAATGCACCGCGCCACTCCGCGTTTAATTACGCTACGCCGATAAGCTCTACGCTCGTAAATCTCGACGGTCCAGTAGTAAAATGGAATGCATTAGTTTTACGAGTGTCTGTGCTGTAGGACTTACATTGTTTTCTTACGATTTGTGAAAGAAACATGACTAGATATTTAGTTTAATGGCAAGTTAACTCCAAAAGCTATATTGGAAGTGGCTAAATTGAATCGACGAGGGTTGTTTTGCGGTTTCGTAAAAAAATGCCTATAGCCTAGAATATTAAATAAATTACTAGTTAAGATGGTATCCAATCCGAAAGTCAAAACATGTTTGTGCTTTGTTTTGATAGCTTACAAAATGCTACGACATTCTAGCGAAAAAAAAACATAAACAAAGATTACAACTAACATCTTAAAAAATATCGTCGTAAAAATGGTATGTACCGTCAAGTAAATTATTGAATTACTAGATACTTTATCCAAATGTAAGATGTACTTATGCGGCGTCAATGCGGCTACGTATTACGTACAAAGCTCAGCAGAGCTGTCTGACGGGATAAAGGAAAACTAACATTATTATTTAATAAATTGGTTTTCTTTATCTGTACGAAGTTTAATTTAAGGAATAATCTTCAATAGCGTAAATCACAATCACCATGTGGCCCACATTCTACCCAATGGGTACGCAGGCAGCTCGCATGCTACAAATGTATAATGCGTAAATTATCCCTACCATCTCTACTAAACAAAAACAAATGTACTGTAAAACAAGTGAAGACGGGAGTGTATGAAGGTGACAAGTGCATTTTTTTAGATTTTGAGTCAATTGAAGTTAAAGTTTTACTACAATTATCTACAATTTTCCACTTAAAGACAACCGAAATTACGACATATCATATTCATCAACTCACGTCTTCGAGTGTAAAAAAGCAAAAATAAAATTTGCATCTGATTGAATGTGATTCATTTAAACACAATAATACTAATAATATTCTATAAGTATACGAAGTAAATAACATTAGATCTAAGCAAATATCTTAGATAACTTTCTAACTACACCTAAGTCTTAACAAATACTGTTATTTATAATCTAAGCTAAAATGTGTTCCCTAAAATCTGTTTTAAATCTCCAATGTGAGTTCTATAAATGTAGGTAAACAAATTTTTGAACTAAAACTTTAGTAAGCACCCACCACACATTGTAAAGTAACCTGGTCGGACTCGTCCGATAGAAAAATAAACGTAAGTTATTCCGGACCAAAATTTACATTAGGTAAATAAATTGATTAGGTACTACATTCCAATTACACTTAACGTGTCTACTTGAAATATGTTTGTATGTTCTTCATACACATACAATCGGAAGCAAATAAATGCCTGGTTGTAGAACCTTGAAGAGTTTAGTACCAGAATAGTTTACCTGCTGAGCTTGACCTAGTTAGGTCTCTTTGCCGCTGACATATTGCCGTTGAAGTTGAATGCCAATTAATTCTTGACAAACGAACCCCTTTGTGCTTTAACAACTGATGTGGCTTGTGTGATCAATCGTCGGGTGCACCTTGAACGGTGCATATTACAGGTAATAGGCACAAGGCTATGTTAAGGCTAAATACGATTGTCTGAATCGCTTAAGCAGTATACAAAGTTAGTCTTTACCATAACCATTTAGTTGTTGTAAATGACACAAACATAACATGAACTCACGCCTAAGGGGTAAGCAGAGATCAATATTCAGATTCTGCTAATGGATTGTGGTACAATGGCAGCTGTATTATTTCATTGCCGCTTCAAATCAAAGCGCAAACGCGTATTCGGAATTCTAGGTGTCAATGGAATTAAAAAAATATGTCACGTGACCCAACCATGTAACTGTCATTGAACTATAATGCACTAACAGAAGCGAGGGACCGGACCTAGATTCTGTAAATGCATTGTAGTCCAATGACAACTGCATGAGCATAGCGACTTACTTTCATTGCTGCTTTGAGTCTACGCGCGCAAACACATCAAACAATCTAGGCGTCAGTGGTATGAAAAAACACATCGCGTGACCCGACCGTGTATCTGTCATCGTACTACAATGCACTAATAGAATCGAGGCGCAGGGTCTGCCACTTACCACGATTCTAAGGCATCTCTTTCGCTTCATCAACATTAATTAGTCGCACACGTCGATTTAACTAGGTACTTTAGAAAAAATTGGACAGCTATTAAAAACGTCCTCTTGGTCAATCGTTTCTGAAAAATTTATTTTTTTAGGAAGAACCAACCTAGCTACATTGCAATGAGTTCTTAACAGCAGTCGGGTTGTTTTTTTTTTTAGTTTGTGTTTTATTTTTACTTTTTTCATTTAGTCCTAGCAGCGCCATCTAGTAATGAGTATCAAGTTTTAAGTAATAGTAAGTAAGTAAAAAATATTTTATTTTATTTTTTAAGCTGAGTGTCAATGCAAGGTTTTGCAAAACAGACCGATTTTTTTATGAAGTGTTTATATTTCTGTTGTAGGTATGCTGCTGATTCATACCACATTTCAGGTTCCAATCTTTGCCTGAGCTACCCGCGCATATGTCGAATCGATTCAGATCTTATTTGTCAAAACGAGGGCATCGCTTAAGAAATTTCTTAAAATTATGCCAAATTACGCCATAGCGCCCTGTCTTCAGCTTGCCGTATCCAGCATCTGCCAGCAGTTAGGGGAGGGCTATGTCCAGCAGTGGACTAATATAGCCTGATGATGATGATGATGAGGGAACAAAGAATCCGACTTACTTAAATATTTTCATTCTTATATAGGTACATACGACCAAAACACATTAAAAAAAAACACACTAAAAATAAGTTAATTAGAGATAGTAATTTGTGACAACTTTTGTTACAAAAAACCAAATGAATTAGAAAAAAATCCAATTAAATTAATATATTTTTCCTTATGGTTATCTGGTTTTTCAGAGTATTTTTTTTTTTGTGAAAATCATCTTTTGACCTTTTATATACTACGGATATTTTTATATGTAGGATAATGTTTTATCGCAGGCGCAATGTTGGGCACTTTTGTAAAACATCATCATAAACCCATTAATAATATATTTTTCCTTGTGGTTATCCGGTTTTTCAGTGTATTTTTATTTTGTGGAAAATCATCTTTTGACCTTTTATATACTATGGATATTTTTATATGTAGGATAATGTTCTACCGAAGGCGCAATGCTGGGTGTCCGTATAGTGGGCTTTCACAAAATAACTGTGCGTTACCAAATAACTGTGCTTTAATAGTGCCTCTTAATGAAACACAAATGCCCCCGAATCACCTATGCGTTTAGCCAAGAAATTAATGCAAACTTTTACATACATTACGGTTCTGGTACATGTAAGGACAAAAGTGAAAAATAGTATCAATGAGCAAATATGGCAAGGACTAAAGTATCCGGAGTTGGTTCAACGCTTTTAAAAAAGTTAGCAAGAGGGTGGTCTCGGTAATTTGCCTGTTGCGTATTGGGACACTGCACAACAGGTTTTTTGAGATTTCCGTTATTTTCAAAAATATAGCTTGGCCATCTGCCATCCTGTAAATACTGTGTAAAATGTTGTATGTTACTGAAAATACCTAATCATACTTTATTGTATTATTCACACATCTTGTGTACGTCTTGCATGCAAAGTCCACAAAAAGGAAGTTTCCTCTTTACTTACTCTCTTTTATTGTTTTATTTTTTTATAACTCATGTCATATCGAAACGTGACTTTGGCAGGATTAGTTGACAGCGGCATATTGCCAAAATGCCACAAAATGAATTGAATTGAATTATTTTACACGATTCACATCCTCAGAATATCCTTATTCTGAGTTCACATGATGGAACGACAATGGAAAACGGGTCCAGTGATATACGAGTAGATTTATAATACCTAACTTATCCTAATACTGTGTACCTGTTGCTTTGTTAGAATTAATAAAACTCAAGACAGTTTAAGTGCATTTTATTTACATTGTTTAATAAAATATTAATCCAATTTTCTATAAAAATTTAATTTAGGCCAAGTTACAGAAAAAAATTTAATTAATATTTAGTTGATTTTGTCTCAACTTCCACATGTTTTTTATTTTGTTAAGGCAACTTTTATTCTAATATAAATTCTAAAAAAAGATATGTTTTATATTTTTACGATACCTTCCTTAATCAAAGCTTGTCGGTTAGTCAATTTTCCCATCTTTACTTTTACGCAAAATCTTTAAAACTAAGCATTTAAGAGTGTAGGACGCTGTGGGTAGACTCTTCGAAATTAGAGTTAGAATTACAGAAAAACGAACGAACGAAGTCTTCGACACTAACTAGTACAACATTACGCCGAAGAGTATTATATCTCACAAACTACAAGATATACCTAAAAGAACTTAATCTTCAAATCAAAAAAAATATTTTAATTTTTTTAGTTAATCAGCCATAACATAACATACCTATTCTGTGAAAATTTCGACTGGTTACTGCTAAGTTACAGCCCTTCAAAGATTGGATAGGGAAAGACAGACAGTGAAGGCAGAGTAGGTAAAGGAGTCTCGATAGGCACCCTGGGAACAACACCCTAAAACCAGGAACATCCCACTAAAGCGGGTCATCTGGACATACGGTACAACATTTGAAATATTATTCTCCTTTTGAGCTTCGCCACCACAGTCGTACGCAATTTGTGAGGGAGAACGTAAACGAATACCGTGTCTTGTTCATCATTAGCCCACTATTGACCACCAATGCCCAAGACACGCAGTGTACGCAGCGCAGCCTGCTTTGGAGCAACTAGCCACTAAGTGGATGGCAGTGAGTGTAATAATAACTTTTCTGCTTGACTGTATCATATAATTGTTGCAAACAATTTTCACCCTAATTGCGTTTCCATAAGACTTCAGTTTAATTGATTCCAAAATTATTGTTTAGTACGTAGCAGTTCGCATTAATTTCTTGGCGAAACGCATAGGTGTTTCGAGGACATTTGTGTTTCACTAAGAGGCACTATTAACGCACAGTTACTTGGTATAGTTTTTGTTTTAAAACTCTACGCCGTTACGAAGAAATCATGGTAAAAAAAAGCGTCTAGTTGGCTGCCTCAACAATAGGGTATGTTTTCTCAGCTTGTATTGAAGCACTATTCTGGAAACATGGCATGTAGGGAGCACTATTAGCGCACAATTATCTGGCATACAAATCATAACTCTTCGTGATGTGTCTGCTAACTAGACGTCTAGTTGGCTGCCTCAGTGAGTCGCCTGAATATCTCCGGAAATACTTGTCCTAGCTAATTGTGCCTTGTAGCACTATTAGGCACTATTAATACACAGTTCGGTGACATACTTTAAAAATTACTAAATTCGACCACGTGAAAGCCAACTATACGGACACAATGCTGGGCCCTTTTGTAAAAAAAATGTCATCATCATCAACCCATTATATCCCCACCGAGGGGCACGGGTCTCTTCCCTGCGGAAAATATAGGCCATACTCTATAAAACCGGCTAAACATTTTTTTAACTATTGTCACATTAAGGCGGGCCTGGGCCACTTACTTTAAGGAACAATTCCCATCCATAGGTTGCTCGGTTTTTATCTACAAACTACTTTCCGGATCGCAATGAAACTTTACCAATACTTTTGGACGGCACAAAACGAGACAAACATTTTTCTTCTTATTTATTTTACCAACTTAACTATCATTACATCCCTGTAACAATCCCTAATTCAATAGTTAAGCTTACAATAATGAACAAACACAAACAATTCTGAATAATAAAAGTCAATAAACAATACAAATTAGAAACAACACAATTATCAAAAAGAAATTATAGCACTGTGAATAGTTTCTATCAAAAGTCCCATGAGGGTACTCTTTTTGAGGGTTCCGTACCCGAAGGAACCCTATTACTAAGACTTCCCTGTCCTTTCTTCCAGCCGTCCGACCGCCCGACCGTGCGTCCGTCCGTCCATCCGTCAGCCCGTCCGTCTGATGTCTGTCTATGTGTCTCTACCTCTTTAATGACGACCTCTTTAAGGACAGCATCTGCTTACCATGCGAGAGGTCCTGGGTTCGATCCCCGGCTGGGGAGAAAAAAAATACTCCAGGTCTTGGATGTTTACATGTTTGTGACGTTGCTGTTTCTGGTTCCCACGACACAGGGTATCCTAGTGTGGGCCCAGAAGCAATGTATGTGACTGTATGTAAATGTTATGTTATGCTATGTTAATCTTGATAACTAGATAGTTAAGTTTTCACAGACAGTAAGTGTTTCTGTCGCCGCTGTTACACAAATACAAAAAATCGAACGAAACAAACATTAAAATGGGGTCCACTTTGTTTGCCAGTTTTTACTCGATGTTAATAACGGCATCAGGTAAAATAAAATGATTCCGAGCTGAAAATAAGAGAATAAAAATGGCTAGGTGCAAGTCGCACTTGTGCACGAAGGCTTCCCTACCATTATCTGTACAACTTTTGAAATATTCCAATGTCGTTTAAATAATGCCACGGATGTATTTTGAGATTGATCAAAGATTTATCATTCACGAAGAAACAGCCATTTACAGTCTGTATTATGAGTTTCAAACAGATTTGCTGAATTAATTAGAATAAGTCAAATTGAAGCGACGTAAACATAGTAGTAAAAAATTAGAATATGACATAAATTAGTATAAACTTACGCCGATATAGGCGGAAGATTTATAGGCAGATATTTGGGTCAGTCACTTGCCACCATCCTGACAGATATCTGTCGCTTCATTAACATTCATTAATAGTTGGATCGCTCGTAGCCTGGGCTGCCTGGGTGATCTTAAACGATCACTAAGGTTAAGCATCATACGGCGCGTTCAGTCCATGGATGGGGCACCGTCTATGACTAACGCTAGTGGCATTTTTCCGAGCGATTCCGTGCTTCGCAAGGCACGTTAAGCAGTTGGTGCCGGCTGCCATCGATAGATGGCAGTCGTTAAGCCAAGTCAGAGGCCTTAGGCCGGCTTGAAAACTTCTGACAGTAAGACCAGCCACTAGTCTTACAAGCCTCCACCAATCCGGATTTGGTGGTGGTGGTGGCGACCCCCGTGGTGGAGTATGGCCTATACCTTCCTCAGGGAAGAGACCCGTGCCCCTCGGTGGGGACATGATGGGTTGATGATGAAGATGATGATGATGAATAGTTGGATGCCCGCACGCCTGTTTCTATAAACCTCTATTATTACTTCTCTAACAATTACATTGAATATTTAATCCTGTTGAAAATCATGAAACAGTTACATAATACGCCTCTCTCACAATAAGTTTCAACTAATTGAGATATGAAAGCTTGTGTTTTATTGACGCTTTAGCTGTTTTTGTTAATTAAATTCAGCTCATTTCCTTTTGTGATACAAACTGTTCTAAAAGGTTAAAGTAATATTGTTAATGAGTTCTAATCTCATCTAATTTAATGGAACCACGGTGTTTACGCCTGATTGGCAACTGGCACGGGCTGTTGGTTGCGAACATAATTATGGTGAACAGTGGGAGGGGCTCGTGGAGGCTTAGGAGTGGAAGCAAACTTTCGTTTTCTCCCTTCGTGGATTCCGCGGGACAATCCAGCCAGCACTTGCGCTGGACTCCTGGCCGACAACCAACTAAATTTAAAGTGACAGTGACAGTCAAATTCATGACAGACGTGTTTTGGGATTGAACGTGAAAAGTCGCATTCTGTTTACACCGCATTTTCTATCGAAGATACACTACTTTTTTGGACTACCAGAGGCTGGGACCATCTGGCGCCCACCTACGCTGCCGCGATCGTCCTTCGTCATCCGTGAGGCGTGAATCCCAGGTACGTCCTTCCAATGCTTTCCAACGAGCACCTTCCTGGTGTTACCCATTTGTTCGCCAATACAGTCCACCCAGTTGCCGCTCTCGTCGCACCACACGGCATGAGCTCTATAGGGAGATTGCACTTTCTTAGTTATTTTATAAAAAAGGAAATTCTCTATGATATTATATGAAATTACTAATGTAATAAGTTTTACATATAAACATTTCTTTATTTACAGAATTCCAAGAGAGATAAAACAATCATAAAATCACAAAGTAAACATGCATAGTATATACATATAAATTTTTGGGACAACCAATTATAAGCGCTGTTTTATTTTTTTGGAAGAGAACTACTGATGTCGTTAGGCAGTTAATAAATATTTTTATTGTCATGCAATAGCTATTGCTAGGATGTCGAAATTGTGTCGGTTGTGGTTTCGGATTAGCTTCTTGTCACGAAATAATAGGTCTTTACCTATGAAATTGCCGTTCTGCAGTACTGGCCATTTCAAATCAAAATAATTTTTGTTTGGCTAAGAATTCTAATTTCAAATTAATTTTATTTTAAGAACATGGAATTCTTTTTCCAAAAGTAGTCATTTGTTTATTGATTAGTGTTACATTTTCATCGCATTTCAATCTTTTTCTTCATCATGGATACGTAAAAAATTCGACTAATTATGGAATATGAGTACCGTTGTAGCAGCAACGCGGCACAAGCGGCACGTAACATCAACGACGTTTACGGAGCTAGCACTACAAGCCAACACACCACCTGTTATTGGTTTGCTCGCTTCCGTTCTGGAAATTTCGACCTGAAAAATGAACCTCGACGACGCGTCGTTCGAAGACTTTGGTCGACAATGACGAATTAAAGGCGTTTGTGGAAGCTGATGATACACAATCTACGGCTGAATTAGCAGCAGCTTTCGACGTTAGCTACAAAACAATATTGGTCCATTTGTGTCAAATTGGCAAGGTAAAAAAGCTTGACAAATGGGTGCCCCACAAACTCAATGATCGCCAGCGCGAAGTACGCGTCGAGACATGCCTTGCACTGCTCAACAGATACACAAATGAAGGAATTTTGAACCGCATTGTTACCTGCGATGAAAAGTTGATTCTGTTTGATAACCGCAAGTGCTCAGCAAGTTGGTTGTATCCTGGTTCAATACCTAATCAATGCCCTAAACGAAAACTCACCCCTAGAAAATTGATGGTCACTGTTTGGTGGTCTAGCGCCGGTGTGATTCATCACAGCTTCTTACCAAACGGGGTGAGCATTACTGCAGATGTGTACTGTGAAAAACTGAACACAATGATGGAGAAGCTG
Organism: Yponomeuta plumbellus; assembly: GCA_947310845.1. NCBI lineage: Eukaryota > Metazoa > Arthropoda > Insecta > Lepidoptera > Yponomeutidae > Yponomeuta > Yponomeuta plumbellus. The sequence goes on along the minus strand of OX371191.1, from coordinate 21,482,651 downwards.
GCACATCTCCAACCAGCATTGGTCAATCGCTCGTCTCCGCTGCTCCTGCATGACAACGCGCGACCTCATACTGCACAGCAGACGGTCTCCAAGTTGCAAGAACTGGGGTTGGAATCTCTCCGTCATTCGCCCTACTCACCAGACCTTGCGCCTACAGACACCTACTTCTTTTCAGAATTTGGACATCTTCTTGGCGGGAAAAAAATTCAATACCCGAGAGGCAGTACAAAATGCCTTTAAAGAATTTGTTGCCTCCTGTCCAGCTGATTTCTTTAAGAAGGGCATCAATAAACTGCCACTGCGTTGGCAAAGATGCATTTGATTGCATGGGTGATTACTTCGATTAATACAATAAAAAATACATGAAAAAAATTGGTATAAATTTTTTCATACAAAACGGCAATTTCATAGGTAAAGACCTAATATCTTGAAGCTACCGGAAAGTTGATCTAAGCACTTTCGGGAGAGGAGAGGAGACGGTAGACTGGCCTTTAACTCGGGCTCGGAGTTTCCAACACTGAAGGAGTAGCAAAATCCCAACCCAACAAAGCCGTTCAGGAATAAGTGACGGTGTTGTAAAGATGACAGGTTCCCAATTTAATTTGGCCATGGATGGCCATGATATATTTTTTTGGCGGAATACTAACTGGCTATTTTAGTAGGGTGTTTAGTGTTTGAATATATCTAAACTCTAAAAAATGAACCAATTTTAATAATTAATAATTTTTAAAATTGCACTAAATTTTAATTGTTATTACCTAATCCTGAAGCTTCTGTACTCCAAAATCTTATCTTCAACGATGCACAATCGTAAGTGTTGCGTGTTATTTTTTACGTAGCTCTCTGTTAGCGTTGTGTTAAGTTTAGTTAAAAAAATGTACCTTTTGTCATCAGGTGCCTCTACTTTTAAACAATAAAAGTCTAAACACCCTACGAAGTGTTGTAATTTCACCATCTGCTGAACTTCCTGGGCTTGTTACGTGACAATTGGCGCCCAACGTGGGGCTTAGGCTAGGCTTTGTGTGGACAGACCGTTGTACTTCTGTGAACCTTTCACGGAATTCCAAAGGTACATAAAGGCACTCTTAGTCTCTTATTTTGTAATTTTATTTCTTCTGTATGCCTTGTGTTCAATAAACTAAGGAGTAAAGATTTATTACCTTTCGAAGTTCCGAAGCCTCCATTCTAACAAGTATCTAAACGATTATTTTATTTATTTTTCTTCAAAAGTAAGTCATTCTTAAAAGTAAAGTAAATAATAAATCCAATGGCAATACTGCGTCTTTAATCATACAATAATTTCCTACCAGCAAATGCAGGAGCTGTAGGAATATAATATAACTGGGAAGCACATAGAAAATATTGTAATATAACTTTTCGATTAATGCACTACATAGTGTAATGTAAAGTAACCAATCGATGTCCAAGATGAGATAAGATAACACCACTAAGACAAAGTGAAATCGAAGTGGCTACGTGAACTGTTTGAGCCAAGACAGGAGAGATAAGATCGCCACTAATGGGTATGACGCGACGGATAGCCTTTTCAGATGTAGAGGTTAACCACAGACAAGGACCTGTGGATGATTCTGCTTTACTGTACGTACACAGAAACAGTCTGGAATATCCTAAAGTGTAAATTAGTTACTCTAACACGATGTTGTTTTTGGGCTTCCCAGTGGCATGATGGCTTTTTTTGCGTGGTGGTTGAAAAATTTAAATATTGAAATTGATAACTGATTTGAATTTTGTCATCCGAAACATCCCTCAGTAGCAATTTTTCATTTTTTGAACAATACTTTCTGGTATTTCAGATTTTAAGATGTTAGGCGAAATTTTGAACTTAAAGACGCATCAATAATGCGGTCGCTATGTATTTCGACAAAAAAGAACCGCCTGTATTTGCATACAAGGTCTGGTCATAGTCTCACGCGACGAATACTGTGCACGCGAATTTCTACTTAACCGACAGCCTGGTCTGAGCCATAAGAGCGATTTTCCAATAAAATAATCATGATATGGGGCATTAGGGACGGACTTTCGGCGCAACCAAATGCTTTTGATATACCCTCATTACCTAAGTAAATGGCGCACCTGATGATCAAGGCGTGTCCGCGGAAAATTGAAAATTCACACTATCAACGGAGAAACTACAGTAGAATATAATCGTAATAAAGACTTATCTCAAGAACTAATTCTTTTTATAAGCTGTCGAAAAGTAATTGTAATCACACGATACATAAATGCTTCACGCAAAACGGGTGCAGACTGTGAATTTAGAAGTTGCTGGTGACGTATAAACCATTGTTTTTTTATTTAAAAATGTATAATAACATCACAATCACTTCTACTTGTACCAAACTAGGATAGCTAGTGCTAGAGTAGGTACCTACTTGGTACCAGGCAAGGACATCATCGAAAATAGGAAATTCACTCTGATTGAGGTCATTTGTACTAAACATTAACATTAAAAAATATTATTATTGCATCTAACCTATATTCGATACCGAACACGGGCTATGTCCACGCGACGGTAAAACGGCCTCAGGCTGAGTAATTGCTGCAGATTTGTTGCCCACAGCACTGATTTTCTGCAAGGGCCTGAAATATCGCAGTTCAGTACAGTACAGTACAGTACAGTACAGTACAGTCCAGTACAGTACAGTACAGTACAGTCCAGTACAGTACAGTACAGTACAGTACAGTACAGTACAGTAATAATAATAACTTCTACACAACACAATCACTTGACCTGGTCCCAAACTAGGATACCTTGTTCTACGATAACAAGGCAAGGACATTAAAAACATCAAAAAACACCCGTACCGTGTACGGCGGGCCCCAGTACAATAGAGTACATAGCAAGAGTAATCTAAAAAAAAAGAATAATAAATAATAAGTAACGAGTACCTACGTAATTAATATGAATTTGATTCAGTTTATTTATCTATTATCAAAATATTGATGTTTAATTTCTATCGACAAGCAATATCGATTTCTAAATTTGTCGATACTTGTAACATCTCTTTAGGCTATCAGATATTACGGATATTGACCTCATTGATGTTACAGTACATCAAAACACGTCGAAATACTTTATGAAGTTCTTTATAATTCAAATAAAAAAGAATCTGTCGTTAACGGCCAACCAACGTGTTTTAATAGGTTTTAGGTCCAGTCCAACATTTTCAGTATTTTTTTTTTAATAATTTACGTGAAAATATTAAGTAGTTACCGTGGAAAATGTCCGCGGACTAATTCGAGTGTGCCATAATTAAAAGGAAGAGATAAGTAGAGTTTTGCGGTAGAAATTCTATTCGTACTGTTAGGGTTGGTGAATTTACATTAAACCAGTGGCCGGTACAGAATCAAAGAATCAAATAAAAAAATGCAGCACGCAGCGTACTAGGAGCGCAGCAGGAGGTAAATACAGTTGGGTTATTGTGTAGTGATGTAACACTTTTGTTTTGATTTTAATATTGTCGATTTATTGACGAAGCAAAAAAACACTTGTGTATAGACTATGTATAAGATTCTGAATATCATCTTTAAATTATGACCACACCTTTCTGTTACACGTTGTGCACGTGCAATTGGCGACCTTTCGCTAACTGCTATGTCGATCAAATATATTTAAAACAGGACTGAAAGAAACACAGGTAAGCTGGAAAACAGGTGGCGACGGTTCTTTTAACTGAATTTTACCTGTGAACTGATTCTTTTGAAGCTTGGGCCGCCGTATATTTGTACAAATTTTGGGAGTATTCCCATGTTATGTCCTTGCTTGGTTACCTCAGCATGGTATCCTAGTTTGAACCAGGAGAATGTTGTGTGGAAGTTATTATTATTTAGGTAAAGCCGCAACTTCGTGCTTAGGCTTAAATTCAAAGACACTATTGGATGTTCTGATCCTGGTTGGTCTAATAATAGACGCGGGAGATAGTTCAGGGAACTCCTCAGACTACAACAGCTTTGCTACTTTGTGTATTTTAATTATCTTGATGATAACTTTGGAACTAGCTGCAGACATAGCTCGGCAATGACCAACATCGAGCGTCTGATAAAGAAACAGGCGATGATCGAGAGAACTAAATTGTAAAACACAAAATAAAAAATAACAGCTAAAATATTATGAAATTTCAACCAAATTACCTCCTGAACTAACCTGAGTCAGAGCCTAATCAAAATTATTTCTTTTTGTAATAGTCAAATTCGGAAGCGATTTGCACGTTTATTTGTCGTCCACTATAACAGTTATATAAACATTAAACATTTACATTCAGGCACATACATTGCTTCTGGCCCCACATTGGGATAACCTGTGTCGTGGGAACTAGAAACAGCAAGTTCACTAACACGTAAACGTTAAAGTTCTGGGGTTTATAAATAACTCAAGTGCTTTCGTAAGTTAAGGAGCTTAATTACATATATAAGTATTACCTTCATACATTGTACACAAATGCTATGGAGGATATGTTCAAGACGGTGGATTGGAAAGGGTACGGATTTAACACTAACGGCAAGTACCTTTCACACTTGCGATTTGCAGACGACATCGTCATCATGGCGGAAACGCTGCAAGATCTACAACATAATATGCTGGATAGCCTAGCTAATTCTTCCCAACGCATTGGTCCCCGGATGAACTTGGATAAAATCAAGATTATGTTCAATTAACACGTAAATCCGGAGCCAATTGCAGTTCAAGGCAGTATTCTCGAAGGAGTAAGACAGGGGGATATTATATCCCCGAAACTGTTTTCAAGCGCGTTGGAAGACCTGTTTAAGACGCTGGACTGGAAAGAAAAGGGCATTAACATAAACGGCGACTACATCTCACACCTACGATTTGCAGATGACATAGTCTTAATGGCGGAGTCGCTAGAGGAGCTGAACCAGATGTTGGCCGGCCAAGCTTCAGCCTCGAGACGCATCGGTCTTAGCATGAATCTGGTTAGAACCTAAGTCATGATCAATGGCCATATTGATCCAATACCGGTCGTCGTACATGGTCACCTTCCTAATCGTTTCCGAATACACTTAATTTATCTACTTAAAAAAAATGTTTGTAAATAAAAATAAGTGAATAAAGAAAATAATAAAATATCTGTTTTATAATATGGTGAGGCCAGAGTAATGAATTTTCAAAGCGCGCCAATTTGTCTCTGTCCCATTGAACGTTTTCTCATTACATTTAATTGAATTTAATGAAAGTGATCTATTAAATGGGTACGGATAGTGTTATTTTAATAACTGAACGAAATAAAATAAACTGGTTTACTGGTGACCAAACAACAAATAAAAAAACCCAATCTGGGACCGATATATCTGTTTATTTGGCGACAGATGTACCATCATGAGCACGAAGCTGTTATTTAAGGTTTAAAATATTATTTTAAGAACGAAGTTTATGTTCATCTAAGAAACTACGTTTTAATTAGTATTGGATGTCTACATACATTATTTCAGATGTATATTGAAAATACTTTGATAAATATCTAAATGTTTTTTTTTGTGGAGATAGATCGAGAGTGGTTGATGTTGATTGAAGAAGTTGATGACAAATATAAACAAAATGTATAGTTTCTAATAGGATAGTATATGATTTTTAACGGACTTTAAAAACCGGCCAAGTGCAAGTCAAAATCGCGCACGAAGGGTTCCGTACCATTATCTATAAAAACAGCAAAAGAATTATGTCTGTTGTATTAAATAATTGTTTTATTCTTTTTTTAGTATTTATGGTTATAGCGGCCACAGAAACAAATTATGTGTGAAAATTTCAACTGTCTAACTATCACGGCTTATGAAATGCAGCCTGGTGTCAGACGGACGGACGACAGCGGAGTCTTAGTAATAGGGTCCGTTTTACCCTCTGGGTACGGAACCTTCTAAAAAGGAAAAGGTGATTAATTCGACATGTATACATATTTATTGTTTTATTAAAACAGCATCAATTGGTTTGTAATGATAGGTATCTAGACACGCTGTAACGAGGTGCATTTGCCTCGTTGCCTTTTTATTATTTTCGGCCACCTACTATTCCAAATTTAATTAGTATTTGACTTTTTCTGCAGTGTTCGGACGTATCTGGCTCATATTATCCTCAGCTTCCATCCAAGGTGGACTAAAACATCATTATTTTCTGTTTTTATCACGACCCGGATTATCCTATTCTGCGTATTACTATGATCAAACAATCATAAAATATTTACAAAAGGCACATATTATGTAAGTGTTCTTTTTATATTCTTAATGTATTTTTATATTTACTTTTTAGACCTTATTTAAGACTTCCTTTTTGTATTGTTCCCAGGTGCCTTTATTTTACCATATAAATAAACCATATACTTCATTGCCCCTGGATACCCCTCTTTAATTACGGATCGCACCCTTCAACCTAACCTACCGTGCGACAACGCGACAGCGAGTCCAGCCAAGTTCGAGAAAAAAGGAACTGGCGACGCAGCAGCCGTGTGTAATATTAGAGGAATCACTTCGAGCTACTTTTGACCCCTTCACAACTCTACTAATATTTAACCTACGTATATGAAATTTGGCACATATATTAAAGTCAAATTTAACCTACGTATATGAAATTTGGCACATATATTAAAGTCAATTAGCTTGCCTAGAATCCAAAGTTTCATCAATGTTACTCAAACAGTTCTTAATATATTAATGTTTGAAAACCGGCATTTTGCCACAAAATGGGTATAATCCATCTCGAAAGAATTTAACTGTAATCGACCTTTTATAAACAAGACTCTCAAGTTTCTGAAAGTATTTTAATTAAAATATTATCCACTGGACGTTCAGTCGAGTAGGTTCACAATTTATTTTTTGCATACACTTAAATAATCTCGCTATTGCCCGCGACTTTGTCCGCGTGGGCTTTAGATGAGAAAAGTGTTTGCAAATAAGTTATTTCGTTACTTTTGTACTAATTTTGCACGCCTCTCTTACCCGCTTAAGGCATGATTTTTGAAAAAAAATATTTACATGTTTTTCATGACCTTTAATGAAAATGAAGACTCCAGGGAAAAAGACGAAGTTGTCACTTTTTTTTCGAAACTAATCTGTGAATGTAATTTTGTAAAGAATTTACGGTACTATACGATAATAAAGCGAACAGGGTAAAAACATAATATTAGTCATAGAGTTCTTGACGTTTAAATATTAACTTATAGGTATAACTTATAGGTAGTGTAAAACTTTAAGCATGCGATATCTCAAAATCTTTGTTGCTTGACAAGTTCATTTGACGACCTCTGTGGCGCAGCGGTTAGCGTATCTGACGATCATGCGAGAGGTCCCGGGTTCAAATCCCGGCTGGGCACAAAAAAAAAGCCCAGGTCTTGGATGTTTACATGTTTGTGACGTCGCTGTTTTTTCCACGACACAGGGTATCCTAGTGTGGGGCCAGAAGCAATGTATGTACCTGTATGTAAATGTTATGTGAATGTAAATGTTATCCACTGCTGGACATAGCCCTCCCCTAATGAGCGCCATAGCGCCCTGTCTTCAGCTTGCCTCATCCAGCATCTGCCTGCAGTCCTTCGCAGATCGTCATCCCACCTGGTTAGAGGGCGTCCTACACTACGTTTGCCGAGTCGCGGTCTCCACTCAAGAACACGTTTACCCCAGCGGTTGTCGGTTCTTCGCGAAATATGGCCAGCCCACTGCCACTTCAGCTTGCTAATTCTCTGAGCTATGTCGATAACTTTGGTTCTCTGTCGGATGTATTCGTTACGTATCCTATCCTTCAGAGAAACTCCGAGCATAGCTCTCTCCATAGCTCGCTGAGCGACTTTAAACTGGTGGACCAACCCTTTCGTGAGTGTCCATGTCTCGGCTCCGTAGGTCATAACAGGTAGGACACACTGATTGAAAACTTTCGTTTTCAAGCATTGCGGTATGGATGACGAGAAGACCCGGCGTAGTTTCCCAAACGCTGCCCAGCCCAGCTGGATCCTCCTCTTGGCCTCCTTCTCGAAATTGTTTTTACCTAACTGCAGAATCTGCCCGAGGTAAGTGTATTCGGAAACGATTTCGAGTAGGTGACCATGTACGACGACCGGTATTGGATCAATGTGACCATTGATCATGACTTTGGTTTTATCCAAATTCATACCAAGACCGATGCGTCGCGAGGCTGATGCTAGGCTGGCCAGCATGTGGTTCAGCTCCTCTAGCGACTCCGCCATTAAGACTTTGTCATCTGCGAATCGCAGGTGTGAGATGTAGTCGCCGTTTATGTTAATGCCCTTTTCTTTCCAGTCCAGCGTCTTAAACATGTCTTCCAACGCGCTTGTAAACAGTTTCGGGGATATAACATCCCCCTGTCTTACTCCTCTGCACAGTTGGATGGGTTTAGACTGCTGGCCCTGTACTTGGACACTCATGGTGGCGGCTTCGTACAGACATCTCAACACCTCGACATAACGATAGTCTACTTGGCATCGCTGTAAGGATTCCAGAACAGCCCAGGTTTCGACAGAGTCAAAGGCCTTCTCATAGTCCACAAAAGCAAGACATAGGGGCTGATTATATTCCTCGGTCTTCTGTATAATCTGCCTCACTGTGTGAATGTGGTCTATGGTGCCATATCCTCCGCGAAACCCGGCCTGTTCCGGCGGCTGGAACTCGTCGAGTCTTCTGGCGAGACGATTCGTGATCACTCGTGAAAACAGCTTATAGACATGGCTCAGGAGCGAGATGGGTCTGTAATTTTTAAGAAGAGTTTTGTCACCCTTCTTAAAAAAGAGCACCACCAAACTCCCGCTCCATGCCTTTGGAGTTCTCCCACTGTGAAGGACGGCGTTGAAGAGCTTTTGTAATTCCTGTATAACAGGGGCTCCTCCAGCTTTCAAGAGCTCTGATGCTATTCCGTCCTCACCGGGGGCTTTTCCATTTTTAAGCTGCCTCAGAGCTAGCACGATCTCGTCTTGACTGATGTCAGGCAGTTCGTCGGTGTAGTGGCGCGTCAGGGTGGCTCTGGAATCTTGGTCGTCTCGTTGGGAATAAGGGGCATGTGCAGCGTATAATCGGCCATAGAAATCCTCTATCTCGGCGGAGATCTCCGGCTTCGACAATACGGTCCTCCCGTCGTGCGTTGTAAGCTTCGTCAGGTGGCTCCTGCCAAGCTGCTGAGTGAATACTTTGGACCCTCGGTTTTGCTCTATTGCCTCTTCAATGAGGCGTGTGTTGGAGCTCCGAAGGTCGCGCCGTACCATCTTCGCAATTAGCTTGTTCAGGTTTGACCTCTCTGACGAAGTCGCTTGGGTGGTTTCCCGTCTTTTTGTCAGCAACCGGAGAGTCTCAGCCGAGAGTTTGGATTTCTTGCCTGTCCGCTGCGTTTTGCAGAACTTGATGCCCTCGTCCCTAAGAGTTACGACCAGATTGTGTAGGGTCTCGTCAGCGTCGTCGGTGGGCTCCAAGGCAACAAATCTATTCCCGAGAAGCTGCTGGAACTTCTCGGTGCCCGCCATGATTTGGATTGGGTTTGGTCGGAGCAAAGTATAATAAGGTTCAATTTAAAGTGGCACCTATTAGATCACTGCCTGGTTAAGGGTTAATCACCACAACGTGCCGACAGCTCATTGGCGATTTCAAGCGCTGAGGTATGCGAATAGATCAGATACTTAGGTTTCTGTTTCTGTTAGGTTTAGGTTTCTGAAAATATCTCACGATATTTTCCTTCACAGTTAATGAGTCGTATTCGTACTACCACTTCACAAACGTACGTAACTGTTTATTATATTTTTTTTCTTTGCATGCAATAAATTTTGTTATCTCGACTGACAGTCGTCCGCTCAACGTATCTCGACTACGTATGTACGCACATTTTTAACGTTTTAACTCCTAAGATACGGGTTTTTCGCCTAGTTTAGGAGACAGGATGCAACGACAATAATAGTTTGTACACTAGATTTAGCACTAAACGATTGTCGTCATTTTCACATGTAATTTTTTGGGTTTTTAAAATAATCAATTTGATTTGATTTGATAACTTAGAAAGCAAAGGCCGCTCTGGGAATGGAACCTGGGACTCCTGCTTCCGAGTTCATTGTTCTACCCACTCTCACCACAACCGCTATCTTTATCATAAATTATTCAAAGGGCTCTCAAACTTGCCTCTTCTAACGAAGTAGCTACTTACTCGTGTGTATAATGATCCTTCAAGCGCACTTGATCTGCCCTTTGGTTTAAAAAAGCTTGTTTATTTTTTCATTTGAACTCGGATAAAGGGCGAGAGGGTGGGCGACTGGGGTGATTATGGTGAACTTTAATAAATATTTACAGAATCTATAGGCGTCATGTAACTAATGGATGTCGATGAAGAGACTCCCGCCTACTCCTCTGAGATACATGTAAAACAAGATAGATATAACAAAAGGTGATTAGTGTAGTGGTTTCAATGAAATAAACATGATATTTACCCGTAAAATAGTTTCAGTGTTTCTTGTACATATTCGATATCTACAAGTTGATTATGACCCGTAAGCAAATAATCGATTTGACGTAATCTATATTTTATTTCGTTAAGCTTTGGTCTAGGTAAATATACACACCGTTGATAAAAATCGTGAGAATACGGAAATCAATAAGTTATTTGCTTTTTTCTTTTTATCTATCGTTCATTATTTATCAATAATTTATCTCCTTCATTAATTCATCATCACCATCATCATCAACCCATTATGCCCCCACCGTGGGGCACGGGTCTCTTCCCTGAGGAAGGTATAGGCCAACTCCACCACGGGGACCAAGTCCGGATTGGTGGAGGTTTGTAAGACTGGTGGCTGGTCTTACTGTCAAAGTTTTCAAGCCGCCTACTAACATTTGATAAAATTTTAATGTTAAAAAAAATGATGATTTTGTGTGTTTTTTTACATAGATTAGATTTAATTAAAACTCTTTATTTTACACACTAGAAAACAAAATGCTTTAGAAGGGTTGCGTAACTTAGAAAAGTTCAGAATAGTTAAAGTTAATAGTAAGAAAAGTTGGTACATGCTGGGTTACCCACGACCTGCCGAATGTGAAGCCGATGTTCTGGCGCTCTACTACTATCGCCTCTAAACAATAAAAGTTTGTAGAGAGCAATATTGTTCGAGCCCGAGGTACAGTAGCATTAATAAAAAAACACAGATTTTGTAACAGATATTTTTTTTTTGCAAAAAGTTGCAGATCAATCACTCCATTTACTTACTTGATTGTCATTTGTGACAATGTGACTGTGATGTTCATTGTGACAAAATTGACAATAACGACACGGACATAGTCTTTATTCTATCTAGTCCTGGATTTTTCACTGAAACACGGTTAAGTTATTTAGAGATTGGTTTTTTCAACTGCGAACATCTGTAAAAAAAGATACAAAAGTACACCATCGGTAGCGCTAGGTGTTACTGCATGGATCCCTTTAAATATTCACGTCCCTAGCATTTAGTGACCTTTGCCAACCCGCCGCAATTATTTATACAAGCAGCACTCCCGGCTACAGGCATTCCGCTCCAGCAGAGTGCAGCGTAACTTTGAACTATCGATATTATTTATACGCTAACTTTACCTGGCGACGCAGCTTAGCGGCCTTTATGTAGCCTTCAGCTGTTCTAAGCTATTGACACTTAGCATTTAAAATAAGGTCAACGCTATTCAGATCGTGTTTACAGGATGGAATATTTTATCGCTCGTAGCCCCGGCTGTCCGAGTGATCTTAAGCGATCACGAAAGTTAAGCAACATAGGCCGCATTCAGCGCATGAATGGGTGACGGTCTATGACCAACCGCTAGTGGCATTTTTCCGAGCGGTTCCGTGAATCGCGGGGCACGTTAAGCAGTTGGTTCCGGCTGCCGTCGATAGATGGCAATCGTTAAGCCAAGTCAAAGGCCTTAGGGCGGCTTGAAAACTTCTGACAGTAAGACCAGCCACTAGTCTTACAAGCCTCCACCAATCCGGACTTGACCCCCGTGGTGGAGTATGGCCTATACCTTCCTCATGGAAGAGCCCCTTGCGCCTCGGTGAGACCGTAATAGATTGATGATCTACGCTTGTCCTCTGCTGAACATAGGCGTCTCCCATTTCACTACACTGAGCACGGTCCTCGGTTACTCTCTCTCATCCAGCTCTTGCCAGCCGCCTTGTGAAGATCATCGCTCCACCGAGTCTGAGGACGTCCTAGACTACATTTACCGATCCGCGATCACCCAAGAACTCGTCGACCTCATCGGTTATCAGTTCTTCGGGTGATATGGTCGGCCCACTGCCACTTCAGCATGCTGATTCGGTGGGCTATGTCGGTGACTTTGGTTCTCTATCGGATCATCTCGTTTCGAATTCGATCTTTCAGAGAAACCCCGAGCATAGCCATTTCTATAGCACGCTGAGCGACTTTAAATTTGTGGACCAGCCCCACCATGAGTGTCCATGTTTCGGCATCGTATGTCATGACGGGTAGGACGCACTGGTCTTTGTGGCGTCAGTTTATGTACTTTATAAACATAACATAAACATAAAAAAATCCTTACAGGCACATACATTGCTTCTGGTCCCACACTAGGATACCCTGTGTCGTGGAACCAGAGAAAGTCACACCACAAACATGTGAACATCTAAGACCTAGCCAGGGTTTGTTTTTTTTTGCAGTGCTGCGCCACAGAAGTTGTTGTATGATTTTGAATAACGTAGATTTTGTTTGTTCCAGGGGTGCCGGCGGGGGTGGCATGTTCGGGGACGTTAATATTTCAGCAATTTTGGACTCGTTCAGCATAAGTTACGACAAAAGAGTAAGACCAAACTATGGAGGTGAGGATATTTGCATTATTTTATGTATTTATCAGATATTTTTTCAGCGACCACCCTAAATTCTATTCGAAAACCTTACAATATTTTTTCTATTAACTTCGCTTAACTAATCATGTGCGAGTCACGCGATTATTTTTAGGCCACAGCCTGTACTTACCTCTGTGTGTGTTGTGACGACCTCGACTTCAAATTTCAGTTTAGATTAACTCCGTAACTTTTATTATTTGAATAAAATATCGTATGTTTACTATACTGGGGTGTGGTTTCGCATCAGCAGATTAAGAGTTTTTAGTGACAAAAATAGTTCATCATATAGAGATTTACTTTAGTAAGTAATAAAATATTTCTTACATGGTCTGTGGATACGAATGGCGAGTGACCGTGTGAAATGGCATTTAGGCGAAAAGGCCTATACCCAGCAGTGGGCAACCGTGGGCTGATGATGATGATTATTATTTATTATAATTTACTAAGCCGTTTTCTACTCGATATTTAAGTCCTAAATTGGGATTTGAATTTAATTGTGTAAAGAATTATAGCTACATGATATTCAAGCTAGATTGAAAGAGGTAGTGCAGTTCTTCCCAAAGCTTGTTTGACTATGCCCGAGGGAAATAATAAAGACACTATTTAGTATAGATGTTTAAGGATATTTAAGGTTAGTTCCCTAAACTCAAATCAAATGTGTAAACGATAATTTCAGAAAATTTTCGGTTCAAGAAATGACTTTATCCCCCGGTTTGTCGTAGACTAACAAGCTATTAATCTACTGTTAACAGCTGTCAAAGTGCATACGAAAAAAAACATGCATTTGATTTATCAGAACAGTTCTACCACGAATTACAGAACCCCAAATTAAAATATAACTGAGATGTTAGAAAAATCTTGCAAATGACCTAAAAATAATAAGTTATTTAATTGATCTGACTATTACGAGCAAGGAAAATATTTGAAACTAATTTACTTTACTACATGTGAAAATGTTTCTGTTTGATAATTTCTTGACAAAAGTAAGTCTTCTTAATTTTTAAATTTTCGATAAAAAATTAGCACATACAGACTTTCAGTGTTCCATTCAAGTGCTCCACAGTATATTTTGCTTACATAATTCAACCTACAGTCTATTTTTTGAAGCGAACGACTAAGTGTCAACATGTCAAAAATTTGGTTTTTCAATATGCCACATTTATAACACTGCATAATATTTAGCAAAGTTATACATAACGATATGCCTAATAAATACCATTAAGCAATTAAGACAATAACACTGTTATTACCTGATTTATCCCCCACTTGCAGTTTATTTAACTAATATTTTATTTTATCATGAAAATACCATTTGCTTAAGAGATCTATGCCCCAAAAAAATACCTAAAATTTCAGTGGTCCTCAAATAAAAGCGATCCTACTGCTGCCAAATATGTTCGCAACTAGGAAAGATGACGGACTTTTGTTTAAAGGCCGATTATGATCGACTATTTTATGCTAATGGGCTACGCGAAGTGTAGGAAGAAGTATGGAGAGCTGACTACGAACCTCTTTTTTAATTAAAGACAAAAAAAGTAAGATTGACGTTGTTGTTGATGGGAGTGCGACTAAAGAAAATAAAATAGGTAACTTATCTTGAGTCTGTTCATCATTGTAAATAAGGTATTGGTAAAGTTTTTTGGTCCACCGTCCAGTTGTTTTATACTTTTGTGTTTGTTATTACGAAACGGAAAATATGGGCGAGCGAGCCGGACCCAACGCTGATACTGCCAAACCGATGTATACGATGCCACAGAATACATAATAGTACAACGATGCAAGCAAAGCTGCGTGCATAAGCTATTTTGAGATGTAAGTTTGAGAGATGCTGTGTCTTTGTTTACCTTTAGTCGTTCGCTTCAGTAAATAGAATATAGGAACATAGAGAAATCGTAGATTTCCATAAATTTGAATCCTCAATCCCGGAAGCGATCGATCTCACGATACAGTCACAGACCATTGTCCCGCAGCATTGCATAGGAAGGTAGATTTTGCTACCACATTTTCTGATAAATTTTGAATGGAAACCCTAACCTAGTAACTCAAAGACACTTCAAACACAGGAAAGCTCTTAAAAAACGGCAAACATAGTACCAATTCGGACAGCAAATTAAGCTTCCATGTGCTGTATGTTGTATCGTTTTCAGGACCACCCGTGGAAGTGGGGGTTACCATGTACGTGCTCTCCATCAGCTCTCTGTCTGAAGTCAAAATGGTATCTTACTTTCAAAGCAATATTTAACGAATAAAAGCATACATAGCGAGATTTTTGTCGTTTAGTAATTTCACCAGCATTAATCCGATCATCGTAGCACCCGTGTCCGTCCACGGTTTGACCGCATTAGCTCCTTCGATGCGGCGATGCGACAGCATTCTCGCCGCATCGACGGCGTTTCGCGGGTCGCGTGGCCCGCGTACCCGCGACCACTTGACCGAGCGAGCGCAAGCCGGCCCCGCAAGGCTCCCACTACCCGCCGGCACTGCACACTACTCGCGCCATCGCCGCGTCCGACGTCGCGGCGTCCACCCGCCCAAGGCGATAGGGCACGTCACCGTCTCCTCTGGTTTGGTTTTCACGGCGCGAGCCGCGCGCGCTACTCACAATTGGGCTTGATTGCAGGTCCGCCGGTGGAGGTGGGCGTCACCATGTATGTGCTCTCTATCAGCTCCGTCTCCGAAGTGCTCATGGTACTCGTCATTGTCAGCTCACGCTTGTCTCGGTCGCCGCGGTCCCCCGTCGCGACCGAGCAGCCCTAGACACGAGGCTGCGAGCATGTCCGCGTTTGGTGGAGCAGAACGCCCTTTGTCCGACCAATTTGTTTTCTTATTATGTTGTTCACAACTACTTCAATTGAAAATCTCAAGTGAACTTTGGCATCATAATAAGAATAGCAATGCGTTACAAACCTTACAAATAAAAAAATATTCTGTGTTCAGCAGTACTCGTAACTCCAAAGTTGCTGTTCTGCGAAGAAGCGATAAACATCTGCTCGTTTCATATTTGTATTAATAAACAATAGAGACTATGGACAATAGCTAATAGCTATCCTATGACGGCAGATGAGTAGCGCCCTTGTCTTGTTAAAAGGGTTGATATTGTGAAAAGGTTTTCTTCTCAATCCTTTGAACTGCGATTTTGTGTCAGTCATTATCGATTTCTTTTCAAAGAGTTTATAATAGAATTTAATTTACTGCGAGTAGAGAAGAAATAATAAGCTCTATGGATTTGCGACGACTGTTAATTCTTGTCGTAACTCATTATGTAGTTTGTTGTGGATGTATACGTATATGTGTGTTGAAATATTATCTACTCATTATTGTATCTTTCTATGCTCTCAGATACCTACATTGGAATGCCGAAACGTTTTTAACAACAAACAATCCTTAAGTGAAGCTTTTCTAAACAGTGATTTAAACTCTGCTTTCAAATTTGTAAAATATCAAACCACCTGAAGAATGAACATAGGAGTTTTATAATTATTTGTTAAAAAAGTAAATTATAAATATAACTACTTTGGTTAACATTAAATTCAATTCGTAACTTCAACATCCTGTTGCCATGATGATAGCAAGACAATAATAGTAAATTAATGAAGCGCAATTTCTGAAACATGATCTTGTGTACTGTGTTACTAAAAACTAACAAAAATTTCTACTGTATCGATATTCACCCCCGGTTTCTAGTACATTAACAAGCTGTTAATCTACTGTTAACAGGTGTCAGTTCGCCAAAGTGCATACAAAAAAAAAACATTTGACAGCTGTCAACAGTAGATTGACAGACCGTAAGGGACTAGTCCTAGAAAGCGCCCGGGGCGCGCGCCCGGAACGCTGCGCATTGGGCGCGCACCACGGACGCGGACGCTTGATATAATCCGTTGCATAGAACTTCATACAATTTTAAAGAAGCGCAGCGCAGCTTCATACGCAGCGTATCGTACGCGCGCCTCGGGCGCTTTCTATGACTAGTCCCTTAGCGTACAAGAAACCGGCGTCGTCACCCAAAATATTATTTTAACTAAATCTACTTTTTAACTACTTTAAATAGGTAAGTTTAGTTGTGACGCATTTTGCATTACAATTTTGATTTGTTTTTATTGAATCAGAACGTCGCCCCAGTTCTGGGTCCCCTCCCGCGGGACAGCAACCTAGGGAATGTTATTCTTGTAAATATGTGATATTTAAGAAAAGAAGACTGCTTCACTTACATATAAAACTTATTTGCTTCGTAAAACCATTGCTTTTTTGTGTAGTAAATTTAATTAATTACTATTAAGTTGTACATAACTATTAAAAAAAATCACTTTACATTCTTAGGAAAAATTAACCTCAAAAATTATTTAGAGTCCTCCAATGTGAGTACGGAGGGGGATGGATAAGGAAGAGTGATAGAGGTGAAGTATATCAGTTTCCTTTGTTCCTGTTCATTGTTGTAAGGTGGTGTTAATTTCTTAAGCAACGTTCGGTTTTCTAAAGTATTAAGCTGAGGAGTGCGCTAGGCGTATGTTTGGGTGAAGGGCCCCGAAGTGGAAACCAAATCAAGGTTGGGAAGGTCACAGCGAGACATGACCCTTGGCCGTGGAGGGAGGTTGCCTTTAATTACGTCGCGATCCGCAACTCAGACTCATTAATGAACTCAAAATGGACTTCTGGTGCGGAAAGAATGACTATTCCGAGTACCAGGCCTTAGGCCATTTCTGCTCTGCTCCGGTCCGGCGTCGGAACCGGAATCAGTCATGAGAAAAATATCGGATACCGGATTATGCTTCTCCACTTCATCCGATTATAATCGGCAATGGACGTGACGCAGTGCTTTATTTAAATTCCTCGGTTTTTCTATTCGAGGCAGCGGACGTTTTCCACACATTCTATTAATGTAAATAAAATAGCATGGGAACATTTTCGGGTTGTATGCGCGCTGCAAACACGTGTATCACTTCGGCCCGGTAAAATACCGTTCCGATCTAGTAAATTATCGGACCGTTAAAAACCGGATGCCGGAGCAGTGGAGAAGCTTACTAGTATTCTTGTGTGTTTCTAAATCGGAACGGTAATTAACGTTTGCCGGACCGGAGAAGTGGAGAAAGGCTCTTAGAGTTTCATTTCTGAAAATATCCAAGTGACCGAGCGGGCGGGAGCCCGCCTGCGCCGCCACCTTGCCCTGTCCTAACTCTTATTCGAGCACTCATCTTCATCAGTAGAACTCACCCTGTATTTCATGAGCCTCATTCACTCGTATATCCATTGCACATAACATTTTCGTTACTATTCTGTCATTTTGATTTAAGTTTCAAACTCTGAACCGCTTTCATATTTGTATTGCTCCACTCTTAATCGGTGTATAGTGTCTATTACGATACAAATGTCAGTTTCTGTTAGCAATACTTCAAATAAGCTTGGACTTCTGTGTTGTTTATACTTTGGATTAGTAGTCCTTGATAAGATTGTTCTGTTATGGACGTTTATTTGGAGAAACAAACCCAACCAGGGGATCTCTCAAAGCTATCAACCAACGCATGCAAAATGTTTTTATATGTTCTCATGCTTTTTGGAACAACTACAATCAGCTACCTTTCTAATATATCAATGAAATGCATCTTAAGCATCAGCCCAATCAAGTATAACTTCTAATACAAAAATCTATAAGCAAATCACATATCTTTTAAAAAGTTCTAAATCTCTAACTGATGTTTTACTCCTGAAATTTAGTCACTAGTAATGTTTTCTTCTTCAGGACTTCACGCTGGATTTTTACTTCAGACAATTCTGGACAGATCCTCGCTTAGCATACAAGAAAAGACCTGGCGTGGAAACACTGTCAGTTGGATCCGAATTTATTAAAAACATATGGGTGCCAGACACATTTTTTGTGAACGAAAAACAATCATACTTTCATATAGCCACCACAAGCAACGAATTCATTCGTATCCATTATTCAGGCTCTATAACGAGGAGTATCAGGTAACACAAAATAAATTTTCTTCATTAAGGCATGAATAATTAGTTATTAACTAACGTAGTTACGAAGGTACTAAGCCAATCTACCAGCTAGAAATTACATTGACGAAATAATTTATGTTACAGATTGACAATCACGGCGTCATGCCCGATGAACCTTCAGTATTTCCCTATGGATCGTCAGCTCTGCCACATCGAGATAGAGAGTTGTAAGTATCTTAGACAGGGTTGGATTCACGCTAGCACATATAAAATGTACTTATATTTGCTAATGTATAAAATGTATATTGCACAAAAGTCTACAGTGTGAAATAATAATCTATATCTGCTACGTAACGTTAGGGGCATTGATAATTGCTTACCGTTAAGTATACGACGAAGTCTTTGACACAACTCTTTTAAATAACAAAAAATTGTATGCGCGTACAAATCGGGCGAAGAGAGGCATTTTTTACACCTCGATGATGATAGAAAAATAAAACTAATAACTACTTTGAGTTTAACGTGTGTGTTGTGCTCACCAAAAGCAAATCATTTGATTCTTGACACAGTGCAAATAAATCACTAGGCTTGCGACATTGTGTTGTAACCACTTTATTGTATCACAGACGCTACTCAGAGATATCCTGTGAGCACGAGCGTATAACTAACTCGACGACACGCGCTGTGATCCCCTCGTGTTCTCATTTGTTGAGCTGTCTCCTTCTCGCATACAGCACCCGCAGAAGGCAGACTGATAAATAGAGCCTTGTTCTCACTAGCGTTATGCTAAATAGAGGATATTGAGACATCGAGCCGCGATAGCTGAGCGGGCCGGAGGAGGCGGGAAAGGTGGCGCCCTGAGGACAGTCTGCACAACCACCGAGGGCCGTGTCGCAGACGAGCCCGGCAGGGGAGCGCGCCGCCGGCGCCTCGCGATTCACTCTCACCTCGCTTGCACTGCTGCTTTGATCTGCCTGCACCACCCGTCTGACTAACTAACTAACCTACTACCAGCATAGCATTGTTTGTTCAGTATATATTAGCACGTTACAAACTATTTAGTACTTTTTTTACGCACCTGAGAACTTTTGTTTACATTATGTTAGGACATTATGTACCTACTCGTAGTTAGAATTCATATTTCGAGTTTTGTCGTTGGTCAGTTTTCATATGAAATGTTTTTTTTTATGTTCACATTAACTCACTAGGTAGAATTAGTAGAATTATATTTTTCTATCATCCGTGTCGGGTTAACCCTAGTGTTGGCTTAAAAGAGGAGCCCTTCACTCGGATTGCTCGAACTCGTCCTCGCCATCGCGGCCGCCGATCCGTCTTCGGCCCCGAGCCGCCGTGGCCTCGTGAATGCACGCGATGCTTCCGCAGCGTAAGTGATAGCGTTTTGTGTGTTTGGCATGTCTCCGGAGTCGGGTACACAATGCGCGATATTCGGTACCATTGGCGCGACGGTCTCGCCAGCGTGGGGATGAGCAACGAGGTGCAGTTGCCGCAGTTCCGAGTGCTGGGCCACCGGCAACGAGCAACTGTTGTTACGTTAACGACAGGTACCGAATCGCCACGCCCGCTATCCTTGCACGTTTTTTTTTTCACCGTTCCGCCACCGACCCGTCTTCCTCAGCCCGTGTGCAGCAGCCGCTCAATACCGCGACACTAGCACATACGCTATACACGATAATATAACAGTCGCACGATGAGATCGCGTGAGGACGAGCCAGCGAGACTCGCTCGCACCCCGACCGATTGCCAACTCGTGTCGCAAAACCCATTGCGATGGGCCTGGGGTTGTTTCATGTTTGTGTCCGCTGCGCACAGTCGGCTACACGATGCGGGACATCCGTTACAAGTGGAACGAGGGCCCCAACTCGGTGGGAGTCTCCAGCGAAGTGTCACTCCCGCAGTTCAAAGTCTTGGGACATCGCCAGCGGGCCATGGAGATCTCCCTAACGACAGGTACCTAAGATTTTCGGGATCCAATTTAAATACCATGAAAAATTAATAAAAGTGGGTGCCTACACTGACGTTTCAACACTTCCTACGTCAAACACTGGACAGAAACAGTCACAATAATTATATTCACGTCCTGCTTTTGTATCCTTACTGCACGAAAAATCACCTAGCGTGGTGTGTGTCACTAATTTATTTAAGCGAAATTATGTATCTGTTACTTAATTTAAATGTAAACTAATGTTAAATCTAAATAAAATATTATCATACAAAATGTGATATAATGTGATACCTACATAAAAAAATAAACCTCACGCTACAAATCTAGATATCTAATATTTGTATTTGATTTCTACAGGAAATTATTCGAGACTGGCATGTGAGATACAATTTGTACGGTCTATGGGGTACTACCTCATTCAAATTTACATTCCTTCTGGGCTCATTGTCATCATATCGTGGGTATCTTTTTGGTTAAACCGAAATGCCACCCCTGCCCGAGTGGCCTTAGGCGTGACCACCGTGTTGACCATGACAACCCTGATGTCATCCACAAATGCTGCCCTGCCCAAGATCTCATATGTCAAATCCATTGACGTCTATCTGGGTACCTGTTTCGTGATGGTCTTCGCCAGCTTACTAGGTAATTATATTATTTACATTAATACTTTAATACTAGTACAATATAGGCATAAATATTCTAATACTTTCAGTACCAGAACCATGTTTGTATTGGCAGCCTCGAATCGCAAGATAGCTGAAATAATTGCTAGCTTCCGATAGGAGACTGCACAATGCACGTATAGAAGAAGATGTATACCTTAACAAAATCTTACACGTAGACTGGCATTGCGAATAATTCATGAGCTCAACGCGAATTATATACCGGCGGAAGCAAAGCGAAATTAAGAGTACAAAAAAATAAAATCCTGATCACCACCCATTTAAAAAACAATGTTTCTATCATTTCAGAGTACGCCACCGTTGGTTACATGGCTAAAAGAATTCAGATGAGGAAGCAAAGATTTGTAGCTATTCAGAAAATAGCGTCTGAAAAGAAAATCGGTCCAATGCCCGATTGCCCATCAGGAGACCCACACACGTTGTCGAAGATGAGCACATTGGGGAGATGTCCCCCGGGCAGACCATCGGTACAAAAGAAAGATATATGGCAAAAACTCGGAAGATTTACTACAAAATATAATTTAGATTAATTGCTCGTTTCAGGAGGTTCGCTTCAAAGTCCATGACCCAAAGGCACATTCAAAAGGCGGAACACTGGAGAATACCATCAACGGCGGACGCGGTGGGGGAGAAGAAGACAATCCTGGGCCTCCTCCTCACATTCTACATCCTGGAAAGGTAATTACACTGTAATTATACTTACTTTGAAGGTATGCTTGCTGAACAATATGCGATTCCCAAATATAATAGCTTGCGCTATTATGCGATACCTATGTTACTTATGCAATGCTAAGCGAAAAAGTTGCTGTTGCATTTTCATCCTCCTAAGCTTGGACCTTGAAAATAATAATCAGAAAGCCCTGTTATTTTCAAGGTTAGGACCTAAGAGGATATACCTATATTGTTATAAAAATATTAAATTAATAATATTCATATTGACATTTCCTATTTCTTTTCCCTACACACTAGTCGAGGCTTGGCTATATTTGTAAGCCTTTCTTATAGATATAGTCAATCTAAGTAACCGAGCCCGCATGCGTGCATGCACTAATGAATGACGATGAAGTGAAAGTGATTTGCCAGGATCATTGCAAGTGGCAGTCTCTGGTCTCTGCCTACCGGTCTGGAATACAGGCGTGAGACTATGTGCGTATGTATAGTAAACACTTCTCGCTACAAAATAGATCTTCTGGCATAAGCTAGCCAGCTCAACAATGGACGTGTTTACATAAGGTAGTTGGGGTCTTCCACCAAAAGACAACGGCAAATGTTTTGGGGTTATTGTATTTTCCCAACTTTAGTATTTCGCAACTGACTCTTTTTTCAAATATTTTTTTAAAGTAAGGGGAAGAAAATAAGAAAATAATTAAATAAAACGCAATTTTAACGCTGAGCACCATACACTACTGTGTGGAGCCCTGCTGCCTTAGATTTAAGAAACGGTTGTTTGTTTTCCTTTGTCTCTATTTTATTTTTCTTGTTTTGTTGACTCTTGTGTATTTTGTTTATTATGTACTTTTGTCTTCAGTGTGTTTCTGTGACAATATTAATAAAATCTTTCTTTCTTTCTTTCTTTCTTTCTTTCTTTCTTTCAATTTAGAAACAGAAACAGAACGCTATCGGCTCTTTTATCTTGCAAGCTCAGAATAATCTATGCTTGCAAGCCAAGTAAAAAACAACTGTCATGTCAAAGTGAAAATCAGAAGAGTTCGTTTCACGAAAGAAGTCCCATGAGTTAATGAATTTTGGCTTTTATTGTTATATTATTAAGGATCTTACCGTGGGACTTGTTTGGTGAAACGATCTTTAGGTGTTCTGTGGGACTGCTTCGGGCAAAAATAAAAAAAAGAAGATACTTGCAATCTCCACAACAAACTTGACATTGGCAGAATCCCAGGGGTGCCATTAGAAAATAATTTAATTGAATTTAAGTCTCGTCACTCTTCAGGAAAAACATACTTTGTTTTTATTGTAACTGAAAGAGGTAATCGTGGCAGAGAATCAATAATAAGTTATTGATGCAACTGCATTGTAGGGCTGAGAACTGTGGGGTGTTGCTCCCATATGATGAGTATTATCTGGTACCTGGGCTATGCTCTCCACGAGGGAGTGACGCGACCAGCTAACTTTTTGGATGACGTTATTTTAAGAGTGTAGATGATTGAAAAGACGCCGCTATCCATACGTTTTTGTACCACATGTAGATAAGATCTGTATTTATCTCTAACAGTCAAGCAAATGGGGTCGTAACATAACCTCCAAACTACTTAAAAAAACAACCTTAACTTATGACTCCCAACTTTATAAAAAAAAGAAAATTAATGCAACAAATTCTAATACAATGATCTATTAAATGTAAATATTTCATGTTTCAACACGACTTTTTGTAGGTGTACTAGACTTCCACTGAAGCCTGCCATTCTCCTTTAGTATTGTCATAGAAATGATTGATCCTATAGTTTATGAGTCAATACTAAAAACAGCATAAGCGTAAGTTGGCTTTTTAAAAAAAAACTGGATACGAGCTCATTTCTGTAGTAATATCGCGATTATATTACGCAATTAATTTTCCCTACTATTTTAATTTCCATTCCTTTTTTCCCCATTTTTTTCTTCTTACTCTGCGAAAATTTTCCCATAACATTTTGGCCCCATACTCATAAGTACTTAGTCGATTTTCAAACAAAATGATATTTTAACCAGTCCATTATATTGCCAGTCACTTTGATCAGTCACTTTGCAACAGCAAATGTAAAATACAAACTTTTGTGGTTGCGGTTGGTCTAAATAATTGGTGGTTTTAGAAATTGCGCAGTCTAGGTAATACTGAATTTAGTTATTATTGCAGGTTGCAACATAATGGATGTTGCACTGTAGTATTTTGGTGAGAATGACTTTTAGGATTAGATCTACTAGAACGTAATCGACAAAAGCTTACGATATTTCATAAAAAAAAAACTTTTGTGAATACAATATCTAATAAAAAAACTTAAGGCCACGACCTCTGGTAAGAGAATTTTTAGAAAGAGAAATTTTATAAAACGACGAAATAAAACAGCTGAAGAAGTATGAAGCAAAGCCAAAAAAGTCAAGTTTCCTTCTTTGTGAAATCTACATCATGTTAATCGATGTCTTGTTAATAATACTACTAGCTATAATATACTTTTAATATCTAATATCATAGCAGAACTTCTGAAGTACTTACCAGTAATACATAAATGTTGAAAATATCAAAAGTCTCATTTATAAAAATACTTCCTTAACAGACATTAAGTAGATAATTTAAGAAATTCCTCAGCGGCAGTAACAACACATAGTCTGTGGTAAAAGGAAAAACGTAACTATAGATTATCTAAATTGAGTCTCCGGTGTATTTAGGTTTCCACCTCCTCCTCGTGTTTAAAAAACACACCGTTTTCTTTTCATTTTTTCTGGATTTGTTTATTTTTTCTCGCTGAGCAGAGTATGAGGGTCGTCGTGCTCTCGGCTGCACTTTTGCACGACTCTACTATCTAGTAAATTTACACAAACATAGGACGTAAACTAAGAACTACAGCTGTAGCGTCTACTAGGCATCGACCCCGTTATATAGCACGGTTAATTTATAGACATCACCCGCTATGTGGTAGAAGGAAAATACTGTAGATAATTATAAATATTGATCGTATTACTCTCTCTCTCGAATCGCTCGTAGCCTGGGCTGGCTGAGTGATCTTAAACGATCACTGAGGTTAAGCAACATACGGCACGTTTAGTCCATGGATGGGCCACCATGACTAACGCTAGTGGCATTTGTATTCTTACAAGCCTCCACCAATCCGGACTTAGCCCCCGTGGTGGAGTATGGCCTGTAACTTCCTCAGGGAAGAGACCCGTGCCCCTCGGTGGGGACATAATGGGTTGATGATGACTCTCTCTCTCTCTCTCTTTCTTTGTCTCTCTCTTTCTTTTTTATATTTATTTTTCTTGTTTCTTATGTAATATTCTATTCAATTTTTCGTGTGCAATAAAGTATTATTATTATGATACCTGTTAGGTACGTTTTAAAAACTCTACTTCTTTCTCTATTGAAAAAATAGCTCCAGTGCAAACTTTAAATTGACATTTGAAACTAAAATCAGCTGTTTTTGTTTGTCTTTCCTTTTCTTCTAAGGTCGTTACTCGTTTCATTTTCAGGACATCAGCAAGCTGCTGGGCATGACACCTTCGGACATCGACAAGTACTCGCGCATCGTGTTCCCCGTATGCTTCGTGTGTTTCAACCTCATGTACTGGATCATTTACTTGCACGTTTCCGACGTCGTGGCTGACGATCTGGTACTACTGGAAGAGGATAAATAGAGGGCATGCCGTTTCATCCACTTATTTTCTCACATAAAGAGCCACTTTATAATAATAATTTGAAGGGCGCACGAGCAGGTATATAATGTACCTAGGTAGTATTAACGAATACAAACAGGGCAATTCGGTCATTTGACATGCTAGATGATATTTTGCTGTGAATAAGGATAATTTAACAGGAGTATGTAGTCAAAACGTTAGTTGATCATTCAATAGGAGGTAAAACTAATAAAGGAAATAAATACTAAATAAAACGATAATACCTAGTACACGTACTTATAGGAAAAATATTTTAAGGGCAATGAAATATATAATGAAGCTCAAATTAAGGGATAAAATATTTATAATTTCCGTTGTTTGTAGTTCGCTACTATTGACTGAAATGAATGATGTCCAATGACTGTTTCTTAAAGAAATTTATGAGTAGGTAGTTGATTTTTATTCAATGAGGTAAATTTATTATCATTTATAGGTGGTATTGGTTGAAGAAGGATTCTTCTCAAGTTAATATAGAATCGAAATAATAATGTAAATAAGAAGAAGACGCCAGATTGTGCGTAAGTGATTTAAAATCCATGATCGCGCCTATGTATACAATAAAAAATGTTCTGGTCTAGCAAGCGTAGAAACGTTTCTTACTCGAAGTAGCAAAGGATTTTATTTATCACTGTCGCCTAACGAAAGTCATTTCAAATTGTTATTTTATGTGGCAAAATGAGTGGAAGTGTTAAACACGTGGAAGTAATCTGATGCTCAAAAAGTTTTGCTGATATAACATAATACACATTTTTCGTAGACATTAGTATGTACCTTAGTCATAAAACAATATGTTGTTGGTTACTTTGCGAGATTCTATGTACTTATATCTTGTGATAAATGTAAGACATTTTATTTCCGATGTAGACGCATTACTTTTGTATTTTTACTTTAAAATAGCTTCATTCAATTAGCTTCGTAATGTAATTTCTTATGGATAAATTTGATCATTTCGACTGAGCAATAAGTACTATTGCTTTCATATCAACAGACGCTGGTAGTTCTGCCGGGCGGTGATAGAGATGCGGTGTTCTGAGATGATATTGTCCCATTTTAACGTAGGTAGATCGTATTTCCGTGGCTACCTTAACTAAACAGCGTTAGTTGATAAGGTGATAAGCTACTTGATTAGTTACATCTAATCACCGCTCTTAGTTTTTTTTACTGTAATCGTCGTAGCTAAAAAAATATATATTTACATAGATCATGTCCATGCATGCGTTATGTTAGAATAGTTAGTACTGATTATTAAACCTTCAGCATGTTTTTACTTAATTTTAATAGACATTTAAGTTGTTTATATAATCCATGTAAATTTTACATTTTAATTTTAAGATTTTTAGAGCTGTGCCATGATGGCTTAGTTGGTTTAGATGGTTTTCTTTTTAATCATTTCTTAGTATTCACTTATAGAAAAGTTAAGACAATTTATAATGCTCAAATCTCTGTAGCTAAGTCACAATATTACCTACTCTATTCTTAAATTATTTCCAATTGACAAGAAAATAAGTCACACGAAAAGGTAAGGTTTTTAAGAAAATTAGAATGCAATAACTTTCGTTAGAATCATAGTAGATGGTATTTATGTAATTTTTTTTGCATATAATCTCATATAAATATCTGTTTAGGTTATTAGCACAGTAGCACAGTATTTAGTGAATGCAATGCTTTAAATTTTAAGACAGAGTAGATCGTTTAGTTGTTTTTGCTCCCTCTATTTAGATCGTGTAATGAAATACCCTTATCTTCCAAAAAAGTACTTCACTTGTCAATAAGAACACATTTTACCATGGGATTAGAAAAGGTCGAATTGAAGAATAAATAAAATATTCGTTGATCATACATTTTGATGTTCATAGATAAACTTATGGAACGTCTGAAAAAAGCTTTCGTGGCAATGAAGTTATCTTACAATTAAATGTGTTCTACTAACAAGTACAACAGCTATTTTCATGGAGGATTAGGTGATTTTGATACGCCTGTATATTAAAAAGTAATATAGTTTCTCACAAGTAAATTGAGCATTGGAATATTTTTTGTTTGTATGGGAAGCATATTCAAGCGTAAGTTACCTGTTGGATCGTGTTGATTGATCAGGGCTTTTAGTGAATATTTGACTTCCCATAAAGACAAAAATGTACGTCAAGGTGCCCTCAAATATCTGAAAAGCAGAGGTTTCCTGTCATCAGCTACGACAATTTAGTAACGTTATGTTTGGGGTTCCTCTAGGTTAATTAGGTACCTATTGTTGATTAGGTAAGCACCTTATTATGTAGAATACACAAGCCTTAAATTAACTGCCATAACATTTTAATAGTTTCATAAAATTAACAATACATAGGAAAAGATGAATTAACATTGATATAATAATGAGAGATAGAAATTTGCTGAAAGCATTTGCTGTTTACCTCCTGGGGCCCCTCTATAGAGGACGAAATGTTATTAAATATAGATTTATTAATCTTTCAAATTTATGTGTATGGAAGTACTGTGTAACAAGTTTTCTGTACTGCTATTACAGATTTAAACGCATTGGTAAATTATTGTAAAATCTAGATGTCTTTATTTATCTGTAAGTACCTATAGTAAACTTTTTCGTAATATCTTATACATTATTACGTACTATCGTGTCACATATTGCACTGCAAAATACTGGCACTCGGTATTCTGCGTACCTATTCACCTCGATTAGTGATAAATTTATATTAGTTTAGGTGCATATTTAGATTACCTAAACTACATATTTGTACTTAATTAGATTATATAAAACGGTAGTTGGTTTAATTGTAGGTATTACGACGTAGCGATGGCTTCGTCTCTCCGAAACGAAATTCTAAAATATTTGTCTAGTGATTAGATACTAAGTTCGATACAAGTAGACCTAAGTTTTATCTTAGGGACTATGTTATGTTTAGATGGGTGTTTTCTCGAGTTTACGAAAAAAAAGGGTTGTTTGTACCGTTGACGAGTCTACGACGGATAACTTTTTCTTGTAGTCCCATTAATGAAATTGTTCCTTACTGTATAATAACATTGTATTACTGTGAAATATTTACAAGCGTACCGTCCAGCTTGTGTCATTCTCTCTCTGTTTCTCCCTTTTTTCTCTTTTGGATAGTCGCTAACCGTGCACTTTGCTAAAGTAATTAACGTACGTATTACAAGTACTTTTTATCAATGACCTAAGCCATTTATTATAGAAAAAAAGTACTGCAATTTCAGCAAATCATTGTCTTGTAGAATGTTTTGCTTTCCATTACAGAATCGAGATAAAATCGGTAACGGCCGCAAAAAAAGTACTCGGATAAAAGTACATGGGAGTTAATTGTTCGCTTATTAAATTAACAAA
This sequence comes from Yponomeuta plumbellus, assembly GCA_947310845.1. Classification (NCBI taxonomy): domain Eukaryota; kingdom Metazoa; phylum Arthropoda; class Insecta; order Lepidoptera; family Yponomeutidae; genus Yponomeuta; species Yponomeuta plumbellus. The sequence continues at coordinate 21,453,501 of OX371191.1, read as the reverse complement.
TTGTCAAAATGTTAATGGTTCTTTTAAAATCAATTCTCGCTTTAAATGAACCAAACAAAACTTCTGTGCTACTACTACTGTATGTTGCGTTCGAAAAAATCGTTTAAAATAAGTGTCTTATGATTTCATAGTTTTTAGGTAGTCCTAAAAACTATGGTTTATTAGCTACCACTGTCCACTCTCATGCTGATGAGGCGAATCTTATAAATCTGGCACATACTTTTTCTCCGTTATTTCTAATAACAAATCTTATTCTTGAATAAATATCTTCAGCTGAAGAAACATAAACTGTGAATTAGACTCGTTCTTGAATATTAACTTAGCAGCAGAGTTTCTGATTCATATGTGCACCAAGCAGTTAAACTTTTAGTTAAATAACCGTAAAATAATTGTTACACTTTGTTTTATACTGGTGTTGTTCTTGTTAATACACTTTATTGCACGATTAGAAAATAATAGAATAATTATAAGTTAAATAACATGTATGAGAGGGTTATCTCAGGATTGTTCTAGAAAACACAAGAGAGTTTGGGGAAAGAGTCTATTTATCAAGTTACACCGATCACATTCATGTAAATAAAACAAAGGTGGGTCGTAAGCCCTAATCTAAGGAAAAAGTGGTAATTTGAATACAGTGCGATAGTGTGTGTGAGAAAAAAACGGCCGTCCGGTACGAGGTTCACAGATCAACTCCCTCGTCCAGGCGTGAGCCGGATACACAGCGCTGACAGCCTAGTTGGTATATAGTGTTGGTCTGTGCCCGCGAGTCGCCCGCGGAGGTAAAAGGGATGCCGGACGGTTATGGTTTACGATATACTCCCCCTCTAGCCCTGGAGAACGCCCTCGCTTCTGGGCTAGCTCCTTAATAACCTTAGCTGGACGTCCACGATTCCTTTTCGGAACGACAGGTTTGGGAGGAGTGTCACCACTACTTTGGTAGCGGGTAAGATCCTGAGAATGATACCTTCCCAACACTACATCAGGTTGGTCGGTATTTGAGATAGTATACGTTGTGGGGCTAACCTTTTCAATAATACGGTATGGTCCGTCGCGTCGCGGGAAGAACTTGGCAGTGACATCCTTCGATGCGTTGCTGAGCGAGTGTGATTTCAGGAGAACCAAGTCACCTACCTTAAAATCCTCTGAAGGTCGGCGAGAAGCGTCAGCATACTGCTTTGCTTTATCTTGCTGAATCTCCACACGTTCGCGGACCCCAGTCAACGAGTTCAGAAAAGATCTGAGGTAAGGAGTTATCTGCGGAATAAAATTGTCCTTACCTAAAATGGCACGAAGGTCATGAGTGACCTCTGTGGGTGACCTCATCTCTCTGCCAAAAGTTAAGTAAGCGGGTGACTTACCTGTAGTTCGGCACTTGGCACTGTTCAAGGCGAAACATATCACCGGCAACTTCTTAGGCCAGGAGGTATGGTCTTCTTCCACGAGTTGCGCCAGCATCGCTTTCATGTCACGATTTTTACGTTCCGCAGGATTTGCTTCCGGGTGATACAGAGGAACAAGATTTTGCTTGATTCCCAGAGCAGACATGCATTGACGCATCACTGCGGAGACAAATTGGACACCATTGTCTGAAATAATCCTGCGTGGCAAACCAAAGCGCATAAAGTACTCCTCAATGAGCACAACAGCACATGCCTCAGCGGTGGCTTCTTTCAGGGCATACAGCTCTACCCAACGAGTTGCCGTGTCCTCGATGAGAAATATCCACCTCTCCCCCTGGTCTCCTGCTGGCAATGGACCAAATAAGTCCATCGCTAACACCTCATTACGCTGGTTCATCAGAGGTGTCTGTAGCAGACCTGGCGGTTTGGCGTTGGCGGCTTTATAGCGCTGACAGTGTATGCAGGCTTTGACATAATCGTTGATTATTCTCCGCATACCTGTGAAATAATATAATTGAGCTACCTTTTGGTATGTCCTGTCAACGCCTGGGTGGCCAGCTGTCTGAGAATCATGCAGCTCGTTCAAAATTCCTGTAACTTGGCCAGCAGGTATAACTAGTTGAGGACATTCGTTGTCAGAGTCTGGATTATACCGGAAGAGGACGCCTTGATCCATGAGGTATCCTCTCTCGAGCCATCTTTTGGCAGCAATATCGTCGGTACCTTCAAGTTCCTTTATGATCTTCTCTACCTCAGGGTCTGAAGCTTGTTCCTGGCGAAGCTGGCTGGGCGTCTTCGTGGGAAGATCACAGATTACAGAGCAGATGCCACAATCCTCACGTGAGTCGTTCGAACAAATGGGTCTGCTTAGCGTATCGGCCACGACATTCGCCTTCCCTGGGGTGTACTCGAAACGGATATCAAAGGCTTGAAGTCTTAAGGCCCAACGGACTAACCTGCCTGCTGGTGATTTGAGTGAGAGCAGCCAGCGAAGAGGTTGATGATCACTGCCAATGATGACTGGTTGGCCGTCAAGGTAAGGTCGAAACCGCTCTACTGCCCACACAACGGCGAGTGCCTCGCGCTCCGTGGTCGAGTAGTGACGCTCCGCTGAGTTGAGAAGTCGGCTGGCGTATTCGATCGGCCTTTCCTCGTGTCCATCACCCTGTAATAAAACGGCACCTAAGGCGTAGTTACTTGCATCAGTTCGCAGAACGAAGGGGCGGCTGAAGTCGGCTTGAACCAGAATGGGAGCTGTGGTCAGGAGACGTTTCAGCTCGTTAAATGCTTGGGACTGCTCTGAGTCCCAGATCCAGACTTGATTTTTCTTAGTCAGACGTGTCAATGGCTCAGCAACTTTGGAGAAGTTCGGTATGAACTTTCTGAACCACGAACAGGTCTGCAGAAAGGTTCTCAGGTGCTTGAGAGTACCTGGCTCCTTCATCTCGAGAACAGCACTCACCTTCTCTGGGTCGGTGGAAACACCTTGCTGTGTAATAACGTGACCGAGGTATTTAACGCTTTCCCTAGCGAAGGCGCACTTCTCCCTGTTGACGTGGAGGTTGAACTCGGCCAGACGTTTGAAAACTACCTCTAGGTCTTGTAGGTGTTGTTGATAACCTTGTGAAATGATCAAAAGGTCATCTAAGTATGCTAATATAGTTACGTCTTGCAGAGCCGAACAGGAACGTAGACGATCGATCAGGCGCGTAAATGTAGCTGGCGAATTCTTGAGACCATATGGCATGCGTTTAAAACGATAGGTCCCCAGCGGACAGACGAAAGCCGTTTTGTCCCTATCAGCTTCACTTACCATAACCTGCCAGTACGATGATCGAAGGTCCAATGTGCTCATGAAGCAATTTTGCTTCGTGCTCTGGAGTAGGTCGTCAATGCGTGGCATTGGGTAGGTATCTGACTTTGTGATTGCATTCAGGCGCCTGTAGTCAACACAAAATCGGACGTCACCATTGGGCTTAGGCACCATCAGCACCGGTGAGCTCCACGCCGACTCACATTCTTCTATGATGTCGTCTTGGAGCATTTGGTCAATCTCTTTTTTCATCAACTCCTTCTTGGAGGGATTGACTCGATAAGGTGGTACAGCTATAGGCGGGTGCTCACCTGTTTCGATGCGGTGCTCTGCATAAGGTGTTGGAACTCCCCCTGCTTTGAAGACGTGCGCGTGTCGGGTGAGGACGTCAGCGAGCGCTTGCCGCTCAGCTGGTTTAAGGTGAGTGCCCTCATCATCCCTGAGGACATCTGCAGCAGCACAGGACACGCCACGGGAGGTAGGCTCGAAGCACAGCTTGTGTTGAATTTTATTATTATTATTGAAGTACCATACCTCCTTGTGAAAATTAATCACAACTCCAGCAGTGGTAATAAAATCAATGCCTAATAACGTTTCGTTATTCGTCGCTTCCGGAAAAATTAAAAACGGAACCCTAATTACCTCCTGCTCTAGGCTTACCTCCAGCGTGGTGGTAAGTACCTCCATCGTTCGCACTACTCCGTCAGCAAGCTTCACGTTCTGCGTTGAAGGCTGGAGCGGATGGTTGTGACGTAAAAGGAGAGTATACAGCGTGTGACCCGCAATACAATGCTTAGCTGCTGTATCAATTAACGCGGTGCCGTTATTGCCCAAAATCCCAATTTTAAAAATTGGGCGGGAATCGCGACCCGAGCGACCCGCGAGTTCAGTACCGTTTGCCAGAAGGGCGACATTTATATTTTGTTTGTCATTATTATTATACACCGCCGAACATTTTTGTGCGACAGAATCCGAAGCGACAACATCGTGATCACTCGAACTTGGACCCGTCGGAACTAGAATTGACCTAGGTACTTCGCTTAATGTGCGAGAACAATAACAAAAATGTTCGTTACACGAGTCGGCATTCATCAAAAGATGGTTCGTATTACAAACATTGTTATCACAATGACCCGACGCTTCATAGACACCCAAACATTTGGTAGGCATAGTGTTGCATGCAGTAACATTATTATTACAAACATGATTCGAAACTTCACTGCGATGATAACCAGTTAAATTATTCGCAAAATTATTATTTTGTCGCAAAAGGGCCGAATTATTGCATGCATCACTATTTTCCTCAATAGGCATGTAGGTATATTGCATTCTATTTTTAGAACAAGTATCATTCCCGACATGTACTTTCGAAATAATATTCGAAGACTGATTCGTACGTTGATAACCGTCGTTATCGATATTACGTATTTCACCAAAACACGACTGAGATTCGACACTATAAAAGCTTTGCTCACTTTTATCATTAACCGGCACGAACGCAGAGTTATTATTATGAGAATGTGACTCACCAGACTTCAAAAGTTTACGACACTCTTCTTTAGAATGTCCAAACCTTTTGCAATACGCGCAGACGGGACGATGCTTAGTTCCGCTGCCCTCTGCGGCAGCGCGATGCGCGGGAACCGTCGTCGGCGTCGGCAGCGGCTGCGCGGGCGCGCGCGGTGGCGTGGCGGTGCGGGACGGCGGCGGCGGCGCGGCCGCGGTCGGCGCGCGGTCCGGGAGCGCGCCTCGTGCGCGCGCGTGCGCGCCGGCGGCAGCGGAGGAGGCCGGGGTCGCGCGGAACGTGTTCGCGCCGGCGGCGGGCGGCGATGGCCTCGCTGTTGATGTTTGTCGCTCCTCTTCACCCATGGAGTCTTCGATGTTTCTAGCATGATGTAATAACTCGGCGAATGTAGTAAACTCCTCTCTGCGGAGTCGTTTTCTTATTCGTACGTTTAAAAGGCCGTATATCATATCTAATTTAACTTTCTCATTTAGATCGTTCGTAGGTAGTCTGGATAACAGGGCGCGCGCTTTGGCAACGAACACGTCGGTATTCTCGTGCTGTTGTTCGGTTGCAAATAAGTCGCGGTAAATCCTATGGGGAGGCCGCCGGTCGCCGTAGGCGCTTCGTAGGTTATGAACGACGTCGTCCCATGTAGTTACTTGATTTTTGATACCCTGCCACCAGGTTGCCGCGTCATGCGTCAGCAACATTGACATACCTTTAATCGCATTATTGTCAGTCACGTTAGCACACTCTTTATAACTTTCTACTGCGTCTATAAATCCTTCTATGGATTCGGTGGGTGCGCCGCTAAAGACAGCCTTACAACGCGCAAAATTACCATTTTCGGCGAGCACCGGCGCGGGCGTCGAGGTCGACGCGTGGTGGCCGAGAACACTGTCCAGGATTTCCTTTATAGCGTTGGTTTGCGTTCTTTGTAAACTTTCTAGGAGTATGGAAACACTCTGCTGTGAGAATGTTGCATCAGCATCGCGGGGGGCGGCGGGGCGGCGGTTTGGCTCATACCCGACGTTGTCGTCGTGCTGGAACTCCTGGTGTTCGTGCTGAGGTGATGGCACAAAGGAATGGGGAATGCTTGATGCGTCTTCTCTGTTGCCATGCGGAATTGATTGTTGCTGGGCAGGCATCATTAGCGCGGGAGACTCATTTCCTCGGTCTTCCTCGTCTCTATGTACTACCAGGTTACCTCTACTTCTGGTAAAATGCGTCATTCTGCCGATAGTTCGTACCTACGTGCGTACCAAACACGAACGCACGAGTTTTTGGTAGGTAGCTACGGAGTTGTACGGAATTTGTCACACACCCACGAATTGTTTAGTTTATCCTATTATACCACTCATCCACACTGTTGGGACGCCATATATGAGAGGGTTATCTCAGGATTGTTCTAGAAAACACAAGAGAGTTTGGGGAAAGAGTCTATTTATCAAGTTACACCGATCACATTCATGTAAATAAAACAAAGGTGGGTCGTAAGCCCTAATCTAAGGAAAAAGTGGTAATTTGAATACAGTGCGATAGTGTGTGTGAGAAAAAAACGGCCGTCCGGTACGAGGTTCACAGATCAACTCCCTCGTCCAGGCGTGAGCCGGATACACAGCGCTGACAGCCTAGTTGGTATATAGTGTTGGTCTGTGCCCGCGAGTCGCCCGCGGAGGTAAAAGGGATGCCGGACGGTTATGGTTTACGATACATGTGATAAAAAATACGTGCAAAGGCGGACTTATTTCTAAAGAAATATCTTCCAGCTAGGCTAAAATTTTTGGAATGTTTAAAAAGAGTAGAGTAGGGCAGATAAAGTGGAAACACAACTCATTCTACCTAAATGCTATTATAAATAATACTAATTACTAATAAACATACACATACAAGAATGGCAGACATCTGTGATGTATGTTTTATACAGGAGGGGTCTTGTTTATAGATGGAACTATGAGAAATTGTCATTCCTCGTTGACTCGTTAACGAGACCAAACAATGTGACCACGTGAAAACACCTTTTAAATATAGACATATTATTATTAATTATACGCTGCTCCGATAATACACACATAGACACCAATAATGTACCTTCCCACCAGTTACTGTAATAATTTTCTATGGGACTAGTAGGAACCATAAAAAGCTAAAAAATTTGTAAGAATAAACCGATGTGCAAGGTTAGAAACCTCCGTTGGGAGACGCCAGCTGAATGTGTAAATGTGAATGCATTAAAAAAAATGATTGCACATGGTTTGGGTACCTAGGTCATTGAAACAGTAATTCTAAGTCAACGAAGTATATACGGTCGCGTTAGAGTCGGCATCCGTTATAATTTACTAATTTAGTTACAAGAAAATAATGTGACTGCTCATATAATATTACGTTGTTACTGAGAACACAATAAATTTATGTACAATAATCCTTAAAAAAATATTACAATGTCAGATAATTGACAGTAAAGTTATTTATATTTGTATCAGACCATAACAACGGCCATTTAAGGCGGCAAGCAATAATACGTCAATATTAACCTCAATATATACCTCAACATATATTTCAGACGAAAATGTTCGATAATACAATAATTGTCTCACCAAATTATATAGTAGGTACGATAGGTGCCAGCCTAGATTTAAAATATTATAAGCTATAAGTGTAAACTAAAGCAATTAAAATATGAATACCTCTAACGATCTCCAGCAACGCCTAGGTAGGCATAGATAGGTATTAATACTACGTGATCTCTCTCTAATATATAGTGGCGGTTAGATACGGCAGGCGGCAGCTTTCAATATTATAATAATCATAATCACGAATTGATCCACATTTTTTTCAGGACGCGTCTTAAATTACTCACTAACGGAACAAGACAAAAACTTGGATATAATCTCCGTTGTGTCGTGTAGAAAAAATTGTGATATTTAACACAATTGCTCACATGGCTTTTACTCATACATCACAAACATACTCGTACATTGTACAAACTACTGTAAATATAATCATTGAATCGGCATTCTGAAATATTATATAATTATAATTTATAGACCAAGCATTTTTATTTTTAAAAATCCTGTATAGTTTTAGCCAACCTGTAAATATGGTCATAAGTAAGACCCTTGATAAAATAAAGAGCGCAACGTGTTCGCTGTGACACCACAAGCTTTGGTGATTATTATTACGTATAATATTAAATAGACAATTATATCCTATTCAGCAAAACCGCCAAGTCTATTTGAATTATAAAGATCCTGTTTAATTTCCAGCGGCCTAGAGGTTTCATTTGATAGATTTATCTTATTGGAACGAAGTAAAGTTATTTTTCTTTTATTCTTCCCATCGGCATGAAGTTTTCAGGAAAAAATACATTGAATAGTGGATAAGATAATCTATTTATCTGGTCTTTTAAAAAGTTTTGACAAAAATCACCTGAGAATTTGGCAACTGCGTAGTTCATTGCATATTTCTATTAATTTTTTTTCATTAGTTGTGAACTAATCTACATACCGCACCTTCTCTAGAAAACTGTCATATCACAAAAAACATAGTTTTGAGAAAAAGGCTATTAAGTGATTTCGGTCTTATATTTTTTGCCATTGTGGTAAATTTATTATAATATTACATTGTAGTAAATATAATATTTACCACAATGGCATAAAATATAAGACCGAAATCACTTAATTTGCGTTTTTCTCAAAACTATGTTTTTTGTGATATGACAGTTTTCTAGAGGAGGTGCGATACCTTAACTGTGTTATTAATGATACTTAATACTATAATTTGGTATAATTAAACAACACTTATGAACACTTATGACCTATGTTGAAAGTAGTATTTTCGAACTAAAATTAACCGACCATCCAACGGCGAATCAGAGCAAAACATGGTCGGACTCTTGCGACAAAGTGATACCAAAGGAGATGGATACGCTTTCATATATTCTTGGGCCCAGATGTAAAAAGATAAGAGTGTTGTCAATTAACAGCTTATTAAATATATTGTCAAACCATCTTTGAAGGTTTTGCGGATTTTGGCAATCTGAGAGCAAAGTTAAAAGAGATTTAGTAAAAGTGAGGTTATGCAACAAATTGACAATAGCCTATATACTTAACAGCTGATTTTTTAACTATGATTGGTATTTTGTTATAATAGTCAGTTATTTCCTACATTAATTGTAGTTCTTAATGTGTTGTATTCAGTGGGAGAATGTAACGAAACTCACAAATAGATTAAAAGATAGGGAAGACCAGGCTTTGTGTCATTTAATCATCTAAAACTCATCGGCCCAGTGTATTACATCGATTAGTTGCTATGCCACAGTCGTACAAGTTAAACAATATACTAGAAGTCCGTATAGAGAGAAAGCACTGGTCGAGGAATATAATTGAAATACGCAAACGATAACCGATACAAGACGAGTAGGTAATCCGGTGATCAATGATCAATCATAGATTGAAAGTCCGGGAGCTGTCACTGTCAGCACAGATTAAATACATTTGACAAACATAAGTAATAAATCGATCTGTAAACGAGAATCTACAAGAATCGATTTTAAAGTTGATATTCGTTTTATTTTAAATTATTGACAATATAATTATTATTTATTCCGTAGAATTTGTTCACTTTGTGCCGGTTAGATGTTATTACCTACATTAAAGATTTCTGTCTTGCTGATTACGTTGATGACGATATAAGAATCATTGTATTCAGTTCCAACGACAAAAGAAGACAGATTAGCGATTATCGACACTTTTTCGCTGATGGCACCTTTAAAAGTTGACCGAAGGGCTTTAGGCAACTTTATTCCATACACGGTTACAATAAAAACAACCAAACCATAGTGCCTTTGATTTATGATCTTTTACTAGATAAAAAAAAACGGTCACATAAAATTTTATTCAATATAATCAAACAAACCGACAAATACGGCATTGCAGCGGCTTTGGGACGAGCCGCTCTGCATCCAGGTTCGTAAAGACCTCATTGATACTGCAGTGAATGATGCGGAGCGTGCTCGTCTCCTAGCGAGCTGTGAGCCAGAGTCGGGCTACTGGCTGAGGGCCCTCCCATCGGCGAGCATAGGGACGCTTTTAGACCGGACTACCTTTAGCCTGGGAGTTAGTCTGAGACTGGGGGCCAGGACCAACGAGCCACATCGCTGCCGCTGCGGTGGAGGCGTCGACGAGTTAGGTCACCATGGCCTGGCTTGCCGCCGCAGCGCTGGACGTCTGTCCAGACACGCTGCCCTGAATGACGTCATTCGTCGGGCCCTTGTCAGCGCAAGCGTGCCCGCAGTATTAGAGCCGAGTGGGATAGCACGTGACGATGGCAAGAGGCCCGACGGAATGACGCTCATCCCGTGGAAGAATGGGCGGTCGCTGGTCTGGGATGCAACGTGCGTCGATACCCTAGCACACTCCCATGTCCAAGCGACCGCCTGCCATGCGGGCGCGGCGGCAACTATCGCAGAGTCCAACAAGAGGCGCAAATATGCAGCTCTAGGTCAGGGCTATATATTTGTGCCTTTTGGGGTAGAGACTCTGGGGCCATGGGGCCCGGAGGCGCGACTCCTCTTTAAGGAGATCTCGTCGCGCCTAGTTGACGCCTCTGGAGATCCGAGGGCTGGTGCCTACTTTGGCCAAAGGCTAAGCCTCGCCATACAGCGAGGTAATGCCGCCAGCCTTCTCGGAACTCTCCCGGCTGACAGCGATCTGGCTCCAATATTTTATTTAAATTAGCTTTAGTTTACTTTTTAAAAAATAGTTACTGCCAAATTAATTATTTTTCCGGACTAAAAAAAAAAAAAAAAAAAAAAAAAAAATAATAATATATAATCAAGCATTTGTTGAAAGCCAGAAAAAATTACACTTGATTTTGAAGTGGCAGCAATAAATGCCATTAAAGATGGTTTTCCAGAAAAAAATACACTTGATTTTGAAGTGGCAGCAATAAATGCCATTTAAGATATGTTTTTCACGAAATACTTTTTAAGGGATGTTATTTCCACTTCAACCGGTGCTTGTGGAGGGAGGCAAAAACCTTAAATATAAAGTTGAGAACCGAACAAAGACATGTAGCACGGCGTGTTGGGCTAGTTCGCCTACTACAGAATATTTAGAAGAAGGCTTTAAAATATGCCACGCTTAAAATCCCAAGCAGTGAAAAAATCACAAAATTTAACAAATATTTCCAAAAACAATGGATGAAAAAAAATGCCATGATGACATCTTGCTCTTCATACCTAGATAGAATTTTCTATTGTAGGTACTCATAAATTACTTTTAGCAAATTCGAGCGAAAGGTATTAAAAACAAGTTGGAATCAATAGTCACAAAATAGTTTTAATTCTCAACAAATTTTTACATGAAGAAAAATAATTTCATACGGAAATCTTTAGCAAAACAGAAAATAATTAGCACAGAAATCTTCAACAATTTAGCAAACAATTATCAAGAACAAATCAGTAACAGAGTATCGCAAAATAATAATATCGGATGGATATTACACCGACGGCGGTTCGGAGCGGAATAAGGGGCGCGCGCTTTTTTTTTTTTTTTTTTCAGCCCTATAAAGGGCACCCTCCGGAGGACACGGGGGAGGGAGGTGGTGAATGCTCATGCATAACAGCATAGGCCCGGCCGTGCTGCCAATGTGGGACTCACGGAGTGCCTACCCACTAATCACCACCTTGGGGCTGGTTTGGTCCTAAGGACCCCTAAACCTACATCATGAGCGACCCCCCTCGAGGCCGAGGAGGGCGCACAGCGGAGCTCACTAGAGCAGAGCTACCGCTTAGGGGGATTCGTCACATAGTGACAGAAAGAAAAATTAAGTGAGAGTAGTGTCCCCGGGGACACTGTTGGGAGCGGGGGCTACATCTGACTGGGCCTAAGCCTCCAGGAGGAGGTCTAGGACGGATGAGAGCTTATCGGGTGGGTCGCCTAGAACGTTCCTGGGCCTGCGCACCAGGTAACGAGGGTTAGTCGTGGGGGAAGAGTAATCTGCTAATTCGCGGATCAGGGGGTTAGAGTGTTCTTCAGCCGCGCTGAAGAACGACTCTGAGAGGGATTTAATGAACTGTTGGATAGTTGGAATCTCCATATCCCGATGGAGGTCGGCATTTCTGACGCACCAGTGTGCGTTCAGAGCCCTACGTAAGAAATTATTCTGGACTATCTGAAGTTGATACATGAGATTGGGGGCCGCGTGTGCGAAAACGGGAGCCGCGTAGGTCATCACGGGACGAAGGCAAACTTTGTAGAGCGTGCGCTTGTTTCTGGCTGTCATTTTACTTTGTCTGCCTACCATGGAAGATAGGCGGCCAAGGTAAAAACGAGCGGTCCGGGTTACCTTCCGGATGTGTGTCCTAAAAGTTAGTCTATTGTCTAAGGTAACTCCTAAGTACTTGGCTGATGTTCGCCAGGGGAGTGGGATATCTAACATGCGGATGGGGGGGTCGCTTAGACCCCTCCTGCGTTTGTGGTCGAGGGGTGCGCGCCAGCGCGCGATGCCTTTTATACCGTCCAACCACGTGCAGATCTAATCTCCATTTACGAAAATGAATTTTCTCCTACACGGCCTCTCCTGACAGGAGTCCGTCCTCGGGCTCCCATTTCGCTATGCAAGTTCGATTCCAGCAGTGGCATGGACAGTTCAGGCTCGAGTTCATCTTCTGGCAGAACGCAGTTGGCTTGCGGCTCGTCAGTTTTTTTTTTGCGTATCATGGGCTCGCCGCTCGACAGGTCGCAGCATCTCCAACTTGAGGACGGCCCCGCTGTCCCTCGCAACGGCTTGGAGGAGTAGACTCCTCGTTATCTGCGTCTGCAGGCCATAGAAAACAATACACGGAAAAACGGTTAACAATAGTACCTCTTTTAGGTATAGGCACTACATTGGCATAATATAACCTCGGCACAATAGATGCACGCCATTAGCATCTACAACTAGTACATTTGGACATACGCACGACGTTAGCGCATCCGACCAGAAGCATTTGGACATAGGCACGACTGGGGTGGTTTGCAGCTCGCTGACCGGCGCGCTGCTGGCGTTGCTCGACTGCTCAGCAGACCCTAGCGTCTCCAGGCCCGAAGATGAGCCGGGCACAAAGGCTGCAGATGTAGACCCCTCTTCGTCCGCGTCTGCATCTCAAAAAACAAACATCGCAATATCGCCATGATCACTGGCGCAACTTTTAGCAAAGACAACAACATTTGCAACACGTTAGCGTGTCCCACACGCACATAAACCATTCAAAGAACTTTAAAAAATCAAATAAAATTAAACTTGCCTACAAAAATATCAAATCAGTAAATCGTAACACAAGCTGAAAAATAAAACACACCGTTAGTTTTACCCAAATTTCTCCTCACAGACAGTTCACAACATGCCTGAAAAGGACTGGCTCTGACCACGGACAGTTCGAAACAATGTCAATAGTTGGTCAGGCAGCCACCAAAACAATTCAAAACATGTTTATGAAGAGACCTCACTAGACAGACGCAACATGCCTAGCGAGTTATCACCACCCACAGACAGTTCGCAACATGCCTGAAAAGGACCGGCTCTGACCACGGACAGTTCAAAACAACGTCAATAGTTGGTCAGGCCGCCACCATAAACTGTTCAAAACATGTTTATAGAGAGACAGGATCTCGCCATTAAAGTAAACAGCGTACATCTTTGGAGTCCACTCCCCGTGCCACGGGACCATGTATTCCGCCGCGGCCTGGGTTGACTTACCGTACGAGCCAGCCAACAGTTGCAGCTCGTAGCGCCCGTGTGGCAGGATTTTCACCACGCGGTAGGGGCCACGCATGCAGGAGTCCAGCTTCCCAGTTGACTGAGCTTGCTTCCTGACAAAAACTAAAAAATTAATCATAACCGCAGTGCGGTTTTCTCCTCTGGTCCACATAAGCGTCTGGACTTTGCTGGTTTTGCCGGAGCCGTTCAGTCGCGCTGCTGGCTAAACTGGCGAACCTGCTCAACATTTTTTTTTCGGGGGCATCCGTTAAAGCTTTGATTTTATCATGACTCGGCCTCACCTGACCTTCACCAATGCTTCGACCTAAGTACTCGACCTCGGTCGCAAGGAAAGAATATTTCTTCAAATTTATCGAAAGACCACCATTTGTCAAGGTCGTTAGCACGCTGCGCAAGAGAACAAACCCGTGGTCTATCGTCTTGCTCAACATTCAAACATCATCAATGTTCACCAGTAGTACACCAAGATTTCACCAGATTCAATCAATTTCCGAAGAAGGCGCCACCATCGGAACCCCAACGTACCTGCATCCAGAGACTAAGGCAGGCACACGAGAAGTCCTAGGCCACTATCGGGCCTCCTGCATACCGAGCCCTAGGACATCTCGTGAGCGGCATCGGTTGACCTCAGATGGGCCCACTTAGGCGAACCACAGTACCGCTTCCGGCGATCAGTCGATATGCCCTCGCCTATTCCTAAACCCTCTACAGATCGGAACAGACTATTTTTCCACTGGTATCTAGTGAACTCATTTATAATTGCTAACCACTATTGCAATTGGTCATCAACAAGAGGTGTAATGATTGAAATTGATGGGGTGGACTGAACAACCATCACTCGACTAGGATCGACTACCTCCCTCGTAAGTATCTGAGAATCACACGTTGTACACACATACCGAACACCTATCCTATAAAGGACATTGGTACTTTTCAACCGGGGTGTTCATGAACTCGTAAGCCACGATAAATAGATCAACTTCAAGGGTGGTACCACTACCCTCCCCCCACGACTAATCCTCGTTACCTGGTGCGCAGGCCCAGGAACCTTCTAGTCGACCCACCCGATAAGCTCTCATCCGACCTAGACCTCCTCCTGGAGGCCCAGGCCCAGTCAGATGTAGCCCCCGCTCCCAACAGTGTCCCCGGGGACACTACTCTCACTTAATTTTTTCTTTCTTTCTGTTTCTGTCACTATGTGACGAATCCCCCTAAGCGGTAGCTCTAGTGAGCTCCGCTGTGCGCCCTCCTCGGCCTCGAGGGGGGTCGCTCATGATGTAGGTTTAGGGGTCCTTAGGACCAAACCAGCACCAAGGTGGTGTTTAGTGGGTAGGCGCACTCTGTGAGTCCCACATTGGCAGCACGGCCGGGCCCGTGCTGTTATGCATGAGCATTCACCACCTCCCTCCCCCGTGTCCTCCGGAGGGTGCCCTTTATAGAGCAAAAAAAAGAAAAAAAAAAGGTGGTACCATAGAATTCAATTGGCAACGTTACATAAGAGGTGCTTTCAAGTTCCTGACTCCCAGTCCCTTTAATATAAAAGGCTTGCGCAATTGAACTGTTTCAAAACGGAATACAAAAAAAGTGGTATCGTTGACCCACTATTAATCAGAAATCAGAAATCAACGGGTACCCTATGCAACTACCACAATATCATGTGATGCCGCGAATTACGATTGCTGATTAATATCAATTCATCACTGAGACCTCGGACTATTCGTAGGCGAAGCAACGAGCGACAAGCGTAATCGGCATACAGGGATAGCTGTCCAAATTGGTGCTCATCACCTCGTACAAAATATTAGCAACATCAGGGGTCTTTGGGCACAAACACAAACACAAACGAAAACACACCCTCTTGAAACCAGTCCAGGTCCAATCGCTTGTCACCCACTCGTTCAGCCATGAACGAGAGTCGCCCTTGAAACAATTACCGATACGTGAAAGGCACTCGTGGTCAGTCCAGTTATTGAGATTTTTCGCGCGATCTACCTCGGCGAACCAGTCTTCAATATTATGCAAATTAGGGTCAAAGTTAGACATGTAAAAATGATTTGATCGCACTAGTGTTAATTGAACGAATAGCATCTACGATCCGATCAGTTACTGTCGACGGCACGTTTATATCGCTAGCAGTACGTTCAGAAACATCCACCGTTTCCGTCTGCGACTCGCCCAACGCAGGCGTCGGCAACTTCGGTGTCGGAGTAGCAGACAATGAGGTTGCCCGTTGCTCAACCGGTGCTGACGGCTGGCGCCGCGATGGTGGCGATGAGGTGCGCTCGGGCGATTTTGTATTTCGTGAATTACTTGGTTGACCTTCTAACGCCCTCAGACGAGCCATCATCGCATCCATCTCGCGCCTTAGGCTATCTTCAAGAATACGATCGCGGTATCTACTACGGCGATGGTATCGTTCTTGATCGCCAGAATTAAAACGATTATGACGGCGTTCGCGATCCGACATTTTTTCCTCCTTTTCTCTTAGTACTCTCGCTGCGAATTTAAGCAATAGCCAGTGTGTAAGCCACTCACACATTCTTAAACTTTTCCGCTGACAGCGCTTACACGCGCGACCTATTTACTTCAACTCTGTTAATTTATACATAATAATTTTTTAGTGCATTATAGACCGTCTGACACATCGGTGCATTCTTATTTTGACAAATCCCTCTTCGGCATTCAATCTAGCAATCCTTCGGGCTTGACCCTTGCAGCCAACCCGAACATGGTCCTTCGAGCCGGATCTAACTGGACCTCGCGGTAATTTTGACAAAAGTGTAGAACTTCAGTGAACTCACGTTTGTGAACTCTCCGCGTGGTGTGGTTCTGAACTAGCATGGATTGCAGTGCAAATTCGAAATTGACATAGAGAGGAAGTTCAGTGACAATTCGTGGAAGTACCTAGTTACAATAGACTTCTGCTGACACATAAGTACGGTGGGATTCCGTGCTTGACATCCAGAGGCCAGGGCTGGCTTCAGTTCAACGTGACAACAGCAGCATAACTCGGAACTTACAAGTTCCGAATGACAGCATCTTCAGAGGCCGTGCAGGCTTCGAATTGACAGTGACGAGGGGGAGTGCAAACTCCTACTGACAGAAGCGCCGACGGTGCCGCTACGAGCAGCGTCTGCCTGATCTACAGCAGTACTGTATCCAGCCACGGAGGATTGTGAGACAACTGCATCCGCAACTCTATACAAGTAAGATCTTTCCATTATTTTACTTGCATAAAAATGGATAAAACCCTTTTTCGCCAAAAGGAGCTAATAGGAGAAATTACTAGGCTGCGAGACAACTTTAAAAAAGATAGTACTGCGCGCAAAACGCCTTCCTACCTCAGGCAAAGGCTTGAAACCCTCCGAGAACTCTGGATAGAGTTCCAAAACAATCACGAAAAACTCGATGTATACCCAGATAAGTCACAAGAGTACTTCGTTCGAGATATATTCGGTTCAACCAAATCCCTCTATGAGGATGTTAAAGCCATGATAAGTACATTCGGCAATTCTGACGAGCAACCAAGTCCGCCCCCACGCCCTTACATTCAACCAAGCGCAACCCAACCAGCACTCACACCGGTTGGGCCGAGTCCGAAATCGAGTTCTAGTGCCACGGAGCTGATACAGCAGCAACATACCAATTTCCGGGCACTGAATAGACTAGTGGATGGTTTGACGATTAATGACATCGAAGAAAAATGGGAATTAGATGACGAGCTGCGTAACCTGCAAACGCGGTGGAGTCAGATTGACAGTCTACATTTAAAAATTGACCATATTCTTCAAGGCTCAGACGAGAGTTACGAGCAAGAATTCCTAGAGTGGGAACGAGTATACAAGCAGGCTAAGCGAGATCTCAACAAGAGACTCGGGGCTATGATTCATCAGCATCAGGTCACTCCGCAGGCGGAAATACCTAAGTTCTCAGGCGACTACGCCCAATGGCCCACCTTCTTTGATCTGTTCAAAGGGGCAATTCATGACAACCCTGTGCTATCGAAAGCGCAGAAGATGCAGCAATTAAAAGGGAAGTTGCGGGGAGAAGCTGAACGTATAATACAACATCTCAACATCTCCTCCGACAATTATGACGCAGCCTGGGATATACTGATTCACCGATACAATAACGAGCAGATCCTGTTTACCTAACAGATGGAAACTTTCTTGAATCAGCCAGCTGTGCAGAAGCAAAACTCTGATGACTTGCGAAGGCTACATGACACTACCTTGGAATGCATATACGCTATCCGCAACTTGGGAGTCGACACTACATCGTGGGACCCACTACTTGTCCATTTGCTTGCCAAAAAATTTGACTCGGTGACATACAGCGACTACATGGAGGCACGCGCATCGCCGCGTGACTTGCCGTCGTTTGAAGAATTTATGCAATTCCTTGAGGCGAAATTCACCGCGTTAGAGCCTATAAACAAGAGGGAACGGAATGACACAGCATCATCAAACAAGCAAATGCCGATGACGTACTCTCATCGAGAGAAATCTGACAAAACCTACAAACCGGCTAACTACCGTTTTAATAAACAATACAATGCACACCCTGTATTGGTAAAGTGCGGCATATGCAAAACCAACAATCATGCCACTTTCCAATGCAGGACGTTTCGAAATATGACAAAAGAAATGCAACTGCAAGCTATTTCGAAACACGGTATATGCATAAATTGCCTTCACGTACATGAACATGACATATGTAACTCGAATAAACGTTGCCGCCAATGTGACGGAAAGCATAATACAATGTTACATGAGGCCATTAAAGGTAAACAACTTGCGACGGCCGACTTAAGGAATCAACAGCCCCGTCAGCAAAATGCTAGTCACGTTGCTAATGACGGTGACGAAATCCTCCTCACCACCGTTCAAGTGCGTGTACGAGCTGCAGATGGAAGCTACGTCACCCTAAGGGCACTCCTGGACCAGGGGTCGCAAATCACCCTCATCACAGAAAATGCCACGAGACGCTTAGGCCTTCCCAGACAATATTGCAATGCATTGATATCTGGAGTAACATCTACTACAAAGAAAGGAAAGGGGAAAGTAAATCTCTTCTGCAAATCTATTCACGACGATTACACGTTCACAACCGATGCACTCGTCATGAGTAAAGTTACTAACAATTTACCGAACCGCTCAATTACTGACAAAACTTACCCCCACGTTCAGCATCTGCAGCTGGCAGATCCCCTCTTCAGTATTTCAAAACCAATTGACATGCTGCTGGATGCAAAGATTTATTCAGAAATATTGATGAGCGGACTGTTAAAGGGAACTGCTACAGAACCGATCGCACAGCAAACGAAGCTTGGGTGGATTGTTTCCGGAAGGGTAAATACGCTCAATTGCAACGTGGTGATCAACTGCACTGAAGACTTCTCCACGCCCCTGGAAATGGAAGAAGATATCACCACTGATGAGCATACCAAACAAGATATGCAATTACAGAAAATTATCTGGCGCAAACATCCCCATGAACCTGTCAAAGAATATGAGCTCTCTACTATCACATACGGAATGAAAGCAGCTCCATTCTTGGCCCAGAGAACCCTGCAGTACCTGGACAAGGATGATGTGAAAAAATACCCGCTATCTGCGAAAGTACCGGAGAGAGATTTCTATGTTGATGACCTGTTGACCGGTAGTGATACCATAGAGCAAACACAGAAGATCCAACAAGAATTAATTCTACTTTTACATGGCGGAAGCTTCAACCTAAGGAAATGGTCCAGCAATAGTCAACAATTACTGCAAGACCTGTCGGAAGACCAACTCAGCCCGACAACGGTCGATTTCAAAAGATATGACTCACACTTGACCAAATCCCTAGGTTTGCGGTGGAACGTGACTTCTGACACATTCATATTTCTTTACGACGCCGATTCCACTGACATGACAAAACCGCTAACAAAGCGAAGTTTATTATCGAACGTATCCAAGGTGTATGACCCGCTCGGATGGCTAGCTCCGATTGTGATTAAAAACGAAATGCAACAGGAATGGTCTTCCCTCAAAAAGGATTTGACTAACCTTGACCAACTCCTAATTCCGAGATGGACAGGTGACACCCAAAAACCATGTGAAATCCATGGCTTTTGTGATGCCTCGGAAAAGGAACATGCATGCGCGGTTTACTTAAAATCTAAGGATGAGCAAGGAAATACAACCGTAAACGTCATCGCCACAAAAACTAAATTAGAACCGCTCGAAAAACCGACTACGTTACCTAGGTTGGAGTTGTGCGGCGCGATGCTATTGACAAAACTGCTGACGAAAGTACAACAATCCCTGCCACACACTGACATACCTTCGTACGGATGGTGTGACTCTATGGTTGTGTTAGAATGGCTAATAGGTGAGCCGACACGATGGAAGCCATTTGTTGCCCATGGAGTCAAGGAGACAACTGACACCCTCCCGCCTACCCGTTGGAGATACGTGAAGTCCATTGACAACTCCGCTGACTGCACCACGAGAGGCCCGACTCCATCTCATCTCACAGAGTACCCTTTGTGGTGGGAAGACCCTGGCTGGCTCAAAAAGGACATGCCTATAGGACATGACATGTTACGCAAGTACAGCTCCATTACGCGGATTATTCGCATCATGTCTTGGGTGTTGCGTTTCATAACAAACGCTCGAAGGAAGGCGGACGCTATACGGTCGACACACGTAGCAACGAGTGAAATAGAAGCATCAACTGACACCATAATAAAGGCCGCCCAAGGACTGTATTACGAAAATGACATATCGCGACTACAACGCACGGAAACGGTTACTGTGAAGACAAACGGAGGCGTACTCATGAAAAGGCCCATCGTCAAGTCGGTCCACTTGCCTGTCCGGCAGGAACAAAATCTAAACGATACGCAAGCTCCCGAAAACGATGACACTGACAAATGCCCACAGTCCCCGCGTCCACCACGCAAAAGAAGGCGTAAACCAAATCTGCTAATATCGGCGTTACTATTGATTATGACCTTCATCACTCCTTCGGTACAACAAGATTTCCATGTTACAAATCTAAATAGCAACAACACGATCTATTTTGATAAAATAGCAGACCTTGGCATCATACAAGATCACTGGAAGATGGTCGTCTACTATAATATGACAACATACTGGCAAAGTATATCGGATATAACCGACTACGTACAACAACTATCGAGGTTGTGCCAAAAGGAACCAACATTTACTACAATCGCAACTCAGTTTGAGCATGAACTGAACGAACTCAAGCACTACAATAATTTACTGACCAGTCCTACACCATCCCGCAAGCGGCGAGGTCTAATAAATGGAATCGGCTACGTAGCAAACACGCTGTTCGGCGTTCTTGATGACAGATTCGCTCAAAAATACGATCAGGACATCGCTACCATTGGTCGCAGAGAGAACCATCTCCTAAACCTTTTTAAAAACCAAACGTCGATCCTTGAAGCTGAAAACAATATCCTAAAGCGCAATGAACTCGTCATGAATAAGCAGTTTACGATCATTAATCAACACCTGAAAAACATTTCAGAAGAAATTGATAACGCTAATAGGATTAACGAAGATATAATGAAGGCATTCTATATAGTTTCGTCAGCAATATCCGCTGACGTAGTAATATCAAATCTCAGACGGATCCAGGAGACACTGATAGACACCGTGACCAATATCTACCATGGCCGTCTGGACGTACACTTGCTATCACCAAAGCAGATCCAGGAACAATTCAATATCATCTCAGGACAACTTCAAGGAGACTTAATGGTCCCGGCAAAGGACATCACTGACTTGTACAGCTTGTTACACATCCAAGCTAGAGTAACAAAACGATATCTTTTCATGGAAATTCGAATACCACTTCTTAATCATGACTACTTCGAACTCGATGGTGTTATATCAATCCCGCAAAAGAAAGGTGAGAGCGCCATATATACAAAAACTCAAACAAAGTTCGTAGCCGTCAATGTAAGAAAGGACACCCTACTTCCCATGACTGAAAACAACTTACAATCCTGCATTAAACAAACTGACAAAAGATTACTATGCCCACTGAACAGTCCTGTTTACAACATAAAAGCTCACGACTTAATATGTGACACCCGCGTATCTATAAATGATAAGAATACAAAGTTCTGTCAAACCGAAATAAAGGAATGCGCTGATAAATGGGTCAAATTGCACGCTCGGGACTCTTGGTTGTTCTCGTGCTGCGAAGAATGCTTGATTCGCATTTTATACCCGGCAGGAATAACAACAAAACGCCTGCGCGGCAACGGAGTCATTGCACTAGGTCAGGGTTGTGTATTAAAAGGTGACACCTTCACCATACACGCCCATTACGACTTCGTCAATCAGATGTTTTTACAGCAAAAGGCTGAATCAGCACCGCCGCTCTTCGCATCACCTTTAAATGACATAATAAACACATCTCTGTCGAAAGATACCATAAGCATTGAAAATCACGCCCAATTATATCAGGATATCAAACAGAAGCTAGACTTCTTGAAATCACAATCGTCAGAAGATTTTCCACCTGATGATGTCCCACATCACGTGATTAACTACAGCATATCCTCTATTATGGCCGCCGCGATACTGTTATTCGCTATCTACAGACTCAGACAAAGATGTCAATTCCGATCGTTGACAGGGCGCCCCAGAGAAGAAGCCCCCTTAGAGATGACACACCGCGTTGTACACCACGCCGTGAGTGAGTGTAGTGCGTTAAATGAGGTAGTGCCAAATTCTAATGTAGCCTCACAAGTGCAGTGTTGTGAATTCAATAAATCCGTTCCAAATCTCGTTCACAGAACTATAACTTTTGACTAGGATTACTGATTAGCTAAGCACTAATTGCACCAAATCTTTGTAATCGCACCGCTACTAACATCAATGTTAAAATGACATATTTAAGATAAATTCTGCATTTAGATTGCAACAGTTTACGTATTTAATACCTTGTTTTGGGGTGGCAGTATGTGTAAGCCACTCACACATTCTTAAACTTTTCCGCTGACAGCGCTTACACGCGCGACCTATTTACTTCAACTCTGTTAATTTATACATAATAATTTTTTAGTGCATTATAGACCGTCTGACACATCGGTGCATTCTTATTTTGACAAATCCCTCTTCGGCATTCAATCTAGCAATCCTTCGGGCTTGACCCTTGCAGCCAACCCGAACAGCCAGAACAGCCAATAGGTTAGAACTACGTTGATTCTATCCAACTTCTGATTTTAGCAAATTCGAGGAAAGGTATTAACAACAAGGTGGAATCAATAGTCACAAAATAGTTTTAATTCTCAACAAATTTTTACATGAACAAAAATAATTTCATACGGAAATCTTTAGCAAAACAGAAAATAATTAGCACAGAAATCAATTAGCAAACAATTAGCAAGAACAAATCAGTAAAAAAGTATCGCAAAATAATAATATCGGATGGATGTTACACCGACGGCGGTTCGGAGCGGAATAAGGGGCGCGCGGCAGCGCGCGATGCTTTTTATACCGTCCAACCACGTGCAGGTCTAATCTCCATTTACGAAAATGAATTTTCTCCTACATTACATTTACAGATAATTTGCCCATCTTCAATAACATTTTAAGTAATACGTACCTATTGTATCGAATGGTCACGAACTCATCTAAAAGCAACTGGAAACTTGTGTAAAAAGCAATTCGTTTAACTGGCTAGTCTAAAACGTGTGAGATAATTATTTAATTTATTCTTCGATCATTATTTTATTTTTATTTTGAAGGTCTTTTATCATTTTTTTTTTTTTGTTTTTGCTTGCCATTTGAGAGTCAAATACTGTTTAGTAAACACACAGTTTCCGGTACAAAATAAGTTGTGTTTTGACTCTCAAATGTCGACCATAGATAAGTTTTTGATATAAATAGAACCGTTTGTCGACGGTTCGCCAGTCTGTTACGAACCGTCGCGAAAGCGGAGCTTATGCCCGAAAATGTATAAAACGTGATTATTAAAATTGAACTAGTAAAAAAGTGAACTATTGAAAGTGTGAATTGAATGTACAAAAAGTGAAGTGAAAATAAATTAAACGTTTATAATAAAGTTGCAGCGTATCATTTTCCACCTGAGCCTTATATCAGAAGTGGTAGAAAGGACTCTTACGTGAGTGAAGTGTACCTATAAACAATGTCTGCGAATCGTAATTTGACTAATAGACATCGTAAGCGCCACCGAGATGATGTCAGTGACGAAAGCTCCTCAGAATCTGAAGGAAATCACCGTCAGCGCTTGGACAGACACAGCCGCAAACGTCGGCTTTGGAGTGTGAGTAGCAGAGAAAGAACTCCACGAGAAAGCCAGTCGACAAAGAGCAACAACAGAAGGTCATGCCATCGCCAACAAAGTCGACAACCAAGGGCTAGAGATCGGAGTGGCAAACGTAGTTCGCGAGCAGGGGATGGAAGAAAGGAGACGAGAACCAAACAGATGCCAGCAGCAGCACCAGCTTCGACGCCAGAGCCTCTAGCGTCGGCCGGTGCAGAATCTGTTCATACGTCGTTGGCGCAGGGAGCTGCAGCTTTGGCACCGAGGTCCCAGACGCCACCGCCGCAGTTGCGGCCTCTAGTAGCACCTACTCCACAGAGTGATATGGACGGTAACAATAGATTTAATAACATTCAGATAAATACCAATGATCTATCGAATCTTATACAAAGCTTAATACAGCGTCCCCACATGCCTAGCATTTCATACGATAAAAACATTATACCTATTTTCGACCCGGCACAAAAGAATCAAAAGATAGAAAGATGGATAGGGAAAGTAAACGAATGTGCTAAAATCTATAA
Source organism: Yponomeuta plumbellus (assembly GCA_947310845.1). Taxonomy (NCBI): domain Eukaryota; kingdom Metazoa; phylum Arthropoda; class Insecta; order Lepidoptera; family Yponomeutidae; genus Yponomeuta; species Yponomeuta plumbellus. The sequence goes on along the minus strand of OX371191.1, from coordinate 21,429,177 downwards.
GTGGACCGATGAACAGACCACACATTTTGCTCTGCCTAAATTAACAGGCAATGCAAAAAAATGGTATGAGGGCCTCCAAACTATACTATTAACTTGGACATAGTGGCAAGAATATTTGATCAGGGCCTTCCCGTCCGAAAGCAATTATGCTGCTCTATTAAATGATATGTTAGAACGACGCATGCGGATAGGAGAATCAGTCGATGAATATTACTTTGATAAAATGATCTTGCTGCATTCATGTGATATAAAGGGGAAAAGGGCGGTAGACTGTCTCATTTATGGAATAGATGATCGTATGATAAGGGCTGGCGCATCCTCTGCACGGTTAAATGAACCTGAGGACTTGCTCAAGTTTCTTAAAGACTTGTGTAGGGAATCGAATAATAGAGCATTTAGACCAAAGCTCGGATCAAATGCTTCAAATAACATCATATGTTTTAAGTGTAATAAGCCAGGCCATATTGGTTCTCAACGTCGCAATAATAACAAAGACATTTGCTATAATTGCAAAGAGAGAGGGCATGTTTCTAGTGGATGTACTAAGCCGTTGAACAAATGCGAAAGTTTCCACAATAAAAGCATTATTAATAATAAACCTACAGATAAAAAGACTATGTACACACAGAGTATGAAAACTGACTCTAAATACTACAAACAAGCCCTCATTAACGACTCTATCGAAATCAAGTGTTATATTGATTTTGGGAGTGATTGTACCTACTCTTATCCAGAAAGATATTGTAGACATAAATTCTTTGCCAAAGTTAAGTTCAGATTTACCCAACATCCGTGGATTCGGCAATGATTCATATAAACCCCTTGGTAGGACAAAGATAACTTTAAAATTGGGAGAAATTTCGTCAGAAATAGATGCGTATCTAGTGGAGACATCAATGATAACTGAACCCTTACTAGTAGGACAAAACTTCACTGAGCTCCCTGATATTGTAGTAGTTAAGACTAGAGACAGGCTCGATATTCTGAAGCGTAACTTCATTCATGATATGACTGATTTGCCAATAGAAACGCCACAAAACGAGAAGATTGTGCTGAGAATAACCAGTGATATCCAGGTAGATAGGATTAACTATGTAGAGTAACTATGTAAGTGTAGATAATGTAAACAAGACTTGCGACATCCTCGTTGAGCACGGATTGAGAGATTACGAAAAAAACGAATACTGTATCATAGGTGGCGTTTATAGTTTGTGTGAGGGGCAATGCCAGGTAGTTGTATGTAATCTTTCTCCAGAACCAATTCAATTAAAATCTGGATCTATATTAACTAGAGCGAAAACTATAATTCCTTCTGGAGAGGTGAACAAACCTCAGAATACATACAATTGTCAAAGAATAGCGAACGTAGGAACTCCAACACTCATCCCTGAGAACGAAATTAATATAAACCCAAATCTGACAACAGCTGAGACCAGCTTAGTATTGAACTTGATAAGCAAATATCGTCACTGTTTTGCTCGCGATTTGTCTGAATTAGGTTGTACTAATGTAACAGAAATGGATATACAACTTCATGATCAGACTCCAGTGATATACAGACCTTATCGTTTGAGTTATCTGGAAAGAGGAGTAGTCCGCAATATGGTGAAAGACTTGATAGATAACGATATTGCAGAAGAGTCCAATTCGTCCTATGCAAGTCCAATTATTTTAGTTACAAAGAAAACGGGTGGACATCGACTTTGTATTGCTTTCAGAGCCTTGAACCGCAAAACCATAAAAGACCACTTCCCTATGCCTAGAATTGATGATCAATTAGATATGCTTTGTGGAAATAAGTACTACACCAGCCTTGATCTCGCTAGCGGCTACTACCAGATACCTATTCATCCAGACTACAGACACCTCACTGCTTTTATTACTCCTGATGGATTGTACCAATTAAAAAAAAATCCATTTGGCTTGGTTAATTCACCAGCTGTTTTTCAACGCACCATAAACAAAGTCTTAAGCAATTCACGGTTTAAATCCGCTCTTGCTTACATGGACGATATTCTTGTACCTGGTAAAGATTTACACGAAGAGTTTTAACGATTAGAAGAATCATTCAAACTAATACAAAATGCGGGGCTAACTTTGAATCCAAAAAAATGTAACTTTTTCCAAGAAGAACTAGAGTATCTTGGTTACGAAATTAGTGAGAGGGGAATCAAACCAGGGAAAGCCAAAATAAAAGCAGTGGAGCAATTCCCAAGACCGAAAAACACGCATGAAATCCGACAATTCATTGGCTTGGCAAGCTACTTTAGAAAATTCATTAACTAATTTGCCACGATTGCTAGACCCCTAACAGATTTAACGAGAAAGGATTTTGCGTGGCGTTGGGACGTTGAACAGGAACAGTCTTTTAATCAGCTAAAGGAGGCATTAATTCAAAGACCATTGTTAGGCATCTATAATCCTAATCACAAAACTTACCTACACACGGACGCCAGCAAACATGGTCTTGCGGGAATATTATTACAGGAAGATGTTCTTGAAAACACCATCAAACCAATAGCATATTTCAGCAGGAAAACTAGCCTAGAGGAACAAAATTACCATGCATATGAGCTGGAAACTTTAGCAGTTGTAGCTTCTCTTCAACGCTTCAACGGATTGTAGTGCGTTACGAGCCACTTTAATTAAAAGAGACCTCATCCCGAGGATAGCACGGTGGTGGATAATTTTACAAGAATTTGACTTTAGCATTCAGTACAAACCAGGGCACACAATGTCCCATGTAGACGCCTTAAGTAGGAACCCTTAACCGTTTGAGGCTGATGTGATGCAAGATCCTATGCCTTCTATTCTGAGAATCACTCAAGAAGATTGGTTACTTACAACACAGTTGAATGACGGGGAATCGCAGCGTATTCGTAAAATTTTGGAAGACAAAGATTATTCAGATATTCAGAAAAACTATTAATTAATTTCTTAAAGATAATGCATTGTTTCGAAGGGTTGGTGAGGAATTGAAATGGGTTGTACCAAAAAGTGCTAGATTTCAACTGTGTAAATTAAATCATGACGACATTGGTCATTTTGGCTTCGAAAAAACCTTAAGCAAAATTGGTAAAGATTTTTGGTTCTCTAAAATGAAAAAATTCATTAAGAAATACGTAAGTTCATGTATAGAATGTGCATATAGCAAAGAACCTAGTGGTGCAAAGGAAGGACTTTTGCACTCAATACATAAAGTGGACCGACCTTTCGATACCGTCCATATTGACCACTTAGGTCCATTCATCAAAAGTGCAAGAGGTAATTCTTATTTGCTAGTTTTGGTTGACGGTTTTACGAAGTTTTGCCTAATAAAACCATTGCGGAATCTCAAAACAAATCTTACTGTACGTGCTCTTGATGACATGTTCACTACTTTTGGCTATCCTGATAGGTTAATCTCCGAACAGGGAACATCTTTTACCTCTAAGGAATTTGAGAAGTTATGTAATGATTCCAAAATTAATCATATCCTAAATGCCGTAGCCTCTCCACGAGCCAACGGGCAAGTGGAGAGATACAACCGAACCATTTTGGACACCTTAACTGCATACACAGACAAGTTAGGTGAAAAATATTGGGACACTGTTCTTGGCATATTGCAATGAGGACTAAATAATAGTCTTAATAAAGGTATAAGAAAAGCCCCTTCAGAAGCGCTCTTTGGCATATCACTAGCTTGCAAAGGAGATAACATATTCGCTAAAATTCTAAATGTTACACGTCAGCCAGGAAATACACAAGAAATTAGAGAACAGATTAGTACACACATTGAAAAAGATCAAGTCGCTCAGAAAGACAGGTATGATAGGTCCAAAAAGAAGGCCAGGGTTTACAGAGAAGGTGATTTGGTTAAGATTTTGAAACCTCCCAGTAATGACGGCAAGAGCAAGAAACTACTTCCTAATTTTCCGGCCCCTTTAAGGTAACAAAAATACTTGACAATGATCGATATGAGGTATCAAAGGCACTAATATAACTTAGAAAGATTACTGCAATGTGTGGGCTGCTAATCGTATAAAACCCTTTATCTCAATGATACCAGTCAGTAATTCAGAGAGTGATAGTGACGAGGTTGATGAAGATAAGGACTAGATTTTGATTTGATTGTGCCCGGTTCAGTGTTTTAGCAAATACTATAATTGGTTAATTTACTCCATGTAACCTAATCATACCGATTTCTAGATGAGCTGGAAGATAATTCAATGATGACAGACCTAATGAACTTTCATTGTTATTATAGTGCACATACAGTGTTGACAGATCCAAAGGATAGTTCGGTGTTGATAGATCCATTGGACTATTTTATTAGCAGTGCGCAACTAGTGTTGATAGATCCACTGGTAGTCTAAAATATGGTTTTAATGTTGATAGATCCATTGAACTATTTTATTAGTAGTGCTCAACTAGTGTTGACAGATCCACTGGTAGTCTAAAATATGGTTTTAATGTTGATAGATCCATTGAACTATTTTATTAGTAGTGCTCAACTAGTGTTGATAGATCCACTAGTAGTCTAAAATATGGTTTTAATGTTGATAGATCCATTGAACCATGTTATTTGGATTGAGCATGCAGTGTTGACAGATCCGCTGATAGTTTAAAAGATAGTCACAATGTTGACAGATCCATTGGACTATGTTATTAATAGGTTTAAGCAGTGTTGACAGATCCACTGGTTGGCTAAAATCATATTTGAATGTTAGTAGATCCATTGACGAGTCGAAAATGTGTTCTATGTTAACGGATTAATTGAACTGTGTTAACTATAGAGTTTGCCGAGCCGAGAAGTTTCAATATTATTAGATTTTGAGTAGTATGTTCAATAAAAATTTCATAAGTTGTAACTTAAAAGTTCATAAGTTGTATGATAGATTAATTGAATAATCTAAAATAATAAATAGTACTTGCTCAATAATAAAAAAAAATCTAAAAAAAATTGGTTAAGTTTGGGGACAAACTTTATTGCAGGAAAGGCCGAATGTTAGATAATTATTTAATTTATTCTGCGATCATTATTTTATTTTTATTTTGAAGGTCTTTTATTATTATTATTTTTTTGTTTTTGCTTGCCATTTGAGAGGCAAATACTGTTTAGTAAACACAGTTTCCGGTACAAAATAAGTTGTGTTTTGACTCTCAAATGTCAACCATAGATAAGTTTTTGATATAAATAGAACCGTTTGTCGACGGTTCGCCAGTCTGTTACGAACCGTCACGAAAGCGGAGCTTATGCCCGAAAATGTATAAAACGTGATTATTAAAATTGAACTAGTAAAAAAGTGAACTATTGAAAGTGTGAATTGAATGTACAAAAAGTGAAGTGAAAATAAATTAAACGTTTATAATAAAGTTGCAGCGTATCATTTTCCACCTGAGCCTTATAAACGTTACCTATGTCTAAATGTGACTTAGTCCACTGATGAAACTGGTTCCAATACCAACTTGACAAAATATCGATATTAGTGAAAAGAACGACGTCGACTCTCTCAAGTGTCTAAGAAACTATTATAGTGGTCCAGGATCAACAGTTTTCGAGATATAGCGTTTTGATTTTGTTTATTGAAGTAGGTAGGTACAAAAAAGTTTTAGTTATTTAATTTAGATACACGAACGTTTTAGCTACCATAAGGTTTCTAACCTTTCAACGTACTTAATAAATTTTATTCTAAATGATTGTTTCAATCTTTCGTAGTTAACAGTAATAATTGGTTGCGTATAAGGAAAGCAAACTCTACTTTAGCAACTGCACTTTTAGGGAAATTCCTTGTTGGCAACTTTAAGTAAAAACATTCTTCTATCGCAACCAGTTGCCTAGAAAGAATGAAAAATCCTCCATCACAACTGGTTGTGAAACTCAGTTGCGATGGCGGCCGGGTGTTATGATTATACCGCGCGCGGGTATAGAGAAAGACTTGCGCTATCTGTCTCGTCCGCTTTGTCAGCGCAGGATACGGCGATTCTTTCTCTCTGCTTCTCGCGTGCGTGATAAGATAATTATCATGCTAAAGGTGCTGGTCATCGGGTGATGTTGTTGTGTCTGGCTGCAGCATTTATGTTTTCTTACTTTTGTAAGAATATTATATAATATTTTATTATATACTCGTTAGGTAACTCATAACACAGGCTGGCCGAAGTGACTGCACTGGTGAAATCACTTTAAGTTCTCCGTACGATAAGAAAAAATATAGATAGAGAGTATGGGTCTACCATTGAGAACATTGCACAGCCAGGAGAAAGACTTACAAATTTAGGAATTACTTTTAACTATCTAAATTAATTAAAAAATGAATACCTTGTTCATTCAGTTGAATTAATACTATAAAAATAATTCATAGAGGTCGCGGACGCAGGACATCAATATTACCGACAAGTCATGTATAAAAACGACACGAGCGTTTGGAGATCCGAACTATTTAAAGTGTCAAACTGTACTAGTTCCGTGACTTTATCCACGGTAAGTAAACTTTTAGTTCTATCGTTGTTTTTCGATAAGAATTAATAGATTATATTAATTAACATAGAGTGAGCCAGGAATGTTGGGTTGGTTTGGAAATTTGGAGAAGAAGAAGGAAGGAAGAATGACTGACGAAACAAATATATCGAGCGAATGTGGTGGAAGGTCCGGTAAGGGAATCCACAGGCGGACATACTTCAATCAAATAGGAGATGTATTAGCAAAAGGCAAGATAAAACGTAGCCGTAGCCGAAACGAAACTGGCGTGTGGCGGCGTTCTGTAGAAATATGTAAGTCCGCCTTTGCACGTATTTTTTATTACAGACATGTTATTAAAGTTATATTATGTTCTTTTTATTGAGCAATAAACTTAAACATCTTTTTTTCTGGTTGGTTGTGCAATAAAATGACCTTTATCTATCTACACTGATTTCATGAAGGACCAAACAAGTGTCTTGACAACCAAAAACCACAGCAATTGCTCAACACTACAACAGCAGATACAACACAAAATATAATTGAATCCATAATCAACGACCACTGCAAGGAAGCAATAGAACGAAGGGAATCAGCACCTAGAACTTATAAAAGGGCTCTAGTAAAAAAAACAGACCAGGGTTTGGATATAGCCGCTGAAAAATCTATCCCAAGTTTTAAAGAAAAAAAAGACTGTAAAATACCGACGACGCAACAAAAATGCTGGCGTCAGGAAATGTAATGTTTCTAGTGGACTGGACTTGGAGGTAATTATTAATAAAATGTGTGCTTATGTTGTTGACATATACTGGGAAGTGATTACGTTTTTTATTCTTGTAGGTGCCAAACCAGTTCAAAGAATCTATTCTTGCCGATTATAGCGACGAAACAGGCAGAATTATTGTGTTTTCTTCACCGGAGGCTAAGGAGCATCTTAAAGTTTTGAAGCACTTTTTTATGGATGGGTGCTTCTTCGGGCATGTCATTCTTTGGTGATTTTCGTGGCAATTTTCAAATTTAATATTTTTGCTAAATCGACATCCGTATCTTAAGCTATACGTAAAAGTAGTACTTTTTATAAAAAGGGTACCTCAGAGAGCAATAAACTTAAAGAGATAATAGAGGTTAAAAAAATTAGGGCCACGCAAATCACAAAACACCCTACGTAAATGACTTTTTTTTTAATTTAACGTAATCAGATAAGTTATTATGATATTATTATTATTTTATTACAATATTTTATAGTTATTTTATATTTTATAGTTATTATTATGGCCTTTTTGACTTAAAAAAATCATTCATAAAAATTTTAGTAAAAATATATATGTAAAAATATATTGTAAAAATACATATATTTAGTTATATGCAGCTAATCTGACACAATTTTTATTTTTTAAACGAATTTACATTTAACTTAAGTAATAACATTTTTGGTTCTACATTACTATTACAAAACTTGAAGTTATTTCATTTGCATGACCCATAATTGATTTGCGTGGGTCGAAACTACCATGTAAACCACGCACATCACGACCACGAAAATCAAAATAAAGCATTTATTCTAAAAATATACAAAAACCTTTGAAGTAAATAAACTGTATTTTGAATATAAGTTGCGTTACCTTATATTTGTAGTCCAAGATTTTTAGATGTCCGCTCTGCATAAAATCCTTCTACGTGATTTTTTGATTGGATTATGTTGGAGGGTGCCCCCCAAGTATAAAACCGAGTTTCTGTCGCCCAAAACTGCGAGCGTTAGCCGCCATCTTGGAAAACGTTTTTTTGCATATATCTCGGAAACGGTAAGTTTTACGTTAAAAACTGAAAAGATCTTTTTTGTAGAAAACAAAATTTCCCATCTTTTTTATACCAAACTTTTCCCCCTATCTATCTATATATATAAATGAATCCCTATTTCCCTTGGTCACGGCATCACGCCTGAACGGCTGGACCGATTTCGCTAATTCTCTTTTTGTTCTGTTCGTTATTATCAGGAGAAGGTTCTTATGAAAGAAAAAATTAAGGAAATTGCGCGGAAAATTAGAAAATTTAAAATTACTTAACCACCATATAAAATTAATAAACTTTTTTAATGTAACCTTAAGACATTTGACATAGAATTGACTGAATGCGTGCTGCAAATATAGTCAAAGAGGATGAAAAAAAAAAATGACGTTTAAAACGGATTCTTCTGTCAATCTTATTTTATTGATAAACAATATAATATAATCAAAAATCTGCTGGCGTCTAAGGCGGAACAAAGTTCGCGGGGTCAGCTAGTTGTTGATATTTTCCGATATATTTAAGTAAAAAAACCAATTTTCTTTATTTTTGCAAAGTAACTCAATAATTTTTGGAGATACGAATAAAATGTTTGAATTAAAGTTGGAGAGCATGAAATTTTCTACAATTTTTTGCATAAAACTTTTTCTTGCAAAATGATTAGTTGCTGAGTTCTAGCGCAATAAACGATCATAAAAATCAGCGGTAAGTGGTAATACGTTACTCTCGCATGCAAACAAAAAGTATAAGTAAATTCGATGTCTCCGCGGAAAGTATTGTTTTGCAGAACGTAAGTAATTTAAGTCAGAACGTCGTTAAAATGAGTACGTGTTTTATATGTGAGAAATTTATAAGCGATAAAGACGTACAAGTGGTGAAAGAAAAAGGTGTGCAAAGATTGATACAATCAAGCATAAAAAGAGAGCAAAAAGAACACGGAGTTTTATTGAAGAATTTAAAAAGTGTAAGCGTGTTACCACATCCATTGCCGATCACGCGATAACGCGTGATCCGGCCTGCCTACCCGATGGCCGATCACGCGTTATCGCGTGTTTCTTTCTAATGGATTTGTATGAGCTGTGGAATAGCGGCCACAGCGTAAAGGCGCGTGGAATTTATTTTGGCCAGCAGGTAAGGGAATTACCTTTCGAGTGGTGGGCGTGGCCTACGGGTGAGTCATATTGTTTTTGTCGGGTAGTTCACGAAACGCCGGCGTTTGAGTGGGAGCGTTTTTGTTTTTTTTATTTTATTTTATTTGTTTACAAAGCCAACAGCACTAGTTAAATAATATAAACAGTTATAAATAAAAAGTATCATAGGCCAATTACGGGCTTATTTTATGCTTACGTGACTTGAAGACAGGCACAAAGTCTACAGAGAAAAATAGGTAAAATTAAATAAAAATCAAACAAACTAAACTAACTTTGAAATACAAAAATCAAGCAAACAGAATACTAAAATTAGGTGTAAAAATCATGACTGCAGACTGTACAGACTCCTGTCTGAGTACTGTGTGTGTGTGTGTGTGTTTAACTTGCGTGTGTGTGTTTGCGTGAGTGTGTGTGGGTGTATGTATGCTACGGGTAGAAGAAGTGAGTGAAATATGCGGAGTAATGAAAGATTAAAGACGCTATAGATTTTTAGATTTTATAACCATTCTACTCAAGACATCGCAAAAGTGACTGTTTAAAAGCCGCCCTTGACAAATGGAAAATGTCTATCCCTGAAAAACGCTTGTTGTAGGTGTCTAGTAGGCGACAACTTATAGATCCCTGCGCAAAATTCGTGGAAACTTGAGGGACATCAAAAAGTTTCGTGTGACGAGTACGTGTCAGAGGTGTGCGTAGAGTTAAGACGTTGCTTGTTAGGTCGGGGCAGTTAATGGTCCCGCGGCAGATGTCCGAAAGGAATTGCATGTCAATCAGCACTCGTCTCTCCTCCAGGCTTAGCAGTTGGTGAAGTCTACATGAGTCCTCGTATTTATCACAATGTGACCCCGTCCGAAAGTTCAGATGGCTGACGAATTTGCGCTGTATGCGCTCTATCATATTTTTGTATATTGTGTAATGCGGGGTCCATATGCAGCTACAGTACTCCAAAACGCTTCTTACGTAGGCGTAGTAGAGCGTGCAGACGCATTTGATGTCGCTGAAGGGATTGCTTACCCTTAAGACAAAGCCCAAGTTTTTATATGCTTTATTAGACATTGCCTCAATATGGTCTCTAAAAGTCAGTTTGAAGTCAAGTAAGACTCCTAGATCACGAACAACACTCACTTTTTGGATAACTCTGCCTTCAAAGTGATACTGACTCGTTACAGGTTGAGTGCGCCTTGTAAAAGTGATATGATTACATTTTGAAGCATTGACGTTTATTCTGTTTTTATCGTAATAGATCACAAGTCGGTTTAGGTCCTCCTGCAAGTGGTCACAGTCAATTTTTGAGTTTATTTTCATAAAAATTTTCTTATCATCAGCGTACAGAAGGAATCTTGCGTAGCGAAAACATAAACTAATGTCGTATAAATACGCCAAATAAAGCAGAGGTCCAAGGATCGATCCTTGTGGCACGCCTGAGGGGACCTCAATAAAATCAGACCTGTGCCCTCCTATGACGACCGCCTGGTTCCTACTTTCAATATATGCTTTTGTCCATCTTAGAAGATCACCCTTGATGCCAAGATTCTCCAATTTGCACAATAAAATGACATGATCCACTCTGTCGAAGGCCTTTTCAAAGTCCGTGTATATAACGTCGACTTGACCACGGTTGTCTATTTGTCTAAGAAGGTAATTAGTAAAGATAGATAAATTGGTAGTAGTGGACCTACTCTTTCGAAAACCATGTTGCTCATCGGGAATATTTTGTGAAATACATGCATAGAGTTGGGTATGAACAACTCGCTCCATAATCTTGCTAAAAACGTTCAAAACCGAGATAGGTCTGTAATGTTCAATAGCCACTTTGGACCCCTTCTTGTGCACAGGCACGATATGTGCAACTTTCCATACGGCTGGCACCACTCCCTCATGAAATGACCTATTTAGGATTATGGTCATAGGCACTGCAAGAGATTCGGCACAGTTTACAATTAGTATAGGCGGAAAACCATCGCTACCCGGACCCTTATTTTTATCTAGGGTTTTCAAAAGTTTGAAAATGTAATTATCCGTGACCGTTATTTTACTAAGGACATTCGGATAAAGTGGCTCAGGCAAATTAAGATCTGGGTAAGATGTCGCTGGGACACTAAACATACTTTCGAAGTATTTGTTAAAAGCTGTTGAAATATCTTCTTCATTTTGTAGAATAGTACCTTGATAAGTCATAGTTTTCGGATAACCTGTACAGTTCTTCCGCTTTGACTTAATATATGTCCAAAACAGTTTTGGGTTCTTTTTGATGTTTTCTTGAGCTCTAATTATATGAAGTTGGTAACATTGATCTTGGACAATCTTTTGTCTGCAACGGAGGAGTTTAAAGCTGTCGTAGTCACAAGGATTTTTATATTTCTTCCATCTAGCGTGATATTTTGATTTTTCTTTAATTATATTTATGAGTGCTCGACTATACCAAATGGGATACCGATGTGATCCACCCACAATGACCTTAGGGACATGTTTATTGATGGAGTCATTCAAACGCATATACAGCTCATTTACTGCATCATCAATTGGAACCGATTCCAGAAGACATTTCCAGTCAAAACCAGACAATTCAGAATTAATGGAAGTAAAATCAGCTTTTCGGAATTGGAATTTTAATCCTTTCAAAGGAGTCATAGCTTGAGTACAGATATCGTAAGATTCCATTTCAATGGCAGGATGATAAGGATCTTCTGTTACTACGGAAAAAAATGGCTTAATAACATTAACCGGAAAATTGCAGAACATTAGATCCAGAGTATTTCCGCAGCAATTCATAAAACTATTATACTGGTCTAATCCTAGAAATTGCACGAGATTTAACAGGTTCGAAGCTGCATTTTGTACCTCTACCGAGCCCTTTCTCAAAAAGATAGGTTCACCGGATCCCCACCTAAGACAAGGTAGGTTAAAATCACCGCCGACCAGAAAATAATCATCGGGGTTTTCGCGCGTAACATCACCTAACAAGTCCATAAAGAGTTGTAAACGATAAGGCAGTTTTCTGTCTGGGGGTATATATGCCACAGCTACATGTAAGTTCCGCGCAGAGCCAATTGAAGTGCTTGATATGGTAATCCAAATACACTCCAAGTCATGGCGACACCATTCGGGCCTTGGTTGGGAATGTAGAGCTCGTGCGCTCAATATAAATACTCCACCTCCAGGCGCTGCTGAGTCACGGTCTGCTCTTGTCATGTCGTAACTTCTAGGGTCTACCAATTCTGAGTTAAGAATTCCTTCACATAGCCAGGATTCAGTAATAAGGAGCAGGTCGTATTTTAGTGGGGAGACATTGTTGAAAAATGTATTTGTCTTTGTCCTTAAGCCTCTGACATTTTGATGCTATTATTCGTTTTTTTGCAATTTCTAACTTGTTTTCGTTTAAATTACGTACATTACTTTGTTTTCAATAATGAATAATGAACCAGGACCCTCAAAAAGAACCACTACCTTGCCAAATCGTGCAAAAAAAAGACTTAGAAGTGCTGAATTGGAAGATTTATTACTAGATTCGGACGAAGACATTTATGCAGGGAGTGATGTGGATGAAATTGACTATAATCCTAGTGAAGATAGCGAAAGTAGTTCAGAATCGGAAGATGATGGAATTCCGGACTTGGAGGTGGAACGTTCCAATGAAGTTGTAAGTGAACCACAGATATCTGCTCCTTCTGTTCAACAATCAATTCCTTCTCTTTCTTCTCCTATATCTCCGCCACCATCTGCACAATCTGCTTCACCGGTTGCTCAAAGCCTGCCTGATCAACCATCGAGAGCGGCATCCACGACGCGATGGAGTACTACTGACAGTAGTTCGATGAGAAAAGAGATTCCTTTTACTAGGACAAATGAGTTATTAATATTACCGCCGGATAATCCTAGAGGGTACCTTGATTTATTTCTTAGTGACGATTACCTACAAAAAATCGTCGATTGCACAAATAAATTCGCAGAAACCTGGAAGAGTTCCACTCATCAGCGCAAATCCCGAATTTCTAACTGGAAACAACTAACCATCGAAGAATTGAAAATTTTTATTGGCTTACTATACCACACAGGTACGGCAAAAATGAATCGTTTGGTTGATTACTGGAAAGTTCACCGATTATACAAATCTGTTTTCGCTCAATATATGTCAAGAAATAGGTTCCAGCTTATTTTAAGATGCCTGCATTTTGCTGAGCAAGAAAATGATGATGACCGCATGGGAAAATGCAGGCTGATAATAGAAAACTTCAATAATATGATGGAATCTATTTACTACCCCAATAAACATTTGTCGTTGGATGAATCGATGGTTTTGTGGCGTGGTAGACTAATTTTTCGACAATACATAAAGAATAAAAGGCACAAATATGGAATAAAACTTTACATACTTGCCGAACCCAATGGTGCCATTTTAAAAGTTCATGTTTATACCAGTACGTTGGACGAGACTGCCGGCAAAGGACACACAGAAAAAATTGTAAAAAAATTATTAGAAGGCAATTTGAATGCCGGCCATGCACTGTATATAGACAATTACTATAACAGCTACGATTTGGCTGTCGATCTATTGAAAAATGATACTTATTGCACCGGCACCCTAAACAAAAAACGCAAACAAAATCCATCTGAGGTCATGTCTAAAAAGCTAAAAAAAGGTGAAAATATATCATGCTATCGTAATGGTGTCCATATAGGCAAGTGGAAAGATAAAAGGGAAATTCATTATTTGTCCACCGAATTTTCAAATGAAATGCAAGAAGTGTCCAATAAGCGCGGCATCGTTACAATGAAGCCGACTGCTATTATCAATTACAATCAAAACATGTCAGGTGTCGATCTTCAAGACCAAATGCTTAGTTATTATCCTTGTGAAAGGAAGACACTTAGATGGTACATGAAAATTTTTGTTCACACGCTGATGATGAGTTTGATAAATGCCCGGATGCTATATAATAAATATTCCAACCAAAGAAGTCTGCCACTATATGATTTTAGAGAAAAAGTTATTGAATCGTTTTTGCCTGAAATAAATACAGCTCAACTGCAAAACACATTGCAGAGACATGGAGACGCGAATATTCAGCAACATAGGCTGACTAAAATTGAAAAAGTCATACCACGATCATTAGCCACTGGTAAAACTACAAACGCCGTAGCGAGAAAGGATTGCAGAAACTGTTATAAAAAACAAAAAAAGAGTAAACACTACCATGGAATGCAAGAACTGTCCTGGTAATCCTCCTCTATGTTTTGATTGCTTCTTTGACTTACATTATTGTACTCCCAAGTAAATTTACAATTTCTTGTGTGTCATTATTTTGTGGAAAGTTATGCCATTATGAAACTAAAATTATTATGTAACTTTAGTTCCTATAAATGTTTATTTTCTTAAATGCTAAAATCTATGAGTAATTAACATAATTATGTTGAAAGACTGCTAATAAAAATATAATGAGTATATATTATGTATTTTAATTTCTGTTTTGATCCATCAGTATAACTTATAAGCTTAAACTCCACATCACGCGAAATCGCGTTATAGGCCATATTGGTAATAATTGATTATGTATGGCCGAAAACGCGTTATCGCGTGATAAATATTTACGTCATGTAAAACCTACTTAGATAATATTTTTAAATTAAAGACACTATACAAAGTTATTTTAGTACATTACAACAATATTGAAAGAAAAATAATAGTTTGGCCATCTCACGAAGTCCAGCTTTTCAGGTCGGCAATGGACGTGTTACACGAATTATACGGATGAGAGGAGAATAACAGCGTTCATACGGAGAAGATTGTCAGACCCATCATCGTCGGAACCACCGTCGCAATCGTCTGCGCTACCGCCTACGCCTTCGCCATTACGTTCACCAACGGAGCCACCTCAGGTTGGGACATTCGATTTTACGAACAAATGCTTTCTCTGTACTGAAGTGATACCGGCTGATTTTGAAGCACAGAATCGAAAAAAGCCTGCACACTTGCGAATACGCATTCGCAACGTGAAAGACTTTTCCGTTATTCAAAAGACCGTGTCTAAGTATCTAGAAAATCAAGAAGACTCAAATTCACTGGCATTACGTGAACGCATTTGCAATGTTCCCGACACTGAAGGTGCCCATGCGAGATACCACGATCTGTGTATGTTGCGCCTTAAAACTCCTCTTAATATAACTGGAACAAAAAGAGGGCGACCACTCGATCGAATAGAAGAGGCGATGGAGAAAATCTATGATTTCATTTCTGAAAATGAAGAATGCAAATTCAAACTGTCAGAGCTTGAAAAACAATTGTACGAGGATTCTCGACTTGATCCTCGTACAATCAAGACACATTTGAAAAAGAAGTATGGTGACGATATTTGTATTTTCGATCTTCGAGGCCATGACGCATACATTTGTATGAAGGGTACGGGATACAATATCCTATCGTCAGCTTCGTATGACCAAAAAAAAATCAACCGAGAAGAAGAAAGATTGCGAGTTGTTAAAGAAGCAGCTGCTATCGTTTTGGAAGACATTCGGTCAAACCGATATGATATGGACACATATCTGGCTTCTGACAATTTCATGAAAGATGTTGATTCATCGGTTCCGAAGTCACTGAGTTTGTTTTTGAGTGAAGTGATACAGAAGAAAAAAAAAGTTCACCAGAGAAGTTGGTCGCAAAATGTACCAGCATTGCACATACAATTATTAGTGCAGTTAGACCTCGTTCGTTTCTCTCACCTTTACTACTGGGAGTCAGGGCTTTTCTGTACAGAAAATTCGCTTCGCGGCATCTCGTTGACGTCTTGGCAGCGTTGGGATTTTGTTCTCCATATAAGGAAGTTCTGCTTTTTGAGTCGTCGTGTATTCAACGTCCGCAACCCGAAATATTACAAAGTGCATTCTCGCAATTCGTCTTCGACAACGCTGACTTTAATGTAAACACACTGGATGGGAAAGGGACATTTCATGCAATGGGAGGAATTACTTGCATTACCCCTTTCGATGCGATGAGTCGAGATGTAGTGATTCCGCGTGCATCAGGGAAAATATTGGCAACGGAGTTAGGCCATTTCGGACATGTGGCAATTGTCAACTACGAAAAAATAAATACAAGTGAGAGGAATACTGTCGTTGCAGCAGACATCAATGTTCTTCGTCCGATTGATGGAAAGACTCTGCCTACGATGGCTGACTTTATATGGCTGTATGGCAAGTGGTCTATGGCTCTAAACATTCCTGGTTGGAACGGTTTCATGGAAGATGTCACAAGAGAAAAAAGCTTTGCGAAATCAAGAATCCTTTGCTTACCATTTATCGACGCACCACCATCAGAATACAACACAATTTATACCGCTCTGCTAACGGCTGTTGAAAAGTGCAAGGCAACCCAGCAGCTTTCTTGCATCGTGACTTTTGATCTGCCAGTATACATGAAAGCCTTCGAAATAATTTCTGATGCCGAACCAACTTCTCCGATGAAAAATATCATTCTTCGCCTTGGGGGTTTTCATTTATTGATGTCATTTCTTGGCACGATAGGCTACACTATGGCAGGCAGTGGGCTGACAGCGCTCTTCGAACTTATTTATGCTACTAATAGCATTGACAAAATCATGTCAGGCCACGGGTATTCGAGAGGTGTCAGAGGACACACATTGATTCATCAGTCACTAGCAAGAATAATTATGGATGGCACTGAATTTACTGAAGAAGAACGTGACGAAATTGATTTCGTGATGAATGATACCGAAAAATCTGCCGTTCTCACTGCCTCAGACAACATCATAATTAGAGCTGCTTACGAAAAATTCAATGAAGAATTGCAGAATATTGAGAAAAAAGGCCCGACTGCAAAGCTTTGGATCCAATATTTCCGGATGGTAACATTAGTAAAGCATTTTATAGAAGCTGAACGGTCAGGCAATTGGACTCTGCACCTCGACACAATACAAAAAATGTTACCATATTTTCATGCTAGTGGGCATTTTCTTTATGCGAAAGCTGCCCACTTGTATTTGCAAGATATGGCGGGATTGCCGAATAAAATGTCCGAAGTGGAATTCAAAAAATTTACCGAATGTGGTTACTTCACGATACGACGAACAAATAAATTCTGGTCTGGCATAATGACAGATATGACGATCGAACAAACATTAATGCGGTCTATGAAAACGTCCGGAGGTCTTACGCAAGGTCGAGGAATTACAGACAGCACACTCACTAGATGGACTTTGGGGATGATCTACATGCAAAATATCTGTGAACAAATGGAAAACTTCTGCGGCGTGTTCAGTGCAGCGTCAGAACAACATGTCGATATGCGGAGCTCACGAATTACTCGGGATAGCACAGACGTCGAGAAAGTCTCTAATTGGTTTGCTGAACACCCTCCGTTCATCGAAAGCACAAACGTATTGTCACTTAGCACAGGAATTCTTGGAGATTCATCCATCAACTGCCATCAGTGTTTGGAAATTGGCACGGCGTTATTAAGTCAGATGGTCGGGAAAAATTTAAATTCTTTCCACTTCCAGAGAAAGAACAAAGTGCTTCCTATAGCAGTTATGTCCAGCAGTATCAAAATGGATTCAACACCGATTCCAATTGATCCATTACTGCTTTTCCAAAGGATGTGCATCTCAAAAGAATCGCCAGAAGATTTAGTGAATCATCTGAAGTATGAGCTTACGCCTTACCCTCTATCATTATTCACGGGAGAAGGAATGCGGCATGGAACGAAATCAACGCTATACAACTGTTTCCGGTCACTGTCAGCCAACACAAGCTTGGGACCGAACAGAATTGTTGTTGTGGATGGAGGTTTTCTGTTACATCGTGTTGTGTGGGATCGCAATTCCTCATACCAAGAAATTTGTCTCAAGTATGTTGCGTACGTACAAAATCATTTTGGCCTCAATTCAGTGGTAGTTTTTGACGGATATCCTGAAGATATTAGTCTCATGGGTACGAAGTCCTGCGAACGTCTTCGCCGATCGAAAAATAACTTTTCCGCCTATATTCTTATCACCGAGACAATGATTGCGACAACTCCTCAAGAGAAGTTCTTGGCCAATGACAGCAATAAATCTCGCATGATAGCAATGTTACCGAAAGAACTTGAAAAATCTGGAATTCGTGTCGAACAAGCTTTGGAAGACGCTGACACGCTGATAATTCAAACAGCTATGTGTTTTTCTCCGCATTACGAGACAGTCATCGTCGTGGGTGAGGACGTCGATCTACTAATATTGTTGACCGCATTGGCGCAGCAAAAAGAAAATATCTATTCCCGCAAACCCGGGAAAGGACGCACTCCAGAATCGCTATACAGCCCACGTTGTTTGAAGTCGGAGTATGGTGAAAACGTTAGAGAAAACCTTCTGTTTTTACACGCAATCAGCGGTTGTGACATAACGTCAGCTCCGTTTAAAATTGGAAAAAACAAAGCTCTGACAACATTAAAGAATCACGAAAAATTGCTAGCGGATGTGGCATTATGTATTCAAAGATAGAAAAAGCGATCCCAACAGTATTGCTGAAGCTGGCGAACGCTTTTTTATTGCTCTGTATGGAGGTAACAAAACCGAAAAGTCCATCGACTTCCTCCGATACAAGAACTTCGGTAAGTTAGCTCGGAACACCAAGCTCAACTTAGCAATTCTACCACCGACGGAGGATACAGCCCGTTACCTTTCCTTCAGAGTATATCATCAAGTTCAAAGTTGGCTGGGATTTCACCATGACCCGAAAGAATGGGGTTGGAAGCGCGATGCGGGTCGCTTATCACCGATCAAAACGACAAAAGCTCCCGCGCCGCAAAGTTTGATGGAAATAATATCTTGCAAATGCAAAACGAATTGCGGAGCTGCCTGCGATTGCCGAAAAAGTGGCTTGAAATGTTCGATCATTTGTTCAAATTGTAGTGGCCAAACATGTGATAACTCAACTCCAGCCGCGGACGACAGCGACGAGGAGGATACACCGAATGTATCTCTCATACATTCTTCTGATGCAGGTAACATGGACTTGGAAGAAGAAAATTTGCAAACCTTCCAAAATCGCCCTTCCGGTTGTAAACAGCGAAAAATTTTATAAATCTAAAATCGACGAATAAAATTTATCAAATACAATTTATTAAATTAATATTCTGCGATCCCGATTTGTAAACAGCGACTTATATCGCGCAAATTTGGAAACATGAATAAATTTTCATTCCTTTTTCCAATAATTCGTTAAAATATTTTTATTGTGCAAAATTTCCTTTTTAATCTTTCATTTCCCTCTTTTTCACGATAAATATAATAGTTACCGTCTCCATGCTAATTTTTTTCAATTATACTTTTTGGTTTGCATGCCAGAGTAACGTATTACCGCTCGTCGCTGATTTTCGATTCCAGGTGACAATTTTTATTCAGCTAGAACTCAGCAACTAACAGTAACTTCAGTCTGTGTTTAGCGCTACCAGAAATCAGACGTTCGCGCGTGCTCATACGTTGCACTCAGAGGTGTCCAATCTTTGGTACAGTTTTGTCGTGCTACACAATGAAGTGTGATCTCTGCAACTCGTCGATCAATGATAGTGTGATTTGTGGTGGCTGTAACAAGTGCCTGGGTTTTTGCTGCGCAAATGTTACAGAAGTTGGGTACCGTAGGTTAGGTGCGGAACGAAGAGCTAACTGGAGGTGCTTATCATGTAAGGGCGGCAGCGATTCCCCAGCTCGACCAGCACCGTCTACTGAAACCACCGACTCCAGTGGCAGTACTGGGACAACTTTTGACTCCATTATGGCCGAACTAAAGGATATGAAGCGTCACCTACTTAGCCTTCCCAGTTTGGTTCAAGATGTCAAGGATATCAAGAGCGAGATGGCGGAGGTGAAAAACTCCTGCGAGTTCAACAATGCCAAATTGAACGAATTTGGAGTAAGAGTAACTGACCTAGAAAATAAAGTTCCTGAACTGCTTAATTTGGAAACCAAGCTTGTCTCAATGGAGGGTGAAATGGCTGATCTCAAACAGGAGCTGGCAAATCGGGATCAATGGACTCGACTGAACAACGTCGAGATTAAAGGTGTCTCATTAAGCAAAACCGAGAATTTGTTTTCTATTTTGGAGAATATTAGCGATGCAGTTATACACACATTCCCGAGGTCAAGCATCAACTATATTTCCAGAGTTCCGCTGCAAAACTCCAAGGATAAATCTATTATCGTGAGCTTCGTAAATCGATATGTCAAAGAAGATTTTATTGCGTCTGCACGTACAAAAAAATGTATTCTACCCGGCGAAATCGGATTTGATACCAGTCAGAAGATATACGTGAATGATCACCTCACACCGGACCAGAAGAAGCTACTGACGAAAACTAAGAGTACACTAAAAGCCAAAGGATACTTGTATGTATGGGTTAAATTCGGAAAAAATCATGTAAGGAAAAATGACTCCACACAAGTCTCAATCATCTATAGGGATTCTGATTTAAACAAAATGGTCTAGATTGTTTCCGAAAACTAATTTTAATACTGTTATTACTCTTAGTTATACTTTCTTTGTGTATGCCAAACAAATGTTTTATTTGTTTAGCTAATAATATTGTTCATAAAGCTCGCCTTAGCCACTCTAATGTCATCAAAAGGTTTGGAACCCCTGCATTAACCGGCCGTCGCTCGACAGCCCATTGTTTGTCTTATCAGTTTTTTAATGCGCTCGCCATTCAATGCCGTATGCCTACAGTGATCGACGAATTAATTCTTAGAATACGCTGTGAATCTACCTACTATTTCGTATTTCTTTATTTGATTTACGCTGTTCATATATACCTTGGTTTAATATACAGATTGTTTCTTTATGATACGATTAAACCCTATGTTGTGTCCGCTTCTCTGCTCAGAAACTATAGACTGCTATTTCACGTTACATTAATAAGCAAAGGCCCGTTCTCTTTTATAAAATATAGTTACTCAATTGCTAATTGTTATATCAATTATGATGGCTACTAATAAGATACCATATTACCCTCCTATTTATTACCAGAATGTTAGGGGCCTCCGTACAAAAACATTAACTTTCTTTCGTAGCCTCTGTAGATCGTCCTATGATATTTTATTTCTGACGGAGAAGTCTCCGTCGTATAACCAAGTGGTTATACGACGGAATTTCTAGCAGCGAACTATTTGATGAGCGTTATTTCATGTGGCGTCGCGATCGCGACTATGAGTCCACTGACCAGACTAGGGGAGGCGGAGTTTTAATTGCCACGCGTAAAGACCTGGCTGTGACTCCTCTAACTGCGTTCCATAGTACCGCTGAGGACCTATGGGTAACACTTTCCTTAAGCAGTGGTAACACTCGTATTAAGCTTCATTTGTGTGTGCTATATTTATGCAAACAAAATAAAGGTAATTCTTTCTCCCAGCAGTTGTCTAACTTCTTAGACAAACTGAACTTTGTAGTAATGGATAACCCATCAGATAAATACTTATTAATTGGCGACTTCAATATGAGTAGTATAATTTGGAACATGCATAACTCAGTATTAGTACCTAATAATTATTTTACTACAGATGAGTGTTTATTTATCGACGAATTAAATACCTTGGATTTTCTACAGTACAATAGGGTCACTAATGAATTCGGAAAAATTCTAGACTTGGTTATCTCAAACGGTGAGGTTGAAGTGACCGAATGCCAAGGTCCATTGGTTCCCTTTGATCCTTACCATAAAGCATTAACTGTTACTATTAAATTCATTAAATTAACTCAATTAAAAGCTTCCCCCTGTAAAATATATCTGTATAATTCTGGGGATTATGACTCCATTAATAGGGAATTTTGTAATGTCGATTGGGACAACGAACTATCTTCAAGAAGTTTTGATAGTGCCATCGATTTTTTCTACATTAAATATAGACAACTAAGGGAACAATACATAAAACACAAAATTATAAAACCCGATTTTTATCCTAAATGGTATTCCGCAGCCTTAAAAAGGCAATGAAAGAGAAAGAAAAATATCATAAAAAATATAAGATCTATGGCAACATATCCGCTTATAATTCATTTGTGTTTCAACGTGATAGGGTTAAATACCTCGAGAATCACTGTTTTCAAAAGTTTATAGAAAGTACAGAAGATGCTATAGAACGTAATCCCAAGCGATTTTCGGCATTTTTGAAATCCCGCTCTGATTCTAAAGGTATACCTAACTGCATGAACTATGATAATACGCAACTAACTACCGGTAATGATATATGTAATGCTTTTTCGTCTTATTTTAATTCTAACTTTCTACATACACGGTCCGACTCAAACTCTTTGATCAAAGAAACAGTTGAGCCTAACACATGCTGTCATATAACATCAATTGAAGTCAGCGTTGATGTATTGAAGCACATGCTGCTAAAACTAGATCCTGCCAAATCAGCTGGCCCGGATGATCTACCAGCGCAGTTTCTAATTAAGTGCGCTGACACTTTGTCTAAGCCGATTTTATTATTATTCCAAAGATCTTTCACAGAATGCGTGGTACCGTCCATTTGGAAAACCGCCTTTATTACTCCCGTCCACAAGAAGGGACCCAAGACCGACGTCACTAATTATAGACCTATTTCTAAATTATGTGTGCTATCAAAGGTCCTAGAGAAGTTTGTCCACCGGCAGGTCTATGATGCTCTAAAAACATCCTTCAGCAATACCCAGCATGGCTTTCTGCAGCGTAGGTCGACAGTATCCAACCTTATCATCTTAAATGAGTTTCTCACAAATTCGATGGGTAATGGTCAACAAGTGGACGTAATCTATACTGATTACAGTAAAGCCTTTGACAGGATAGACCACTCTATACTATTGAAGAAACTATCTGATGGGGGAATCAGGGGTGATCTTTATAGATGGTTTTCATCCTATATAAGCAACAGGTCTCAGGCAGTAGTGATCAACAACTTCACATCCAGTTGGGTCACTATACCCAGCGGTGTGCCACAGGGATCTCTCCTGGGGCCCTTGATTTTTGCCTTAATAGTCAATGATATTGATAAATGTTTTCGTTTTACCCGACTTCTTAGCTTTGCTGATGATATGAAGATCTTCGCCAGAGTAGCATCAACTGCTGTCATGACTGATATCCAGTCTGACCTGTCACGTCTAGATGATTACTGTCAGTTGAACAAATTAGACTTGAATCCTAGTAAATGCACTGTAGTCACATTCACGCGGAAGCAGAATATTATCCCTACTTGTTATACACTTAAAGGTCAAACATTAAATAGATCGTACCATGTCAGAGACCTAGGTGTCGAACACGATGCTAAGTTATTATTTGACAATCTCGTAAATAAAATTATAACTAAGGCATCTCGGTCACTGGGTTTTGTCATGCGCAGTTCCTCATGTTTCCATAGGGCAAAGACCTTGAAAATCTTATATTGCACTCTCGTTCGAAGCAACCTCGAATATGCTTCGCAAATTTGGAACCCCAGATACCGTATCTATATTGACAGAATTGAAGCTATTCAAAGAAAATTTATGAAGTTTATGTGCTACCGGTTGAAATACCTATACAAGTCGAGTAACTATCTGGCGCTATGTAGAAAATACCATCTCTTACCCCTAGAAATTCGGCGCAGAGTCGCGGACACAATATATTTACTAAAAATCATTGAGGGACTAGTGGACTGTCCCGAGCTCTTAGGTAAATTATCATTTACGGTGCCTACAAGATCTAGGCGCTTCGTTCCCCCACTTTTTATTCCACAGGTGTCAACCAATTAAGAGTAAAATGCATTTCTTCGGCGGGCTTGTACTAGCGTAAATCAAATCTCATACGAATTAGACCTAGATGTATTCAATTGCAGTATAGCGGCTGTCAGGCGACACATTAATGGTATTTTTTTTTAATGCAGATAAACAAAAAAAAATAATTAAAAAATTTATGCATATTGCATTGTCATTAATGGTACGATAGCAGGGCGTCTCATTTAGTACCTAGCAGTAACTAAATGAGACGCATTGCTATTGCTTACCTAGGTTTCTAGGTTACCCAGGTCTTGCATTGTATTCTATAGCTACATCTGCCTAATTTACTGAGTGATATGAGCTCTGCTGTTTGTGCAGCGAGCGACGTTGTATTATTTTAAGTTTAAAATTCTTATTTTTAAATTGTTTACTATAAGTGTGAACCTGTAATTGGCTTTCTGTATCCCTACACTATATACTATTTTATTGTAATAGCTGTTGGTTCACCATAGATCTCTAAATAAATAAATAAATAAATAAATAAATAAATTTTTATTCAGCTAGAACTCAGCAACTAATCATTTTGCAAGAAAAAGTTTTATACAAAATTTGTAGAAAATTTTATGCTCTCTCCTCATTCTCATTTTATGTATCTCCAGAAATTATTGAGTTACTTTGCAAAAACAAAAAATTTGGTTTGTTTTACTTAAGGGGAAAAGTTTGGTATATAAAAGATGGGAAATTTTGTTCTCTACAAAAAAGATCTCTTCGGTTTTTAACGTAAAACTTACCGTTTCCGAGATATATGCAAAAAAACGGTTTCCAAGATGGCGGCTAACGCTCACGGTTTCGGGCGACAGAAACTCGGTTTTATACTTAGGAGGCACCCTCTGACTTAATCCAATCGAAAAATCACGTAGAAGGATTTTATGCAGAGCGTACCGATTTTTGGTGCTAAAATTCCTGGACTATTGTTCGCTACAATATTTTACTCAAAAAATAAATTAACAGACGACGGAGAAAATTATACCATGCAAATCAAAGTTTTGAAAAACCATACCCACGTAACGGGGTTCTTCCCCTAATTTTTCGGAAACTCGACGTGTTAGCACACAAGCACTCTGTCTGGCCAACGGAGAGTGGCTAGTTGTAACATGAAATAGGATGACGCAGCATTGGGCCGCGAAGTTAGGGATGTGCAAGTGGCTTTATAATGATCCACGCAAATCAGTAACTGCCCCGGGACAGTTAATTAATTATTGTGTTTTCTTCACCGGAGGCTAAAAAGCAGCTTAAAGTTTCGAAGCACTTTTTTATGGATGGTACTTACAAAGCGAGTTTAAGATGTTTTCAGCAAATATATTGTATTCATGGAGATATCGGAAGTAGCTCAAAAAATACCAACATAGTACCACTACACACCAGACAGCACCAGCCTATTCCATTCTGTCCTAGTTAATTCGATCTCAAGTGCCAGAATGACAGCCCAGTAAGGTTACTGTGGATTTTGAAAAAGCTGCAATTAAAGCATTGAGAGAAATGGACATTGAAACTAAGGGTTGTCATTATCATTTTTCAAATGCAATCCTTAGGAAAGCGAAAGAGTTAAAGTTGCCTAAGAGTAGGTACACAAAAAGATTAATCCCTTTGTGTATAAATCTGGCATTTTTCCCACTACAACTGATTACTGCTGGCTGGAAATATATACAAAATGAAATGGAAATGTATGACGAACAATTTCAGGTATTTAAGGACTATTTCCAAAATCATTGGATGAAAACAGATTTTCGAAAAATATGGTGTGTTTATGGTGAACGGCACCGGACAAATAATGCAGTCGAGGGTTGGCATCATGCCCTGAATATAAACGCTATAAGGCGTTTTTAGGCTAGAAGAAATTTCTTTAGAAATATGTAAGTCCGCCTTTGCACGTATTTTTTATCACAGACATGTTATTATAGTTATATTATGTTCTTTTTATTGTGCAATAAACTTTAACAAATTTTTTTTCAGGTTGGTTGTGCAATAAAGTGACCTTCATCTATCTACACTGCTTTCATGAAGGACCAAACAAGAGTCTTGACAACCAAACAATACAGCAATTGCTCGCCTGATACAACACAAAATATACTAATTGAATCCATAATCAACGACCACTGTAAGGAAGCAATAGAAGGAAGGGAACCAGCACCTAGAATTTATAAAAGAGCTCCAGTAAAAATAACAGACCAGGGTTTGGACTTAGCCGCTGAAAAACCTATCCCAAGTTTTAAAGAAAAAAAAGACTATATATACCGGCGACGCAACAAAAATGTTTCTAGTGGACTGGACTTCGAGGTAATTATTTATAAAACATGTGCTTATGTTGTTGAAATATACTGCGAAG
This sequence comes from Yponomeuta plumbellus, assembly GCA_947310845.1. NCBI lineage: Eukaryota > Metazoa > Arthropoda > Insecta > Lepidoptera > Yponomeutidae > Yponomeuta > Yponomeuta plumbellus. The sequence continues at coordinate 21,402,710 of OX371191.1, read as the reverse complement.
TGATTCAAGTTTTTTTTTCTTATAGATGCCAAACCAGTTCAAAGAATCTATTCTAGCCAATTATAGCCACAAAACAGGCAGAATTATTGTGTTTTCTTCACCGGAGGCTAACAAGCAGCTTAAAGTATCGAAGCACTTTTTTATGGATGGTACTTACAAAGCGAGTTTTAGATGTTTTCAGCAAATATATTGTATTCATGGAGATATCGGAAGTAGCTCAAAAAATACCAACTTAGTACCACTTGTCTTTGCATTGATGACACACCAGACAGCACCAGCCTATTTCATTCTGTTCTAGTTAATCCGATCTCAAGTGCCAGAATGACAGCCCAGTAAGGTTACTGTGGATTTCGAAAAAGCTGCAATAAAAGCATTGAGAGAAATGTACCTACATCGAAACTAAGCGTTGTCCGTTCCCAAGTTTTAAAGAAAAAAAGACTATAAAATATTATATTGTCATAATCATTTTTCAAATGCAATCCTAAGGAAAGCGAAAGATTTAAAGGAGAAGAAGAAGGAAGCAAGGTATTTAGCAAAAGGCAAGATAAAAGGTAGCCGAAGCCGGCGGGCGGCGGCGTTTTTAGGCTAGAAAAAATTTCTTTAGAAATAAATCGGCCTTTTCACGTACCTATTTCTTATCACAGACATGTTATCAAAGTTATATTATGTCTTTTTTATTGTGCAAAAAACTTTAACAACTTTTTTTCTGGTTGGTTGTGCAATAAAGTGACCTTTATCTATTTACACTGTTTTTATGCAGGGCCAAGCAAGTGTCTTGACAACCAAACAACACAGCAATTGCTCGCCTGATACACTAGAAAATATAATTGAATCCATAATAAATGACCACTGCGAGGAAGCAATAGAAGGAAGGGAATCAGCACCTAGAATTTATAAAAGAGCTCTAGAAAAAATAACAGACCAGGGTTTGGATAAAGCCGCTGAAAAACCTATCCCAATTTTTAAAGAAAAAAAGACTATAAAATATTATATACCGACGACGCAACGAAAATGCTGGCGTCAGGAAATGTAATGTTTCTAGTGGACTGGACTTGGAGGTAATTATTTATAAAATGTGTGCTTATGTTCTTGAAATATACTGCGAAGTGATTAAGTTTTTTATTCTTATAGGTTCCAAACCAGTTCAAAGAATCTATTCTTGCCGATTATACTCGTAGCGACGAAACAGCCAGAATTATTGTGTTTTCTTCACCGGGCGGCTAAGGAGCAGCTTAAAATTTTTGGTTACGCCTGATTGGCAATTGGCACGGGCTGTTGGTTGCGATCGCATGGTGAACATTGAGAGGGGCTCGTGGAGGCTTAGGAGTGGATGCAAACTTTGGTTTCTCCCTTCGTGGATTCCGCGGGTCAATCCAGCCAGCACTTGCGCTGGACTCCTGGCCGAAAACCAACTAAATTTGAAGTGACAGTGACAGTGACAATCAAATTCAATACAGACGTTTTATTGGGATTGAACACGAAAGTCGCAATCAGTTTTTCCGCCGCATTTATCTAATATATACTACCCTGTGCACTACCCTTTTGGACTACCAGAGGCTGGGACCATCCGGCGCCCATCTACGCTGCCGCGATCGTCCTTCGCCATCCGCGGGGCGTTAAACCAAGGTACGTCTTTCCAAGCTTTCATTCGAGCTACAACGAGCGAACGAGCACATTCCTGGTTTTACCAATTTGGTCGCATATAATATACAGTCCACCCAATTGCCGCTCTCGCCGCACCATATTTTGGTCTTCGAGCCGCACGGCCGGGATTTAGTGCAATCCCACCTCGCTTTACTCGCTCTCGTTGGTTACGTAGTTCATATCTCCATTACGCTCATTACATTAAATTCGCATCTGCTCTGGATTTCACCGTGTCTTTTTCTGTTGTTCTGTCGCAACACGGCATATCTCCAGAACAGAGTTCAATTCCAATCGTTTCACATTATAACAGCATAGTACGCCGCGAGTAGACTGCTATTTTATTTTTTCTCGCGTCTTCTCGTGGCTACTATTTGTATAGTTCACGCGTACGTATTTGCCTATTATATCTCGCACCTATCGTAGATAATTTAATAATTTCACTGCCGCACTATAATACAGTATCGTATTGATAAATACATATAAAACCGCCCCCCAGTTATACAGGGTGTTATTCTTTTTTTTGTATTGGTTTATTTATGAGGTATATTGCACTATTTGCCGAATTCAAATAAAATAATTCAGTTTGGTAATTGTTTATAAACTGAGTGTTCTCTAATAATAAAATTTAGTGAGATATTAAGTAGACACTTAAACTTAACTTCAAACCGTCCCGATCTTGTCAAGATGGCTGAATCAGAGAGAAGACTTAGGCTCTTGGAGGGGAAACGTGAGATGTATTTTTCTCAAATCTCCGCCGTTTCTTAATCTATATCCAAGGTCAAGGACGTAACTGCAAAACAGATGTTTCTGTCACAAGCGCGTCATGTGGAACAACATGACAACTGTGGATAGTATAAATCTTCTCAATTTAGAAATTAATCCCGATAACATGGTAAACTACCAGTCGGTAAGCGCCTTTGACGGGCTATTCTGCTTCGTAAAAGAAGCCGCACATCGGTTTCGTATAAAGTCGAACGACGAACCTTCCCATGTTTCTCAGAGTGTAATGGAGACAAAAACAGACCAACCATCAGACCAACCCAGAATGTTTTATCTAACGACCGGGTTCTTAACAGGCAGGGCTCCCAGAAACAGCCACTGTGGAACACGTTGGGAGCCATCAGGAGATGCTGCCCAGTCGTCAAGCGTATCCTCCACTGCGCTCGCACGAGCGTCGCAGCGAAACTTTCATCAACAATAGGAAAAATTGTCCGTTCACTCTTCCCCAAACCGACATTCCACCCCCAGCCCAGTCTACGACCTACCTTGATAAATTAAAAAAAGTGGAAATATAAGTCAGAGGGGGAAACTGAAGGGCGCTGCAAAAATGTTGTTCTCTAGCGATGCAATCGCTCCCGACTTTGCGGAAGTGCTGTTGAACTTGAGGGGAAAACACCCCTTTCCACATACAAGTCATCGAGATAAATATCCTAGAAGCCATGATGTCATAAAAAAAACGGCTCAGCTAACAACCTGGACGGTCTCAGCACGCAGCACCTAAAAGATGTGGTATGTGGTCTAGTGGACTGGACTTGAAGGTAATTATTTATAAAATGTGTGCTTATGTTGTTGAAATATACTGCGAAGTGAATTAAGTTTTTTTTTCTTTTAGGTGCCAAACCTGTTCAAAGAATCTATTCTTGCCGATTATAGCGACGAAACAGGCAGAATTATTGTGTTTTCTTCACCGGAGGCTATGAGCAGCTTAAAGTTTTGAAGCACTTTTTTATGGATGGTACTTACAAAACGAGTTTAAGATGTTTTGAGCAAATAAATTGTATTCATGGAGATATCGGAAGTACTCGTAGCTCAAAAAATACCAACATAGTAGGTACCACTTGTCTTTGCATTGATGACACACCAGACAGCACAAGCATATTCCATTCTGTTCCAGTTAATCCGACCTCAAGTGCCAGAATGGCACCCCAGTAATGATGGATTTTGAAGAAGCTGCAATTAAAACATTGAGAGAAATGGACATCGAAATTAAGGGTTGTCACTATTATTTGTCAAATTCAATCGTTAAGGAAAAGGAAATCGTTAAAGTAAAAGAAAGCGAAGGAGTTAAATCAGCCTACAAATAAGGACACAAAAAGATTATCTCTTTGTGTATAAATCTGCCATTTCTACCACTGCAACTGATTACTGCTGGCTGTAAATATATACAAAATGAAATGGAAATTTATGACGAACAATTTCAGGTATTTAACCTCCTCTGTCCTGACCTTGAAAATAACAATTAAAAACCATTGTTATGGTGCACATGTGAATCCAGGGTTTTAAGAGGTTAAGGACTATTTCCAAAATTATTGGATGAAAACGGATTTTCCAAAAATATGGTGTGTTTATGGTAAACGGCACCGGACAAACGACGAGGGTGGGTATCATGCCCTGAACATAAACATAAATAAAAACGAGGTTAATTAGCAACAGTTACGTACATATTTGCGCCTTTTGGTTTCGAAACGATGGGCACATGGGGCTCAAAGGATGTTCAAGGACCTAGCGGCGCGCCTAGTCGACGCATCATGAGACCAGAGAGCTGGCGCGTATCTCGACCAAGGGCTAAGCCTGGTCATCCAAAAGACCATATCGCCAGCGTTCTGGGCTCATTTCCGCGAGACAGTGACCTTGTAGATGTTTTATTTGTAAATATAGAATCTAAGATATAAGCCTCAGTTCATAGCACGGTCGGACTCATTGGTAAAATTGTTTCCCCGTATCTTGGAGATGTAGAGGTCGCGTGCTTGGCTGAGGCCAAGAGCTCCTGGTCTGACGCAGCCGGTCCGAGCCACGACCTACCGACAAATACGGCATTGCAGCGGCTTTGGGACGAGCCACTCTGCATCCAGGGTCGTAAGGACCTCATTGATACTGCAGTGAATGATGCGGAGCGTGCTCGTCTCTTAGCGTGCTTTGAGTCAGAGTCGGGCTGCTGGCTGAGGGCCCTCTCATCAGCGAGCATAGGTACGCTTTCAGACAGGACTACCTTTAGCCTGGGAGTTAGTCTGAGACTGGGGGCTACGACTAACGAGTTAGGTCACCATGGCCTGGTTTGCCGCCGCAGTACTGGACGTCTGTCCAGACACGCTGCCCTGTATGACGTCATTCGTCAGGCCCTTGTCAGCGCAAGCGTGCCCGCTGTACTAGAGCCGAGTGGGATAGCACGCGACGATGGCAAGAGGCCCGATGGAATGACGCTCATCCCGAGGAAGAATGGGCGGTCGCTGGTCTGGGATGCAACGTGTGTAGATACCCTTGTACATTCCCATGTCCAAGCGACCGCCTGCCATGCGGGCGCGGCGGCAAATATCGCAGAGTCAAACAAGAGGCGCAAATATGCAGCTTTGGGGTAGAGACTCTGGGGCCATGGGTCCCGGAGGCGCGACTCCTCTTTAAGGAGATCTCGTCGCGCCTAGTTGATGCCTCTGGAGATCCGAGGGCTGGTGCCTACTTTGGCCAAAGGCTAAGTCTCGCCGTACAGCGAGGCAATGCCGCTAGCCTTCTCGGAACTCTACCGGCCGGCTCCAATATTTTATTTAAATTAGAAAATAGCTTTAGTTTAGTTTTTTATATTATTATTAGTTTCAGTTTTGTAAATACTATGTAATTACTTTTCTGTTATGTTATATTTTAATACAGTATTGAATTGAATTGATTGGAATATGGTAATATACACGGTGGCCGGGGGAATGACGTCAAAAAAAAAAAATTAGGTCCCTCGTGTCATGGGGTATCCGAATCACCCCCATGTAGGTTCCGCGATTTTTCATAGTTTCGGAGTTATGATTTTTTTTCTGAATTTTTATGGATTTTCGCCTTATCAATTTTCAAAATTTCTAAAATAAAAAACTAGAAACTTTTTTCAATTACTTTTTTTTGTAACTGAATCTTCATAAGTTGTTCTTCTATGCATAAAATAATCAGCTTCGTAACTTTGATAAAAGTTATTAAAGTGTTGGTCTTAAGTCAAAAATTTACGTTCGGTAAATTATGACTTGAATTTTCAAAAATAAATTAAAAATCCAAACAGATGTTTTAATGGTTTCTTATTTAGCTTCAGAAATGCGCAAGACTCTCAGATTTCATAATCATTAAAAAAAAGTACTGCTTAACGAGCTACTTTGTGTACATTCGGCCTTCGAAGACAGCGAGGTGAAGAATTATTAAAATTAACATTATTTTTTTTCTGCCATTTCGTCTTTTCTTAGGTTATTAATGAACGAGTCGTCATCATCATGATGAATAACAGTGGTTTTGTCAATAAAACACAGATTAAAAAATTTGGAGGCATTTTCCGTTTTACAGTAATTAATTTTGCGCGGTCCGTTCTCGTGGGTCATGGGTTGTAAATGCAGACGCAACTTTTTACCTGTAATAACAATAGTCTTTGAGGATAGGAGGCCGCCGAACTATTGCTATCTCTCTCACTCTCAGCGGTAAGAGTGAGAGGGGCAGCGCAGCAGAAGCGAACACAAAACAAGTTTGTACCTCAGTCGTTCTCACTTTGTGTGTACTGCTACACGTGTCTTCATTTTGTTTTACCTCACTGTCTCATTTTGTCCGCGGATTCCGCTGCCTACTTATTTGACTACTTTGCTCGTTAATTGGACTGTGTCTTGCATACTGATTTGGACTTTGTTTACTTGGAAGTGTAAAAGATGAGTTAGACGTTAAGTGAATACGCAGAAATGCACTATTTTTATGGAGTTGCACAAGGAAACGGCCTTGAAGCAGCGCGACTGTATCGCGAACAACTTCAACGTCGTGGTGGGCCGCAACCTGAGCATTATCCCGACCATCGCGTTTTAATTAACACGCACAATACCTTAATGGCAGGCCGCATTCCTGGCCAACGAGGCGATAGGGAAGGAATCCCTAGAGTTGACCCGGATCGCAGAGAAGTTGTGCTCGAAGAAGTTCAACGAAATCCTTCCACGAGTACCAGAGCTATGGCTCGTACTCTGAACATCCCAAGAACTTCTATCCAAGACATACTTCACGATGAAGGATATCATGCGTTCCATATCCGACGAGTCCAAGCTTTACTGCCTACAGACTACCAATTGCGCATTGATTTCTGCCAAACAATGCTACAAAAAGAACAACAATATCCTGGATTTTTCAATAAAGTTTTATGGTCAGATGAGTCACGTCTTGAGCGCACTGGAATTTTCAATATTCATAATTACCACACGTGGGCGGTTGAAAATCCACACGAAATGAGAGCGTCGACGTTTCAACATCGTTTCAGCGTTAACTTGTGGTCTGGTATTCTCAATGGCGAACTGATTGGTCCATTTGAATTGCCGTCCAGATTAAATGGAGAAAGATACCGACACTTTCTGGAACATGAAATTCCATTGTTGCTAGAAGACGTGAATATTGAACTAAGACGAACCATGGTTCGTCAAAATGACGGCGCTCCATGTCACTACGCAACGCAAGTCCGAAATTATTTAAATGAGGCGTACCCCAATAGATGGATCGGACGCGGCGGACCAATATCGTGGCCTCCACGCTCACCTGACCTCAACCCCATGGATTTTTTTATTTGGGGCTATTTTAAGGAAATAGCATACGCCAGAGAAAGTGGGAGTGAACAAGAACAGAAGCCGAACGTGTTGTAAAGAAAAACAGAGCAGCTTTTAGACGATTAAAAGATAATTTCCTACGTAGGTGTAGAATGTGTATTGCTGCTGGAGGTGGCAACTTTGAAAACCTATTATAATAAACATTTTTTTTACATTTTAATCTGTGTTTTATTGACAAAACCACTTTTATTCATCATGATGATGACGACTCGTTCATTAATAAACTAAGAAAAGACGAAATGGCAGAAAAAAATAATTGTTAAATTTAATAATTCTTCACCTCGCTGTCTTCGAAGGCCGAATGTACACAAAGTAGCTCGTTAAGCAGTACTTTTTTTTAATGATTATGAAATCTGAGAGTCTTGCGCATTTCTGAGGCTAACTAAGAAACCATTAAAACATCTGTTTGGATTTTTAATTTATTTTTGAAAATTCAAGTCATAATTTACCGAACGTAAATTTTTGACTTTAGACCAACACTTTAATAACTTTTATCAAAGTTACGAAGCTGATTATTTTATGCATAGAAGAACAACTTGTGAAGATTCAGTTACAAAAAAAAGTAATTGAAAAAAGTTTCTAGTTTTTTTTTTAGAAATTTTCAAAATTGATAAGGCAAAAATTCATGAAAATTCAGAAAAAAAATCATAACTCCGAAACTATGAAAAATCGCGGAACATACATGGGGGTGATTCGGATACCCCATGACAAGAGGGACCTAATTTTTTTTTTTTGACGTCAATCCCCCGGCCACCGTGTATAATTAAATCAGTAAAAAAAAGAAGATATTTATATAATTAGCGTAGTTTATTAGTCATAAGTCATTTTTATTTCGGTTAAAGTAATTTATGTGTACAATAAAAAGTTTTTTTTCTATAGAGGATAGGTCTTATATTTAAAGGACACAAAGCTGAGTGAGAATAACAGAATAGAAAATAAGTTAAAGCCTCCTTAGTTTTAAAGTAATATTATATCCTATAGAAACTAGTCATAGGGTTATAATTTATTTTTGACTAAAAAAAATCTTTCTTGCCGCTACCATCTTTACTTGGATGACCTCCAACTTTATAGACTGTCCAGCACTGTTGATCTAAATCAAGCTGTTTCGGGTCTCAATGAGGATCAGTGTTGGATTCATAGGTGGTCCGAGTGTATCGGCATCGTCGTTAACCCCTCTTAAAGCGAAGCGATCAAGGCGGCTCGAGACAGCTTGCAAAGATAGATTTTGTCTCGCTCCCCTGCTTGCAGTTCAACGGCTGCATAATAGCCTTTTCCCAAAAGGTTACTGATCTCGGCCTCGCTATTCACCGGAAATTGTGTTGGGATGCTCAGGAAAAGGCAGTTTCGCAGAAATTCTTTGCCTCGCTCCATCCACTGCTTCGTCTGAAATTTTTTCTCCCTATGCCGATGTCAGCTACCTCTATCTCTCGCAGGAATAACTGAAGAAACTCGGCCGTCTGCAGAACTCCTGCATTCGATTTTCGAATTAGAAGCTACTTTAACCTTGCGCGAAATTCTGACAAATGATCGAATTAATACGGACCGAAGAGTCTTCCAATTCGAGATTCGAGAAATATTCGAATTATCTGCACCCTCTTCTCTGTTCATAACGATCCTAATACTCCTCTATATCTAAAGTCACAATTTGTGTTCTTATCCTGCACACATAGCAGAGAACTCCTTACCTCCCAAAATCTTATTCTTCACCTTTTACAAGGGGTACGTTCTCACCACTCTGGTTACATCTCTAGCTCATTCAGCATCTCGGCCGTTTATATTCGGAATCTCGGAATTATTTCAAAGCCCTTATCCGGGAACACTTCCTCGAGTTGTTCTTAGCTACTTTTCATGATAAGGATTGTTGTCGTCAGACCTTTCTTATATTACTTTGTTTTCTTTTTTTATTGATTTGCTCTTTTAGTATTGTCATTTTTTATTTAGTTTTCTTGTATTCATGTCAGTCTATTAGTGTCTACTTAGTGCCTTGATTGTTGAAATTGTAAGGTTTGCCACCTGCAATTGTCATCCTGTAAATACTGTGTAAAACGGTGTATGTTGCTGTAAATACCTAATCATACTTTACGTATTCTTTATAGATCTTGTGTACGTCTTGCATGCAAAGTCCACAAAAAGGAAGTTTTCTCTTTACTTACTCTCTTTCAAATATTTTTTTAAAGCTCATGTCATATCAAAACGTGACTTTGGCAGAAATAGTCAACAGCGGCTGATTGCCATTTTGCCAAAAATTGAATTGAGATTGACATGTTTACTTCGCAACGACATAATTCAGAAATTTATTAATTTTTATATTGAAAATACTCGATAATACGATTTCTCCGCCTATAAGTTGTCGACTCGGATTGACTTTTTTTTTACGCTCTTCAATTTATGTGTATTTTGTTCGAGTCTACCGTAGACAGGTACGAAATTATTAATGTAGATAAGTGTATTTCTAAATTTGAGTACGGTCCAACTTCGACTTGCGTCCTGTAAATGTATTGGTAAAGTTTCTTTGCGGTCCGACATGATGTTCGTAAACCAAACTATCTTTATATGGAAATTGTTCCATAAGGAGCTGATGACTGGCGACTTGCAGCTGACTAGCACCAATAGTCTAATAAGATATCTTTCTTTAAAATTTGTTTTTGAAAAAGTGAGATCGTAAATATCAAAAATGCAATTCGGCTTTATATTAAATACATTAAATAAAGAAAATTAAACAGATTTAACTACGAAATAAAATAAAATAAATTAAAAAAAAGGCTTAGACGGTAATTTTTGGTTACTTATTTCTAAAAATAGTTATTGAGATTTATGATGTGAACACTGTTAACAATAACATAACATTATATATAAAAGGAGAAGCTGACTGACTGACTGACTGACTGACTGACTGACTGACTGACTGACTGACATATCAACGCAGGGCCTAAACTATAAGGGTTAGAAACTTGATGCACAGGTGTTGCTTTTGTTTGTAACGTAGGGGAGCACTAAGAAAGGATTTTTGAAAATTCATCCCCTAGGGGGGTAAAATGGGGATTCAAAGTTGGTATGAAACTTTGCCGTTTTTGAAGTTATTCGAATGAAATTTGGTACGAAGGTTCTTCATTAAAAGTCATGAAATACATGTAGAATAGTTTTTCAAAAATCATCCCTTAAGGGGGTAAAAGGGGGGCGCAATGTTAGTATGAAACTTTGCCGTTTTTTGAAGTTATTCGAATGAAATTCAGCATGAAGGTCCTTCATTGAAAGTCATGGTTTTTCGAAAATCATCCCTAAGGTAAGAGGGGGTTGCGAAGTTAGTATGAAAGCTCTTTCGCATGCACTAAAAGTATCCCTATCTTATTTGCAAACACTTTACTCAGCTAAAGCCCACGCGGACGTAGTCGCGGGCAACAGCTAGTAACATTATAAAAGATAAGATTTTTAGGATCGTGGTTGTTAATTATAATTAAAGCAAAAATAAAAAAACTGTAACGTCGTGAATGTTTCTTTATTTAAAAAATCTGCGTAATGCACATTACAATCTAGCACGTAACTTAAAGAATAGGTAAATATTTGACATTACTATATGAATACGTTTAAAGTCAAACCCTTATAAAAAAATATTACTTAGTTGCTAAAGTCACAATATACTTATGAATAATTTTTATTACTTAGACGTAATAAAAACTGCTGAAATTTCCAGAGTAATAAAACTAATATAAGTAGGTTTCTAAAGAAGATGATGAACTACCTACCCATGGAAGAATTGGAAAAAGATTTTACCGGATTAGACTAATTGAAATTTTAGATAGATTTTTTTTAGATAATCATGTAACAGCCTAGTTCATAGCCAAATTACTTAAGTTGTTTATTATTATCTTCTCTAAGCCCGAATAATTGGTTGGCACGACCATTAAGTTTTAATACAATTTATTATGTTTCTGGACGGACATTTTACATTGGTGTCGGACTATGTACCTTAAATTGCCACGTAATTGTTTTCTCTCTTCAAAGATCGCTGATCGATTTCGGTAATAAACAAATTCTATTTTCTACTTCTCTTGGAAAACCATCTCACTCATCAGCACATATGTGTTCGGGCAATTCAGATTTATCAAAACGCATCCACATCTTCTTGTATAATGATTCCATGCCTCGAGCATAATGTTGGCAATCAAATAAGCTACTTGTTAACCTCGCATTGCAGACTTTAACTTTCATGTACCGGCGACTGTAAAGAAGAAACAATAGTGTTATGTTCTATTTTTACTGAATTATAAAAAGGAGGGGTTTCTTACATAGTCTTAAGGTATGTTTCACAATCTGCAGATAAAGTTCCGGATAGCTATCCATAACCAGGGCTGCCGTTTGTTCTTAAATTTGAAGGCATAAGCGAACACATGCAATATAGGAAAATTTATTTAAATTTAGAACAAACGGCAGCCCTGGTTGCGGATAGCTAATCTAGAACTTTATTTGAACATTGTGAAACAGGACCTTAATCTTTTTTTTTTTAAACAAAACATAATAATATTATACGGTACGTTTCCCTGGGTGATCGAAACAAGAATTAAGGAGATCGAAGTTCGGGTCCGAAGAATTACTCAGTTGAAGCGGCCGTGGGCGAGGCACATAGCTTGGAGTACTGATGGCAGTTGAGGCGAAAAAGTTCTGACTTTCCGACCGCGGAAACGGACGCCCCGTGAGCAGGTCTCCCACCAGATGGTCTTCAGACCAGGACCAAGATTCTGTTAATGTATTGAGAAAAATCGCTCGTAGCCAGGGCTGCCTGAGTGATCTTAAACGATCACTAAGATTAACCAACATACGGTGCGTTCAGTCCATGGATGGGTCTATGACTCCGGCTATAGGACGACCTCTGTGGCGCAGTGGTTAGTGCATCTGCTTTCCATGCGAGAGGTCCCGGGTTCGATCCCCGGCTGGGGAGAAAAAAAAACTCCAGGTCTTGGATGTCTACATGTTTGTGACGTCGCTGTTTCTGGTTCCCACGACACAGGGTATCCTAGTGTGGGGCCAGAAGCAATGTATGTGCCTGTATGTAAATGGTATGTTATGTTATGACTAACGCTAGTTGCATTTTTCCTAGCGGTTCGGTGCTTGGCAAGGCACGTTAAGCAGTTGGTGCCGGCTGCCGTCAACTCAATGGCAGTCGTTAAGCCGAGTCAGAGGCCTTAGGGCGGCTTCATAACTTCTGACAGTAAGACCAGCCACTAGTCTTACAAGCCTCCGCCAATCCGGACTTGGCCCCCGTGGTGGAGTATGGCCTATACCTTCCTCAGGGAAGAGACCCGTGCTTCTCAGTGGGGACATAATGGGTTGACGATGATGATTGAGAAAAATGACAACTGCATGACCGTGGCGATTTAGTTTCATTGCCGCTTCCAGTCTACGCGCGCACGCATATCAAACCCGCTAGGCGTCAGTGGTATGAAAAAGCTTGTCACATGACCTGACTGTGCATCTTTCATCGTACTATAATACGCTAACAGAGTTGAGGACCTGGTTACGGTGGCGGGGAGTCATAGCTAGGAAAACCATGACAGAGGCCTAAGTCCTGCAGTGGGAGTCAAGTAACTGCTGATGTTGGTTATTATTTCGGAACTTGCAAATTTAATCCTACCAATAAGAAACTAGATATTCTTATTTGTCAGGTTATAACTTACTATTTGCGGTCTGTTCCCAGTTTTATGGCTATATTCAGGTAGTCCTCTTTAGATGCAGCGATGAGTTCAGTACATCCTAACGCTGTTAATTGGGAAGCGGCAACCCTAAAACAGAAAAAAAAAACATTTAAAATCGATCACAGCGCCACCAAGTTATCTGTTCAGGTGGGGAAAATTGTAAATAACAAATTAATTGTAAATCCTGTTCCCCATTTTTTTGTTATTTATTCACTTACTAATAATTATAAATATATTTTCATTAAAATTTAAAGAAGGATTAAAATATTCTCATTTTTCTAGGTAAATGTCTTAAATGTTACAACAACATTCTGCACTAGCGCCGCTATCAACTGAAAGATAGATGGTGGCACTGTAAGAATAGACGAGGGGGAAATTATAGAATATAATATAGTATCGATATTTTTAAAATTTATTTATGAACGAAAAATTCGACTATTCGTTACCAGCGATATTTTTGCCAAAATCGTACGGTTGCAAAAAATGCCAAGAAACACCCAGTCACAGACACACAACGACGCCCACTAAACCAACTGACTATCCTGTAATTGTCATAGTTCGCAGGACTGCACAGACCACAAACTCAATTCGAATCGATTCGAATTCGAGTCAAAAAACAAAAGCCTTATAGATCTCTACATATCGATACTTGTAATTTCAATTGACGTAAAGCACAAAACCCAACTTTACAGGAGAGCCAAAATTTTTTTTTTTTTTAATTTAATTCATCGCTTATGTTTTTAAAGTTATATAAAAGTGATGTAGACAAAATATACCTAAAATGTTGAGATGCAGACGATGAAATATTTAGCTTTTGGTTTAGTGTATTATTTTAGAAAATAGATGTGCCTTACATCTAAGAAAATTCATTAAAATGTTCTTTACGCCAAATAAAATTATGAGACTCAGATTTATTTTGGGCGTAAAGCACTGCTGAAAATATTATACTCTCTACGCCCTTAAAATAAACGCTTAAGATTAAAGTAAGTGCAAGTGTAAAGCTAAAGAAAAACTATCTTTTATCTTATATTTTGAGTTAAAGAACCAACTTTATTAATTTTTAAGGCGGTGAAGCATACATATCTACAAGTAGTTTTAAATAACGTGTGTTGTCAAGGGACGTAAAGAATGAAAATGGATAACTAACAAATAAAACAATGATGTTAGTAATAAATCGGCATTTTTTTATTTTAAAATATCTGAAACATTCAGATATTTTTATATAAAAAATGTCCATGGTCGTGCGCGCTTCCAAATGCTCTAATTTTATAATGATGAGGAGATTGGTGTGACGACTGTTATCTAGGACCTACTAAACCTTGTTAATTATTAAATAGCTTTTAGTACAACCTCCAAGTCTAGTGCTTTGGCCGCAGCGTTGATGTATTAATTATACCTACTATGATGTCTTTTAAATATTTTTTTATTATTATTTTTTATTTAGCATGTACTCATGTAATTGTTTACTTTTTAAAATAAATTTTTACTCCTTTACATTGCAGATTTCAGTTAGTTGCGTTGATCAAAATTAATCGGTATTATGGTTATTATTAAATGAATGTACGTTTTATTAAGGTTCAGATAGTTTTGTAATGACACTGAGACCAGAAAAAATCGCTGAAACTGTTTTTTTACTAGGTTAGTATTTATTTAATCTAGGTATTATGGTGTTATATTCTCACATGTTGTTTAGCCTCTTCGGAGTACGTTTTTGCAACATTGGGTCTCTTTCTATCACACTGAGCCATGTTCATGTGTTTTTTTTTGTCTAATACATATTTTCTGCGAAGTAGTTACACAGTAGAAGTTTTTACCAAGTACTTCTTTTAAATCGTGGCTGGAACTCGATTCATCATTACTAGTCCATAAATCTGTCCATAGAACTTCCTGAGGAGAAGTCTTGTTCTCCTATATTCGGTCGGTAACAAAATCGATAAAAGACATTTTTAGTTTTGTTCTACGTCTGTTTCTCTTTTGACTGGATGTAAGTTTCAAATCGGAAATAATGGGTGTTAATCAATTCGAGACGTGCTTAGTAACTGCCTAGGTTTCCTGGGACTCAGGTAGGTTGCATGGAGCATGCGACGAGGCTTCCACAGGATCAAGAGTGAGCGCCGGCGGCAAGGCACGCTGGTCGGATGGCGAGACGTGCTTAGTAGCTGGCTGGGACTCCTGGGACTCGTAGTGTAGAGAAATGCAAACCTTGTTTTTGTGCTTTAAAAACTTTAAGAAAGCTTTTGACAGTATATAATACGAAGTATTGATTAAGATACTTATAGCTATTAATGGAGGCAAACAGCAACAGAAGTGTGGAAGAGTGGAAGGCGAAGAAACTCATGCAGTTGAAATACAAAGAGGTGTCCGTCAAGGTTCCATCTTGTTCCTGTTGTTTTTCAACCTATACTCCGAGACAATCATCCAGGAAGCACTTGAAGATGCGGAAGCAGGAGTCGTTGACAATGGGCATGTGGTCAAAAACCTGTGGTAAACGGATGATACTGTCCTGCTAGCATCCACCCAAGAAAGTCTTCAAATTATTATAGACAAGGTCTCTAAGTGTAGCAGAAGAGTTGGATTGAACATGAATGTCTTAAAGACGAAATTCATGGTAGTTTCTGGGGGCAGGCCCCGACAAAAGGTGGACTTACGAATCGGAGCGAATATCGTAGAAAGAGTTGAGAAGTACAGGTATTTGGGATCATAGCAAGCGATACTAAAATACAAGTGCGTATCGAAATAGCCCGAGCTTCATTAACGAAGTTAAATAAAGTTCTGTGCTGTCGGGAACTCTTCATGAAACTCTGCAATAAGATTCTACGCTGCTACATAAATGGCCTGCCGTTTTTACGAGTGCGAGTCATGGACCATAAAGAAAGACCTCAGAAGAAGACTCACAGCTTTCGAGATGTTGTGCTATTGGCGAATGCTGCGGATCGCCAATAGCACAACATCTAGACGGATGCACAAGGACGTGGATCTTGTTCATACCATCAAGCAGCGGAATGGAGCCTACTTAGGCCATGTGCTGCGAAGCAAGAAATATCAACTATAGCAGACCATTTTGATGGGCAAGGTGGAAGGAAAGAGGAGGTCGGGCAGGAGAAAAATGTCATGGTTGTGTAACATCAAAGAATGGATAGCTGTTAAATCCCCGGAGGAGCTGTTCATAATTGCACTGAACAGAGACCGTTGTTAAGAGCTGACTTCAAACCTCCAGTGATGGAGAGGCTATTTAAGAAAAAGAATGGTAAAGGTTGACGTGCTGTCGACTAATACCTCTGTATATTTATGACCTTTTTGTTCAGGCACTTTGAAATAAGAAATACTCGCTTAAAGAACATTCCGGATAGTTCTTACCTTAAAATTTCTTAACGCCTTTTGGCTAACTAGATATATTATAATTATATTTCCTACGCTTACGTATTTATCTTCATCAGCCATTTATATCGTGTACTGTTATATTAACACAAATAAATTGTTGTTTTTAACGAGAGTTCTCATTAATCGTGCAGTGTTTTGTTGTTTGAATTGCGTTTGAATTAATGTACTTTGAATCAACTTCTTAAAAATCGTATAGATGCAATTCATAAAGATTTCTTTTTAATTATTTTGAGACAATGAAGAACGTTAAAGGGTCTGTAACTACTTGCGCGGCACCGCAAGAGTCATAACTTTTGATGCTGTTTTACCAACATTCAAAGTTTGTCAAGGAATTTTAGAGCTATGGTTCATTGCAATAGAGTTCAAATAATATGTTAGTTGTGATTTTGATGAATAGGTAGAAACCAAATAAACGTTGATACCTATATGTAAGGAACAAAATGATGTTATTTGTCTCGGGTGTAAGGTTGTAAGGAATCGATTGTTTTGACACAGGGTGTAAAACACAAATACCAACTTTAAAAGTTATTTATGCCCTCAAAATTTAAGCAAGAACTAGTAGGTATAGCAGGTTAGGTAGTAAGTAAAGCACATAATTTTGCAAAATGTGCTTTACGCCCCATTATGTTTAAAGAGGTGATAAACAGACTTTGACTTAAAGCACATTTAGCATTATTTATACTGAATGGTTGGGCAGTAAAAAACAACTCAATATTTTGATGCTCTTTACGTTTGTAATTTTTCAATTTGACAGCGAAAATGTTCTTTACATTACTTTTTCAATGTGTCTAAAATCGTTATTAATAGTCCTATCGCTACGTGGATTAGACAGAAAAAAAGAGAAAAAAAAACTAAGTAAGATGGCATTCAAAGCTCATTTTGGCCAAAATGTGCTTTACGTCAATTGAAATTACAGGTATCGATATAACTAAAAAGAAATCATTGGCTAATCTATATTAAATGTTGTTTTACCTCATTAAATTAAACAGCAAAAATAGTAACAGTACTCATGATTAGTACTTAGGTATCACCAGATGGCGCATCGATTACTAAAATATACATTAAAAATTTAGTTGTCTGTTTTAATATTTCAAATTGTTGTTTTTATGTCTTTGTAGTGGAGTTGTTTGATAAATAAAATGGGCGCTGTAAATAGAAATAGAAATAAATAGGGCAAAAAATGGAGGTTATGACAGTGGCGAAGCGCTTAAAGCGCAAATTTTATAAATTCATGTAAATATTGACATGAAAAAACATATATTTAACCCCTCAAGCCCCAAGAACCCGCCGGCGGGTCCGATGTAAGCAACCCGCCGGCAGGTCGGTCTTGCAACGGTATTTTGAATCGAATTTCGATGATCATACAGACCACATTGTAAGAGTATGTTTTATTCTTTGAAAACTGTGATTGGTACATTTCAAATATTACTAAGTGACTAACTAACTTAGCTGTGAAAGAAAAAGTGTTCTAGGGCTGAGGGTTGAGCATGGGGAAAAAACACAAAGCAGAAACGTTCATGACAAATTCTAATTGGATTATTTCAGAGGTTGCGTATTTTGAGGTAGCCCTGAGTAGTAAGGAAACCAAAGTCAAAATAAAGTCAAAGTAAAAGGTTTATAGTTCTTACCTTGAAGCCAAGGTCTCTCCAGGGAGTGTTACCACGGGCGTACCAGCCCAAAGTACGTCCATAGTTGTAGTATGACCATTACATAACGGCGTATCTAAGCATACATCGGCTAATTGGCCGCGACGGACATGCTCTTCCTTGCAAGCGATTTTTGAAAACAAAATTCTTCCATTTTCTAATCCTGAAAGAAACAATAATTACAAAATCAAATAAAAATGTAATTCAAAATATACAGGTATTATTTGTAAATTAATAGTGCAATTTTAATGCTTTTAACGTTTCTTTTAACTTCAAGGTTAAAAGTCAATTGTCATTGACTTGTCAAAAAGTCATTGAACAAAGCCCGACTCAGTTTGAGATACTAAGGAATTAGCACACTTTAGGTAGGAACTAAACTCAAAAAGCATTTAAAATATTTTGAATTTTCTGACTTGCAACCTTAAAACCTCTATAATTAAGTCTTGAAAGATAGAATATGGTATTACCCAAAGTGCCGGCATATTTCTGTATATTTGGTTCTCCGTCAGCAGGAAAACTTAGTAACCATAAAACACTATTCGGTACTTTTTGTAGAATTTCCACCCACATTTTTACTGTCATTGGATCGGTTTTATATAACTGGTTAAAGTTGCAGTAAACCACTGCCTCTTCTGGAAGCCCATATTGTTTTCTGGATGTAAATACTGTGCTTTTAAAGTTTTCTTCGCCTGATGCCACTTTTTTTAAACAGCTGTTGACTGACAGTCCGTTATAAATTTCTAATCCATTTATATTAAACTGAAAAAAGAAAAAATACTTAGTTCCCGTACGTTACTATTGATTAAAATACAAAGTTAGAAGAACCTACTTTTATTTTTCTTGTATCCGTTGAAGCTATGATTATATCTTCCGGGATGTCTATTTCTTTTGTATTTTTTACTATACTTTCTGATTTATTATCACAATCTAAAACATGACATTTTGTTTCCACTGAAATATAATCTTCAATGTTTACTTCTTCAGCACAGTTTATGATCGCTACATCATGGTCGGATGTATCGTTTAAATATCTAATAACGTATTTGCTTAATAAATGCATAAACATTTTCTTATGATCTCCTATAAAGTACGTTTCCGGCATGTACGCAAATTTTTCACTGTAGTTCCATTTTTGTGATAATGGGGATGAAATTGGGTCAGTAATTATGTAGTCCATAAATCCTGCTCCACTTGTTCCAGGGTATCCCAGCCACATAACTTGTATAGGAGCTGGTCTCAAAGCAAATATTTCATTCTTTGCTCCTTTGGTGTAACCGTTCATATTTATCAAAATATGAATACCGTCTTCGTTAATTTTTTTAGCTGCTTCAACGATGCAGGAAGTTTGTGACAAATCGCAGAAATGTTCAGATTCTTTTTCAATTTTACTACGGAATGTTGTCCCATCATCAGCGTTTAAGGAATAGCAAAAAACTTCCACCTTGGAATGATCATGCAGACCAGGCAATGACTGCATCAAATGTGAAGTAGGATGATTACCAAAGTCGCTGCTTACATACCCAATCCGTAACCTGCCATCGAGCTTTCGGTTATGGTGAAACTCTACACGGCTTAGCATATTCAATTTATCTAAATATAAATTAGCATGACGACTGGCAATTTCTTTTCTTGCTTCATTAGATAATGGGTACAACATGGAATGATGTGGGTGTATAGAAGGTAGTTTTTCATTAATCAATTGATCCTCCAAAATAGTAACAATATTTTTCATGCGCTCTTCATAGTCATCCCAGTCACAGATTATTTGCAGACAATGGGCCAAATTGCAATAGGCATCAGGGAAATCAGGTTTTAGTCTCAAAGCGTCCCTGTATGATTGAATGGCATCAGAGATGTTTCCCATGTCTTTATAAATGCTTGCTAAGTTACAATGTGCATCGGCAAATGAGGGATTGATTTGAATAGCCTTTTTAAAGCTAATGAGAGCACCCATCACGTCGTTCATTTCTCTTAGTGTATTACCCATATTGCTGTAAGCATCAGCAAAGCGCGGTTGAATATTTATAGCATGTTTGTAATGTAGCAAGGCTTCGTCCAACTTGCCTGTAATTAAAATAAAATATATTATTTACATAAACTTACATTTTATATACCATGTATGTACATGGGGGATGGCTTACATTCGATTACAAAATACTACGTACTCGTATATTATTCGCGATCTTAATCGATCTTTTGTAAACATTTTTGTGCAGATAAATAATAAAAATAACAAAGGAAACGAATAGATGTACTACATACTCTTCAAGTTGTTTATTAGTATAATTGCAAAGTAATTCAGAAATTGTAAGTTAGAATTTAATCTTATTTGCGAAAGTAAATACCAAGCAAATAGCTATTGCATTAGGATGCAAATTTTCAGAAGTTTAGTTTACAAAAAAAGAAGCGGTAGAACTCCGGCATCACATTCGTGAGGTCGTGGGTTCGAATACCGGCATGTACTAATAGATAGATCAATAACACGCCCGTCGTAATTACGCCCGTACTATCTTTTTTATCAGAGAGAACGCCTGAGCACTAAAGTGGGATGTATAATGCTACTTAATTTTTTTTAACCAAACCCCACCTTATCATTAAATAAAAAACGCACCTCTTTCGCTCAAATATTGAAAATAATACCTCTTAAAATGTAAATAACCTGCTATTTGAAAATAAATAAATATTATAATTAAGCAAATATTAATGCGTAACAATATGAATACCCAGTTTAATGCAAATAAATTTCATTAATCCAAAGAAAAAGCAACCTTCTCAAATGTTTTATGATATATTTATAAAAACCTTTACCTTGTTGTTGTAAAAGTGACGCCAAATTAGTGTGAGTGGCAGCAAAGTTGGGAAACACTTCCAAAGCTCTCAAGTACAATTTTGTTGCTCTTTTAATGTCACCTTGTTCTCTTTTGACATTGCCGAGATTATTCAGTGTATCAACGTGAGAAGGGCATAGTCGCAATGCGGCGTTGTAACATTCTTCAGCTTCAAAGACAAGGCCCTTTTCTTTAAGTGCATTAGCGAGATTGCAGTAAGCGTCGGGGAAGTTCGGGTGCAGTTCTATAGCACGCCTGTAAGTGGCTATAGCCAGGTCGATGAGCCCTTGTTTATAGTACATGCATGCTAGATTGCCATAAATAATTCCATTTCCCGGTGTTAACTTTAACGCCTGAAGATATACTGCTACCGCTCTAAAAATTAAAAATATACTGTTGGCAACATAATTTCAATCAAGTAGTATTTTACAAGACAAATGTCTGAAACAGACAAACACTCAAACGGTTTCAGACATTTGACTTGAAAAACGAACTGTTCAGGAGCTGTTCAAATTTAAATGACAACATAATATTAGGCTGATATAACACTACCTTTTGATTTTGTTCTTGAGCCATCCGACGCAGCCTTCGGTGATATCGGCAGCCTGGCCGGCGAGGCGCGGCGGCGTGATATTGATGACCGTATACACAACGATACATTGATAATCCATAACACGGTCATGTCCTCCGCGCGAACAAGGTTGTACTGACGACGGCAGACGCTCAGAGCATGACGCTGGGCTGGATGTCACGTCGATGCGCGGGCGCCGCGTGCCAACTCGCCCGCGGCGACGTCGCGGCGACGCAACGCGCGACCTTCGGGCGCGCGTACGTTTATAAACCCAACGATCGGGATTATTTCACGTGATCTATTAAAAACGTGAAGTCCATGCGCTTCTGCCATCCAGTCACCTTGACCACGCAGTTACACCATAGTGAGAACCCAAGTTGAAAGTCTTTCTGCACGAAGTAGTTAAACAAATTACCGGTGACATGGACAAATAGAATTGTATTTTATTTTTGTATTATTTGCCCGGTTACAGCGGCCCGCGAATACCTAGATATTGTATACAAAACGCTCAGCTTTGTGTAAAAGTCAGCAGCTGTTGACTTACTACTCGCGTTATAACTTATCAACCTGTTTACGCCAAGCGTAACGCGAAAGCTGTAAAGCTTGACAGCGAAAGAAAAGGAAGACAAATTAGAAAACGGTTTGTATTGAAGAACCGCACCGTAAAACTTTTTAAATCTCCGTAAAATGTTTACGTGTGGCAGTAAAAGTGTGCATGTGCGGTAGCTCGTTAATATTGATTTGCGTGGGCGGGAGAGAAGCGGGCGGCGTGACGACGCGACGGGCGCTCCGGGCGACTGCGGGCCGCAATGGGTACGTGTTGTTAGATACGAAACCTGAAAAAGCGGATTTTCAGCAAAAAAAGCGGATTTTTTTAATCATTACAATATGATATAATGCAACACCGATTGTTCTTTTTCCATTTATACCTAGGTTTTATAATATGTTTATTCATACCAGGATAATATGATTATTTATAAATAAGACGGAAGATGTCAGTGAAAAAAAAATTACTTAATGTAAAAAATAACAAATGTGACTTTTATGCCATGGAAAATACATCTCCAGACTCTTCGACGTCTGCTTTTGAATAGCCGTAAATGTTTATGCACCACAGATTTTGCACCAAACGGAAACCGACTTGTTGAAAGTTGAATGAACATGACATTGAACCAATTTCGAAAAAAGCGGAACAGCGTTAGTAAAAAGCGGAAAGCGGATCCACTATCATAAAAGCGGAAAAAAGCGGAAATGCGGTACATCTGGCAACACTGATGGGTACACAGGACTCTGTCGCCGCCGCCCCCGCCGGGCTTTCCCACTCAGTCTGCTTACGCACCCGTCATCCTTGCCTATATCCATTAACGATCCCCTTCATCTCAAGCTAAGCCCTTTCTTTATCGCAGAGTATCGCTTCCACGGCCTGCAACATACCGTCCAAAGGTATTCGCCTTTCAAGTCACCGTTTCCCTTTGTTTTACCAAGTCCAGGCCGATCGGGTGCGTTCTAGTGACCTATTTTATTTGTGAGATTCCGCAACTCTACACCAGCAGCATCCAATACAAGATAGTCATTGTGGAGTATCCGCATTTTTGCTCAAATCTGCTTTACCTTAGTATCATACACTTGATATTGATTAGAATGAGAAAAACTTTACGAGTACCTATGACAAATGAATGGCATTTTTATACCAGGTTATATAGGTATTCTACATTCAGTTTAATCTCATGGCAAAACGAGTGTTGAAGACTCCTTGGAACCATATTTTTGTGTTTTACATTTTTGCTTTTATGACTTTTATCGCATGTCAATCATCATTGTAATATTATGTTTGTCACCTCATAATCACCCACTTTTGTTCTCGTTTTCTGTTATTATATTTCATTTAACCAATTTCAGCCGTTCCTTTAAATACAGTCCACTCCCAAACAACGAGTTTACAACTCGTGAGTTCAATGCGAATGATTAGTCTCTATTTGTACAAACTTGTAATTAGCTTTTTGTTGCTCACTAACTTCTTCATGTTGTTAAGTTAACATGTAAGTTTTCCTTAAGGTAAAAATAGAATATAACACTGACGTCAGTCAAAGTATGCTGACGCACACTTTCACTAACTTCAGTGAGTCACAAACACTGACACACACCCACAAAAATTACACGAGACATATACGCAGCTATTAAATTTACTGTAAAGAATAATCACTACCTTAATCAGTTGCGTGTTGACTTTAAAAAGAACAAATAAAAACCATCGCTATGGCGAGTTAATTCAAAAATTCTATAAGTAAATTAATTATCTTGTCAAAGTCAATAGAAGCTTGTTCAAATTAATACTCTTGCTAGGCAGAGGCTAGACATTCTTAGTCTAGCGACTGAAACATCTATGACTCTGGCAATAGTCATATAATTAGTAAAAAAATAAATAACATAATTATATCAGATATATTTTATATATATTTTTTTCACTAAACTAATAGATTCTATACAGTTAATTTTATTGGATGTTGAGAGTTCCTGAATTTTCGCAATGTGAATAATGCGAAAATAAATAAAGGAAACTTTAATTCGATACTATAATGCTGTCATGGAATTTTGTTAGGAATTGTAGACAGGTTTCTTGGAATTATTCTCGTGTTCACACCTCTTGGTGTCACTACGATCATTTTGTGGTTTTTATTTTAATGAGACGTTTAGAAACACAGCAAGAATAATTCCAACGAATGAAACTACAGCAAATAACTCTAGTTCACTAGTTCTGAGAATCGGTCAGCCCAGGGGCTGCCTGAGTGATCTTAAACGATCTCTAAGGTTAAGCAACATACGGCGCGTTCAGTCTATGGATGGGTCACTGTCTGTGACTAACGCTAGTGGCATTTTTCCGAGCGGTTCCGTGCTTCCCGAGGTACGTTAAGCAGTCGGTGCCGGCTGCCGTCGATAGATGGCAGTCGTTAAGCCAAGTTAGAGGCCTCGGTGTCGTCTGACGTCGGGTCAAAGGTGGCTTGAAAACTTCTGACAGTAAGAGCAGCCACTAGTCTTACAAGCCTTCACCTATCCGAACTTGGCCCCTTTGGCGGAGTATGGCCTATACCTTCCTCAGGGAAGAGACCCGTGCCCCTCGGTGGCGACATAATGGGATGATGATGAAATTACTCTAGATTATAGCAATTTTGGTTCTGAACCATTGCTGTAATGTAAATTTTATATATTTCAAGCATGTTCTAATATATTTACTTATATAATAGTGTTTAAGCAGGCTTAGGGAAGCCAAGAGCTCCTAGATTTGAAGAACGAACATTTTCAAAAGATAAACCTGAGAACACTCAAATAGTGGAATGACTTCGCTATGTATATGATTATCTGAAACCTGATGGACCTCTAAATCTCTTAACTTTTTAATAATTCTGATAGATTTTGTAACAGCATAACAGTAATATTGTCGTAAAATTAAGCAATATTTCATCGTAAAAAATTGAAATATTAAAAAAAGCGCCTAAGTTTTTAAATAATAATTATAATATACCTACTGGTTTTATGCGATTTGTACGAAATAGTACAAAAACCATTTCCATGGCACCCTTATAAATATTTGTTAATTTTCATAAAATTTTCATTAAATTTGCTTTATTTTCTATTAATGTTAAGTAGTCTTTGTTATATTTTACTGACTAAAATTATGTTTAATTCAACTTTTCAATTTTTGTTAAAAAAAAAATTCGTTATTATACGATATTAGTTATAGAAAGTTATTGAATTAATATTAACCAATATTACCTAATTATTACACGGCTGTACGGAGAAATATACTCAAAGTAAACTACCGCATAAAAATCTCCGGTAGAGCTAATTTTGTCCCTACTCTCCGCATCCTAGTCGGTCACTTGCCAACATTCATACACTTTTGACAGATACGTAAGAGGTTATAATTAAATTCAAGAAGCATTGCCAAGGTCCACAGTTTAATGATTTAACATACGACTGAGTACCTACGTTTGCGTGTAACGCCCGGTACATCTTCATTGCACCCACGCAATTAACCGCTTGCCCGCCGTCACGACCGATGTTTCCCATTTCATCATTTTGCCTCAAAAATTAACGGGTTTGATATTTTGGCACGGTGCCGAGCCCAATACCCGCAACTCGGCCTTCATCAAGTAGATCTGTTAGTTTTCAGCAATATTCGTTAGCTATATTCAGAGTGTGTCAGAGTTGTTAAATGATCAGTAGAGTAGTCTCGTAGTAGCGGATAAGACATTCTAGCTGATTCATTGATTTTTTAGCTCTATTTATTTTTATTTCTCGCTGCTCAAAAGCGAGGATTTCTTTCTTATTTAAGATTTCTTAAATAAAAAGATTAGATATTTTGAGTTTTCATTAGGCGTTGTTGTAATCATTAAAATAATTTTAATACTTATCTGAAGTAAAACAAAATAACTAGCCACAAATTTAATTTCAAGACTATGAACAGTAATATAATTTCTATGGAACAGTAAGTATATGACGTCAAGCGATGGTTAAACCCTACGGCGATCGGTATATTTTTAGCTGCTTCAGACATCTTTTCTAAACTATCTCTAAATTTATTTACCTAAGTGATCTAAATACAACGAGATAAGTTGCTTGAAATGAGCTATTATTATTTACTAGAACAATTGCTTGAAGTTAATAAAAGATAACAGTGAGTAATTTAAGCGTGTGTGTGTATATGTCACGCACTAAGACAAGAGTAACATGAACTAATGTGACATTAATTTTGAATTAATAGCATATTTAGTTATAATAGTTTTCTAAGTCAAATAGGGAGGTAAATACAGTATAATATGCGTTTGACCTATTTATCTGGTCTAGGAGAAAGGCCGCGGTCAGAATTCGGAGAGCTGGTTCCAGACGGACTTTGCGGGCTTCTATCACTGACCTGAAACAGGATAATTAAGTTCAAGATGTATTTCGGACATACTTCAATCAATACGCAAAAGTGGTCTTACAAGACAGTTACAATCAAACTTAGAAATAAAATTAATTAACATGTATTTTTATAAACAAATTAGATAAAACACACACTTTGTGTTTTTTATTTTAGTATGTCGCCACCGTTTAATGTGCCATTGTTCCATATAAATACACACAAACATACAGATTATCCAGGTATTTCTGCCAGCTACAAGGATAAGGATGCCTTCTGCCTTCTAATAATTATATCATAGCTACCCCCATAACATCATAAGTCTAACCATTCCATCAGTACGGTAGACTGAATGGAACCAGTATGGAACTTGGCTCAAGTATTACGCAAAGGATTTTTTGCAGATTTGACCATCGAATTTTGAAGATGATATGGACCACAGTTGTATGAATATGTTTTATTCTTTAAAAACTGTGATACATTTTAAATATTACTTTGTGAATAACTAACTTAGCTGTAAAAGAAAAAGTGTTCTAGGCCTGACGGGTTAATCACTATAATCACGTTGATATTATTTATTGATATTTTTACTAACATTTAATTACGTCATTTCTTGACTTCTCGTTGTTCAAACATGAAACCTTCTCGTAGTTCAAAAAGTTGTTACGTAATAGGTAGGTACTTGAACGCGCCCTTTCGTGTTTGGGCGAAAAGGCCTACTGTCAGTAGGATACAGAAGCCTTAGCCCCGTTTCTTACTTTTTTGTTTGTTTTGTTTTGTTTCCAAAAGAAAACAGTGTATTGTTTTTTCAACAAAACAGGTATTTTTTTACTTTAACGATGTGGTTTAAAAAACCATACCTGGTGGTATTTATTACCTCAGTTTTGATCATAAATGAATATGATGAATCATAAACGAATGAATCTCTTTACGACTGCGTCGTTGGTTCGATACCAAGTAAGAGGCCGTGGGCTCGATCCCCACTGGAGGCCGCCGTAAATTTGTACAAATGGCCTCAGCCTGGGTGTTTTTCGATGTTTGTAATGTCATTGCCTGGTTACCATAGCACAGGGTATCCTAGTGTGGAACCAGGTCAATTGATGTGTGGAAGTTATTATTATTGCAATTCTGTGCTTATTGTAAGTGTACATTTGTAGACAATATTCTGAGAAAATTTTAATAAAAATAAATATGTACCGTCATTTTTTTTTTAAATTGTTTAACTACAGTGAAAACCATTGCGATAAACAATTCATATGTCCGAAATTTATCTCATATAATATTTTCTTCTTACCTGCAAACCAGTATGCAGCATGTTAGCTATTGTCTCCACGTCTAAAGTAGAGTCTTGAGCTGATATCTTCTTGATTGCCGACGACACAATGCAGATATCACCTCGTAGTTCCCTTACAAGAGCCGTGATTTTTTGGGCATTGCTCAGAACTTCAACGCTCTGTGTGTAGGGATTGTAGCGGACTCCGAACGGTCGCTGTATGCTTTCAGCAAAGGCCCTGAAGTCATTAGAAACAATATGTTACCGTCGGTATGTCCAGTGTTGAACCGGTAGATCAATATTAAATGTTTTCACAAAAGAATCGAGTCTAGTTTCTATACATCCATGAGTAATATTTTTAGATTTGAAAGTGTGTTAATTAAGCTAAAACTGTTTTGAAAAGAATTAATGTGGAGTTTCTATGTTAGTTTCTTTTCCAATCTATTAATTATTCGTAAACTAACAACTTTGGTGTTCATCTTGTTTTTATGTTAATAATACCTAATCAACAAAAATACATTTAAAACAAACAACAACCAAGAAAACAAAGACAAGAACTCATTTTCATATACAGTTACCTCATTTTTTCCTTGGCCTCTTCAAAAGAGTCGGTGTAATAGTAAGCATTCTGATATGAAGTTATGATGCACTCCTCATTGACTGTGACATCCGGGTCGAATCGTTTTATCTTAGCGGGAGTAGACAAGGCGTGCTGCAACTCCGCTACGGACGAGAGGAGGCCAGCTCCGTACACCCTAAAGTTCCCATCAGCCAAGCGGCATAAGCCAAATTCAACGGTGAAGAAATATAGCTGAAAATAAACTTCGCAATATTATTAAGAAACTAGCGACCCACCCCGGCTTCGCACGGGTGGCAAAAACGTTTCCGTGGACTTAGCTTTACTAGTTCCACGGAAAATTCCCGGGGTAGTAATTTTTTAACACCTTGGGTCACATTATTCGAGATTTCGTACGGAACCCTAAACTTCTCGAATATTCAATAAAGCCTATGTTACTCACGAAGAATGTAGCTTTCTAATGGTAAAAGATTTTTTTAAATCTGCCCAGTAGCATCTGAGCCTATTCAGTATAAGCATAGGTACTCACTGAAATAATAATAATAATTTATATACTAGCTTTCGCCCGCGACTGCGTCCACGTGGACTTTAGTTCAAAATTTTGCAACCCCGTTCACTCCCTTAGAAAAACGGCGGAGTTTTAAGAAAATTAAACAACATTCTTTATACCTCCCATACAAATTATGGCAACCCTTTTCGCCCCCTTGGGGGTTGAATTTAAAAAAATCCGGTCTTATTCCTTGCTTACATTATATACAGATAGACCCTCTGTGCAAAATTTTAGCATTCTAGGTCCAATGGCTTGGGCTGGGCGTTGATGAGTGAGCCAGTCAGTCAGGACTTTGAATTTTATTTATATAGATACTAGCTGTTGCCCGCGACTACGTCCACGTGGGCTTTAGTTGAGTAAACTGTTTGCAAATAAGATAGGGATACTTTTAGCGCATGCGAAAGAGCTTTCATACGAACTTAACCCCCTCTTACCCCCTTAAGGAATGATTTTCGAACAACTACTTTTCACATCTTTCAGGACTTTCAATGAAGGACCTTCATGCTGATTTCAATCGAATAACTTCAAAAATGGCAAAGTTACATACTAACTTTGCAACCCCCTTTTGCCCCCTTAAGGGATGATTTTCAAAAAACTATTTTACATGTATTTCATAAATTTTAATGAAGGAACTTCATATTGAATTTCATTCGAATAACTTCAAAAACGGCAATGTTTCATACTAACTTTGCACCCCCCTCTCACCCCCTTAAGGGATGATTTTCGAAAAACTATTTTACATGTCTTTCATGACATTCAATGAAAGACCTTCATATTGAATCTCATTCGAATAACTTCAAAAACGGCAACTATGTTTGCACCCCCCTTTTTCCCCCTTAAGGGATGATTTTAAAAAACAATTTTACATGTGTTTTATAATTTTGAATGAAAAACCTTCGCACCAAATTTCATTCGAATAACTTCAAAAACGGCAAAGTTTCATACTAACTTTGAACCCCCATTTTACCATTTTAGGGGATGAATTTTGAAAAATCCTTTTATTAGTGCTCCCCTACGTTACAAACGGAACCCCTGTGCAACATTTTAAGTTTCTAACCCTTATAGTTTAGGCCCTGCGTTGATATGTCAGTCAGTCAGTCAGTCAGTCAGTCAGCTTCTCCATTTATATATATATAGATTCGCATAAATTATGAGTCAAATTAAGAGTTTGTTTTTTTGGACGACATACCCGAAAAAACTTAAATAAACCACTTTCTGAGCACTCGATGAAACCTAGAAAAATTCAGAGATGGTTTTCAGAAACCTGGCAAATAGGACTATTCAATTTTCCATTGACGGCTCTAGTTAGCCTCGGGTACCTACCCCCTTAAAGATGTTAATCTACTTATTTTGTGTGTATGTTTGTACTGAATAGGCTCAGATGCTACTGGGCAGATTTAAAAAAATCTTTCACCATTAGAAAGCTACATTCTTCGTCAGTAACATAGGCTTTATTGGATATCCGAAAGTTTAGGGTACCTTATGAAATCTCGAATAATGTAGGGAATATCACGGGCTAGAGAATTGAAAAATAGGTATTTGTAAAATCTATTGCTGTCGCGCGATGCCTGAAGAAGCGAGCTATCAATGTGTGAATGGGACTGTCAATGTGTGCGTGGCACGGCCGGCCGCCGCCGCACACGCCGCCGCCCGCGCCCTGCGCCCGCCATGCTCGCCAGCGGGCCGGGCGTAGTCTGCAAGTTGATTTCGTTCGGCGGCGTGTGCGGAGTGTTGTTTCGTCTTAGGGCTGATTTTTCAATAGTCAAATAACTTTTATCTAAGGAATAAAAATAGCGGTTTGACATATTTTCTATACAAAAGCTGTCAAACCGCCATTTTTATTCCTCAGATAGAAGTTATCTGACTATTGAAAAATCAGCCCTTATTGTTTTACCTACCTGCTCTTTGTTTGACTCTG
Organism: Yponomeuta plumbellus; assembly: GCA_947310845.1. NCBI lineage: Eukaryota > Metazoa > Arthropoda > Insecta > Lepidoptera > Yponomeutidae > Yponomeuta > Yponomeuta plumbellus. The sequence continues at coordinate 21,372,138 of OX371191.1, read as the reverse complement.
GCTATTACTTACAGGACATTTTGTTTTGTGGAGCTCAGGCTTACTTTACGAAAAAATTAAAAGAGACGATGTATTTTGGCAGAAAATCGATCCGATATTAGAAACTTTTTATATCGATTGTCTGTTACCGGATCGAAAAATAATCCGCTCGTTTTTTATAGATCCAAGTTCATTATTGATCCGATTCCCATTTCATTCAATATCCGTTTTATCCAGTCCCCATTTTCCCATTCCCGCGACGGTCGCATACCTACCACGAAATTTAGCACGCTCCGGACCATTAGATAGGTACAAGTTTTTTATAGATCCGAGAGAGAGAAACGGTTTGACCACTGAATAGTTTTTTTATACCTAACTTTAGATCTACTTTCAACATTATTCTGCCATGCTAAGGGTAAGAGCAGTAAGTCGGAAATTTCAAAGTTGAGAAAATGGAGGACAAAGTTTTGTATTACATTTTTATTTACTTCTACTTTAGCTTATAAGTTTTGGTAGGTGTGATTTTTTCAATGTGTAGCTTAAATGGAGTTCTTTCATGATACATGCTTAATTATAATAACTAAATTACTATTTAGTTATTATAATATATTATTTAATTGACGAAAACTCATAATATTTCTAGTACGAGTTAAATCTATTTGTACTGATTGCTTAGAATAACCGCTGTAAGTACCCCACTTACTGCTTTAATACTAAGTATTCCATACATTCGATATCTATATTTTGTATGAAATTACGTGTCACTTTAGGGTACAAAAAACTAAGATGTTATCTAATAAGCAGTAATCACAATTCAAAAGATAATATAGTGAGACATCTATACTTAAAAACCTTGAAATGTAGTAAATTACCTAAAGTTTTTTTCTAGAAGCCTCTGAAAGTACAATTCAATCTTCAGGAGCCATAACACCTACAATATTTGTTACTTTTTATTGAGTTAATATGAAAAAAAATGTGCCAAAGAAATTATGCAATATGAACCATTTTCTGAGAATAACCCTTTTAGAGTTTGCTTGCAGTACTAAATCGACAAAATCTGAAAAATTATACGTTTTTGTTTTCTTTGCACAGCTTGTTCAACCTGGTGTAGAAAGCGGTCGACTGATTTAAAAGAGTGACTAGGCTCAAAGCATTTTAATTTTTATCGCATGTAAATGCTGGCTTTTAATAATGTACACCAAAAAACTGAAAACAGCGAAATTTTTGTTTTGGGCGCAACAATTATCCATCCATATTACTAGGTACTTCTTGAGTTTTTAAAGTTCTGTACCCAAAGGGTAAAACGGACCCTATTACTGAGACTCCGCAGTTGGTCCGTCCGTCTGTCCGTCCGTCTGTCACCAGGCTGTATCTCATGAACCGTGATAGTTAGACAGTTGAAATTTTCAGTTGATTTGAGATATAAGCAGTAAGTGTGATTAGTGCTGACATTCTAAGTTAAATTTTCAGTTGATTTGAGATATAAGCAGTAAGTGTGATTAGTGCTGACATTCTAAGTTAAATTTTTTTGATTAAGCTCATTTACACAACAATAATGTTCACTTACAGACTGTTTTTATTATTAGCAAAATAGAACATAGATTTCGGATGTACAATAATTAACGTGAAGTAAGTATATTTCCTGCTTTTGCGTTAAGAGAACAAAATCATTTCATTGACTTATTGCTGTTATGCTTCATGGTATTTTTAGGTTCCAGTGAATCTAGAAAACCGGGGATTACACCAGTTTTTAGAACATGACGCGGCGATTCATGATATATACTTAACAAATTTTTGATAAATATTGACTTATTGCTCTTACTGTTAGCGCGGCAGTATTGATATTAGTGTGCTTTGAGCATCTCAATAAATAATATAAAAGGTTTATAACCTACTTATTATTTTCCAACAATCGAACAACACAATAATCTGCTAAATGCACTTCACGTAAAATACTCTAACTAGAAATATCGATATCAATGAACAACACTAAAGTATCGATAAAATTATCACTATGACGTGACATGTATCGACTACATGTCACGTCACTAGGGTATGTATACGTCGTCCGCGCCTCCCCAACCTCAAGCCTCCCCCCGCAGAGCGCGATAGAGACAACTACAGCTTGGACCGAAAATACCAATTAAAAATACACAAAATCTGCGATTCGTAGTCCCCTGATTTCTTCTCCAAAACTTAACCAATTTAATTACTTTTTTCATAAATAATTAAAGAAAGGCTTTGGCCGTGTTCCTATGTTTTCCATTTTTTTATATAATCTAGTAAAATTGCTTTTCTGATTTTTTGGATACACCGGAAAATCGGGTCAATTTTTTAGGTTTTTGAATGTTATATCTCTTTTAATAATAAATTTATGAAAAAAATAAAAACATAGAGACATGCGTATAGTAGCCGTAAATTTTATGGAAAAAAAGAATTGCTCTACTGGCATTATCCAGGGAGGAAACAGGGGACTACGTTTGTATGGAAAAACTGCCGTTGTGTTTCCTCTTAAAGGTGTAAATTAATTTGTGACATTCTGTTTTGATGTGTTCCCTTTCACGTTCTCATGTTAGTTGTGATTAAAGCCTAAATCTGTCTATGCTTGTATTGAAACTATGCTTTATTTTTATTAAATTAGTATCTTTTAATCCGTATTTCCATCAATATTCATATAGTTTTCCCGTACACTCCACCACTAGCTATCAATGACAGTTGCGTGACTACGTCGATTTCAATTCATTGTCGCTTCAAATCAAACCGCGCAAGCGTATTCATTATTATAGGCGTCAATGGAAATTTAAAAAAGTCACGTGACCCGACCATGTAACTGTTATTGAACTGTACTTAATGGACTAACAGATTATAGACCCTGGTTTTATGCAATATCTAGGGGCAGACGGGCTCAAATATTTCGGAGCGCACGTAGGCAATGTCGAAAGCAGTTGAAAAATAAGTTGAATACATTGCCCAAAGATGGCGCTGCCAGCAAACCGCGAAAAATGCGTTTGTTAAAATGTATTATGAAACACGCCATATTTTCCGTTTAACATCCAAAAATAATTATGAATAGTTAGATAATTATTATATAAAAGAACTGCTAAACCGGCAAACGTTGTTTTGCCATATTAATTTAGCCTACGACCTATTAGATCATAAAATCATAAAAACATAAAATCTGTTTAGGCCGTTTTGGAAAAATTCAACAACAAACACTACGACATGAAATTTCTAAATATTCGATTGTTAGTAAATATAATCTTTTAATTTATAACATTAAAAATGAACAATCCAATTAAATGAACAGACTGATTTTAGTGTCCGTATAGTTGGCTTTCACATGGTAGATTTCAGTAATTTCAAGTATGTGACATAACTGTGTATTAATAGTGCCTAATAGTGCTACATGGCACAATTAGCTAGGAAAAATATTTCCCGAGATATTAAGGCGACTCACTGAGGCAGCCAACTAGACGTCTAGTTAGCAGACACACCACGAACGGCTGTATATCGAGTTATGATTTGTATGCCAGATAATTGTGCGCTAATAGTGCTCCCTACATGCCAAGTTTCCAGAATAGTGCTTCAATACAAGCTGAGAAAACATACCCTATTGTTGAGGCAGCCAACTAGACGCTTTTTCTTACCATGATTTCTTCGTAACGGCGTAGAGTTTTAAAACAAAAACTATACCAAATAACTGTGCGTTAATAGTGCCTCTTAATGAAACACAAATGCCCCCGAATCACCTATGCGTTTAGCCAAGAAATTAATGCAAACTTTTACATACATTACGGCTCTGGTACATGTAAGGACAAAAGTGAAAAAATTGTATCAATCAGCAAATATGGCAAGGACTAAAGTATCCGGAGTTGGTTCAACGCTTTTAAAAAAGTTAGCAAGAGGGTGGTCTCGGTAATTTGCCTGTTGCGTATTGGGACACTGCACACCCAGTTTTTTGAGATTTCCGTTCATTTCCAAAAATATAGCGTGGCCATCTGCCATCCTGTAAATACTGTGTAAAATGTTGTATGTTACTGAAAATACCTAATCATACTTTATTGTATTCTTCACACATCTTGTGTACGTCTTGCATGCAAAGTCCACAAAAATGAAGTTTTGCTCTTTACTTACTCTCTTTTATTGTTTTATTTTTTTAAAACTCATGTCATATCAAAACGTGACTTTGGCAGGATTAGTTGACAGCAGCGTATTGCCAAAATGCCAAAAAATTAATTGAATTGAATTATTACACACGATTCAAAACCTCAGAATATCCTTATTCTGAGTTTACATTAATGAGTTGACATTAATATATTGAAGAGCAATTTAAAAAAAGTTATAATGTTATACTAGTTAGTTCTTGAAGTTAGAACTTGTAAATAATAAGTACAAACTATACTTTCAGACTGATTAAAATAAACACTTGTATGATTATGATTATTACTATTCTGTGACGATTTGCTTTCTGTGCGATTTGTGTATAATCCACATAAAAACAAGATTAATTTCTGTTCGTACGGTAACTACTCCACTTAGTTAATTTTTCCAGTATCTGGCAATATAGTGTTAGGTGCATATAATTTTTCCTCAGAAATCATTTGTTCTTTTATCACTTAAGTAATTTTGGCTTATTTGCTTTTTTTTCTACGTGGCGTTTAGTTAAAGTGCCTATTAGGTACATTTTATTTTAATTGTTACTGAGCATCGTGTTGTGACTGAAATGTTACTAGTTTTCTAAACATATTCACATTTTGTATTGATTATAATAATAAATTATTAATATAATATTATTGTAATAATGAATATTACTAAATACTTAAATTTGTGATCTCAATGTTCTTAAAACACAAAGTATATACTATATTGTGATATACGAGTAGATTTATAATACCTAACTTATCCTAATACTGTGTACCTGTTGCTTTGTTAAAATTAATAGAACTTGAGACAGTTTAAGTGCATTTTATTTACATTCTTTAATAAAATAATAATCCAATCTTCTATAAAAATTTAATTTAGGTTAAAGTTACAGAAAAAAAAATTAATATTTTTTATTTTGTTAAGGCAACTTTTATTCTAATATAAATTCTAAAAAAAGATATGTATTATATTTTTACGATACCTTCCTTAATCAAAGCTTGTCGGTTAGTCAATTTTTCCCATCTCTACTTTTACGGAAAATCTTTAAAACTAAGCATTTAAGAGTGTAGGACGCTGTGGGTAGACTCTTTGAAATTAGAGTTAGAATTACAGAAAAACGAACGAACAAAGCCTTCGACACTAACTAGTATAACATTACGCCGAAGAGCTCGCGCTATCGCACGCCTAGTTAAAAAAGTATTACATCTCAGTAACTACAAGATATACCTAAAAGAACTTAGTCTTCAAATAAAAATAAAAATTTTTAATTTTTTTAGGTAATCAGCCATAACATAACATACCTATTCTGTGAAAATTTCGACTGGTTACTGCTAAGTTACAACCTTTCAAAGGTTGGATAGGGAAAGACAGACAGTGAAGGCAGAGTAGATAAAAAAGTCTCGATAGGCACCCTGGGAACAACACCCTAAAATAAGGAACATCCCACTAAAGCGGGTCATCTGGACATACGGTACAACATTTGAAATAGTATTCTCCTTTTGAGCTTCGCCACCGCAGTCGTACACAATTTGTGATCGAGAACGTAAACGAATACCTTGTCTTGTTCATCATTAGCCCACTATTGACCACCAATGCCCAAGACACGCAGTGTACGCAGCGCAGCCTGCTTTGGAGCAACTAACCACTAAGTGGATGGCAGTGAGTGTAAAAATAACTTTTCTGCTTGAAGGTATCATATAATTGTTGCCAACAATTTTCACCCTAATTGCGTTTTCATAAGACTTCATTTTAATTGATTCCAAAATTATTGTTTAGTACGTAGCAGTTCGCATTAATTTCTTGGCGAAACGCATAGGTGTTTCGAGGACATTTGTGTTTCACTAAGAGGCACTATTAACGCACAGTTACTTGGTATAGTTTTTGTTTTAAAACTCTACGCCGTTACGAAGAAATCATGGTAAAAAAAAGCGTCTAGTTGGCTGCCTCAACAATAGGGTATGTTTTCTCAGCTTGTATTGAAGCACTATTCTGGAAACTTGGCATGTAGGGAGCACTATTAGCGCACAATTATCTGGCATACAAATCATAACTCTATATACATCCGTTCGTGATGTGTCTGCTAACTAGACGTCTAGTTGGCTGCCTCAGTGAGTCGCCTGAATATCTCCGGAAATACTTGTCCTAGCTAATTGTGCCTTGTAGCACTATTAGACACTATTAATACACAGTTCGGTGGCATACTTGAAATTACTAAATTCGACCACGTGAAAGCCAACTATACGGACACTGATTTTACACTGCGGCAGAACGACACAAACATTTTAGCTAGAATATCTGCAGACACTATACCGCAAGAAGTAGCCAAGAGATGGCGCTGCCGGTTAAACATGAACGTTGACAAAAACTTGTTATTGACTGACTTCTGACTAAAGAAACTTCTAAAGTTACGAACGTTAGAGTTAGAACGATACTTTACTACACACACAATCAATGAACGAAAATCTACATACCGTTGCTAATTTGTCGATATCTTCATCCGTTGCACCAAGAGAAGCTAAACCAATCTCTTGAGAAAATTGTGCAAAACTTGGGTTGGCCAGCAACGGCATATGACCCAAAAGCTCGTGGCAACAATCTCTGTAAATATAAAAAAAAACATAATGTTGGTGGACAACGATATGAAAACTCTCCTCCTCATTAAGATCATTGGAGGCATCGTTAGCTGGAGTTGCCATTATTGCCCAGTATACTGTGCTACAATAATTTCTACGTAGGTATATAGTGCCAGATTCACTTGAATATACCCTATATATAATATACCACCCGAACATAATGCATTCATCGAAATACTTACGTAACCGTAGACACCTAACCTTCTATCTAACATATCCCATAATACCCGGCATTTTTTAAATGTTAAGTTTTAAATTAAAAGCGTATATTTTTTAACCTTTATTGCACTGTCTTCTCGCCAAGATGTGACAAATATTGAGTGGCCATGAGACACCACGGTTATACGCCAAGAAAACAAATTCGAAGAATCGACAAACATTAGGTGTTTAGAGTTAAATCGTGGTGGTAAAGTTTATAGAGATATTGCATATAAACAGAATTTCTTGATAAAGATTGTAAATAGGTACCTAAATATTGTATAAAAAATTAATATTTTCGGGAGGCGCATTCCAAATTGACGCATCTTCCAAATTCCAAATTGACCATCCCAGTTGACGGACTCAAAGCCAACGTAGACGCGGAGCTTGATGTATTGTTGCCCTTAATGACAGCTATTTGGGAGACGGGACAGATACCCCAAAGCTGGAAAGAGGGTATAATCATCAAGCTGCCAAAGAAAGGAAACCTGTCCAACTGTGGTAACTGGAGGGGAATAAATTTGCTGCCTGTTTGCTCTAAAGTTTTTCATCATCATCATCATCAGCCTACGGTTGTCCACTGCTGGACATAGGCCTTTCCCATTACACGCCACTGAGCACGGTCCTCGGCTACTCTCATCCAGCTCTTGCCAGCCGTCCTGCGAAGATCATCGCTCCACCGAGTCTGAGGACGTCCTACACTACGTTTACCGATCCGCGGTCTCCACTGAAGAACTCTTCTACCCCATCGGTTATCAGTTCTTCGGGTGATATGGCCGGCCCACTGCCACTTCAGCATGCTAATTCGGTGGGCTATGTCGGTGACTTTGGTTCTCTGTCGGATGACTTCGTTTCGAATTCGATCTTTCAGAGAAACTCCGAGCATAGCCCTTTCCATAGCACGCTGAGCGACTTTAAATTTGTGGATCAGCCCCACCGTGAGTGTCCACGTTTCGGCACCGTATGTCATGACGGGTAGGATGCACTGGTTGAAGACTTTCGTCTTCAGACTCTGTGGGATTGGCGATGTGAAGACTCGACGTAGTTTCCCATATGCTGCCCAGCCCAGCCGTATTCTTCTATTGGCCTCTTTCTCGAAGTTGTTTTTACCTAATTGCATGGTTTGCCCGAGGTAAACATACTCCTTAACAACTTCGAGAATACTGCCTTGAACTGCAATTGACTCCGGATTTACATGTTCATTGAACATAATCTTGGTTTTATCCAAGTTCATCCGGAGACCAATGCGTTGGGAAGAATCAGCTAGGCTACTCAGCATATGTTGCAGATCTTGCAGCGTTTCCGCCATGATGACGATATCGTCTGCAAATCGCAAGTGTGAAAGGTACTCGCCGCTAATATTAATGCCGTACCCCTTCCAGTGCAGCGTCTTAAACATATCCTCCATAGCATTTGTAAATAATTTGGGGGAAATAACATCCCCTTGTCTCACACCACGATGTATGGGGATAGGTTCAGACTGCCGGTTCTGGATTTGGACGGCCATAGTAGCGGCGTTGTATAGACCTTTCAACACTTGGATGTATCGCCAGTCGACTTGGCATCGCTGCAAAGATTCCAGAACAGACCGGGTCTCGACCGAGTCAAAGGCCAATTCATAGTCCACAAACGCTAAGCACAGGGGCTGATTATACTCTTCGGTCTTCTGTATAATCTGCCGCACTGTGTGAATGTGGTCTATGGTGCCGTAACCCGATCGAAAGCCGGCCTTCTCAGGTGGCTGAAACTCATCGAGTCTCCTCGCAAGACGGTTCGTGATGACTCTTGAAAACAGCTTGTAGACGTGGCTTAAGAGTGAAATGGGTCGGTAGTTCCTTTTGAAGAACAACACGACAACACACTTACTCCACGCCTCCGGAGTTCTCCCATCAAAGAGGACAGCATTAAAGATCTTCTGGAGCTCCTTCATTACGGGTTTACCGCCGGACTTCAAGAGCTCAGTTGTAATACCTTCCTCTCCAGGGGCTTTTCCATTTTTAAGCTGTTTGAGAGCCATCGCGATTTCGTCTAGGCTGACTTCTGGCAAGTCTTCAGTATAGTGGCGTGTCAATGTAGCTCTGGAATCCTCATTGTCGGGATCAGGCCGAGATGCATGCGCAGCGTACAGCTGGCCGTAGAAGTTTTCAACTTCCGAAAGAACCTCTGGTATGGAGGAAACAACCACTCTATCCGTGGTGGTCAACTTTGTCAGATGGCTTCTCCCAAGAGATTGAACAAACACTTTCGATCCCCGATTTTGCTCGATTGCTCGTTCTATTGAACGAGTGTTGGAGCATCGGAGATCGCGTCGAACTAGTTTGCCAATTTTCCTGTTTAGAGCATGCCTTTCTGACGCAGTGACTGGTGGGCGTTCACGTCGTTCCTCCATAAGCTTGAGTGTTTCTTCCGAAAATTTCGACGTCGTGCCTTTATGCCGTATTGCGCAAAATCTCATACCTTCCTCCCTGAGGATTCCGACTACATTCTCGAGGGCCTGGTCAATGTCAACGTCATTTGTGGTTTCCACGGCAGCGAATCGGTTCTCCAGGTTAGACTGGAACTTTTCAGATCCCACTATAGTTTGGTACAGGTTTGGTCGGAGCCTGGATTTCATTAAACGGACACGTTCCAGCTTAAAATTAATATTCAGCGAGCCTCGCACAAGTCGGTGATCGCTTCCGGTATTAAACCTATGGATCACTGAGACGTCTCTGAATATACGCTTCTTGTCCGTTATGATAAAATTGATCTCATTTTTTGTCAAAGTGTCGGGGCTCTGCCATGTCCACTTCCTTTGGGGCTTTTTCTTGAAGAATGAATTCATCAAAAATAACCCCTCCCTTTCGAGGAAGTTGAATAGCATTTGCCCCCTATGATTCCTGTTTCCATAACCATGGGATCCTACTACCGATTCACTGCAATTCTGTACTCCCACTTTGGCGTTGAAGTCTCCCATGACAACGTTGTAGTGGGCCTTGGTGGTGGAGTGTAAGGCCTTTGATATGTCATCGAACATATCTTCCACTTCATCGTCCGAGTGCGTCGAGGTCGGTGCGTAAACCTGCACAACCTTGAGGTTATACCTCTCGGTTAGCTTAATAACGAGGTACGCAACCCTGCTCGACACACTTGACACTTCTACAACGTTGTCACAGAGAGCTCTATTTACCAGAAACCCTACGCCACCCTGAGATAGCTGGTCTCCCTCTCGAAAGTATAGCAGGTGGCCTGATTCAAGGGTTACGGTGTCCTCCCCCTCTCTTCGGACTTCAGATAACCCAAGAACATCCCACTTTACCTTCTCGAGTTCGACTTCCAGTTGTGCCAGGTGCTCGTCTAGCCGTAATGTGCGTCCGTTATACGTCGCCAAGGTTAGTTGTTTTTGGCAGCCTTTCGTAACCCGGAGATTTTTCGCACCCCCTGCCCTGCCGTTACCGTGACCGCCGCCTTGATCAGGAATAGCAGGGCGACCGGGAACTGGGGGCCGTGGTCCGTTCTGGCTTTTCATGGATTGATTTGCTCGTAATTGCCACGCTGAGCAGGCGGGTTGGCAATCGCAGACCGTATACGTGCCGATGTCGCTGCTGCCCGACACCGGTACGACCCGTATGTGCTGGGTAATAATAGGCACGGGTATTCTCTTAGTCGCCTTTTACGACACCCACGAGAAGATATGGGGGAGTGCTATTCTTAACCGACACTCCACGGCTAAAGTTCTTTGCAAGGTCATATTAAACAGAATAAAGAGCGCTGTCGACGGAAAGCTGAGAGACGAGCAAAGTGGATTCAGAGAGGGGCGATCTTGTACCGACCAGGTTAATGTTCTGCGAATGATCCTGGAGCAGTGCAATGAAATGCAGAATGAACTTTATACTCTGTTCGTGGACTTTGAAAAAGCTTTTGACAGGGTTAAATGGAAAAGTATTTGGCGGATCTTGAAGCGACGGGGTATACCAGACAAGATCATCGATTTGATTAAATCTCTTTACTATGGTTCCTCGTGCCGCGTAATACATGGGGGCCAACTTACAAAACCGATCCCAGTCACTGCCGGCGTGAAACAGGGCTATCTGCTATCTCCGCTACTATTCTTAATAGTCTTGGACGACGTGATGAACAGGGTAACAAGTGCAGGAGAAAGAGGACTTCCGTGGATGAATGACAAATCTTTGGAGGACATTGACTTCGTGGATGACCTTTGCCTACTTGCGATATCACGTGACCAACTGCAGTCTAAGACGAATGACCTGGCCTATGTCGCTGCGAAAGAAGGACTACGCATTAACTGCGCTAAGACGAAAGACATGCGACTAAACACTTACGACGTCACGCCCGTTGTCGTGGACAATGAGAATGTCGAACAAGTCGAGAAGTTCACCTACCTCGGAAGTGTTGTGGACCGACTAGGAGGTGCAGAAGCTGACGTGCAGGCACGCATCGACAAAGCGCGTGCAGCATATGCGCAGCTAAAGCCCGTGTGGACTTCCTTAGTCATTACTCGACGGACCAACATCAGCATGTTCAACTCCAATGTCAAGTCAGTTCTTCTGTACGGATGTGAAACGTGGCTGGCTGCAGGTATTTTTAAACAAATGCCTACGGCGCATACTGGGTATTCATTGGCCACGTACCATATCCAATACAAGATTATCGGAACTGACAGACCAAAAGCCCATCAACAAGGAAATCCTGCTAATAAAATGGCGCTGGATTGGACATACATTGAGAAGACCTCACAACCAGCTGGCCAAACAGAGCTTAACCTGGCAAACTTTTGGCAAGAGACGGCCGGGCCGTCCTGGTACCACCTGGAGGCGCTCCGTTAAGAAAGAGGCTGCCTCAACGGGCCTCAACTGGAAGGAGATAGAAGTTGCCGCACAAGACCGCGAGAGATGGAGAACCCTTCTACGAGCCCTATGTTCCTGATAAGGAATAAGAGGAAATCATCATCATCATCATCATTCCAAATTATGAGTTCAGCACGAATATTCATATTGGGCCTCCACTAGTCATCCCACATTTTGTTTTTCTGCGCCATCCTCATCCACCGATACAATTTAGACCGTAGATCCAATGAGCTAGTGGGCGTTCTACGCTGTGTTTGCTAATACTTCGCAATGTATGTAGTAGGTATTATTGAGCGTTCTATTGCATCCAAATTGAGTTTGAGCGAGCGACAAGCTGCGTCGATGGGAGACGCCAAGGTGAGGTATAATAACAGAATACCGAATTTAATACAACGGCAAAAAGGTCTCAAAGGATACAAATCCCAAATTTAGGACGGAGACAGATCCTGGATTATCAGCACTTCGTATTGTAACGCAAACAAAGACGCGGACACAGATCTAGTCAGACATAAATATGTAGTAAAATTTCATCAGTCGCTCTTTCTCTCGGGAGACCGGAGGGCTAGCGCATACCTTGGCCAGAGAATATGATTGGAAAATTGTAAGCCCTGGCCTCCTTCCACTCCTCTTAGCTACATTATGGAATGTAAGAATTTTTTATAAAAAACTTATCAATTTTCAATAAATATTTTTGCGGCTTTCACAAAGAATTTTATTTATTTTTGTGATGTAAATTTTAAAATAATTTTACGTTTTGCAGTTCTTTATTTGTCAGATATTATGTAAATACAGCCGTGATGTAAACACCTATTTTTGTGGTAATTGTATTTATATTATTTTCCCCGTCGCATACCCAACTGCGGGCGCAGCGGCCCGCATATCTGGTGACTTTAACGTGATTTGAACACGCATGATATCAATCTATAAAAATACTAGCTGACCCAGCAAACGTTCTTTCACCATTTTTTTCGCTTCATGATATGAAATTTAGTTAACAACCTATTCTCAGACCTACCGAAGGTACATATGAAATTTCATCAAAATCGGTCAAGCCGTTTCGGAGGCGTATGCCCACTAACATTGAAACACGAGAATTTTCTTAATGTGCCTCCAATTACAGATAGATACCGCATGCATAAATAACGAACATTGCCGATTTTTCAACAAAATCGCAATCTAATTAATTATTTTGCTCACCATGTTTTAAATATGCATATCAATCAAATACACTGCTTATAGACATGTTTTATCTGCTGATCAATCATGAAATCTTGCTGATCAAGTAGTCATTTTGCGGACTGAATGTTTATTAGGCTGACTCTTATTATTGTAAGCTGCCTATTTATGATTTATTTTTTTACCATTATAAAAATTAGTTGCTGAACAAGGATTGCTGCCTGATTTTTTTTATTGCAAACAAAATCTTTGTATACTAACCAAATTATTTAAATGCTGTTTTTTGTGGCTGACCAAATTTTATAACTGCTCACCATTTTAATTACTTCTCATTTTATATATTACATTAGATAATTTAATAAACCCTTAGGCCGACTTGCCTATTTTTAAAGAAATTCCTCGTATAAAAATGGCAGATCGTAAATTTTTACTAACGGAAATACATAAAATGACTCACGGTTCTGGCGTATAAAACGGATCAGACGAATGCCGGATGTACTGGGTGCAGTGGAAGACCCGAAAGGCCAGCCCAGACAGAAAGTCCCTCGGTGAGAGATAACCGGCCACCGGTCGCAGCTGGAAGCCGGTCTTGCGTTTCAGGAACGCGCTTACGTCTTCCAGCTGAAATTTTGGTAAACTTTAGATAAAATGCCTGTGAGGAGTTTATTGTTTATTGTTAAAAGATGTACAGAACAGCATTATGCACATTACAATGCAATTATTATAAGGTATTTGACTAACTATAACGCCAAATGCCTGTACATACAGCATGACAGGCAATGAAGCAACTAACATACTTAAAATAACTAATACATGAAATTACAATTAAAATTAAGATGTGTGACAATTCATGAAGGTGAACTAAAGAGAAAAAAAATAATATTTCAAATTGTAGTAAAGATTTAAATTTATGGGCTTTCTGTGAACAATGTGGTCAGTTTGTTTTTAAAAGTGTACAGTGAGTCATGATAGACATCAGAGGCGTTATCATGATTACAAATTTCGTTGTAACGGTTGATATTCGATGGATTGAGTTGTTGGCAGCCATTTTTGTCCTAACTGTTGGGATGAAGAAAATGTGTTGTAGAAAATAAAATTTTATAAATAAATGTATGGATTTTCTATTTCTATTTTAGGAGTTGTGAAAGTTATAAAGCAGAAAACCATTTATAGGGTCGTAAGTGTTGTTTCTATTGATGTCTAGAACAGGTTGCGGTAGATGAGGCTTTAGTTGCACCCTATAAATCTAGAAAATTATTTTCAAAGAACATTCATTGCTATACTTTGCGCGTCTCGAGGAAATTTGTGTCCTTGAGGAAGGGCTAGTAAAACCATCTCCAATAAATATCGATTTGCTAAACTGATTTGGTCACAGTTGAAAAAGAAATGTTTTCCCAAAAAATAGATTTAAAAAAATGTCTTACTTGCGGAAGGTTATCTTCGCGATAGCCACAATACTTCACAAGTTGGGGCCAGTTCTCCAGGTACTCGTCACAAGCGTGCTTCAGGTAGAGTTTATGCAGCTCAACGAAAACGATCCCCCTATAATAGGTATAATTCCGATATTTATTTTTGAGAACGATTTGAGAGTAGTCAAACTGAAAGTGAAATAAACTGACAGGCATCGCCTAGTGGGGGTCTGTATATTACATCATTTAATAGTTTTATATGGCAATAAACGATTTGAATTTTAGTTATTGGATATTAATGTAATAAGAGGGACCTGATAACCAGGACAGTGTCGAAATATTTTCAAAGGGCACTATCGGAACATTATAAGAAGAACGACAACTTGGTTTGCTCTTGAAATCAACGTTGCCCCATTTATATGTAAGAAAATTGTCAAGAATTTGAGCATTAGCCATAGTTAGTTTACAATGTCGTTGTATACAACTCTATAGTTGCCGTGTTGTGTGTGCAAACAAAATTCAAAAAACTCGATGTCATAATTTTCATTATTCTCGCTTGAGAAACGCGTTTCTCAGGTTGATCTAACCATCGGCGTATTCGGACAAGGCGAGGCCCCGCAGCGTCTAAAGACTCAGTGATTCTTTGGATGTACCTATATAGTTATATCGCAAACATTTCAGGTAAGCCTAAAACAACTTTATCCAGGCGTGTTTTTTCAAGGTTCCGTAGTCATCAAGGAACCCTTATAGTTTCGCCATGTCCGTCCGTCTGTCAGCGGTTTAGCTCAGATATAATAAGTACTAGAGAGCTGAAATTTGGCGTTGACGTACATTATTATTACGCCATCACACCGGTAAAATAAAATCTTGAAAAAAACTTTTATTTATGGTACCTACCCTACTTCGAAATTGGAATTTTTCCTGAACTTAATTCTGAAATCATTTATTTGAACACAAAAGAAATTAACTACAAGATTGAAAAAGATAAACTTATTGCCTAGTTGGGCTAGAATTCTTTTGTAAGTAGATGTGACATAGGTCGATATCATGATCAGATTTTATTGTATTTTACACTTTCATCAAACACCATACCATACCAAACCGCACCCACAACAAAGGAAATACGTACAAAGTAGCAATGTGTGGCACGGGTATGAGAATCTGCACAAAGTTGCTGCTACATTTGCTCAGATTCCAGTTCGTATGTTACTTCTACGTTTGATATTATGCACCGTAAATGCCCCTGGATGTATCAAATTCCTTTGAAAAGAACCATGCGTAGGTATTTTTGCAATCAAAATAATTATCCCTTATTTTGATTGCATCTGTACCAAAAAAATACAGCACACCGCGTCCATACAAAAGTCGACCATCCCACATGTACAATTTGCGACAGCATGGGTTCAAATATTTATAATTTACTGGCTGACCGAGCGAAAGTTGTTTTGCCATAATAATTGCCTATTTGAAGACCTACCAAATACGTAAACACAAAAAAGAAACATAAAAATCGGTAAAACCGTTTCGGGGGAATTCAACAATAAACACTGTTACACGACATTTTTAAATGTTAGATAACTTTTCCTCTGAGTTATGAATCATTTTTTTTTTTAAACTCGAGCAATAAACAGGGTTACTTTTAAATTACTACAATCTTGCGCAAATAATTTTATTTCTACGAATTTCGAAGCTATTGTTGGAATTGATACAAAACATTGTTGAACAATCAATTCGCCATTGCGATGTATTATATATCATATCATACTTTGTTAAGCAGCATTATATATCACAATCACATCGCTCTGCAGCAAAGCATAAAACTTCATGATTAAAATATAGTCAAAAAATAATAATAATTTATGGTCAAGCAAATAATTTATTAATAGAGAACAGTGGTGGAAAAAGAACACGAATACAAATAGACGTAATTTTGCGGTTTACTAGTTTGAAAGTAACCCTGTATGAATAGCCGCTAAAAGATAAATCTGGTCCACCGAAAACGGCTTAGTAAGAAGATAAGTTAAAAAAAATACTTCAAATGTGCATTTATATTGTTATTTGCTATAAATTTTGCAATATTTCTAATTAGAACATTTATGTTCAAGTTGGAATACATTATAATCGATAAAATTTATTCAATGCCACAAACAAACAAAGAGAAGGGAAAGAAATAAACTAAATACAATTCCAAAGAAGTCGAAAAACATATTTTTACTTTGCAACGCTGAAACTTTACTATAAAATACAAACAAATATAAACTTTTTAGGATACTCTGCAATGAAATAAATTCAAAAAAGTATATATATAAATGGAAATTTTCTATAAAAGTTACTATCGTGAGCTGGTCCTCACACATTCAAAGTATTTCAGGTTTCTAAATCCGGAGCTGAACGAACAGCCCACACATTTTTATTACAACAAGTAAAGCTTTCACGATCAAGCAAAGTATTTGTATCAAGTAGGTATTATTGTGCTTCTGTTTTTTTTTACAATAAAAATAATTGATAATCTAAAAAATTATGTAATATGTTACTTTTCATTTTAAGTCTTATAGCATCAAACAGTACTTATAGCATCAAACAAACCACGAACATGAGTCTAAATTATCACTAATTATGGTTTTATTTGTTCTGTACTGAATTTTGGTTACTAAAAAATGTACTAAAGTGACTATCACTGAATTTTGATGAAGACGTCACTAACAAGCGATGTCGGTTCTCATAGTTCAATTAATAGGATTTGTATGTATTTCCGTAATTTTAAAAATGCCTGAATCCGTTTAAATCTGAGCGCTCGAAAACACCAGCCTTAAAAAAATCGGTTGAATCCGGCATTTCTTCTTCAGCCTAAAAAAAATACGTTTTCGTATTTTTTTTTTATTGAAATTTTACTCACCAAGTTTTTATTTCCGTTTCCGTGTATTGAATTTTCGGAATAGACTGCCCGCTAAAAATGCAAAAATGCTTTTGTTAGTTAAGTTACACTAAACCAAATTTATACATAGTAGCCGCGTGTGATTACAATACATATTCAACACTCCACAATCTAAATGTTCATCCAGATTCCATTCTTATAATTTTATCATATTTAACTAATCGGCTGTCTAATTATGCGCCCCAAATCCAGTGATAAATTGAAGATATCAAACGACAGAAAACCGTTAGTATTTGTTGTGCAAAATATGCTGATATCGTCCAATCCGTTAAAGTGATTCCGGATTACATACATACAAAATACTGTATATCTGTATCCCGGAGGCAGGCGGGAAGGAATTGGGTTTTCCACGATTAACATTTTGGGACTATCCACCGGTACGGTACAATGGTATGGTGAAACTATCTGAATGCAAATTTACTCACTATTTATAATTATTGGCAATAGCAGCAAATTGTTCCCGTCTCTTGCGGTACACGGGATCCTTGAATCCTGGGTGATCAGCGTCTAACTCGGAGCCGTACATCAAAACGTTTTGGGCACGATCCAAATCGGAAATTTTACGGGGAAACCAAGGCATTTCACCGAAATCTGATGACAATAATGTCGGTCGTTTAGCGAAACAAATTCTCAAAATCAATGTAGTATTATTGGTACGTCCGACAAGAAGATACAATTATTTGTGATGAGGACGAGGAAAAAATTTAAATTACACACCAAAACTAGCAGCTGCAGACAGTGGGGTTGGCGGAGGGAATTGCTCTCCAATTTGAGGAGGCACTACCTCAAAGTCATGAACTTCCCGTTTTAGCATCCTCTTCAACTGTTCCATTCGGCGCGGATCGCATTGTACGTCAACAAGGATATCAGCCTGAGGATAAGACAAGGTATTGTATTCTATCTCTCAAATAGAATCGGTATCCTTAGTTACATGGTCATATTTAATCGGCACTTTACTTACAGATGATACTTCCATGACTGACTTCCTGGATTCTATATGAAGAACATTAATCCCCAAATCTTGAAAAACTGATAACACTTGGACCAAGCCACCTACTTGATTCTTTAGCGAAAATATGACTGAAATGCGCTCGCTTTCTGCCTCCGTATCTGGCTGCTGCCGTGGCGTTTGCAGGTCAGCAAGCTTAGGATGGTGTGGTGGCTCACTTTTTACTTGCCAATCAGAACCGTTTCGGTACAACCACAGACCAAGCAAACCTTTCCCGGATCCACTCATTTTCTGTAATAAAACTTCAAAAGTACAAAACTATCTCTTCCTGATGTTAGGCTCAATTTTATGCTTTTCAGAACGTCTTAATACAGAATGTTACGCTGTCAAATGCCGAACCGAACTGAGGCGTTCAACACGTCTTAGCAAAGTTTAGACCTGAGTATCGGATAAGCAATTAATACTTGTAGTTTGGATGCCCTACATAGTAAACTGGATTTTGGGTTGAAACTTGTTGCTGTCTCAGTGCAACGCTCACGCTAAACTGCGATCTCAGAGGGTTGCTACACGCTTTATAAAGAGACGAGGCGCGGGCGTCTTGTCGGAGGGTGGGTATATTTGATTGGCTGAATCAAGTGTTCGGAGTAACTCGGAAAATGTTCTCTTTTCCTGCCCTAAAGTCACGGACACACTTAAGTTTCCGTAATTTCTACTCTTCGACAGTAATTGCAAAAACTTTTCGCAAGAAATAAAATAGGAATTATTAAGGGACCGTATTGGAATTCAACAGCGACCTGGTTTTATTTATTAATACTATTTCGTTGAGTAACTAATAGTGTTTTATATTTTTATATGGGGATAATAAATGTAATTCAGGAAATTTGGGCTTTGCGGGTTCTACTGATGAAAATATTGTCCAACATAGAATATTGACCACTTAACAGATACGGTTTAAAGTACTGTCTATCAGATAGTGCCAAAAACCGAAAATTCAAGAAAATATCGAAATAAAATTCAATGATAAATTTTATCGAGGCTTTTCGAACATTGTATTACGTCATTAATGGTTATCTGGAATAATGTGCTTTTAGCATTAAGTTTGCCTTTTTACTTTAATTTTCTTAAGTGCAATAATAGTAGATTAGTTGCCAAGGGCTGTAAGGCATCAATTGCAGCCCGAGATATTTAGGCGCACGAGCGCAGCGAGGGTGCCTATAGTTCGAGGGTGCAATTGATGCTTACACCCGAGCTAACTACTCTGCTTTACATCTCGATTGTGAGGTAAGTAGAAAAAAACCGGCATAACAAGAATAAAATATTTACTCGTTTTTCTTTTCGCCACTTCAGGAACTAAGTTTTCAAATATCTCTCTTTAGAACTTTCAGGCAATATATTGTTAATTGCTGCTTCAGCTTCCATTTTCATTGAATCGGGAGTGCAGCTTATATCTTCATCACTTGCAGAAGTCATGTTTTTTTCCTAATTAGCACGTAATTATGAAAAAAATCCCAAGAACAAGTAAAACAATATTTAAAGTAAAGTTTTCTATTCCCGCCTTTTTTTATCTTTTTTTTTATTATTTTTTCTAGAACGAAATTGAGGTTCGCCGTTCGATATTTAAAATTGATGACTATTATACTAAAATTTATGACTATTATACAGACAAGGCTGAATAGCGAAGCGACCTCTTTTGTCATTGGGCTGAATGCATGATGTCTAAATGCCAGTATGATGGTTAGATGTACGCGAACTTTTTGAAAGAGTGAATAGTTTTATTTTAAATTACTTACCGCTCTAGGGCTTTTCTAGCTACATTATTACCCTAGAGCGCTAATTAGTCACCTACAAGCCCCATTTGGGGTTAATAAGGACGTACTTACCGAATATGAGAGATGTAAATAATTTTAATACTCATCATTAGTTAATTGCAAATTGAGTCTTTTATTTGGTTTTATCCTTTTCTTACGTAGCAACTCCTGTGGACACGAACTAAAGCCCGTAGAAACTTCTCTCTGACGGTTGTTAAACGGACCAGTCACTGTATTTATTACCATTGTTTAGCGAAAGAGCGTTCCTTATCATTCATTATATAGTGGGGAACCAGCGGATTTATTTATAGCTACGTTTACTATGATAATAAAACTTACTCTTCACAGATGAGTTTCACCGTTTTTATTTATAGGTAAGTACAAACGACCTGCATTGCTCTGACAATTGAAGTATTCCAATTTTATGCATAGTTTTAACTGTTACAAATAACTATGTAACTTGATAACATGGACTAAATTTATCATTAGTTCTGTGACGCAATGCCCTTAGAGATGTAACGACCCGTAAAAAGGATAGATTACACATGACGGCAGAAGCTTTTGTGATATCTGATGCTCTGAAGATGACAATGTACAGAAATTAATGCTCTGTAAGTATGTAAAATTAATAGGGTTATTAATTAAATTATTTAACTCATATTTAAGAAACCAGCGATTGTAATAATATTATTATAGAAATTAACAAAACCAACAATGTCACGAAATTCTGAAATTTATATTTAAAGTAATACAGAAACTATGTATGACTTATTGCTACGCTGCAAGTAAAACCAGGAGTTCGTTTCAAAACTAGATAATTCGGAAAAAAAAACAGACGGAAAACTTCAAGATTAGTTTTTTACATAATAATATCGTTTGATCTGAATCACTACCGGAACATTTCCAAAAATATGATTTTTGAGCTAAGTATACAGAATGGTGGAAATTCTGAAGATATTTCCGAATCACTAACGGTACAAATCAAACGATCACGAAGGCTAAGCAACATAGGGCGCTTTCAGCGCATGGATGGGTGACCGTTCTACGACTAAACGTCGCTAGTGGCATATTTCCGAGCGGTTCCGTGCTTCGCAAGGCACGCTAAGCAATTGGTGCCGGCTGCCGTCGATCATTTGTAATGGAAAGAATTAGGGAACTTACTGACATTGCAACTGCTAGCCTTGTATGTTTTAGTTGCTTCCATAGTGCCTATTATGTCTTATGAGGCCGGGCAGTAGACATTGAGACCATCTTTATCTTGCAGAAGAAAGCTACCCTATTTATTTAGTAGAGATTCGCTATAAGATTTCTTTAAAGAAACCAACATGTTAACAGTTTCAAGCTAATGCATTTATGAAAATATTATTATTACGTACGTCAGAGAAATTATTAAAATCTTTGAAAATATTGGTAGCCATCACAATGTTAACACTAGAAATAAACATAAATTGTATTTCCACGATGTTTACTTTCAAAAGTTAATAGGTACATAATAGGTATCGGGCACTGTGTAAGGTTCTACAACGACATTCCCCACGACATCTTAGACTTACCACCGACACTCTTTACAAAAAAGACAAAGATGTCTGGTGTAAAAGATTAAATTTAGAGGACGATTTGTGTCTAGAGTTCCATACATTCATGAGGAATATTTTTTAAGTTGAAACCTTTGTTAATTAAGTTTAATTGTTTCAAAATGAATATAATTGTAGAGTTTCTTTGTATAACTTTGGCGTTCATAAAGAAAACATTTTTTTTTATTTGATTAATTGTGGAAGGACAGCACCAACATGAAAGTAGCCATGTTAAACTTCAATACATAGTATGATCAGTCTGGAGCTACCAGCGGATAAACTTGACCTCAATTCCATCAAGCGATTCTGGAATAAACTCAATATAAACACAGGATGGTAACAAAATTTCTCTCGAATTAGTATAAATCAGGTGTACATTGCATAGGTGGATGAATAGGAGTTATTAACATTGTGCTAATTCTGAGGTTAAATTTGAAAACTCAAGGAACGGTTTTTATGTTATTTATTCTAAACACCACACCTGTATAAAATGTCTGAAGCTATAGAGGTCACTTGAACAAACAACAAATATCTAAATTGAATTTACTTTTTTTATCTGCTTAGGATTTTTCTACTATTCCTTACTTTTAGTCCAAATGATGGACTTGTTAGTTAGGTTTACATTATTTAGTTTCACTTTGTTTATTTTCTCATCTTTTTCTCATCAATTGATGCCTCCTTTGATGTAGCTGTATGATCGTTTTATTTATCAGGCCGACTCGTCTGGGCTTTTAATTTGATTTCCTTTGAGACTAGCGACAATCTCGCTCAATTCATCTCTGATTTGTCACCCTCTGCTACTCTCTATTATATTTACATCTCACAATGACGGTCTAATGAAAATTATTAATAAAAAGTATTGCTATAGAAAATGCATTCCAATATTGAACTGAGACTCAATACAGTTAATTGTGAACACATTGAAGCGTAGCATATCTGAACACAAATCAACTTCCAATTTATTGGAAATTATTTTACGATCGCCACAAAGCCTTCGTTTGTTTGGGTCTGGCCATTGTTACAAACAGTAATTTAAAAGTACAATTCAGACGAGGTGATATGTATCGGGAACGGTTGCTAGAGACGACTGCTGAGCTTATACTTTTGTGATAGAAAAAGAAGTGGTATTTATTACTCTTGTAAAACACACTGGACTGCACAACCACATGCGGGAGTTATAGAAAAAAAAACCTGTTTCATTAAGTTAAGGAGGACAAGCTACGTCATTGAAAAAAAACTAAAATATACCTTACCATTTCATGCACGTGCGGTTACGGGTAAGATAAGAATATCTTTCTTTTTTTTTTGGGTACTTTTGTCTTGAAAATTTAATTACCTTGAATTACCGAATTACAACGACTAATGAATGTTGATGAAGCGAAAGTGATTTGTCAGGATCATGGCAGGTTTCAGTCCCTGTTCTCCGCCTACCTTTCTGGGATACAGGCGTGAGCTTATTTACGTATGTGCCGACATGTAAGTCGGCAATACACAATTATGTAAGAGCATCGCGAGTCCTGAAAAAAAACCATAAAGATTTGTCTAACTGTACTTTCAGTGGTCATCGTTCATCCTTGGGGAGGGCGAAGACTCACGTTTGGAGTGCTGTGTCAACACAGTAAGCTTCTCGGGGTATTAGTCCATGACGCAAACCCACTTTCCGACCCAGATGTCCAATGGTAATTTAAAAGAAAAAGAAAAATGTGCCTTCTTTTAATGTCAACGCCTACTGTTTTAATATAAGTTTGTTACAAAAATTAACAGAGACATCATAAGGTGTTCAACCCTTTGAAATACTTTACTTTATCAGAATTATCACGACAGAAATACCAAATTGTCTGTTACAGGTTACAGGTTACAGGAGCTGGACTCAGGCCACATTTTCGTTCCAGGCACACCTGCACTCCTCTTTTAGAAGATATATAAGACATAGATAGATACATAAACTCACGCCTGCATCCTAGAGGGGTAGGCAGAGACCACGGACTGCCACCTGCCACGATCCTGACAAAGTACTTTCGCTTCATCGACATTCATTAGTCGAAGCATACGCGCACATCGGTTTCAGGTACTTTTTATATTGCCCTTTGCTAATACATCCCCTATTTCGAAGTATGTCTGCTTGGGGCGTCAAATACTACCAGCTGACAAATATTTTATTTTAATTTGGAGTATGGCCTATACCTTCCTCAGGGAAGAGGCCCGTGCCCCTCGGTGGGGACATAATGGGTCGATGATGATGACATATTTTTTATAACTCATCTGTAATGCTCCCAGCTACACTATTTTAGAGGACAGAGGGGCCTTAACATCCACAAGCCGATGCCACAAACACGTTCATGCGTCTGCTCCCCAAACTCAAATGTCTGCCACTACTCCCTCTCAGCCGCCAAATATAGATCCAAACTCTCCTCCTGCCTCTCCATTTTGGCAGGATATAAGTAACTATAAATCATCCCTCCCTCATGTAAAAAGAACCTCACGGGGAGCAAGACGCAGCGTGGCCACCTCTCTGTCCTCTGATATTAGATCAGTATTGGAGAAAAACGATAGGAGTAGTTGGGAGAGTCTTTTAACCTTCTCATATCGCACACTGCACATAAACAATAGAGAAAGGAAGAGCGGCTCCTTAACACAGCACCACAACATATTAAAAACAATTGTTCCACCTCCATTAGGCCAAGTTTGGATAATTCTTCAGGTCTGAAATCATCCAGCAAAATATCCAAAAAAATAGAAAATAAATTTAATAATGATGACGTAAAAGGAGCTGCTCAACCACTTTTTTCTAGTGACGCGGTCGCTGTCGGTACCCTGGAAACGCTCGCCCTATTGGAATAGAAACATCCTCCTCCTGCGGCTACTCTTCAACTGCCGGATGCAGAGGACGTGCAGGCGGCGATCATGTATTTCAGGACCGGCTCAGCTGGTGGCCTGGACGGCCTCACACCACAACATTTTAAATATTTAATTTTGGGTGTGACCGGGGATGCCGGCACGGCCCTACTGGGAGAAATGACGCGCCTTGTGAACCTTATGCTCTTGGGTAAGGTTTGCGTCGATATATTAGATACTCTACGGCGCAAACCTATGTGCGCTCCGTAAAAGGGACGACGGCATCAGACCTATTGCTATCGGCAATATAATCCGCCGTGTGGTCTCGAAGATCTGCTGCAAGTATATTTTGCCAGATTTAACTGCACAATTTCAACCAGTACAACTGGGCTTCGGGACCAAGGGAGGGTGCGAAGCCGCAGTGCATGCGACTCGCACCTTCCTGAAACAAGGCGGAGGGGAGGTGCTTCTGAAGGTGGATGTTAAGAACGCCTTAAGCTCAGTGGACCGGGGAGCTTTGCTGACAGAAATAAAACAACATGTACCTGCCACATACGCTTATTTGTGGCAGTGTTATAGCAGTCTAACAAATATAATTTACAACGGCCACCTTTTGCGCTCCGCAGTCGGTTGTCAGCAAGGCGACCCGCTCGGACCGGCTATCTTCAGTTTGGCAATACACTCACACATTGCATCTTTGGCCTCAAAATTCAACGTTTGGTATTTGGACGATGGGACCCTAGGAGGCGATGCGATTTCTGTACTTTCGGATCTCCAAAATTTAAGTGATAAATTCAGGTCTATTGGTTTGGAACTAAATTACTCAAAGTGTGAACTATATACAAATGTTTCATCCTCGGATAAGAAACAAGATTTAATATCAAAATTTAATTGTTTGGCACCTAATATCAAAATTATCGACAGTAAATCGCTTCGCCTGCTAGATGCCCCTGTTCTGGACGATTCTTATGCTGATTTCATTTGTGATCAAATATCGAAATTTAAGGAATCGTCTGATAGTCTCAAATACATTAGTCCACACATGGCTTACTGGATAATCAAATTCTGACTTTTTGTCCCTAAATTTACGTACGCTCTCAGGTGCTCAACTCTCTGGAATCACCTTGATCTTTTGCTTTGTCTGGACGAACTTATCAGAACTACTTTAACAGAAATCCTAAATTGCTCGTTGGAAGATAAGAGCTGGACCCAGGCCACCCTTCCGTTCCGTCACGGCGGTCTGGGTATAAGAACTGCATCAAGCGTAGCCCTTCCGGCGTTCCTGTCCTCTGTTCATAGACGGGCGGCCTCATTGGTAAAATCATTTCTCCATCTATTGGAGACGTAGAGGTCGCATGCTTGGCTGAGGCCAGGAGCGCCTGGACCGACGCAGCCGGTCCGAGCCAGGACTTACCGACAAATATGGCATTGCAGCGGCTTTGGGACGAGCCGCTCTGCATACAGGTCCGAAAGGACCTCAATGAAACCGCAGTGAATGGTGCGGAGCGTGCTCGTCTCTTAGCTCGTCTCTCTCACGCTGCCCTAAATGACGTCATTCGTCGGGCCCTTGCCAGCGAAAGCGTGAGAAAGGGAGTTGAGCGTCGAGCCGAGTGGGATAGAACGCGACGATGGTAAGAGACCCGACGGAATGACGCTCATCCCATGGAAGAATGGGCGGTCGCTGGTCTGGGATGCAACATGCGTAGATACCCTTGCACACTCCCATGTCCAAGCGACCGCCTGCCATGCGGGCGCGGCGGCAACTATCGCGGAGTCGAACAAGAGGCGCAAATATGCAGCCCTAGGTCAGGGCTATATATTTGTGCCTTTTGGGGTAGAACTCTGGGGCCATGGGGCCCGGAGGCGCGACTCCTATTCGAGGAGATCTCGTCGCGCCTAGTTGACGCCTCTGGAGATCCGAGGGTGGGTGCTTACTTTGGCCAAAGGCTAAGCCTCGCCATACAGCGAGGCAATGTCGCCAGCCTTCTTGGAACTCTACCGGCCGACAGCGATTTGGCTCCAATATTTTATTTAAATTAGAAAATAGATTTAAATTGCTTTTTTTATATTATTATTAGTATTAGTTTTGTAAATACCCTACCCATTAGTTTATACTAGTTTTATTAAGTATTACCTATATTAATTAGTTTAAAGATTACTTAAATGGTGTTATTTAAGTTTTTATCATGTTTAATTAATTATTGAAATAATTTTAATTGAAATAAAATATTTGAGACAGGTCACTGTCGGATAGATTTAGGTTTAGCTTAGTTTGGAAAGTATTTTACAATGATATTTGATATTGTTGAAAAGACATTGACATCCCGACAATCTGCTCCTTAATAATTCAATAAAGAAGATAATCCAAATAATTTAAAAGCCTCAAAAAACACCCAGTTGTACCCCCGGAGTGCCAAGCTGCCGAGCAAGCGAAGATTTTGGTAGCCGAGGCGGGATTTGAGTACAAAGAGCCGTTTCATCCGTAATGTGACAGCCCCGCAATCAGCTGTCGGCCATTTATAAAGACACTGAGACAACGGTAACATGCTGCTCCGGTTACCTAGAACCAATCAAGCATAACGGAGCAGCAGGCCAATAGGAGAGTGGGCCTGTCCCTATGAGAACGAGAAACCACCATCAGGGTAGTGCAAACAAATATTTAGAAACAAAAGATAATTATTTAAATACCTACTATTGTGATACTCAATAATAATGTTATTTAATTAAAATGAAATTTAAACATCTGTTATCTCGTGGTTATATCGTGGTTGCGAGCCGGCGAGGAGGCGCGGGCGCCCACATTGCCGGGCTACAGGTTGCGTCACACTCCTCGACCGCGTGAAGTACGCTCGCGCGGCGGGGGGGTCGGTTTCTATTTGAAATCGGGAATATCTGCGCGCTTGTGCTCTCATCCACCTGCGCCGGCGGCCGTCGAACAAATGTGGCTCCGCGTTAACATCAACACGCGTAGGTTCATTGTAGGTACTGCTTACCGCCCGCCATGGCTCAATGTTGATGTTTTTCTTGACGCGCTGACTGAGACAATATCTTCATTCTCTCACTATGATTTTGTTGGTTTAATGTGCGATTTCAACGTAAATTTATTGGGCACTTGTGACAGAAATAGAGATAAATTACTGCAATTTCTAAATTCACTTAGCTTAACGAACTGCGTTACTGAGCCAACGCACTTTACGTCTCACAGTCAATCCCTGATTGACTTGATTTGTACCGATGCTCCCGTGAGTGAGGTATCAGTTTTAAATATCGCGGAACTTGGTGGTCATGCGATGGTTTTAACAAGGTTAAAAATAAATAAAAAAGTATATCCGCCTAAACAAATCACATTCAGACCTTTAAAAAAAATATGTACCTATTCCACAATTTGAAAATGACATTACTTCACTCTCCTTACAATCAACTTTCTTAAATATTTTATCTAGCTTAAATTTAAACTCTGCGGTATCTTTTCTAAATGAATCAATTGCATTACTGTTTGATCGTCATGCCCCTGTTAAAACAGTTACAATCAAGCAAAAACTCAAACCGTGGCTCACCCCAAACATTCGATACATGATGTACCTCCGTGACAAAGCGCACCGTACCTACTTACTAACTAAAACAGATACACAAAAATCAGTCTATCTAGAATTGAAACATCTCGTCAATGTGACTTTGTTTTTTGAAACGAAAGCGTTTTACGAATATAGTATAAACAATAATGTCAATAATAGTAAAGTTCTGTGGAAAAACTTAAAAAAAACAGTTCTACCCCACCAAAAAGTATCCCTGCTGCCAGAGCACTTACAAAATCCCGACATAATTAATAATCATTTTTTGGGTATTCCAAATAATTACAATTTTAATCTTTCTTACTTGACATTCTTTAAATCAAACAGACATCGTAATGACATTAATTTTAACCTGAATACAATTGATGAATCTACTATCTTAAAAAATATTTTAGAATTAAAATTAAACGCAATGGGTATCGACAATATCAATAGAGATATGATTATCCTATCCCTTCCACATACCTTAAGCACCAAAACTAACATTGTCAATAGTTCCATATTGTCTAGCACTTTCCCTGAACGAACGATCCTGCTGATTTAAGTGATCTCAGGCCCATTAGTATCTTGCCTTACTTATCTAAAATCTTAGAAAAAGTTGTTTCCGGACAGGTACTGCTATATTGCGAGTCGAATGACATTCTACCCTTGCGTCAATCTGGCTTTCGTAAGCACCATAGTACTTCTACCGCACTGCTTGACGTAATTGATAATATATTAGCTGAGCAAGATGAGGGCAGGGGTACAATATTGGGATTGTTAGACTTTTCTAAAGCATTCGACTCCTTAAACTTAGAGTTACTGCTTTCTAAGCTCACCTACTACGGGTTTCAAGATAATGTAGTCTCTTGGTTTCAGAGTTATTTATTCAACCGCCATCAACAAGTAGTAGTGCATAAGTCTGATGGTACGGTAGTCAGATCTGATTTACGTCGGGTGGAGAGAGGAGTTCCTTCAATCCTGGGGCCGCTCCTTTTCACGATATACTCAGCTGATATAATAAAATGCATTAAATCTTGCAGATACCATCTCTACGCGGATGACCTGCAGATTTATATCTCTACTGACTCCAATAATGTTGCAGCTGCTATAAGCTTACTGAACGATGACCTTGAACGCATCTTTGTATGGTGCACAAATAACGGTCTATTACTAAATCGAGAAAAGTCAAAAGTTATGGTCATGGGTTCCAAAATTCAGAAACAGAAAATAATGGCGCAACATCCCTCGGTCCATATAAGAGATGAGCGTTTGTGTTTTGTCGACGAAGTACGTAACTTAGGCGTAACTATGGACAGTAGTCTGAAGTTCGAGGGACATGTAGGGGAGATTGTGCGTAATTGTTTTTTTAGGATTAGAACTTTATATAATATAAGGAAATACCTTAGTGTAAAAACTCGAACCCTTCTCTGTGATAGCCTCGTTATGTCCAGAGTGAATTATTCTATCACTGCGTATGGTCCTTGTTTGTACGCGAAAACTCTCAAGCTCTTGCAACGCGTTCAAAATGCATGTGCTCGTTTTTGTTACAATATTCCCCCACGAGCACATGTCACGCCGTTCATTAACAACGCCAATATATTAAAGATGGAAAGTAGACTCAAACTTTTTATGGCTACTCTCATGTTTGGAATTGTGAAATTTCAGAAACCAGCTTATTTATACAATAAACTTATTTGGCGTTGGACTGTATACGGAGATCGCACCAGAGTTAGGGCAAGCTCCAACCCGCTTGGTATGCCTCGTCACCGTACTGCCGCGTTTCGTGGTAGTTTTCGGTTTCAGGCCACCAAGTGTTGGAACGACATTCCTCCACCTATTAGGCAAATTCGATCAAGAATCAGCTTTAAAAACAGCTACAAAAAAGTCCTTCTTGACTCACAAAAGCTGCTTCCTTAACATCTGTAATATTTACACTATGCCGTTATGTTGTGTTCACACATTTATATAACTACATATATTTATTCAATATATATGAGTTGACATCTACGAATTATTATTATTATTATTATTTTTACATTTTTTAAAATATTTTACAATGTATGTAACTACCTAAATTGACATTTCGTTATTAATATGCAATTTTATTTATCTTTGTACAATTTTTGCAATTATTTATACTTTCACTGACATCCCACTAGCATCGATTCAGCTGTCTACTTCGTTAACCCGAAGTTTAACTCTCGCTTTGCTATCTTATCTACCAATACTAGTTATTATCGTACTTGACTATTCTTTCATATTCTATTTATTTAATTTCTTTTGAACTGGTTCGCACTTCGTACAATCTTATCTTTCCGAGCCCTGCACGCCGCCTCACGGGTACTGACGGAAGATCATCGCTGGAGTACCATTCCTCCAGCTTATGCTGAGTCAGAGCCCTTTTGCATTTGCCACACCCACACTGGATAACGGATCTCTCTTTCCATGCCTCCCTTGTTAATGTTTTTGTTTTGTTAATTGTTTCATTGTGTTTTGTATGTGTTGTTTGCTTTTCTTACTACTGTATTGCCAGCTTGATATTGTATTTATTACGTGTGTGTGTAAATGCAAATAAATGATTTATCTATCTATCTTATCTCGACGAGGGCACGCTGTTAGGTGAAAGAAGTGGAAAAGTCTCTAGTAAATCTTTCGGAAAAAATTAAATCGATGGCATGAAACCTATTTACAGAAAATGCGAATTTTACCCGTTTGACCACATACATTCAGAAAACGCATATCCGAGAAATTAATAAACTTTTAAAAATATTTGATAATGGAAACCTCCACTTCCTAGGGGCGCCAGTCTTCGAGGAAGCTTTGCCTCAATTCCTTGATTAAAAAAAAGTGATGCGGCGACCATTTGTCACCACGGGCTATCCTGCCAGCGGAGTGCTGGCCGCTTACCGAGGCATGCAGCACTAAATGACGTCATCCGAAGGGCTCTTGTCTCAGCAACGTTGGAACTTCCAGGAATATTCCGCGATGATGGAAAGAGGCCCGATGGAATTACCTCAATACCTTGGAAGCATAATATAAGAGGCCGCTAGTATGAGATTCTACCTGCATCGACACGTCCCATGTTTCTGAGAGCAAAAGGGCGTTTGGTGCGGCAGCCAGCGCAGCGGAGAGCCTCAAACGGCAAAAATATGCATTATTGGCTGACCAATACATATTCTCGCTGTATGGGGCCGAAATGCAAGGCTCGTTCGCTCTTTAAATATGTCGACGCACCCCACCGACGCCACGAGGGATACTTCGGCCAGCGAATAAGCCTGGCCATCCATAGTGGAAGTGTTGCCAGCATTGTGACGTCATGCCTGCAGGATGTGACGTCATACCGTGTACAGTCGACAGCACAGCATCCTATACACCCATGCACTCTACTCCGTTGACTTACGAGCGACTTTGCAACTAAAATGTGAAAGCCGACGTGCTGTCGACTGTAGGTACGTAATGCCTTAGAATGTACATAGAGTTGATCAATATTTGACCCCTACATCTTTATTAAAAATCGTTTAAAATTTAATGAAAATACAAATCTTTAATACGTTTTTCATAGTTAAGAGTAACTTGATTTTTTGCATGTTTGGTAACCCGAAAACCTCGAAAAAAATACTTTTCTAGTTTTAATAAAAGGTATAAAAACAATGTCAGTCCATTGTGTGTTTGACGAAAGTATCTTATTATTATAATGTCATAACCTTTCTTTTAAAATACAGTGCATGCAGGAAAGTTCTATTTTGCAGTCGAGTCTTTTTTTGGATGCAAGCGTCGCCCTGCCCCTGATTAACATATAAGGGGCGCAGGGGGTTGAGATGCGCGCGCACAGGGGTGGCACAGGCGCACTACTCACAATATAATCAGTCAATACAATCCAGAATACAAATTACGCATGCGCAAACTTTCTTTACCAGTGATTCAGGTGGAATAGCGACATGGCCGACAGCGAGTTTGAAGAATTTCGCCGTGTTTTTGATAGATTACCGCAACATATTAAAGCCCCAACGCCTTTTTATTCGTGAGTGTTTAGTTGGATAACATAAAAATGTACTTTTGTACAGGTTGTTCTAATATCATGCAAGTTAAGATGTACCAATGGAGTCACGTGAACAAAATTTGAACACTCTTTTCGATTAGCTTACAGTCTTTGTGATAGTGTTCGATGCATTTTAGATTAGTGCCAAATGTCGGTTTGGAAGATGAGTCACCGTCATCGAAAAGTGAGGGGTCACCCGAGGAAGATCGGGGATGTGAGGAAGAAGGGGGTGAGGAAAATAGAACTGAAAACCAAACCAACGATCTAACTACCCTACAAGTCGACGTAACAGATATACAGCGGAGCCCCCGCCACCAAACCTTTACAAATGGTGAAAGAAGAAGAAGAAAACTACCAGAAATTCCCAAAAACAGAAAATGTGAGTTATATATCTAATTGTTAGACTGTTTGCCCTCCTAGAATCCATATTGTTTGTTTGTGTATTGATCGCGTCTAGGCTATTGCATGTTCGAACGACGTTTCATAGTGTGCAGTCTACAAGTAACATGTACATGTACACTCACATCAATTCCATCTAGATGACCTGGGCAGAGCTGCCTGCTGTGCGACTGTGATATTGATTAATGTGCAGTGTGTACTCGTATCTCTTTTTCTCAAAATATGCTA
This sequence comes from Yponomeuta plumbellus, assembly GCA_947310845.1. NCBI lineage: Eukaryota > Metazoa > Arthropoda > Insecta > Lepidoptera > Yponomeutidae > Yponomeuta > Yponomeuta plumbellus. The sequence continues at coordinate 21,339,432 of OX371191.1, read as the reverse complement.
TACAAGTGCACTCTTTATTCTATTAACATTGTGTTAGTATCTTTTTCACATAATGCTGTGCGACTACCAATGTATATGATTGCGATTGCTAAATAACGTTCTCCTTTGTTACGCTTACGAAATCCTGATGATAGGAATCGTCTAACCATTAAAATTTTATTTTAATTGCTATTGCTAACGTCAGGATTCCGTTAGGCTTCGATAGGATTTGTTACGTTTCCACCGAAATTCAAATTTTTATATCATTCTTTACATCGAAATGTTCTTAGGTACTTACTTGAAGCTGTAAATCACCATGGCCTAGTATGGGAGTACAATGACACTTTGATGTTTAATGGAGCACAATGAATGCTTCATTACTTTTTAATACAATAAAAAGCGTTTTGTGGGCTTTACATTTTATTTGCAAAGTCACTCGTAACGCACCTAGTTGAGTGGAGTATAAGCATGCACGAGGAGAGGATAAGGTGTGGCTTGTTTCTCTTATGTCTGGATTGATCGATTTTTTTCAGTTTGATCTTCAATTAAGTTTTTTTTTGAGGCGGGTTTTAAAATGAATTAAGTATTTGAAAATACTCGTACATAATAATAACACTGTTTGACATTTTAAAGTGTATTCCTGGAAGTAATAGATTTATTTATTAGCAACGCCCTGTTGATACGGTCGGATGGATAGGTTGATTTATGAAATTATATATTGTGATCTTTTGTTGGGTTTCATAGGTTTGAACTTACTGAATTTAAAAATAACTTAGTATTATTTATAAAATAAGTCGATAACAGTGTGAAAATTCTTAAGTGGTAGTTTAAGCCGGTAAGCAGCAAGAAAACCTCTCGTATATTTGGTACTATTTCTTTAAAATGGATGATGATGATGGTCTAACAAGAAACTTTACTAAAAGAGAATCTTATTTTTCATTATTGATTATGTTTTATAAATGTCATACAATTTATTTATTTATTCATTTATTCATCATTTCCGGAGGTAGTTTTGGTATAGATTTTAAAGTTATTTAAAACATCAATTTGATGCAAAAAAAATATTATTAACAAATAAATTCGAATCAGGACTGATATTATAAAACTTAAAAGTAATCATACTTTGACAATAAAATTTTGATAGCAAAGCATTTTTTTCGGCCTTATAGCACCTAATATAAAAATCTGTGCTAACAGCATTTTTATTTTATTACAAAAATAATAAACAAAAGTAAATAATAATTTTAACCATCGTCTAATATACTACCTGACCCAACAAAAATTGTTTTGTCGTATTAATTTATTAATTTTCCTGCAACCTACTCTCTGAGAAATTCGATACTAAAAACTATGACACGATAATTTTATTTTTATATTATATTATACTATATTATATTGTATAGAAAAGTTGATACGATTTTTTTTATAAAACCGAAGTAAACTTGATATTGATCAAGCCATTAAACCTTAATTTTCAAAAGTATACGTATTTTTTTACAATCACTAAACATTTTTAATCGTGCGACCGAGCATAAGCGATGTAATATCATCCTTAATGTGGCACTAATGTTATGCAACTTCTTTTTTACATAGTCTCTTTGGCAAAGCCTACTCCTGTTTTCCATCACTCTCATGCAACCATTAATCTTTGGAAAATTTAAGATACTAGTATTACTAGTGCTGAAACTGCAGATACTAGTTAATATGTAGTGATTAACATAAAAAAAATCTACACTATTACCATTTGGTAGGAATAACAAATAATATTTTAAGAAGGCAAAATTACTTCTAACATTGATGTTTTAATTTTTTTTAAACATTTTAATATAATATAAAATTCTCGTGTCACCAACACGCGCATATTCCTCCGAAACTTTGAATTAGACGCATTTTTTTTATGAATTTTTATATTGTTTAATCGGTAGGTCAGAGAATATATTGGTTGTTATCTATTTTTTTTAGCCCTAATCGAAAAAAAATATATTTGTCGAAACAACTTTTGCAGGGTCAGCTAGTATTTTTATAGATAACGTCTTACAAACAATTGATCGCCCGTTTTTCTCTTCGCCGCCATTTTCTAGCAACCATAATACCATGCGGACAGCCAGCGTCGCTTGCAGACGAGCTTGGTGCCTTGGCTGGTCCACTCATCAGGCCCGGATGCCAGGGCCGGCCATTATTGGTGCTGAAGTGTGGCTACCTCCTCGATGAAGACTCCAGTCCAGACTCGGAGCGACTCCAGAGCTTGGGTGATGTGGACAGCGGTCACAGTACTGCCCATTCACCCATAGATACTGGACCCAAAAGCTTATCACCAACCCCACTTCAACCACAAAATGGCATGGGTACATACATCATTTATTTATCTACTTAGACATCCAGTAAAAAGGCATGTTTTTTTGTCAGTATAATTTAGAAATAAAAATACATTCTAATTACATCGAAAGTACACTTAACTTATGCTTTAATTTTTGTAGTGTCACCATCATCAAGTTGCAGCATTAGCGGCATCAATTTAGCTGGAAACATGACTACTGTGCCGCACAGTCAACTAGAAATGTTAGAAGCTACACATAGGGGCTTGCATAAGTTTAATCCTAGGCATCATGATGAAATCGAAATTGAAATTGGAGATCCCATTTACGTGCAAAAGGAAGCTGATGATTTATGGTGTGAAGGTGTGTAAGAAAGCTTTAGTTATCTATCTACCTAAAGGCAAGAATAAAAACATTAGTTATTTCGCAGGAGTCAACTTGAGGACGGGTCAGCAAGGTATATTTCCATCAGCATATGCAGTCGATATGGATTACAACGATTTTGACCCAGCTAATGCAAAGGCTAAACGGGAGCGATATTTATTAGGGTAAGTATGTAGGTGTAATATTTTTACATTGCCTTTGTCTTGAAAATTCGAAGTGTCGAAGTAAATATTTCTTCTTCTTTGTTATCTTTTTCTTCATCATCAACTCATCATGTCCCCACCGAGGGGCACGGGTCTCTTCCCTGAGGAAGGTATAGGCCATACTCCACCACGGGGGCCAAGTCCGGACTGGTGGAGGGGTCCGGATTGGCGAAGGATCTTTTTCTTACCTTATCTTTAATTTATTAGTGTGTACATCATCAGGTACATGGGATCAGTGGAAACATTAGCTCATAAAGGAACAGGCGTAGTGTGCCAAGCGGTTAAGAAAATTGTGGGAGAGTGCAGCGGCGAACCTGGGGCACAACCGTGCATTTTGGAAGTATCAGATCAGGGTTTACGTATGGTTGATCGATCTAAGCCCGAGGTGAGAGTTTAAAGAATTCACCTAAAAATGGCATGAAAAATATAATACTAAGACAAGAACAAGCATCCATCTCCACTGTTCATCAATATTTTTTGTATAGAAAGTGAAATTTAAGTAATAAACATGAATTTTATTAAATGTCTGAACAGGCATTTCTTTGCTATTTACGTTTTAATGAACTCTGATGGATGGATGAAACTCTGTATATTTAAATTTAACCTCCATGCTAATGAACCTCTGGCGTTTGCTTACAAAATTATTTTATAATCTACATTACAACATATTCTTTCAGAGAGTCCGCAATGCCCCCTGCATTGACTATTTCTATTCATTGAAAAACGTGTCGTTTTGTGCGTTCCACCCGCGGGACCACCGCTACCTGGGGTTCATAACGAAACATCCTACGCTGCAAAGATTCGCATGCCATGTGTTTCGCGGACAAGAATCGACAAGACCCGTTGCGGAAGCTGTGGGGTGAGTTGTCTATGAGCCGATTATTTAATTGAGAATTTCACTAAGTATATGCCTAAGTAACGTTCAGTCATGCTCTTCTTTGAAAATTTGACGAGACAACACTACAGTTAAGTAATTAGATACTTAGGGTAATTCTCAATTCGGAAACTAGCCCTGTACCTTGTAATACTCACCTGTGTTACAGATTCTCATCTACGACAGGTGCCAGTCAAACAAGCATTGTATTTGTAATAAAACTGTAATAAACTGTGTACCCCAAATGCCCCAAACAAAAAACCCATCCCGAAACCCACGTATTCTCTGGATCATTACGATGTTTTTTTGAAAAAGATCGGTTGTGCTGAATGGTGCATAATGTATTACGAGCTAACGTTTTTGACATTTTAGGCCAATAATTATTTATTTTCATTTAACTTATCTTACAATCTTATTCTTATGCATAAGCTAGTTTGTTTTGGTATCCAATATGCGTAGCTTTCAGGTCAGTAGTAGGTAATTTTATATTAACACCGCTTAATGTCTATGACAACAGAAAGACCTATGTAGCGTATTGCGGGTTTTCTTTCAATGTTTTTTTTTTTTCACAAACATAACTACTAAGTATCACTACTTTAAATGAAACCGACTCTATGAACTATGAAAAAAATAACATAGAAAATATGTTTTAACTATCACTGCTTAGAAATATAAAACGATGGAAAACTTTCATAGCTTGGTGTTTTAAATTGTTTCAGGCGCGCATTTCAAAGGTTTTATCAAAAGTTTATAGAAACGGCGTACCCCATCGAAGACATCTACATTGAATGAAGGGCTAAAATGGACATAATGGTTGTATGTTCTTAAGACTTGTTGTCGTCGCCATGTCGATATATTACCACAAAGAGATCTATCCACATTATAGCAAACCAGGGACATGCATGCGCAAATACAAAATTAACGCACCTATTCGGTTAGAGACTACAATTAAAGTGCAAAAAAGCAAGAACGTGAAATTAACTTCAATTTAATTCATCGATCACTGAGCATATGAAATTCACGAACTAGATTCTAAGAAGTCACATGTTGAGTCATCAGATGGCGCTGCAAAAAAAAAACACTAAATAAAAAACAGAAATAAAAAACCCGACAGCTAAACATTTCTATTAATCAAGCCTCTAAGAGGAGCCGTGGAAAGATGGGAGCTCGCTCAATTCATAAGGTCATCTGTTTCATAATTTAAGAAGACAGTTCGGCAATTAGCCATACTACTAATTTTTTAACAATTATTTTTTTTATATAATTTATTTTGAAAATATTCACCATTTTCAGAAACTAATTTGAGTTTTATTCATTATGTCTATTTTTTATATTTTTCTATGCTTTTGGTATTTTTTTTAAGGAAGGCCATGAATTCCTACTTTTACTGTCTTTGCTGACGTCATAGAAAAGTGATTTAAGGTTAAGGCTTTTTATTGAATACGTTAAAAAATATAGACTTATTTACAAATCTGAAAAATAGAAATTGGTTTTTTGTGATTTCCGTTCATGTTCAAAAGTGTAGTATGGCCAAATGATTTGTTAAGTCCCCAAAACAAATTATCAAAAAAAAATTTTGGCCGGGTTTTTTCGACTTTTGCTAACACCAGCAATGAAAATCATACTGCCCTACTTTTACGCGTGAAGTTCGACCTTCGGCCTGATTCAGCTGTAGACCAGCCTCACCGGTAGTCTCTCAGCATACATTATTGACGAGGCGCCTGCACGTCGCCTGCACGAGGTAATATGGATAAATCTCATGAATTCCACTGTAGTAGTACCCTCCCATTTTACATTTGGTGAGTTAATTATTTGAAAAATTATATTATCGACCCATTTATTTTTTTTACAGTAGAAAAGAGTAAGGTTGTCCTAAGGTTAACAAACGACAAAAACACATCTGCGGTCGAGAATTCTTGCAAAAAGAATGTTATAAAAGGCAAGAAAGAATATTTTTTTAACACAAGTACTTGTAAAGAAAAGTCATAAAAGCAGGAATTTGTCAAGCAATCATTCTTGACACAAATAAAAAGCGTGAATGGATAGTATCTCAAGCACTGTGATATGAAAGTGGAATCAGCTGATTATGAAGTAACGATATCTGTAGGGATAGTTAAAAAAGGCTGTTGTCTTTATTTTTAATTACTGATTGTTTTGTCTGTGATTTACAAACTATTAGTACTTTTTCTTGTGGCCCTAGTTGCGAATATTGTTTAAACGAGAATAGATAGATAAAAAAGACTATCTAAAATCCGCTACAATGCACTGATCTAGCGTCAGAATTATAGTTAAAACACTAATAAAATGTTAGGTTCAAAAAATTTTCTAATTTATTTGATGAAGACAAATCCAATTACAAAAAAATATCATATTAATTGATAAATCGTCACTGAGAGTGGCAAAGTTTGATTTTATTTTATATCTCTGCGTATTGTTTGTTTTCGTAGTTATTTTAAAATTGATTTATAAACAATACCTCTGTCGCCCAAGCAGACAGACATATCAAAGCCTCAACAGGGGATAATTTGTCCGATCCAATATTCGAAGTGGGCTATTTTTCAGTTCATTTAAAAATAAAACGAATGTCCCATGAATAGGGTCCAAAATACATGGTTGGGTAGTAATTCAGTTTTTTTTTAAGTTGTACAGAACTTTTCTGAATTTCAACCTGCGACCAAGCCCACTTCAAGGAATAAATCGAATAAAATAAATTTCTACTCTGCAAACCCATTAGGTAGACACTTTTAATTTTATGACTGTAAGATTCACGTCATCATTATTAAAATTAAGTATATTATTATGTAACAACGTATTAACACCTAATTTAATTATACTAAGACGATTGCTTATAAATTTGGAAGTATGCATCATACTAGAATCTAAAATGTGTAATTGTGTATGATAGGTCATACAATATAGTCATGTTGCTTTGTAGAGGTTACTTTTAAAACACTTTTTGTATCCTGCGAACTAAAGAAATCTTGTATCATCGGTACCTTATACTAATAGAGGTTTCCAGACAAAGGTATTTTGTAAGTTTTCCTATTTATGGTCGAATTTATAGCAAAGTAAATGAACTTTGTAATTAAGTTATTTAGTTGATGTTCTAATCAACAACGTAATCAATGCATGTAAATAAAATTACTTACCTGCAAGTGTACCATTCTTAGGTTCAAAAATTATATGTGCACTCGTCAAAACGACATCTGGAACGGTTTCCACCTACCATTCTCTGGGCTAATTATCACACTTAATTTTTTTAATTATTTTATCTTTATTTATAAACAGTCATGTAAATGCTAATGCATATTAATCATATCTTATGATAAAATAAGTAGCCCGCTAGTTTCCTGTAATATCAAATGCAAACTTTTTTCAAGACACATTCACATCATTCGGACAAGAACTCCAAATCAAAAGTTCCAACTATAAAAAAAATAATAGAAAAAAAACCAAACATGTAAAAAAAACACTCCAATGCAATGTTCATATTGTTTTAATTAAAACACGAAATATTTATTACTAATATATACAGGCGTCCTAAAACTCGACGTCAAGTCGGAATCGGATGAAAAGGCAAGTCGTACTGTTTATCAGGAAAATACAAAAAAAATCAAAATTGCATGTAAATTACAGACATTTAAAAAAAATAAAAACCCTGTTGCCACAAACCTTTACTTTTTACATTTTTTTTGTTTTGTAATTCAAAATAATGCCTTTCTAAATTGTTAACAAAATTTCAGAACCAGGTGCTCCAGTTTGGACGAAAAGGACTGTTTGAAAAAATTTAAGTTCATAAACTGCCGAGTTTTTATTTTAATTTTAGTTTTAATTATTTTTGTGAAATTTCTTCAATAAATGATTTTTAAAAAATTTACTGTGCTGAAAAAATTTTTTTTTTTATTTTCCAGTATGCTTGCCGTCGAGCTTGACAAAAAATAGTGTCAAGCGGAAATCTAGAGATAGAGCACCCCTAGGGGTACCCGAATCACCCCCGTGTATATTCCACGATTTTTTGTAGTTTTCAAGTCCTCAAATATTTTAAAAATTTATAAATTTTTACCAACTTTGCGATTTTTCTTTTTTTTATGGCGCTCATGTATCACATTAACCCACAATTGAGTTTGTGTCTGCAAGGCACACTAGTCACCTATTTTGAAAAAAAAAATGCATGTATTTTAATAATTCATGGCTCTGTGGCCAATAATGTCTTGTAGGTCAAGGAGGGACAGAATACGACATAAAATATAACTCGAAAACTACAAAAATTCGCGGGAATGTTTCGGGTATCCCTAGATGTGCTCTATCTCTGGAATTACGTTTGTCACTATTTTTTGGGACACCCAGTATAGGTACTCTATAACCATACAACACCACTGCCCATTTTAAAATTTAAACCATTAGGTAAGGTACATCTACTCATTATAAATTTTACCTTAGAAATTCATTTCATAAACCATTTTATTTTAACAAGGGTGACTATCAAAACAAAAAATTCGCGATTTTCAAAAACTATTACTTTATTTTACAGTGGATATCAATGTACTAATGCGACACACAAGTGACTCAACGCTTAGATTAATATTATAAAATTATTTTTAACTGACTAAACATTGTTGGGTGCATCTATTTACTAAATAAGGAATGTTGGAATAAGTCAAACTATTAAGATCCGTACAATAGGTTTCATTGCATTGATCTTTTTATATATAATCTTAATATAATATGAATTTTAATGTTAATATTAGAAAGCATCAAAGAAAGTACTCTCTGAGGCAAAGATGAAGATTTGACATGCACAGAAGGGCCGTTACTCGCCATGGACAGACGTGGAATTACTTAATGGACCTCACCGGAGGAGTTAAGTGATTAAAGAAGAAGTGGAATAGAAAAAGTACACCTGAAAAAAGCTCATTAAACAGATAGCAACTTACTCAAATGTTTTGGCCTAGTATAAGACTTGAAATTATAGACTTTAATGTGAAGTGTTGAAGAATATTTTCTGTACAGTTTCTGAACCGACAACCAATTTATTCGCAACATTACATTATCGACTTTGTTTCACATTCACTCAAAAGCATAGAGATAGCGTTGTCTTCTTTGTTGTTGTATAAACTATGCCTAAGTACTCTCTCCACATATTATTATGTATTATTAAAACTTCTAAGATCATGTGTAATTAATTGTATGTCATTGAAAGTATCGAAGCGGTATGTAATGCCAAAACTAAGTAGGAGGACAATTGTACGTTAGTATTTAGTATTTGCATATATAGGATCATTATGTATAGCCAGGCGGATGTCTGAATATTTCAGTTGTTATTAGTGAAATGTAATCCAGAAGACCAGTGAATTTTTAGTTTTTTTCAAACGCAGTAGACATGTACAGTATTCTGTCTGCAGCGGTAGCGACACAACTGTGCCTTACCAAAAAGAGAAAAAGTACCTATCGTAAGGCCGAGAGCTTTAGATAGGCAGACAACAGCGATACTATTGTACTTCGAAGCATAGTATCGAATAAGTAAATAGGTATGTGTTTATTGCTTCATCCATTTATAAATTGGGTATATTTAATAATCAGTAATAACTTCCTTTCATGCAGTACTCGTTTATATACTTGCATGCTGTGTGTATCTAGCTTTAAGATATTATTGGTAAATAGTTATAGATAAGTTACTATTCACATAGCGTAAGGTGTATATGAAATATATGAATGTCAAATACTTCATTATCAGAAAAGTAATCCCAAAATAAAGATAATATTTATTTTGCCTCTTGCTAATATGAAAATTAAAATTCTTGTGTACAAGTACGTAGTACAGTGATTGCCAAGCAGACATTATAATTGCATTTAGTTTTTTTATTATAATAATGTCAGTTACAATGCATTGTTTATTTAAATTCAGGATACATTAAACAATATTAATGCTCTGCGAGAATGAAACGGACATTTATTTGCAGGAAAAACCTAAGAAAAATGTAACTAAACACTATGACATTTTATGCTTAGAAGTACATAATTGTTCCTGAAGAATTTTCTGACTTTTTTTGCTGGTGCTTATTGTTGAACGTATTCATGGGATTTCATTAGCAAGAGGAGTCATTTGGCGTAATGTAATACATATAAACATCCCCTACATTTTCTTATATTGAATGATCGAGTACTTATCAATGTTTTTTGTGTTTTTCATTTGTTTTCGAATTCTGCCAATAAACAAAGTAGGAAATTGCAAGCAGGTTCTTGTTATGAAATATTTGGATTAATATGATTAGGCTTTTGTATTTCACGGCAATATTATTGTCATATCTACTCATAAATTTAAATAAAAATTGATGTTAAATGTTAAAAAATATATCATAAAAATGTAAAGCAGTATCTGTCGTAGGTACTTAATTTTTCTTATTAATGTTTGTGGGCTACTTAGCAGCACAACCGTGCCTTATGAATAATAGTCATTATAGTTTCATTAAGGGGATTTGTATATTTCGAAATACAACCAAACGGAACCTCAAATTGACTACATCTGCTCACAAAATAGTCACTTTAAGTTTGGATTTTATTTATAAGTACGATTCTTTGACGAATTGCTATACCCAGAATATCCTTCCGCCCACGGAGACTGGAACTTACGACCAAAATCGGGGACCCACATCGGAAGCAAACGTAGATGTATTAATTTTGACGTGCGACCTAACAGAGTTGCATACAACTACAATTCGTTGTTCATTATCCTCGTAAGGCCCGACCTTGAAAATAACAATTGATTTTGTGATCACTTGAAGACATTGGGCTTCACGAGGATATCTTAATCGACTTTGCAAAATCACATCAAACCTTGAATTATGGTTCTATGAAATAGACCTCTACACTACAAATAGACGGAACACCCAATAAATAAAATAATTAACCAATACCAATAAAAGGGAAATTAAAAATTCTATATGAAAACCAAGCAGATTTTTTCAGTCCGATTAATTTATTAATTTACCTTACAATCGGAAAATAATACATTTTTTTGAAAACGTATTATGTTTCTTAGCAGCGAAGACAGCTTCTGCGTCTATCATACATGCATAAATATATACATACATCAACCCAACCCAGCAGCCCAACAAGCGACCGTGACTATTATGATCGCTTGTTAGGTTGCGCTCGCGCATCTCGTGTCGGAGTCTCCATGATCGGAAGGTTACTCGTACTTTAAATTCCCAATTCCTAATTGACGAAACACGGCGTTAATGCTCACAGGGCTGCCTCTAGTTTACGGAACGCCTTAAATACCTCGATTAAACTTTTTGTTTCACCACTCGTACTTCGAGTTTATTTTCTCAAATTCTAATTCTCTTATTTTCTCCCAAATCTATATTTTTCCAAAGTACACGACTATTACTGAGCAGAAAAATGTTATAACCACATTAAATTAATACTATATTATATTAAAAGCATTTACATTTAAAATTTAAAATTACTAAAATATGTAGAGAGTAAAATTACGTATTTAAGTGTTCTTGCATTTTTGAGGTAGCCCTGATTATCTAGCACTGCTTTTGCATGGATGAACATTCAAATAAGAGCTACTTGAGAATTTAAATTTATAGTAAAAAATATATAGGGTAAAGCGTCAATAGATCGTACCTTATTTATTGTGTGAAAGTCAGTGTGATGCTTGTAATGAATGGTTGAACGGTTGCGAGAGAGTATAGTTAAGGCTTAATGATAAGCAAAGCATAGTATTTATTTAAAGATGTCGTCATATACTAAGTCTATCTAAATCCCCAAACCTATGAGCATCCAAACCGAGGCCCCTTACTACGGAAGACCCTTACTGTAAATTGCGAAAAGATAATCGACTGTTTCTTCAATTTTACTTTTTATTGTCGCAGTTGATAAATTTAGTGAAGCAAAGCGACCGAATTTATGGTTATTTCGAAGAATTTCCGTAACTAAATAATAGTAGATCGTATTGATGAGTAGAACCCTCAATTTTTGAATGGATATCTCTTTTGTTACAATCTATATCAAGCTGACTTTCTTCCTGGTCTAACAATTGCTATCCCAATCGTTCCAAATTCACAGCACTCGTATAAAATAATTAAAAAAAATATATAAAAAAAAATATGAACGTTTTAATAGAATACTAATTTTAAAATCTAGATTAATTACATCTAGGTAAATTTTATAAGTATTGTAAAAAATATAAGTACTCTGTTTTGTTAAGGCTATCAGCACATTTATGCACTCATGCACATTGGAATTAGCTTTCCGAGCATTTCTCTGATCTTGTCTTCTCTTTACTTATCTGAAGTTTCCAGACACTCAAATATAGTACAAATTTTTAAAATACTGAAAAGTCGAAACACTTCGTTAAATATTTATCATTTGCTGATTTTTTTTCAAACAGAAAATATTTATCTTAATTACGCTAATTTTCGCTAAACTTCCAAGCAGTTTTTTGGCGAATCTTTATATCACTAACTTATATTATACCTATATTATTTTGTATAAATAAACAACGTTTGCTTTTATATGTAAATTGCGTAAATGTGTTTTATACAAAATTTTCTCTATGTATAATTTTCACAAATTTCCTGTATATTCTCAATTTCCAACTACGGAGGTTTTTGCCAAATTATTCTGGGATAATCTTCACGACATATTTCTTATAATTAAAGGATTACTAACATATACAATATACTGCTGTTCTTTGGAGAATTCCTTTTCGCATCTCCGAAGGACTATTTCCTCCAAATTCCTCCATCCTCGCTATTTATTGGACTAATCAGCCGTTTTTCTATTCGTACAAAAAAGATACACCAGCGCTGAACTGGAAAGAGAGGAGTGAGCCCTTTTGAAAATTGGGTTAAAGTTCTTGTAAAGTGACAGATATTTACTGATATCTTTCGACTTCTCTTAATTTTAAAAAGTATATGGGATCTTAGCTTATAATTAGCAAACATATTTAAATACCAGGTTTAAGAAGGCATTCGCACGGCCTATGCACATTAGATATTATTAATCGGATTTGATTTGAGACTATAGCAGATGGTCAAAATTCTGACTTTAGGTAAATAAATATAATAGGATATAGGAATGATAAGTAATATATATGACGTATATTCATAACCATGTTTATTATATATTAATATTCACTTAAAACTAGCAATAAAGGGCGTATTTTTAAACCTAAAAATGTAATTAATGTAACATTCTCAATTATTGTTATTATATTCAAAAACATAATTTTCTAAATAAAGATGGGTTTTTGCCCAAGTATGGTAGTTTAAAACTTCAAGTATGTTTGCTTACACAAGAGGAGAACGTTGTACTTCTACAGTTTCTGTATTAAATTAAATTAATTTATTTCGAATTTAAAGAATCATATAAATTTGGCCAAATATTTACTTTACATCGTTTTCAATTACTATGATTATTATCACAAATATACATGTCATGTTCTATCTGAAAATGGGTTTCTGCCTTTTGCATTATTTAAAACTCGAAGTACATACTTTTTTCGTTATTATTTTTTCTTATACAAAAGGATAATGTTTTACTTCTTTTTTGTGTAACTAAACTAATTTACTTAAAATATAAATCATAAACAAAATCATTTAAACTTAAAAGTAATCGTATTCTAGTAAATACGATTAGTGATTGATTAGTGATTTGATAGATATTATCAAATCGAAGGTTTGTTTGCCACTTATAGATGTAATATTCTTTATTGTATGTACACCAGGAAACTCGAACAACCCTTCGGATTAGCTTAAGTAAATAAAAGTATTTATGTATCGTACTAGTGCAGTAAGTATATTCGCTTCGTGTTGCTTTTTGTCAGAGCTTCGCAAAAATCTGTACGTCATGTATACACGATCGTGCCTTAGGTTAAGCATATTAATTGCGCTATTTCATAATAATGGTGTATACTCGTAATAAAATATTATATTATGTGTCTAAATATTATACTGAAATAATGAAACACTAAATCGGTAATAATTGGTTTTGTAAAACGTATTTAGGTCACGCAACCAATAATGTTTATGTCAGAAAGTTTTATTGCTGTGCTGATTTTTTATATAGATACAACCATTAGAGCAAGGTGTGACTTTTTCCCTTACGTTTTGTCTATAATTAGCAGATAATAATTCGCAAAACATATCCACTTTTTCATAATCCGTACCGAACATGATATGGTGTCATTTAGGTATCAATCAAGTTTTTATCTTATCCTTGATCATGAAGACCAATGGGAACCATACTTTGCCGATAATAGTTTATTCGAAAATTGTATCCACTTTTTCGTAATCTGTACTCAACATAATATGGTGTCAGGTAACAATAAAGTTTTCAATTCCGCTGTTTTAGAAAAACGGTGTAAACTCGTAATAAACTATTGTAATGATTATGTTTCTAAGTGTAAACTGAAATCATCAAATACTAAATCAGTGAAAATTGGTTTAGTAAAACGTATTTAGGTCACACAACCAACAATGTTTAAGTTTAATTTTCTGTGCTGATTTTGTTATAACCGACAACATGTGAACATTACTGGAATCTATATTATTACTTTTCTGCTTCCCGTATCTATAGATACAACCATTAGAGCAAGGTGTGAATTTTTTACTTAGGTACGTTTTGTCTATAATTAGCAGATAATAATTAATTTATTCGCAAATCATATCCACTTTTTCATAATCCGTACCACCATGATATGGTGTCATGTAGGAAGCAATTAAGTTGTTATTTTATCCTGGATTAAATTCTTATTCTCTGAAAAAATCATGCAGGCCTTTGGAAACCTTAATACTTAGCATAGGTATAGTACTTTATTCGCAAATCATATCCAGTTTTTCATAATTCGTACCCAACATTATGTGGTGTCATTTAGGTAGCAATGAAGTAATTATTTAATCCTTGATTAAATTTTTATTCAGTGTAAAAAATAATGAAGACCAATGCGAACCATACTTAGCATATAATAGTTTATTCGCAAATCATATCCGGTTTTTCATAATCCGTACAAAATATGATTATTATTGTGTCATTTAGGCATAATTTAATCAAGGATAAAATAATAACTTAATAGTTATTATCTTATCCTTGATTAAATTATTATTCCTCTTAAAAATCACGAAAACCAATGGGAACCTTTATATATATTTTTAATTTAAAAGCCCAAGTTAAAACTACAGAAAAGGTATGGTGTCATTTAGGAAACGTTTAAGTTATTAATTTATCCTTGATTAAATGTGTAAAAAATTACGAAGACCAATGAGAACCATAAGGTACAGTCGCCAAATAACAAATCACGAGTACAGTAATAAATAAGACATCAAAGTTTAGGTAAACATTCCTTTATAATTTTAATTAGTCAGAAACTAAAATTAACTTTCTACAAAAACAGCTTTTAGGAAGTTGAAAATTTAAGATATTTTTTTGGGCTCCTAATTACGTCCCGGGGACGATATTGAGATCACAATAATCAGTACGTAATCATTATTATAATAACTAATCAGACTTTTGTTAATCGTTGGTTGAGTTAGCAAATATAATAAAATAACCTTCTGGATTTTCAACACAATCCTCATGCATCCATTGGAAAAATGTTAAACTTTCATGTCAAAATGGGCATTCAGCGTCACCATTGTCACATCATTGTGGATATTAGGCTCACGGTAGGGGACGGTATTAAGAAAATGGCCAAATGACGAAAATAATGGGGACGAAATTAGGCTTGGGGACGAAATTTGGCGACTGTACCTTACTAAGCAGATAGAAGTTTCTTCGCAAATCATATCCACTTTTTTGTAAATGTACCCAACATAATAATTTATGGTGTCATCTAAGTAGCAATTAAGTTGTTATTTTATCCTTGATTATTTTTTTATTCCGTGTTAAAAATTGTGAAAGCCAATGGGAACCTGTATATTATGTTTCTTATCATAATAACCCAAGTCAATACTTTTAAAAATGTCTATTTTTGACGAGTGCATATTTTAAATTTATACTCTGATTTATTTATACACAATCTTATACCATTTGTACCACCTTAGAAGAACCAAAGATTGTGGGCCGGCGTAATACATTCTTGCCGGGTCACTGCAAACAAGGACAGGGAGAGGTGGAAACTAGGAGGAGAGGTCTTTGTCCAGCAGTTGAACATACTAAAGGCTATGTTAAAAAATCTATTCCAGGAAAAAAACTATTTTGGTGCAAAAGAACTATGACTGAATAATGTATTTGGTAAATCTTCATTTATTTTTCCATTGATGTCAAAGCATTCATCGCGTTCAGAATAATAAATTATCACGATTCATGGGACTGGCTCGCTATTATGGTGTTTTTATTTAAAATTCCAGAAAACCTACCCTTAGTTTCTCGCTAATGTTAATTTGCAGTTCACAGGTGTCTGTGTTTTTATGTGCGCTTTGGCTAACAACACATTGTTGGTTTACGAGAAACTTGGGGTATCACTTTCAAGAATGTTACCCAAGTTTTTTATAAAGCTAATATATATTTTTTTTTTTCGTAGGACAACCAGTGGCTTGTACACTAATACATCTTAATTAAACTAAAACATAAAGGGTTTTAAGTTAAGTGCCTAACCTATTAAGGTTGCCACAGCATGCACCTTTGCTAGTATTTACGTTAACATTTTTTTTTGTAGTTTAATAAATCTACAATTAATCTGCAAACAAATTTAAATTAAAAACATATATATGATTACCTTACCTAGGCACTCCTGATTTGAGGATCTGTTTGATTTTTTCCTTAAATATATAAACATTATCAGAGAAAATGTCGACAGAGCAAGATGACAATTTGTTATACAGTCTCAAGAGACGAGGCATTGTGGCATTGTGTTTAAGGTTGGTTTTGGAACAAGGAGCGTTAAACAATTTATTAATTCTATACCTAGGATATTTAATGGGTAGGTACTTTTAATTAATTTGGGATAGTATTTGCAAACAGTCTATTTTATTTTTCAATATTTTGAAAAGGAAGGTTGCGTCGAGTAATAATCGTCTAGAGTGTAACTCATCCATTTTGAAATGCAATAGTCTGTCCTTGTAACTTTTTACATCTCTGGCAATTCCACAGCCGTAAGCTAGATGCCACATGAACCTTTTTTGTATCCGTTCTATTCGCATGATGTGAACGTTATAAAATGGTGACCAAACTACGCTACAGTATTCAAGAATGCTCCGAACCAGAGAGCAATAAATGGCTATTTTGGTTGAAGCCCTCTTGAACACCTTGCAATTTCTAATTGTGAAGCCTAGCATCCTCGAGGCCTTAGATATAATCATGTCAATATGCGGCAAGAATGTTAGTTTTGCATCCAGAATTACCCCCAAGTCCCGTATCTTTTCTACTTCCTGCAAGGCAACACCACTGACGCTGTATTTTGTCAGAAATATATTAAAATTCCTAGTAAATTTTATGTGATAGCACTTTTGTGGATTTAGCATCATTCCATTGTCCTCACACCATTTGGCTAATCTATTTATGTCATCTTGCAAAAGTTCGTCATCTTGCAAACATAAAATTTTCCTAGTTAATTTGAGGTCGTCGGCAAATAGGTACAGCTCTGAATGCCAAATATGCTCTGTCACATCATCAACAAAAAAATTGAAAAGCCAGGGTCCAATATGAGATCTGGTATCCATTCACTACCACATATTGACAACGTTTAGATAAATAGCTTTCAAACCAACTAAGCACCGATCCCGAAAATCCGTAACTTCCCAACTTATTTAAGAGTATTGAGTGAGGAACTCTGTCGAATGCCTTAGTAAAGTCGGTGTAAATTGCATCGACTTGTATTCTGGAGTCAACAGAGGTTGTCAGATTATCACAAAAGGACACTAGATTAGTATCAGTAGAGCGACCCTTTGTAAAGCCATGTTGGCGGGGTGTAAATAAGGTTTTGGTATGAAAATGTACAAATGGACAAACCAAAGATTCGAAGATCTTGGCAAAAACACTCAATATTGATATTGGTCGGTAATTTGAAATGTTGTCCAGATCGCCGCCCTTATGCACGGGCACAAGCTTAGCTGATTTCCAGAGTATCGGGAATATACCAGACTCCAAGGAACGGTTGAATATTAAATGCAACGGGACATAAAGTTCATTTGCACATTCTCGCACAAATAAGGCTGGAATGCCGTCCGGGCCAGCGCCTTTCGAAGCATCGAGGCTTTTAAGCTGTTTCAATATATTATTTGGCGGAATGTGAAGCGCGGAGAATATGTTAGTACCTACTTCTAATTATGTTATCTCGAGATGCACTATCTATATTTGTTGAGTAGGCTGAAGAGAAGTAGTTTGCGAATAAATTGCATATGCCTAATCCAGTCATGGCTGTAATATTCGCGTCGTGCATAACTGCTGGGTAGGTGCTAGAAGCTTTACGTTTGCCGTTGACATAAGACCAGAAATATTTGGGGTTAACACATATCTTGCTCTCTATATCTGAAATGTACATTTTATAACACTCCTTGGAGAGTACATCAATTCGCTTATCCAAAACGCTAAGTGATATTTTATCCAGAGGATTATTTAATATTTTGTACTTCTTCCTTAGTTTTTTCTTCTCTTTTATAATTCTTATAAAGGCTCCATTAAACCATTTTGGATAGTGTCCCTTGGTTAGGTTTTTTAGTTTTTCATAAAAGGTATCTAGCATTTCATCAACGTCTTCGCATTGGAAAAATAGCGAACTCCAGTCAACAATATTCAAGGCTCCCCTGATGAGTTCGTAATCAGCTCTAAAATAATTAGGTCTTAAGTTCACGCCATTGTTGTGTTTAAGGTTTTTCTCTGATTTAATAAAAATAGTACAAACAAGTGGGGGGTGATATGTGTCTATTGGAACAAGAGCTGTATCTGCCCTGACAAATTGCAATGGAAGAGAATTAGATAGGACGAGATCCAAAACTTTGTTATTTTTATTGAGAATTGTATTTGATTGAGTTAAGTTATTTAGTGATATAAAATCTATAAGGGCTAGAGCTAGCGGTGGGCCGTTACTGCTGGGATGAGATAATAAGGGATTAACACAGGGCCACTCAATACAGCTTAAGTTAAAGTCTCCTACAATACAAACGTCATCCATGTTCTCTGATATTCTGTTACAATTATCAATGAAAGCTTCAAGTAAATCTTTTTTAACTGGTGGCGGCAAATAAACTCCACAGAGGTTTAATATATGCCTTTTATGGTCAGAGGAGGATATTTCAATTTCAATCCAAATGTCTTCGCAGGTTTGGCTTTCATTTTTGTGTATTCTGCGCGAATTAAATTTATTTGAAACTGCAATTAAAACGCCACCACCATCACATTTGCGCTTGCTGTAGTTAACATTTTCTCGATCTCTTCTATAAAGTGCATATTCTAATAAAATAAAAGCCGACTTCAGACCACTACAGCACTAAAAACGTAGAAATAATAAAATATGCATAGATGTCGGTATTGAAGAAGTATTTTTTTGAGGCGGTGCCCAAAATGTATATATGTTGATCTTGTTCGGGTTGGTTGCAACGGTCAAGCCCAAAGGATTGCTAGATTGTATACAGAAGAGAGATTTGTGTTATACAAGTTCGGGATGGTCGGAGTGAAACGCAGGTGTAAGTGCTTCGGTGTATTTTCGGGCAGAGCTTCCGCTGTATCAGTGTTACAGTTAATAGTAGGTTTTACAATGATCCTCGCTACCGAATGCCTGTCGCTTAAATACAGTTGAAAAGCCGTTAACAGTTCAAAACAGGAAGTATGAAAATGATTAAAGATGCTTTAAAGTAAAATAAATGAGGAACATTAATTGAAACTGTACGCAACCTAATTAAATTTATATAGTAGAATTTATCTAACATTAATTACGTTAGTTCTATTATAAACGCAAAACCATACTAAAAATAATATAACTTGAGATGGCGCCACTTTCGCTTGCGCCCAAATAATGAAACTCTTATGTAACTGAAATAAACTATTAGGTAAACAACAGCAACAAGAAAACAAGGGTTTAAATACAAATAAATATTGTTGCAACCTAAATGCAGAATTTATAACATAACATTTACATACAGGCACATACATTGCTTCAGTTCTGACCCCACATTAGGATACCCTGTATCGTGGGAACTAGAATCAGCGACGTCACAAATATTATTATGTAACTTACTTTGCTGTAATGTTTTCGGGAGCTTACGTATCGTTTGGCTTTTGTTCCTGCGGGACAGGCAAGTATACCAACTTGACGATGGGCCTTTTCATGAGTACGCCTCCTTTTGTCTTCACAGTTATCACACGCACGTATCCATCCTGTCCTGGGTGCACGTCTGTTACCTTGCCAAGTGCCCATTTGGACGTTGTCCTCCTTGATAAGTACTATGTCATCAACAGTCAAGTTTTTCTTGGGTTGGTACCATTTGTTCCTCGTTTACAGATGGTGAAGATACTCAGTTGACCACTTCTTCCAAAAGTAACGATGTATTTGATTACTGAATTGCCATTGCGTCTTTGTACAGTTGATGTTAAGGTCAGCAAACGGCGATGCTAATATAGACCCTCCAACCAGAAAGTGACCGGGTGTCAAAATTTCATCTTCTATGTCTTCGGTTAGAGCGTATAGGGGCCGGGAGTTGAGGCACGCCTAAAGTTGTGTCAGAAGAATAACTTACGGCACAAATATGTAACTTTTGCCAGTTGATCCGTGTTTGCGCCGTTTGAGGCTTTCGGCCGCACAGCGAAAGCAGCTACTGAACCAGCTGCTTTTCCAGTCCGGGAAACATGGGAGGGTGCCAGTGTGTCAACGCAGGTGGTGTCCCACACCAACGTCCTCCCATGTTTCGAGATGATCAGTGTCCTCAAGTAACACGTTTTTTGATGAATAATCACCTAATTACCCTAAATATTGCCCCTAATAGAACTTATTTTCTGCTGCCTATGAAGTTTTTAGTTGTGTAACTCTGAAAGTCAACATCAGATCTTGAATGGAACAAATTAATGTGACCAATGGGACGCTATACTGAATCGAACATGAAAAGAATTGAAATTGCAGGTATACAAAATAAAGGCATTAAAAAAATTGAAAAATCCTGTTGCCACAAGTCTTTACTTTTTCAATTTTTTTTATTATGTTACTTGAATAATGCTTCTCTAAGCTGGTAACGAAATTTCAAACCCAACTGCTCCAGCTTCGAAGAAACGGAAAATAAAAAAAAAAAAGAACTTAAAAAGTTGCCCAGTTTTTATTTTAATTTTTTTCCCTTGATTCTCTTTTCCGTCCACCAGTACCATAGCCTGATGAAGAACATCTTGAAGTCATCGGTAAAGGCGTTCTAGCAGCCGTGATGTCATTTAAGAATGGTTCAGCAAGCGGCTTGGATGGTCTTAGCCCCCAGCACCTCAAAGATCTCCTCTGTGGCGTAACCGGCCAAGCAGGCGAGACACTACTGAGCCGCCTCTCGGCCCTTGCCAACCAGATGCTGGCTGGAAGGATTTACCCAGAGGTGACTCCGCTGCTACACGGGGCGAACCTATGTGCCTTAAAGAAAAAAGACGAAGGGATTCACCCAGTAGTAGTGGGGATGATGATACGCTGCAAAGCTCAAGATAATCGTACTAGTACTCGTATTTAAGAAAGAGAGAGAGAGGGAGAGAGAGAGAGAGTAAAATATTTTTTAAATAATTATAAAATAATTTTCATCATCATCGTCATCATTCAGCCACAAGAAGTCCACTACTGGACATAGGCCTCCTCCATGTATCTATACGATGAAAATATTTATTTCTCACCCCTTTTGAAGACTAGTCACCGAATGCTAACTAGCCACCCCGGGCGACCAGGGCCCTGATTATGATAGTGCGTAACAGTTCCATTACAGTTACATGGTCGGGCGACGTGTACGTTTTTTAATTCCATTGGCGTCTAGAATTATTGATACGCTCGCGTTGACTTGATGCGGCAATGAAAAGAAAACGTCCTGTTACATGAACAGGACGTTTTCTTTTCACTGCCATTGTACTACAGTGCATTAGCGGAATCTAGGCCCTGAAATGGTGCTTCGCGGAAAAACTGTCCTGAACCATAACATCCATCAATATTACACTCGGGGCGCCTGCGAGACACTATTTAGGTTTCCGTATGAAACTATACATACACATCACTTTGACTTTAATAAAAAATACAGTATGCTTTCATCATCATCATCATCAGGCTATATTAGTCCGCTGCTGGACATAGCCCTCCCCTAATGATCGCCATAGCGCCCTGTCTTCAGCTTGCCGCATCCAGCATCTGCCTGCAGTTTTTCGCAGATCGTCATCCCACCTGGTCGGAGGGCGTCCTACACTACGTACGTACGTACACTACACAGTATGCTTTAAATAGAGTTATTTTAACTTCTCTTGAGCATCGTGAAAATCTGTGGGCTATTTGGTATGTTGGTTCTAACCGACCTTTTTACGTATGGTGCCATCTATTATCGAGTAACCTCACTAACAAAACAATTGTTTTAGGATCAGAGTAATAGTTTGCAGCTACAGGTTTGCGTTGACAACACAAGCGGTGATTTAGTGGACTGTAGGTATTTCTGTAGATTGTAAGGGCTAGCGGGGGTGCTCGTAAAAAAGAACAAAACTGGCACAATCATGTGAAAACAGGCAGGTTTATTGTAACTAAGCACGATTTGCACTTGCATGACTGTTTTACAATATAAGATTCACACAACGTGGCGCAGAGACGAGACGAGAGAGAGAGCACAACCACGAGCCTGCAGATGGCAGCACAGAATTGGCTACGTTCCAAATATTATCATGTTTGCATCTAACAGTAATCTTCTTATTGTGCGAAGTTAAATAGAAGCTATATTTAGCAAGTGTCAGTAGCAAAATCAAAGCGGTTAAATTCAGTTTTGGAAACCAAAACATAAACGCATAGTGGTTCCATCATTATCATTTTAGTACCTAACCCACAAAAAATCGCGGAGAACGGTAACGATTCATTAGGTAGGTACAGTCGTCAGCACATCATGGTATACACCCATGCACTCTATTCCGTTTAGATAGGTGACTTTGCAACTAAAATGTTAAGGTTGACGTGCTGCCGACAGTACCACCCTCCGGGATGGGTGGTGCCATCTACTATCGAGTAGCCTCACTAAATAACATGAGTGGTCGTTTGGCTATTGGACAGTAGAGGGCAGCGTAAGTATTTTCGACTGCGATGAAATGCAATAAAACTTGAATGTCATAAAACAGCTTTACCCGATGGTAGTTAAGTGTACCTACTCAATGTCTCGATAACGTCCACTACTACTCTTGTATTGGATTACCGAAACCGCGCCCAAGAAAATGCTCCCGATGAACAATGTCATGTTGCAAACAGTCGAAAATAGCTACCTATAATCTTTCCAATACTACAACTAGTCAAGAAATTGAACAAAAGTCGGACAGTGCGGAAAATACGGATTTTTTTTCAACAATTCAGGTAACATCAATTGCATTGCCAACTCACTAATAACGGTCACAAACACACGAAACTAATTAAAGAAGTCGCGTGTTCGAATCCTGCACTCAAGCCTTGGATCACTCAGAAAAAAATGAGGTTTGTGATAAAAGTACCTAATCTAAAAAAAACTCCAATAATGCCAACTTATAAGAAATAAGAAGGTTAAAAATCACAATCTAAGGAACAAATATAAATGACTAGCTTTCGCCCGCGACTCCGTCCGCGTGGACTTCAAAATTTTGCAACCTTACACCCTTTCAAAAGTTTACACCCTTTAGGATTAAATTTAGAAAAACGGCGAAACACGTGTTCAATCAGTTGTGTTGAAGAGTATTTACCTATTTTACGTTTCAAGAAAATTAGACAACATTCTTGATACCTCCCATACAAATTTTGGTAACCCTTTTTGCCCCCTTAGGGGTTGAATTTCAAAAAATCCGGTCTTATTCCTTGCTTACAATTTATTTAAAGACCCTCTGCGCAAAATTTCAGCTTTCTAGGTCCAACGGCTTGGACTGGGCGATGATGAGTGAGTCAGTCAGTCAGTCAGGACTTTGAATTTTATTCATATATAATAATATAGAAGATAGATAACAAATCAAACTCAAATACATAGGTGCATAAGATCACGCCTGTATTCAAGAGGGGTAGGCAAAGACCACAGTCTGCCTCTTGCCACGATCCTAATAGATCACTTCCGCTCAAATAGTAGGTAATATTGAAAACGCTCAAACTTATCTGTGATCAAACTGCAACAAAATAATCACCTGCTAGATAACTTCTCATCCCAACAAGCCTCTAAAAATCACTGCGACAATTTTTTTGTTTCTGCTGGCCCTACCTTAGCTCACCAAGCACTAAACAAACAAAACCCTAGGATATGAGTATCTCAGTTAAAAATCCATCAATGGAAAAATACATTTTTAATGCACCCATCAACCATCGGAGATTGAAAATTTAATCGGAAAAAGAACGTCCGTATTGCTAGCATCGACGGGATCAAGAAGCGCTTAGGACCTGCGCCAAGTCACTAGATACATAATAATATATTGTCCAGTGACTTGGCAGTGACATAATCGTCGGCTAAAGTTGCAAACCTCTAAAAATATTTTTTTTTTACTTCCTTCGAAAGTAAATTTCTGGACCCATCTTATAGCAAATCTCTTAAATTTAAAAAAAAATGGAGTTGAGAGGTTTGCGACTTTAGCCGGCGATATGCAGTAAGTAAATGAGTAGAATAGAATAGAAAGCATTTATTGACATACTACGAGTAGACGAAAACTCGGCTTCGCTCGGCTAAAATGTAGACTCGGAATTATTTATCATAACACCTTCACAGCTAACCTACGTATCGATGTTTCACCAGTAGAGATTTCTCTTAAATCTTATTTACCCAAATAACTATCATTTCGTGGATAACAGAATAAATGACATGACACCATCGTGACACAGGACATAGACATATTTACTTAGCAACGCCATTATATAGCAATTAATTAAAAAGTTGTTATATTGAAACCGCCTATAAGCTCGACTAAAGTCGCGTTTTCACGGTCTTATTGGACTCGGACCGAGCGCGTCTTCTTAGTCAACTAAAACTGTAAGCTACTCGGATGGTAGTTTACACACATTTTAGTGGACATGGATTTTTATTCATTTTTGAACGCGCTTTGTTGTCTGTGGTCAGCGGCTACTGTCAAGAAAAACGTTCTGAAAACTTGAAAAACTTTGAACCAGCTTTGAAGTGTCTTTGAAATGACCGATTTACTGCTGAAAGGCATAGAAGTGGTGACAGATGTGCTTATCGTCGAGCCGGAACAGCAGCAGGATAAAAAAAGAAGAAAAAAATAAGACTTCTTTATTTTGGCCTTTTCTTGAGCATAAGTGCTCCGAATATTGTTTATTTTAGCATTTACTTCGGTTATACTGCTTTCCACATTCAATTTTCTCCATATCCGCTCCGGCGCGGCTTGTCTGGCGTCTTTATTTTTATATGATGCTAAACACACATCCTACAATACTTCTTCACTTTCTTAAAGCTCCACAAACTGCACATTATCTTTTTTTGACCACTTTCTTCTACGCGGCACAGGTATTTCTTGCGAAGACGCCATTTTGTTTTTGTTATTGCATCAAAGTCAACTAAGACGAGTAGTCCGAGTTGGCGTTTTGATACGAGTGCATTAAAATGGCCAGTGTACACGATACGAGTAGCATCTTAGTAGTCATTTTAGTAAACTCGGTCCGAGCGCTATAAGACCGTGAAAAGCCGGCTTAAGTGGACTCGGATCGACAATTTTTTACGCCTTTCAATTTAATGTGCATTTCGTTCGAATCTACGGTAGACCGGTTCTAAATTATTAATACGTAAGTGGTTGACCAAAAAGGGAGGTATTGGAAACCGTTATTTTTTTATTTAAAATTCTTAATCTTAATATTTTAGCTTTGTTTTGGTCTAACCAGAATATTTTTAGGTGCCGTAGTTATTTTTTTATGATTTTTTTTGTGAGCCGAGCACGAGTCGAAATGTTTATGAACACGAAACTTTAAACGCGATTTTCTCGAAATAAATTATTTTCCCTTGAGGTCCCTTTTTGGTCAACCACTCACATCATCGTAAGGCGAAGAAAATGAAAATCACTGAAGTTGGAAATGGCGAACACACATCACATCTCCCAGTGATGCATATACCCGAAGCATTTTTAACAATAGAAATAGAAGTAAAAGAAAACAGCTCAATATGGGATGATTTTAAACATAAACAACATAAACATAAACATTTACAAACAGGCACATACGTTGCTTCTGGCCCCACACTAGGATAGCCTGTGTGGTGAGAACCAGAAACAGCGACGTCACAAACATGTAAACATCCAAGACCTGGAGTTTTTTTTTCTCTCCAGCCGGGGATCGAACCCGGGACCTCTCGCATGGAAAGCAGATGCGATAACCGCCACGAATTAGAGGTCGTCGATTTTATCAGTTATTTCATTAAACAATGGATGAACCGCGAAATTTTGGCAGTTGTCAGCT
This sequence comes from Yponomeuta plumbellus, assembly GCA_947310845.1. Classification (NCBI taxonomy): domain Eukaryota; kingdom Metazoa; phylum Arthropoda; class Insecta; order Lepidoptera; family Yponomeutidae; genus Yponomeuta; species Yponomeuta plumbellus. The sequence continues at coordinate 21,313,131 of OX371191.1, read as the reverse complement.
GTTATGATAATCGCCACAGAACTATCAACGCGTGTGAGGGTTGGCATAACCGCATCAATAAGACAATTTTATTGGAAGGGGCCGCTCTACTATATATTTTTTACTTTCATGTTTACGGAAAGAAAGCATCGATTTTAATTTTCGCATCCGTCAAAATAATATATACGTAACCTACAGCAAAAAACGTCAAAAGAAAATGAAAATTATTGATGAACGGCTGACAAAATTACAAACGATTACTTATACGACTTAATCACACTTAGCGTCTGAAGCCAAGTTAAATTTATATAGTTAAGCTTTGTTTAACCTGGGCCCCCTTTTACGAAGAAAAAAGTTACAATTCACAAGTAAAATGTTGGAAATATCGTGTTTTCACTAAGTAGGTATACCGTTTTTGCATAATATGTTGCCAGCTTTTCATGCACCTGCATGACATGGAGAATCGACTAGCCTCATCATCGATAGTCAAGCGTGGACGATGTAGCACATGTCTTCCAATGACGGATCAGAAAGTACCTATCCATGAAATGCATAAAATGCACGAAATTTGTTTGCAATGACCACTGTAAGGTCTATTGTCAAGCTTTTGATAATAGTGATTCAGATTAGTTCCCAAAAATAAAAAAATAATACAGTTTTTATCTCAAGGTACGCCATAACTGGTTTTTAAGAGAATATTTTAAGCTTGTGTTTTTTTTTTAGTTTCTACTAGTTTATGATTAAATAGTTTCATTGAAGCTTTAATACGAATAAAGAAGAAATATAATTTCTAAGCAGTTATTTTAATTTATTAATCCTTTACTATAAATTCACGAAACCAAATTGGGGTCACTGAGGACCCCATGCGAGCAGTTATGTGATTTTCTTTATGCGATTAGTTAAGGGTTAAACTTTCAGTAGAGCGCTCTCATCTCTTGTCAGCTCGACTGTTATCTGACGATACCCGCTTCCATTCTAAAGTCAAACGAATACTTCTCGCTTTTTGTTCTATTTATTTAGTTCCCGTTTGCTTTTTGCTCAAGCTTTGGTTTATTTTAAGTTCTATACCGGAGTTTGTGATACGTTGCCAAGTCTGCTTGATAAACCCACTACCTACCTATGTTTTCTAAGTAAATACTTAAGTAACGTTGTGTCACGCTCTTTTCTCAGAACTTTGACGAGCCAGCACTATAGTTATGTAGTTCCTTAGCGAAATTATTAATTCAGAAATCAGCTCTAAGTGTTTTAAAACATCTAATTGATCCACGCTTAACAAGAGGTTTGAATGGAGACATTTCATGGAATCATCGGGTGTATCTCATTATTTCCATGGAAATGCAGTGTGTGTGAAATACAAAAGTGGGACTTGCCTTTTTTCCAAATTAAATCCCATTATTTCTATTGCAGCCTAAAAACGCAGGTGTGTTATTTAAGAATCTGTTTCGAATTCCAAAGAGATATTGAGAATTTAATCTATATAATAAAATAAACACACGACCTCTCGTTTAAAAAAAGGAGGAAAAAATAATGATCTTCCTTTTTGGTACATAAATTATCCAGCAGTGGAAATAGAGAGCGAATCTGCCCCAGTATTTCTATCAATAAAGATACGTAATAGAGATAGAGCGATACACACGAATCACCGACTACCTCGTTAGTTTTACGCTTGACTAAAACTGATAACTAGGGCTCGGATAAATATGTAAGCACATATTTTTTATTTGAATCATTTGCATTAGTTACATCAAACATGACGATTTGAACTGGAAAATTAGGTTTTTAAAATACATATTTTTCCATATTTTAGGGTAAAGACCATATTTTTGGAATTTAATTACATTATTGAAATATTTCCCGTCTTTAGTACTTACTTCAACTGAAAAAACTGCAGAGTGTTGTTTTTTAACTATTGTTTTTTATTATTCTTTTAATTATTTTGTTTTAACCCATCACATCAAAGCGCTGGAAAATCCGACAACTCCATTAATATTAAAATAATTTCATCCATTGAAAAGAAAATAATGGAGACAAAAGGCCCTGTTGCTGAAGTGGTAAAAACGAAAATAAAGTTTGTCTTCGAAAAAAATAAACGATGTACTACACTACAAAAAATCAACGATATTCGTAGTGGAACATCGAGCGCCAATCCAGAGGAAGTAGGTATATTCACTTACAGAGTTGTGCAAATTTAAGTTTGCGCCAGTTACTTCTCGTGACGTAGAAAGGTCGTTTTCTTCAATTTTGAAAATTTGAAGAAACATAATTGTTGTATACTTTAACCACTCGAATAAAGAGGTCTAAATTGTAACTAAACAATTTAATTTCGTTCATTTTAATTTTTCAAACAATTATATTAGAATAAAAGTGTTTGGTGTTTGGTATTAGTTGTCTTTTTTTAGCCCATATTCTTCCATATTTCCGTTTTTTAGGTCCATATTATATGTACATATTTTTGATTTTTTAGCACAGATTTAGCGGAGCCCTACTGATAACGATGACTGATATATTCTGTTGCAGTCCGTTGTCCTTGATATTTGAGAATCTAGGACGGCGGAAGGTCAGTGTTTCGACCTTGATCTCGTCGGTTACCCAATTACCTAAATACCAGGACTAGGTGCGCTGTTAGGAAAATATTTTATCAAATAATTATTTACGACAGCTACTACGATTATGATGTTTACAGACCTGTGACAAACATAAACATTTACATACAGGCACATACATTGCTTCTGAGCTCACACTAGGATTCTCTGTGTCGTGGGTACCAAAGACAGCGACATCACAAACATGTAAACATCCAATACCTGGGGTTTTTTTTTGTCCCAAGCCGGGGTTCGAACCCGGAACCTCTCGTATGGTTGGCAGATGCACTAACCGCTGCGCCAAAGAGGTTGTCAACGTGTAAATCAGATTTACGCGGCACTGCTGCACAAGTCTCCCCAAGGAAATCAAAGCATGGCTGTAATGAAATAAGTGAAATAAGCTAAACGTTACAGATCATATATTTATTGGATCATAGAACTAAACGTTCGTACAATGTCTCTACTTTTTTAAAAGTTATTCAGTTTTGAGCAACGTTATATTAACCACATCAAAGACATACGGTTTGCACCAAGGAAGAATAGGACAGTCCCAACAATCAACTTAATCATAAATATTTTCTCATATTTCATAATCTAAACAAATATAATTCAACTGACTTATTCGAGTAGTGTTTAACAATACATATACATAATTGCAATTCAGTGCATAAAATAAACTTATGGTTATCACGGTTTTATATTCGAAATGAAATATTTTTTTTTAATTTTTAGGAGTGCTGTCATAATAATTAGAGTAACATTATGTGAAAATTAAATTTAAATGTCGCCGTAAACTCGTACCAAACGTCCTTAAACTGGTACAAAATAAAGATTAAGAAATGCTTACATATTGCCTCTGGAAACAAGTAAGATATTGATATTCTCTTATTAACAAATACAATCACTAATTAAAAACTAAATGGAAGGGTAATAAATCAACAGTCTTGACATTATTTTACAGTAAGGTACATTTAATAATACTATACTAATACATCGACGCGTGGAAACGTAGTTGATATCACGGTGGAAGAAGACAAGAAAAAAACACACAATCTAAGTAAAAGCTTATTAACGACTTAGGATTTTGATGTGTAAAGAGTTTTTTTTATGAAATATGTAATTGTAGGTAAAAACTAACTCCTATTCTTACCTGATATCAAATAGGTATCCTATTGTTAATGTTATGTATGAGTAACTAGTTCATAACGATAGGTATTACAATTCAGAATAGAACAGTGGGGTTCAAAATTGGAACCTGCAGAAAAAATGAACAACAACGTACCAGATTGAGTAGGATGGATCTTACCGATGCGCGATGGCTCGGTGATGTTACAATACTCGTATTTGACACTCATGCTTTGCAGTGATAAAAAGGTACTTGTACCTCAATTATCATTTCCATAAGTCACAGCACAAATTGAAATATAATATGTATTTTTTCCTTTCATTACTATAAACCAAATTCTAGGGGTCTCATGATTTAAGTTAAAGTACACACCTACGATTCTTTATTAGACGTGACTTACGATAGGTATCTCATGTCTTCGGTCGTAAGTTGATTTTTCTGGTAGTACATCTCAGTAGAGCCAAAACCATGATGTTAGCATGACATAAATAGCACTAGAAATTCTCATTCGTTTTTAGTTCTCCAGACAATTTAAAGGTAAAGGCTGCCTTCGGTTTTTAATGTCGGCCGAAACATATTTTACTTACTTCGTTCTTAACAAAAAATTGCGCCAATGTAAGCGCAAAAGTAAGGATTAAAGTTAGTTAAATCCACAAACTAACAAACATCTAAATAACAAAGGATCAACGGATAAAAATCGCACGCGAATCAAAGAAAATTTTCAAGGACTACGAAAATTAAGGTCAAAATAATTTTATAACTTTTAGACACTTTGATTTTCTTAAAACTAAAAAGTATTGCAATCAAGCCAAAGGGGCCTAAGATTTAGATTCATCAACAAAAAAAAAATCCATTGAGAATCTCCATTTTTTTAAATTGGTTCAAATCACCAATCTCAAATCCTAATCATTGTTATCAACACGTGGTTAATATCATTTTCAGGTACGTCAAGCGTGGTGTCATTTCAGGCTTAGCCACTACAGTACCTTCATCACTTTCTATTGTCTTTGGCTAATATACAGGCTGTTGATTTGTAAAACGACGACCGACTCAGGGTGCTTTCTACTTATCAACACGAACAACTTTTACTATGGGATCGACCTCAAAATCGCGATAACATAAAATAGCTATTCCATACTAAAATTTTATACTACGGGAACAAAATGTATGAAACAGCAGATTTTTAGGGTTTCGTACCCAAATGGTAAAAGGAACTCTCATTACCGAGACTCCGCTGTCCGTCCGTCCGTCTGTCACTAGGCTGTATCTCATGTACCGTGATAGTTAGTTAAAATTTTCACAAATTAGGTATGTATTTCTGTTGGCGCTCATACAACAAACGTGATTTTTTTGCTCGCTTTTGCTCAATATTGATAATGGCAACAGGGAAACACTTAAATATTCACATAATATTGATTTATATTATTCACTTTAAAAGTAAATAATTTAATTAAAATAAAATAAATATATCCCATACAACATACCGGTATTTTTAAAAGATCTTAAAGTCAGTCGCATAGCAAAAGTTGTTCGTATTGATGAGTAGAAAGTACCCTGATTTGGGCGTTACTTTACAAATCAACACCTTGTATTTGTAAAGGTTAGAAAGCAAACTGATTAAAATAATCACCAATATTCCTTATAGACAAACATGTAAATAATATCTGCACGAGTAGGTACTAATACTATATAGGTTATTTACGTGTCATATTTCCATATTTAGAAATGCAAAAATTAAACTCTTTCATTTATTTAACGGAGTAATCAATATCCTAACATTGTTTTTTACATACCACTCTTTTAATCGGATCAAAACATTTTTAAAACTCTATTTCAAGTACATTTTTATCACATCGTTATCTATGTTTATATTGCTGTAGTAGTATTTATTGTTAAAACAAAAATAATTATATTTTTATCCATCAAGGCATCCAATTATCTATAACATATATACCGATACCTAGTTTTAAGGACACTACCCCCATATTTTTTAACATTATTTTTCATTTATTTATTTAATAAAAAAACGCACAAACTATAAAAAAATCGTAAAAATTTTTTGGCACTTGGTGTTCCATAACCTATAAGAAATTATATATATGTATTTTAAAGGTTGGGTTATGAAATAAAAGGTCGTCACCAAGTCGTATTAACAATACCATGAATTGACTGACATTTTATATCTTTCGAAGTAATTTTATTTGTCAGATAGTGCATTAACTGCACATGAACTTTTAAAATAATTTTAGTTGCAATATCGTCGATAACGATATAAATGTTGATGTGCTGACGACAGTAACAGTACATAAGATATTTTAAGTTGAGGATATTTATCAGACGGAACGGATCTATGTTTAAATACGTGTTTTCCCAATTAATCCGCCCCCAATTTACCTAGCACTGTATGCGCAGTTTCTTTGATCGGATTATGCCGCTGTAACGCTGCCAGCATTATGGGGACGTGTGTCGCAAAGTAGTTTATTCAATATTGTGTCAAATAAAACTGAATTTCAATTGTTATTCCTTTCGTACATTTCCTTACTGTACCTGTTTGATAGTTGCTGATGTATTTTTAGCGAGGGATTGCTTGCATTTTTTTTTCGTAGTGTCATTTCTCCCTTTAATCATTAATATTTTTACGTTTTACACGATTCCGTTCCAACTAAATTAATTTCTATTTTCAAATCACTCGGTGGGATTATAAATACGACTCTAATAATATATTTTTAAGATCGATTTATACAAAATCAAGTTCTATGAACTTATTGTTAACATGATGTGATTAAATATCGCACTTAAAATAGGACAGGTACTTTTTTGTGCACTAATTAAACATATTAGGGATATCGGGTTTATCAACTTTTAATTAAAATTACATAAAATACCTTTCCTAAGATCAAACTATTTCCATCTGGATACGAATAAACTTTCCATTCTCTAAATAGAATTTATTTTAGTTAATATTTCAATACTTTTACGTCTAAAGTTTATTTAAATGTGATTTAGAATTTGGTTTCGCGTAAAAGATTTACAGACAAGAAGAACGATGAAGCGGGTGGTTAGAAGTACCAAGTAACAATCAGTCAGGTACATTTAAGGTATCAGTTTAATGGTTGATTATTGGCTTTCGTTGGTGTTACCTATAGGTCTCTGAATCCTGAGGTGTCGCTCGCGCTCGTCTTGCCCGCACTCCCGTACGCTAGTCTACGCTACTTTCTTAAAATCTAGGTGCAGTACATGCGGATTCACATCTTAAATATATGCTTTCTCTTAGCCTACGCTTTTACTCGTTACCCATAGTTATTCTTTCAAAGTACAGTATATATTTTTAAAATAGGTACTGTTACAGTATAGGTCCTTACTTTTATATTTAATTTTGGCAATCGAATAAGAACCTACCCGTCTAGTTGACTAGTGGATTTATCAATGTAGTGTATTTTTATACTATTTTCAATTTCTTCCAAACTTTTAGTGGTATCTACAAGTATCAAAATTTCTCAAGAATTACGATGATAAAAATTCCGATTCGCGTTTGTGTCAATGTTTCTAGCAATAAGTACAGCATGAAAACTCGTCTACTTTTCTTAATCCATTTTGTCTGTTTGTTCTACTTTGCCAGTTACCTCATCTAACTACCAATATCCTAAAAAAACACCTAATGTCAACCTCTTCTATTGATGGGATGCGCTTTTTCGTAGGAAACATTGTTTACGCCTGTATACGTACCAATGCAGGGGATCTTTCTCTCAAGAGAGTGTGGGCTTGAAAGCCACGCGCGTCCCCTACGGATTGGCAATTTCAAGCATTAAGTTTCCTCGGAAACACTTTACAGAAACCACCTATTTAAGTTAATGCTCTGGGCCTATCCTGCTAATACAATTGTAGTACAATAACAGATGCATGAACGAACGCGTCGATTTAATTTCAATGCCTTCTGCGCTTCAAGTCCACGCTAGCACGCGTATAATTAATTCTAGGCGTCGAAAAACCTGTCAAGTGACCCGAAAATGTAACTGCAATAATTGTACTATAATTCACTAACAGGATCGATGCTCTGTTTGAAGATAACTTCATAAATATATTTGTATTGTTTAACAGTGTCACGTCTATGTTAGTGTTTAATTCCCAAAGATAATTCCTTTCCCTTTGCAATTGGTAAAACAAAATAATATTATCGTACCGTCTTCCATGAGTATTTTGGGAAGTGCGTACAGGGGTTACATAAACTTATATCTCTATAGCATTTTTTACAGGACAGGCGGCTGGTTTAACTTTCTGCACGCATTGTCGTAGAAGCCCCGCCAATCCGCTCCAAGCGATTCGCGAGTTCTTACACAATAAGAACGGCAAAAATGCAGAATGCGTTGCTATCGTCTGTTTTTCGAGAAACTTCACCGGGGTATCTTTAAAACTAGAGCTGATCGACATTTTTGAAAAGTCGAGACTAGTAACTATCTCGTAAGATTTAAAACGAAAAACTGTTTTTAGTGTCATATATAATACTATGGATATTTGTCATGCTGCTTGCAGCGAACTGTGTGAAGTTAATAAAACAAATTTAATGAAAACACCGTACAGTTCTTTAGTTATTAAAATAAAGTAGTTTTTCTTGCTTTGTCATTGTTAAATTGTTAGTACATCAGGATTATATTTCCGCTTACTATTTATTACAAACGAGATCGAAACAAAAATATACCAGATAGTTTTTAATTTCGCTCTTAAACTTTTTCGTTAAACACACAGGGAGGAAAAACACTGCAGTACCTGAGTATGAAAAAATAAAATGGTCGACAGTAAATATAGCAAACAAGTTATGAAATTTTACACTTTATTAACTGAGCAGAAGCGCAGCATTCCATCGCAGCTCAGCTATCCAGCTCTTGCCGAATTGACACTGCTTTAGTTTGGGAGTTTATTCTGACAAAGAAAAATGTTTGCGCCGCGCGATGACATTCACATCGGATTGCAGTTTTAATTCCAGTGTAACATGCTAGATACTAAAATATGTACACGTATTATTGATTTACATCTTCATGTGAAAGTATTTTAAAAAAGTCACTCGTATTATTTGCTTTCGTGTATACATGGTGTTTTTAACTAATTCCCTATATCTAACCGAAAATAAGGGATTTTTCTTGCGAATAGCAGCAACTTCTGCTTCTGGGAGTACCCACTTCAAAACCGCGCCAAAAATTATCAACCATCTATTCAATAGGTTTAGACGCCACATGTTGTAATTTTGTTAATTTCAGTGTTTCTTTGATATGTTGTCACCAATAAATAGTAAAAGTTTCTAGCGAGAACAGCTCTTCCTTTCCGGTTAAATACAGAGATTTTGTTTAACCCTATGTATACATACACGTAGTGGTACGGTACGGTGAAGAAGTAAAAGTACCGTTACGTCTCGGTACCGTACACCGTTTATTTAAAGGTACTGCAAATAATAAACATACATTAGGTAAAACAGGAAATAAAAGACCAGTTAAAATCGTTTCCTGAATGTTGTACGGTTACCTGGTGAACCAACAATTTTACATTATTCTTTGTCAACGAAAACAACTTGAAGGAAGTCTAGCTTTGTCAGTTTAACTGCATATTAAACGCAAAAATATTATTATTTCAGTCTTAAATATATTTATTTAGTGACAGGAAAAAGTCAAATTATTCGCTACTAATTGCAATATCAACAAAACTCTTAATAAGATACCTACCTACTTACCTATACTCTCATATATAGATTGGCCTATTCGTCCATAGTTGGTACTTTTAATTGTGTTACGGTGAGATCGAAAGATCCAAATTCGAATTTTAAATACAACTAAATTTTATATTTGTACAATTTATGTCAGTTTCAATACGCCGTCTTTCCACATACATTCTCGCTACGTTGAGCAAATCCAAGTTTTTTTTAATAGCAACCAAACGTAGGTACTTTTTCTAGCGGTCATACGTTAGATCTAGCCATGGTAAGGAGAAATTTGATTGTACGATAAATACGATATGTAATTTTTATTACAGCAATCAAAGTTATGTATAAATTTAACGAAATAAATTTATGTTTTGTAACAACGAAAGTTTAAAGTCAACTCCATCATACAAAAACACCAAAAATCTCCCCTAAAAACTTTAAAGTATGCTACAACAATGTTACATTGTATCCTACATTCGTATATTGACGTCTATGCACCTTTATTTCATAATCGTTAAAATAATTGTGTAGTTATGATTTCGGGAATGATCAAAACGGGAGAGGGCATTGGTGTGTTAACTTCAAATATTGTCAGTGCAAAAATTCAATAACAGCTAAATAATTGCAATAGTCTTATAAGATATTTAACGTTTACTTCGTGTCATTAAATTTATTTATAGATACTAGGTGGATTTTTGGGTGCACCGTAAATAATGAAGATTTCTTCAACCTGTGACAATTTGATTACCTACTATTTAGAAGTTGTTTTAGCAACTAAAATCATTGAATCATTTAAACAAAATGTTTTAGAATTGTGTAAAATTCTCTATAAACATGGCATCAATACTCTTTTCCCCTCTGAAGCACCGTTCTCGAGTTATCGTGATTTCAAGCCAAGAAATACAAATATGCATTCACATTAAAAAGCTAGTATGCATAATCGCGTCTTTTATTTGAAGAAAAATATACAACGATTCCACTAATACAGTCCTGAGTTAGACTTATTGCTGTCTTAAGACAGGTTTCAACTAAATTATAATTATAAAGTCCAGTGAGCTTATATTAGGGTAAAGATTAGACAGTCAGACAAATACCTTGTTGTCTCGTCAGAGGATCTTAGTGGTGGATGTTTATTTTCTAATGTTGAATTTTTCTGATCGAGGATTTATTCGTTATTTTTTTTCATCACATCAACATTCTGTAAAACGAGCAAAATTATTCTCAAGAAATAATATTTAAAAAATTATCGGTGCGTATTAAACTTTATATAGAGCTCGAGAAACAATGGAATTGAAATAAAAGTATATGGTTGAACTTATGAAGTGCAGTTATCGTATCTCAAGCCAACCTCTGCTTTTGCTTACGTTGGTAAGCAAAAGCAGAGGTTGGCTTGAGATACTTGTTTCATGTGTTCTACTGAGTGCAAGTGTGGCAATAAACTAAATTGATGAGTAATAGTTTGGAGCCAATCCAATAATTACTTACACTTGCTCTAGAGAAACTATACAAACTAACAACTTTGAAGTTCATTAAGCAAACATTTTATTTTTAATGAATAATAATATTTGATTTCATTTAAATGTTTTTGGATCTGCCAGAGAGGCTGCAGAAACAATTAGAACAGAAAAATTGGATTGTTTTGCTCACCAGTTTGCGCCAAATATTTAGGCCTCTCTTGACCAACACTGGATTAAATGTAAAATACCGTTTTTCAAATCGATAAGGTCCAGCTGATATATCTTTTTTATTCGAGCGCTTAACACAAATTGAGCAAGAACAAAAATAAGTAATTGAAAAAAACGAAACAAAAAACGAATAATGTTGAATTTTATCACAAATAATGTAATTTTCTTGATACTACAATTCTATACCACTTCATGGGGCGCCACGCTAGATAACCTTCACGTGTACCCCTCCGCTTCCGTTCCCTCTGATTCCTTGTGAACCAGATGGAAGGGCATGTGGTGGGGTCGGTGCGCCCTGAGCGTTAGTCAGTGACTTCTCCTTGTGGGATCTTGCTGGCTAACGGCGAATGATCAGGCACGAGGGGTCGCGTGGGTTCCAATTTCTCTGTGAATCGGGACCCAGGCGACCAACCGAAGGAGGTCCGGCTAGGGGGGGGCGCAATCGCGCCTCAAACTAGTCGGATAAGAGTGGCCGCGGGCGGAGGGTCGGGGGACTCGACGCCCACGATAGCGGCGGGCCGGAAGGCACCCTCGTGTGTTCCGAGGGTGCCTTCTCGCGCGTGGAGAGGGCCCGCGCACTCGCTCTCCACCTTCTCTGCTTTCAGAGAAGTGCTGGAGAGCGAGCGACGGGCGTCGCAGCGTCGCGCCGTCCTCCTCTTGCCTGTTGTATGGGCGACGGGTCGGGGGAGGGTGGCGCGAGGAAGCGGTTGGGGGCCACCGTGGCCCCCCAGAGGAGGGGCGGCGCTTGCGCCGCCGGGGAGCCAATCTGGCTCCCCACCAGTAGAGCCCCCTCGGGGGCGAGCTCTTGCCGGGTCACAGTGACTTAACCTCTGGCCTATCCTGTGGCCCGGTAGAGTAGCGGAGGAACACCGCGGGGTTTTAGGGGGTAGTCCAGCACTGAGCAGGCGGCTCGATAGTGCTGGGAGTCCACCACGAAGTCGCTCTGCTGTCCCCCGGCAGCAGAGTGGCGAAGTGCGCAAATGCTTTTCCCCGCGTTAAAAAAAAAACTACATTGGGATATTCAATATACTTGATCGAAATATTATTACATGGAGTATTTTTAATGGGGACACTACGTAAAATAACTCCGAGTACACTACCCAGAGGTGGTGCGGAAATGACTTTCTTCATAAACGTATAATAGGTAATTGAAGTACGACCACCAATTCGACTTTCCTGCGGTCTGTTATGTATTTGTAGTAATAAAATCACAATTTACAAACTTTCTGGGAATCAGCAAAGAGGGAAGCCCAGGCTATCGAGTCTATAAATTTATTGTCTGACTCCAGTACTCTTTGCCCGAATTACGTAGAACAGTGATACCTACCCGAAAAATCTTTACAGATTGTAAAATATATATATTATAGGGTGTAATGACATCTGAAACTTAAGGTTCGAGTAGTGAATAACAAAATATTTTGGTAAGAGGAAAACTTCCAGATGGCTTGTAAGAATGTCAATAAAGTGCAAAACTGATGGCGTGTTACAGCTTTTTTTATATTTCTCGCTTAATTTCTTAGAAATACTTTTAAATTCATAACGCAAGTAGCAAATGCAATATTTTCTCTGTAAATATTAAACATGCAATTTATTCACATAATTCATTAAAACGATCGCGGTCCGCAAGACTTCGAACAAATAATTTTTGCCTTATTCTAAGCTAACGAAATAAGTATCTGGGTAATTTAAGACTATATTATAAGCTGTGAAATTATACTAAAATATAGTAAACTGAGCTATTCAATAAAATTTTGTTATATAAAAACCTTCTTCTAAATATACTGATATAATGTATAATTAATTTATTAATCTAGTTCCACAGCTCGGTAATATATTTTTTATATACTTAATTCATCGCCAGCAATATTAACAACTTATTTATGATACATAAGCATTTGGACAGAACTATGTAATCTTAAAAAGGGTTAGCTAGGAAATTGTCGTCAGATTTTAACCAGACCTGATTTTGATTTTGAACGGAAATTGACAGTCGTCGAGGTTATCGAATGGCTAGCATAATAACCATTATTTACAGAGCACCCTTTACGTAAAGTTTTTCTGCTACAATTATAAGGTTAAAAATCATAATTTTAAATTTAATTTACATTATTTTTAATATTTACCTGTCCACTGAGACATAAGTTTAAGTGTGATGTAGACTTACATGTAGAAAATGCCCTAGCATAAGTTAAAGCATTTATATAAATGTTTAATAAAAAATCAAACGTAACATGACCAAATTCGTTCAGAAGATTTTCTAACCTAGCACCAGCTAAAAGCCCTACATTAGGTGCATCCGAGCTAGTCAATACAGATTTGTGGAAGAATTATAGTAGAAACATTTTAATATTTCTGTCTCATCAATTAAGTGCAAGTATTTTCCCTCACTACTTATTTTAAATCTGGACCAACGTTAGGTACTTTTTACGTTGTTGTGATCAAAATTATTATGAAACTGTTTTATGCCTTAAATATAATAAAATTTGTAACAAAATTGTAGTACCACCTGAGTAGATATTTCTAACCATTGTTATTCAAAGATGATATCGGTTTAGCCCAATTTAAGAATAAGTTCGTTTCGATACAATATTTCTAATGTGAAAAGTGTTTGACGATTTAAAAATAAAAGTGACTTCGTGCAGCTATTATTGATAAAATTGCAGTTCTAATTTATGTATGAAAAACTAGTGTCCGTTTATACGCGGAGCATTGATTGACATCAGTTTCAGTGGAGTCAGATTTTAAAGAATACATCAATAGTAAGGTCTTACAAAGACTTTGAGTGCTCCTTATTATATATTTATACACGTATGTTTGGATATACGTTTAATTAAAATCGTGAATGTGACATCAAATTTTAAAAAATGACAGAATAGTATCTTAAACATTAAACCTATCAACTTATCGGAGGGTTTGATGGTCATTGCCCTAGTTGTATAATACGTTTTCTTATTCCGAGTACAATTTTAATCAGTATCCTGTTTTTAATGAATCTCGCCGAGTAGTACTAGATCATCAGCCACGACGTCGGAAACATGCAGATATATAATCCAGTACATGAGGTTAAAGCAGACGAAGCATACAGGGAACACGATGCGCGAGTATTTGTCGATGTCCGATGGAGTAGTGCCGAGTAACTTGTTGATTCCCTGTAATTATCATTAATTGTATAGGTTCTCATAATAAATAAACAAATATTATTTTACCACATTTCGCTTAAGACATTCGCAAAGCTTGCACAAAACTTGTATCGGTTCGCCTTGCAGAATCACTAAAGTAACCGCAGCGTAAGAAATCTAGGTATGCATCTTTATATTGTACCTTATTGGCGGGGATGAGTTGGGGAGCGCTAGCAGCTTCTTCGTCAGGAACAATAGCAGGTGGTGCAGGAGCTCGAGCGCCATTAATGGTGTTTTCTAAAGTTCCACCTTTAGAGTAAGCCTTCGGGTCATGAACCTTGTACCGTACTTCCTGTTTTGACAAAGACTGCATTAATCATTACTGAGTTCCAAAGTCACGTAAATAAGTAAACTATTTATTTTTCGAGAGTACAGAACTTACCGATGATCGACTTGGTGGCACGGGCATGTGCGAAAGAGAATGACCAAGAGGATGGGCCAGTGGGTGACCGTGGGATTGTGAATGAGGAGGAACATGTGGTTGGCCGTGTGAAGCATGTGATCTTGTCATGGTTCCTGACCTAGGATGAGGCAAAGGCTCTGAGCTTCTTGGTGCAGGACCATCATTTATCTTTTTCTCGGCTGCCATTTTCTGAGTGGCCGTGAACCTTTGTTTACGCATTTGAATTCTTTTTGCCATGTAGCCAACTGTAGCGTATTCTGAAAAGGTAATTGTATACTAATTAGGAATTTACTGCCTGTGTATATATTTGTTTCGCGTAGCAAATAACAAAATATTTCAGGGCAATAATGTAATTAATGGGTTTTTTAAGCACGGTATCTCAATAATAATAATGTTAGTTACCCAATAAGCTAGCGAAGACCATGACGAAGCAGGTACCAAGGTAGACATCGATAGATTTGACATAAGAAATTTTTGGAAGAGCAGCGTTGGTAGACGACATGAGGGTGGTCATAGTCAAAACTGTAGTGACACCAAGCGAAACGCGTGCCGGTGTTGCGTTTCTATTCAACCAGAATGAGACCCAGGAAATTATCACGATCAATCCAGAGGGAATGTATATTTGGATCAGATAATAGCCCATCGAACGCACAAATTGAATTTCGCAAGCCAGTCTCGAATAATTTCCTGTGAATTAAAAATATATTTAAAACTTTCATAATCTTTATCGGGAAGATATTCGATCTACCGGGCAGATACTTTACCAGTAGTGAGTGATATCTCCATGGCTCGCTGGCGATGGCCTAGCACTTTGAACTGTGGTAGTGACACTTCACTGGAAACTCCGACAGAGTTGGGACCTTCGTTCCATTTGTAGCGGATGTCGCGCATTGTGTACCCAACTGTAACATTTCATTGACGTTAGAAAAATAAATAAAGATTTTCTTTTTTTATTAACAACACACATTAATGGACCTGACTACAAACTATATTCGTCCCACTGTAAGCCACAGGACTTATGGGGTTAATGAACATGCAATTTCAAGCGTTGAGATATGCAAACACCTCTTACACTCGGGTATCTTCACTTTTTTTTTCACCGTAGATTATGGACTAGAATCTTTAAGGTTATGTTTATAAAACAGTGAATATTGGCGCATGCAATAGTTTCTAGTTGATTTTTGTGTTTATGTATTCTCAATTGATTAATTGTTATTTTACTATTTCAATCAAAAATCAGAAATTAATTTCAACGTGATGAATTTACATTCTATTTTTTAATACCAATGTACTTAAAATGGCAATATTAGCCGCTGCCCTGGGGCCGAATGTAGTGGAGAAAAAAGCAGCGAAAAAAAAAACTCCACTCTGACCACCTTTTCCCAAATCACCTTAAATCTAACACAAATTTGGTGAACAAATAACATATTGTAACTCCCAGTTTAATAACTTACAACTCTCAATCTCAATGTTGCACAGTTGTCGATCCATAGGAAAGTACTGGAGATCCATGGGACATGAAGCAGTGATTGTTAGTCTGCAACAGAATAAAAGTATCAGAAATCCATTATTTTAAGAGGGAGGTTACACGTTCAGTTTAGCGTCAGTCTGGTATGGACCGTTCAAATCATTCATCATTCAGGCGTCATTCAAAATTTGACCAGACTGATGGCAGTCTGATCAAATTTTGAATTACGCCTGAATGATGAATGATTTGAACGGTTACACGATCAATCAAAGACTGACATCAGACTTATAAAACGTACGCCAATCGCCGATCAGATCGCGAAGACGATAATCGTTTACCTGCTCAACTACGGACATTTTGAAGAAAAAAAGGCCTGTAATCATTATCGCTTTACTGTTTAAAAAACGCATAAAAAGAAAGCGTTGGATGAAAAGCCTCCTACAAAAAAGGGATCATTACACTCATCTAAATTTATTAAATGAAATACTGGTATGGTTGAGGAGGAAGAGGACTTTGCAGATTACTATCGAATGAAAGACGCCTGTTACGACCATTTATTGCAAATGGTTAAACCATATTTGACACGCAGCTCTGTCACGTGACGCATTTGGCTCCATTTCGGCCCGGACGGGGACTGACTGACTGACGCGAGAATGATACGAGAGGGTTACACGATCAGTTTCCCATCAGTATTTAGTCATTCACAATAGAATGACGGAAATCATTTATAATTTTCAATTTTCATCAGTCCGGATCATCATTCCGTCAGTCCTAAGAAAACTACACGTTTTCAAAATTAAGCAACTTCCACTGAACAAAAATTATATATTTAACATTTTATTTTTAATTTCTCTTACAATCTCTTCGCTACATCTTCAGTGAACTAAGAAAGTTATTTCCCATTTCAATTTATTTCTCAGTGGAAATAAATGGAACTAGGCAATTTGTCGCTTATTGCGACAAAACTTTTGAACTAAAACTTTCGGGAGCACTAGACATTATTCTGACAGTAAGACCAGCCACCAGTCTTACAAGCCTCCACCGATCCAGACTAGGCCCCCGTGGTGGACTATGGCCTACACCTTCCACCAGGGAAGAGACCCGTGCCCCTCGGTGGGGACATAATGTGTTGATGACGAAATCAAAGAAAAACTTGGTCGGACTCTTTCGACAAAAAGTAACACAAAACTCGTTTTTCTTCTTCCTTAAACTTCGATATATTCAATACTAGCTGTGCCCCGCGGTGTTACCCGCGGTTCATCGATTTTCCCGTAGGAATAAGATATTTCCCCGCGGTACAACGTAGCCTATGTTTTAATCCAGGGTATCGGCTAACTCCATACCAAATTTTATTAAAATCCGTCCAGCCGTTTCAGCGCTAAAGACTGACAAACATATAAACACACACACAAACTTTCACGTTTATAATATTAGTGTGATATTAGTGTGATGTGATAAAAAAGTTTTCAGGGTTTTCATTATTACGATAACCGGGCCCAATTACGGGCCCACCTTTCCGACCCAACAGTCTAGACCAGGGTCTGGGTTCAATTATTGACAAACAAAAAATATCGAATTTCTGCACAAATATCCAGTATCTTGGATAAATTTTACCTTATACTCCTAGTGATGGACCCTGAATGATGGATTCGAATGAATTCGTTGCTCGTTGTCGCAATGTGAAAATAAGACTGTTTCTCGTTGACGAAAAATGTGTCTGGTACCCAAATGTTCCGGATAAATTCTGATCCCACAGACAGAGTTTCTACGCCGGGTCTTTTCTTATAAGCCAATCTGGGATCCGTCCAGAATTGTCTGAAGTAGAAGTCGAGTGTGAAATCCTGTGAAAATACATATTTTGAATTAGTGTTACGGTCCTAAGATCAAATTGCAACACTTTATTAAATGCGACTTAACCAGCATTTAATTAATCGGCTGTAGGTAATGGTCATTACAGTTGTTGCGTGGCTAACGCCTAGTGCTAAGAAAACTCATTGCAGCCGTCTGCAAAATTATAGCATCCTTTGCGTAAGTATGATGCTAGGCTAGTGCTGCTATTGAGATATAATTGAATGGCCACTTAAGTCATATTTAAGTAGTGGTGCAAGTCGGTCTTAGAGTTGATATACTGTTTCAGCTTATCCTAAGCCTCGAAGAACGAGCCTAATTCATTTGACAGATAATCATAGCAACATTTCAAATTCAAGCTTCTGAAGGTACCGCCGCTGTTCAAATTCCAACTGATAAATGTCATTTGGTATACGAACATTTTGTAGACAATAAATAATTGACAGTCCAAATTAATGTAACATTTAATTAACGATGCGATTGGCGGAACTCCAGTGACTTTTCCACGGACCTTTTGGGTTCCGTAGAAGTTATTTTAGAAATCACTGCCTTATGTTGCGTAAGATAACATTAGTATTTTAACGGCGCTAAACACTTGTGACATGTTGACCCTCAAGTTCTCGAAACTTTATTTCAGTAAACATCTACTTGATGTTTCAGTAACTATAAACTGTAAACCTGTTTCGCAATGGATATATGGCAATGGCTTCAAGTAACGAACATTACGTTTGATTTTAAAAATGCCACTTTAACGCTCGCAATAAACTACACAACACAATCACTTCACCATGTCTCAAACTGTGCTATGGTAACCAGGTAAGAACATTAAACATGGAAAACCACCCAAACTGAGGGCATGTGTCTTATAATATTTTTTTAGAACTATGGTTTTTTTACCAGCTTTATTTGTTATTTAATTTACTTTTGAACACAACCATCTACTCGTAAATACTTCGCTTTGCCATTTGCCACGATAATGTCTCACCTCTGACACTTCATCAACCTTACTTAGTCGATGCATGCATGTTACCTTTGCACTGCCGGTTAGAACCTGTTTCACCACTACACAGCAAATAAGTTTAAATTTCAAATAAGTAGATTATAACTATGCGAATAGAGGAGTTAATTTAGTCAAGCTGTCAATGAATGGTGAAGAAGGTCCTGAATCTATTAATTAGACGAATACGTAACTGTCTAATATTATTAAGCTGAGTTCTTGGATTAATTAAATCGAATTCATCGTGATTGTGCGTACTATTAAATTTGTATTTAATTAATGTCATTATAAATTATGTACTATTGCTACCTAAATCCGGACAATGGTCACGTCACAAAGTGACTTTGGCAGTCCCCTTGATTTGGCTTCCTTTAGGGGTCTTTTACCCTTGTTCGATGAAGGTATAATTGTCAATACCTTTATTAAGGAAAATTTAGGACGATATACAGGTTCCGGTGTAAGTTAGCTTCGGCATGTTTTCCACAACCCCTTGTATAACATGAAACACAACAAGGTCACAAATGTCAATAAATGAGACACCTTGGTTTTCTGCCGCATCCACAAAGTAATAGGTAAATAAAGCTAAAAAATAAATAAATATAGACAAAATATAATAGCTAAGGGGAGCAGAAGGTAGGGAGTTCCAAGTTCAACTGAAACTTAGTGGATAACTTAGGACAACTACGTTTATGACATGTACAGAAGGGTGCTTAGATTTTTTTTCTTGACCTCTTGAAATTTGCGTAATTGATCACAGATTACCACAATAATTAAGTTTCATATATTAACGATTGCACTAAAACGGCACTTAGTGATGCTTAAATCGGTCTAAAAACAGATCTTAACTAAATTATGATTTATAAAATCATCTCCTAGTTAGAGCCCTTTGCAACTAAAGATTTTAATGACTGATTCCTATTTTGTACTGATCTCAAATTGAACAAAATATCAAAATCACCTTTTCCCAAAATTATTGATTATCTAAATGCCTTTATTTGAGAACGCTGGAAATAAAACTGTCAAATTAATGTACAGTCAGTAACACTTTATTTCTTTTATAAATAACAAAAATATTTTCTATTTAAGAAACACATGATCGCGTAGTCAAATGGGTGCGCCATGTCGACATACATAGAGCGATTTGATGAGCTTTAGTTCCGAACGAAGTTCAAAATACCATAGAATGCCATATATTATTTTATCTTTTGTAAGGAATTTGTTGATGCTAATAATACATATTTTCCCAGTTGGTTTGTGGTACGCCATTGACTCCTTGCTATTTTTTTTAAATAGCGGTTTTACTGCGACGGTTTTTAATCTCCTCGAAAATGTGCCAGCATTTATACTCAAATTAGCCATGTGGCTCAGGTGATTTCATATTTGCAATGCGACAATTTTTGCTACTTTAGTAGCGACGCTATAATTCCTATATTTTGTAGCTTTTTCTTGTGTTTCATTTTTATTTATATACCTTTGAAATTGTTTTTTATTTATCATTTTAAGCATAAGTAAATTATAATAAAAAAAATGACACATTTCTAGTTTTTATCAAGATTTTTGTAACCTCTTGTGAGAATGCTGCTTGTTTTATATTCTCATACATAGTCGGTACACCCCAATGTATAGAAAGTTTACTTGTAAAAAACTTCCATACAGTGTCGAGACTGAAGTAAATGTTTCGTTCAGACCGAAGAACAGAACTGATAAACTTGAAAAAAGGAATAGAACCCACACAAACAACAAGTACCTACTCAATAACATAAAGAAGCTAAAAAAAGCGGGTATGTCTGTATAACAACAGTAAATTTTGAATGACGTGAATACATACAAAATAGGTCCAGTACTAATGTGGCATTCCTCATGTACAATATCTGCGTGCATAGTTCTTCGAAGTTATATAAATAGATTAGATCTGTTTGCTTGAGTTTTTGCTGTTGGTTATGGAGCTTCATTATCTCAATTAAATTATGGCCTTCTCACTTACTCCAATACAATGCGAGAAACGTACGCACTTCTGTTACCTTCATGTGCCCCTCAAGTTTTGATGTATGCGTTAAAGACGTTTTTGAATACCCGTCAACGCTGCCACAGATCGTAATATTATTGTTATTAATATTATGATCAAACAGAGTAAAAAAGCAAGAAGCATTTACAGTAGCCAACTAGAAAAGGGTAAAAGCCACTTCCTCCTAACTTACCTATAATGAAAATTCAGCAAACTCCTCACAGTGAGGTGAGACTACAACTATGGAGTTGTAGTCACACCTATGGATGTTTAGATATATACAGGCGACACATTAAATACAGTTTTATTTAGAAGTTTGCAAATATTACATTTAGAATAGATGAATACCAGTAGGTATTCGAGTGAGTTCTAGAATGCCACCAGGTATTGGACGGAGATTTTGACATATTCACGTCAAAACAACAACGCAGCAAGTTATCGTATATTGCTCGTGGGATGCTTAGTGGCAAAGTACGTTTTGGTACATTTTAGATCGCATAAGACACATCCGGACAATTTCACCACGGCAAATATAAATACAATAAAATTACGACATTATTCGTATATATACGAATAATATGTATACAACAGAGAACATTTAAAGGTGGCGTTTAGTCAGGATGGTCTGCTCCATAACGCCGGCATGCTCGCAGCCTCGTGTCTGGGGCTGCTCGGTCGCGGCGGGGGACCGCGGCGACCGAGACAAGCGTGAACTGACAATGACGAGTACCATGAGCACTTCGGAGACAGAGCTGATAGAGAGCACATACATGGTGACGCCCACCTCCACCGGCGGACCTGCAATCAAGCCCAATCGTGAGACGCGCGTTGCCGTTCGCGCGTGACTTCCAAACCAGAGGACGGTGACGTGCCCCATCGCCCGGAGATTTCACCCAACAGGCCGTGGACTGAATGTTACAGCTATCAGTCTACGTCCTGTGAAGGCACTACAAAAATAACGATTCTGCGTCTAAGATAACCTATATTTAAAGAAGTTGTACAGTATTAATACCATTTTCACTTCAGAAAGGGAGCTGATGGAGAGCACGTACATGGTGACTCCCACATCCACAGGAGGTCCTGAAATGTATCGTAATATTTACATAACCCGCGACAGCTTGTCACATCAGCATTTGCGGATGGCATTAGTTTCCATAACCAATTGATAAAAAAAGAAAGCAAATTTGTCACAACCTCTTGCTTTTCATATTAGCAACATAATGGAGGGAACTGCATTATAACTTTTAAAAGATTAACTGTCTTACTCAGACATAATTCAAAAAGAAACGCAGATCAAAACGCTTTATTCTACTTGCAACCATGCTACCAAATATGGGAATGGTGCTGTAGGTAACTTAATTTTTGTTATTTTAGTAAAAGAAAAGTTTCTTTTAAGATTATGTCTGTGATTGTTTTTTTATTTTTAGCGAAATAGTAGTCAAAAATGTTGCGAATAATAGTTTACAATTATTCTCTTTACTGGGATATCACCATGGTCAATAAAATATGAGTTACTGCTTTATAGTAAAATCTGAAAAAGAAATAAATAATAATTATATACTATAAATAAACTTTACTTTTGTATTTGTTTTGTATTTGTAATTTTGTAGTTGTATTTCTTATAATTTAGCATCAAGGTGTTTTTTTTACAAGAAATTGTTTATTTAAATGACTATGGTTAATTCATGCAGATTATCAAATCCCCCAGTAACATTTTTTTCTAAATGAGAGTTCATTGCTTTTTACTAAATTAAATTCCAATGGTAACTGGACTAACAAACCAAACTGTAAAAAGTATGCCGAGAATATTTTGCAAATAAGCTTATTTAATGCGCGAAAGCTAAGCAATGAGAAAAAAATGAATGTGTAAATAATGGGTTGTTGTTTTTTTACTGACCTCCGTAGTTGGGACGAACGCGTTTGTCGTAGCTAACGCTCAAAGAGTCTAGAATAGCTGAGATGTTTACGTCGCCGAACATGCCACCACCCCCCGTACCCCTGTAACAATACGTATAAAATAATTATTAGTGGATCGTAATACAGTATACGTGTGTCTGAAGCCTTTAAGAAATCAGGACCTGAGAAGCGTATCGGTGTAAATTGCCTCTTTTCTAGATTGTCCCGTCCTACAAAATATGATATTGTAGACTAAAATACAAAGGTTCAATTTCTAGTTAGAAGAAGATGGTGTCTAAATTTTCAAATAACGGTAATTTACAATTCCTTCAACTTATTTGGAGGAATTGTAAATTATTTCTGACTTACATAAGTCCACTTCAAAAAAGCAGAAGAATCGAGAGTCTTGCTGAGTATGATTTTGATACTCTAGCTTATGTGCTTGCCAAGAAAGCTGAACAGGAAAATATAACGGATATTGCTGACTTATAAAAGCATGTAAAGAAACATCCCGACGATGCTGCAATGCTTCGAGCTTGAAGTCAAAGAAGCCTACTTGCCCTGCTCATAAGGCATTCGGTGTTGCAACATCACTGAAGTAGTCAAAATGGAAATATACGACTTTAAAACAGAGATGAGGAGATGGGTTGTGATGTTTTTGCAGCTTACGAAACTCTGACGAATGAGAAGAAAAAGTGCTACGTTGTTATAGAGGACATGAAAATTTAATAAAAATTAAACTTCAATCTGTGTTAGATATCACGGTCTCGAGAATTTGCAGAGCCATGGACATCGATGCTGGAAGAAAGTTGAACCTCAATAGTAAATGGGTTTGACGGTGCCTTTGGACACAGTAACTTATAAACAAAAAATTCAAGGTGACGATTCTAATATATTCATGTGTTTATTTGTGCGGTTGAAACCATTGAGAGTCGATACTGATGAAGAGATGCGGGAAAATCTTAAAAAGCTTGTTGGCCAGCAAAAAGAAGTCAGTACAAGAAAAAAATCGAAATGAAATAGATTTTCTTGTAGATGTGGTGAAGCAAGTTGCAAGAACCACCAATGATGGCAACGCTGCAAGAAGATTTTTTGCTGATCCGCAAGTAACTGCTGTAGATGAAAACTCATCAAAAGATTTAGAGTGATTCTTCAAGTGAACTTATGAGGAGAGTTCCGATGTCGACGTGAAGAAGTTCCGATAAAAGTGGTGTTTCTTTGCCGCCTTCTTCTAGTGAAGGTAGTATATGTAAATAAATTCAACTTGTACTTTATATTTAATAAAACCCTTTGAATCTTGCATCTAGTATATTGGAGCAAATAAAATCTTAATTCAATTGAGTATTTTTTCAGTTTTCATTGTCTTATTTACGTTTTTTTTTTTTTCAATAAGATAAATATAAATATGGATTTTGTTTATCTCAATTTTGAAAAAACCGTACTTTTTAATTCACATTGTCTAACTTTATGTAGTAGCAGGGGCAAGTATTTTGGAGATCTCCGTACCTATATCAGAGAACACTGGGCAAACACCTTATGACAAACTGATTTGAAACGTGATCTACCTAATACAACATAGTGCCTAAATATGCGTTTTTATTGTCTTATAATTCGATCTGGTTTGTTGGAGGTCAAAGTCAAAAATATTTTAAAGAGTTTTCGTATATCAGGAAGAAGTCAAAAAACTTTTCAACACACTGAAATGTATTTTACCTTATACAACATCTTGCCAAAATATCCATTTTTCATTTGGTCATATCTTTCAAACGAGATCATCCGGGGTCACTAGTTCTATAGCTTGTTCATGACCTCGACACACATTCCTAAAAGATTCAGCCCTAACGAGTAATAACGAAAAAAGAAGGGAATGTAAACATCGATGCTCACGCTTTCAAACTAGTGGCGGGAGCGGTGTATTTGCAAAATAGACTGCTGTTCTTGTTGTGTAGTATCTATCCCATCAAAACATAAATGTGAATGAAAGCCAAGTTCAATATTAAGAACAGACGTCGTTATTGACTTCGCCGACGAAAGGATTGAGATCTATGTGCGTGCTGCCAAGTTCTGTGTAGAAAATCATGAAATCTTAGTTACAAGATTACTAGAGATGTAAATTGTAAATCAAGCTCAAGATTTGACTACAAGTTTTTACCAACAAACCAAATTTCAGAAAAGTCACATAGCTATTAGATATAATTGTACTTATGCTGTACTTGTGTCAAGGACATCAAAACAGATATAATTGTACTTGTGTCAAGGACATCAAGAAACTCTTGATATTTATTTTATGTTTTGATGTCCTTGACACAAGTGCATACTTAAAACTAACAAAAATAAACATCGTTTTAAAAAATATCCTACGTAAGGGAGCCCCGATTTTTCGCCCACAGTGCCGCCAATTCAATGTGGTGTCGTGAATGAACCTTGTAAGCGTCAGACTGAGTTTTTCTGTGGTATAAAACCAAATAATTCAAGCCGACACACTATGACAAAGATAAGTGACAAAAGTACACCGCAATTACGCCTGGTACTTGAATTATTTGCAACACATTTGCGAAATTGACGCCGCGTTCGTGCATATACTCGGCAACTAAATATTCCATTTATTTTGGAATGCAAATGGAAAGCGACACAGTTCATAATACGACTAAGCGATCAATTTACGATGCCACCTACTCCCAAAAAGTGAAAAATCTCACTGCAATTGTTCTTAGCGTAAAAAATCCATTATATCGGAATTCGTCGACACTACACACCAAGAGCAAGTTTACCGACAATGTGCCACATTTTTAACATTTTCGTTTACTAACTTAGAAAATAATAGTCATGTCAGAATCTTGACACAATAACACTAATATATCAAGACTTTCTGTGACGTTAAGCTTTACTGTTCTTTTGTTGACATGACAATCATCATCAGCCATGTGACGCGAACGGCAGGTCATAGGGCTCCCTCAAGGTTTTCCAAGCTTTCCGGACATAACAATAGCTCTCTTTAACGACATTTACGGAAACTGCGTAACCGGACTGAAAAGGTTAAAGAGAATATCTTAATCATTATTACATCTTAACAATTATCACTGGCTATAGGTATCGCCTTCATGAGGTCACGAAAAACATGTGGAATCAGCTGTCACATTTAATATTCTTTTAGGTACCAAATAAAAACTTATAAGCGAATCCGAAACACTACGCTGAGTTCCATGACCTAAGCCTAAGCCAAAGTCTAACCAAAGCTAAAATAGAACAGGGCGTAGATTCCGCTAATGCATTGTAGAACAATGACAATTGTTTGACTGCATCGATTCTGTTTACTTCAAATATACAGCTGACAATCTGCTATTTTATCGCGAGTTTTCCCGGTTGAATTTCTAAAATTCTTACCCTACTTTGCATAAAAGTATTGTTATTAATGAGATACCTTAACCTAATGTTTTATTTTAGGATTCTATGTTTATCAAAAGCAAAGATCGAAGTTGTGAATCAAAAGCATCAAGTAACAAAGTAAGAAATATTAAAAGAAAAGATAAAGCTGCGAGAAGCAGTTCTTTACATCGGATAAACCCATCGAACAACTATACGATAAGAAAAAGAAAGATTGCACAAATTCCGAATTTAACATTGTGGAATGGGTCCTCGATATGAAAGCTTTCTTCAAGATGTTCGAAACAAGTCTGCACAAATTTCTAAAACTATATCTCGGGATTTGAAAGAAATCGAGGTGCCCATTCAGTATCATAATTTTATATTAGCTGCTTATTACTGTGAGGAAGCCCGGATCATGATTTTTTGCTCAAAAGAATCTCGATTAGTAATTCCGAATATAAAATAATAATTTTTGATGGTACTTTTTACTCTTGTCCAAAACCCTTTGCACAATTATAGAACATTCACGGTGACATAGGTAGTGGTGTGGAAACAGTAAAAAAAAAGACCCTTGATCTTCGCACTTATGTCGGATCGAATTGAAAAAAGTTATGTCATTTTATTCAATACGATAAAATCGCAACTTCCACAATGGAATCCACGTAAAGTTCACACTGACAACGAAAAAGGTGCGATGAATGCAATTTCAAAAGTATGCTCAGATATTATATTGCGAGGGTGTTATTTTCTTGGGACTCGCAACGTCTGGAAAAAGGGGAAGTCGTCTGGATGCACAAAAAGTAAACCTGGGCGTAGAATTGTTGCATTGACAAGCGCCTTGCCACTTCTTCCCGAAGACGACATTCAACTACATAAAAGGACTACATAAAAGCTGAAGCCGATAACATACCAGAAGCATTTATAAAATACCTCGAATCGTTTTGGTTCAAGATTCATTCCCCAAAAATAATTAGTGTGTTTGGGGAACGCCACCGAACTACAAACATATTGGAAGCCTTTCACTCAAAAATAAACAAACTGATCAATAAAAACACGGTCACGTTGATGCGATTGCTACAAGTACTGGAGCAAGTTCACACTTTGGAGATGGTCCCAAAAAAAAGACGCAAAGATCAAATCAACAACGATGATCACATTTTAAGGGTATAGCTCCAAATTGTAAATAAAGTCATATCTGTAGGCTACGGACTAGGGAGATTGCGTTAGTTTTAGTAGTGTGACATAATTATGTTTGTTTTTGAGTGAGTGGTTTCAATTAAAACCACCAGAGGTATGCTAAGGTTAAAAGTTCGATCCAAGTAGACATTATTTAATACTTCTATTATAAGAAGCAGTTAGCTGAGTTTCGTTAAAAATAGGTTATTATCTTATTAGCACGGATTTACAACTTTATCATATGGTTGGCTTTGATTGGAACACAGTTGCATTTTGGTCGAAGTCTCATAGTTATGTTTGGCTTGGCGCCAATGCACAACTGGGTTATTCCGAGTCCAATTCCGCTTAAACGTCATAGAACTTGGCTGAAAGCAAGCACACGTGTAATTATGAAATTAAATAAGTTTGTATTCCATCACTGGTATGTATTTTCTTCAAAATATTTTATCGTAATCCAGTACAGTAATCCAGTCGGCTCTTACACACTCGGTCTCGCTCGCACGTTCGATCATTTCTTATTTATTAATTTAAAAAAATTATGCTTTTGATAAATGTAGTCCCGGGAGGCTTTGCTAGATAATACAAAATATAAACATTATATTTTATTACATTAGAAATACATACAAAAAAAACAAAACCATGTTCATATTGTAACTGTAATAATAAATAATAATCACTGTTACAACGGCGGCAATAATGGGTAAAACCACTCACAATTGGCCATTATATTTTTGAACATGAACGGAAATATCAAAACATTTCGCCAATTATGCTTTCAGTACAATTTCTATGTATCAGATTTGTAAACAATTCCTATATTTTTTAAGATATTCAGTAAAAAGCTTTCCAAAAAACCTTAAACGACTTTTCTATGATGTAAGCAAACCTTTGCCTTACAAAAAAAATTGACAGACCCAAACAACCCACGTTAATGAAATTTGTTTATAAAATAATTTCAAATGGTCAATATTAAAAAAAAAATTGTAAAAACATAATTGTATAAAAAAGTACCATGGCTAATTAATTAGAACTAAAGGAGAATGGTCACGGTCCATACAAAATTTACCCAGGCCCGACACGAATGGGACCTATCCCATTTTTTTCGTTATATTAAAGGTATTGGGAAAGTCATTGGGAAAGGTTGTGATATTAGTGTTACTTTTAATTCAAAAATTTTAAAGTCAATCTTTTTTATTTGTAATTATGAAACACCTTGTATGTTTATCTCGCTCGTGTTGTTATATCATGCGCGATAAACGATTACAAGCTAATTATTCTAATTGTTCTAAACTGGATAGTAGAAGCCAGTGAAGAGTAACTTTTTTATACTGCACCTAGATAAGAAAAAACAAAACAATATAATTATGCATTTAAGTTCTATATGGTTTTTATTTTTCACTGCCTTCTAATATATTTATATGTTAGCTACTGATATTGAATATAATTACATAATTATGAGCACTTTTATACTGTGCCTGAAGAAAACAACAAAGCAATAAAGTAATATGTTAGCCACTGATATTGATTATAAAAAATACATATTTTGATTACATTTAATATAACAAAAAAAATGGGATAGGACTCTTTCATGTCGGGCCTGGGTCACAAAAGACCATTCTCCTTTCTAGATCTGGTTTTCCGTGGCATATCTTTATGCTGATTAAAACTGGGACTGCAAAAATTTTGTTTACTAACAATAATTGTGTTTGTTAAGATTACTTGTCGAGTGGTCCCGTCGTATCGTGGTCTAATGTGGACCAATTCAGCAGAAAAACTGAATCGCTTCAAGTCTTAGATCCGACATTTGGAATATAAAATAACTAAAGATTTTTCATTTAAAATTAAATTTCATCATCCTACAGTAGGATCTGATATGAATCTTCAAAAAAGGAGGTTCTGTGGGTCAGGTGCATCCCACTATTTATATAAAGTATTTCTATTGATATAAATACTGGGACAGATTCTCCCACTATTTCAATTGCTGGTGGAAGCCGGCGGTAAAACAATCCGCATAGCCTCTCTTATGTCGGCTTGCACATAGAAACTATTTGTTCCCCTTTTTTTAAACAAGAAGTCGTGTGTTTATTTTATTCCATTGAAGAAGTTCTCAATGTCTCTTTAGAATGAAACAGACTCTTAAATAACACAAGTGCGTTTTATTGCCGCAATAGAAATAAAACTTGAAAACTCTGACAATAAGACCAGCCACTAGTCTTAAAACCCCTACCCCGGAGTATGGCCTATAGGTACCTTTCTCAAGGAAGATACCCGTGCCCCTCGGTGGGGACATACCTAATGGGTTGATGATGATGATGATGAGAAATAATATAATTTGGAAAAAAGGCTAGTCCCACTTTTACTATTTTGTGTTTCCATGGAAATAGTGGGATACACCCTGTGGGTCGGATTTTTTTATCATTTTTTATTTATGTTCCCAATTAGTCGAAAACGCGTGGACAGATTTGAAAAAAAAATACTATTTTGTTTGAAAGATTATGCTTCACAGGTGGTCCTGATCCACAAGTCAAGATCTGCTGATGGAATCCTGGAGAAATCGAAGAAATTTTATAGTAACTGGTGCATATGCTTTCGGAAAACACCATTTGGCAGAGTCGTAGAGATATTTACAAAAAATCGTGAAATAAAAACCGAAGAATAAAAAATAAAAACTGACTTCAAAACACTACAGCACTAAAGCAGACAAATAATTTAAACATTTTTAATATTAGAAGGACCTCAATAATATGCTCGGTAAACAATAACAGACTATTTATATTTAAAAAATATATTTTTTAAAACACAACTTATTAAAACACTCTAGAACCGCTCACTAGTCTGTGGTGGAGTTAGTTTTACAAGACTAGTATAAGACGTAGTTACTTATTAAATAAATTTACTCTAAGGTGTGCTTTAAGGGGGTTCGTGTTATCGTTAATAAGGCTCTAACAGTCTTATTCATAAAAACTAGTAAGGCCTCTGACTTGGCTTAACGACTGCCATCTATCGACAGCAGCCGGCACCAACTGCTTAACGTGCCTTACGAAGCGCGGAATCGCAAGGAAAAATGCCACTACCATTAGTCATAGACGGTGACCCATCCATGGACTGGACGCGCTAAAATCATAATCTTGCGTTTTCATTCCATGGACTGAACGCGCTAAAATCATAATCTTGCGTTTTAATCCGGTGAAAAGGACGAAAACCTGGTGGACTGTATGAATTGATAATAAAAGCGTGGAAATAACCGCAACATTATGATTTAATGAAATAATAAGTAAACATGGACAGAAACACACTAAGTCATGACAACAACAAATATTTCAAAACAGAATCAAAAGGTGACGTATTAAAGAACAGTCTTCAAAATATAAAACCTAAGTAGACAGCGAGGAATTCGCCACATCCTGCCCCTCGTGCAGCAACTAGCTCAACTAGTTCAACTAGCCCAGGTCAACCAAAACTTAAGTAGCGAGCTTAATAAGTTTCTTTAATGGGCGACGTAGCGTACCCCCTGCTGTGACAATGTCGACCACCCTTGTCACCCCATCTTTCCTGGGAACAACCTTTCTATTAGGCACATTTTGCAGCAAACACAGTTGGACAGCTTTTCTGAAAAATTTCACTGCATTCTCAACTCGAAGCCAATCCTATCTAACAGTCGTCTCGCCATACTGTCTCCCACCCTAGGAGAAGATAAGTTACTGCACCTGGCTGGAAGAATCAAATCCGCAGAAGAAATTGATCCCAACACGCGATATCCAGTTTTACTCGACGGCCGTCACCCAATTGTGCGATTACTGGTAGAATCCTACCATCGAAGGGCTGGTCATGCAAACCACGAGCTGGTAATCAATGAAATCAGGCAGAGATTTTGGCTCTTGAGACTGAGAGACACAGTAAGATCCGTAGCAGCGCGATGCAAAATATGCAGCATCAGAAAGGCATTACCAATGAGCCCTACAACTGGAGATCTTCCCCGTCCAAGGTTGTCTCACCATCAACGGCCCTTTACGTTTACGGGCATTGACTACTTTGGACCTATCACAGTCACCATTGGCCACCGCCATGAAAAGCGTTATGTCGCTCTACTAAAATGCCTCACGTCTAGAGCCGTTTATCTCGAATTAGCGCATAGCCTTTCTGCTGATTCGGCAATAATGGGTCTTAGGCGTTTTATTGCCACACGGGGCGCACCTGATACCATCTACTCTCTGATAATGGAACTGCTTTTGTTGGAGCCAACAGAATTCTGAAGGAGTTAAGAAAAATGCTACAAGCGTTAGTCATAGATGGTCATCCATCGATGCACTGAACAGGCCCTATATTGCTTAACCTTCGTGATAGTTTAAGATCACTCAGGCTGCCGGGACTACGAGCGATTTGCTGCACAATGCTGAAAATGTTTCTGCAGATGTGTGCTCTATGATTCGCATTTAATACATTATAAATAGATACGAGTAGGTACTATCTTTGTATAAAACTATCCAAATTTCAATTCTGTGGTCTAACAGCCTCAAAAATATCCCACAGCTGCATTTTGCGGGACCAGAGACACAACAGGACTAAAGTATGTGCTCTCTGCACCCCCTTTAATTAAATATTTATTCCAAGTCCAATGGGGTAGCGTCAGAAATTGGCTTTGAAAACCAATATGGGTGTGCAAATAGAAAATAATATACCCCCTGAATGTTTCGCAGAACAAATTGGAAATAGGAAAGCGCCAATCAACGAATCCAAACAATAACAGATTGCAAAAAAAAACTTTTCTAGAATCACAGCAACCACAGTAGGTATTGATTCACAATTGTTTTTAGCATCGCACCAAGTTCGAAAGTCACCTACCTATAAAAACAGCGATATCAATCTCTGCACGGCAGTTTCCTTCTCCGAGACAGAGAAAGAGAGAGTACGTGATAAGTTATAGTCTGTTAGCTTTTACAATATACCTCGGCTACTATCGGATAGAATCGGATATATTTGTGTAAAAGAAATATTAGAACTAATATGACACTTATTTCGAAATAGGAACTAATATGACACTTAATTTCGAAATCAGAACTCAATCATCAGTACGATATAAATATATATACGGCGAAATCCGAAGCCTACTCCAGAGCCCGAGGTATATTCTAAAAGCTAACAGACTGTACCACGAATGCCTACTGCGGACTGCGGATTGGCAATTTCAAACCTTCAATGACGGTTTTCAATACAAAATACCAGGGCCCTGTTTCACAAATATACAATTCTAATTAAACTTACAATTCATCATCATCAACCCATTATGTCCCCACCGAGGGGCACAAGTCTCTTCCCTGAGGAAGGTATAGGCCATACTCCACCACGGGGGCCAAGTCCGGATTGGTGGAGACTTGCAAGATTAGTGGTTGGCTGGTCTTACTGTCAGAAGTTTTCAAGCCACCCTAAGGCTTCTGACTTGGTTTAACGACTGCCATCTATCGACGGCAGCCAGCACCAACTGCTTAACGTGCCTTGTGAAGCAAGGAACCGCTTGGAAAAATGCTACGAGCGTTAGTCATAGACGTTCACCCATCCATGCACTGAACGGGCCCTATGTTGCTTAACCTTTCATGATCGCTTAAGATTACTCAGGCAGCCGGGGCTACGAGCGATTCGATGTTTCGATGATGACGATGGTAATTAATATTTATTGTATGTAAATCACATCTCGTAGGACTTGTCACCATAATAACTTTAAAATGTATTCACAAAATATGCTTCTTTGCTTTTCTAATTTCTTTGCTTCACTAATTGACAACAAATAGACTCACTATTGTCACAGAATCGCCGGTAATTCAATAAATTACACAAGCTTTTGAGATATGTGTAATGTGTTTGTACCCGCAACACCATCTATTGTGATAAATAAAACTACAGTATGGTGCAGTAGTAAACAAATAAGGGAGCGTTAGAACCACGGGAACCATCAAACCATCAATTGAATCAAGTGAGGGCCACAATCAAAATTGTAATACTATCCATACTATCTGTAGATAATAAGGATGTAAAATTGATTTTTGGTAAAATAAATCTATTTGTATTTGTATTTGTATTTGTATTCGTCATAAATTAAATAGATGTGCATCGAACGCTCGGATTGCGGGATGGTGGCGGCTATTTTTATGAATTAACACAGGATATTACATAACAAGGCGATTATTGTTCAAGGCGACAAAATTAAAAATGTAGATATCATTGAAAGGCATCACAAAAAAATGTAGTTTTGAAACATTTTTACCTTATTCCAGTAAAATTTCCATATGCTGTATACTCTGTGGTTCCTACTCTGTGGTTTCTTTGTGGTCTGTGACTCTGTTGCTGTGTGACAATCACTCGCGCGCCGGTCAATATTTAAATTTGGTAATATTACATTTACTGGCGTTTCATCAATGAACAATCGTCCCATTTTGTTTTACATAGTCACTACAGTTCGTTTATGAAATATATTTTGCGACAGTTATAAGTTTTATGTAATTGAATCGTCCCATTTTGTTTTACATAGTCACTACAGTTCGTTTATGAAATATATTTTGCGACAGTTATAAGTTTTATGTAATTGAATCGCATTATTTATGATGACTATGAATTGTTTACTGACTAATGTCTATCAAGTTAAGCTATATGAAACAGAGCCCAGGCTGGCCAACAACTGCTTAAATTTCAGTAGGTAAGATACTGAATAAATGAGAAGATGTTCTAGTATCAAAAATTATTCGACTGAATTATTAAATCGAATACGTAGCGAATACCTAAGACGCTAGGGTTTCCCTGTGATTATAGGGAAACCCTATGGTCTTAAGAATTTATGTATAGTTGGCTACACATCTGCAGCAGATGTGTAGCCAATTTCAAGAAATTTCAAGAACTGAAGTACAGTCGACAGCAGCTGCTGTCGACTGTACTTCAGTTCTTGAAATTTCCGATCCCGATACGATTCCGATTCGATTACGATACGATTCCGATACTCCTGGCGATACTATCACTGAGAGAAAGCCAGTAATGCGCCGTAATCGACAGCAGATCAACCTTTACATTTTGGTATTAAAGCCGCTTGTCACGTAACTCATGAGAACGTGCATGTTTTGTGTAGGGGTTGATGTGTAGCCAACTATACATAAATTCTTAAGACCATAGGGTTCCCGTGCGCCCTACTATAGTATGTATACCCCTGTATAGGATGCATTACGATTCAATTTGCTGAATGCCTCCGGCAGGATTGAAATAAAAAAAACGTGCATATCTATTTTCAAAATATACAATCTTCCATCACTATGGAGGACTGTATATGGAAACACTTTTCCGGGACAAACATGATGGACAAAAATAACGGACAAATATAACAATCATAAAATACAATGCGAGAATCGGAACATTTGCTGCAGAGTGCAGGGCAGGCAGGTAATTGTATCCTGAGGGCAGTTGCAAATAGGTTTGGTCCGTACGAGTATATGCAGCAGTTTAGTTGTGTAACTTTAATGCTCATTGATTAGTTGTGGTAGTTATTTAATTTTTTTCTTATTACTCCTGTGTTATTCATTCTTCATCATCATAACATAACATAACATTTACATACAGGCACATACATTGCTTCTGGCCCCACACTAGGATACCCAACCCATTATGTCCCCACCGAGGGGCATGGGTCGCTCCCCTGAGGAAGGTATAGGCCATACTCCACCACGGGGGCCAAATCGGTGGAGGCTTGTAAGACTAAAGGCTGGTCTTACTGTCAGAAGTTTTCAAGCTGCCCTAAGGCCTCTGACTTAAGACGACTGTGTGTTATTATTTATTTTTATTTCTTAGGGTTCCGTATCTAAACAGGAACGCTTATAGGAGCTCCGTCCGTCGGTTTGTCAAGACACTTTTTCTCGGAAACGCGTACATAGAGGCATCGAGTTAAATTAAAGCAAATTATGAGATCTACACTCCCTCGAAGCTGTGAAAAAACTAAACTACTAAGTAAACGTAAAAGAGATACGGCCGTTGGGAATCAAAATTGATATAGGATACTTTCCGTTGAC
This sequence comes from Yponomeuta plumbellus, assembly GCA_947310845.1. Lineage (NCBI taxonomy): Eukaryota > Metazoa > Arthropoda > Insecta > Lepidoptera > Yponomeutidae > Yponomeuta > Yponomeuta plumbellus. Next base: position 21,277,690 of record OX371191.1, on the reverse strand, counting down.
CTATAACGAAATTGGGCAGGTAAAACCGTATTAAACTACAAGTACAGGATCATCATCAACCCATCATGTCCCCACCGAGTGGCACGGGTCTCTTCCCTGAGGAAGGTATAGGCCATACTCCACCACGGGGGCCAAGTCCGGATTGGTGGAGGCTTATAAGACTAGTGGCTGGTCTTACTGTCAGAAGTTTTCAAGCCGCCCTAAGGCCTCTGACTTGGCTTAACGACTGCCATATTATATCAACGGCAGCCGGCACCAACTGCTTAACGTGCATTGCGAAGCACGGAATCGCTCGGAAAAATGCCACTAGCGTTAGTCATAAATGGTGACCCATCCATGGACTGAACGCGCCGTATGTTGCTTAACCTTAGTGATCGTTTAAGATCACTCAGGCAGCCCAGGCTACGAGCGATCCAGCAAACAAATACAGGATAAAATCTGAAAACTATAAAGTCCTACTTAAACCATAAACATGTAAACATCCAAGACTTGGGTATTTTTTGCCCCAGCCGGGATTCGACTTCTCGCATGGTAGGCAGATGCGCTAGAGCTCCAGCTTCTAGAGGAACGGGAGGAGAGTGAGTTGGAAGTTGAACGAGTGGTGGTGAAAAACGCTCAGCTTAAAAATGATGTTGCAGAATTGGACATAGTGTGCGGAGACTTACGAGGACAGCGTGACGAACTACAAAGAATAGTTCACAGGTATGACCAATGTCGGTACACCCACGAAGTAGCACTTCAGCGCATTAAGCTACTAGAACACCAGCTTTCTGATGCACATAAAGAACTTCAAGTGCTACGACAGCAAAATCTCGACAAAGAAAGTGAAAATATAATATCCCTATACAATGAACTGATAAATCACAATTCTTCGGGTCATCCTTCCACACCAGTGAGATCTACTGAGTGCATAATGCCCATACGAGGAAGCAACAAAATAAAGCGCTATATTCGAGCGAAGAGGCATATCAAACGCATCAACAAAGCATTGAAGAGTAATATAGGCATTGTTAAGTGCATGAGTGTGAAAAAAGTTAATGTTAGCCTACAAAAGGACTTATTGACAAGTGCGATGGATTATGAAGTACGTTCTAGTGACTATGAGGCAAAAATAAAGGACTTACACTCTCATATACACAGCCTGGAGCACTCGCTGCATGACTTAGATAGGCAGTTCACCGAGGCACAAGAAGAGATGCATGAGTATGCAACACAATTAACGGCAATCGGAGATTATAATATGGACAGGTTGGAATCTCTTACAAATCAAAGAATACCAACAGTGTGTACTGTAGGCAAGACACCAGGTGATGACTCATCACCTGCATCGGCATCACACAATACCCGTCTGCCTGGTTCCACCGAGAAAAGTGCTCCACCTGTGTCACGCCAACCTGCAGCGGTTCCTTCGGTGACTACCAACAACAACGCCAGCCTGATCAGTCCATGCAGCCACTCAGGGCCCCGCTCCACAATGAAAAGAAAGACAATTGTCTATTCAGATAAGATAGGTGTAGGCCTAGGTCCCTTATTAAATGATAGACTAACGCAAAATGTACTCAATGAATGTCATCCCCATAAAAGTTTCAAAGACATTGTACAAGAATCATTTAAAAAACCGCTTGAGAAGGATACTACCAACATTTTTTTAGTAGGTAATAGTCGAGATGTCAAAAAAACTGACATAAATAATGTTTTTAACTTGTATGGCCGGGCTAGGGATGTCCATCCGGAGGTGGGAAAATTATTTTTCTGTTCGTTCCCATACTCTCAATCCCTTTCTGAAGAGGATAACAGAGACATCCATAGTCTGAACATGCATATACAGCATTTGACATGTCGTCATAGTGACGTAACATTTTTCGACCTTAACAGCTTTGTTAAGAATTATTTTATGGCGAGAGATACTGTGTATCTTTCTAAAAACAGTCGACGTAAGCTAGCTAGTCTATTAGCTTATAATATTTTTGACTCAGTTATAGGAATTATAATACAGTCACACAATAATGACAACCGTGATACTAGCAGTAGTATTAAAATTTCAACGGGCTCACACACAAACGAATCATTGGCTTTAAACTGCCAATGCAGACAACGGAAAAGCCCAAAGTAGGTCTTAACATAGTAGCACAAAATATTCAGGGCTTTTCCGGCAAGGAAAATATGACAGAACTTTTTTTAACAGATTTTAATATAGATATATTATGCTTAACAGAACATTGGCTAAAATATCAGAAATGGTATTTAATTTAAAAGACTACCAGCCTATTAGTATTTACTACTAATAGAAGTAATGCATTAAGAGGAGGTTCTATGATAATTGTAAAAAATACTTTAAGAAGTAAGGAACGCAAAGACATTGTAAGCCTTTCTGTTGAGCGATTAGTTGAGATCTCGTGTGTGGAATTGGACCGGTATATTGTTATGTGCGTTTACAGGACACCTCAAACTAATTACAATGACTTTGAGGCAGTCGTAGAAGAGGCATTAAAACGTCTGTTTGCGAGCAATAAGCGCATAGTGATATGTGGCGATTTTAATATTGATCTGTTAGTTGAGAGCCCACTACACACCAAAATTATTAGCTTATTTAGATCATTTAACTTACAAAACCAGTTTAAAGAACCCACTAGAACAACGGCAACTAGTGCTACATGTATAGATAATGTGTTTTGCAACTGTGAGCATCTTGAAAAGAAAATTATAAATAACCTACAGTCAGATCATAGTAGTTTATTCATTGTTTTGCCTACAACAGTAGAAAAAGAATGCCAAGAAATAATTTGTAGGCCCATAACAGAGAGAAAAATTGAATTATTTAAAAGGAAATTAAGTACCCACATAGGCTTACTAAAATTTGATAGCAATGATCCCAACACAATATATAAAGAATTGTTTACCACAATAGCAAACGAATTCGAACAGGTAAACATTAAAAAAATTAAAGGCGTTAAAGGTGGTTTTTCAGAATAAGCCACTCCTGGTATACATAGAAGTAGAAAGAAATTGTATGAATTGTATGAAGAAAAACAATCAAATCAGGATCCGAGTTTTAAAAAATATGTTAAAAAATATTCTAAAACCTTTAAAAAAACCTGCTCTATAGCTAAAGCTTTCAGTATAAGTAAAAAAATAGAAGCGTCATCCAATAAAATAAAAACGGTTTGGCAAATAATTAACAAGGAGACAGGCAAAACTAAACCTAGGGATCAAAATTTTGTACTAAGGGTAGATGGGAAAGTAGTTGACACAAGTGAGGATATCGCAAAAATGTTCGAAAATTTCTTTACAAACATCCCCCTCAATATAACAGTGTGTTTAAATTCTTCTCCAGAGTCAGCAGAATCCTTGATGTTAGAAAATATAAAACCGTGCACAATAGCATTTCAATTCTCCCACGTTAGCCCCCAAACCATTTTGAAAGCATTTAAACAAATAAATATAAAGAAAACCGAAGATCTCTGGGGACTATCAGTTAAATTGATATCCACGGTAATTCATATCATGGCACCACACCTTGCTATAATTTTTAATAAATGTATTGATCAGGGGCCGTTCCCTGATCTATTAAAGTTTAGTAAAATTGTTCCTTTATTTAAGTCAGGTGACAGTGATGATCCGAACAATTTTAGACCCGTAGCAATACTTCCAGTATTTAGTAAAGTATTTGAAAAAAATCATTTTACACCAATTGCTGACACACTTCACATTAAATAAACTCTTCCATAAAAAACAATTCGGTTTCACTAAGGGTCGTTCAACGTCAGACGCAGGTGTGGCGTTGATGAATCACATCTTTGATTAGTGGGAGGAGGCGCAGGATACCATCGGGGTTTTCTGTGACCTATCCAAAGCTTTTGATTGCGTAGACCACAAGACCCTCCTTCGTAAGATGATCAGATACGGTCTCAGTAATAAATCTTTAGAACTTCTTAGATCGTATTTAGCTAATAGAGTGCAGAAAGTTGATATTAATGGAGTTAAGTCACCCGGATCCGATGTTAAAATAGGAGTTCCTCAGAGTTCAATTTTAGGGCCGTTCTTTTTCTTAGTGTATGTTAATGATCTGCCGTACCTAGTTGAGAAATTGTCACAAATAGTATTGTTTGCGGATGGCACTTCTCTAATTTTTAAAATCAAGAGAGGTCAATCTAATTTAGACGATGTAAACAATGCTCTTTCTAAAATTCTGAACTGGTTTAACGTAAACAATCTTATGTTAAATGCCAAAAAAACAAAATGTATTAAGTTTTCATTGCCCAATGTCAAAAAAGTGGAGACAAGTTTAACAATAGCTGGTGACAGACTAGACTTAGTTGAGACAACGGTGTTTTTAGGCATTACAATAGACTCAAAACTACAGTGGGATCAACACATAGAAAAGTTAGCGGGTAGGTTGAGTTCAGCTGCATTTGCAGTTAGAAAAATTAGACAACTAACAGATGTAGAAACTGCGAGGCTAGTTTATTTCAGTTATTTCCACAGCATTATGTCATATGGTCTGCTACTATGGGGGCGGGCGGCAAACATAGAAACAATTTTTATTCTCCAAAAAAGGGCTATTAGAGGTATTTACAATTTACCTGCCAGACACTCACTACGTGAGTTTTTTAAGGAAATAGGAATACTTACGCTAGCTTGCCAATATATATTCGATAACATAATGTATGTACGTAAAAACATAACTACATTTAAGCTAAACAGGGATATACATAACGTTAACACCAGAAATCGAAACAAAATTGCCTCATCTAGATTCAGATTAGCCAAGGTAAATACATCATTTGTAGGATATAGTGTACGTTTTTATAACAAAATTCCTGAAAGTATTCTATCCCTGCCAGGAAATAAATTTAAATTTGTTATTAAAACTGCGCTGTGTAAAAAGGCATACTACAGAATAGATGACTTTATAGATGATAAAAACCCTTGGCAGTAAACCAATTCCACAACGAGCTAGTTATTGGTATTCTAATAATATATAGGGTTTAATAAATTTCATACATATGTACAGACGCTGTGATTGCATATCAAAACTATGCTATTATTATAGATAACTGACAAGAACTTTATCACACAAGTTTGCCAAAGGCCATGCGAATGGTGGCGCGGTGGCCGGGTCGCCTATCTTCCTCTAATATGGTTGAGACTGGTGATGGCTGACCTCTGCGTTACGCTCGTGAACGGGTGCCGTCCGTGTATCTGGCCGCAGCATTGGTGTTTTATTACCTTTTAAGAATATTAAATGATGTTTGACTTTGCAAGTATTGATTGCACTCATGGATCTTGAGATTCTTGGTATACGAACACTCATACCTAATTTGTATTAGCTTTAAGTTGATTTGAGAAAAGATGGTCAGAGTGGAGTTTTTTTTGCTGCCTTTTTCTCCACTACAGACGGCCCTAAGGCAGCGGCTAACATTATACATAACTGTATGTACATTGACATTCAACAAGCAGAATGTTAATTCTTTACGTTAAAATAAAAATTTTTGAATTTTGAATTTTTTTTTGACTCTTGCCCCATAGAGGTCATCAAATTGTATGATATTATAATAATATGCTCGTAACAAGCGTGTTTGCGGTGATAAGTTTTTAAGGAGTTCCCGAAAATCGGTCGAATTAATTTGTTCAGCTGTTTTTGGACTCGTTTTAAACTGCGGGAGCAGATTGGTAAAAAAATTATATTGTCTTTATTTTTTAAAGACGCGCCAATTGACGGGCGCGGGCTTAAAGAAGGTTACGAGACGACGCGGGGCTGAGTGTACTCTCGATATAGAGGGCTCTTAAATCTCTGACATGACACTCATAGGCGCGACTTTTGTCCGCCCACACTTAACCATTTCAAACACCATCATCGAGCTAATATGCCGGTCTCGCCGTCTTGACACAGTTAAAAGTGATGCCTAGGGTTCTACAGACAATGTTTCGTACTACATACAATACGTGTAAAATTATCATTTAATTTACATTTTAATTTACACAACACGTTCTGGAATGATTCGCGTGTTTTAGATAGTAAAAGTTGTCCTGGTGACGAACCGTGATCTAATCTGAACACTCGCACTGGTGCCTTTAAGTTAACTCGTTAAGTAAAATTGTGTTATTCGAAAAATTATGATCCGGTGGCGGTGACGTTCGCGGGGTATCTCCTGGCGCTGACTGAAAATCAGCGCTGAAGGCTTGTCCATCAGCAAAGTGCTGAGTCAGCTGCCATTTATAGCAACAGTGACACGCCATGACCTTAATGTTCCTTCTATATTCTTTTGACTTTTCGTTTTGTACTATTTTCTGTTTTATTTTTGCATTTGTTTTATTATTGTGGCGTGTACACTGTTTTTATAATAAATTTTTCGTCTTCTTCTTCTTCAAAATGAAATCTAATAAACCTTTCTAGTAGACCACGCCGTATTACCATGTCTCTAATATTTTTGTACCGAGTGAAAGTAAAAGAAAAGCGAGTGCCCTGTTATTTTCATCAACCACAATAATATTTCAATTTGGACGCTGAATAACAATGCAGACTGTATTGTCCAACCGCAGGCCCACTCAAGAAGAGACGAGAGAGATTATATAAAACGAGCATATTCACGAGGAGCGCCCAACGCGGTTCTAAGTCATGAAGGTGTGTGAATCACTCAGCCACCAATTTTTTTCCACAGATTTTTTCTCTACGGTCGGCCATTGACAGCACGACAGGCTATTTTGGGTTTAATCAGTTTCTTTATGACGTTGAAAACAACAGTTTCATTAATAATCATTGTTCCAGTGAACCCATCGACCCGAAAATTCTATAGGTTAAGGGGATCATCATCATCATCATCATTTATTGTTACAAATAAACATTTTCATTTCATTTCATCATCGGCCTATGCTTGTTCACTGCTGGACAAAGGCCTCTCCCATTACACGCCACTGAGTACGGTTCTCGACTATTCTCATCCAGTGAGATGGGATTGATGGGATTTAAGGAGATCCAGTTCGCTAAATAGCGCTACCAATGAAGAGAAAGTGATATCTTTTGTTGCAGCTCGAATGCGCAAAAAATTCTGTACAATCTCTCAACCATGTTAACAGTGGTTTTTGACCCACGGCAAAAGATCCTAGGATCTCAAGTCTGGGACTAGATAGATTTCATGCCAAAACGGCCGTTATTCGCGTTAATGCTTTCTAGTCCTAAGGTCCTTCGGTTCACGGCCATGGGTCTTAAAAACCACTATTAAAATGATTAAGAGATTCATCATCATCATCATGAGCCTACCTCTACCCACTGTTGGGTATAGGCCTTTTCTTTATTACGCCATACCACGCGGTGTCTCACCATTCGCATCCACGGCCCCTCCGCCAACCTGGCCACATCGTCCGACCATCGGGCTGTTGGTCTACCGACCGACTGCCACCCGCTTGTCAGCCGCTACTCCGTTACTGCCCTGGTCCACCTGCCGTCTTTCCGCCTCGCCAGGTGTCCCGACCATCACCATTTCAGACTCGAATACTGGTTGCCGGATCGTGATTGAGAGATTCAGGCACTTTTTGCAAATTCAATCATTAAGAAAGATGTGAAAGAGTGTTTTCCCCGATGGCGCTAGTTTTACCCCTTGGAGCGCCTTAACTAAATGTATATGTTTGTATGTATGTGATCGTGTTTATTTTAAGCGTCAATAGAGGGCTTAATAAATTAAATCACGTGTAAATCATAAGGGTGACGCTCAGTGGTCGGTTGATATAATAATATTATCCGCGTTTATCAGGTAACAATTTCACAAAGTAAACTATCGAGGATTTCAATTAATTTAACGAGTTTATACAACACTCAGGGCCTTGATTAAGTTGCGATGCAAATACGGGCAAGGATGAAAAATAGGGTGAGTAATTTCATCGGATTCTAGGGCTGACATTTAAGTAAAATGTACTGTACATATAATGTAGAGCGGACGTCTTTGAACTTTCCGTTCTTTGAGGTTCATGAAAATTCCAATGAAAATAACGGTACCTTCATTTCTTTTGTGTCTCAAATAAAAATTTCATGCTTTACGCAATTCCTGAGACTCATCAATTAGGGTGTAATTTACAAGAAAATTTATTTTTGCGTTGTTTTTCTCTAGATATTCATATTTTCTGAAATATTTGAGTATAGGTATGTGACGCAAATTTTATCCTAACATTATTACAATAACGATGTCAAAGTATTTATCTATATGAGATCCTTGAGAAATTTCATTTTTGCGTTATATTTCTCTAGATATTCACATTTTTTCGGAATATTTGAGCATAATTACGTATATAACAAGATTTTTTATCTTAACATTATTACAATGACGATGTCAAAGTATTATTGAAATGAAGTCCTTGGTGAGGGGAGACCCTACAGTTTGATCAGAGATCGTTGTGTACTGTAGCGCTCTACTTGATTAAAAGATGCTGATTAGCAAAAAATACTGTGTAACAGTACAACTACAAAAATACTTACTATTTTATCATCTTTTTTTTTAAGAAATGCCTAGCCTAGCTATAGTCCTCGACTGACATCGCAAACAAAAACGTCGCGATTTCCAATCATTTAAAAATAAATCTAGACAGCTGTGCCAGCCAGTTACTATAAAGAGGAATCGCTTCAGTACTAATAGAGTAAGTAGTGACTAGTTGAGAAAGGAATCTTGCGTTGGTTTGCAATATGTGTTTACACAATGTTTACACGTGAAGACAATGACGGTAGAAAGACTGACGAAACAAATATAATAATCATTTAAAACATTTTTTTATGGTTTTCACGCGCATGCCACGATTAATTATTACTATGACGATGAAGCGAAAGTGATCTGTCAGGATTGTGGCAAGTGGAAATCTCTGTTCTCTAGGATACCCTTCTAGAATACAGGCGTGAGTATATAAATATTCATTGTCAAACTACCAAACTATTTTATGTTTTGCGTAAAATTTTATTTTTACGTGGGTGTATACTTATATATCCTTTCTTCTTTGTGATGGCATTATTTGTTAGGCGATACTTTAAAACACTTGAATAGAATGGATATGATAATTATATGTAAAATAATTATTAGCCGGAAGCTGCGACATTATTATTATACTAACAGAGTGAATAAAATTAAAAACTCAAAAGTGAAATATTTCGCTGGGCATCTGAGGACTCATTGATCAACAAATTGTGTAAACGAAACTCTAATTGGTGCCTTTCAGTGGTTCCAAATTTTAGAAGCAATACTTTGTAACAAAAATATTGCGACCCACTACAGAGCAAAGTTTTCACTCCCGCGAGTGCACGTTGTGGAGTCTCTAGAACGAGCCGCGGTGAGCGGCGCGGAGTATCCCCACTCTCCGTTTATTCAGTCACTCACTTTGTTTACAACAAGAAGACGAGAAGAGGTTGAGGTGGCTGCGTTTGTTGTTTTATGCGCTTACCAATACTATAACCTTTTGCTTGGATATCATACGTGAAAACGATGGAAACCTAGTGGAAGATAATGGACTGTATAAAAGGTAACAAAAGCGTAGAAATAACCGGAATACCTATTATGATTTTAATGGGCTCAAAACATGGACACAAACACTAAGTGGTTGACAATAAACAATATTTCAAAACACAACCTAAAAGTGACGTATAAAAGAACAGTCTTTAAAAACGATATAAAAAAACCTAAGGAGACAGCGAGAAGTTCACCACAATACTAGTAGTTCCAATACTATAACCTTTTGCTTGGATATGATAGGAGTAGTTCCTTAAGCGAAAAGCATTAGATAGAGTCTGACAAGCGAGTCCTGGGACGCGATTTATTTCGAATTCTTCATATGGCCACACTCTGACTGTCGAACTTACGTATTTCAGCTGCAAGTAGTACAGCCCAAACAGTTTGATACTCGTCCTAGATTTAAACAAGAAAAAACTTTTGTTTCTATTTAACATAATTTTACCTATGTTTTAGTATGTACATACGAGTAATAATGTTTTACATCTCTCATATTCGGTAAGTCGGTCCTTATTAACCCCAAATGGGGCTTGCAGGTGACCAATTAGCGCTCTAGGGTAATAATGTAGCTAGAAAAGCCCTAGGGCGGTAAGTAATAAAAAAAAACTAACCATCATACTGGCAATAGACATCATGCATTCAGCCCAATGACAAAAGAGGTCGCTTCGCTATTCAGCCTTGTCTTCGTATGAGTAAATAGTCATCAATTTTAAATATCGAACTGCGAAGTACAATTTTGTTCTTGAAAAAATAATTTAAGAAAAAGATGAAAAAAGGAGGGAATAGAAAACTTTTACTTTAAATATTGTTTGTTTTTGGTTTTTTTTTTATAATTACGTGCTAAAGAAAAAAAACATGAGTTCTGCAAGTGATGAAGATATTATTATAAGCTGCACTCCCGATTCAATGAAAGTGGAAGCTGAAGCAGCAATTAACAATATTTTGCCTGAAAGTTCTAAAGAGAGATATTTGAAAACTTACGACGAGTCCATGAAGTAGCGAAAAGAAAAACGAGTACATGTTTTATTCTTGTATGGCCGGTTTTTTTCTACTTACCTCACAATCGAGATGTAAAGCAGAGTAGTTAGCTCGGGTGTAAGTATCAATTGCACCCGCGAACTATAGGCGCCCTCGCTGGTGCGCCTAAATATCTCGGGCTGCAATTGATGCCTTACAGCCCTTGGCTACTAATCTACTATTAAAGCAAACATGAATTATTTCTTGTTGTAAGGTCTGTCGGATGACGAAAATGTTAAACGTCAGATCGAAGACCTAGTCAAAGAACTCAAAGATGTTGAGAAAAAAGATATGAATCAGATTTTGATTATGGTTCAGCATTAATAAATTTTCTTTTTTATGTGATGCATCTTTATTATCCCTGTTTTTGGTGGAGTGGAAATGTTGGTTTCAATGTAGTTAATGTTTTCGTTTTGTTTATATTTATTTATGTTTGGACAAAATTCATTGGAGAATCCAAACTAATTAAACAAATAATCAAGTTAAGCAAAAGTATCAAGATGGTTTATTCAAACCATACGCAGGGTTATCAATTAAAAGATTTTTAAATTTCCCACCAAAAGCTTGAGCCACGACTCACTTGTCGCACTCTAGGGAGACTTATTTCTGCCTTTGTGTCGGATTTTTGGGGTCCCAAGTAACTGGTCGCGTTTGATACGACTCCATGAAAGTGAAGCATAAGTCATGATCACGATGATAATGAAAGCGATTGCTCACACGCACGCACTAGTCTTCTGATCCAGCTAACTGAGCACTAACACGAGAGCATTATTGCGTTCGTCGTCCACGCCTCGTGCGTGTCCTTTGACTCCAGCTTAAAAACCGAACCTAAGCAGAGCGTCAACGAAGCGAGGCGAGTGTAAAGTCGATATTACGCGGTTCAAATACGGTTCAATATTGATCTCAAATTATTTGCTTCCATCGCATTGGAACGTCTAAATACATTTCAATAACCATGGCGTATTTCCATTGAAATATAAATTTCAGCGAACGTGTTTAATGCGATGCATAACACGAGCGAAGGCAAGTGCCACTCACTCGCCCTCATCTTTACTTGCCTCTCAAATAGTGTAGAGGTAACATTTATTACATTTCGTTCATCGGCCCGCTTACCTTCCAGGAAGTTTAATAAGTACACCGCTTCACCTGGAAAATTACGGCATTTTCTGTAGCTTTGAACTAAGTAAACTCACAAACAATAAGATTTTCTTCAGAGAAAATAACTTTGTTTATTTTATTTGTGTAAATAAAGTTCTACATTATCTGTTGTTTAGTTTGAGACTTCCTTTGTGCAGCTATATTTAATGAACACAATATTTTTTAAAGCCTTTTTCACACTAATCACTAATTAATAACAAATTTTGGTGTTCCATGAGAGTTCCATGCATAAATGGATAATCTTTTTTTAATATTTAATTTGTTAACTATACTATTATTATACATTTACGTCAATAAAGGCATTAGTCAACAAAGGTCTATACACAATCTCAAAAGTTATTTTTTGTCAGACACTTGTATGTACGAAAAATACTTTAAAAACCGTTTCATACAAGACATGTTCATGATCGATCAAACAAATTTATCCACCATCATCAGTAGTCCACCGCTGTCCAATGTGGGGCAGGCCTTTTCCCTCAAATGCCTTCTCTCACGGTTTTTGTCATTCGCACCCAAAGACCTACCGGCTCAACCAAAATAGATCAACCGTCGGGCTGCTGGTGTGCCCACTGATCGTCGTCCTGTTCTCGAAATCAAGTATATTAATGGAAAATTTCGGCTACCTCCCTAAAACGATTCAAATAGTTAAGGTAATCTCTTTCGAATTACCCGGAATAATCACCGTACATTCTTGGAACAGCTTAGATGGGTTGTCAAATAATAAGAACCATAACTACAAGAGTGATCCTCCTGATCGCAAGGTAACTTAAACTTAGTTCGGAGAAAATTATTTTAGCATATACATATTTTACAATAATTATTTAAATATGTAATAAATGAATAAATTTCAGTTAGCAATGTTCTTGTATGTTTCTTCAATGTACTCCACCTTGTAGTGTGCAAATTTTAGTATGGGTTCCTTATGTAATTGGGTCATTCTGGAAGAGGTCGATCTATATAGTTCGTAATGTTAAGTAGGTACCTAAGTAGAGTGCAAATTTGATAGTTTGGGTTCCTTGCAAAACTGGGTCGCTGTGGTAGAGGTCGATCTATACCTTGTGGGTAAGTTGCATGCAACCTCAGGGCCTCTAAGCACTTAATAGCTGAACCAAACAAAACTGTAGATGCGGCACGACATAGCGCTAGCTGCTGTAACTATTATTAGCTTGCTGAATTATTGGCCTCGTAATTTAGGAGCGTTAGACGGCTTGGCGCGGCGAGACGTCGAATCGAATTTGGATTTTCGTCAGTAAACACGACAGTACGTTGATCAGCACCGACGCCTACGTTTGCATGAGAGCCTAGTATTTGTTATATTGAAATAGTGTAAACTGTAAATGTATAACGACAATTTGTAGATTTGTAAATCTGTTGAAATAGTACTCAGCCATAAAAACTGTAACACTTACATAATATTATATACCCTGTGCTCCTATACCCAGTTTAATTATAATATGACCTTGAAGAAAATAAATAAAAACCATTATTTTGGTGAGCCAATCAGCCCACAAAAAAATTTAAAAGTTAATATAAATTTGTATTTGTGTTTGTAAATTGATGTAAATTGTGTAAACGGTTATCTTTGTTACCAGTTGGTTTAAACTTGGAATCAGAATCGGTTTATTGCATTGTTGTGTAACTAAACAAATCAATTAATTAAAGTATACAGGGTCTGGGTTCGAACCACGCATGTACCAATGACTTTTAGTTACGTACATTTGTTTGTACAGCAACACCATTCGCTGATAAATTGTGCCCGGATAACGGCGACAGGCTTGCCACTTGTCACGTTTGGGACCTAATAAACTCGGCAAAACGTGGGTCCAGTTCTAGAGACGGGTGCCTCTGCCTACCCCTTCGGGGATAACGGGCGTGAGTTTATTATTATTATTACTATATTTATACAGGGTATTTTTTATTTTAGCCATTTCGGCCGCGGCAAAGGAATTTTCAAATATCGTGAAATGCTGTTTTGCTTTTTTTAAAACCAATATTTTTTTAAGTGAATTTATATCACCAACATTATTCAGTATTTGAAGTAATTTCCTTCCCTCACTAAGGTGTTACTCTGTTTAGGTTAGAGACAAGTGGTTTCACCTAACACGATCCTGAAAAACCCCTTTCACTTCACTGCACGCCGCTTTTGGGCGCTTTTGATGCGGTACTATGGGCATGTCGCCGATTAGCAATCAACACAGTTCAAAGGGAAATTTGACGGTTTTCACGTTTCCGTGCCGCGCGAACCGATTAGCCTGCAAAATTCAAGCATGAGTTAGTTAATGCATGAATCTTTGAACCGAAACTTTCGTTAGCACTAGACATTTTTAACATTATTCCGGATACACTTAATTGACCTTTTGTCGGAAGAGTCCGACCAGGTTTTGCTCTGATTCGCAGAGCTTAATCATGGTGAGCACAGACGGAGCTCTTGACGTCGATTGCTCGTCTTTGTCTCGTCTTGTATGCGGAATGAAGTTAACAATACTTGAATCATTCTTCATTAGCGGCCGTTAATGAAAAATTGTGAGACCACGCAAATATTTCCTGTAAGGAACGCCGCAGAAACTGTTTACGAAGCCGAGAAGTTTTTTGCCTGTCTTGTAAAGAAGGTAAACATAACCTTGCGGTTGTTTGCTAACTATGTGCATCTTTCCCGAGCATCGCCGACGTTTACCTGCAACGCGATCCCGCATCGCAAATACCCTGCCTTGACTTTCCACGTGTTGGGGCCTTTCGACGTTACGTACACCCAAGGTCAGAAGAATGCTTAAAGACCTGGGAAAAGATAAACGCAACAACTATGTAACAACTTACCTAGATTTTATAACGGAAACTCCTATATTTAAGCAAGGATTTATGTTCCCACTATGTCATATTGCCGCGCCCGACAGGGTTCATAATTGGTTCACTCTCGTTAGTCGAGACCTTGTAAGCCTTGTGGTGCAGTAAATATTTTGAATTCCTACATTCGCTCGGACGTATATTCTCCTGTACATTAGAAGCTGAAGTACGTTTCTTTAGCAGATATTTACCAAATTAAAAACCCTAAAAAATTAACCATTTGCCTAATTATGAAAAAAATAGAATAATTGTTTGTTGTACCGACCAACGCGTGTGTTTTGATTTCTTCTTATTGTAAACAGACATAATAATTTTATTATGAAATGAGTGATAGAAAACTCGGTATGCGAGCCAAGTTCGTTATTGGCCGGTTTAATTTTGCTTTTTTCACAAAACTGTTGTTACTGACGTTGTTCAAGTTATAGATAGGATGGAACTAGTCTATCGCTTTTAAAACCAGAACAAAACTCAGTTTATTTAATCTGTAGCAACATCTTTTCCTTGTAAAATCTCCACCACAGACTATTTTGATCGTTTCGCGTTTTTGAGGTTTTTTAAGGAATTGAGTTTAAATAAGACCGCACAGATTTAGGTACACTCGCTACCTCGCATGGGATTTTTTGAGATTTTTAATCTGCTATATTGGGTGGAAAGCCGGTGGGCGGTGTCTTTTATACAATAAAAATACAGAAATAAATTCTTGAGTGGCACTAAACAGGCAGAATAAATAAGCAGTCAAATAAGAGACAGGTTACGACTAATGATAGAATCTTATCTTGTACAGTCAGTGTGTACTGAACTTTTGTTACATTGTGATTTATTTGTACTTTTGTACGATAAACCATTTATTATTACTTTTATGGAAATCTCGTCATTGTAGACTCAGATTTTTTATTTTTGGTATAACCTATGACTAACAGGTACAAGTATTTTCTGGCTATTAATACAAATGGGGAAAATGACCATCGGTAAATAGAAGAAAAAAAACCCTGGTTTCATTATCAACTTTCTCTATTATTGATACACCGCCCCGCCCTAGAGCCTATAGTCTAGAGGTCTCCCCAATCCAATCGCCTCTGGGGGCCTTTTGTGCTTTCTTGGCGTCAAAAATTAATAAAAACTTGTTGTAAATAGGTTATGAAAGAGAATGTAGTGACGAGAATAATTGAGAAAGGGGTATTGTTTGGCTTGGACATGTGGAGAGAAGGAAGACTGACGAAACAAACATATCGAGCGAATGTGAGTGAAAGGGCTGGTAAGGGACGCCCCAGGAAGCCATACGTCGCCCAAATAGGGGATGTATTAGCAAAGGGTAAGATAAAAACAGGAGTACGATATTCATTTGTCATTATATGCACAATGACTCATGAATATCGATGAAGCGAAAGTGATATCAGCGATATGTCAGGATTGTGGCGAGTGGCAGTCCCTGTCTCTGCCTACCTCTCTAGTATACAGGAGTGAGCCTATGTATGTAAATAGGCTATTGAATATACAAATTTGAAACAAGGGAATGTGACCTTTTCACTTTTATTACCTAAACAACTTTTTCTCAACTTTTGAATTATTACATAACAAACCTTAGGGACCCGATGGGTTGGCGTGAAAAAAATAAGCCTATGCCTATCAGTAGGCTCAGTTTATGGACTGATTAGATATAATTTAAACATTTACATACAGACACATACATTGCTTCTGGCCCCACACTAGGATACCCTGTGTGGTAGGACTAAACCACAAACATAATATAAATATCCAATACCTGAGAACGTTGTTTTGTCCCCATCCAGGATTAGAACCCCGTGACCTCACGCATGGTAGTCAAATGCACTAACCGTTGCGCCACAGAGGACGTCGACAGTAGAAAAACGTTTTGTTTCATCATTCGGCAACAAAAGCAAACATTATAAGTACATTGACATTCAACAAACAGAACATAAATGCTTTACGTTGAAATACATTTTTGATCAAATAATACCGATTTAAATCCAATAGTACCGGGAAAATGTCGACGAGATGAGTACCAACTACAACCCATTAACAGGATATCACGGCAGTAATGAACACTAATGTGGATCCTAACATTGCAGCATGAAATTCCGAGAATTTTACATCAATTCTCCGCAATTCCTTGACATGTCTGTACATCGCGCTCAACGAAGCGAGCGTACCTGTCTGGCTGAAGTGCTAGTCGGTGAGGGGGACGATGGGGGAGGTCGCTCGAAATAGAGCGATATTCCGTGACTCGTAAGGTTAACTTCATTTTGAACTAACTCACTTTACCCTGACTCTTACGCCCTTTCGCTCATTGTAATCGGAAAAATATTTATCGTAAAACGGGATTCTTTAGGTTTCTAGTTGAAAATATACTTCTCAACATTTAGAGGAATAATATTTTGAAGTGTAAAGTACTTTGTATCCCAGAGAGGTAGGCAGAGACCAGGGACTGCCACTTACCCCGATCCTGAGAGATCACTTTCGCGGTCTCGGGTACTATTTATTTTGCCCTTTTGTAATAATTTCCTCTTTGGTCGAAGCACGACCACCTGGTGCTTCCCTTTACCGGCCCTTACATCCACATTTGCTCGATGTATCCGATTCGTCCGTCTTTCTTTAATTATAACTGCCCAGAAAATATTGAACTTATATTCTCCAAAAGAATAAAAAACCGGATAAGTGCAAGTCGGACTCACCCATCAAGGCATCCGTACAAATTTGTAGTTTATTACATAATTGTTATAATAAATATTTCAGGAATCGAGTCTCCCATTGTAACTCATTTTATCTGGGTTTTGTTATTGGTTGGAATGAGTGGTTGGTTTGTTTGGATGAGTTATCTCATGCAAACACACAAACTAACCAACCAACAAAACAATCACTTAAGTGATTGGTTTACAAGATCAATTCTCACTGAAATCCAATTATTCCGAGCTGTCATTCAGCTTCAAACGTGTGTAGGAACTAGACATCTCTATTTCTACGTACTCTTAATTCTGAATAGGAAGTGCATCCAATTTCGACTGAATGTGAACCTAACCCCTTGAGAGTAAATGCTCAATTAAACCAACACTTTGAAGACTAGAAACTCCACTTTCAATTAGTCCGAGTCAGTTTCCTGCAATTAAAATGGGTAAAAAAATTCAATATTTTGTTTTAGATGTCTGTAGACTCTTGTCTGCTATGTCCCGTGATGTTGCGGCTCGGGCAAGATCTATAGGCTATCAGCGCAAAAGTGGTGTAACCCCAGACTACTTAATAAGAGATTATGAGAAGTTAAC
This sequence comes from Yponomeuta plumbellus, assembly GCA_947310845.1. Lineage (NCBI taxonomy): Eukaryota > Metazoa > Arthropoda > Insecta > Lepidoptera > Yponomeutidae > Yponomeuta > Yponomeuta plumbellus. The sequence continues at coordinate 21,259,911 of OX371191.1, read as the reverse complement.
ATTTGGTTGAATTGTTTTTTTAACTTAGTGTGTTTTGTGATCATTATTTTATTTATTTTTAATCTATTTTTGGGTAAAAAGTGATGGCTTACTCGACTATTGCACTAAAACGTATATTGTAAAGAATATTTATTACATTAGAACCGTAATCAACATAAATAGTGGGTTACACCACTTTTGCGCTGATAGCCTCTTTTGTTTTTTTGTGTTTAAACACTCTGCAAGAATTTAAAGCCACAATGTTTTTATGGGGCCATGTTTCCTTCGATGATGATAGCCGACCTCAGATAGTAGATGGCACCAGAAGAAGAAGAAGACGCTCTCTTGGTCATCATAATAAGACCCACTTTTCAGCCGCCACAATCGCCTCATTTGCCAACACTGACAGACCAGCTATTATGTTGGACATTCATTCACTCTCGTGTAAAGTTCACACCACAGACTGAAGGTACTGCTTAAAGAAGTAGGTTTAAGGGACATTTAACGAGACTTTAGTTACGGACGGCTCTTACGCGAGATTTGACATTATAAATCATAATTTGGTTAAGACCGCCTAAGCTTCACTAAGTGCCGTTTTATCAGAATCGTTTTTTCATAAAAAAATATAGAGAACTAGCTTTTACAAAATCTTGATCTCTATATTTTTCTATTTATACAGGGCGTCCCAAAAATACTGTCAAGCGGAAGTCCAGAGATAGAGCAACTCTAGGGGTACCCGAAACGCCCCCATGTATGTTCCGCGGTTTTTTGTAGTTTTCGAGTTTATAATTTTCTTTCGTATTTTTTGTCCTACCTTGACCTACAAGACATTGTTGGCCACAGACCCATGAATTATTAAGATACATGCTTTTTTTCAAAATAGGTGAATAGTTGCTTTGCAGACACAAACTCAATTGTGGTAAACTGATACAATAGCACCATAAAAATCGTAAAATTAGTAAAAATTTATATATTTTTTTAAATTGTATTATATTATAGGTATTCTATTCTATTTCATTTTTTTTGTTATAGCTGTTGGTTCACCATAGATCCCTTAAAAATTAAATAAAACAAAATGTTTGAGGACTTGAACACAAAAAATCGTGAAACATACATGGGGGTGTTCCGGGTACCCCTAGGGGTGCTCTATCTCGGGACTTCCGCTTAGCACTATTTTTTGTGACACCCTGTATTTTGTACAGGATGGTAGAGTCACGGAGGCTCCGTGTTGCATGCTAACCTAGTTTGGTAGTCAAAGTAACAACTGAATAGGCCCGGAGATAGTCTGTTTTGCTCCCTCACGGTTAAATTGAGTTATTGGCTAGGTACCTACAGTCCACAGCGGGTCAATATTTATTCCTTTGTTACAAGGTCTCACCAACGAAACGAAGCTGAATAAAGTGTGCATGTTATATTAGGATCAAGTTGCTGTACATTTTATTATACCTATTGCGCATTTTCTGTGCGTGTGAACACTTTGCGCAACATAACATTTAACATAACATTTACATAAGGCACATACATTGCTTCTGGCCCCACACTAGGATACCCTGTGTGGTTTCTCGTGGAACCAGAAACAGCGACGTCAAAAACATGTAAATATACGAGACCTGGGTTTCTTTTTGTTTCCCAGCCGGGATTCGAACCCGGGACCTCTCGCATGGTAGCCAGATGCGCTAACCACTGCGCCACAGAGGTCGTCTTATACACTTAAATTCATATCAAATATTTTATTCGTAGTAAACATAAAATGTTTACTTTATGAACAGCAAAGTTGTTAGTTTCACAATCAACAGATTATGTGGAGAAGAAGCTAACAAAAATCATTTTCAAAACTGTTATAGCTTACTAACAAACTTAAAAATTATTACTCGGTTATACCCGGTTAGATTATTTAGTATATTATTACTAGCTGAACCCGCAAATGCTGTTTTGCCAGATAGGGATATGAAAAATAGATAACAACCTATTCTCAGACCTACCGAATATACATACAAAATTTCATCAAAATCGCTCAAGCCGTTTCGGAGGAGTATGCGCACTAACATACACTCCGGCTTGGTTTTTATATTTTGAGTACAAAATATATTTTCTTTTCAAATATTTTATGTAGACTTGAGACGAGAGTATGGCCTGTACCTTCCTCAGGGAAGAGACCCGTGCTCCTCGGTGGGGACATCATTAGTTGATGATGACGATACCTCCTGTGGGCTCAAGTGTCCGCCGTCCGCCGCGTCGCACGGTTGTGCGTTGAACTTTTTTGTTCGGCTTTGCAATGACGAAAGAAACTATAATAATAAACGAGTTTTTGACGTTTGTTCAGAATAAAATTGATACTTTAGACGAACTGAGCATAGTGCAAATATGTGCCTCAAATTTTACTGACGCCGAAATTGAATCGGGAAAAACAATACTTTTCGCCTCAATCGCCGAAGGGGTACGATGTATCACAAGGAAAGGAGAGGATAAGAATAAGAAGAGTATAAAAGACTGCATTAAAATCTTCAAAGAAACTGATCCTGACAAGCAGCCATGCTTTGTAGCACGAGACTTGAACCGACTGCCCCCGGTGAGCTTTGACCACGTAGACGTATCCCGTTTACTGAAAGACTTGACGTATCTCAAAACCGAGATTCAAACCTTACGTAAGGACGCGGCATCAAAGGAGGAAGTGTCAAAGGTACATGATGAGTTGACTCAATTGAGGACATTAGTCAGCAAGAACAGACGATCGTCTTTTCAGATCAATACTACGCCAGTGAAGGTACTAAAAGATAACTGCGCATCGAACACGGTTATTGCTAAAAATTTGCCTTGCAAAACTATAGGCACGGTAACGAACAGCGGACTAGGCAGTGACGTCAGCGGACCGGTTCCGTCAGCTGGTGACTCCTGTCCGCGTACTCCGTCTTATCGTGATATTATGATTCCGATGCAATCGAAGCGGCATTCAAAATGCGACTCTGAGGCAGAGACAAATAAGGAGGAGCCAAGAGATAGTTATGCACTTGTCACGCGTAAGAAACAACAAAAGAACAAGAATATGCGTGGGACTTTACAGAGTTCCAGTCGAATTCAAGTGGTGGAATCGACAGTTACGATTTATGTTTCCCGTGTAGAAAAAAGTATAAAACCTTCAGACATAGAAGAGCACATCAAGGAAATGGGTGAAGATTGTTTACAGGTGGAGCTATTAAAGCAATTTCATGAAACAAGTTTTAACTCTTTTATAGTAAAAATCCCGAGCAGCAAAGTAGGCATTTTTCTTAATGGCGACTTCTGGCCAAAAGGCATTGTATTTAGAAAATACAGAGAGCGCGTTGCTCGTAACGGAAAATTAAACAACAAATATGAATAGTAAGCCCGACAATATTGTTATAGTATCTTTTAATTGTAGGTCAATTAAAAGATCCATAAATAGGGTCCGTACACTATGTAAGTCGGCTGATGTAATAGTACTTCAGGAAACGTGGCTCCTTCCACACGATCTCAATTTCGTACAAGATATTGATAAGGACTTTAGTGGCTTTGCTAAATCATCTGTGGACACTTCTGTAGGTATTTTGCGTGGGCGTCCGTACGGTGGTCTGGCGATTCTCTGGCGAAAGTCTGTGTTCACCTCTGTGTATAATATAGAATGTAATAGTGATAGATTGGCGGCTGTCAAAATTTGTCTTGGTAGCCGGCAATTTTTGGTGCTTAATGTGTACATGCCTAACGATACTGTGGATAAAAAGAACCTGCCGGAGTTTACGGATTGCCTGGCAAATATGTGCGCTATTATAGACGATAGTGAAGTGGAGTGTGCATACATGTTGGGTGATTTTAATGCGCAGCCGGGTAAGTCTTTCGGGGATGAACTACTCTCCTTTTGTGCTGACCATCACCTAGTTTGTGCGGACCTGGATGTATTAGGGCTAGAGTCTGGCACATTTACGTGTCAAAGTGAGGCACATGGAACCACCAGCTGGTTGGATCACTGCATTGCAACGCAAGCAGCTAGGGACACTATTGTTTCTATTAAAGTAAACTACGAGCCATGTTGGTCGGATCACTTACCATTATTTATAGAATGTAATATACAGATTTTAGTTGATAAGAGCTCTGTGAAAGATGCTCATGACGATAACATGAAAGAAATAAGATGGGGAACTAGAAATAAGGATCAAATAAAAATGTTTGGTACATATTGTTTAGAAAAATTGCCAAAATTAACGTATGCTAGTCAATGTATTAATTGTGATAATTTTAATTGTAAAGAACATTTATTTTTAATCGATGAATATTATGATAGACTGATTTTAATTTTACAAAAGGCCGCAATACACAGTGCTAGGGATTGTCGCGCTGAACGGAAAAAGGGTAGACGGATAACGGGATGGAATTACCACGTTAGTGAGGCCCACCAAACTGCCAGACTATATTACAACTGTTGGCTACTTGGTGGTAAGCCGACTTCTGGTGAACTTTATGAGAATATGAGTAGAAGTAGAAAGAATTTTAAAAATAAACTGAAGTGGTGCCAAAACAATGAGGATAAAATAAAAATGAACATTCTAGCGGTACACAGAGCCAATAAAAACTTTGGTAAGTTTTGGAGTGCTACGAAAAAAGCTAATTGCAAACCGAATTCTCCAACAAACGTTGAGAACCTTCGGCAGCCACTCGAGATAGCAGAGTTGTTTTCGCGTCACTTCAAGGTCGAACCTAGGACCCGCGGTGGCGACGTGCTCAGTGCTCCGGCCGTCGAGTCGGGCGCACATCCAGCCAATGCGCCACTTATTGACAAAGTTACGCGCCAACAAGTGCTCGAGGTCGTCAAGCGAATAAGGCGTGGTAAATCACCAGGGTTCGACGGCCTGAGCATTGAGCACTTGCTTTACGCTAGCGATGGTATATATGATGCTCTGGCGAGGCTTTTCAACTTGTGTATCAATTTTAGCTATTTGCCAAAAAACCTAATGAGAACCGTTGTCGTACCTGTCCCTAAGAACAAAACCGGGGATCTGTCTAGCTTGTCCAATTATAGACCAATATCGCTAGGTACAGTGATCGGAAAAATTCTAGAACGCATATTGCAGCCCGCACTGGCGAAAAGTATTTGCATAAATGATGCACAGTTTGGTTTTCGTCCCGGTCTCTCAACAGATTCTGCTATTTTTAGCCTAAAACATATTGTAAAACACTACACGGAAAGGAACACGTCTGTGTATGGCTGTTTTCTCGACCTTAGTCGTGCTTTTGACCTAGTAAATTATGATTTACTCTGGGCAAAAATGCGAAAGTCGAACGTACCTACGAGTGTGGTTGATCTGTTGAGATACTGGTACGAGAACCAAACCAATCATGTAAGATGGGGCGACGCACAGTCTAAGGAGTACAGCTTAAACTGTGGTGTACGTCAAGGCGGGCTGACCTCTCCGGACCTATTCAATCTCTACGTCAATGAGCTGATCGAGGAGCTGAGAGGCGCCAGAGTCGGCTGTCATATCGCCGGTATTTGTGTAAATAATCTTAGTTATGCGGATGACATGGTGCTTCTCAGCCCCTCGATCAGTGGCCTTAGAAAACTTCTGTCGATTTGTGAGCGTTATGCAGAATCCCATGGACTTCGGTATAATGCGAAGAAGACGGAGCTACTCGTTTTTAGGTCGCGGGCAGGTCCGGATGTGGTACCCCCGGTATATTTGGATGGGTCGCCGGTGCGGGTTGTAAGTGAGTTTAGGTATTTAGGCCACGTCCTCACAGAGAAACTGACGGATAATGACGACGTAGAGCGGGAGCGCCGGGCCCTGGCCGTGCGCTCTAACATGATCGCACGAAGGTTCGCAAAGTGTACGGAGGACGTCAAAGTAACACTATTCAAAGCTTACTGTCAAAGTTTTTATACTTGCCAGCTGTGGTTTAATTACACGAGAAGCGCGTACAGTACATTGAGAGTGCAATATAATGACGCCTTCCGTATACTAATGCGTTTGCCTAGATTCTGTAGTGCATCACAGATGTTCGCGTCGGCCAGGGTTCCGGATTTCTTTGCTATTATCCGTAACAGAGTTGCCTCGTTTTGGAGCCGACTGCGGGCCTCCAAGAATGAGATTCTGTCGTGTCTGTGTGAGGATGTGGGCAGTTCACTGTACCAACATTGGCATTCCGTTCAGCGCGACAAAAATCGAAAATGATTTGTAATTACGTATACCTATTTCTTCTATTTTATTTCACTTTATATCTGTATAAGAATTATTATGATCTATGTGTTTTGTAAGCTGGAACTGTGTATTCTGAAATAAAAGCATTTATTATTATTATTATTAAGAACTGTTGCTACTTCGGCTGGGAATAAAATTTACTTTAATTGAATTCTTTTGAGTTGAACTATATAAAAATTGCTTTTATAAAAAAAAACACTTTAATAAAACTACAACATCTAACGTGCATCGTCATTATCATGATCATAATTTTTGTATATTTACCTCTCGGAAATTAAGGTAATATCATCATCACAAAGGGCTCTCTCTTGGTTTTCCAAGTTTCCCGGTCTTGTCCCGAGAAAGGTAATAAAAATTCTATGAAAATATTATTTCTACCGTTAAATTTTCTACAAATTAACTGAAATTTCAAGTGGCCAAAACCTAAACCAAAACCGGTACTTTTACCCTACCTACGTAACAAAAATAAATAATATCTTTTTCCAAAACTGCACTATTTCATTACCTACTCTTTCACTATTTTGCGTAGTACTTCCACTAGTACTCCCGGCACCTGCCCGGAAGCAACATCATGTCAGGCTTGAGTATTTTCTCCCAGCTCCCAGGCACCTCCGCTATTCAGGCCAATATTAGGTTATAACGAACATATTTGTTTATTTTATTTGCTCAGTCTTCTTCTTAAACTTTGTTCTAGATTTCAATGCCCTACTGAACGGTTCTTTTAGCTTCGATAGTTATTCTACAGTTCGGTTTAATGATAGATCCATTATTATTTGTCGATCTATTTTATTCTCTCCGTGTTTCTTTTTTATTTTAATTACTTGTTTATTATTTTAACATTTATTTCTACGTGCAGTTTGATGTCGTGTCGGAAGAAATGTAGTAAAAATCAAAAACAAATTTTACAGGAGAACGAAAACAAAAAAGAAATCCTTCATATCTTTTTCTTTTAAATGCCTTATTAATGAAATAAATATAGATATACAAAAAGTTTAAATTGAATATCTATCCTACTTTGGAAGTAACCTGGCTTATGCTACAAAAAACCGGCATTGTGTGGCTTTTACAACAACAAAAATGTGTAAACTGTACTTCTAAAAAAGATTGCAACAAACAAAATAATTGCTGCGTAAGCCATAAGAAAATGTACCGCCACGTATTAAATACTGCAAAAATTAAGTAGCATCCGTGTCTTTCACATCATATTTTCATAAAAAACGGCGGTGTCTGTTAAGACGTCAAGGTAATAAAAGACATTTTTGTGAATTTGAGGGAACTAAACACACAGATCGAAAGAGTTCGAAAAACTGAGCGAGACTTGTCCATTTTCACCACAAATTGCTTTTACGACATTTCTTTCTTCCCCAAAGGGTCGATATTGAGGTCTCTTCATAAATATTATACGAGTAGACAACATATACGGAGCTTCGAAGTATCACCACGCTACAGACGGACTTACGGACGCACGCTCGGATGAACAGATGAACGTACGGATGTATGGAGCGACGGACAGTGAAGTGATTCTAATAATTTCAACGATACAACTTCCGGTAAAATATTGTCGTACATAAAATACATTGGATAGGATGTTTTGCAAAGTGTTTGATAATAAAGCGCTGATGATAAACAAAAGCTTCTGTAGCTTCTAAAAGCTAGAATTTTTCACATCTTTGACTGCCGGTTATTGAATTGAGAATTTCCCAAATAAAAATTTCATTAGGTAGCAAAAATTCAGAGACTCGACAATTCTCTTTGTCTCTTTATATCTCCGGAAGTAAAACATCCTGCAAGATGTTTTTACTCTCAATATTAGTTTTGAAAATAACGTTATTAAACAAACAAACCTTTATTATATTGCTCCTTGCCCCACACTAGGATACCCTATGTCGTGGGAACCAGAAACAGCGACATCCAAGATCGAACCCGGGACCTCTTGCATGACAGGCAGATGGGCTAACCGCTGCGCCATCTACAGAGGTCGTCATAGACTGAGTAGTACATACGTACAATTATGAATATGTAGTTTTAGTGAGGAAGATACTTATTGTTGTTCCGAGAGTCAGAAGCACTTTGTGAAATGAGCCAGGGCATTAAGCTTTGCAAGCAACGTGTGGTAGTTTGAGACTCGAGCGATCTTTGTTGGTAAGTAGTATACCACTGTATTAAGTCCCTAGCTCCACTCGGTTATTGATATCGGTTATTGAAAATGGATTAGCAAGCGTAGACGCTACGTAAATTATTAAGCCCCAGTTTAGTAATTTAGTTAATAGTTGTAGAGTGAAAGTGCAAACGGAAACTAAAAGCCATGTGCGTGTTGGGCCTCGCGCAGTGAAGGGTTCTGTAGAAAAGGGGGTTTTAACTGCCTTACAACAACAACATATTTAAATGAATGTTAATACGAAGTTTTCTTTAAATAAACTGGTCGCCTATTAATTTGTTAACTTAAAACCTACCTAGCCGTAATAGTTTTCGTTTTAAGTATACTACCTATACGTTTTGAAGTTTACACGAATCTACAATCAACTATTTAGCCGGAAGAGAGGGGGGGGGGGCAATCTGACTATAGTACAAAAATATGGAATTGTCTGATCTGTAAACATCCAAGACCGGCCTTTTTTTGTCCCCAGCCGGGAATCGAACTCGGGACCTCTCGCATGGCAGTCAGATGCGCTAACCCGCTTCAAGTTAAACTGCTAAAACGATATAACCAGATGTTTCTATCAGTGTCTTTACGACCCTCATCATCAGGCTATATTAGTCCACTGCTGGACATAGCCCTCCCCTAATGAGCGCCATAGCGCCCTGTTTTCGGCTTGCCGCATCCAGCATCTGCCTGCAGTCCTTCGCAGATCGTCATCCCACCTGGTTAGAGGGCGTCCTACACTACGTTTGCCGAGTCGCGGTCTCCACTCAAGAACGCGTTTACCCCAGCGGTTGTCGGTTCTTCGCGAAATATGGCCAGCCCACTGCCACTTCAGCTTGCTAATTCTCTGAGCTATGTCGATAACTTTGGTTCTCCGCCGGATGTATTCGTTACGAATCCTATCCTTCAGAAAAACTCCGAGCATAGCTCTCTCCATAGCTCGCTGAGCGACTTTAAACTGGTGGACCAACCCTTTCGTGAGTGTCCATGTCTCGGCTCCGTAGGTCATAACAGGTAGGACACACTGATTGAAAACTTTCGTTTTCAAGCATTGCGGTATGGATGACGAGAAGACCCGGCGTAGTTTCCCAAACGCTGCCCAGCCCAGCTGGATCCTCCTGTTGGCCTCCTTCTCGAAATTGTTTTTACCTAACTGCAGAATCTGCCCGAGGTAAGTGTATTCGGAAACGATTTCGAGTAGGTGACCATGTACGACGACCGGTACTGGATCAATGTGACCATTGATCATGACTTTGGTTTTATCCAAATTCATACCAAGACCGATGCATCGCGAGGCTGATGCTAGGCTGGCCAGCATGTGATTCAGCTCCTCTAGCGACTCCGCCATTAAGACTATGTAATCTGCGAATCGCAGGTGTGAGATGTAGTCGCCGTTTATGTAAATGCATTTTCTTTTCAGTCCAGCGTCTTAAACATGTCTTCCAACGCGCTTGTAAACAGTTTCGGGGATATAACATCTTACTCCTCTGCACAGTTGGATAGGTTTAGACTGCTGGCCCTGTACTTGGACACTCATGGTGGCGGCTTTGTACAGACATCTCAACACCTCGATATAACGATAGTCTACTTGGCATCGCTGTAAGGATTCCAGAACAGCCCAGGTTTCGACAGAGTCAAAGGCCTTCTCATAGTCCACAAAAGCAAGACACAGGGGCTGATTATACTCCTCGGTCTTCTGTATAATCTGCCTCACTGTGTGAATGTGGTCTATGGTGCCATATCCTCCGCGAAACCCGGCCTGTTCCGGCGGCTGGAACTCGTCGAGTCTTTTGGCGAGACGATTCGTGATCACTCGTGAAAACAGCTTATAGACATGGCTCAGGAGCGAGATGGGTCTGTAATTTTTAAGAAGAGTCTTGTCACCCTTCTTAAAAAAGAGCACCACCAAACTCCCGCTCTATGCCTTTGGAGTTCTCCCACTGTGAAGGACGGCGTTGAAGAGCTTTTGTAATTCCTGTATAACAGGGGCTCCTCCAGCTTTCAAGAGCTCTGATGATATTCCGTCCTCACCGGGGGCTTTTCCATTTTTAAGCTGCCTCAGAGCTAGCACGATCTCGTCTTGACTGATGTCAGGCAGTTCGTCGGTGTAGTGGCGCGTCAGGGTGGCTCTGGAATCTTGGTCGTCTCGTTGGGAATAAGGGGCATGTGCAGCGTATAATCGGCCATAGAAATCCTCTATCTCGGCGGAGATCTCCGGCTTCGACAATACGGTCCTCCCGTCGTGCGTTGTAAGCTTCGTCAGGTGGCTCCTGCCAAGCTGCTGAGTGAATACTTTGGACCCTCGGTTTTGCTCTATTGCCTCTTCAATGAGGCGTGTGTTGGAGCTCCGAAGGTCGCGCCGTACCATCTTCGCAATTTGCTTGTTCATGGTTCAGGTTTGACCTCTCTGACGAAGTCGCTTGGGTGGTTCCCGTCTTTTTGTCAGCAACCGGAGAGTTTCATCCGAGAGTTTGGATTTCTTGCCTGTCCGCTGCGTTTTGCAGAACTTGATGCCCTCGTCCCTAAGAGTTACGACCAGATTGTGTAGGGTCTCGTCAGCGTCGTCGGTGGGCTCCAAGGCAACAAATCTATTCCCGAGAAGCTGCTGGAACTTCTCGGTGCCCGCCCTGATTTGGATTGGGATTGGTCGGAGCGTGGACTTCATCAGACGGTTTCTCTCAAGCTTCAAGTTGATATTCAGAGAGCCTCGGAGAAGTCGGTGATCAGATCCGGTATTAAACCTGTTGATCACTGAGACATCTCTGAATATATGCTTGCTATCCGTCATGATGAAGTCGATCTCATTTTTGGTCACAGTGTCGGGGCTTTGCCATGTCCACTTCCTTTGAGGCTGTTTCTTGAAGAAAGAGTTCATCAAGAATAGTTCCTCTTTCTCAAGGAAGTTGACAAGCATTTGCCCCCTGTGATTCCTGACTCCATAACCATGCGGGCCTATTCGGGACTCGTTGCCACTCTGGGTTACCACCTTGCCGTTAAAGTCCCCCATAACAACGTTGAAGTGAGCCTTCGTGGTGTTATGTAAGGCTTTGGATATGTCTTCGTACATATCCTCAACTTCATCATCCGAGTGTGCCGAGGTCGGTGCGCAAACCTGAATGACCTTCATGCTGTAACGCTTGGACAGCCGAAGGATCAGGTACGCTACCCTGGTCGACACACTAGAGATTTCTTCAACGTTGTTAGAGAGGGCCTTATTGACGAGGAAACATACGCCACCCTGGGATGTTTTATCACCCTCGCGAAAGTAGAGAAGATGGCCCGAGTCTAGGGTTACGGTGTCCTCCCCCTCTCTACGGACTTCACATAACCCCAGAACATGCCATTTAATGTTCTCTAACTCCACTTCCAACTGCGCTAGATGATGGTCAAGCCTCAGAGTGCGTCCGTTGAAGGTTGCCAGGGTCAGATGTTTGTGGCAGCCTGAGGTAGCCCGGTGATTCTTAGCACCCCCTACCCCGCCGTTACCATGGCCGCTGCCACGATGGCCAGGAATAGCGAGGCGGCCGGGAACTGGGGGCCGTTTCCTGGGTTGTGCCATCATGGGGTAATGCCCATAATCCCCACGCTGGGCATGCGCTATGACTTTTACGACCCTGAAAAGGACAATTTAAAACCATTGTTATTGTGAGCTTATCGGTCTACCAAAAACTCAACAAGTTAATACTGTCCCAATAATTAGTTGTTTTCATTTCTAAAACATAAAACAAGTTAACTGGGTTGATGATGATGATGAAAACAAGTTAACCGATCCACCAATATAATATTATTATAGTAACGGTCTTATTAATGGAAACACAATTTATCTAAACACAACGATTTTACCACAGACGGTTTATGTTTTGTCGTGTTTTTGCACGTTATATTCATTCATAATATACCTAAGTTTTTACGCAAATTTGGCCTCGGATATACAGAAATAATGATGGACCTCGTCACTGTAGGGTGACGAGACATATTCCTGCGTGGGCGCCTGAATTGGACGGAAGCGGTGGCAATTGAGAAATATTACTATGCTAATTTAAGCAGTTATGTCAACCTCTTATAATAAACTTTTGTTTATCAAATAACTAATGCCTAACGTTAAGATACATATTTTAAAAATCTGGTGCCACGAGAATAAATATTACAATTAAAAAAATAGATAAGCAGATATAAAACTAATTATTTACAGCATTTGTGGAATGTGAAAAGCCTGTGACCCCGAAGATACATTGCTCCAAGGATTTCATTGCTGCTTGGGTATCCCTGGAGCAACGCCGTAGAGGTGCGATTCTCGATTCTGAACTATTCATAATAATGGACAACGCGACAAAAAAATGCTTGCCTTTTTTAAAATTATTTTTGGGTAGAGGGGGAAAAAAAGACCCGTATCTTTTCGATTTCTTCCTGAACACATTTAATAAGATAAGGATTTTAGAAAAAATAAATTATTTAACCGGAAGTGACGTAGCTCTGAGACCTGTATGAATATTGTGTCAATGCCTCCGCCGAGTTAAAAAAGAAACTACGACTGACTGGTCATCTGTCAAACAGACGCTGACAATTTTTTTGTGGCAACGACGCGGCGAGCTATGGAAACTTGCTTATTGTGGTCGAGCTGTGACGTCACACATAGGTTTTCGAATTTAATTTTATATCTCCATAATTATTGAAGTAGTATTTTTCCTGTACTCTATAGAGGTTTATCTAGAAACTGTATTTTTTATTTCAGCAACATATTTTTGTCGTATTATCCATTATTATAATGTATTACGTTAATTACCTACAAATTTGTACGGAACCCTTAGTGGGCGAATCCAACTCGCACTTGTCTGTTTTTTTATGCGATACACTATCTTTTGGTAATAAATTCACTACGTATATCTCCTAAAACGCTTTGTTTTCGCTTGTAGTCGTCTTTTATGTAGTCATACACAAATACTGCTATTACATGGAAAATCATAGGATTAGGTAGCCGTAGAGGAAATGCATTTCCCGCAACGCCACGTAGCAACCTAGATTGGCTTTTGTGAGTGCGGAGATTGACACCTCATGCCGGAAAGGTTCCCAAAGTTAGCCCTCATACGAAGCGATATAATAGTATCGCTACTACACTTGGAACACAAATGTTTAAGGTATTGGAAAAAAGCTGCTATAAAATGACTCCGAAATTTTTATTATCTATATTAATAATTTCGTTCGGGTCTGCGGTAGACTCGAACGATATGCACACCAAAGGAAAGAGCGTAAAAAAATAGCTGATCTGAGTCGACAACATATGGGCGGAAAATTCGTATTATCGAGCAGCATCAATATAAAAATTATTAAATTCAATAATGGCGTTGCTAAGTAAACATGTCAATATCATCATTGTTGTGTTAGTGTCACAAGTTTTCATTGTGAACTGTTATGGCCGGTTTACATTATTTTAGTGTTTAGGAGAGTGCTATAATACAATTAGAGAGGCAAGTGCATTATTACATTACTAGACGTTCGAGTGAACGTTTATATTTCTTCCAGTAGAGTGTCACTACGTCGACGTCGCGAAATATGCGCTATCCTACTCAAAATACTATGAGTTTTAATGGAACACATAAGTATAAGTTTGATAATTCGAGTTAATGAAAACAACACGCACCCGTCACGAGTCACTTGCGCACTCTCCTAAAGTTCTCACTAAATTTTTAGTTTATACACAGATAAGTAACGAGGATAGTAACGCGGTCAGGTGTTACTGGATAGAACAATAGAAACCAATTCTATTTTGATTCTAATTGAAAGGCAACTAGAACCGTACTATACCGTAAAACGTACTAAAGCAAGTGGCGCTTACACGTTTCTACAAAAGCACTCTCCTTAAGAAAGAAAGAAAAATAACACAGAAAGCATAAAAAGCGTAAAAATAAATAAACTGTACAACATGAAAATATTAATTTACATATTTACATTTACATACAGGCACATACACTGCTTCTGGCCCCACACTAGGATACCCTGTGTCGTGGGAACCAGAAACAGCGACGTCACAAACATGTAAACATCCAAGACCTGGGATTTTTTTTGTCCCCAGCCGGGATTCATACCCGGGACCTATCGCATGGTAGTCAGATGCGCTAACCACTACGCCACAGAGGTCGTTAAAGGTTGAGCCCCCAAAATGGGCCCGATTCAGCATAATGTTGCAACAGAGTGTAAAGTAAAGCACTCTCCTAAACACTAAGATAATCTAAACCGGCCCTTTGATCTAATTTGTTAACTCCATGGTGTGTGGAATACCGTGGCATCCAAAAAGGTTATTATAATCTGTGCCAACTGAGAAGGTGTAGTCATGGTGTAGTATAGTAAGTAATCTGTGGTGTTTTTCATTGGCGGGAGTTCAGAAGGTCCTTCTTCTGAGGGTGGGAGGGAAGACAATAATTGACATTGAGTTTTGGAAGGGTCTGAAAAATAATTGAAAAAGGAAATCAAAGTCATAAATTGATCTTTATTGTTTTGCTTAGTTAGGTACCAATAAACTTATTGAAATGAAAAAGCCACTAGATAAGAAAAATACCAAAAATTAAAATGATTAAGAAAAACATGTGGTCAATACAAAACTAAAAGCTGTAAAGCCAAAGAGAGGGAGCTGTTTTTAGTTGATTAGCCAAGTGGATTCTACGTCTCATACGTCATTAGATTCACTAGCTGTTAAGTTTATGAAGGAAGCTCATTTAGTAATTTGTGATGAGGTAGCCATGACAAAGTTATGATAAGTATTCGATTTTCGCCTTGCATTCCTTCGTGAGTAGCCAGAACATGTCCAAAAGAGCAAGATTGGCTATCCGTAATAGTGTGCTGGTTCCAATACTGATGTAAGCATGGTAGCGAGATTTGGGTATGGCAGAAGAATCATGAAAGTAGGATTAGTGCAGTACAAATGAGATCCTTAAGAAATATGTGTGGTGTTACTTTGAATGACAGAATACGCAATAGTGTGATCAGAGACCGAGGATGTAGAGAAAGAGGATGTAGTGAGTGACTAGAATTGAAAAAAGGAATGTTGCGTTGGTTTGGAGATGTGGAGAGGATGAACGAAGAAAGACTGACAAAGCAAATATATCGGGCGAATGTGAGTGGAAGGGCCGGTAAAGGGACGCCCAGTTGGACATACTTCGACCAAATAGGGGATGTATTAGCAAAGGGCAAGATTAAAAGTACCCGAAACCGATTTGGGTACATGCAACGACTAATGGATGTCGATGAAGCGAAAGTGATTTGTCAGGATAGTGGCAGGTGACAGTCCGTGGTCTCTGCCTACCCCTCTGGGATACAGGTGTGAGCTTATGTATCTGAATGTATTAAGAGATTTATATCTACTGGTGGTTGCTAAATACAGAGGCGTCACCATATAAAAAAACATAGTGGAATATTATTTTGCGTCTACATTTTACCCGAGCGAAGCCGGGTTTTCGTCTAGTACTTATTATATTAACGGAGACCTATCATGGAACAATGAATTTGACATACTTATTTTCTTACAAAAATAAGCAAACTATTGTTTTCATTATATTTGTGTTTCAAAGAACCTGATTTTATGACAATTTCACGTATACATTTAAGTCCGTCGACCCTAAGATTTATAGATGTTATAAAGTCATTAGAACTCGCGGAATATCGAACCACCAAGGAGGAAATTCTCAATTCGTTGGCATCTTTTTTTTTTTTGTGTTCCTCGATTTCTCGAAGTGTCAGCCGTCTGAACCGATTTAAAAAATACTGTTTTCTTTGTAAGGGTAGACTTTACTGGTGGTCTTTTAATCATCAAGTCAGGATATGACGATGGTATAAGGGGGAAATCGATGGAACTCTTCAAATTTTGTACACATACATACAAACATAAGCTCACGCCGCACTGTGTGTGGGCTGAATTTGGGCTTTCATAGACATACTATCAGTAATGTTGAAAGTGGTGACTTTTATGCCAGCATTTGTTTCAGAAGACCAAATACACACTACGAAATTGCATCATTATAGTACAGACTTACAAAAGGCTCCCTGGGATTTTTTTTTATTGTATGGAGCTGACATAATAATTCAATATATCTCCGGTCTCACACGATAGGCGCTAATTAGTTTTCAAGGAATCAATCTTTGAATTATTTGATTTTTTTTGACATATTGCATAATGAGGCCAAAGTTGCGGAACATTGTTTTTTTAATAATCAAACCGTTACTGATCGGATGTCTTGAAAGCCGAAATCCAGCCCATAGTGCGCCGGCATTCCAGAGGGGTAGGCAGAGACCAGGGACTGCCACCTGCCACGATCCTGACAAATCACTTTCGCTTCATCGACATTCTTCTCGACTGAAATTCAGGCCGAACTCCATGTTTAGAAGCTTATTTTAGCAGCAGGAGACACTACTATTCTTTGATGTGTGATCTGTACTCTCTACAGCTGCCGGATGAGAAAAGTTTTGATGAGTTAGTGCGTTTAGTGGAGGTACATTTGGAACCACAGCGGTCACTCTTTACCAAGCGGCACGTCTCTGGCTCCGCAATTATGCCGTGAAAAGAATTCGAGAACTTACTGACGTTGCAACTGCTAGGCTTGTTTATTTTAGTTACTTACAAATTCAAAAAAATTCAAAATTCAAAAATTTTTATTTCAACGTAAAGAATTTACATTCTGCTTGTTGAATGTCAATGTACATACAGTTATGTGTA
Source organism: Yponomeuta plumbellus (assembly GCA_947310845.1). NCBI lineage: Eukaryota > Metazoa > Arthropoda > Insecta > Lepidoptera > Yponomeutidae > Yponomeuta > Yponomeuta plumbellus. Next base: position 21,242,879 of record OX371191.1, on the reverse strand, counting down.
ATGTTATAATGTTAGTCTGTAGTGGAGAAAAAGGCAGCGAAAAAAAACTGCACTCTGACCATCTTTTCTCAAATCAACTTAAAGCTAATACAAATTAAGTATGAGTGTTCGTATACCAAGAATCTCAAGATCCATGAGTGCAATCAATACTTGCAAAGTCAAACATCATTTAATATTCTTAAAAGGTAATAAAACACCAATGCTGCGGCCAGACACACGGACGGCACCCGTTCACGAGCGTAACGCAGAGGTCAGCCATCACCAGTCTCAACCATATTAGAGGGTGATAGGCGACCCGGCCACCGCGCCACCATTCATGGCCTTTGGCAAACTTGTGTGATAAAGTTCTTGTCAGTTATCTATAATAATAGCATAGTTTTGATATGCAATCACAGCGTCTGTACATATGTATGTATGAAATTTATTAAACCCTATATATTATTAGAATACCAATAACTAGCTCGTTGTGGAATTGGTTTACTGCCAAGGGTTTTTATCATGTATAAAGTCATCTATTCTGTAGTATGCCTTTTTACACAGCGCAGTTTTAATATTAAATTTTTTAATTTATTTCCTGGCAGGGATAGAATACTTTCTGGAATTTTGTTATAAAAACGTACACTATATCCTACAATTGGCTACTCTGAATCTAGATGAGGCAATTTTGTTTCGATTTCTGGTGTTAACGTTATGTATATCCCTGTTTAGCTTAAATGTAGTTATGTTTTTACGTACATACATTATGTTATCGAATTTATATTGGCAAGCTAGCGTAAGTATTCCTATTTCCTAAAAAAACTCACGTAGTGAGTGTCTGGCAGGTAAATTGTAAATACCTCTAATAGCCCTTTTTTGGAGAATAAAAATTGTTTCTATATTTGCCGCCCGCCCCCATAGTAGCAGACCATATGACATAATGCTGTGGAAATAACTGAAATAAACTAGCCTCGTAGTTTCTACATCTGTTAGTTGTATAATTTTTCTAACTGCAAATGCAGCTGAACTCAACCTACCCGCTGACTTTTCTATGTGTTGATCCCATTGTAGTTTTGAGTCTATTGTAATGCCTAAAAACACCGTTGTCTCAACTAAGTCTAGTCTGTCACCAGCTATTGTTAAACTTGTGTCCACGTTTTTGACATTGGGCAATGAAAACTTAATACATTTTGTTTTTTTGGCATTTAACATAAGATTGTTTACGTTAAACCAGTTCAGAATTTTAGAAAGAGCATTGTTTACATCATCTAAATTAGATTGACCTCTCTTGATTTTAAAAATTAGAGAAGTGTCATCCGCAAACAATACTATTTGTGACAATTTCTTAACTAGGTACGGCAGATCATTAACATACACTAAGAAAAAGAACGGCCCTAAAATGGAACCTGAGGAACTCCTATTTTAACATCGGATCCGGATGACTTAACTCCATTAATATCAACTTTCTGCACTCTTTTAGCTAAATACGATCTAAGAAGTTCTAAAGATTTATTACTGAGACCGTATCTGATCATCTTACAAAGGAGGGTCTTGTGGTCCACGCAATCAAAAGCTTTGGATAGGTCACAGAAAACCCCGATGGCATCCTGCGCCTCCTCCCACGCATCAAAGATGTGATTCATCAACGCCACACCTGCGTCTGTCGTTGAACGACCCTTAGTGAAACCGAATTGTTTTTTATGGAAGAGTTTATTTAATGTGAAGTGTGTCAGCAATTGGTGTAAAATGTTTTTTCAAATACTTCACTAAATACTGGAAGTATTGCTACGGGTCTAAAATTGTTCGGATCATCACTGTTACCTGACTTAAATAAAGGAACAATTTTACTAAACTTTAAGATATCAGGGAACGTCCCCTGATCAATACATTTATTAAAAATTATAGCAAGGTGTGGTGCCATGATATGAATTACCGTGGATATCAATTTAACTGATAGTCCCCAGAGATCTTCGGTTTTCTTTATATTTATTTGTTTAAATGCTTTCAAAATGGTTTGGGGGCTAACGTGGGAGAATTGAAATGCTTATTGTGCACGGTTTTATATTTTCTAACATCAAGGATTCTGCTGACTCTGGGGAAGAATTTAAATACGCTGTTATATTGAGGGGGATGTTTGTAAAGATTTTTCGAATATTTTTGCGATATCCTCACTTGTGCCAACTACTTTCCCATCTACCCTTAGTACAAAATTTTGATCCCTAGGTTTAGTTTTGCCTGTCTCCCTGTTAATTATTTGCCAAACCGTTTTTATTTTATTGGATGACGCTTCTATTTTTTTACTTATACTGAGAGCTTTAGCTATAGAGCAGGTTTTTTTAAAGGTTTTAGAATATTTTTTAACATATTTTTTAAAACTCGGATCCTGATTTGATTGTTTTTCTTCATACAATTCATACAATTTCTTTCTATTTCTATGTATACCAGGAGTGGCCCATTCTGAAAAACCACCTTTAACGACTTTAATTTTTTTAATTTTAAAAACCTGTTCGAATTCATTTGCTATTGTGGTAAACAATTCTTTATATATTGTGTTGGAATCATTGCTATCAAATTTTAGTAAGCCTATGTGGGTACTTAATTTCCTTTTAAATAATCCAATTTTTCTCTCTGTTATGGGCCTACAAATTATTTCTTGGCATTCTTTTTCTACTGTTGTAGGCAAAACAATGAATAAACTACTATGATCTGACTGTAGGTTATTTATAATTTTCTTTTCAAGATGCTCACAGTTGCAAAACACATTATCTATACATGTAGCACTAGTTGCCGTTGTTCTAGTGGGTTCTTTAAACTGGTTTTGTAAGTTAAATTATCTAAATAAGCTAATAATTTTGGTGTGTAGTGGGCTCTCAACTAACAGATCAATATTAAAATCGCCACATATCACTATGCGCTTATTGCTCGCAAACAGACGTTTTAATGCCTCTTCTACGACTGCCTCAAAGTCATTGTAATTAGTTTGAGGTGTCCTGTAAACGCACATAACAATATACCTGTCCAATTCCACACACGAGATCTCAACTAATCGCTCAACAGAAAGGCTTACAATGTCTTTGCGTTCCTTACTTCTTAAAGTATTTTTTACAATTATCATTGATGCATTACTTCTATTAGTAGTAAATACTAATAGGCTGGTAGTCTTTTAAATTAAATACCATTTCTGATATTTTAGCCAATGTTCTGTTAAGCATAATATATCTATATTAAAATCTGTTAAAAAAAGTTCTGTCATATTTTCCTTGCCGGAAAAGCCCTGAATATTTTGTGCTACTATGTTAAGACCTACTTTGGGCTTTTCCGTTGTCTGCATTGGCAGTTTAAAGCCAATGATTCGTTTGTATGTGAGCCCGTTGAAATTTTAATACTACTGCTAGTATCACGGTTGTCATTATTGTGTGACTGTGTTATAATTCCTATAACTGAGTCAAAAATATTATAAGCTAATAGACTAGCTAGCTTACGTCGACTGTTTTTAGAAAGATACACGGTATCTCTCGCCATAAAATAATTCTTAACAAATCTGTTAAGGTCGAAAAATGATACGTCACTATGACGACATGTCAAATACTGTATATGCATGTTCAGACTGTGGATGTCTCTGTTATCCTGTTCAGAAAGGGATTGAGAGTATGGGAAGGAACAGAAAAATAATTTTCCCACCTCCGGATAGACATCCCTAGCCCGACCATATAAGTCAAAAACATTATTTATGTCAGTTTTTTTGACATCTCGACTAATAATATGTAGTTAGTATCCTTCTCAAGCGGTTTTTTAAATAATTCTTGTATAATGTCTTTGAAACTTTTATGGGGATGACATTAATTGAGTACATTTTGCGTTAGTCTATCATTAAATAAGGGACCTAGGCCTACACCTATCTTATCTGAATAGACAATTGTCTTTCTTTTCATTGTGGAGCGGGGCCCTGAGTAGCTGCATGGACTGATCAGGCTGGTGTTGTTGTTGGTAGTCACCGAAGGGACGGCTGCAGGTTGGCGTGACACAGGTGGAGCACTTTTCTCGGTGCAACCAGGCAGATGGGTATTGTGTGATGTCGATGCAGGTAGTGAGTCATCAACTGGTGTCTTGCCTACAGTACACACTGTTGGTATTCTGTTTGTAAGAGATTCAAACCTGTCCATATTATAATCTCCGATTGCCGTTAATTGTTTTGCTAAGTATTAAGTCCTATGGTATACTACTATGGGGCCGGGCAGCGGACATTGAGACTATCTTCATCTTGCAGAAGAGAGCGATCCGATTTATTTACAAGCTGCGTAGTAGGGACTCGCTAAGAGATTTTTTTTCAAAGAAACTAGCATCTTGACAGCAAGCCAATAATATATTTATTAAAATTTTATGTACGTTCGAAAAAAAAATTTAAGACTTCAGCAGCCTGACCACAAAAAATAAAATAAACACTGGTTTAACATGCGTTTATTTAAACAATGTCTAAATATTTAACCATTGTTTAACGGTGTGTTTAGCAACCAGGCCCCTTCGTCTGTCTAACTTCAAACAATGTCTAAGCCGTATCTTTCTCTAGGCAACCGTTAAACACTGTTTTATGGTAGCACTTTTTTTAGACACGTGCTCAGCAGATGTTTTAGTTTTTTGTAGTACGACTGCAGAACTTTAGGTAGCCATCATAACGTTAATACCAGGAATAAACATAAGTCATTTCCACGATTTAGACTTGCAAAAGTTAATACTTCCTTTATGGGGCACTGTATAAGGTTCTACAACAAGATACCCCAAGATATATTAGAGTTACTTCTATCGTGGTTTAAGAATTGCGTTAAATACACTCTTTGCAAAACGCTTATTATAAAATCAACGATTATTTAGAAGACAAGGATGTCTGGCATTAAACAGTAGTTTAATATTCAATTTAATCAGAGAATAACCTGTGTCTAGTCTTCTACATATCCAAGAGTAATATTTTTTAAGTTTGAATGTTTGTTAATTACGCTAAAGCTGTTTTGAAAATAATAAATGTAGAGTTTCTTTATCAGTTTCTTCTCCATGTAAATTATATTAATTGTGAAACTAACAACTTTGTTCATAAAGTAAACATTTTGTTTGTACTTCATCATCAACCCATTATGTCCCCACCGAGGGGCACGGGTCTCTTCCCTGAGGAAGTTATAGGCCATACTCCACCACGGGGGCCAAGTCCGGATTGGTGGAGGCTTGTAAGACTAGTGGCTGGTCTTACTGTCAGAAGTTTTCAAGCCGCCCTAAGGCCTCTGACTTGGCTTAACGACTGCCATCTATCGACGGCAGCCGGCACCAACTGCTTAACGTGCCTTGCGAAGCACGGAATCGCTCGGAAAAACTGCCACTAGCGTTAGTCATAGACGGTGACCCATCCATGGACTGAACGCGCCGTATGTTGCTTAACCTTAGTGATCGTTCAAGATCACTTAGGCAGCCCAGGCTACGAGCGATACGTTGCGATGAGATTGTTTGTACTATGAATAAAGTATTTGACTTGTTTGTACTATGAATAAAGTATTTGACGTTTATCTGCGCAGGCAGCATTTTGACGAGCCGCTAACAAACCCTAACCTAACTACCAAATCTAAAGCGTTCCGGCGTGACACTTGAGTTCTCTCATCTACGGGACAAAGAGTCTGGATTAGCGAATGAAGCAATGCGATCGATGTTATTCGCCGAACGAGAGATAACTTGTAAGCAACTTGATAACTTGTAGGCATTGGTTCTTGATTCTGCTCAGAAGCATGCACAATGCACAGATAAGCTGCACTACAGGGAGCGCGACAATCTCCGAGGCGGGTGGCGAGTGAGGCGTCAATTTATCAATTGTCATTGTGTGGTCAGATGGGCCGCTTGAAAGGAATGTGCAATTGTGCATGCATGGTTGTATACCTATTGAGAACTATCGGGAGAAGTACCTTAGTGATTCAATTTCAAATTTTGTTATTCACAATACAAACAAAATGTTTACTTCATGAAGACCTCTGTGGCGCAGCGGTTACCGCATCTAACTGCCATGGGAGTGGTCCCGCGTTCAAATCCCGGCTGGGGACAAAAAAAAGAAACCCAGGTCTTGGATGTTTACATGATTGTGACGTCGCTGTTTCTGGTTCCCACGACACAGGGTATCCTAGTCTGGGGCCAGAAGCAATGTATGTGCCTGTATGTAAATGTTACGTTATGTTTTATGAACGTCAAAGTTCAGTCGCTCAGTCGGATGGTGAGGTTTTAACATCAACGTTAGTTTGTAACGAGGTAATCGCCTCGTTGCTTTTTAATCATTTTCGGCCTTTAACTATTCTAAATTTAATTAGTTTTTGACACTCGCCACCGTGGACGGACGTAGCTGAGCCAGTCAATCCTCAGCTTCCATCCAAGTTGGACCTGAACGTCGTTATTATTTTACCACACAACTTTATGACATCCCGGATTGTCGATTGACCCATATCTCAATATTAATTATCTATAATCATAAATATTTAAAAGGCACATAATTGTAAGGGTTGCTGCTTTCTTTTCTACTCCTAATGTATTTTTATATTTACTTTTTAGACCTTATTTAAGACTTTCTATTTGCATTGTTCCCAGGTGCCTTTCTTCTACCTCATAAACGTATTATTATACTATTGCCTCTGGATACCCCTCTCATTCAACGGATTGCACCCTCTTTTACCCAAGTGCGACAAGTTCTCAAGATGATAAGCCTTATTTAACTCAGTTGATAGTAGATAACAGCTGCATAGAACGCGAGATTGCCACTGATAGCCACCTAGATATTAGGTGTCAAAAAGTGCTATTAACTAAGGTTTTCGCATAAACAAATACAACCGGATAACTTGCACTGAGATTATTCTGGTTCACAAATTGACTTAGCTTCATTACAGTGTATGTGGGACTAGGTAAAGCAAAGGCTGAGATATTGTCTCTATGTGTTATTAAAAATGGCAGTCATCCAAAAATTGGGGCGGGGATAGACGCGCGCTTATACAGGGTTACAGGGAAAGTCGTACACAATATTAAAGGAGGTCATTATTTAGGTCATTTCTGATGGATTTTATTCTATTATATAGGGTCCGAAAATTAACCGTTATGGAGATATTGACTGTTAAAGATATTAAAAAAATATCAATTTTTTTGGCTTTTTGATTGATTTTTTCGCAGAATAGAGCTTATAAAGAGTTTTTTTAATGTATTTAGTTAAAAGGCATGTCAATTGATAAAAAAATATCAGCAAAAGCTGCACCTACTACAAACAGCTTTTAAAAACTGCTCGGCCACGGTTAGAATTAAATATTTTTCTCTAAATATTTTTCACATTGAAGCTCTTAAAAACAAATTACGTATAGAACTTATTCTGCAAATAATTTTAAAAACTTCTACGACTCTTTAACTATTCAAAAAAGTATATCATTTAATAGTTATCTGCATGAAATTTTAAAATAATGTTATTTGAGTAGGCTCTAGTGGTAGTACCGACATAACTATTTGATTCTAATCTATTTGATGTGACGTCTGTTAACGTGTTTTAAATGATTTTGTGACACTGCCTCTTCTCACCTACACAGCAATGGATAATGGAATCTGATCACTTCAGCACGGGCTTGCCTAGTGAAGTGTTCAGGCACTTACTGTTTTCTAAAACATATACGTTGTGAAGAAATAAATAAAATAAAATAAATAAATAACTGAACTTCGATACAAAAAAAAATCTTTTTACTTCCTGGCACCTTTAGACTATGTAAAAAGGTCAGATAGGCTTTTTGTACTCTGGAGACATGCTGTCTCAGGTGTTCAGGTACCTACCTATTTCAGTATTTCTTTTTTAGAATATTCTATCTATCTATTATTTTTGTGTTTGTCTGCTCGTGTGATTCTTCCGTGGTAGATGTGTTAATACGTGGTCTGCAAATGATTTGCGTTTTAGTAACTTCTACGTCTCTTTAGGTATTAAAAAACGTATATCACTTGCTATTACATCGAAAAACGTTAGCCAAGTGTCACTTAAGATGGCAAACAGTAAATTTTTAGTTGAGGTAAATACGTGCTCTTTGATAATTTCCCGTAAAACGCGACTTAGTTTGGATTTTGGTATTTATTCATCTTCATTGTGTGACTTGGCTTGGATTTTGAACTGATTCATCTTCGTTTTTAATATGGTTGCCTCTATTTCTAATACAAATTCTCATTATTTTTTTTAATTACTCTTCACTACAGAGGTTCGCAGGTTTCTCCTTATTTTCACAGCCGTTTCCGCAAATATTCTCTGTCTCAAAATTTCGACATTTTCAATCGGCGTCATTTTGTTTTAATTTATGCTTTTAATATGATCTCATACATAAAAATCCATTGGCTTTAGATCAGGGCTCCTAGCCGGCCATGCAGTGGGACCGTCTTTTCTAATCCATTTGTTTGAGAAGTTCTCGTCCAACCATGCTTCCGTGGTGCGCTGGGCAGCCGACATGTAGAAAGAACATTATCTCGTCTCAGTGCAATAAAAATGTCGTCCATCAACAAGGGTAACTCCTCCCTCAAAAAGTTTTCATATGTGTCTCGCCATTGAAGTCACAGAATGAAAATGAATCAGTCCAAAATCTAAGCCAAGTCACAGAATGAAGATGATTAATACAAAAATCCAAACTAAATCGCGTTTTACGGGAAATTATCAAAGAGCACGTATATACCTCAACTAAAAATTTACCGTTTGCCATCTTAAGTGACACTTGGCTAACGTTTTTTCGATGTAATAGCAAGTGATATACGTTTTTTAATAGCTAAAGAGACGTAGAAGTTTCTAAAACGCAAATCATTTGCAGAGCACGTATTAACACATCCACCACGGAAGAATCACACGAGCAGACTAACACAAAAACAATAGATAGATAGAATATTCTAAAAAAGAAATACTGAAATAGGTAGGTACCTGAACGACTTTAGACAGCATGTCTCCAGAGCACAAAAAAGCCTATCTGACCTTTTTACATAGTCTAAAGGTGCCAGGAAGTAAAAAGATTTTTTTTGTATCGAAGTTCAGTTATGTCGGTACTACCACTAGAGCCTACTCAAATAACATTATTTTAAAATTTCATACACATACCTATTAAATGTTATACCTTTTTGAATAGTTAAAGAGTCGTAGAAGTTTTTAAAATTATTTGCAGAATAAGTTCCACACGTAATTTTTTTTTAAGTGATTCTATGTGAAAACTATTTAGAGAAAAGATATTTAGTTCTAACCGTTGCCAAACAGTTTTTTAAAGCTGTTAGTAGTAGGTGAAGCTTTTGCTGATATTTTTTTATCAATTGACATGCCTTTTAACTAAATACATTAAAAAAAACACTATAAGAGCTCTATTCTGAGAAAAAATCACTCATAAAGCCAAAAAAAATTGATATTTTTTTAATATCTTTAACAGTCAATATCTCCATAACGGTTAATTTTCGGACCCTATATAATAGAATAAAATCCATCAGAAATGACCTAAATAATGACCTCCTTTACCTAATATTGTGTACGACTTTCCCTGTAACCCTGTATATTTAACAGATTAATTTTCACGGACTGTTTGAAAATGAGTTCGAGAAGCAGAAGTTCGAGAACAGTAGCGCATCTGCTTAACATGCGAGAGGTACCGGGTTCGATCCCCGGCTGGAGAAAAAAAAAAGAAACTCCAGGTCTTGGATGTTTGCATGTTTGTGGCGTCGCTGTTTCTGGTTCCCACGACACAGGGTATCCTAGTGTGAGGCCAGAGGCAATGTTTGTGCCTGTGTGTAAATGTCTATGTCTATGTCATTTAACTACACTTGCCGGATGAGCAAATGAGCATGATGAGCCGATGTGCAGGCGCGGTACCGCTTGTCCTCAACGAACGCTTTGACCGCGAGTTGAAAAGGGTCAACTCGAAGAGCGGAAAGCCGAGTGATGTTGTTATTAATAAGATGATGTTAGTTTCAGTGGTGGATATTAGATCTCAAGCTTTCCCATAAACAAAGTTATTTATCGGCTAATTTGTTGTTCATCGCAGAAAATCAGTACTGTAGGCCGTAATCCCGCAGCAATTAGTGAGTCTGAGACAGTATTACTGCTGCATAGACATAGCGTATGTCCTCTGTTTGTTGTGTTTACGTTATTTATTTTATGCTTTCTACTTTACGTGTTATTCATCCGTCGCCAAATTATGTCTATTTATAATATGTCAAAATGTTGGAGCGATATCGACGCATGTGAATAATTCGCCGATACGTTTCATATGTCGTTGCTTTCACTTTTGATGGAGGACATCTGGGAATATGGTTACAAGGGCAAGCAAGGAGGCTATTGTCCGCCGGATTAACTACCTACGATCGCCCGATCAGATAGGCGCGTCAGGGTTGACGCGGTTGTGTTTCGATTTCGATACTGCCAAATTTAAATATTGTCGTCTCATTTACGAGGTATTTCGAGAGTTGTAAGTAGTTATTCTATATGAAGTATGTGCTGTTTAGTATGAAGTCTAATAAGTTGTTACGAAATATTACGTCTAGTGTTTACTCACTAACTAAACTTTACACTCACTTGGCGGTGGTGGCGTAGTGAGCTTGATCCTTGCTTCTCGATCATGAGGGTCTGGGTTCGAACCACGCGTGTACCACTTACATTTGTTTGTTGTACAGCAACACCATTCCCTGATAAATTGTGCCCGGATAACGGCGTCAGGCTTGCCACTTGTCACGTTTGGGACCTAATAAACTCGGCAAAACGTGAGCGCATTTCTTAGTGATAGGTGCCTCTGCCTACCCCCTCGGGGGTAACGGGCGTGAGTTTATTTATTTTTTATAATTTATGTTTACTCACAATGTAACAGAAATAAGTGACGTAGTTTGTAATACATTCTCAATTTTGTCTAGCTAGCCGATCCAACGCTCCGTAAACTCCAGACTGCGTGTGACCCGATATCACCAAGATCTCGCGTTTCGTAGTTACATATATATTTTCTGATGCATTTCGGACATTAGTAGGAAAACTGGTAAGTGGTAACTGCGAAGGTGATTTGTCGGGATTGTGGCGGGTGGCAGTCCCTGGTCTCTGCCTAGCTCTCTGGGATACAGGCGTGAGCTTATGTATGTATGTGTGTATTGGTAAGTCTTTCAGTGGACAAGAGCGCCTGAGACTGGATGCTAGCGCATCGCTACGATGACGGTAATGCTATGTGTTCATCATCAACCCATCATGTCCCCACCGAGGGGCACGGGTCTCTTCCCTGAGGAAGGTATAGGACATACTCCACCACGGTGGCCAAGTCCGGATTGGTGGAGGCTTGTAAGACTAGTAGCTGGTCTTACTGTCAGAAGTTTTTAAGCCGCCCTAAGGCCTCTGACTTGGCTTAACGACTGCCATCTATCGACGGCAGCCGGCACCAACTGCTTAACGTGCCTTGCGAAGCACGGAACCGCTCGGAAAAGTGCCACTAGCGTTAGTCATAGAATAGTCACCCATCCATGGACTGAACGCGCCATATGTTGCTTAACCTTAGTGATCGTTTAAGATCACTCCAGATTCAGATCCAGTAACCCGTTAGACAGAAAAAAATCGTACATTATACGTTGTGCAGCAGCGGTCAACCGCAATGAATGACCACTTGAAGCTAAGTAAATAATAGAACTGTAGGACTCGGTCCTTCTCTCAAAGATCTGTCTATGGGCTCAATCTCAGTCACACGTGCCCACCGACGATTGGCAATTTCAAGCGCTATGAATACCTTGAAGTACACTTGAACCAAAACACTTGACTTTTAAAGCCGTCGGAAAGCAGTGGTGATAATAGCAGTTGACCAAGAGGGCTGGCGTGGCAGGGAAGAGGCATAATTATGCTCAGCTGTCTATTCATCGTGTCTTTCTATCTATTCTTTCACAAACAAGCCGTCTATTGTTTGTGAAAGAATTCGGAGTGCAGGCAAAAAAAGGCTTGCGTTCAATCGTCAAACGGGAGTGGTACAAGTAAATTTAGTCCGGAAGTGGAAGTAAATACTTGCGTAAATTCTTCCCCAACCAGACTAGTCATATTCATTTATTTATCGTATTGTCATGTGTCATTGCAATTTGTTTTTTGTATTTTTTATAAATAGTAGTTACCATTTAAAATAGTAAATAATAATATCATGCCATTATACTCACTATAATATTTTTAAATATTATGAGATTGTACAAAACCGTTTTACTACATATTTATTAACTGTATTTACTATGTTTATTTTTGTTTTTCTACTCTAGAAAAGAGAGAGGGTTAGGTACATGATATCTGTAATATGACAGTGTTAAGCAGTTATTGTCGTAAACTAAAATGTAACCAGTGAACTTAAATTATAATACCGAGGATAAAATAACACAGTTAAGTAAATATTCTGACAAATGAACTGAAGAACCATAGCTTCTGGTATTTTTGTATGGGTTAAATGTGACACAGGTAATATTTTGACGAAAATCTCTTGTGTTTGTTATCGAACTCCTCCGAAACGGCTTCACCGATTTTTATGATTACCTCAAAAGGAAAAAACGGAAACCTTATTACTGTAGGATTACGTTGTTGTCCGTCGGTCTGTCCGTCCGTCTGTCAGTCAATCTATATACATAAAAGGAGAAGCTGACTGACTGACTGACTGACAGACTGACTGACTGACATAGCGGCATGACATAATGCAGGGCCTAAACTACTTGAAATTGTGCACAGGGGTTCCTATTGTAACGTAAGGGAGCACTAAGAAAGAATTTTTGTACATTCATCCCCTAAGGGGGTAAAATGGGGGTTCAAGTTAGTATGAAACTTTGCCGTTTTTGAAGTTATTCAAATGAAATTTGGTACGTAGGTTTTTCATTTAAAATTATGAAACACGTGTAAAATAGTTTTTTTTTAAATCATCTCTTAAGGGGGAAAAAGGGGGGTGCACAGTTAGTATGAAAGTTCTCTGATTTTCAAAGTTATTTCAATAAAAAGTAGTATTTGGGTTATAAGTTTTTAATAATGATTATTTCCGATATCTCTTTTTGTGAATTCACCCCCTAAGGGGGTAAAAGGGGGGTGCAAAGTTAGTATGAAACTTTGCCGTTTATGGAGTTATTCGAATGAAATTCAGAATGAACGTCCTTCATAGAATGTCTTGAAACACATGTAAAATAGTTTTTCGAAAATCATCTCTTAAGGGGATAAAAGGGGGTGGAAATGTTAGTATGAAACTTAGCCATTTTTGAAGTTATTCGAATGAAATTCAGCATGAAGGTTCTTCATTGAAAGTCATGAAAGACGTGTAAAGTAGTTTTTCGAAATTCATCCCTTAAGGGGGTAAGAGGGGGTTGCGAAGTTAGTATGAAAGCTCTTTCGCGTGCGCTAAAATTATCTGTATCTTATTTGCAAACACTTTACTCAACTAAAGCCCACGCGGACGTAGTCGCGGGCAACAGCTTGTATTATATAATATGTCAGAAACGCGTGGAGGGATCGAGCTGAAATTAAAACGATACACTCAGGTCTACGGTCCCTTGAAGCTGTTAAAAAATAACACTTCTGAATTAACATAAAAAAGTATACGGTTAATTATGCCGCAAAAAACGTATATTTTGACATTCAAGGGAATCAAAATTCAGAGGGTTATTGCTGTTGAGCTAGAACTATAAAAATTGGCAAGTAATATCGTTTTATACTACAAACGCATACAAAAAATATTATTGTAAAATTATGTTAAATGTTTGACAATTTGTCTTTGAAGTACGGGAAAGTTATTGGTGCGGAATGCGAGTACTGACTCGTCGTCGGTTGGCGAGATCGACTCGTTCTTGTCCGTTTTTTTTTATAAGTAGGTCTGAGAATAGTTCGTTCTATGGCTAAATCAAGTTTGCGGGTTAAAATAGTATTGGTACGTGATGGCGACAGACTTTTTTTTATTGCTTAGTTTTCTTTTATATTTTATTATTGCCATTTGTAAATTTAGTTTTGTATTCTTGGAAGTATAGTCTCTATTCATGTATCATAAAGAGTGAAAAATAAACAACAGTGAATTAAAGCTCCAAAAGTTTTATTTTAAAGGAAAGTAATACTTCTACGGTATCTATCTACACTTTTGAGTAATTATAGATTCATCATCGCATTCTCGGCAAAAATTTTTGATCGTACAGTTGTTCACCAACCATCAATGTTCGCTTGGCCTATTCAAAGCTATGGCTTGGAAGTAACGCTATCCCGCTCATCGCCTCTTCCCGCGCCTCCTGAACCTTTGGCATTTTTTAAAATATACATTGACATTTTACATCATGTTGACGTTTTTAAATACTTGCCTACAGGGTAGGTAGTGTTATTGTTAACATATTCATTTAAAGAGATTAAATGTCAATCTTCCTGACTCTTCTAAAGATAGCTTAGAGAACATAGTGCGTTATATTTATGAAAGATGATATAAAAAAAAATTATTATGTTCTATTGTAAAGATCGGTCTGCCTTAATTGACTCTATTCAACGCCGCGCCACCCTATATTATTTTGTCTTGAGCCGTTTTTGACAGGACGATTGCTACTTGAGACGCCACTTGCGCAGTGGCGCGGCGACCCGATTTAGCGAACCGCATAAAAAAACTGTTGGCTGTTATATGGTAATCTTTTACGCGAAATCTGTAATTGTTAATTTGGTTTGACACGGGAGTCGAGCATGAGAATGAGCACCGAAAGGATTACTCAAACTCGGAAGCAACTTTTTCTATTCCTGTTGACTTGCGCAAACGTTTACGGAAAAATTACTCCTTCAACACTAGGACGATCCGTGAATTAAATATTCAATCACAATATATTAACAACTATAGGGCTTCAGAGAAAATGAATAAAATGAATTGCGCTTAACTGTATGCGTAAAGATAATACGAAAACGAAATTACGAAAATCACGAAATTATTCGATTTCATTTACCTCCCGCCCGGGCTTCGCCTTACATCCGAAAATTGCTGCTAATGTTATACTTATTAGTCTGTAAATTAATGTAGCACAGCTAATAATGAAGCCTTAATACCGCCCGAGAATCCCATTTACATACATCTCCACATGCAGCCTAGGTAGCTCTTAGGTAATAAGTTGAATAAACAAATGCAAGATAGGGCTTCAGTAGTAAATGAGTGATCTTCACAGGTAATCCATTTAAGTAGTAAAAAAATTTTTGATGAGGATTTCATTGATGAATGAGGACGAATGATGCACGAGGATTTTAATGATGATGATAAAATTTTTTTTGATGATGATGAATGAGAGGAAGGTGATCAGCGGGCGGTACTCACGCGGCGTGATCTGCGTGCGGCAGCGTGGCTAACGCCAGCGCCAAGGTGAAGGCAGCGCTGGGCAAGCCGCGCCGAGCGCGCTGCATGGTTCGCGCGTTCGCGGGCGGCTTGGGCCAACTCCGTAGCTCTCGGCCTCCACTCACCAGTCCGTCGGTGAACTGAAGCGATCTACGGCTACGAGACGAGCCGTTGCTAGCAGCTCGCGCTTGCGCCCGCCGCCTATCGACCGCCGCGGCCCGGCCGCCTCCTTCCGCTCGCTACGACAACGCTCAGATCCTCACTCGTAGCCTTATCGAGCGACAAACAGTCTAAACGTTCTATCTCGACGCCGGGATGCCTCGGCTTTCCGTCGGGGCTCATGTTTTATTTACACCTCGATACATTCAATTTCATTTCTAGAGAGACGATTACAAAAAACTTTTATAAAATATACCTTAGGATATTATATTAAAGCTTGTTATCGAATACCTGAATTGCAGACCACTACTTTCGCTTTTCAAAATATTACGAAAATATTTTTAAATTAATGCTAAAAACCAACTAATTAAAAAAACATTTGACTGCGTTAGTATTATTTAAAGAATGATTATGGTTAACAATATTTTTACTATAGTAGCTCGTATTAATTTATTTTGATTAATAAGATAAATTTCCATAAATATTTAACTGCTCGAAAAAAATGCGCATAGTTACTATTATCCATAGACAATATTTTTATAACCTAGCCTACATTTACAAACAACACTTACAATCCAACGTCGTTGTTCACAAAGAAAAAAAATTATAGTTTCTTGGCCTCCAGTTCAAGGCTGTGTTTCTAAGAATAGTTATTATCAGTGTTAAGACTTACGCTAGCGAACGCCATGATCCGAGATGGAACTAGGTAGAGTATAAATTACTATCCTAACACTAGACACTCTAAACATCCGAGTGTTTACATGTGTCCACCGTCGCGACACCGACTTGCAAACTTAGTGTGTCGGTGTCACTGTCTTGTGTCGCTGCCGTGGGGACAGGGCATGGGGTGTCTGGCTTGAGTGTCGCGAATTTCCAGGCTGCGTGAAATTTTAATAGACACTCGCACACTCAGCGAGCATCCGGCACGGTTCGAAATGTCTATGTATTACTACCGTGGGGACAGGGCGTGGGTTATGTCTGTAACTAGACCAATATGACGTCACGAACGTGGACTTAAGAGGAACTGAAATCTTTGATTTAATATTACATTATTAAGAATATTCTTATCTTATCTTATCTTACGAAGCTAATATGACAAAATATCGAACTCGGGGTTCGATATTTTGTCATATTAGCTTCGTAAAAATTTATTAAAGATGTCAGCAGCAACAGAAAGTTTTCTTCATTCGCAGTAGTACGTACAAATGATCAAAATTAAATTAAACGTCATAAATAGCGACATAGTCGGCAGCAGCACATTTCAGTACTGGATTGCACTCAGTGTCATATTTGCTCGTGTAAACAGCAAATACACTTCAACTATCGTCATCATGAAAGTCGTTAAACAAACAAAACTAAGAGAATATTTGCACGGAGTTGCCGTACACGAACACACGGGTTCAGCAATTTGAGCTTCCGCAATGTTTATTAGTTTAACCTGTGCCAATATTCGTTTTTAAAAACACCGATATGTAAACATGTTGGCGTATTTTCATTTATTTTAAAGTATCATAGAGATAAAATTCAATCCTTTCACGTTTAAATCAGCAGTTAAAATTGAATGAAACTCGTACAACTGCCCATTTGCAAAAATACGACAACAAATAGATAGTATTCATGGAGTAATATTTTATTTGTGGTTGTAGCCTTACGCTTGCATTACCAAACCAAATAAAATTAAAACTTTTGAGCTGTTAGTTCGTAGCTATTAGACTATTAACACATGATGTTTACTAATTTGACGTCGCCGATTCTAATTACACCCTTATTTGTTTTCTATTAGCTTTGCCGTGTTTATTTGCGGTTTGAAAATTAACAAGTTAATGTTGCTATTATTTGGTATGACATCGTCGAGAAAAGGTTATCGCACATTTGTCAGTAACGTACGCGCCGCACGCGCCGCATTCTGTGTGTTGCCAACAATGTTTGCAGTTTTCTTGCCTCTGGTGTGAAACGGTGCGGTGACATTGTGCTATGGAAGACATTGTTGTAATAGCCTGCTATTGGCAGAAGAAGAAAAAAATGAAATTCCACGAAAAAAAAGTCTCTGGATTCACAGCATTAATTCAAAAAAGAACTTATATGGAGCATATTCAGCTCTTCGGATCCGAATGAGGCAACACTGAGTGGCAGCACGCGCCGCACGCGCCGTAGCGCCGCGTTATATGACGTCATCAGAATGCTTCCTTCGGAGTTCGGATGCCTACCGTATTTTACGAAATGCGGCGCGTACGGTGCGGATAAATATGCGAGATTTCATATCATTGCATACAACGAATTCTCGAGTATGTTCTCTGATTTTCTACATTATTTTAATAAAATGTAAATTACTGTAAATAACTAAAAATAAATGTACGTAATAAATATGAATGTTAACGATTGCTCAATTTTTTTGTTTTAATTATTTGACATGCGCTAAAAGTATACGTGACTTATGCGGCCTGTTCGACGCGTACGTTGCTGACAAAATATGCGACCCAATTTTAAAATACGGCGCGTACAGCGCGTGCGGCGCGTACATTACTGACAAATGTGCGATAAACTTAACTAATCCAAACAATTTTTGTTTCATTTGCGAAGATATTTAAAGAAAACTGTCCAAATGTGACGGCGTTCGTAAAAGAGACAAAAACTACTTTGGGCACCCGCTTTAAATAAAGGCTTAGGCCTTGGATTTCTCAAAAGGTATACCTACAAAACGTGTGTTGAGTTTCTGCGTTTGTAGGCAAATGAAAAAGAAATATGTGGTTTCAGGTACAAAATTGCTATGACCTGAGCAAAACCTGTGAACCAACATGATGACTGCAATTTTCTGTGTGGTAAACACAACCGAAATAAAGATGGATCCAAATGGGAATACTCTTGCGTACAATCTGCACAAAGACGAGCGCTAAGCCCTAAAACTGAACTACACGCTGATACTTTACAGGAAGAACCAATTGACTTTGAGACGAAAGTTTACAGTTAATTTCTTTATTTCTTTATTCAGTTTGGAGAATCATCATCATCATTATCATCAATCATCATGATAACTTTGATTGTGACCTGGAAACTGGAAACCACGCAACGAAAATAATTCAAGAGATCTGAGACTGTCGAAGACTGCTTCAGAAATTAAAAAAGAAAGGGACTTGGTAACGAAATAACGAAAAGTCAGTGCCATTTGTATGCTGACGACACGCAATACCTATCTACGTCACCGGCAGATGCAGCTGCAGCGACGACACTGATCAACAAAGATCTAGATCGCATCGCGTCTTGGTCAGATAGGAGCTGTTTGGTGTTGAATCCTAGCAAGTCCAAGTACATGGTGCTTGAGACTAAATATCAAATCCATAATACGGTGCAAGCTCTCACCGGCCATAATATAGCTATCATGGGTGAACCAGTGGAAAGGGTGTTAGAAGCTAAAAACCTCGGCGTGCTGATGAACGGGTAGTTTCGTTTCGATAACCATATTAGACACGTTGTCAGCAACTGCTTCTATCGCCTGAAAATTCTTTATAATATACGCGATTACCTTAGCACTGATTTGCGTGCTAGGCTAAGCGAATCATTGATATTATATAGATTAAACTACTGTGATGTTGTCTATGGTGGATGTATACTTGGCCGGACAAAGAGACTTATACAACGAGTGCAAAACGCATGTGCTCGCTTTTGTTTTAAAGTCCCACCCAGATCCCATGTCACTCCGTACTTGAATGCCGCAAAGCTCCTTAATATGGAGTCTCGACGACGCCTGCACCTAGCCACGCTGTCGTTTGGTGTGATTCGCAACAAGACTCCTAGATACCTATATAAGAAACTAGAATGGTCATCTAGGGAGTGACAGGTGCACAGAGACAGAATTCGTATCCCCGCGCATCGCACGAAGACTTTTCGTGGCAGCTTTAAGTACGCGGCGTCCAAGTGCTGGAACGACATTCCTCCCCCAGTCCGTGAAGCGTTCAGTAGGTGTGCCTTTGGGCGCAAGCTCAAGGCATATCTGCTTGAGCAGCAGAGACTTTCTATCCCGAACCTTCGCGCCGCAGACTTCGCACTATAAATGACTTGGTGACGTAATACTGTGATCGCATCAAATACACTACAACTGTAAGGATTTTTTTCCCTCTGTGGAGGTGGAATGAATGTGCAATCAGGTTAGATTGCATATTTGTTCTAGTTCTGCTGGAGAAGAAATCTTTATTTCTACCATTAGTTTGTTAACATGTTTAATTGTTTATATTTCACATTGTACTTACATGTATGTATGTGTATGTATATATTATTATGTCTTTGTATAATATGTATTTATGTAAGTGTGTTATAATACATGGATATGAATTGAATATACCTACGCTGTTTATGCAAATTTATTATTTTCCTCTTTAAATTTGATATTTTCATTTTACTAAGTTTTTTCTTATTTATTAGTTTGCAACAGGCCACACTGCACTCTGGAGCATTTAGGGCTATTGACACGGACTGAAAGTCAGCGCTGAGGGTTCCCGCCCTCAGCACTATGCTGAGTCAGCTGCCATTTGCAGCAGCAGAGACACACCGCGGCAAAGTTTGTTAAGTGTTTTTATTGTTTTTTTTTTATTGTGTTGTCTGTTGTTGCAATAAACTTTTATCTTTCTTTCTTTCTTTAAATAAACCAAGATTTCTTACTAACCTACGAGGAGTTTGTGTGCGAGCCATTGAAACAAATAAGACACAATATTTTGTGTCAGCTAGTAGGTATAATATATTAGGGAAGTAGTTAAATATATTTTGCTTCAATTGCAAATTCTCTAGGAACAAATTGCTAGTAAATTATAAACAGGCGTTTTATACGAAATCTTAGCAAAATGAAAATAACAAAAACTACTTACTTGATAATCACCTTTTTAACACGTAAACAGTATTCCTACATCAGTTTTCATTAAAACCGGTACTGTGTTATCTATCCTGAGTACTTTTTCTATGTGGCTCTGGCAGAGTATGCTCCGCAGCCGAGCCACTTTCAACGTCCATTATTCCGTTAACCTGTATACGTGCAGTTATATTCAATGCATGTACACGTTGTACGTTCGACGAACATTGTTTTAAAAAAAATGACGGAAATTTATGAGGGTGGCTCTGCTGGAGAGTATGTCACTGTGGATCACTTATGTGATCGAGGTGTACAACGACCAACTTGCGGCAATGGAGGTAACTATGCTAGGAGTTTCACTCGGATCAGACATGAGGAAAACGGCAGAAGAACCCGACCACTCGCCGGTCTACGCAGCACGCTGCCGACCATTTACTGGCTACGACACTACCTGCGGTACTACTAGTAGTGTCGTTGCCAATCAACGACACTACCGCCCTCATTTTAGATCAAATTGCAGCCAACACAGAAGTTCTAACTAATGATCAACCTCTTTACAGAATTTATTTTTTTATTTACGAAATCAAATGACATTGACAATAATTTGTTTCTAATAATGCGAGACTTTTTTCCACATTATCTACATTCCAGCGCTAAGATGTCGGAATTTGATCAGTTAGAAAATAATGAAAAAAATACATAATTAATTATAATTTTTATTTTTGTTAATTATGTTACATAGGTAAATAAACAATTAAATTTCTGAACTTTGTAGTGCTGGCTGTACAATTTGATCCTGAAATGGGCGCAGTAGTGTCGTCGATTGCAACGACAC
Organism: Yponomeuta plumbellus; assembly: GCA_947310845.1. NCBI lineage: Eukaryota > Metazoa > Arthropoda > Insecta > Lepidoptera > Yponomeutidae > Yponomeuta > Yponomeuta plumbellus. The sequence continues at coordinate 21,221,749 of OX371191.1, read as the reverse complement.
TACTAGTAGTACCGTGGTAGTGTCGTTGCCAGAAAATGCTGCCGACCACGGGAAAGCCCTCCACCAGATGATTAGATGACCGATGATGATGAGTAACGGCGGCAGGGGATCGCTGAATGCCGGCGTCACAAGACCTGTATCGTCATTGAATTTTATTTATTTTTGACTAGGTGCTGTAAACTTCAGACAGTAAAGCCGGGTCCGCTGCGCCATGTTACGCGTGTTACAGAATCAGAATCAGAATCAGAAATTTATTTCAACGTAAAGAATTTACATTCTGCTTGTTGAATGTCAATGTACATACAGTTATGTATAATGTTAGCCGTTGCCTTGGGGCCGGCCGTCTGTAGTGGAGAAAAAGCAGCGAAAAACAAACTCCACTCTGACCATCTTTTCTCAAGTCAACTTAAAGCTAACACAAATAAAACTTACAAAACAATATCTTGGATGTGAACACTAGACACATTTATCCTCTGATTAAATTTAATATTAAACTACTATTTAAAGCCATCCGTCCTTGTCTTCTAAACAATCGTTGATTTTATAATAAGCTTTTTTGCAAAGCACACTTGCTTAACACAATTCTTAAATCGCGTTGGAGGTAACTCTAATATATCTTGGGGTATCTTGTTGTAGAACCTTATACAATGCCCCATAAAGGAAGTATTAACTTTTGCAAGTCTAAATCGTGGAAATGACAATTTATGTTTATTCCTAGTATTAACGTTATGATGGCTACCAAGTGTTTCGAAGTCTTAATTATTTTTCCTAACGTACATAATATTTTCATAAATGTATTGGCTTGCAACTGTTAGGATGTTGATTTCTTTAAAAAAAAATCTTAGTGTGTCCCTACTACCTAGCTTGTAAATAAATCGGATCGCTCTCTTCTGCAATATGAAGATAGTCTCAATGTCTGCTGCCCGGCCCCATAGTAGTATACCATAGGACATAATACTATGGAAGTAACTAAAATAAACAAGCCTAGCAGTTGCAACGTCAGTAAGTTCTCGAATTCTTTTCACGGCATATGCTGCGGAGCTAAGTCTATGTGCTAATTTTACAATATGTGGGCCCCATTGTAGTTTGGCATCGATTGTGATGCCCAGAAATACAGTATCTTCAACAAATTCTAGTTTTTCATTTCCAATCACAATGTTATTTTCAACTAATTTTACATTAGGTAACTTCATACATTTTGTCTTTTTTGAATTTAACAACAGATTATTTGCTGTAAACCAATCTAGAACGTGCGAGAGAGCATTATTTGCTTCGTCAAGATTATTTTCCTGTCTCCTTATTTTAAAAATAAGTGACGTGTCATCAGCAAATAGCACTATCTCACACATTTTTTGTACTATAAGCGGTAAATCATTTACATAGACCAGGAAAAGAAACGGCCATAAGATAGATCCCTGGGGGACTCCCATTTTTACAAGTGAACCTGACGATTTAATACGGTTTATGTCTGCTTTTTGAACCCTTCCTTCTAAATATGATTTTAGAAGATCTAAACTTATTTTTTTTATTCCATAGTGTTTTATTTTTGAGAGCAGTGTTTTGTGGTCTACACAATCAAATGCCTTTGACAAATCACAAAATACTCCTATAGCATCATTATGATCCTCCCACGCACTGAAAATATGTTTAACTAACATGACTCCAGCGTCTGTTGTATTCCGCCCTTTCATCATCAACCCATCATGTCCCCACCGAGGGGCACGGGTCTCTTCCCTGAGGAAGGTATAGGCCATACTCCACCACGGGGGCCAAGTCCGGATTGGTGGAGGCGGATTCCGCCCTTTAGTGAAACCGAACTGCTGACTATGGAGGAGTTGGTAATTATTGAAATGAATAAGCAATTGATCTAAGATAATTCTTTCAAATATTTTACTTAATACTGGTAGGACTGAAACGGATCTAAAATTTGTTGGGTCTTGTTTATCACCGCTTTTAAATAAGGGTACTAACCTACTATATTTCATGAGGTCTGGAAATACTTCTTCATCTACGCATTTATTGAAAATCTGTGCTAACGGCAAAGCTTTGATATTTATCACTGAATTAACTATTTTTACTGACAAACCCCGTAAGTCCTCGGTTTTTTTAAGATTCAATAATTTAAAATTCTTAACAATGTCATGGGGCTCAATGTAATTAAATGTAAAATCGTGTTCGCACGCGGGGACATGGTCCCTTAATAATGTCGCCGCACGATCTGGTGACGAGTCTAATGGAGCTGTACATTGGGCCATTAGTGAAGAACTGTTCGAAAGCTGCAGCGATACCTTCATTTGTTGTTATTATTTTGTCATCGATCTTAAGTGAAATATCTCGGTCTCCTAATTTTGCTTTACCCGTTTCTCTATTTGTTATGGTCCAAATTGTTTTTATTTTATTCGGTGATTGTTGGATTTTAGCTTTTATATGATCGCATTTAGCTTTAAGGCAGACGGCCTTAAATAATTTTGAATATTTTTTTACGTACTGTATGAAGTTGGCATCATGTGTATAAGTCTTTTTGTCATATAATTCATAAAGTGTGTCTCTGCTCTTTCGAATACCTAACGTTGCCCATTCACTAAATCCTACTCTATTGTCGTTGCATTAGCGAGTATTAGCATTTTCATAATTTGCTTGAGTCGTTATACCACTTTCGAGGTCTGATTTAAACGAAACTAATTTTTTTCTTGTCACGGGCCGGCAGAGGATAACCGGTTCGGCGTTTTTTGTATTTATTTCAAAAAACACAACTTGACCGCTGTGGTCTGACTTTAGACAATTTACTGTGGAATAATCTGAAAAATCGCAATCGCAGTAAACATTATCTAGGCAGGTGGCAGTAGTTTCAGTTATCCTAGAAGGCTCCAAAAAAATATTATTAGTTTAAACGATTTGAAGAGAATTGTCAATTTAGTATTCAAGGCGGTGTCTGCCATTAAGTCGATGTTGAAGTCACCACAGATAAAACATCCTCTAATATGGTTTTAAATAAACTGTAATCGCTGGTAGGGGGCCTGTACAAGGCTACTACAATGTGTCCAGACAGTTCAACACACGATATTTCAATTACTTTTTCAACAGAAAGTCTGAAAATATCATTCCGTTCTTTAAATTTCAAATTATTTTTTGCTAGTATCAAGGACCCCCAAGCCTTGCAGACTTTCTATTGAAGCAACTGGCTATTTGATAATTATTCACAGAAAAATTCATTTGAGTCTCTAGTAGCCAGTGCTCTGTGACACAAAGTATATCCACTCTGTGTTGTTCTAAAAACAACTCTAATTCTAATAATTTTCCAGAAAAACCACCCTGTATGTTCTGATTAACTAAAATTAGTTTTTTTAAGTTTTTTAAGGAGGGCTTTTCCTTTGTCTGCGCTGGCAGTTTAAATCAGCGGTCAAATTTAACCTACTATAAGTTTTCTTCACAACCTCAGAGTACAGAGGTTGACAAGTGTCACTTGTCTTACAATTTCTATTACTTAGAGGTCCCTGCGTTACTGTCTTAACAATAATAGGGTCATAAATATTGAATGCCAACAATTTGGCAATAAGTCGTTTAGAAGAGAGGGGCACATGCATTGTGTCCCGAGTTAAAATAAAATTTCGAATAAATTTATTCGTGTCCAAAAAAAGTACTTGGTCTCTATGACCAAAGGTTAAATTGTACAGTAGCCGGTTTAATTTATCTATCCGGTCATTTTGTGAATCTGAAAGAGCTTTAGAATAGGGAAAAGCACAGAAAATAATTTTCCTTACTTACAAAGCTTTTATGGACTCATAATAATTTATTAAGTCATTTTGTTTTATTCCTGTGTATGTTAAAAAATGTAACACGTTATAATGGGGCGTGGTATAACATGTTACGTGTTACGTAACACGTAACACGTTAGCCGCGGCGAATGGATAACATCCCCCGCGTTCGCCTGCGGGGGGGGCGTAATGAAGTCATTCATTTTATGTTAGCGCTCGCCGGACGCACACGTCTCGCGATTCGGTGATGGCTTGGAAAAAAGAAAATACTTTGTTTTTCATACGATTATTTCGAGAAAGACAAGTGCTTTGGGATGCCTCATGTAGTAATAAAGCAGAAATAATAGGAATTTCAAAAGAACAAGTGAATACAAAGTGGATAAGCCTAAAGGGACAAAATAGCAGAATGCTTCGTCGGAACTCATTTTGTTTTTGTCACAAAAACTGTAACATAACAGAACTAGAAAGTCGCAGCAGACGGGCTGTTACGATAACCGTAACATGTTACATTTTTTGTAACACGCGTAACATGGAGCAGCGGACGCGGCTTTACGATAACCGTAACATGTTACATTTTTTGTAACACGCGTAACATGGAGCAGCAGACCCGGCTTAAGACCAGCCAGCCATTAATCTTGCAAGCCTCCACTAATCCGGACTTGGCCCCCGTGGTGGAGTATGGCCTATACCTTCCTCAGGGAAGAGACCCGTGCCCCTCGGTGGGGACATGATGGGTTGATGATGAGGTGCTGTAAAGATCTCTAATTTTTTGTACCATTTCAAATCTTCTGAGTGTTGTTATTGATTGTAATGGGTATTAATTTGGTTTAGAAGGAAAATATCAGACCTAACTGATATCTAAGTATCCCGAACTGAGACTCTGCCTTGAAAGCGTTGAACTAAATGTGTGGGAGCTAGAGATCGAACTCCTACACAGTAAGTACCTACTTATCTCCCTGAGAATAAATACTCAATAAATAACAACGCTCTAAGCGTTGCTAAGACTTGAAACACTAATTAAAATGAGTTTTCGGTAATAAGAAAGTTTTCCGTAATTAGGAATATTAATTGGTTCACATTATTTTTATACACCTACATAAACTCATGGCCATCATATTATTATAAACTACTGATAAAAACGCCGATGTTCTTTTGTTATTACCTTTTCTAGGGGATAAGAAAGAATATTCTTTATTGCACACAAGAAACAAGGGACAAATAAAAGTTACAAATTAAAAAAAAGTGTAATGGACGGTCTTGTCATGACATACGGTGCCGAAACGTGGACACTCACGGTAGAGCTGGTCATCAAATTTAAAGTCGCTCAGCGTGCTATGGAAAGGGCTATGCTCGGGGTTTCTCTGAAAGATCGAATTCGAAACGAAGTGATCAGACAGAGAATCGTGACAGAGAACCAAAGTCGCCAACATAGCCCACCGATTTAGCATGCTGAAGTGGCAATGGGCCGGCCATATCACCCGAAAAACTGATTACCCATAGAGTAGACGAGTTCTTGAATGTAGACCGCGGATCGGTAAACGTAGTGTAGGATGTCCTCAGACTCGGTGGAGCGATGATCTTCGCAAGGCGGCTGGCAAGAACTGGAGGAGAATAGCCGAGAACCGTGCTCAATGGGAGAGGCCTATGCCCAGCAGTGGACAAGCATAGGCCGATGATGATGATGATGAGGACGGTTCCACCTTAAAATCTTATTCTCCTAATTGAATAATACCCACGTACGATAACTTTATTTGATAATAATCAAAGCGTGTAAATCCAGTGTTTCATCTAGAAAAAGTGCCATCTAGGTATAGGCAGAACTGATTTTTGTGGAGAGTGTGTAACGAATTTAATAAACTGGCGAAAATTGCCGATCTTGACATCTTTAACTCATCGGTTCATAATCTGAGGGTAAAAATTGGTGCAGATTTTTTCAGTTGTTAAGAGTAAATTTAATTTCTAGAATGTCGTATTAAGGTAGTTTTTAAGCTGTCATTTGTGTGCTTGCTTAAAGTGTTTTTTTTAAGTTGTTTCTAATAGTGGAGAATAGGCCTTCTGTATGTTTAAATGTTTAAATAATATGTTAATCGTAGTCATGTGCTGTTAGTCTTCCTAATATTAAATATGAAAATAATAAAATCCGAATAAAAGCTCAATAAATGTAACAACTGTTCCTTAGTAAACTCTCGTTTTTGACAGTGACGTAGGCAGAGACTTCTGAATGGAGAATTTACACTTAATAAATACTTAAATAACGTGCTGTCACGCTTTTTTCTAAAGAAATTTGAAGAGACAGCACTACAGTTCAGCAATTACTTAGCGGAATTCGCAATTCAAAAATCGACCCGTAGACGTTTTTGTAGGAAAAATTAATTACTTTGTCTCGAAGTACGACTGCATTTGCCAGTTCCAAGTAGGATCGTGGTGGGCAGCGAGTGGGTGTAAGTGACCGCTACTTGTTTATACTCGGCACAATGCAACGCTAACAATGTCTATGTTTTACCGATTTCAAAGTTTTCCTTATTGGAAAAGTTTATATTACTTTCAACTGTATATCCGGATTTAGTTCCTCTGTGCACGCCATAATGATATTATTATATACGAATAGGTACTAGCTGTTCCCGCCAATGTTTTTTTGCCACATCAGCCTACGAACTATTCTCAGAGCTCTCAAAATAAATATACCAGAAATAATGCACAATGTTCGGTAAAGCCTTTTTGGAGAAATTCGATAACACTGTGAGACGAGATTTTTAAATATCAGATATATCGTACTGTATGCTCTACGCCAATATTTCAGCACCGATAAATCTTTACATCCGATAAATGGACCTACATTTATTAAAATACTTCAAATTCAAATATATTATTTACAGTAAAAACAAAATGTTTATATACCTTATGAGCATCAAAGTTGTTAGTTTCCCAATTGATAGATTATGTGGAAAAGTAGTTAACAAAGTAACTCCACATTTATTATTTTGGAAACAGTTTTAGCTTAATTAACAAAGTTGCAAACTTAGAAATTTGAGATTGAGATGATTGTTACAATGAGAAATGTCCACTCTATTTTACGTTTAAGTTGTCCAGCATTATCTAACAAAAGGTGCAAGGTCCTTACTAACATAAAATACGTTTTACGAACCAAAAGAGAGTAAAATGTATTGGAAAACATTTCATCAACAACAAGACAGTTACAAAGTGTTAATAAAGGGCATTCCTACATCACGTTTTGGTGAAATATTTTTTTTATAGATAGGTAGGACTACTAATTTACAACTGTTCTCTAAAGGAAAACATTAAACGTAAATTTTAAAACTTTAAGGGAAATATTCGCATCGGACTCGTGTCTCCCCTGGTAGACCCCCTGGGGGAGACATTAGGATTTTTCAGTCCTGATGTCTCCCCTTGCTTGGGAAGACATCGGTACTAGGTTGAGGATAGAGATAGGTTAGACTGCTAATTTATAACTGTTGTCGAAAGGAAAACATTAAACGTTAATTTTAAAACTTTAAGGGAAATATTCGCGTCGGACACGTGTCTCCCCTGGTAGACCCCCTGGGGGAGACATTAGAATTTTCCAGTCGTGATGTCTCCCCTTGCTGGGAGAGACATCGGCACTAGGTTGAGGATAGAGGTTAAAGCGCATCCATACCTACTCATAGTACTCATCATGATGAAGCTCTATGAATCTGAACAAAATCTGGTCGAACTAGTTCAGCAGAATTGCAAATAAGTGAATGACATGAGTATATATAAATAAATTTAAATCTGGCTACACTATATTAAGTATATTGTACATACCTATGCTTAGACCTAGGTTAGACTGCTAAAAGGAAAACATTAAACGTAAATTTTAAAACAGGGAAATATTTAATCGTTCTTCGAGTGCATACGAATGTTTATTTGACTAGAGTGGTGCCACGATGTCGGTTGGGCCTCGTAGATACTTGTCAGGGACGATGTGTCTCCAGCATCCGGAAGCGCCAATGGGATGTGGTTACATTCAAGTTTATCCTGAAAGAAACACTTAAAATGAGATCTTCTAAGGAAGAATTAAAAACCATTGTTATGGTCAGGCGATCCCCCCACCAAAAGTTCGATAGGTGAACTAAATTTTCGTATTCGAGTGCCTCGACCAAATAATATTTTTAAATAAATACTAGCTGACCCGACAAACGGTATTTAGCCATATATTTTTTTTCACTTAACTAGGTCTATGAAAAATAGATAACAACCTATTCTCAGACCTACCGAATATACATAGAAAATTACACCAACATTGGTATAGCCGTTTAAGAGGAGTATGCGCACTAACACGGTGACGGTGACACGAGAATTTTATATATTAGATTGTATTTTTACCGATTTTCATAAGGGGGTTCTTAATTCGACACGTAGGTATATTCCCTTTTTTTGACCATGTTGTTACATTACTTCGTCAAATCCTAACAGATATCGACAATTACTTTTTTGTTTGATTTGATATAGCGGCTCGTTTGTTGCATTTTAATTTGGTGTAGATCTGATATAGACTTTCAGAGATAGACAACGAAACTCTTCAATGGACAGCAGAAAATAAGGTCTATTGGCGCCAATCCTTAAGTAATCACTCTAATCACACTATCACACTATCACACTATCACACTAATCACACTATCACACTAATATTGTAAAGGCGAAAGTTTGCGAGAGTGTATGTTTGTTACTTCTTCACGTCTAAACGGCTAGAGCGATTTTAATAAACTTTTGGTATGGAGTTAGCTGACACCCTGTATAAACACATAGGCTACGTTTTAATGCGGTAAAATATCTAGTACCCTTGGGAAAATCGATGAACTGCGGGTAACACCGCGGGGCACAGCTAGTATTACATATTTCACAAAATAAACCGTAAATAGTCTTAGGGTAAGTTGGCGGATTATTCACAAAAAGTGGAATATTTTTTCTTCATAAAAAAATTCAAACCGCTTCAGGTCACTACACCGCTAAAAACGTAGAAATAATGCAATACGTAGACATGTAGGTACTATTGCAGAAGTATATTTTGGAGTCGGTGCCATGTTCCTGACTAGCACATACACTTTTGGGTATGCATAGATAAGAGATAAAATATATTTATTTTAACTTGGCTCTCTAAATTGAGATACACCGCTATAGAAAATTAAGAATGTTTTACTCACATCAAGCATTATACACCGGTGAACACATTTCCGATGGAGTTCAGCTTCATTGAAACTTTGTCTTCGTTTTCTATCTTCTCTTTCTAAAGGACCGTAGCTTTTACTACATTGAAATAGACCCCGAATATTCTATAAGCCAATAAATAAGTAAATAAGTGGAACATTGATTAGTAAAGGAGTCAACATTGAAACTTCAAAAAGGTGGCCTAATACCTTCCTCAGGGAAGAGACCCGTGCCCCTCGGTGGGGGACATACCTAATGGGTTGATGATGATGATGATGCAGTTGTCATTGTTATACAATGCATTAGCAGAATATAAGCCCTGGTTGTTGTCTGCCAACGCCTTTTCATGTCAAGATTACTCTGACTTTTTTTTTGCTATTTTCGTGTCCCAGTGTCAAAAAACTAGCCTGGGAATTAGTGGCACTTCTTGAATGAGAACCCGGCACTTTGTGATTAAGAGGATCCACTAAGTAAAACTAGCGCCACCAAAAAACAACATATATTTTTTAAATATCTAAGTTGCAAAGTGTCTGTACAATCTCTAAATCATGTTAATAGTTATTTTTAGAACCCATGCCAAAAATCTTAGGGACAATTTGAAGGGAAAAACCGGATAGAATTAATGCCAAAAGTGGCTGTTTTGGCATAAATGCTATTCCAGATTCGTGATCCTAACCTAACCTAGGAAATACCTAACTGTCTACATGATTGAGAGATTGTTTGCAAATTCGAGCAGTAAATTAAGATTAGCTTTTTTTCTCGGTGGCGATGAACCCCCTTAAGTAAAACCGCGTCGCATAGAGTGGTTTCTTGGGTGATTCTAAGCGGATTTAGACAGAGTGCTATACGGAACCATAGCGCGGGTAGATGAAGGGAGAAGTGGAAGTTGGTTTCCGTCTCGCACGTATGACGCTCGCTTTCGGCAAACACCAACGACGAATACATTTTTTAATAAAAAAAACAATTAGCTATTATGGAGCCTTATACCAACGTTCTACTGCAGGGTATATGACTTTTCTCAAGGACAGAAACTTCTGAACTTAATTACAACCCGCGACCTCCGATTTCAAAAAAACCAAAATATAAAAAAAAAATGTTGGCAAATAATGTTTTATTATTTTACTTTGAGAGGGGTATGGGTAGAAATAATATATTCAGAAAGCCTTATAATACACAATTGGAATTTTTTTATAAACAAAAACATAGCCCTACTTAGTACGATCACCATTTATATTAAGTACTATTTGGTTAAGGTGAAACTAGCGGAAGATCGCAATGAGTGGAGACGTCCTACCACCGAAGGACTAGCTACACACAACCAAGCCTGGTTCCGGCATCTGGCTGATAAACTCGAGAAAAGGCACGCACATGAGCCTGTAGCAGCATCAGCATTCGTCTGATCAAGAGCCTGCCTACGCGTGCGATGTATGTGAATGGCGAGTCCTCTTTCGAATAGGTACTTTTAATAGTCAAAAGTGCTGGATAAATCATCTGCAGAGATACAAAGGCCAGTGACGATGATATGGTAATTTGATGACGGTAAGTAAGGTACTTAACCAGCTGAACCATTAGAGCAACTGTGAAATATTTTTTGCTAAGCACCACCAATTTACTCAACAATTTATAAACCAAAGTCGCAAAATGTTGAAAAATAATACAGTCAGCAAAATAAAGAATTATAAGATTTAGAAGTTTTTTTTTTAGATTAATTAAAATCAAACTTAAAACTCAAAAGATTCAAGAATAAACCTTACAAAATCAATATATGAATCAATCAGGTATAGATGTTAATAAACTTTAAAACCTAATATAATAAGCAGCATCATCAATTTGGTGTGATAACTTTTTCTCTGACCGTAGTTTTTTTTAAATCTGTAAATGGAGTCTGTAATATTCAGGAAATCAGAGGCAGTATGCAAAGAATATTTCACAGTGAATTGTCACAGCTAGCTCTCCTTATTAACCCTTCTCAAATTACCGCCCTGTAAATTACATGGACATGAAGAAGAAGAAAGAAGAAATAAATTTGTTAATTTTATCGCCACACAGACCTGTGTTACCTGTGTGAAAAAATCGACAAGGCAAAACACAAAAAAGAAGTGGACACGGGCCGGTAAAACGGCCTCAGGCTCAGTATTTGCTGCAGGGTTATTGTATTACCCAACAGCACTGATTTTCTGCCAGGGCCTGGTCTAGTGACCCACTGAGCGACCGTTCGGGGCAGACAAATGGCGGCGGAAGCAAACGCCCCTCCCCTACGGTTCGGTTCCGGCTACCTACTGGTCTAATCCCCGGTTTATCGAACGCTAACAGTCTGTGTTTTTTGCTTTGCCCGTAGTACCTATTGGAAAGATAAAAAAATAGTTATAGACAATTAGATATTATAGTATAGCTCCTAGTTAGTTTAGGCACCTAGATGTAGTTTAGTTCACTAAGAAAGCGTGTGAGATACTAAAAGAGCCGTTCAAATTTATACTGTTTAGGCGGGGACGAACTATTTATATTGTAAAAACTGAAAGGCACGGACCCCGCGTCTGTGGAAAGTAGAAGTACATATAAAAATAATAATAAAAACAGTCTGTTAATCTACTGTCAAATTGTTTTTTATGCACATCTGACAGCTGTTACCAAGATACTGTTAGCGTTCGAAAAACTGGGGGTGACATATCTCCTCAGATTTATTGAAAGAAATATTGTGCTGAAATTCTGAAAATTATTACACTAGCGTTAATTTATAGAATCAGTGTCACTTATATCGACTGACCATCTTGAAAGCCCGAGGTTTGATTTTGGGCTTGATTTAAAACTTGGAAAGAATTCAGAGCATACGTACATTTTTCATCAGAAACTTTATCACAGTTCCTATATGAGCAAGTCCGACAACTGCAGCAATAAAAGATTGCCACACAAAAGATCCATATGCAATTTCATTGGTGTCAAGTGTGGAGATTATTATAGAGAATTCATTAAAGTAGAACGCCTGAAAAACAATAACAATAATGTAAACACTCAAGGACCCACAAAGGATTTACCCACTGTTCCACATGCACCAAAAAGTAGCACTAAATAGTCTTCACGATACTATAGTGTAAATATTTTTCATATTTACATTATGAAAAATATTAAGCCCGTCAATAGGGATCCTGCAGCAAGACGATTTTGAATGAATTGCAAATAGGACATATTGGGCGATAACACTAACGATATATTATTATTAGGTATACCACCTACTAATATCTATCAGTCAGGATATAATAATATTACTTGGATTGATCTGCAGGACGTGGAAAAATATTAATCCTCACTTTTATGATTCTACGATCTCTTAAAAATAAAATCGTAACCTAATCACAATAAAATAAAATTAGTATTTGCTCGAGGTGCTTCTACATATACACACACACTACAACACACCCCCACACACGTACATACATACACTCATCAAGTACGCATGCATCTTATTTATTCTATTAATTTACTTACTTAAAACCCATAAGAACTAATATTTTAAATATAATTTATTTTCCTGTTCAACTCAAGACTTTGAGAAACAATAAAGATTATAAATAATTATAAATAAAAAAAAAAGAAAATAAATAAAAACATTGTAAGTTTTGTAAGGGCCTGGAGATCTGTCACACAGGATCTTTCCTAATATGGACTCCAGCCTCTCACATAGGATTAAGTCATTCAGTCTAGATTATTCCAATTGAGGGGTATAAAAGCAAACTCAACTCTGTCCACTTTTTGAACATTTTAACCTGTGAATGTAGTTTAGTTTGTACCTGCGTATATTCGAATGTTATAAGCATTTTAAACCAGCTTTTGAATATCTTAGATTTTATTTTAATTCCTTAAATAAACAAACTTTTTCTATGACCCCTGTTGACTAAAAAAAAACGAATTTCGCTTATTTATAACTCAGTTTGACACTACATGGACAGAGTCGGCTTTGCTTTTACACCCCTCAATTGTTCATATTATTTGTAGTGTTTTTGATGCAGTAGGCTGCTCCAGGTAAGCCTGCCGATAAATGTGAGACTTAAAGAGCCCCGGTGCACATTTAAAAATTAAAGGATTCGTCAATGCATACTATGCATAGACTTTTCTTGCGAGGTTCACACAAAAATAGTTAGAAAATCTAAGTCATTAGACATCAAACATGCAGGATTTACTTTCATTTGTAAAGTTGTAACCCCTAATGTCCCATGCTTTTAATGTTTTTGCATTTTCGTATTAAGTGCAACAAACTACAAGAAAATCTGCTCAGTCCGCTCTACACGGCGAGGCGGTCGCCGCAGCACTGACAATTTTTAAGAATTCGGCTGGAATGCGCGCCGCACACGCGCAGTTGCACACTACCGTAGTGTCAATGTCGGGTGCAAGAAGTCAATGTAGGGTGCAAGAAATGCTTACTATGCACGATTTGAAACTGCTTACCTCCACCCATAATGATTTAGGTATATTTCCACCCAAACTCGAAAGTTGTGCCCGCCACAGGGTTCAAGGTGGTAAGTACCTACGAATAGTCCCTGATAACAATATGAAAAAAGAAATGAAACTAAACTCACAAAAAGTAATACAGGTAGTATAGCCCAACATAAGGTCCAGAACTTTGTGGGCTTGAAGCCAAGCCAAAAATGTATGTCCGTAGAGAACTTATTTACTCCATACACCCAAAACACAAATATAGCTTTCAATCCGCCAAGATAAACATACATCAAGTGAGAGCCTGATATCAAGCCTAGCCATGCATTCATCGATACAACCTGCAACAAAATACGTTTATTAATTGTCCGCATCGCACCTGGGCAGTTTGATAAACCTATGATTTTTAAACAAAAACCAATTGTTTGCGACTTGTAAACAGTTTTGTGAGTACTGTTAAATGGTCGTGGAAGATGTCAGTTTACGCATAAAGCCTCTCGATAGGGAGTACTTGGCCTTTTGGACTTTGCTTGTTTAAAAGTTTTAAAACACCACTCCCGTAGCTGTCATGTAAATAAATATCCTCGGTTGAAACTATTATTTTTATCAGTTTCAAGCAGGGCATACTTGGTATTCAGAATTACCAAACGGTATTCGTTGAAGGTCGGCGGCGAAAATTCATGAAAATTCAGAAAAAAAAACCACAACTCCGAAACTATGAAAAATCGCGGAACATACATGGGGGTGATTCGGATACCCCATGACGAGAGGGACCTAATTTTTTTTTTTTTTGACGTCAATCCCCCGGCCACCCTGTATACCTCTAAAACTCACTACACGGTTGTGACCGGGGGACTGCAACTCCAAGCTAGGCAAGCGAAGCTGGATTGGATGTGGAGAAATTTGGTGTCGGTCAAAAGAACGATAGGGGCCATCTACTGGATGCCTTCTTGGAAAGAAAAAGCCTCTTTATGATGAACTCTTTGTCCAGGAAGCAGAATGCAGGTAGTGGACCTGGATGAGTCCAGACAGCATCACAAAAAACGGCATATATTCAACGATGTTTCTGTTATCGACGCAGTTAAAACAGACAGCAGTCACCGTATGGTACAGTCGACAGCACGTCAATATTCACATTTCTGTTGCAAAGTCACCCGTAACGCAACGGAGTAGAAAGAATGCATGGGTGTATACCATGATGTGCTGTCGACTGTACGAGGGGAGTTGAATATCAACATCATAGTTGAGTGCGTAAAACTGATGAAGCCTTCGCTTTGACCAGTGCCGACCCAAATCTAAAGCCCCGAGGGCTTTCAAATCGAGCTTCAAAACCGCTACGAAGGAGTAATAACTTAAAATATAATACTTGTTATATGTTAGCCATATTCATTTAAAACGAACTGTAAAATAAATATGTTAAGTTCTTTTGATGACAATAAACAATTTCATTATTATTATTGTTAGAGGATTGGAAAAGAGAAAACTATAAGTTTGTACTGTTTCCATCGGTCTCTTGGTTACTAAGTACTGAAAATATATTGCAACACTTGCGTTGCCAATCGATTTCTGGCTTTCTTAATCCAATATGCTAAGAGGACACGAAGCAGGAACAGCAATAATAAAAGTAAATTCCCAGTTTCAGAAATTACGATCACATAAAAACAAATTCGACTTGATGCAACTTTGAAAATTTGCTTTGGCCTTTTGGCCTTGATGATTAGCTTTGGCCTCGTCTTATCCAACAGAAAGACCTAAGGTAATCCAAAATACACATAAATGGAAAATTTCTATGCACATCATACTGCTGCGTGAAGATTCGTTGGCATATGTGAAATCTGCAGTGAAGGACAACAAGACGAACTTGAAGACTCTGGCAAAAATATGTTTGTCGGTGGATACCTCGGCAATTTCTAATTTGGGGAATGCGAAATGTGCATTAAAAGCCTGGAACAACTTACAAGCTTTTGAAGATAAAGCTCTATGCAGACCGTTGAATCTGTTGAGAAATGTAAGTGTAAGAACATTGAAACCTAAGTAGGTTTGAATAAGTTCATGATTACGGAAACAATCCCACAGTTGACAAAATAAAAACTTTAATACATAAATACATACCGTATTGAATTTATTGTAATTCTAGTGTATTTAATGAAACCACTCAAGTATGAGTCGTTCATCTGCTAAAGACCTTCATTTGAATAAAAGAACACAGCCATGTTATGTGCGCTCAATACATACGTAAGACGAAAACGATATTAAAATAAACTTGTAATACTTACTATATATAATGGGATCGACAATAAATAACTCGCTACGCATAACATTCCAACAATATATATTTTCTTTATGAAACGGAATTCGCTATGCAATACTTTAGCCATCGTCATTGTAACCAACGCCTAAAAATAAAAGAAAATATTGTGATTGTCACTGATTGCAAGCAAGAAAATCATGTAAAAATCGTCAAAAAAGGACGCGGCCAAGTTTGTTTTCATGAACTACATCAATATTGCAGACATGTTTTGTCTAAAAATGGTTCAAGCAATTGGCGATGCAAATTGTTCAGCGTCCAAATGTGTGGCTCCGTGACTAGATCTACGATATCTAACTATAATTATTGTAGTTACTACTTTGAATTACGCGTTTCAATTTCATGGTTAAGTGTAGATCAACCTATACATTTTTGTTACAAAGTCGTCTGAAACGTAATTAAGTAGAGTGCATGAGCGTAAATGTTGACGTTGTATTGACTATACTAGCGAGTTGCATTTTTGGATGCATTTTTTTTCGAAGAGCAACTCCGAACTAGAAGTATGTTCTTCTGTAAGGAATATTGGAAACAAAGTAATAGGCTCCCATTAAAAACCAGACTTATAAGATTGAACTCCATAGTAGCAGCGTATGAGAGTGAAAGTGGGTGAACTTCATTCCTAAATCAAAGTTTTCCTACACACGCAGTATAAGGTAGTAGGATCTCATGAGTGCACAGAAATGAGACGTTTTGCTTAGTTAATTTATAGACCAGTTCCACGTTTCTATGTGAGCCTAGTACTTTTTGCGGCTCGTACAGAAACATACTATTCCTAAAATTAGTAAGCTTCGCGGTAGATGCACTCGAAAAATTGTACGGCTGTAACTTGCATTAGTTATCTTAAACTAGTAAATTTGAATCAAATCTAATGAGAAACCAAAGTTTTAGTATTCGCAGTAGTTCCATCATTTACGTTTTATACGCATGGAGAGAACTAGTGCGAAAATAAATTCAGAGTGGAACTAAGCAGTGAACTACGTACTACTGAGAATAATAGGTCTTTTTCAGGCCTCGTCGAGCACTTACCAGGTAAGCAAACATGCTGATGACAAAATTTATATAAATGTATATCATGTAGAATTTCTGTGTGTTTGCGAACTCTGTGCTGAGAGGCAGTATACAAAACCCGAAATAATGCCACGATTTTGACTCCTCATAATCATCCACAATACACCTTAAAATATTCGCGTAAAGAAATTTAACTATATACGACGTGGCGAATGATAATATCGTGTAAATAATTGCAAACACGAGGACTGCATTATCGACCATCGTCAACGGTGACATTTTCCCAAAATCGTAGATACCAACTGAGCCGATGTTAAATATTTTACACACCAATGTTATTGATGGAAACTGAAAAGATAATAAAGTATTAAATAAAGTCCCCGAAGGAGCGGTGGAAGCCCAGTAGGTAGAGCAATGGACTCGGAAACGAGAGACCCAGGTTCGATGCACCTAGCCTAGTCCAGATTGGGCACCTATTGATATTTTTAGCAGAATAAATACATTTGAATTCACTAACAGCACCTGCCAAAAATATCAATAGGTGCGTAATATGGACTAGGCCAGGTGCTATTTGTGCAAGTGCTATTTAGACGGGTGCGCAAACTCGACTACCTCATGTGCTCTAAGACTTTGTTTTCTAAGTTATGTACGTTTGTGAAGTTCTAGTAGCAATACCATTCGCGAACCGTGAAGGAAAACATCGTGAAGAAAGTGTCTAAGACTTAAAATTGCCAATCTGCGGTGGGGACGTGTGGTCATTAATCGCATACTCTCTCTCTGAGAGAAGGCCGGTGCCCTATATTGGGACGTTGGCTGCTCACGAAATAAATTTCCCGGAATATTTTAGAACCACGTGACAATTAGCCGGACAGTAGACTACTCGTTTGCTCAACTACTTTTAGCAGCGGATACAATTTAATCGCGCAGAAATAAATGGGATGACCGCCTAAGCCCACGTAAATATAATTTGCTCGTATTAAAACCGCCGATTTCTAATAAATAGTATGGAGATCGTGTTACACCCTGTATGTTACTGTACGGTCTAAAGACGATTGACAGTATCACGGATGCCACTACTTCATTTACTGCGGTGGTAAATATAGATACGTTTGCTATTAAATTAATTATGTATTATAATATATTTTGCTCAAAATTCGTCTACTATTCGTACCTAAATAGGTACCCAATCACAATGTTCGCCGGTTCTCTATTGAACTCTACTGAAGCTGGAGCTTACATGACCATCTTCAAAATCGGAGCGGTATTATACATTATATGAAGACAATTTGAATATGTGGAGTCAGTCAACAAGAATAATGCAGTATGTATTCATATACTTTAACACTAAAATAGCATCTCCATGAAGCAGTATATCCTATTTAGAATATTTAAAGTACTTTCCCTTAGTCTTCCATAAGCGTGGGATGGCACTCAAAATCAGAATATTTGAGCGTTTTTGCCGAGAACAAGTTTTTTACTTTCTCTGTTAAAGTAAAACTTTTACTCTTAATACTTTCTCTCTTCTCTATATTTTATAGAAATCAATATTGCCTTTGAGACTTTTTGAGGAAAGTCATGCGAACACGAGTTTTGCGAAAATTTTGAGAATTGTACATTTTGCATTTTTTCATGCAATTTTGATGATGGATTATTTTAAGAAATGTTTGCATTTTTTGATGATGCACGACATTATTCAAACAGTATACTTTGCTAAGAATCAGTAGTTTTTATGCTGGAATTAGGTCTCTTATTATTTGGTCTACAGTTTCACAAAATATAGGTAGTTCAATTGTTTTTATTCAAGAATATTCTGAATTAAGAATTTCTCTAAGTAAGCAGCAAACAGGAAGACTTAATCTGCCTCTCAAACTCAAAAAAGAACGAAACAAAATGATACTGATGAATTTACTAAGGGAAAGTTTAGTTTCATTTTTTCGATTCTTTTATTTGAGTTTAAATAGAATGAAAGAAAATGATAACAAATTATTGACTCACGTAGGATAACGGCGGTGATAAACTCAACATCTCACTAAGTTGTTTTCGGGCATTGAATGTCTCGGAAAATGTCAATATTAGAAATGCCACTATTGTCGATATTAATCGCCACATAAAGGCAAATTTAAAAAGCTGAAAGTCATAATTGTTGGCTTGGGTTTTAATATATAATTAAATAAACTTATAAAGTTATAACTGTAATCACCACTCGTAAACAAAATGAATGCGTTACCCGTAAATGGGTATATTTGATACATTGTGCTCAAAAGACATTTTTTTAGCGGATTAAGCGTCTATATCGCATCTAAAAGCGAAATGGTAAAAAATATTTATAAAATAGCAACACCGCTATTCTTATTTTTCAATTGAAAGTGTATATCAGCTGTAAAAGCGTAAAAAAGTAAAAAAAACAGCTCTATCTCTATATAAACTCTTTAGACCCTTTTACGGGCAACACATACAATTATTGCCCACGTCACTTAAAAAAATATAATATTTGCTTACCTTTAAAAGGTTTGCTTCAGTAGCAGTTGACAAAATTAAGATTATTGTCCATATAAAGCCAATGAGAAAAATTTTATCAGAAAGAACCAAGTTGTTGTAGTCAAAGCCAGACGCGAAATAGTTTCTGCAAACATAAGTAATATGTTACACCTTTTTGCCTACAGCAATTAAGTACTGGTAATATAGCCATTAAAAAAACCATGAATGACGAGCAAAGCCAGGGGTTGGTGAAATAGAGAAGTCAACTAAAGTCTGTTTTTTAATTTATTGCAAAAAAAAAACTGTTACGTTGACATATCAATATCAAGCCAAAGGCCGTAGACAGAGAATAGAATAGACTAGGCCCGCGCGTATACCTTTGAGATGGAAATAGAAGTAGGTATTTTTTGAGAGTTGCCAGCATAACACATAATTCCCGAAGTATGTTTTGCATATTAACAACTCGCAAACAGAAAATCGGGAAATAAATAACTCAACAGATGCAAACATTTTTATTAAATTATAAACTAACAAGATTCTGCATACATAACACATTATTGCAAATATCTGTTAAATGCCATTATTATCAATGTTCTTTAAACAAATTAAGTTTTGTATAACAGTTTCTTATCCTTTCTCCATAGTTGACTATTTTTTTGGAGCATGATGCATGACGTATTTAGTTTTTTTTTTACATATATTTAATCAAAAGTGGATAGTGGCTGTCAAGAAAGGAATGTTCGGCGAAGTGATCTGATATATCTGTAAACAAATTTAGACAGACACACTTTTTCAAGCACTTTTGTAAAAGACTAAGGTGATAATTTTTCTGGCCAATGGTTTTGGATCTGCGGTACATTTCAACTAATCCGCAAATAGTTATTACGGGTTTAGTGATATAATGAAGGCCCCCTTTATCTTTTTTCATCTACAGGCTTTTGTACGCCATCGAACTTACAAAAGCAGACAAGCAAGTGTGAAATTTAATTTGTGATTCCATGTTCCATACAACATTCTGTCGGCAAAGTAAGATCAGCTCTTTAGCTTTAGACATGATCCAATTTCTTTATCAATTTGTTTTTGTGTGGAGAGACATCCACCTGTAAACAAATTGTACTTGTGTTTAGCACAACTTAGTCCACCTGTTAATTATTTCACCACATCATGTGTAGGTACATTTATTACTGTGCGTCTGTGAGAGACATGTTATTCTAAATGAAACTTTCTACGCTTATAAGTAAGATATTATAACAGTAGACCGTTTTATTTGTAATGAAATGTCTGTCATATACGCACAGCAATGTCGCCGTCTGTCGCCAGATACAACGTGGAGGACATCAACATCACCAGATATGGTAGACCTACTGACCGGCGTTGTTGACTCTAGGTATATTCTGATTTTTCAGGCTGTCCATCCTAGGAATATCAGTACCACTTTTACTAGTACTCGCAACCGCAAGCATTGGAAAATACGTTGATGTAGCCTCATGAAGTCTGGAAGGAACACAAAAACTGCGTTTAAAAAAACCATTTAAAGTATATTATAGTTAAGTACCTTGACTATGCAATTACTAAAGATTGAATAAATAACAGACCCAGGACTAAGACTTAATTTTAAATGATGCCCTTAGTAATAATGCATTGAGCGGTCAACTCGCGAATAGATTTGTGAGGTAAACTAAAACATAACAATGTACGAATATATTAAATCACTGAAATATTCTACATACCCATAACTCATTTTATTTTAGGGAGTCCTCGCAGGCAAGTTCCGTAAAGGAAGCTTCCGTCAGAAAAGTCAATGTTTTTGTTTGTTTGTTTTTCAAAGACAATGGGGCTCGAAATGACGGGAACAAACACGGGTATACTTTGTCGGTTGTCAGTCTAAGTGACCCGTGGCTTCCATGTAGCCTGATCAGATCGGTATGTACCTGTAAAAAATTTGTTGTACAATGTAATCATTATTTGGTACGTTTGGGACTCGTCAAAACGTGGGCCAAGTCCTAGTGGTTGATTCCTCTGCTTACCCACCAGGGGATATCAGGCGTGAGTTTTATTTCATATTCAGCCGTCTTTGCCAACAGGATTTTTTATATCATTAGTCTGGTAACCCTAAAGTAGTTAGATTGCGAACCTACATAATTTAGACGGGTAACACCAAAACAATCAAATTCTCGATTTTGTTTTCACGACTAATTTAGGGGTAATGGTGGGCAGTAGATGCATTTTATGTGCGTTTGATTCCTTTGCATAGTCTTCCACATCATAAAAACAGCTATAGGATAAAAATTAAGGGCACTTACGAATATAACCTCTAAGTTGGCGTCTTTTCGCTCAATGCGGCTTCCACAGCCTAAAATGCTGTAAATCTCCATTGTATCACTTTCGTTCAACTGCACCGAAACATAAAAACTACAATCCTATGGAGAAAAACACGAATATCTGCCGAAAATCAATGTGAAACTAGATAAATCCCAGATTTGACGTAAGTTTGTCTGCCATCACATCGAGCTGTGGCAAACAAACAAAAACGCATACGCGAGTAAGGGACAGAAGATCATTACTGTTTCTCGCTTACACTTTACAAGACTCGTATTAGGTTATCTCTTTCTTATTTTTTTTGTCTATGGTTATGTCTCGTCTATCTATTCTCTGTCTACGCCAAAGGCGGTCAATGTCTGAGTGTTGCTAGTACGTAAAAACCAAATAACCCCATTTAACATTATGTGTGCTACGTAGGTGTTTTTAGACTGCTCTTATGAGTAATTAAATTTTAATGTCTTTGACGTGATAAGGAGTTTGGTCAAATGATTCGTCCAACGGTAAAAAAAATCTACCGAGTAAACCTATATATTTTATAGCGGTATCAACACGTAAATTTTTTTGCATTGAATTTAAAAAATAACTTTAGATTGATCAACGAAGAATAGAGAAAATCACGCCATTAAGCAGTCAGTCGACCTTTTTTTTTAAATAACGGAAAAAAGTTAGCTGCAATACTTTAGCTGGTTATAAATTAATAAATTATAAATTCATCAACATATTGTAAACTTTTAGTCCGGATCTACTTACGGGTGTCGTGTTATCGGACGACTCTGACCAGGTTTCGCTCAATCAATATATTATAAATTAATCAATTATACCATTACCATAGATATTAATTGTCACTTTATAAACAGTTGAAAGAGAAAACATGATCAACCAGATTCTTATTTCTTTGCGGGAGCATTTTTTTTTAAATGTTGGTGTCATGTTTATGGATTCCATGGATTGCACGCAGGCACGTGTATAGGGAAACCTTTTAGATTGCCCCAACCGCCTGCACTCTACATTGTCAATGCGGCAGAGGTAGGAATGTTTTATTTATACCGTAACAACAGAAATACAAGTATTAAACCGGTGTAGCTGATACTTTGTCCGTAAAATGTCCAGATCTGAATAAATACGTAATAATTACGATAAAGAAGTAATAACCATTTTGTCTATTCCATATTTTGGACTCCAGCAACCTAACTGAACTATCCTATTTAAAACACGAACTTCTGATAACTAATCTTGTGTTCGAAAGAGGCCTCTAGGAACTAGGAACGAAAATCTAATCAAATAACAATTATTTAATTATTGAAATTTTACCGACCGCGTTAGATCAGTTGTTCATTACATCTAAACCAATAGAAATCAAATAAACGTATAACTCGCCTTTTCTATATATCGAGATTTTAAAATATATGTAGGTAAGTGTGTCGTTTAGATGTTCATTACATTGAAATGTAATTTGCAATATAGGTAGGTAAAGTATGTCAATCGAATTCGTAAATTGGTTAAGTACATATTTTACTTGTTTAAACTACCCTTATGCGATGCAGTACCATAAACCATCGGAGAGTTAATGCTATATTGATATGAATTAGGTACATACCTCAAATGATAACTGCGAATTCATTTGCTAAACCTGAATTAAACACACATCAAAGAGTGGAATGGTGCTAAAACCGCAGAAGAGTTGTTGAGACCGCACCAAAATTAGGAATCTCTAATCAGTTGTATTTATGGAGACTGCCACAAAAATATACCTGAATGCTGTCGACCGCACTTGCCGTAAAGTAAGGAAGACTTTATTGCCACCAACGATAAAGTGGTTGAAAGAATTGGGTTAAAATAAATGAACAAAAAGATCCGACACATTTTTACAAGTTAAGATTAGCTTAATAATTGATAAGTAACTAGCGAGGTAACAATTTATAGTCTCATTGACACTTTCTATAAGATACCTATATAAAAACAGTGACCAATAAGATCAGCCTGCTATTAACAGTTGGCAGTAAAAGGTAGTGCTCAGCGTGGGCCGTCAGGCCGGCCTGCGTTCCAAACCCACTAACGGTGCTGATTTTCAGCACTCACCTAGGTGCGCCCTGAGCAATAAAATCAGAGAGCCTCTGACGTTGGTTGGCCAATAATATCAACATGATGTCATATCCAAACGCCCGCCCTAAGCGATTCTCTCGAATATTCCTCTCTGGATTTTGGAATGGCTAGTAACTGAACTTACATGTAGTTCAAGTGTGCAGACGTGTTAGTTAAAGGTATCTGTAGGCGTTTATTGCATTCTACAACGATCTCACTCGTAGGTACACAGTAAGTGATGTTTGTATTTTTCGGACATTTCGCCCACATTGGGATTGTCTGTAAGCTGCTCGCAAGGAAATGCATTGAATCCAACAGATTCATGGCGTGCTGGATAGACAAAAATAAATGGTTATTTAAAAAGTTGCGGTAAAACACAAACATTACGGTTCTAATAAGCATCATAAATACCATGAGAAGTTGTCTATTGGAAACTATTTACAAGGATAATAAAATTGTAAAATATTAAAAAGATGAGGTAATCAAATAAATAACTTCTATAAAAATGGGTACTTTTTATGCATTTGCCTGTATGCAAGTGTGGATTATAGTAATTAAGATACAATAACAGAAATATTGATTAGAATAATAAAATTATAACATACAATTGTTATCAGTAATCCGCTATTTATCAAAATACCGATTGTGATTCCTCGCATTAGAGGATTAAGGTTTTCACCAAAGTCTACTTTCCGCGTATATAGTCTAATGAATAAATCCATGACCATGTATGTCACACCGATCACGATTTCTATTAGTACGAAATCGTATATTCGCACTGAAATATAAAAAAAAACTCTGCTTTAAATCGCAAAGATACTCGAGATTGAATTAGTAGATTGAAAAGTACATCGTTAATGTATTTTCCATTTCAGCCACGCTTTTCCTAAGCAAACAAACCATTAGTAAATTAAAAATCGTTAAAATGCGGAGAAAAATTATGTCTGTCTATTAATTTACCGCCTTTAGATCCTCTGTTCTTTAATCAGGTCCATAGCAACGGATAGCGCGGTCAGTGGAACGCTTGCCTCACTTCTAGGTGGTCGTAGGATCGAGCCCCGCATGTACGATTGACTTTGTTTTCGTACATTTGTAATTTATAGCAATACTCCGTAATTGTAACTGCACACATTTTAGTTGCAAAGTCGCCCGTAACGCAACGGAATAGAGTGCATGGGTGTATAGGTTGATGTGATCTCGACTGTACAACTGCGAGTTACCGTGAGCACTGACTGAAAATCAGCGATGAGGGTCTACACCCTCAGCACAACGCTTTTGCAACACAGCAGCCTTTTGTGTCAACCTAGACGCACCGCAGACTACATCTATGATTTTGTTTAATTTTATATTTGTTTTTTTCTATTGCCTTGTATTATGTTACTTGTCTGTTTATTTTGTTTCTGTAATGTGTCTAGTTGGTATGATAAATGTTTTTTCTTCTTTTTCTAAAATACACTCGCTTCGCTCGGGACAACATTGTACTCGTATCACAAAACATAGCATCGCCTCAGCTCGCAGTGGGACGCCCCTGTAGCAGGTTATTTCGATAATGCGCAGTTAGATCCAGTAAGATAAAACAATGTTTGCTTTATGACATTTTTTTGCTGCTATTTTACGCTTTGCTTCAGCTTTGAGCGTCGAGTTCGATTGCAAATCCTTAAAACCTCAAGTGATTATTAGAATGGGTCTTTTTCTATATGCGACAACGATTTATTAAAGGGGGCGACTCTGTAAGAGCGCGTAAGGGGCGAGTTTAGCAAAGTAATATTTATATATAATACCTAATATGGCAAAATATACATAATATCTGAGAGAAAAAAACCATTTTGTTATCAAACGCAAGCTCTAATCGCGGGGTTTCGTGTATTGCACGTTTTAGGTAGATATTTTAGACAGGATGGAAAAATACTGAACAGCTCTGCCCTATGAAGCGCACAAAATATAGAAAAAGGGACCACCGACAGAAATAATGATATAAAATTTTAACGAATTTAAATTAAAATCACAACATAGAAATAAAACTTGCGTCAATTTAAAATAAAGTTGATGAATGTAATGAAAATAGAGATAATATAAATTTATGGAAAGCATGATTTGATTCCTCAAATGTCAAATTGTGTAAACAGTATCTGGAAAAATATAAATTTTTCCAGTAACATACATAATATTATATTAGAATGCCAATCAGTATTTGAGCTTAAACTGTCATCTACCAACAATTCTATAACGTATGCGTTTTATACCTATTCCAAGAAACAATTTGGTTTCAAAATTATTTGTACTTAAGGGACTTCACACACGACTGCTATAATATACATTACATCCCGGGAGGTATAGCTTTACATTATATTAAAGTATCACACACGGAACAGGTAACGTAATGTATATTTCGCTTCATTTCGTTGACATACGTCTCGACCGACACACGTTCCGGCTGCTAAGGCGTTATACAGGGTGTTATGGATCTGTCGACTTACTACTAGATTTAATAGATAGGTAGTTCATCAGAAGATGATTGAGATTTTGATGCGCGTATGCGTATGCGCGTATGCGATACATCTTCGTATCGCTCAGTACCTTTAAGGTACGAAGATGTAAGGATGTATATTATAGCTGTCGTGTGTGGTCTCCTGACGATTTCTATGGAAAGATGTAATGAGATATATCGTGCTATAATATACATCCTTACCTTATAGCCGTCGTGTGTGGAGTCCCTAATTCTCGCAATTCCTACGGTACCTATTTTATTATGCTGATCCAATCCGAAATACGCTTTTGTGTAACAGTGCAGTATTAACTTTGCAGACACAAACTCTACCTATGTCTCGCTGTGTGCAATTAATATCGACTGAGATTTGCGGGAACCGATTTTAGCATTCGATTTGACTTGATCTCGTCCTTCTTTTTTGATCACATTACTAATCCCTTCTTTTTGGTAGAGTAGGCTTGAAGCGTTAGAACGCCAGCTTCTCATTCGGAAGGTCGTAGGTTCCAAGCCCGGCTTTTACGGGTAGATCTCATTATTCCCATTACCCATTGCAGTGGTAATACTGAGACTGCACTTTTTTTTTTTTCAAATCAGTCTCACTATTCCCATTGAATTACGAAACGCCGAATGGTAAATAGCGAGACTTATGTTCTCCTACAAAATGTCTCATTATTCCCATTTGGAGAGGTTTTTTTAAACGTCGGGTGTAAAATAATATAACTATCCTACGGACAAAACAAATCTACGCAATATAAAATTTTATTTGGGCTTTTAGTAATTTACTGTATAGATATCAAAACAATAATTAAGGGGTCATAATATCGTGCGTTTTATTGGTCTCGAATAGTAGCGTTGTAAAAACGCAATGGGGATAGTGATACAAGTAGTATCACTATTACCATCAATGGGAAAGCTCAATGGGAATAGTGAGACTGACCCTCTTTTACCAATGACTTTGTTTTAATTCCAAGTTACGTGATTTGTTAAGTTATAGTAGCAATACCACTCGCTAAGTCTGAAGGAAAACATCCGCGGAAACCCTAGTGTCTAAGGTATTTACATAATCATTATCTTAGCGTTTGCTACGCACAATGGGTAAATATGAGGCTAAGTGCGGAAATATCAGGTCTAACTAGAGTATGGTAATTATACCATCATTTCAAGTTAGCAGGCTTAATTCAAAGGAAAGAAACTGTGATACGTGCGAACCAAACTAGGCCGCGGCTTAACTGTACCGTTAGCAAGAGGTAATAAAACTACAACTTAACAGGAGCTAGATTCTGTTAAGTCATTGTAGTACAATGACAACTGCACGGACATGACGATTTAGTTTCATTGCCGCTTTAGTTCCACGCGCGCACACATAGCACACCTGCTAGGCGTCAATGATACGAGAAAAGACGTCACGTGACCCGATCGTGTATCTGTCATTTTAGTGTAATGCACTAACAGAATCGAGTCCCAGTTGTCCAACGTTAGAAATTAGAATATAGAATTAGAATATCCTGGAATAGTAACGTAGGTAAGTAGTATCGGAATCCTATGCCAGCGAAATCGTGAAGCTATAAGTAATAATTGAGTAATAGGCAATTTACCGTTGTTAAAATCATACGCTTTAGAAAAGAGATCGAAAGTATGTGGTGATGACGACAAAACGTATGCCAGGCATACAAATCTTCGAATGCTTATCCATTTAAAATGGCTCTCACTGGCTTCCTGAAATTTAATAAAATGCCAGATAAGGTGTCAAAATTTGAGGTAAGCGTCCCGCGTTGAGTTTTGCCGATTGCCGTGTGGTTAGCTGTATAAGGTTGGCAATTTCAAGCGGGCAAGGAAACCAACCTTGGTTTAGTTCTGCAGAAGATGATTCAGCAAAGTCCTAGCCCTAGTGCAGGTCTAGTAAAAGTTAACAGATGCAGTTAGTAGGTACAACCGTCAAGTGCGTGTTGGGTCACGTGCATTGTAGGGTTCCGTAGGTGACCGTCAAAATGTATACACTTAGAAGAAGACTTATTTCGAATTGATATAAGGATTTCATTTTACTTTTCAACAGAATTGGTACGAAGTTTTCCTTAAGTTGGTCGAGTATTGGTCGATCTACTCTATTAATAATTTGCTGATTAAAGCTTAATATTTCATTAACATCATTTTTTTTTAATACACCCAGAATATTTTTGAACGACCAATTCAATGATACCCCGCATTATAGGGTCGGAAGAACGGACGGACCGACCGACAGTCGGACCGACTGACGGACAAACAGACAAAACAAACAAAAACGTAGAGATTGAACAGACTTTATCAACTGACTGACTTTACTTATCTGAGTTAAGGAGAAACGTCATGTTATTCAAATTATGTAATTTCACAAATCTCAAATAAGTTGGTACTACGGTTTCTTGTATTTTCTTTTTTGAATTTAAAATGTAGGTACATCATTCACTCTAAATCCGAAAAAAATACGAACTGTCTAAGTTTAACACCCAAATTGACTGAATACGAAAATGTAAATGTGATTGGGTCGAAACTGCCGGAGTTCTAGCGCTGAACCACATATTTTTACTCTATAGAATATAATGAAAATAGGAAGCGCGGTTTGTTCTGAATCAGAACGAAATGTAAAAACTGTTGTCATGGACGGCACGCTGAATTTCAAAAAATATATCGATTACGTTATGTAATAAGTTAGAAATGATTATCGTAATAATACGAACAATGTGTTTATTTATTTTTTTTATTTATTTATTTAGAGATCTATGGTGAACCAACAGCTATTACAATAAAATAGTATATAGTGTAGGGATACAGAAAGCCAATTACAGTGTTTTCTGAGCTACGCTTTCACATCAACACAAATCAGAAAAATGTTACATTTTATTTCGATTGATTCATTTTTCAGCGGCGTAAAGCTAACCAAAGGAACTTGTTAAAAAGTAATCACATAGAAGAACAATACAACTCTGTTGTGCATTATTCCTTTTCCGAATAAATCTTTACATTGAAATCAAGCAAGGACTGCAACAGATACAACATTTTAATTTTGTTAGCTTTACTTTTCAATCGCTGACCGGAAGGTTTCTTAACCGTCCAATCAGAACTCAAGATTTATTTAATCCTCAAACGAACTCATATCTTCGCGCAAATCGCAAGATATTTTTAGGTACTAATATGAAAAATGTAGACTGTAGGTATCGTTCCGCCAGACGGACAAAGAAAAAGCAAACTTGCATTCGCGGAGTAGTCGACAAAGTGGAGACGACAAGAAACCAAGCCTAATCGAACATTGAGCAAAATAGATAAGACGATAGATAAGACTAGACGACGGCTATGCTCTTACCAAGACTTTTTTTTTATTATTAGTTTTAAACTATTATTATTCACTGCATTACTACAAATATAATTTTTTACTTCGAATCTATTTGTAAAGCGTTTCTAAATGCACCTGAAAGAACAACAACAGACAACAGGAGTCGTCTTAAGGCATTTAACTGACATTTCCTTAAATTGATTACAGGAGTGATAACAAGACGAATGTTTAAGTATTGATGAGTGCATTCAACAAGCTGAAGAAAGTGAACGACCAAACTGCGCCAAAGGCAGAAATTGCCTCTCATTTCAATCTACATAATAGCTATCTGCCGAACGTTCAACAAACCAAGAAAAGGGTACCCGTCAGAGACGTGAAACTCGAAAAAGACTATAACTGGTACAACCCACAAAATAGTTCTACCCAATCCTTTAGTTTTTAAACTTACCAATCTTTCATTAAAGGACACGCTGGTACTAGTGTCTCGTCGTATGCTCATATTGAATTTCCGTGTTTCCTAAAACATCGAGGCAAAATTGATATTTTTTTAGACATCAATTCACTCTATAATCTATGATTTCACTATGAAAAAAAAATGACAGATTGAGTTTATATTTCGAACTGGCCTTTAACCTTGTAAAAAGTTTGCATATTTGCAAGTCCCTGATGTGTGAGTAAATGGTGCCTGTATTTAGCCATACGAACAGCAAAAAAAGTGTGTGTATCAATCGTTTTTCTTTTAAAAACTTTGTAGGAATTTATTTCCATACTCAAAAACAAAATCACTTATCTAAATTATACAATGACTTTATTTGGGATAAATTCAGTAGAAATTCCTTAAAATGCAAGAATTAATTGAAAATACAAAACCTAGACACCTTACACTACTACTAACTGGGTATTGATAGTTACGTCAACCAAAAAAAAACTGGATTATCATAAAAACGTCCTTGCTGCCCTGCTGCGCTGTAGCCACTTCCCTCAAAGCTGGAAAAGTGATTCACAGTGATGCAATTACTACCATTGAGCAACGAAAATCACTTACACCTCACTCGCTCGGAAAACCTCAGATTATAGCGCGAAATCTCCGTGGAAAGGCCTATTTTATCCGCTAGCGTGCAAGAGTCATTCAAATTTCGAAGACGATGATTTTAATTCTCTGTGTTGCATGTAACTTTTTTTAAATATCAACGCGTGACTGATTTCAAAAATATTTTTTTTCACTTTCAATCAGAAACATGGTTTTTGATTACAGATTTTTAACTTTTTTATTTTTATCTACACCTTTTTATTTCAAATAGGTTTTATTATAAATACTCATAAAGAATATTCTATCTATCTATCTAATAATATTTCAGTTTAATTTACATATGTTGACTAATAAATCCATTAAATAAAACACAATTTTAATGTTTATTTGATATAGAAATTATGTAATTTCTGAACGCAACCGGAAAAAAAAAAGAAAAAAAAATTAGGCGGTCTATATCAGTTAAGCAAAGCTGGCACGCTCAACACATTTACACGTTGCGCTTGTGTAGTGTCTGTGAATAGCGCGCGGCGTGACGTGTACTGCATGCGCATCATGAAAAGTCTGCCCGTCTCTCTTGCGCGCGGTCTAGCTTATGAGTGTGAAGGGGAGAGTTATAGTTTTACTTTTACTACTGTTTATATATACAGCGTGATCTTTTTGGTATTCAACCGTATGTGCGTTTCAATGAGGGTTTTTTCTGACAGCTAAGAAAAGTAGTTCCAAATGAGCCGCTTTCAGATGAACTAAAAAAAAAACGAATGGCTGTCAAAGGAATGCAATTTTGTACCTCAGTCCAATAGCCATGTGTGATACATCATCGAATAGGTCTCAGCGAGCTGAATAAAAGTTACTAGAGTCTGACAAGCGAGTCCTGGGACGCGATTTATTTCGAATTCTTCATATAGCCACACTCTGACTGTCAAACTTAGGTATTTCAGCTGCAAGTAGTACAGCCCAAACAGTTTGATACTCGTCCTAGATTTAAACAAGAAAAAACCTTTTGTTTCTATTTAAAATAATTTTACCTATGTTTTAGTATATACATACGAGTAATAATGTTTTAAAACAAACATGAATTATTTCTTGTTGTAAGGTCTGTCGGATGACGAAAATTTTAAACGTCAGATCGAAGACTTAGTCAAAGAACTCAAAGATGTTGGAGAAAAAGATATGAATCAGATTTCGATTATGTTTCAGCATTAATAAATGTTTATAAGTTTATGTGGTGCATCTTTATTATCCCTGTTTTTGGTGGAGTGGAAATGTTGGTTTTGATGTAGTTAATGTTTTCGTTTTGCTTATATTTATTTATGTTTGGACAAAATTCATTGGAGGCTCCAAACTAATTAAACAAATAATCAAGTTAAGCAAAAGTATCAAGATGGTTTATGGCATATAGATGCAGGGTTATCAACTAAAAGATTTTTAAATTTCCCGCCAAAGGCTTGTGCCAGGACTCACTTGTCGCACTCTATGACGTCAACAGCCAAATGTTTGTCCTTTCGGAGTTATATTGTATTAAAAAAACTAACATTTTCAATATAAAAAAAATTACATGTATGCATCACACATGGCTATTGGGCTGAGGTCCAAAACTACATTCCTTTGACAGCCATTCGTTTTTTTTGTTCTTTTGATAACGGCTCATTAGGCAGTAGAAGGCATTTTTAAGAAAGGGTTTTTGTTTTTCTAATGGGAATTGCCAGTTTATTCTGTGGTCTTTATTCTTTTCTTTTGGCTCTTGCATTTGATTGTGATTGGACTTCGAACAACTGCTACTGGTGCTAAAATCATGGAAAAAACGTTGAAGAAAAATAAGAAGAATAGGAGAACAGAACATTCGCGTAACCACAATAGAAACCGAATGATGTTGCTCAGTTGATCACAGATTCCTTCCAGTTGATGAAATTACAGAACAGTAATAAAGTTTTTATCTGTGGCAAGCAATTAGAAAAAAGGTAGAGTAATTCATCCAGTAACTGACCACTGAGCGTCCGTTACCCTTTGTTGCATAATTAAATTATAATTAAATTGTTGAGGATTTCTGGGATAATTATTTTCTGTTTTGGTAAAGATTTTCTGAGGTAAAATTATTTTTGTTTATGTGAAAATTTATTGAAATTTAAAACTATTTTGTGACCATTGATTCCACCTTGTTTATAATACTTTTCGCTCGAATTTGCTAAAAATATATTATAACAAGTAACCCATATATTTGTATTTATTTATCTACAACGCACCTATCTTACTAAAACCTAACTGTAATCTACACTTAAACTAGAGTCGCATTTTGAATCAAAATCATATATTTTTAAACATCCTGTGTAGTGAAATTGCATAAGTGTGAGTACTGTGAACGTGCCAGCATTTAAGCTCTTAGCCTTTTCCATAAAGAAAAAATATTACAAAAAAAAGAAAAAAAAAGAAGTTGAAAGTTAGGGACTCCACACACGACGGCAATAAGGTAAGGATGTATATTATAGCACGATATATCTCATTACATCTTTCCATAGAAATCGTCAGGAGACCACACACGACAGCTATAATATACATCCTTACATATTCGTACCTTAAAGGTACTGAGCGATACGAAGATGTACATTTACCTTTCGATACCTTTCAATACCTCCCAATACCTTTCCGTATATTACGATATATCTTCCTTCGTGAAGGGTGCTCAAAAAGTTTCTTGGTGATTCAAAAAACTCTACTAGGAGTCTTATGTCGCTAAAGGACATAGGTATTGAGTCCTATCTCAAAAAAAACATTTGCTCCACATAAATTTGCTCCATATAAATAGTCTCGCTAAAGGCCGGTTTCCGAATTGAGAATTTCACTTAAATATTTAAATAACGTTCTGTCACGCTCTTTTCTGAGAAACTTTACGAGACAACACTAGAGTTAAGTAGTTACTTAGCGAAATTCTCAATTCAGAAATCGGCCGTAAGCTACGTTTCGTAAGCCTGAGGAAGGTATAGGCCATACTCCGCCACGGGGGCCCAAGTCCGGATTGATGGAGGCTTGTAAGACTAGTGGCTGGTCTTGCTCTATGGCCTCTGACTTGGCTTAACGACTGCCATCTATCGACGGCAGCCAGCACCAACTGCTTAACATGCCTTGCGAAGCATGGAACCGCTCGGAAAAATGCCATTAGCGTTAATCATAAACGGTCACCCATCCGCGCACTGAACGCGCCCTATGTTGCTTAACGTTCGTGATCGTTTAAGATCACTCAGGCGGCCAGGGCTGCGAGCAATGCTTCGATTCAGTCGATTGATACACCTCCTGCGGTTGACTGGTAGAAAATGCTTGTAGCATTAAGTCCGCCGCGTTGCCATTGTAATTTTTACTTATGTGCAATAAACGTATTAATAATAATAATAATAATAATTGATGACCTATGATTTTATAGATATAACATAGGAAGTTACAACTTGTATATAGTGATGGAATATAACATTAAAGTTGCCTTTTACATGAAGGATAGTAACAAAAATCAATTTACCTCAAGAAAAGAAAAAAAAGTGTAGCAACACAGTGGTCATCAATTTTGTAATAATATCATGCCTGTCCACTTGCTGGCGATGTCTGATAATTCCGCATATAATTTAAACTCTTCGGAATTTTCCTAACTTTATATCGACGGTTAAAAGGCAATAGGGCATAAGCGACATTTTTGGCCCAAAATGACTTTTGAATGCCATCTTACTTAAAAAAAAAAACTGCGTCGAATGCGCTTACTCCCGCGGCTCTACGGTGACTTTTTTGTCGCTTGTGCCCAAGCAAAAAACTGCGTTTTTAAATAGTCGTTTTGGTGTTACCGACCGTTTTTTTAGGCCTTTTTTTGCTTAACGGCGTTTGTACCCCTGTAAAAGTTGCATCATTTTTGGTCTCTAGTCGGTAATGTATTTTTACTTCCTAATGGTTTGGAGCTTCTGGGCGCTTACGGTTCTTTACCATAAGCACCTATTTTGAAAGTTGGAACTAATGTCTCTTTACCTTTGTCGTCAAAAACATAAAGCATCGGTTATATCTTACTACCAATACAAGTTCATAATACAGCTGTCGCTTATAGGCAACTACTAAAACCTGATTAATATTGAACTGTCGGTTATATCCTACTACCATACACAAATTTGCCGTACAATTGTCGCTTACAGGCAATTACTAAAAATTAATTAATATTGAACTGTCGGTTATACCCTACTACCATGCACAAGCTCACCAAATAGTTGTCGCCTATAGTCAATTACTATAACCAAGTTAACTATTTAACTGTCAGTTACTCCCTACTACCATTTTTTTACCATTTTCTGGTTCCCACGACACAGGGTATCCTAGTGTGGGGCCAGAACCAGTATATGTGCCTGTATGTAAATGTTATGTTATGTTCTGTTGTTCACAAATATAATAAAACTCTGTTAATTACGCCGTATTACTTTACAATTGAGATTTCTTAATTGGTGTGTATGGCAATTTGTAAGATAAGATAAGAATATTCTTTATTTTACACCGGAGAAGCGAAAAATACAAAATATTATCCAAAATAAAAAAATCAAAATCAATTTTTTTTAATTTGAAAACCACAAAAATTACAATATGTAAAACTGACAACAATCGTTTGGTGCTAAATCTTTCATCATGTCGCCTAAGCTTGGCGAAAAACCTGTATCTTAGGAGAAAGTGAAATAAAGTTAAAGCGTTATAAATGTGCACACATACGTAGTCGAGATACATTAAGCCAACGGCTGTCAGTCAAGATAACAAAATTTATTACAAATATTTGCAAAGGTTCGCGGCTTTATTACTAAAATAAATTTCTTGAAAGATTATTATAAATATAAAATTCTACACAGGAAATAAAAAGAGTAATTACAACAAAGTAAAAATAAAAAAAAGTAAAAGTAAAGTAAAGTAAGTAAATACACAACAAGACAGTTAAATAGATATTAGTCAGTTAAGTAGTTAGAGATTAGAGTGATAAATATAGATCAAGAATCCTGCTTTTGATGACAGCTAGGGAAGAAGAGTGCCTTATTGAAACCGGCAGATTTTACAACAGCCGGGCGGCCCTTACCGCAAATAAGTTGCCCGAGTTTTCGAGTGACTTGGTGTCTTCAAAGTCAAAGTCAGGTCAGATCGCGGTGCCCGGCTGTGGGAGTAACTGAGTTAAATAAAGCGCTCTTTGAGATAACGAGGAGTAGTGGGATTTCGCAGTGCTGAGTAAAGAAGAGAGAGGAAGTCTTAGTGAGCGTAAGCCAAATATGAACCTTATAGCAAAGATCTAGCGGCGCTCAAGTTTATTAAGTTGTTTTTTAATCAACTCAAGGTAGGTGGCATTAGGGAGCAACAGAGATTGCGCAAGTGCTTTTTGGTCGCTGAGGCGAAAATTTTCCGACTCACCTCAAGCAGCCGATGATGATGCCCAAGTTTTACCTTCTGACTGAATGGTATTATTACACTGCCGAACTACTCCCCTAGAAACCGTTCTAAGACTGCTAACCACGATCATCTGCGTCTTGACGGGATTATCCCTCAAGCCATGATACTTACTCCATTTCAAAATACGATCTAGGTAGATCAGCATTTCTTTTAGCAATCGCCGAGGGCAGACTATCTACAGCACTATGCTTATAAATTTGGAGGTCATTTGCATAAAGGTCGTAGGAAGAAGAGAGGTTTCTGGATAACTATTGATGAAAATTGCAAAGAGAAGAGGACACCACACACCACCTTGCGCGACACCGGCAGAAGTATCAGACTAAGCGAAGAAGGATTCATCGAGAGAACAGTGTCCAGCAGGATGTCAAAGTCAACCGTGTTGATGAAGTCCAACAATGTGAGGACAGTTGCATAACCATTTTCCTATAATTTTACTCCATTTCATTCGACTATAATTTTAACAAGTGCAGAAACTGTGCAGCCTGCACAAAAGCCAGATTGAGACCGTTTTTGCTTAGGAAGATACTTACTTGGTAATGGATAAGACGCTCGAAATCTTTTATGATGAATATGGGCCGAAAATCGGAGAATGAGGAAGCATAAAGCTTTTTGGGTAAAACACCAGTCTTTACCGAGTAATTGAAATGACTTCTGTTATGGCCATTACCATTGGAACGCTGCACTGCCAAAGAAATCCTTTGACCCAGAAATTCCCCAGAGCGGCAGTTAAGCCCACGGTCTCTCAAACGGCGCCCCAACTCCCTACCAAAAATCTTGGCCTGTTGCCCCCAAACCCTATAGTCTCCACTGCTAGTGGACAAAAATGCAATAAGCCATAAAGGCACTATACTTTTGGAGTTTGACCCTCGCTGTCGATTCAGCAACGGCACTGGGAGCAACTGCAGTAGCGGATAAATGCAAGAGAGCAAAAGTGCGGATGCAGGCCGCATCCCACACTGAACAACACCCCTTCTCGCAGGATAAATGAGTGAGACTGTTCGGATGTTTCTCATCGGTGCGACAGAAGCCCGGAGGCTCTAACACGCAAGGAATGTTGACAGAACAGAGAGCCCTGCGGATGAAGTCGTTCAATGAATGGTTTACAGACCATCTACCCGCACTCCTAACACAATGCAGCCCGTGTGTCCCAACACACCCCACAGACACACAGATCGGCTCGCTCACCTTGCAACTCAAACAAAGCGCTACTGCTGTACGCAGGGAGTCATTATCCAGCAAGGTTCCAAGCTGTAGAAACGGTAACGCTGGCTGCCACAAACCTGACTCCAGTTCACGCGTGAACGCGTAAACGAGCTATGGCCCTTCACTCTGGCCGACGAGACAATCAACAGTGGACTTGCATATGACCTCATCCCAAGAATGCTGACAACGAGCCTGCTACAACTCCAAGGCTTCCTCTGCAAAGGGGATGTGAAACCCGCCGCCATTAAAATTCAAAATGCGAGTGACGTGGTCCAACATCCCATGATGAAGCCAAGAAAGCTGGGAACGATGAGATGATGATGATGGAGAGCGATACTTGACTCCACTGAGATTAGGTCATATACACGTAAAGAATAAGAGTCCGAGATTCCTTCCTTCTTCAAGATGGTGTCATAATCTATTGATGCCTCTCTCTGCAGCCACAATGGAGCCGTACGAATAGTGTATTTCAGCTTTGGGATTGAGAAACAACTACGCAAAATCATCAGGGCAACACGTGCTTATAGTTGTCTTAGGGTGATGCCTATTTGCCGACAAGATATCATTCTTCTTCTACGCAGCACCCCTGGGATGCCTTCTGGAAATATTGGGGCAGAGTAAAGTCTGACTTGTCCAAGAGTACGATCCCAGGGACCTCAGCGTAAAATTCTGACGTCACTTCCTGTTACGCCAGCCGTGTGGTACGTATCGCACGTGTTGATACGTGTTTTTGGGTATCTGGAGCCCCAGATAGCCTTTTGGATATCTCGTATCAACCTTTTAACATCTCCAATGAAAACATCTGGGCAGCCACCAATGGTGCCGTCATCCAGGTACCACACGTTCAAACGAGAACTCAGAGAGGATCAAACGCATTAAATTGAGGAACAAAAGTGAAGTGACTAATGAGAGCATTGACATTAAGGTCTTTAGAAATAGAGGCCTGGCGTGGTTTTCCAACTCCTAGAGGTTTGAGAAAATTCCAGACTTTAGCTGGATCTCCATTATCAATAGATTTTTTGTATTACCTATTCAGGTCTTGTTTATACTCAGGTAGGTACCTATATTTTAAGTTTTTGTTTCATCGCACAATCAGGTCAAATAATCGTTACAAAATCATACCTTATGTAGGTAGGTGAGTAATCTGGTACGAACGATGATGGTGACACTAACATCCTCTAACGTTTGCAGTTGCTTAATTCTTATTTCAAAGGAGAATAATGTTGGTTATTCCCCCGCTGACGCGCTAAGCATCGGACGTGTTTTTGTGTCGCTCTGCTTAAATATTCTAAAAACA
The DNA here is from genome assembly GCA_947310845.1 of Yponomeuta plumbellus. NCBI lineage: Eukaryota > Metazoa > Arthropoda > Insecta > Lepidoptera > Yponomeutidae > Yponomeuta > Yponomeuta plumbellus. Next base: position 21,183,411 of record OX371191.1, on the reverse strand, counting down.
CTATTTGCAGGACGTTTCTTGACCTAAATTATCCCACAAGACTATAACTTATACCAGTGCTAAGTTGCTACCTCTCTGTAACACGTGAAATCGGTGCTGAAACGAAATAAAGTGATTCGGATGCAAAGATTGCGTGAGTGACAAGCAAATTTTATTAACTACCACCCAATCAGCCACTGTGTAAGTGAACAAACCAGTTCTCGAAGTTGACTACTACGTCACAACTCCAGCGCATACTGTACGGCGTTTTCGCACTTACTTACAATACTGCCGTGACTAAGTGGTTAGGTGACCCGCCTTACTTGCAGTTGTCACGGGATCGAATCCAGCGAAACTAAACTTGATCATTCACTTTTTGTTCAATGTTTGGTCACAAATCAACTAAGAAAATGCATCGTACACCACCAACATCGCCGGTTCCAGCAGTTACCGTGATACCAGTTACCAACAAACCGAAAACGGAGGAACGAATGTTGCCACAAACAACGCATAAGCTATTAGGTAAATTAGACGGCGGCGATTCTACCGATTCTACCGTCTCCCAGACAAGCACAGAACCAGCGTTTAACAAATTAGGGGACCGCGAAACCAACTTTAATACAGCCAGGCTGAAAAGGAAACTTAGCGAAGAATTAATTGATGAGAGTAATAGGGATATTATGGCTCAGATTAGAATGCTATTCACAGCTTCCAGCCATGAGAATGATCAAAAATTTGATAAATTGCGTCAGTCACTTGAACTATCATTACAATCATCGATGAGTGAATTAAAAGCGCAAAATGCTGAAATCACAGCATCAATGGAATTGATGTGTAAACAATATGATGATGTTAAAGATGAACTCACACGCCAACAAAATTATAACAAAGACCAACAAAAATACATACAGTCCCTCGAACAAAGAATTGAACTTTTGGAACGGAAAAATATATCAAATTGCATTGAATTTCGCAACGTGCCGAAAGACAACGTCAGAGAGTCAAAGAATGACTTGGTTAAATTGGTTAATAATCTTGCAAAGGCCTTAGAAGTTCCGATGGAGATGCACGACATCAAAGATGTTTACAGAATCAATACAAAATCTGAGTCTTATAAACCCCTCATACTCGAAGTCTCGAACTCGCTACTCAAGGATACATTACTTCAGTCATCAAGAAGCTTTAACAACAACAAAGGGAAAGATTTCAAACTTAATACAGAACATCTAAAACTCAGCGGGCCCAAAAGACCCATATATGTTTCGGAAGTGCTAACCCCCAAAACCAGGAAGCTTTTTTATCTAGCTAGAGAATTTGCCAAACAAACTAATTACCGTTTCTGCTGGACTTCACATGGCACGGTATATCTAAGAAAGGCTGAGGGGTCACCACAGATACGTGTGGATAATGAAGCCAACCTACACAAATTGAAAACCGCATGACTGGATCTTATTATTTTGTTATTTGCTTTTATATTATGCATGCGCTTCTATGTTATTAAATCGTGCAACACAGGAAAAACTCTTTTCACAATCACAAACACAATACAAATCACTCACAAAATATCTCACTTACACACGAAAAAACACTTCAAAATATACCACATAATATTCATACCCTTTAATTTGAACGGCAATCATCAATCACTACAGAATGCCTCATTGTATGATTATTGTCTACTCAAATACAGTAAACACTATAGTGAAATATGTCTTTACTTCACAGTGTCCATGAACAGCGCCTGTAATTTTTATAAAATAAATTGTGGAGAATGACTTAGATAGTTTTATAGAGAGTGTAGACAGTTTTCAAGTATCCCAATCTTATTCATGTAATCCCGAAGATTGTTCCCAGGTTTTAGCTGGGAGTAAGAAACAACTAAGAATTATCACCCAAAATATCAGGAGTATTTCTTGTAATATTCTAGGTCTTCATACGCTTATACAAAGAACACAAATAGAGCCCGATATAATTGTTCTTACTGAATGTTGGCTGAATAGCCCCACAAATTCTAAATTACCCTCATTTGATAATTATATATCTACTGCTACTACTAAAAATTTTAACCAAAACGATGGGGTCGTGGTCTATATGAAAAGTAACATTGATCACTTTTCATATGAACCAAATTTTCAAGACTCAAATTGTATTGTTTCGGTGATTAATGATAACATTGCTTTAATTTCCATCTATAGATCACCATCTTTTGTCACGATAGATAGGTTTTTGGATTCTCTCGACAGTTTGCTAACATCAATTCAAAAATTTAAAACAATCATTATCATTGGTGACATAAACATTGATATTTCTCCGAATTCAAACGATACTCGGGCCCCTAACTATCTAGAGCTCACAGCATACCATGGACTGCTCCCGGCACATGATAAACCAACTAGAAATAATTCCTGCCTCGACCATATAATCTTGAAATCTAATTTAAACTCTAAAACACTAATTATTACCAATAGTCTTACAGACCACGATACAGTATGTATTGCATTAGAGCTTACACATTGCACAGTCTTTAAAAAGTACACACAAACTAAAGTAGACTACAATGCCATCACAGACGAAATAAAAAAACACAGTTTTGATCCTATTCTTGAATTTACTGACTGTAATGCTGCTACTGATCTTTTGATTCATTCCTTAAACAATATAATCTGCAATAATACTAGTATCATAACTTTGTCTAGACGTAAAACTCCCATCAAGCCTTGGATCACGCAAGGTCTACTGCGATGTATGAAAAATAGGGATAAGATGCACAAAAAAACTAAAAAAGATCCTGCCAATACAATTCTATCTATTACATATAAACGCTATAGAAATTATTGTAATAATTTATTAAAAAAAATTAAAAGACAATATGAAAAATCGGAATTAGAGAAGGCTACTACCACAAGCATTAAACAAACTTGGCAAGTCATTAATAAAATTGCGCGTTTTAAGCCTCGTGAAATTCCTTCGCAAGACATTCTATCCCTGGCAAATGACCCACTTGAATCTGTAAACAAAGCCAACCTATACTTCGCTAGTGTAGGAGAAAAACTTGCAGAAGAAATTATTACAGAATCCACACAAACTTCTTCGTTTACACATAAACCCCCCCGCAGCCAAAGTCCAAATAGTAATTCTTTAGTTCTACTTAAAACTGATATCGCTGAAGTTATAATGACAATAAAATCACTTAAAAATACTGCATCATCCGGATGGGATAAAGTTTCATCGAAACTACTAAAGAACAATCTAACATCCCTCGCTGGCCCTATCACCCATATTTGTAATTTGTCAATCACCTCTGGAGTATTCCCTGATGCCCTAAAGAAAGCAGTGATAACCCCCCTCTATAAGTCCGGCGAAAAATCTGAATTAAGTAATTACAGACCGATCTCTCTACTTTCGACTATTTCTAAAGTCCTTGAAAAAATTATTAACAAACAACTAATTAACTTCTTAGAATCACGAAAATTGCTTTCACCAAATCAGTTCGGCTTCCGTAAGGGGAAATCGACAACTGATGCAGTGGCGAGACTTACAGATACCATTGTAAAGGGTCTTGACAAGGGTGATCGTTGCTTAGCCATATTTCTTGATCTTCGCAAAGCTTTTGACACTATTTCGATACCACTTTTGTTAAATAAAATGGAACACATTGGTATTCGTGGTTTACAGCTCCAACTTTTCAAGGACTATTTAACTGTAAGAAACCAGCGTGTACAGGTAAATGACACTACAAGTGACTCACTTCCAGTAAAATATGGGGTCCCCCAAGGAAGCACTTTAGGGCCGACACTGTTCTTAATTTACCTTAACTCTCTATGTGATATTGATTTGCAAAACGGCAGCCTGATTTCGTTCGCTGATGATACAGCGCTGATCTTTCAGGCAGTCTCCTGGAATACAGTATTTAGGCAAGCACAAAGGGGATTTGACATCGTTACCAAATGGTTGGGCAGTAACTTACTTAGCCTAAATGCTGAGAAGACCAAATATTTAACATTCTCAATTGTTCCACAAACACAACCCTTAAGTTATGAATTATGTATTAAGGCCCATTCAATAGCCTGTATATCCACAATTTGTAACGCAAAATGTCAAACCCTGGAAAGAGTTGATTCCATTAGATACCTAGGAATTATAATAGACAAACACCTTTCCTTTAAAGACCATATTATAAAATTATCCTCTAGGGTCAGGAAACTAATATCAGTCTTCAGAAACATACGCCATGTAGCCGAACCTAAAATTATGCGTTTAATATACCTTTCTCTTTGCCAATCTATTATAGGATATTGCATCGAAATCTGGGGTGGTGCGGCCAAGTCCCACCTAGTTCTTCTTGAAAGAGCACAAAGAGCAGTCATTAAAATATGTCACTTTTTGCCTATTCGTACGCCAACTTCTATTGTTTATCAAACGGCTAAAGTTCTCTCTGTCAGACAACTGTTTATCACGCAATGCATCCTTTGTCAGCACAAAAAATCTGATGTACGTACTTTGGGGAGATCAAATAGACGCAAAGATATCATATTCACAGTTAAAATGTTCCGCACTAGCTTTGCACAAAGGTCTCGACTGTTTCTGGGAGGGTTTCTTTATAACAGACTTAATAGACTATGTCATTTGCGAAATCTAAATTCGTATAATCTGAAAAAAGTCTTAGTTAAGCTATTTTTAAATTATACTTACGATGAAACGGAAGATCTCCTAACAATAATAAAGTAATGCTTGTGGATTATTGTTTTTATTTTGTTTGGTGCACGCACGCACGCACGCACGCGCGCACGCACGCGCGCACGCACGTACGCGCACACGCACGCACGCGCACACACACACACACACACACACATACACACACACACACACACACACACACTTGCAATAAAAAATTATTGTCGAATTAAATTTAAAAGGTATGTTTTTGCCCAGCATTATAAAATTTCAGTGCAAGTTCATTAGTATTGTTAATAGTGATTCCTAAAACTTGTTTACCACATTATTATGTATACGTTACGAAGTTGCTTTCACATTACTTGGAGGGCACTGGTATCTGTAATACAGGATTTTTTTCCTAGCACAGGTATCAGAAGCACGCATCGTAAATGACAAGTAACTTCAATTTAATGTCATACCATATTGTAGCAAGATGTTAAATTTGCTTTACTGTGTATTTTCTGTCAAATAAAGATGATTATTATTATTATTATTATAATCTGGTACGAACGATGATGGTGACACTAACATCCTCTAACGTTTGCAGTTGCTTAATTCTTATTTCAAAGGAGAATAATGTTGGTTGATATTGTTGAGAATCTATTATTTTTAGGACGTGACGTTTAATGTACGTTACCAATTGCCCAGATAATGTCATGTGCTGTATATTCTTGTTTTCCTCTTGGCCTACAAATCTCAATGTGTGGAAATACCATGTTACCTTTTTTTCAACCATCTTACGGAGTCGCTAATGACTGATATCCTCACGGTATTTTCGCTAAGCACTGTTTCTTGTGCTCCATTACCTTTTGTCACAATGGTGTGAATTGTAATATATCCTTTTTTACTTATTTTAGTATTCAACAGTCATGTGACTTATGCCCTATTACCTCCTGGTATACGGAAACCAAATGTAGCTTAGTCGTCTATACTCTTCGTTTTTTTATTTGTAGATGTAACATATGCTGAATTACCTCATATAAAAATTATGTTCAATTGGGTCAAGCGACATAAAAGTACATAATACAACGTCCAGTCAAATTAAATTAAATGTCAATTAATGCTCGTATTTTTTTTAGTTTAGAGCTGTTTCCATCTTTACGTTATGATAATAAATATAAAAGGAATGATTTTTTTTTGAAATTTCAAACTTTAAAATGCTCTCCTGAACAATTTGCTTTTTGTCGCTTAACCCCTATATCCTTTTAACCGTCGATATGATGTTCAATGCACATCGTTCTATTTTTGGCACATGTGCCAACGCATACGCGCATCAAAATCTCAATAATCTTCTGATGAACTACCTATCTATTAAATCTAGTAGTAAGTCGACAGATCCATAACACCCTGTATAACGCCTTAGCAGCCGGAACGTGTGTCGGTCGAGACGTATGTCAACGAAATGAAGCGAAATATACATTACGTTACCTGTTCCGTGTGTGATACTTTAAAAATGTAAAGCTATACCTCCCGGGATGTAATGTATATTACAGCAGTCGTGTGTGAAGTCCCTTAGGGACTAGCAAAGGTAGTATGAAGACGCGAGACAGTTAATGTACTGAGGGCTTATACTGAGTTTTGTCATTCACTTTCGATAGCGAGAGCGTTTGCGATTTGCATAGGAGTGACAAAGCTCGCCATCTAGTTGTCTCTTTGTCACTCCTATGCAAATCGCGAACGCTCTCACTATCGAGAGTGAATGAAAAAACTCAGTATACGCACTCTGGAAAGTCGCGACTTTTGACGTTGTCGCGCTCGCGTCCTCATACTACCTTTGCAGGGTGGGTCGTCTTTGTATGGAGCGTAAGCGACAGTTCCTGATTGGTTGGAAAAAAGGGCCACTGGTGCCACCAATCAGAAGTCTGCACTTTTTTTTAAAGCGTTGTCAAAATATCACAGAAACAAAATACAAGTCTGTCTGGTTTTTTTGTAGTCTGTGCATTTTGCTCGTCATGGGTAGGTAGGTGTCACCACGTGATCTCCTCCATTTGTAAAGGTTTGAAAAACTATTTTCACCAAAGATCATCCTCCATAAAACAGAATTGAATATAAAGATCATCCAAGATGCACCAGAAAAGAAAGTGTTGTCACTGTGGGAGGAAGCCGGACAGCAGCAGTGCTTTATACCGCTTCCCTAAACCTAGTATAGCTAATCGCCAACGGTAAATATACTTTTTCTCAAACTTACTTTATTTCACCTACTACTTCCAATGGCGCTAATTAGCATAACAATAGTTAAACACTGGCCGCATGCCCGCTGCGGGTATTTGCCAAGCGAAGTACTTACTACCTACCTTAATTAAATTGAATTATATAATATGTTTTAGGTGTGAAGAATGGGCCAAATATTCCTTGTTTCCCTGAACAGGATCGGTCCTCAACACAATTCCAGCGAGAGCTGTATAAAGCCGGGTCCGCTGCGCCATGTTACGCGTGTTACACAAAACGTAACAAGTAAATATAATAAAAATGGGGCGTGTTATAAGACGTTACGTGTTACATAACGTTACGTTACGTGTTAAGTAACACGTAAAAAATTAATACCACTCCCCATTTTTGTTTTAATAACGTGTTACATTTTTTGTAACACGCGTAACATGGCGCAGCGGACCCGGCTTAACAATCATAGAATGTTGTGCTCAAGCATTACAGTACAGGCAAGAGGCATTCTTGGATTTGTCGAATAAGAGAATTCATAAGAATGTTTTTCGAGGAAATCAAGCAAACTTGGTATGATAGAGAATATACTGTGTAATTACGAGGTACATTAAAACTGTCCAACAAAAGCCTTTTTTTTTGTTAGGTTTTCACACAATCCAATAATGGCCATTCATACTGTGAAAAACCGAACAGTTATTTGGAACCTATGCCAGGTACACTCACGTCCACGGATCCTTGTGAGCAGCCCACTGAAGGTTAGTACTTATAGGGCCGGTTTCTGAGTTGAGAATTTTCACTAAGTAAATACTTGAGTAACGTTCTGTCATGCTCTTTTCTGAGAAATTTTACGAGACAGCACTAGTTAAGTATTTGCTTAGTGAAAATTCTCAATTCAGAATTCTGCCCTTAATATCTTTGTATTGTACTTGATACTTTATGGTACTGACTTTAAAATTAAGGAGGTTCTATGTTAAGCTGTATGTATTTAGCACAGTCTTTGTTACTCTGGTTATTTTTGTTTGGAAGAAATAAAACAATACCTCATATCCATTTTGTATTAGTTCACACCAGTACTTAATTCCACTGAGTAATCCGTTTTTGATTTTTGCACAAACTGCCTACATTATATTATTATAACCACTCATTTCATAGTTATCCTATGTATCCTACTTGTACCTAAACAATATGTATTTAAACATTTTCAGGTGACTGACATGCAAGTAATGAGATCCGACTGGAAGCGGTGGAGCCAATATCTGTTCCATCTAAAGTAGATTGTAATGAGAAACCGTCAGCTGTCAAGGTTAGTTAGTAACTAGTTTTTCTCATTGGTCTAGTATAGATAGTCTATTTTAACACTCACAGTCCCCGACCCTTCAATTTTTTTTCTAATAAAAAAAAAAATGTAACTATCTGAAGTTCCTTTTTTTCGTGTCGGCTGCAGCCAGTTTTTATCAGAAATGCTTATGTGAATTTCTTATTTATTTCAGCCCAGAGATTTCACCAAATCGAAGATTCGTACAAAGGAGATATGCTCTATAAAAAATGCAGAAAATATGTGAAGGATTTGTGTAGTCTACGCAGTCAGATCAAAAATTACTTTTCAAGTGGAGCGGTGACTGCAGATCAACTGACAGTTCTATTATAAGAGGTAATAACTATATCAAAATTTTACTGATACAGGGTAATCTTTTTATTCCTGTTAATAAGTTAATGTAACAATTTTTCTTATGCTTGTAAAAGTGCAATATAAAAATTAAAAAGCTATGTAAAAATTACCCTTTATACTGCACACGAATGTTATTTGATAGCATATGATGTTATAACAATTTATATTTTGTAAAGGAATCTCCTTAGTTCGTATTTTATAATAATAACTGTAGTATTTGCTACCAATTTGAATTACGCTTATGTATTTTTTTTATTAATATTTTACAGGCGCTGAAGAGAAGTCCACATATTTATTGACTTTAAAGAATTTCCAAATTTTCCAAGAGATGACTAGGCAAGTGTCATGGAGGTTTTGGTGATGGTTATAAAAGCGACTTGGAAAAGAGAAAGGTTATAGAACTTATATTCATCTTCTATTGTGCAGCATAGCATCAAAGCATTTATAAACACACTCCTACACCCTCGTTTGATATTATTTGTGTAAATAAATATTGTTATAATTAAATGATTCTGTTTCGCTTATTGGTACCCAAAATTATCCCAAAATAGGATCTTAAGGATACAAATAAAAGTACTTGGCCAGTCATATGGAATGCAAACTTTTGCCAAAGGCTAGCGGCTTTTGGCAAAAGTTTGTATTCCATATGACCGGTCACGATTTTTAAAATTTTTATCCGTCCCTGAAACCTGCCACAAATTTGAATTTTCCGCCAACGCAATGCTCGAAATTTGAATTTCCCGGTGCTACAAAGTTGGTTTGGGTTACATTCGAGATGGCGCTGCTAGATACGAAAACTGTCGCTTTTTTTCTATGGTGTTGACCTTCTTCTGGGGTATAGGTGTTCTGTGCTAGGATCTATCCTAAGTCCCCTTCTTTTCAATTTTTATACATGTGATCTGGAAAGAACAGTAAACCTCAGAAGAACAGTAAACTGCTTTTGCAACGTCTTGCAGTATGCCGACGACTTAACTCTATATTTGGCTGTGAATAACATTGCAGAAGCCACATCAAGACTAAATTTGGCTCTCTCGTATTTAGGACTATGGCTGTCTAACCATGGATTTTCACTTTCTGTTGCGAAAAGCTGTGTGGTTGTGTTTACTAGAAAGTATAGGATCCCTAATCTAAATATCCAAATTGAAGGTCAATCCATTCCGTTAGAAAAGAAAGTAAAATTCTTAGGGGTGATCCTGGATTCAAGGCTAAACGGTCAGGCACATTGCAATTACATCAGCCAAAAATGTGAACAAAACATCAACATCCTGCGCGCTTTTTCGGGTGTATGGTGGGGTTCCCACCCATACTGCCAAAACTCCTTTACAATGCTATCATAAGAAGCCACCTCGATTATGGTAGCTTTGTGTTGGAGCCGTGCTCCAAGGTAGCTGCAGATAAAATAAATCGCTCCCAATACAAAGGTCTCCGAACAGTGATTGGGGCCATGAAGTCGACTCCGACAAATGCTCTCCAAGTGGAGTGCTCAGATCCCCCCCCTCCACATACGAAGACAATACCTTTGTGACAAATTCTTACTCAAAACTCAAAACTCGAGCCATCCTTTATGGAGTAAGCTTCAGGTACTAGCAGATTTATCTGACTCCAATATCAACTTGAACGCTTCCTGCCTTTTAAAAAGTTTCAAAATGATTACGCAAATTCCCTATACAATCCAAAAATTTAACAAATGCCTCCTCTTTGATACCAGTTACAGCGCCCTCCAACTCTCCCCCCCTATTCTTACTAGTTTTGGCATTGATAAGAACTCCATATTTCGTACCTCCTCTAGAAAACTGTCATATCACAAAAAACATAGTTTTGAGAAAAACGCAAATTAAGTGATTTCGGTCTTATATTTTTTGCCATTGTGGTAAATATTATATTTACCATAATTTAAAATTGAAATATATTTACCACAGTGACAAAAAATGTAAGACCGAAATCACTTAATTTGCGTATGACAGTTTTCTAGAGGAGGTGCGATTTGCGGAGAGACAATTCAGAAGTATTATGGAAAGAGATTGGAAAGATTGGCTTCCTATATTTACAGATGCTTCCAAACTCTCAGAGGAAAGTGACGTGGGAGCTGCGGTATGGGTTCCCAGAGCTAAGATAGTTCTCCGTTTCAGACTGCCTCCATTATCCTCAGTCTTCACAGGAGAAGCTATTGCCATCCTAGAAGCAATCCACTACGCTGAAAACAGTAATGTAGAGAGATGCATCATCCTCACGGACTCCCTTAGTACCCTATATGCCTTACAAGCAAACCCCTTCAAAAGTAAACAGAAATTCCCTGTAATACTCCAAATTAGAGAAGCTTTGGCGAAATCAAATATTAACATAACCATTGCATGGATTCCAGGACACTGTGGTATTATTGGCAATGATACCGCTAATGCCCATGCTAAAACTGCCACTCAAATTGGGGAAACCCCTCATTATGAATTAGCTGCTCATGACTTGGCCCCCTTGGCCGGCTCGCGGATGAAAAAATCCTGGGCTACTGACTGGAAGATCTCGCAAACCATTAAGGCAAACATTTTGCTGAAATTCAGCCTGTCATCCCGCCGAAACCATGGTTTTTTAAGTTTCGTGACTTGGATAAACGTGTGACCTCAACCATTTTGTCGTTTACGCTTAGGGCATGCCTGCACTCCGGTCCACCTGGCTAAGATCCGAGTGAGAGACAGCTCCCTTTGTGAGTGTGGTTTGGACGACGGCTCTGCAGAACATCTGCTTTTCAGTTGCCCCAATCTCCGGTTTTCTCTTATGGATGTCCTGCTTAATAACATTATCCGACATACTAATCTTAAACTTATCCTCTCCCAGGCAAATTCCCCTCTTGTTTACATTTTAGGTGAATTCCTTTCAGACAACAATATCAAACTATAGATCAAATTAAAATATATATAAAAAAAAGGAACAGCTCTGATTTACTCAAAATTCTGACTGAGCCTTGTTCGCCTGTGATTGGCTATAGTCTTGTCTAACACGGGATATTGGCGAAGTTGTACTGGACAATCAGTGCATTGAGTCCATAAAACAGAATCCGCTACTTGACTCTTTTTCAAATATGTCTTAAATGCTAAATATCTCTTTCATTGGACCAAAAAATATTTTAGTATAATTTTTGAGGACCTAAAAGCAACAAAAACATTATTTTAAAACGTTGCTTTACTAAACAGCCAAAAACGCGGTCCGCCATTTTTGTCTATGGTTTGAAGTCCTAAATATTTGTAAACAAAGTTTGACATTCAACATAGGTAGAGTTCGTGCCACGAAAGAAGTATGAGTTAATGAATTTTGGATTTTATTGTTATGGCCTTAAGGATTTTACCGTGGGACTTGTTTGGTGAAACGATCTTTACCTAGTCCTAAAATCTGTTAGTGATCTGTGAGCATAGTGAAATAACAATAACGCATTCATGATTTCATCGAGTTTACATGCAAAATATATCAATTATAATTATTGCATTATTCGAGACTGCAAAAACACGTCAATAAAGACCGCCGGGAAGTCGCGGATTCGTGTGCCCAGTGAAATAAACATACGAAAAAACTTAGCTCAAACTTGCCAAGAGAGACCCCGATTCTTTATCGACTGAATATGAAGATGTGTATTGTGAAGATCACTTTAACACGTTCCCAGTCCCCATACAAGATCTTTAGTACTACCCATACGTCCAATAGATTTTTTGTTTAAATATTAATTAATGCCCTTTCCCAGATATGCGTTCACGAATGAAAAATTTGTAAATTTTCCCGGAAAACCACGATGACTCCGAATGGAGTCATGGACGTATGAATGCAAATTCTCGTGACTCCGCTTAGAGTCACGAACGTATGACGATAAAAATGTGTTTATTTTCAATGGCACCACCTACCAAAATTATAGTATTTTTTATTAAAAAAGACCAGTAGCTTGTGAATGGTGCATTCTAACATTCTATGGAAGATATTTAGTAACTTGTGTAACAAAAACTGGTAAAACATTTTGTGATACAGATATATTGCGAATGATGGAAAACAATGACGTGAAGCTGAGTTCCGAAGAAAAAGAGGATATCGTATTTGATCGGGAATCTCCTGCACCACTTCTACGTGAATGAACTGTAGACATCCAAAACCAAATTGCCATAGACTTGTTGTCAATCGCTGTTATAAATTCATATATTATTTACAACGAAGTCCGTAAAAACACTGGCCGGAAAAAAAACTCACTTAGCAGTTCATGAAGTAATTATAAAAGAATTGTTTGCAATAAATAAAATTGTACCGACAGTCAACTTCTGGCGCTGCAGAGTCATCGAGTCAAAAAGTCGAACCTCTAACAAGAAACGTTGGGGAGGATGCACAAAAATTCAAAAATTCAAAAACTGGTAAAAATTCTAAAATTGCTTCAAAAATGAAAACTTTTTGCCCAAAATTTAAAAAAGTTTTCTGTCACGTTTGTTATTATGCAATCCATCGATTGGTTTTTCATTAAATACAAAAGTTATAGTTCAAAAATAGTTTAACTTATGATGCCACATAAAAAATTCTTGAAAAAAATATTTCGTTCGGTTTTTTACATTTTAAATACTTCATTTTCTAACTCATACGCCCATGGGAATATCTTTGCTCCAACTCGCACGTCCACAAAATAAATTAACTTTATTCCACCTTGCGAATGTGACTCCTACTGGAGTCATGGACGTCCCAGTCAGTACCTACTGTCTGTGACTCCATGTGGAGTCATTGGACTGGTAACGTGTTAATGTAAGTCCTGTAATATCAATGTACACAGAAACAGTTTTTAGCTGTAATAATGCTTGGTTTGATTTGGTTTGGTTTTGGCAAATTGGTACTATCAGCTTCCACGAATCCAGCGTCCATGATTGCGCTTATCAATAAAATGATAAGACACTAACTGCACACGAAGAGTTTTTGCAAAAACACTAAATCCAATCCAAATCACAATAGAACCTACGCACGCACGACTGACAGATGTTTGTTTACAACTAAAGGTGCTTTCAAGATGGCGGATAGTGTTGTCACCGTTCCGATTTAAAAGCGAAAAATATTTTTTTTATTTGCAAATTTTGCAGTCATCCTGCATATTTACTTAGCAAAGTCAATATATTTCGGTTTCTTATGTTAGATACTACAGGAAATATCCAATTATTACGTCAAATTTGATACGAGTCAAGTAGCGTATTGAATTGAAGTTAGGGACTAGAAAGCGCCCGAGGCGCGCGTACGATACGCTGCGTATCGGACACTCTTTAAAATTGTATGAAGTTCTATGCAACGGATTATATCAAGCGTCCGCGTCCGTGGTGCGCGCCCAATGCGCAGCGTTCCGGGCGCGCGCCACGGGCGCTATCTATGACTAGTCCCTTATCAGTTGAAAGTTATAAATTGAAAGTGTAACACAATTCACTTAAATTTGTCGGATTCGTACTAACTGTGCTAAGCTCTTTGAACTATAAAAATGAGTGATTCTAGCAGCGATGATGATATGATTTCAACACCTACAGAATTAATGGAAACTGTACAAAATGCCGAGTTGAGCTTTCTCCCTGAAAAATCGCGCGAGAAGTATTTAAAAGCGTACGATGTATTTAATATGTGAAGCCTTTCGCGTGGAGCGTGAAAACTTTTTCGGAGAATATACTTTATAATATACCGGTTTAATTTTTAATTAGTGTCCTTTTCTCTTGTTTATTTTGTTTGGATTTAAATAATTATTTTCTTAATTTGATAATAATATGTTAAATAGAGGGCAAAATTAAATATGATTATTCTCTTTATTTTAATTGTCTTTCTTGACTCTCGCATTTTCCTCGCTGTAGTGAGGTGAAAAGTTGTGTGTTCCGCATGGCTGCAAAATTATTATTTGGCGTGTCTTGAAAGAAGAAATACTAACAGAAATCGTATAATATTGGTATCAATCGATAGGTATTTATTACAATTGCGAATGAATAACACAAAAATTGTAAACGTTAAAATTAAATGAATGCGATGCCCGTAAAAGGGTATTTTTCATACATTGTGCTCAATACGCATTTATGTGAAGGTCAGTCTGGCGTCATTTTTAAGCGGATTAAGGGTTTATATCGCATCTAAAAGGCAAATGGGAAAAACTGTTTATGAAATAGCAACACGGCTATGCTTATTTGTTCAATCAAAAGTGTAAGCGAGCTGTAAAAGCGTAAAAATAGAAAAAAAAACAGCTCTCTGTAAAAACAAATAATACAGAGAGAGCTTTTACGGACAAAGCATTCAACGCATTCAAAATATTGTGATGAAAAATCGACTTAACCGTAACGAGATAAGATAATAATAATAATTATTATAATAATAATAAAATCTTTATTCAGTAAGCAGAAGTTACAGTTTAAAACACATGATACCGAAGTAACATGAAGCAGGGGCCGAGGAAGGTTGAAAAACGACCTCTATGGTGCAGCAGTTAGTGCAATATACCTACCATGCGAGCGGTCCCGGGTTCTAACCCCGGCTGGGGACAAAAATAACCCAAGTCTTGGATGTTTACATGTTTGTGATGTAGCTGTGTCTGGTTCCCACGACACAGGGTATCCCGGTATGGGGTCAGAAGCAATGTATGTGTCTGTAAGTAAATGTTTGTGTTTACATATAATTATTGAGAAGTATTAAGGGCTATACAATAAAAGTGATGATATAATTTAAAGGTGTTTATTAAAATAAAACTTTCAAGTACAAAATAAACATTTTGTTATTAATATTTTGTACTGATCATTATGTCAGTTAACAAGTCTAATACTAATAATCAACTCCTAAAGTAGGTAGTTAGAAGAACCATAACTTCCTATTCGAAACATTACTTAAAATAACAGTAAGATAAAAAAAGTTTTTTAAATTAGATATAGGGTAAACTATACATTGATTGGCACCTTAAGCAAAACCTTGACTTAATTTGCTTCCTGAGCATTCAATTTCATATTCAATCACTATTAACCATTTTTATTAGTTAGAATATGAGTATAGGTTGGAAATAAAAAATAATTTGTGCTTGTTGTCATAGTTTTATTTAAGAAAAATAATAATAATTTGAAAATGTCTCCAAAACTACAGTCATTGGCATTACAGGTACAAACATTGTCACTAATAATATCAGTCATTGGCACTTATAATTTGTATGTATGTTTTGTACTTAAAAAGGCTAATTATAAAAAACTACCAAAATGCTCTTTAAGCAATTTTAATTCTTAATATTTGTGTTTAAAATTCACTGTGCCAATGACTAGTTGGGTGCCAGCAATACTATAGTTTACCCTATATAAATGTAAAACCACTTAAATTACTCTTCAGCAAATCTTTGACATAAAATAATTACTGACTTTCAGTCATTTCTTAAGTCTCATAATCGGTCTGGATCAATATTTCTTCAAATATTTCAGTTACAATAATCTTATAAATGCCAAACATAGAAAGTTCTCCACCAGTGCAAGCTTCTGAGCCTTGGAGACAAATCAACAAAAAAATAAATATTTTTTGCGCCTTATAAATGTATTTATTGTCTGCTGTCTGATATAAAATTGAAAACGTGTAGAGTTAAGACAGATGGTTTCAAATCTCCTCTGTAAGAAAAAAGCTCTCAATTTTTATTTAATCCATAATCAAGAAGCGTAGTGTACATAACACAGAAATCAATTGCATCAAAGACATACGGGATGTCCCATAAATGACACGCCACAGTGACGCCGGAGGTAGACCTGCCCAAAAGGCATCGAACCAAACTAACATGTCCTCAGTAAAAGTTGCACGGTTTTTGAGATATGGCTATGACATGTAATTTTTGGGACACGCTGTATAATAAATCTTCAGTTAATGAGCTTTCAAAACATATACATATTTAAAAAAACTCCCATCTAATTAAAGAAATACACTTTATTTAGATGAGAGTTTGAAGAAAAATCACTACATGAATAAAGACAAATTATATAATTTGTGATCATGAAAGAACGCGATGTGAAAATTCGCTACTATGACAAAAATGCTTTTGTGAAACTTGTCGAACAAGTCATACAGAGCACAGTAACTAAAAAGTGACGTTGCGTTCAAAGGGTGAAAAGCGGATACATCGTAATAAAAATAAGTTCGAATGCAACGCAAAGAATTTACATTGTATTTGTTTAATGTCAATGTACATACTTAAAATGTTAGGTGCTGCCTTGGTGCCGATGTAGTGGAGTAAAAGGCAGCGAAAAAACCTCCGAGCTTATTACTTATTACCTAATTAACAGTTAAAATAAACAAGACATCACTAGGGTGGTGTGAAACGGAATAGTGTTTCCGTATGACACCACTGATGGTGTCAAGTGGAAAGAACGGATACATTTACTTGATTTTCCGTTGGAAAAGTCCGACCAGGTTTCGCTGTGATTCGCAGAACTTAATGGCCGCATTTAGCTTAACACATCGATGAGTAATAGCTAAGTCATCGATTACGCGTCCGATTACAATTTTCGATGGATTCTGCTGAACGCGCTTATGCGCTTCCATGTTGAAGATTTCCATGTTGTATCGTTTACGTTTAAAACAAACTATATGTGAGTGGTTGACCAAAAAGGGACCTCAAGGGAAAATAATTGATTTCGAGAAAATCGCGTAAGTTTCGTGTATAAACAGTTTCGACTCCTGCTCGACTCACAAAAAAATCTTTAAAAAATCACTACGGCACCCAAAAATATTCTGGTTAGACCAAAACAAAGCTTTCCAATTTCCAATCCCTCCAGGTCCCTTTTTGGTCAACCACTCACATATGTAGAAGTAAAGTTCAAGTAACCGCGAAAATTGACAGCATCAAACACAAATTACGTTTGACAGCTACTTTTTTCTGTGAACGAATCGTTGCTTCTCATCGGAATTCAAATCCGATGGAAAAATGGCGTCCGATTGCTATAAATCGCTGGGAGTCATTGGATTTTTGTGTGGGTTCAGCAGAAATTATCTAATCGATTACTCATCGATGTGTGAAGCTAAATGCGGCCCATTGTTTAGTAAGCGGATTAGGTATCCGTGGATGTGGATTGCCGTGCCATTCAACAATACGCAGGGAAGGACTGATGACGATGGTGACTGTAGCACAGGTTTAACCTTTAGAATTTTTGATGGGCCCATCGACGCGCCGTAACAATGGTATTTAATTATTCTTTTGAAGGTCGTAAAGCAACTGATTAAGAGAGAAGCTTCGTTGTCGTTACGAAAGTAAAAACTGAGTGTCATTGTAAGCAAATAAAAATATTAAAAATGCGATACACTGCGTATTAATTCCAAATTCCAACTTATTGCTCCCTCTTCGTCCTTTCGCACTAAATGACTCCATCTCCTGCAACCCGTCCACTCTGCTCCTGCTTATTGCCTGTTTCCAGAACGACGCATCGCTTATAATTTTTATGCTATTACTGAAACTGCCAAGATAGAAAAAAAATATATCATCTAAAACTCTGCCAAGTCGGAGGCCTTTTAGAGCGGCTTGAAAACTTCTGTCAGTAACACCAGCCACTAGTCTTACAAGCCTCCACCAATCCGGACTTGGCCCCCGTGGTGGAGTATGGCCTATACCTTCCTCAGGGAAGAGACCCGTGCCCCTCGGTGGGGACATAATGGGTTGATGATGATGATAACTCTGATGTAATAACGAAATAAAGGACTTTTCCTATATATTTTGTGGAAAATGTTTTGGGAATTCGTTTATTTCCACTTGGTGAATGATGCTTATGCACAACAATCAAGCAAAATAAGGAGAATTATATATACCTACGTATAAAAAATGTTCTTGCCATTAAATAAAACACCACTAAATGCGGTAGAAAAGTAATATTTGTTTGGCAAAGTTTGATGTCCATGCATTTAACCGTTGAAAAGCGCTTTTGTAAAAATACAACCCTGGCTGCTGCAAGTTCTTCCTATTTATTTTAGTCAGACTACACAAGCAAGCAAAATTTCGTAGTGGAAAGCTTGCTCAAAGGGCTGGCTTGCTTGATTTGAAGTTCATGTGAAGTAAGTTCATGTGAATATTCTATATTGCATACCGGGAATACCATTGTAATAGAAATCAGAAATCTTTCTTCCAGGTAACCGTTGTTGCATATTATTATGCTGTTATCATAATGATCCATATTATTATTTTTTGAACTAAAACTTTCGTAAGCACAACCGTAAGTAGATCCGGACTAAAAGTTTACAACATATTATTATTTATACTTTTATTGCACTTACATTTAAAATTAAAATAATGTTGTTTGTTGATGAATGTTGGTCAAAGTACCTATGGTATCATACCTTGAATGTGAAGAATGAAGACAAAGATATTAAATACAGGGTGTTTTGTGCATGGACCGTCAAAAATTTTCGAGGTACTGGTGGGGTCATTACTACGTTAAAAACACAAAAAAAAACAATTAAACAAAAATTGGTAGATACTTGTACATGACTAAAAAAGTTATGTGGCTTTAAATACCAAAATAATTAATCGCTACATATTTCAAGCGTCATAACTTTTTTAGTTATGTACAAGTAGGTATGTACCATTTTTTTTGTTTTTTTTTTCTAACGTAGTAAACGCCCCAATAACCCGAAAAAGTTTGTCCATGCACCAAACACCATGTATTTCATATTAATCTACTGCTTAACACCATACATCTTTGTCTTCCAAATAATCGCCGTTTTTATAATAAGCTTTTTTTGCACAGAGAGTGCTTGAGAAATTTCTTAAACCGCGTCGGAGGTAACTCTAAATACTTATACCTATGTATCTTGGGAGATATGGTACCTTATACAGTGCCCCATAACCAATAACAATTTAGTAACTTATAAATAAATATCCAAACGATACCACTTTGTTCAGGACGTTTTTGTACTTCAGTGAAAATAATGAATTCTATATTAAATTACAATGGAAAAGTACGCTGGAAACAGATTCGCCTCGGGGCATTTTATGAAACGCAGCTATTCGAATACACGTGTAAAGGGTTCCCAGTGCATTTCAAGCCTGTGTTATGATATGAAACCCTGTAATGCATGTTAAGCAAATGTTTGCCGGGAAAGAAGGCTGCGCAGTTGGCTTACGAACGTTTCAAACAGACATTTAATTTTGTTGAGTACACAATGAATTTAATAAATAATATTTAATTCAGCTTGACCTTTGCGGGTTACACGTGTAATGAAGTTGGAATGAAATCCAGTTGGGATATTAAATTTTCTTTCAAATAATGTCTGTAGTAACATAATCTTGGGTTACATCTATACCTATCTATATCTACCTCCATCAATATAGATGCAGTTCCCAAAAAATCCTGTGTAAAACTATGGGACGGATTTTGTTGAAATATTTGTACGCCAAAATAACATCTACAATATGATGTATCAAAAACGGGTGGGTCGCACGTGGTTTATTTATAGATGACCACTATTAGGGACGTCTGTATATTCCGTGAATTTCTGTAAATTTCAAACGCACGCCTCTTTCCCAAAGGCCTTGGAAGGGATCAAGAACTGACACTTACCATTTTATCTCTACCTAATATTCTATCTCTCTATATAATATTAAAGGTTCAGAAAAAGAATACAATTCGTTGTTTCATATCGTCAATATAACATAACACAAACAAAGACTTTGTTACAAACAAAGTAACTTATGGTTCATGATCAAGAACTTCAAAGCCATGGAAAAACTTACAAAAACCTACAAAATACAATTCATTCACGTCGACCTTAAATCAGAATTGAACTTAGTGCGATTTCTATGCGCGTGGAGTTCTTAGAACACCTTTGTCATCCCGGATAACAAACAGTAGACATCAAAGGGTGCACTCTGATAAATATCTACAGTACAAGGTTATCTCATCTCAACACATCCCATTAGTGTTTGTGTTGCGTTGTAGGTGGAATGGAACGTTCGATTCAATACCGCTGAAAGGTCTCTAGTCATGACCTTGAATGCCGTCAGGCCAGGAGTCCAGAGTCAGGATTAATACGAGATTATCTTAAAGCGCTCGTGCAGGCGCCGACAGTTAGTTGGTGACAGTGACCCAGTTAAATCTATTGTCTGCCCTCTGACGTCACACCTACGCCTAATCAAAGTTCAGTCTCTCTACAAGGTCAGTCAAGCCCTTTAGAGTTAGGTGACTAAAGTCGTCCGGCTTAGGGTGAGCCATTCCCAGAAGACCCATTCTTTTTCCGGAAAGTACATCGCAGTCGCACAGTACCTAGTTACGTATACCACCGACTCCACTTCTAAACCGCATGCTCTGCAAGTGTCGTCTTGACAGAGTTTTGTCAAGACGACACTTGCAGAGCATGCGGAGTTATTTTTTTAATTTATTTATTTCTTAAGCTTACTATTTTACCAGGATATAGTCCTAATACAAAAGTGAAGCGCACACACAAAAACAAGAGTAATTGAACACTTATAAACAACACACAGTACTTACAGCACTTTACTTAAAATTATAGCACAAAATAAAAAGAGTGGCCGTTGTGAGCTCACTCACAGCAGAAGATGTCCACTGTTTCACTGATCGAATTGAGTGTGCGTAGGGCTCGCGAGGGGCGAGTTTGAAGAGGGCAATTGCGCGCGCGCGGCACGTAGTCTGCAGGACACTGGGGGCAGTTGTTTCCCTTATTAAAGAGTATAGCCATTTCACACTAATATAAATCGAACAAAGTCGCGAACACAAATCAGACCACCGGCTTAAAACTAAAATCCACCTGGGTCTAGATGAACAAAGCCTAACTAACATTCCAACATTCCCTTTGCGTACACGGAACACTGTGTTCGTTCACTGGTTGGCATTGATTAGTAGGTACAATGGTACGTTATTTCAAAGGTGTTACCAGTGTACACATAGGGTGTAATCAAATCAGTTTGTGATTGTGGGTTGTATCATTGACAAGCTTTGTAAATTTTGTTACAGCTTTTAATTCTCATTTTTTTGTACCCGGCAAAGAGTGGAACTTACATTATGATTAAACACTTCGTGTATCGGTTGAAACATTATGGTTCAAATATTAATTAGTGATATACAAAACATGAAATATTATATTACTTTGTATGAGACACGATATTCTAGGATGATTGACGTAGTAGCCTATAATTTAACGAGGTAAGAAGAGAAATAACGAAAGTTATCTAGGACCTTTACAAACGTCTTACATACTTAGATATGAAAAGTTCAATATTAAATGTTTGAAATGTGTGACAAAATGTGTGTTTAATACCATAACAGTTAAAGAGGCAGTGTGCTGTTTACATCTGCAGTAACCAATAAACGAACTAGGTTCTTGAGTGGATAACACAGACTGCTAGAAGCTGCGTAGGACTGCTTTTAACAGTTTGCCAGCTTGAACGCTGAACCGAATATCTAATACCGATTGCAGGAATATGGACTTTGGTCTGCCAAAACTAATTGAAACAGCAACTCGAACCGTCGTCTATTCATTAAAACTGCACGTCTCTAATACCACGCCTACGTAATCTCTCATGGGATAGGTTTTGCACCAATGGAGTCCAATTTCAGTGAAACATAGCTTTGACGTTGCATCGATATTAATGTTTTAACGAGACTCGCCTCGCAGATTCTATGAATAGAGTAGGAACATGATGCCAGTACAGACAGCATTTTTTCTGGGATCCCGATGCTGACAAGGCTTGTTAAATTTTGTCGAAAACACTAAGAGCTGCCTATCGACAGACTCTAAGGTCCGGTTTCTGAATTGAGAATTTCACTAAGTAAATACTTAAGGTACGTTCTGTCACGCTCTTTTCGGAGACATTTTACGAGAAAGTACTGCAGTTATGTAGTTACTTAGCGAAATTTTCAATTCAGAAGATTAGCAAACTGAAATGGCAGCGGCGGGGGCTGCTCCAGTCCAACAAAAAAACCAATAAGCGATGGGGTAAATAGATTCTTGAATGGACACCACGAATAGATCAAATGCCTTGCCGGAGACGTCTGAATGAGGTTTACGAGGACAGAAAGTACCTTCTTGCGTACTTTAGGGAGGCCGATGCCCAGGCTTAGAGATTGCATTGGAATTTTCACTAAGTATTTTCAACATTAAAATTAAATTTAACATTTACACATTAAAGATAATAGAGGGAACAGAAAGGGATGCATTAATACATTATTGACATATTTTTATATTTTATAACTCTTATAGGATAAGATAAGAATATTCTTTAGTATTTTATAATTGTGTACTGTTGAATCTTATTATCATTATTTATCAATATTGGAGATGCACCCTAAACTAGTTACAACACGGAATTTGTAAAATATTTTTTTCCCGTGGTGCGGTTGACCGGACTACAAAACGGTTCCACGTGCAAAGAGTGCTGAGAAATAGATGTGGGTTGCAAAAGCTCACAGTGGTCATGAGAAAAAGAACAAAATATTGATGTAGGTATCAAGAACATTTCATACGATTTCCTTCTCCCACATATTTTTTAGGCATAGATTTTCTATTTTATGGGAGGTACACTTTCGTATTTGCCGATGGAAATGGCAGAGGTCCCTGTTTGAAATAAAATACTTAAAGACATACTCACATTTATATTTAAACTTGTCACATTCTCGATTAGTTTCCATTTATACAGTGAATAAATTGTACAAAACAACAAAATAATTCGAGTAACCAAAATTACAATACGTCCCTCCCACCAAAAAGCGACAACCCAAGATGGCGATGGCACGGCACCTCACTTTTTTTTAGAGTGACGTCATCACATCAAGGTTTCATACCTTTATGCTTATCTAGATGGCCAAGTTAATTTCAGTACCAGTAATTATATGTTTTTGAAAAACTTACGAATACAATAAAGGTCAACCAATATTAATAGGCATGTATTTATGTCCCAAAGCGCTGCTGACAGTTATTATTACACTTTTACTGCACGAAAAATTTTACTTTAATAAATATAAATAACTTTTATTTATGGCTTGTGATTTTTCACCAGTCAACCGCATAAGGAGATAATTGACATTTAAAAGAAAATGTGCCCGGTGGGTTTGAACTTGACATTTTAATTATCCCACTCTGCAACACAAAAGAGGAGGGTGGAGAGCATAACCAATGTCCGGCTTAACATTAGACAATAGCCGCAACTATCTGACATGTTTCTGAAAACAATCTCAGATTTTTTTTGGTGTTCATTTAGTCCTCAAATAGTGGTCATTCTCGTGTTTTTCCTTTCGTGTATTTCTAATAAACTCGGCAAAACGTGGGTCTAGTTCTAGAGACTGGTGCCTCTGCCTACCCCTTCGGGGATAACGGGCGTGAGTTTATTATTATTATATTTTTTTTATTTGATCTATTTTTTTTTCAAGACTCGTCATAAAATGTCTTCGCGAACACGTTGGTGCCAATTATAAACCCGTAGTAAGCTTGCAAATCCTTTTAATTTAGTTTAAATAACAAAAATATGTACAGGAAACGAATATTGGTGCCTTACGTGGCGAGAGAGAGTTTACATGAATATGTATAAATAAGACTATTATTTTCACACAAAATAGCCTATTGCACTACATCGTTGGACCTGTATTTGTATAATAGGTACTCTTACAACATTCGTATAACATAGACGGCGTAAGTGCATAATATTAGTAGGTACATTATGTTCATTAGGGCCGGTACAGGACGTCTTAGGTAGACATACTTCAAACAAATAAGGGATGTAATAGCAAAGGGCAAGATAGAAAGTACCCGAAGCCGGCGTGCGCGCACGCAACGACTAATGATTCGGTGAATCGACAGTGACCCATCAGGATCTTGGCAAGTGGCAGTCTCTGGTCTCTGCTTGCCCCTCTGGCAAGCAGACGTGAGTTTATGAATGTATTTATGTATTTAAAAGTAAAATAAAAATTCTATTCCGGTATTCCTCTATACAAATAATTCCGGTAAAATATAAATACATGCATAAATACGTTCTCTCGAAACCAGCCATTCGATAACAAAGATTTGTGGTTGCTCCTTCAATCACTGATGCAAATTACTGGGAAATACCTAAAAGTATATAGAAACCATTTGTACGGGAAAATATAAAGAACTCGAACAGAATATCATTTATACAAATCTGACCGATATGACGACAACAGGTTCACAGATATGGTAGAAAATTAGTGTATGGAAAATTACGAAAATGTATTCGGTACTTCCATACCATAGGCGGCCATTAAAATATTTAGTTACAGAAACAAATGTGATGTGTTTATCTTTTATTATTTCGTTTAAATATTCATTTCCATATAGAAACCAAATAACAATCAGATGCACAAATTGGGTTTGAAAAAAAGACTGTACGAGAAAAAAATAATTTTTCAAGTGCAAAAAAAAAACAATAGAGCGGGACATAAAAAAAAAACAAATAAAAAAAAGGTTCGGAAAGACCAAAGAGGCTACTGCGTTCTGTATACAAGGCAAGGTTTCAAAACAACTTAATGTCAACCTCCATGATTAAATGAATTTTTGAAAGACTAGTGAATCCCGTACAATGTAACCACAAACCGAAAAAACAGTGCAAAAGCAATCTCCTTGGCAAAAGCACTAAAGTATTACTAAATTTTCTATGCAGTTTTCTAAACGTATTCTTATTTCTAAGAATCTTAACGATAATATTAGCTAAATCGGTCCAGCCGTTCTCAAGTGTTGCGCTTACCAACCAACAGCGATTAATTTATAAACTTAGGTACTTGCAGTTACCTCTGTCACAATCCTTGTAATACTGCAATTAGCATGTGTGTTGTGCAACATATTTTTTCTCAATTTTTTTTCTCACATTTGTTCTAAAATATTCCAAATTATTTTGATACTTATATTTTGTAACTGTAAATGGCAAACTCTAATTGAGTTATTTTAGGAATTGTGATTTTTCAGATAACTTCACATCAAGCTCAGAATACGGTTTGAAAGTACAGTCGACAGCACGTCAACCGTATCATTTTAGTAGCAAAGTCACCCGTAATCCAACGGAGTAGCGTGCATGGGTGTATAGCATGATGTGCTCTCGCCTGTACAGCTTTGCACTTAAACCGAAATGGATTTGTATGAAAGATTGTTATTTTCTAGGTATGAACTCAGCCGTATAAGGCGTCGGCGCCGAAATTAGTCCAATCATTGGCGCCTCCGAAGGTAATACACCATTACTGGGTATGATTTTATATTTTTGCACTAACCCGACAAAAGTGATAAATATAAAAGATTTCGCTAAGGAATCTCCTGGACATCGCCTGCGACCTGGAATGGAAAAAAAAACTGTGTTCATTCTTATTTTTCTCTACATAAAAGTGTACTCTGTGTCAGATAGAATTTTTCCGAATGCAATGAAAGTGGGTGGCGCTGTGTCGGGTTACACGGCTGTGGGTTTAAAGCGAAATGTCCACAAGTAGGTATAAGTTTAATCTATTAATGCTGAAACTATCAACTTTCACGTTCATAAAGTAAAGATTTTGTTTTTATTTTCAATAACTTTTTTTTTACTTGATATTTGAATTTGAGTAAGCGTTAACTTTTCGCTCATCATCAACCCATTATGTCCTCACCTCTCGGTGGGGAAGGTATAGACCATACTACACCACGGGGGCCAAGTCCTGATTGGTGGAGGCTTGTAATGGCTTGTAGTGGCTGGTCTTACTGTCAGAAGTTTTCAAGCCGCCCTAAGGCCTCTAACTTGGCTTAACGACTGGCATCTATGATCCATTTGTCTATACTTGACATTTTTCTCAGACTTTAAACGACAATAAATCAAAAACCTTTAGCGGTAGAGGGCTCGAAACAGTTTGCAAAGGGGTTTGGGTAAAAGTGGCATGATTGTCGAAAGCTGTGGCCACTGATGAAACCTATTCCACATGATAGCACATATTAAGACATTGATTTTCTTCTATGGAAGTTTTTCTCCAAAGTGTATCGGAGCTGAGATATTTAAAAAAAAAATGCTTCCTTTTATTATGTATTTAGATGACTTTAATTCGATGTAAAATCTGCAATATAGCGATTAGTTATTATTAATTATCAGTAAAAATAAGTATTCAGTGAAATGGGCACAGATATACAATAAATAAATAAATATTTTAGTTATACAGGATGTTGAAGACTCTTTGGAGTATTTTTAAGTCAACGTTTATTTTTCTTTCCTTATTGTTTTTTCATACTCACGTCACTCATATTCTTGTAATATTTCGATTGTCACAACCTCATCACCCATAATTCTGCGATTATATATTAAAAAATAATAACTCTTCTTAAGTAACATAGTAACATAGTATTTTAAGAGAAAGGAACAGCGTGAAATTAATAATTTTAATCAAATTAAAAACATACATAAACTGACCTAGTCAATTAAGTTGAAAATGAAAAAAAAAATCGACAGGCAATGGACTAATTAAAAGATTGGCAATTTGAATAAGACAAGAGGGATCACATTTTGAGCATTTAATTAATTAATTTACAAAAAATGCCCACTTAATTGACTACGGCAGCGGCAGTTTCATCTATGTTTTTAATTGATTAAAACGATTAATTTCACGCTGTTCCTTTCTTTAAAAATACTGTGTTACTTAAGAAGAGTTATTATTTTTTGGCCATGCTTTCGATTGGCATCATAAAAGTAGGAGTGTTTTTTTTTTACATTTAAGTAGATCGATTCCCAGACGAGGCAAGTAATTTTTATGAAATCTTTGAATGCAGAAATACTAACTTTTAAAAATAACATAAAGTCTTCTTTCAGCAAAATACCCTATCTACGATATTTAAGGTACTTTCCCTTCATGTCCCATAACTTTGGGACGCCCGCCCTGTAGATACTTTTCCCGATTTCCATCAGTTTTCCTTATTTTATACAGTTCACTCCTCAACATTAAGGTCCTAAAAATGTGTAAATATTTTAAGGAATGATTCTGATCCTCAATACGAGCAACTTTTACTACGGTAACAACTTCGAAATATGCAAAAATAAAAAACCATATAAACTCAAATACCTTGTGCAGTAATGTATGGAATAGCTGATTAGTTTTTTCATATTTCGAAGTTGTTCCCATAGTAAAAGACATTCACATTGAGGAGTAGAATAATCTCAAAAAATATTTTATGTTCAAAACATATTTGTAGCAACTGTAACAAGCAGTAAGACCTGATTCATGATTCATTCATCCAATCAAAAAACTTTTGGTGATGATGATGATGATGATGATGATGAAAAGTTAAATGCCCCGATTACATCGACAGACATACTATTTGTTACATAGGAACCTAATAAACACGGCAAAACATGGGCCGAACTCAATGAGTTCGCTTCTCTGCCTACTCCTCCGGAATAACGTGCGTGAGTGAATTTTTTTCATGTTTTTATTTGCACCGGATTTATGTTCCTTATTGAAACAACCCTCAATCAAATAGAACTTACAGTAAACATAAGACACATGCTTAAACAGATGATATTATTACTGTTTATTGAGGAATTTTGAACCCAAATATCTCGGCTCCGATATTACCTACGACAAAAATCTTTTATGGGTTTTCAATCTTAATTAAAGGACTATACAAAAATAATAATTTCGTTACTGGCCGCTAAAAATAAAAATCATGCCAAGGG
Source organism: Yponomeuta plumbellus (assembly GCA_947310845.1). Lineage (NCBI taxonomy): Eukaryota > Metazoa > Arthropoda > Insecta > Lepidoptera > Yponomeutidae > Yponomeuta > Yponomeuta plumbellus. The sequence goes on along the minus strand of OX371191.1, from coordinate 21,155,272 downwards.
TCCATACAAAATTACCCAAACCCCTTTAGTGCTAGCTAGTACTAAATTTGCAAACGGTATCGAGTTTTCTGACGCTAAAGGTTTTTGATTTATTGTCGTTTAAAGTCTGAGAAAAATGTCAAGTATAGACAAATGGATCATAGCGACGGCAGCCGGTTCCAACTGCATAAAGTGCCTTGCGAAGCACGGAACCGTTCTCCATTACTTCAAATTACAACTTATATCACGGTGTCAAACATTTTGAATCCCTATTTCCTGTGTTGTACAGCTCGGCAATATAAAAAAACAAGACTTTGTTACTCTACGTGGTACCTAAGTGATGTGTCATTTATTTTATTCATTTTATTTTATTTATTTATTTATTGGATTTTAGGACAACCATCGACTACTATAATAATATAAAGGGTACATTGTACAATATAGTAGCAAAAAGTAATTTAAAGGTTTTCACTTATAGCTACATTATAGTTGCTTAGAAAGAAACAGGTTTGTGCATTTACAACATCAACTGCGACTGTTGTGTTAATTAGATAGAAAGGAAGTATTCAAAAAATATTCTGGTTTTGCTTGGCATTTCGCAGTGCAAATTATTATTCGCTGAAGTTATCTTCATTTATGCAAGCAAACCTTCCCTTTCATAATTCCATCCCACTCTACATAGCTCGAGCGCAGTACCCACGCATCCAAAAATATATTTTCAATGCAACCACTAAAATTTCAGTTGGAACACGGATGTAAACTGATATTCGTAGTGGATTTACACATGGAAAGGGTAGTTAAAATATGATAGTGTAGTATCATTCGTAAAGAGTAAAGTAAAAAGGAAAAATGCGTTTATTAACCAACAAAAGCGCAGATTTACACAAAAACATTTTTAAATTACTAAATTAATTACAGTTTGCAACAAAATGTGTGTGCTCAGCATGTGCCGCCAAATACGTGTACATGACAGTTCTTTGGAAAAAACTAACTATAAACTGGCTCCTTATCCTAACTAATATGTGCGCCATAATTGAGTTGTCCAGTGATTCAAAAATATATCTCACCCACAGCTATCTCAATATAGGGAAATGCGACAAATTGTCTACTCTGTATGGAGAACGACCGGCAAATTCAATTCATGCTCACAAGCATGATTAAATAAACACAATGAACTTGCACAAGTGATTTGTCCATTCGCTCTAAGTGATTACACGTGCAAAGCAGTTACGTGTGTGTGTGTGTGTGTGTGTGTGTGTGTATATACGGACGAGGCGCCCTTTATGCAGCAATAACGCACACAACTGCAGCGTATGCCCGGTAGGCCTACAGCGGATGAACGCTACACGGTGCCATTTCGTCTCTCTAATATTGAATGCTGTGAGATAACACCGCATGTTCAGGACTCATATGAAAGATTCTAACTTTTTTAATTTTATAGAAGACAATTTATTGAAGTATGTATGTGTGGGTGGTGTTTATGTGAGTGGTGGTGTGTGTGATATAATGCTTTTTTTTACGCACCACGTTGTGCGTCCGATAGAGCGGATGGGAGTACCCAAGAGATGGCGCGCCACGTGAACATAATGTACGCGTGCCTACCACATTGATTATTTCAAGCGCTGAGGTTGTGAACACCTCTCACTCAGGTTTCCTCAAAATGTTTTTCTTCACATTGCGAGTGGTATTGCTATTATAACGTAACTTTGGAAAAAGAAAGTCATTGACATGCTGGGTTTCGAATCTATGAGAATGCGAAGCCGGCAGTTCTAGCGGTCTGCCGCCACCGCTCTACATTGTCACATAGTTATTTTTCAAATGCTTAGTCGTCATCCGTTGGTAACAGGCAACGTGACGTGGCAACAGGTAGAAGCTTGAAATATTCACGGTACATTTAATGTATGTTTAAAAATAAATTATTAAACTCATCATCATCATCATGGAGGAAGGTATAGGCCATACTCCACCACGGGGGCCAAATCCGGATTGGTGGAGGCTTGTAAGGCTGGTCTTACTGTCAGAAGTTTTCAAGCCGCCCTAAGGCCTCTGACTTGGCTTAACGACTGCCGTCTATTGACGGCAGCCGGAACCAACTGCTTAACGTGCCTTGCGAAGCACGGAACCGCTCGGAAAAATGCCACTAGCGTTAGTCATAGACAGTGGCCCATCCATGGACTGAACGCGCCGTATCGTTTGTGTTCGTTTAAGATCACTCAGGCAGCCCAGGCTACGAGCGATTCGTTTAATCGTTCAATTATTTTCGTTTGCTTTAATCGTTTGTGTTAGGACCTTGAAAAGATCAATTAAAAACTATCGTCATGGTAAGCCAGCTGATGTAAACCCGAGATTAACAGATGGTTGTTCATATTTTTTCAACAGAATATGAGAAACCGGAGGCTAAGGCCGGACTCCGGGTAATATAACTTACCTAATCCGAATGGATATAAATGTTCAACAGTTTTGAGACATCCATTAGCGTCTATAAACCGCTCTGGTCTGAATTCTTCTGGGTCCACCCAAAGGTCGACGTCAAAATGAAGATCTCCTAGAGATATTAGAACTGTTGTGCCTTTAGGCACAAAGTATCCATCTATATTGGTGTCCTTCAACACCCTGCGTGGCCCGGCCAGCGGAACAATTGTGTAATACCGCTGTATCTCCAGTAAAAACGCTGAAGTATATACTAATCTGAAAAATGATATTTTTTTTATTACCTATCAATGCAAAAGAGCCTCTTAATAATTAAGGACTTAATTAAAACATTCAAAATACCTCCACGATTTAGTATTCGTGAACAAATTTGTACAGGTATAAGGTGTAAGTTAGGAAGGAAAACTCAGCTAGAAAAACAGTATGAAAACGGGTATCTATTACCAAGACTCCACTTCGTCTGCCTGCCTGCCATATTGCAGGGCCACTGTATTGTTGATTGCAAAACTGCTACTTTTAGAATATAATACAAAAACATCATATTGGTAATCAGTATCCAAGTTCATTAAATCATTTAACTACTTTGTTTATGTTCTCACCTATAACTGTCACTCCAACACGGCACATCATCGCCAAGAGTTCTGTCAATCTCATCAAATATTCTTTCCTGTATCAGTTGATTCCGTAGCACAGTAAGTAAAGCAAACTCTATCACATTGCTCGTCGTCTGAGAGCCCGCTATGAGTAAATCCAAACATATGATGCGCAGCTGTTCTTCTGGAAGCATATCGAAAGCTTGTTAACTAAAAGTTTTTTTCCGCCAGTTCGCATTTCAGCCGGGAGAAATAAACCGCTCTGTGGCTCGTAATGATTTCGACCTTTCGTCCAATTCAAAGCGAAGTGCATAAAATAATTTGTTGTATAGATGTAACTATGTTGGGCCTGCGGTTGACCGCTCGTGTACAAACTGACGTAGTGCGGGTGTTCGAGGACTGTCAATATCGATCATGTCGATGTGTCTGTTTTAAGCCCCTAGCTCACAAAAGGGGTGAACTTTAAAGCTCTTGTCTGAAAAAGTCTGTGAAGTGTGGCATTGACTCGTACACCGATATGGGTGGAGAAAATCTCAAAAAATGGCCGTTTTAGGAGTGAGAGACTTCAATAACCCGGCATTAAGAATTTCCGGCACTCATATTTCTGGCTTCACCTACGTGCTTCAGCAGTGTTGTGTATTTTGAATTGGGAGATAGATAGATGATGCCTCGTTGGACGAGCCGTTAAGGCGCTTAGCTACCAAGCAGAGGTCGTGGGTTCGATTCCCACTGAGGGCCGCCGTATATTTGTACAAATGGCCTCAGTCTGGATGTTTTTCAATGATTACAATTTCAGATTACCGTACAATAGTTGTTGGCGATTATATCTATTTTTACCTGTTTTGTAAATACTTTTTACTTGTTATTATATTTTGATTAAAAATATTGTCAGTTGTCTCAAAACCGTATTTTCAGTAACGATAGTCTGAGGGCCGATTTCTGAAAAGAGAATTTACACGAAGAAAATACTTAAGTAACGTATCGTTCTGTCACGCTCTTTCCTAAAGAAATTTGACGAGACGGCACTACAGTTAAGTAATTACTTGGCGAAATTCTCAATTCAGAATTCGGCCCCTAATGATTTGCCCAGGTCCCAAAGTAGGATACCCTATACTGTACATAGGCTGCTACTTATGTATGCGGAATCTGGGATTCCAATAATTTTAAACGCAATGTCTGACCTCCATGGTCAAATTCGTTCTTTTTTTAAATACTGGCCGCTAATATTTTTCTCTTATATACGTTAGTGTTTTGTTTTTGTTGGGTTTAAAATGTCATATGCTGAAAAAATGGAACTCACTCGTGAAAATATTCGTGCTATGATTTATTACGATTTTCGACGTGGTTTAACGCAACAACAGTGCGAAGATCAATTAACTTCGACTTTTGGTGGTGAAGCTCCATCAAAAACGACTGTGTATCACTGATTTAGTGAGTTTAATCGCGGGCGCAGTAAGCTCACGGACGAAGTTAAAGAAGGTCGCCCGAAATCGGTGGTTGTGCCACAAAATATTGAAGCTGTGCGAAAACTAATAATGCAAAACCGCCATGTTACGTATCGCGAGATAGAGGCTATTCTGAGCATATGTATGACGAGCATTCATAGGATATTACATGAACATTTTTCTGTAAAAAACATTTGTTCGCGTTGGATCCCGCACAACTTAACTCAGGATCAAAAAGATGCTCGCGTCGAATGGTGCAAGAAAATCTTTAAAAAATTCAACGCATGCGACTCAAAATCTGTTTATATATCTACACAGGTGACGAATCCTGGATCTACGCGTACGATTCCGAACGATCAACAATCAACAGTTTGGGTGTTTCAAAATGAGCCGAACCCTACGAAAGTGGCTCGTGCAAAAAGCACTGTAAAGCAAATAGTGGCCTGCTTTTTTGGTATTAATGGCCATGTGGCTACAATACCACTGGAGAATCGCAGAACGGTTCATTCGGAGTGGTACACGACCATTTGTTTGCCGGAAGTATTTGAAGAAATACGCCAAAACAAACAGCGACGCAGAATCATACTTCACCATGACAATGCCAGCTGTCATACATCTTAGGAAACAACTACATGTTTGGATGGTCAAAAAATAGAATTGATGGGTCATCCACCGTACAGCCCTGATTTGGCTCCCAATGATTTCTATTTATTCCCAAATGTAAAGAATAAATTACGTGGTCAACGATTTTCGACCCGTGAAGATGCCGTAGATGCGTTCAAACAGCACGTTTTGGAGATACCTCAATCAAGAGTGGAAAAAGTGTTTTACAACTTGGTTTCATCGAATGCAAAAGTGCATCGATCATAGTGGAGAATACTTTGAAAAACAATAAAAGCATATTTAGCCATATACATTTGTTTATTTTTTCTATTCCGCATACATAAGTAGCAGCCCTCGTAGTAAGCTGGACCCAGGATGTTTGTTTGTACAAAAGGCGCAACAAATCCACGACTTCAATATTTGTGGTTAAGCGCCTTAACGGGTAGACTGACGACGCAATCGTCTGTGAGTCTATAGGTTAAGGGCTTACAAAGCCCTCTTACCTCTGTGATCGCTCTTGAGTGCATCACAAAGAGCTATTCTAAGCCAAACAGCAACTTGACAGCGCACTCAACGGCGATTTCAAGGGTGAAACACTTTGCTATTTTTATTATTTCCTTTTATTGCCAAGTAGGGTTGGCTGTAGTGACCGCTTCGCGACTAACGGGATTTCTATTTCTATATTAATAACTAGCTGACCGAGCAAACGCTGTTTTGCTATTATAGGAGTAGAGGAAAGTCACCAAATATGAAATAGTATCCTAATATGGAATACCTTCATTTCTCTAAGACTATAAGTATGAAACGCAACAATCGACCATCTTCTGTTTCATTCGGTCTACTAACTATCGCACTCACACCATCGAGTCAGTTGCGCGAACGCTTCACGTGTGGCAGGCGTGTTTTGTTTTGTTGTCGTGCAGAAAATTTTAAAGGTAAGTAATAAATGAGTATTACTAGCTGTTATGTTTGTATACATAAGTGTTATACTATTTAGTATATCGGTATTATGTTTATTTCACCATTTTGTGATCTTTTGTCATTAAAATATTGTGACTTGAAAAAATATTTAGAAGAGTTTGAACTAGTATAAAAATCCAAATATGGACAGTCGTCGGTGTCTAATTATGGAACATGATGAGTTGATGGACCAAGTACCTCCTGACTCTGCTGATGCAGAATGTATGTTCTGTTCAAGACTTTTTTCCATGGATAAAAGTGGAGAAAGCTGGATTAAATGCTTGATGTGTGGGCTCTGGGCACATTATGATTGTGCTGGTCCAGAGTTTGATACTTGGATCTGTGACTTTTGCAAGTAATTATGTAACTTCTCTCATTTATCACAATATGTTATATTCATTCAATTGATCTCAAAGATATTAATGTCCATTTTTGTTATTGTTATGTTGATTTATGCTTATATTCCATATATGGGTACCTATTCCATATTTGGTTACTCATTTGTGATTTTGTTTTTTGTGTTAGATTTTGATTTGATAACTAATATATTTGATTAAAGGCTGTTAATTACTACATATAAATGTATGACTGATTAGTAAAAACATTAAACTGATTTAATTTATAAGAAGTTTTTTTTTATATCCCAAAAACAAAATGGTATTCCATATTTGGCGACTTTCCTCTATGATATATATATTATTAGATATTAGATTTCGTACCGGTCTACGCTAGACTCGAACGAAATGGACATGATATGGAAGAGCGTAAAACAACAGTCGATCCGAGTCGACAACATGCAGGCGGAAAATTCGGTTTGTCGAGTAATCTTCTCATATAAAATTCCCATGTCACCGTATTATTGATACACCTCCGAAACGGCTTCGCTGATTTTGACGAAATTTTATACGTATATTCGATAGGTCTGAGAGTTTGTTATCTATTTTTCATAGGCCTAAGTAAAAAAAAAATTATACGGCGAAAACGTGTGACGTCCTCTGTGGCGCTGCGGTTAGCGCATCTGACTTCCATGCGAGAGGTCCCGGGTACAAAAAAAAAAGAAAACAAGGTCTTGGATGTTTACATGTTTGTGACTTCGCTGTATCTGACTCCCACGACACAGGATATCCTAATGTGGGGCCATAAGCAATGGATGTGCCTATATGTACCTAAATTTTATGTTATGTTTATGGTCAGATATTGAGAAAAGATGGTCAGAGTGGAGTTTTTTTTCGCTGGCTTTTTCTCCACTACAGACGGCCCCAAGGCAGCGGCTAACATTATACATAGCTTTATGTACATTGACATTCAACAAGCAGAATGTAAATTCTTTACGTTGAAATAAATTTTTGATTTCTGAGATCTGATATGTTATGTTAGCCGGGTCAGCTTTCAATATTACAGCGTTTCAATATAAAAATGAACTAATTAATTGCTACCAAAACGAATTAATAATGGCGTTGCTAAGTAAACATGTCAATGTCCTCAATGTCATGTTGGAGTCACGTCATCACGCATCACAGGTGTCACAGGTGTGTATTCTGTTAAACATTGTGACCTCCTTATAGCTTCGTCGAGGTTCTTTGATTTTGTGACACAGACGTGAACTATCACGTCCGTGTCTGAAAATTTGTGTATATGGGTAAATACGATCGAAGAGAAATTTATACTGGTGAAATATCGATACATAGGAAATTATAACCCAAGCGAAGGTGGGTTTTCATCGAGTTAAAAATGTAATTACCCTGCTGTCACTGTCCATATGAAATACTAATAGAATCCACTTGGAAACAAATTGCATTTACGTACCTGTAAATGACTCGTTATCCGTTTGCATTTGTTGCAAAAACGAATATATGAAATCATTTCCCTCCACCGATTTCCTTTTATGCTTTGCGATCGCTTCCTGGAATAATCTGTTAATTAAAATATGCGAGTGGAGATCGTATTGCGCTGTACAAAGCACACTCTAAAATAAATAAAATTAAAAATTATAAGTTAAAATAATTGTTCGTATTGTGTAGGGACCTTATTTAATTAGTCGACCTCCGTGGCGTAGCGGTTAGCGCATCTGCTTACCATGCGAGAGGTCCCGGGTTCGATCCCCGGCTGGGGAGAAAAAAAACTCCAGGTCTTGGATGTTTACATGTTTGTGACATCGCTGTTGCTGATTCACACGACACAGGGTATCCTAGTGTGGGTATCCAAGTATCCTAGTATGGGTATCCTATCCTAGCTAGAAGCATTGTACGAGTATGTGCCTGTGTGTAATTGTAAATGTTATAATAAATTCCTCAATGGAAGTCCGCCTCTATCAACTACTCAACAAAATTAACAAATTTAATTTACCTCTATGATATCTGATAGCTGCTGGTTGATCCGTTTAATCAGAGAGTAACCGCTCAGTTCAGGCAATATAAATCGACACCACGGTGCTTGGTTCAGCCAACCGCCAGCCATCGAAAATGCTTTGGACCGCGCGTTCAATAGTTCCAAGAGGAGTTTTAAATTGTCTTGTTTGATTTCTTCACCTGTTTGCGCAAAACAATAGAATTGCCATATCAACCAGTTTTAAGTTATAATATAACGTACTCAACTCAACCCCATAATTATAGTGGCAGTATCCTGCCGTACTAACTATGAAAAACGCATAAAATTTGCACTAAGGTAAGTTTCGAGAAAAATGCGCCAATAGGTTTTCTTCTTCTTTTACCTGTCATGTCTAAATTAATAGAGATATTTGGAAAATTTTAAATGTGTCTAATGGCGACAGATTTTCTCTGTAGATATATTTTTTGTAAGTTCAAAAGCCTAGAGTATATAATCCTAAAAAACTGTTCATTATGTATGCGTAACAATATCTCAGACACTAAAAAATATTTCAATAAACGGGTTATTGATCCAGATAGTTAACGCTGACGCGACTCAGTTTTCGCAAAAAATGTCGAATGCATTGGTTATCGTTAGAACGGCAGTAGGTATCACTCTCCAAAAGTGAAAAAAAACATCGTGAGGAAACCTGGGTATCTGCGCTATTCAATACCTCAGAGCTTGAAATCGCCAATACGCGGTGGGCACGCGATTAAAATTGAGATTGAGAAAGAAATGTTGGTTCCTTCCTCTCCACATGTCCACATGAGAAAGATCGATGAAACAAATATAATATGGAGCAAATGTGGGAGGAAGGCTAGTAAGGGACACCCCATGCGGACTTACTTCGACAAAATACGGGACGTATTAGCAATGGGCAAGATAAAAATTACACAAAACCGGCGTGCGTGTACGCAACGATTAATTAATGTCGTTGAAGCGAAAGTGAACTGCCAGGATCGCAGGATGGCAGTCCCTTGTTAGTGCCTACCTCTCTGGGATACGGCCGTGAGTTTATGTATCTGTGTATGTCTGGGATTGCTATGAATTCAACGTTTTGCGAATTCCACATTTTGGGAATACTATGAATTCAACATTTTACAAATTCAACATTTTGGGATTCAACAATATGCGAATTCAACATTTCAGGAGTTCAACATTTTAAGAATTCAACCTAATGGTCCTGAAGGGTATTTATTTACCTGCGGCATATTTCCATAAAGTGTTCATGACTGACGATGCTAAAATGTTTTTAGGATTGATGGGCTTATTACTTTGGTGTTTGATAAACGCAACAGTATTCAGCATTTCCTTTTGAATCTCAGCTTCCATAGCTGTTTTTCCGAAGCCAACATTTTTTAAATGCTTCACGGTAAATTGTCTGTGCATTTTCCACAGCGGGCCGTCAGCGAACGTAATACCTGAAAAAAGAGTTCAGTAAGAAGGCATAATGTAATAAGGACTTCGCTGAGGAATTTCATTGGAAGTACTGAAGAATTTAAATGCTGCAAAATAGAAGATTCCAAGTAAAACTTGTTTACTTTAAAATAAAATATCTTTACAACAATTCTACCTCTATTACAGGGATATTTGCTAGCAAGATCTTTAGAATTGCTACTTCGCTACATAGTATCCCGCTGTATATCTGTATGTCTCTATGTATGCTTATTAGACTTTTAAAGGTACGCAACGACGATTTTGATGCGTTTTTTTTATTAAATATGACGAACTCTGTAGCGTAGCGGTTAGTGCATCAGCTTACCATGCGAGAGGTCCCGGGTTCAAACCCCGGTTGGGGAGAAAAAAAATAAAAGAAAAAGGTCTTGGATGTTTACATGTTTGTAACGTCTCCCACGACACAGAGTGTCCAGGACCAGAAGCAATGTATGTGACTGTATGTAAAAAAATGTTTATGTTTAATAGATAAGAGTGATTCAAGAGGAAGGTTTATAATTATGTATAAAACATTATCATATCAGCATTGCACCCGTGCGAAGCCGGGGTGGGTCGCTAGTTTAACTCAAAAAAACTCTATCAATAATTTTTACAATTTTGACACGTAATGTTTGACATGCGTAAGTTTGCTTTATAATTGGTATTAGTTCTATTTCTGAATTTAAATGAATAATGTATTTTTTCTTAATAAAGATGTACGTTATCAATAATTAAAATTAATAGTTAGGTACCAACAGGATCTTAACATAATACCTATCAAGACATGTCACATCGGTGAAATTAAACTATAGATAGAGAATATTGGTATATTAAGGAAGATATGATATTTTTGTTACAGTCTGTCGGAAAATTTGATCTTTAAAACATAAATTAAATTAAAACAGTAGTTTGCTTATTTTTTATAAAAAAAAAACAAGTAGGTATGATCGATTGATCGTTACAGGACAGCACTCCGTTAATGTAATAAAGATAATAAAAATGGTTTAGAGTAATTTTATAAAATTTTTAATTGACCGCCTCAAAAATGTAGTGTTTTAATTCTAGTTAGGTATATTCTATTATTTTTTCCATCAAACGGCGCTACTGGAAAGCAAAAATATAATAACGCGGTATTTCCCTTATAAAGTCTCTACCACAGACTTTCCACTTGTTTTAAGAACTCGCGTTGGCATTTCACCGGAAAAACTTGAACCATTTTTCTTTTATAGGAATCTGAACAAAAGTATCTCTAGAGGAAACTTTTGTTTGTATGTTCCGTGTATTGCGCATTACAGAAATGGCCCAGAATAGGTTTAGGTATGTAGGCACATACCTAAACTCACGCCTGTGGCCCAGAGCGATGGGCAGAGACCAGGGGCTGTCACTTGCCAAAATCCTGACAGATCACTAGTACATTTTAAGTATAATCTAAAATCTATACGTACAATAAATCTCTAGGACTAACACAACTAGATCTTTTTCTCTCATTAGTTAATATTTAAAAAAATATTATTGCAGTTTGAAGTTTTGAACCTTTTGGATATGGAGTCGAATGCGCCTTTACTCGGTATGTGAAAATGTCCTTGAGTTACCGAATTTTGGGCTTCTGCTTTCTGTCTATCCGTTGGGGCACTGACTTTCGGGACGGAGATCGTGGGTTCGATACCTACTGCAGGCCACCAAACTCAGAGTAAGGCCCGAATGGCCTCAGTCTGAGTGTATTTACATGTTTGTAATGTCCTTGCCTGGTTACCATGTCTCGTTTATTTTATTTATTTATAATAGACACACCAACAGTACAAAGATGAAAAAATACTAATATTATTTGAAACAAGAAATCTTAGGCCTGATCTGTGCACTACTAACAGGCGTGCAACAGCGTTCGAGAGTGAATCGTAGACACACTAAAAATATTTAAAAAAAAACTTTTAAATAGGTACAAAAACTTTACAAACTTGTACGTAATATAGCAAATCAGTACGTAAAAAAAATGTCACCGGGTATCCTAGTTCGGGAACAGGTCAAGTGATTGTGTTGTGTGGAAGTTAAAAAAACCGCCAAGTGCGAGTCGGACTTGCGAATGAAAGGTTCCGTACCATTATCTATAAAATCGGCAAAAAAACTACGTCTGTCGATTGGGAACCCCCCATACAACAGACATGATTTTTTATTTATTTTATTTCAATTCCATTATTAATTTTTAAAGTTAATATACCTAACTACCTAAAACTAAATATTTTGTGAATATTTTAAGCATCTAAGTATCTGTTGCCTTTATCAATATCGAGCAAAAACGAGCAAACAAAATCGCGTTCGCTGTATGGGAGCCCATGTAAGTGAGTATGTTTTGTTATAGCGGCAACAGAAATACATCTTCAGTGAAAATTTCAACTGTCTAACAATGACGGCTCATGAGATACAGCCTGGTGACAGATGGACGGACGGACGGACAGCGGAGTCTCAGTACCAGGGTCCTTTTTACCCTTTGGGTACGGAACCCTAAAAAATAAGATGCCTTTCGACACGTATGCGACAGTTAAGAGATTTTGTACGTGCAAAAAACTCTTAAACGAAAATAAGGGTGTTAATTATTTTCTCTTAGGTGAAAATGTCCTTTCGTCCGCGTACGAAACTGTATGTTCGTATCCAGTTAGTGAGAAGGAAAAAGGTAGGTCCGGTCCACGGTAGGCTCTAACAAAACGCACATCAAATTGAAGAGCGTAAACAATTAGTCGATCCCAGTGGACAATTACTATGGGCCGAAAATTCGGATTATCGAGTATTTCAATATAAAAATTAAGAATTTTCTATATTATAGCTTTACGAAGTAAACATGTCAATGTCACCAATGTTGCGTTGGTGTCACGTCACCACTCCACGTGTCACAGGTTGACACCTCTATGGTTCTATATTCTACCTATGGTCTAATTTGGTGTAACGAAAAAGCAAAACCAGTCTGCATTTTATCCGAGCGAAGCCTGCTTTTCATCTAGTAGTAAAATATTATGGAGCATATAATTCTTAATTCCTTTCAAAATTTTTACTATTTTGTAGTTTAATTATCTACTGAGGGAGTGGTTTTCAGTTTTTAAGTTGCAACAATAATGTGTTGTACTTATAATTAATATCATTATGCTAAGGGTCTGTTTCATAATGTGCAGATAAAGTTCCGGATAAGCTATCCGCAACCTGGGCTGCCGTTTGTTCTAAATTTTAAGTCACACACGCAATATAGGAAAATTTATTTAAATTTCGAACAAACGGCAGCCCTGGTTGTGGATAGCTTATCTGGAACTTTATTTGAACATTGTGAAACAGGGGCTAAGAGTAATAAGACGTACCCATTCTCTTGCCGAGGCAGCGGAGCCGTAAGAAAAAGCTGTCCGGCCTCCCTTCGAACTCTGACTCCACAAAAACTTGTCTTATATTTTGCTCGCCATACACCACGATGACTAGTTCACTTCCCAGCTTTAAGCCGAGCACTCGTGTGGAGTACTTTTTTGCTAACTCCGACAGTCCTTTCCATTGTGAGCCGTAAGTCCTCGTATAATTCTCCACGAGGTTACTGCAGCCGAGAAAGAAGTACCATTTTGGACCTGAAGTTGAAAAAAAATGTGGAAATATGTGTTTCATTTTCGAAAGTTCAGACAGTCGACTCATTACTAACATAGCGTAAGTCGCTGTTGCTACTAACAATAAATGGACATTGCCTGAAATAAATTAATACAATACAATACTGCTGTTATGTTGTGGATGGAGTTTAAAGAGATCTGAATGAAGTGGGTTTGTTACGTCTCTAGGAGGAATTTTATTACATTACAACACATTATTATTACAATGTTTCGCAATGGAAATGCTTAACACATTTTATGCTTGCTTTCCATGTTCACATTTTAGTTTTGTTTTTTAAAATTTATTGTGTTTTCTTAAATATTGTTTACTATAGTTTTTGATGGTTTAAGACCGGTTAAAAGTATTACAAAACTCGTGAAAGACAACCCTGCTTTCTTCATTCTTAGCGGGGACGCTGGGCTCCTCGGCGCTAAGTGCTAATTTTGAAAAAAAAACTATTGGAACTGACTGTAGGTACCGAAGAATAGTAAGGAATGACTTACCAGGCGGAAATAGCGGAGGCTTTTTTACGTTCCTAATGAAGCACCACGTTAAGGTAATTAGTAAGAGTATCAACATCAGTGTTATCATTATATCAGACACGCTCTACCATCTAGTCAACGCGTAGGAGAGGCTCCCGTGTCGATCTCCCCAGCAACTGTCTAAAGACTGACAAAGAGAACACGTTCACCGACTGTGTGTCACTCCTATTATTTTTATGATCCCCCCTAACATCGTGCTGGTTACATAATAGTGTGAATTGACGTTCCATGACTAAAAGCGTCAGTGTTTGAGCGTATCGTTTTTTTTTTCAACAGGCCGCGAGCCGCCGGCGCACGCGGTGTGTTTACTGACATCTGCGGCGAGTGGGTTCCGTGAAACAGTTATATGAGGCACATTCAATCACGACCATTGTCGCCCGCAGAAAAGTCAATTTGTGACATATTGTCGCGCGAATTGAGTTTAAACTACGGCCTCCGCTCCACTTGGCAACTAATTGCGGCCTTTGTACATTCTAAATGTCGCTGTTCGAAGCAAAAAGATGTAACTATAATACCTAGATCCATTCGGTGTATCGGCGTGCTATCACCATTGTCGTAATGATGTGTACCTAATTGGAACTAATTAAAGAGATAACTAGTGAGTAATAGTAATTTGGTCGTCGTTTGCACTAACAGTCGGCGAGATTCGAGTCTACTCTATTGTTGCTCATGCACTGGAAGACCGATTTTTGATCAGATTCGACACCTTTGGTAGTATACTTATTCCTAGCTCCTACTAATGTTGTATAATTGATTTTGCTGGAAGTTATTTGAATAGAGCACAATGCACTTACGTCACTGGCGTTACTGCAATAAATGTCCCGAAAGACTGCTGCAAAAAATATACCTAAAGAGTAATGGGAATTCCGACCTATTGAAAGCGGTGACTTTCAACATTATATACGATGTCCCCTGAGGGTCACAAACGGAAAAAAAAGGAAGATCCTAACTGAAAATGCAGCGTGTCACCACCGTGCAGGCAAACTGGGCTAATTATAATTTAGTTAGACTGAAAATTATAGTCTAGCAAAAATGTATCTAAGACGAGACACACACATTCACATAAGTGCGATTGGTATCGCGGTGCTGGGAATGACTCTAAAGAAGTCAACAATTCGTCAATATCACTTCCACTATATAGTGGGTGATTTTTTTATATAAAAAAAGCCGGTGAAGGGCGCGTCGGGCTACGCGCAGTGAAAGGTTCCGTAGAAAGATAGGGTTTTATCTGCCTTAGAGTTTAGAGAACTAGCAACTTTATCAAAGTAATTTTCAACGGATTTTGTACGAAGTTTTCCTTTCATAATGTGGGCACCTATTACCTACTCGTTAACTTGTAAAGCTACTCAGCCGGGATAGTTTTTATTTTAAGTTGATTATATTGCATTAAAATTTTGGGTGGTTTAAAAGATACAGCAAAATGACCAATATCTAACGAATACGATAGTTTTTTTAACTGCATTCACTATGAAAAAGTTCGTAGGTACGGAGATGAAGATGCCTGGATGGTGGTCGGTCTGAAGGTGGTCATCTATGTGGAAAAAATCAAAACGTTACCTGAGAAAAGAAGGAGAGCAAATGTATGTATGCATTCCTGCGGAAACAAATGTTGAGTTGTTTGAACTCCGAACGAAACTGACAGACATGTTCATACTTATGCAGTCCGAAGATCCGAAGATGTAGGTATAGGATGCTTAAGTTGAGCATTCTGTGCAGCTGTTGTAGGGGAGGTAGTTATAGTATTATTATTTTTTTATTTAAATAACCGTTTATTTCGACGATAACTAAATTTAAAATAACAATGATAAACTAAATATTATAAACTTAAAATTACATTAATATTATAATAATTAACTTACTATAAATAAAAATAAATATAACTTAAATATAAAACTATACTAGTATGTACCTAAATATCTTTAATTAAAAATATATATTATTTACAAATAAAATATCTGCAACAGGTCATTGTCCCGCGGCAATGAGCCCAGAATGCCCACGTTTCCTCTTTGGATGGCCAGGCTTATCCTTTGGCCGAGGTACGCGCCAGCTCTCTGGTCTCCGGTTGCGTCGACTAGGCGCGCCGCTAGGTCCTTGAACAGGAGGCGTGCCTCTGGGCCCCATGTGCCCATCGTTTCGACCCCAAACGGCGCAAATATGTAATTGTTGCCAATAGAACTATATTTGCGCCGTTTGAGGCTTTCGGCTGCGCCGGCCGCTGAACCAGCGGCTCTTCCACTCTGGGAAACATGGGAGGGCGCCAGTGTATCAACGCACGTAGCGTCCCACACTAGCGGCCTCCCATGCTTCCAGGGGATCAGAGTCATACCGTCGGGCCTCTTGCCATCATCCCGGATGATCCCTTGAGGTTCCAGCGTGGCGGAAACCCCGGCTGTGGCGAAGGCCCTCCGGATGATGTCGTTGAGAGCCGCGTGGCGGGGAAGTCGGCCGGTGCTTCGCTGACACGAGAGGCCATGGTGGCCCAGGCGATCGACGTCCGTGCCGCAGGGACAACGATGGGGCACGGTGATGGGGCAACCCAGTCGCAGTCCGATGGCGGTGCTGAATGAGCTGTTGTCCAAAAGAGTCCCTATTAAAGTTGATGGATGCGCCTGCAACCAGTAGCCCGACTCTCGTTAGGACACGGCTAGTAGACGAGCGCGATCCGCGTCGCTGGTGCAGGAATTAATTAAACTGCTCTGCACCAGCTCGCAGAGGGGCTCGTCCCACTGCTTTTGGATGGTGGGATCCTTTGGTGGATCCTCACCAGGGCAGGCCAATCTCCATGCCTTCTTGGCTTCCTCACAGCATGAGGCCTCAATGTCACCCAGTGAAGAGTTAACAATTTTCTTGTACAAGGCCTCGATGCTGTGTATAGAAGACAAAAAGGCAGACAATGCGACGCTGCTTACCTTCCTGACTCCTCCTCCTCCTCCTATCTTTTATTTTGTTGGTTTAATTAGTATGTATGATTATGACAATCGTCTCTGAACAGACAAACAGACGACATGGCATTATGAAACAGACATGGTGAAACTATAAGGGTCCCTTGTCAACTGCGGCATCTTAAAAAAGTATCAAACGGGTAGGAGACCAATTGATTAAAAATTAATACATACCTAAATACATTTGTTCGAATTTGAATGTAAACCGAAATTTGATAGAATGTTTTTATATCTAATAATATAAATAACATAACATAACATTTACATACAGGCACATACATTGCTTCTGGCCCCTCACTAGGATACCCTGTGTTGTGGGAAACCAGAAACAACGACGTCACAAACATGTAAACATCCAAGACCTGACTCAGGTCAACTGTTTCTTTTTTTTGTCCTCAGCCGGGATTCGAACCCGGGACCTCTCGCATGGTAGGCAGATGCTCTAATCACTGCGCCACAGCGGTTGCCTTTTCATTCTTTTCGGCTAGGCGACTAATCTGTGGTGTAGGTGCTGGGCAAGCCAACGAAAAATGTGTACAACACTTCATTTAACACAAAAATAGGTGATTCTCACTCTGGCAACGCGTCATGCCTGCCGGCTGCGGTGTGCGTGGCCCCGGAGGCGCGAATTCGCGTCATCTAGCGGTTTAATCCGCTTTTCCGCGCAGATTGGCGGTGTTCGACGGCCCCGCGGCAAATATCCAGTTCTCAGACAACCTATGGAAAGACGACGACGATTTTTTCGTCGTGGTTTTTGTACACTCGAAACAAGTGACTATTTACGATTGAAATCTATATGTGAGTGGTTGACCAAAAAGGGACCTGAAGGGATTTGAAACCGTTTTTTTTTTTTTATCTGTTGTATTTTAGCTTTGTTTTAGTCTAACCAGAATATTTTTAGGTGCCGTAGTTATTTTTTTATGATTTTTTTTTGTGAGCCGAGCCGAGTCGAAACCTGTCTATACACGAAACTTTAAACGCGATTTTCTCGAAATCAATTATTTTCTCTTGAAGTCCCTTTTTGGTCAACCACTCACATATATTGAAAGTCCTTTATGCACAAAAACACGCACGGTAGGTACGCGCTCCTGCGCGGTGACACGTCGGCAATGAGGTTGTCCTAGGTGTATTTTATAAACTAAAAATCAGCGGCTTCACGCTACGCGAAGCGCGGTACAGTGTGATAATCACCTAATTAGTGAAATTAGTAGGTAATTTAATAAGTGTGTAATTCCTTATTTTTTTAAATATACTTCAGTGGTTCTTAAACTGTAGCAATGGTTTTTATTTGTTATTTTCACGCTCGGTTTCTAGAAGACCGATCATATGTTAATCTCATTTTAATCTCACGTCAAGCTAATTTCAGCCAATCACGTGCCGGTATTTTGAATTAATCTTAGATTAATTTCTTGTTACATTTGAACACTCTTTCAGAAACTGAGGGTCAAGGTCATAACGCAAATTCAATTGCAGTTATTCTGTTAGTTAGTTCATAAGCAAACTGTGATAGATATTGCTGAAATACGAGAAACAAATAATAATACCTATCCAATCCAACAAGCTGTTTACTCATCGTCGCGTCTTGAAAAAAATATTTGCGCAAGACTTTTTTATTTAAATCATTGATTCTACTAAAAAGTCCTTGTACTTTTTCTACAACAATCTGCAGAAGAAAATCTCTTTGTTTTCCGACCGTGCATTAAGCGATCTTGTAATTTGATGAGGAAACATTTCGGCGACCGTGCAATTTGATTTTGTGCATTTTGGCGACTGTGTATTAGGTGACAGTGCATTTGGTGATGGACTATTTTGGATACCGTGAATTTGGTACCTAACGGTACGATTGGTAAGAGTGCATTTCAGCGACCATGAGTTGAGTAACGCTGCATTTGGTGACGGTTCATTTTGGCGACCGCATATTTGCTGACGGCGGTGGCTTTATTGATTACGCGTCCATTTCTGTGACATTGCATTTCGGCGACCATGTTCCTATATTATTGCTGACGAGACATTGAACAGAACATTACGTAAAATACAACATGTACAAAGGCGAGCTTATCTTTGTAAGAGATTTCTTCCAGCAAACCAAAGAGTCGGAGCAGTGGTAAAAGAAAACGGGCCTACGTGTACAAAATA
Organism: Yponomeuta plumbellus; assembly: GCA_947310845.1. NCBI lineage: Eukaryota > Metazoa > Arthropoda > Insecta > Lepidoptera > Yponomeutidae > Yponomeuta > Yponomeuta plumbellus. The sequence continues at coordinate 21,136,226 of OX371191.1, read as the reverse complement.
GACTACATAAAATTACAAGTTCCTATTTGGTGACATTTCATATAGCGTACGTTTCGGCGAGCGCGTTTTGGCGTCCAAGTATTCTTCGACCGTTCATCTTATAAGTTCGAAAAACATGAAATCTCCTATATCGATTTGCTAAATTCAACTGTAAAAAAGTGAAACTGAAAAAAAAACTGTTTTATTGGTCTAGCGGTTATCTAAGACGCTTGACTACCAAAATATAGATAGTTGGTTCAATTACTATAAGACGAAATAAGATGTCTAGTTTAGCAGAAAGGTTCCAACCCACACAAAGTGAGTTTTGAGATATTTGAGTTTTTAGGTTTAAGCTGATTTACGCTCTCCATACTGTGGGTTGACTACCATGTGTCATAACTTTGCACGTCCTCCTCGGATCGCTATGTAAGTCTTTGATTTTTAAAGTATCGAGCACAGTGATAGAGTTAGGCCAAAAATTACCATGTTGTGGGATGGAACTTTTTTGCTTAACTACGTTCAATTAATTGCCTCAGTCTGGGTATATTTCCATGTGTAGAATTATCCTCGGCTCATTACCATAGCACAGGGTACCCCAGCTTAGAATTGGTCGGAATCTTCCGCCAAAAAAATCAAGTTCTGAATTTAAGTGTACCTACGTACCGCTTAATTTTAGTTCGAATATATCTACCTATCTACCTATTCAAATCAATATTATCTCAAAAAGCTCACGGACAGCAATTTGACAGTTTGTTATTCACTTTAGGAATGTCAGCACCAGATCGTCGAGTGAATGACAAATTGAGGTGAATGTGAATATGACCGACATGAATTAGATCAATCAGTCCAAATGGACGTACCTACGTTGAACGGTCAACAGAAGGAAGTCTATGGAAATTGATTGGTGTTAATGCAACTGGGAAGGCAATCCTCAAGTCGATTATTTTGGCCACTGTTCGTGCGAAATCCGACATTGCGGTAGAACGTAACAATGTTGTTGCTTCAGTTAGTTACCTCGTTGTGAGGAGGATGCCATACGGCTCATTCGGCGTTAAAATTGCCTATCGGCAAACTACTCACGACCGACGTTAATATTGCGAAACATTTTGGTACCATCATCATTTGGAACGAATGCACACAAACGCGCACTGGAGGCACTTAAACAAACGTTAAAAATTAACTGAGATTTTTAAGAATTTTATTTTTAGATATTTTATTTGTTAGACACACAAAACAGTATGACGGACATAAGTTACAAACATGAAATGACTTAAAAACATACAGCATGATACAATACATTTTTTTATAATAAAATTATGAATAGTAGGTTGTTAGAATTACAAATTTAAAAATAAATAAATTAAATAAATAAAAAAGTTATCCCCGAGGGGGTAGGCAGAGGCACCAATCACTAGAACTGGGCCCACGTTTTGCCGAGTTTATTAGGTCTCAACGTGACAAGTGACAAGCCTGTCGCCGTTATCCGGGTACAATTTATCAACGAATGGTGTTGCTGTACAAACAAATAAATGTTCGTAACTAAAAGTCATTGGCACATTTAAAAATATATATTTTGAAATTAAATAAATTACACCGAAGGCAACAATATTTACCATTTTGAATTTAAAGCAGGCGAGTGAGTCATGATGGATGTCAGGCACACTCTCTGGATTACTCGGAATATTTAATGTTGTTGTAAGAAGAACACATTTGCCGAATCGAGTTATTAGCAGTCATTTAGCCTGCAAACCGGGGTAGCAAAGTGGCGCACAAGGCGAACAGACAGATCTTGTAGGTAGGTACGCTATGTAAATGTCGGATAGGGACGGTCGTAGCTACATTATTATTTATTACCTTACGCAACCAATAGCAATTGCAATTGTTATGCAACAATTTATATACTCGTACTATGTATAGCGGAGCGGTAAATCGCCTTCTCATTCGGGGGGTCGTGGGCTTACCTATAACCTGGAATGTAACTAACTATAATCCATTTATCTATACTTGGCATTTTTTTGGACTTTAAACGACACTGAATCAAAAACCTTTAGCGTCAGAAAACTCGATACCGTTTGCAAATTTAGTACTAACTAGCTAGCAATAAATTTGCAAACTGTTTCGAGCCCTGTACCGCTAAAGGTTTTTGATTTAGTGTCGTTTAAAGTCTGAAGAAAATGCCAAGTAGACAAATGGAATAAACATGCCCGGTAACTACATGAGGTAGTCTAACTTAGGTAATATGTACCTAGTACCTACATTTGTGACACTAAATCAATTAGCAATACCACCCGCTAACTATGAAGGAAGACATCGTGAAGACACCTCAGTGTCCGAGTGTCACATAGCTCGGCACCCGACATCGCTAATCCGCGGTGGGTGGGGACGCGTGGGGATTAGGTTAGCTAAACCCAGTCGCTCTCTGAGAAGTCTGTGACCTACCATGGGGCATATCGTCGGTGTAAAGGTTAAACGACGTTTTGGTCAAAAATCTGTTTTCTGTTCATTAAATACCACACTGTATATTTTATTAAAAGTAAAACTCATTAAAATGCCAGCGTTGCTTTATATACCTACTCGAATGGAGACCACATATCGGCAAGCGCAGCGTATCACGACCAGCCACAAGATGGACAGACGATCTCATCCAAGTAGCGGGAAGGGAAGACGCTGGATGCAAGCCGCTTCCGACCGGTCTTTTTGGAAATCCATGGACTTCTTGTGGCTGAATGATGATGATGATTGCTTTATAGTGCAAGAGGATGCTGAAAGAATTCATTAGGTTAACACAAATGAAAAAAAAAGGTAAAACTTACTAAGTAAATAGTGAGCGATACGATTAGGCTCATTTGCTGTTACTGAATTTCACCTTTATACCGACGATATACCTAACCTAAGGCTGCTTGACGAATCCCGACTGTTGGAAGACATGACGAATTCAGACTAAAAAGGGTCTTGGCGAATCAATATTTAAAGTTATCTTGACGAATAGCCCTTCTTTTGGAACTTGACGAATCGCACCTAAAATAGTACATTTTTGGACGCTTGACGAATTGCAACTAGTTAAATATTGACTTGACGAATTGTCACCTAAATCTAACATGTAGTAGAGTATGGTATTATAGTTTTTCTTTATTATGTAGGTATAGTATAGTCAGTATCAAACTATTACCTATGTCCCCACTGAGGGGGACGGGTCTCTCTCTTCCCTGAGGAACCTATAGGCCATACCTACTCCACCACGGGGGCCTAGTCCGGATTGATGGAGGCTTGTAAGACTAGTGGCTGGTCTGTTAGAAGTTTTCAAGCCGCCCTAAGGCCTCTGACTTAGCATAACGACTGCCATCTATCGACGGCAACCGTGCAGGCAGACGCATAATAAATAGTTAGGTAGGTAATAAGTTATCAGTAGGTATGATCATCTCCGCAAAACGCTGCTAGTCATTCAGTGATAGACTGCTGCCGATGAAATAAACGCTTGCCGCAAATCATCAAATCTCTGGTTCTTCGGCAGCAAACATGACATGCATGACACATAATTTGGTTTCTGTCCTATGTTTTTACAAAAATGCACAATGCATGGGTTAGCCATTAGTAAAGACGCAATTCCCGTACCTACCTACGTATGAAATGAACAAAGTAAAACCTTTCAAGTTTCAACAGTTTCGAAACAAAGTTTAAGTCTAGTTTAGATCACAGGCTACAAAGAGATCAGTGTGAGCAGATTTAAAGTCGTCATTCTGCTAGCTACTTGGTCGAAATCTGCTAAAGTCTGCAAAACTTTTCTTAAAAACTGCGAAAATTCTGCTGCTATGGAAAATACAATAGACTTAAATCAATTTATCAATTTATTTAAAAAAAATATTTTCTACATTTCCGTTTCGTCTATAATATATTTTTAATATGTTTGTGTTTCTCCTCGCGTACAATAAAGAATATTCTTATCTTATCTTATCTTTGTACAGAGCAGTCGAATTTTGGGCTGTTTGATAATATTTTTGGAGGGGTCAAATTGATGGAACTATCTCGTTTTTCTTACTGGTTTTTTAACATGCAAATGCAGAAACTAAACATAGTTGCGAATAGTTGCGATTGAAACTTGTGGATGAAAATGGAAAATAAATAATTATGGATATTTCTTTCAATACTTTTTATTGCTACTGAATTCTTGAAAAACTCAATAATATTAACTTCATACGTGACGTGACTAACTATATTCTATTTTTTGAAGCGAACGACTAAAGGTAAACAAAGACAAAGCATCTCTCAAACTTACATGTCACTCAAAATAGCTCATGCACGCAGCTTTGCTTGCATCGTATACCCATATAGGTTAAGGTAGGTACCTACCTACTGTTTAAGGAAAACAGACAGACAACCAAACAAGACAAAACAAATACAAAAGAAAATAAAATAGCTTAGAGAAGTTGCACTCGCATTAACAACGTCAATCGTGAGTAAAAATATGGCGTCGGGGTGGCTATATTACTTTTTTTGCCTCTAATTAAAAAAGAGGTTCGTAGTCAGCTCTCCATACTTCTTCGTACACATCGCGTAGCGCATTAGCATAAAATAATCGATCATAATCGGCCTTTAAACAAAATTCCGTCATCTTTGCTAGTTGCGATTTTGCGAACATATGTATTTGGCAGCAGTAGGATCGCTTTTATTTTGAGGACCACTGAAATTTTAGGTATTTTTTGGGCCACAGATCTCTTAAGCAAATTGTATTTTCATGATAAAATTAAATATTTAGTTAAATAAACTGCGAGTAAGGGATAAATCATGTTATAGCAGTGTTATTGTGTTTATTGCTTAATGGCATTTATTAGGCCCATCGTTTTGTATAACTTTGCTAAATATTATGCAGCGTTGTAAGTTTGGCATATTGAAAAACCAAATTTTTGACATGTTGACAATTAGTCGTTCGCTTCAGTAAATAGAATATAGATACCATTCAGTTGGTTGATTCGAGTTCCGTTAAAATTAAAACTATCGGGAAATCTCCGAAATGGTCAGTTGTGTTGCCTACGCTACCTTTTTAAACCATAGATTGATAGATATGATCTACCGATTTGCCTACACGATTTATTACAAAATACGTTCGCATGTACCTTGATTGCAATCAGGAAAATTAGCCAAAAATACCTAGAAGTTACTAGATCTTGTTAAGTGGTTAACACAGTTTGTTTTGTAGTTAAACCCGTCGAAAATCGGCCAGATCTAGCCAAAAAGTGGCTAAACTGGGGATATCCTTACTTGTTTCCGCTTGCGACTTGTATGTATGTAGTGTACAAACAAATACTCTGCATAGGTAGGTACATAGAACTCGTACGCGAAAACAGTTGGGGATTTCCCTCAAAATAAGAGGTACCTTTTTTTTTTAATTAGCCCTTTCTGTGTCCCACTGCTGGGTAAAGGTCTCCCCTTTAGATATCCACTCCTCCCAATTCTCGGCCAACTCTTCCCAAAATAATTACCTATGAAAGATTTTTTTTCTAGAAATTAAAAATGGTCATTACATACTTTTTTTTTTATTATGCTATTTTTTGTTAAATTCTGCTAAAATCTGCCAACTTTTTCCATTCTGCGACATTTTATGCTAACCTGTAAATTGGAGGTCGTATTCTGCTAAAATCGCAGAATTCTGCTAAATCTGGTCACACTGAAAGAGATGCGTTGTACGCTCGAAAAAAGCAACAAAGACACGACTATATTTTTCTCTTTCTAACACGTAGCTTGCGGCTATTTAAATTGACGAAACAGACTATGTGGCACGTTTTCATTTTCTCCTTCTATCTTCTTCTCTATCTTCTTCTCCTTCTATGGTACTCCTTCTTCTGAGAGAGATGCTTAGATTATCACAGATTAATAGGCTGCAGCGCCATCTAGTTTTTTTTTAATGAAATCAACTGACAGCTGTCACTGGAAAAAAATGCGAACGTTGACGTGCTGTCGACTGTACAAGTAAAAAAAAAACTCTTTATTGTAGCCTGTGGTACAACTATCAGTGTTGCCAGTGTGATGGTAATTACCGTTTGATTGGGGATCATTCAGACATTTTTACATATCGCCCCTGGAGAACAAAATGGCAATCACAACTTTTCAGGAAAAATAAAAAACTGATTTTCCTTGATGGCTGGTCATTCACTGAACAAATTGTAAGTGAATTAGTTTCAATGAAAGCAATTTTTTCAGTATTATTTTTGTGAAAGTATTAAAAATTAACAGTCGTATAATTAAATAGGATATTAACAAAACAAGATATTGATAAAAATTAATCAACGTCAAAATGTTTCAGTGTCCGTTGTCTTTTCATTCTCGGTTCATGTAAGCAGAAACAAATATTGCAATATTGCAATGTTATCTTATTCAGTGATTTTGAAAGACGTAGAAATGTATTTAATGTTACTTATCATTATATTTTCACAATATGTATTTTTGTGTGGTAAAAGACTTCGGACTTTCGTTTGCACAGGAATATTGCGGCTATCAATATTAACATTTTGATAGGTGTTTACTATTGTTATCTGGCAATTTTATTCGCGAAACAAATTAAGTAATAAAAAACTTCAAATACTATTGTATTATTTTAAACTTCATGAGTAATGACAAAAAAATATGGCATAAATTGTATAGGTGTATCGTTCGCTCTGTTAAACTCGAATATGGTATAATATTAATATCAAGCCAATAGCATGAAGAAATGACAAAGTTAGAGAAGTATGAACTTCTTTTAAAACTCGTCTGGAAATGGAAGTGGTTTGAATGCTATTGTGACATCATAGGATCCTACCGACTGGCCAGTTGACCAACCAACATGTTTCGAGACCACATTTAACAATATTGTTATTATTATTTTTTTAAATTCATCATCATAAACCCATTATGTCCCCACCGAGGGGCACGGGTCTCTTCCCTGAGGAAGGTATAGGCCATACTCCACCACGGGGGCCTAGTCCGGATTGGCTTTTAAAATTATTATCAAATATTATATAAATCACTTAAAACTCCACTCCAAAAACAGATAATTTGGAATAATTACGTGCTCAAAATTTAGCTCAAGTTGGAGTTTAGAAGTTGGTTTCCAACAGTTTATACAAAGCCAAATTTTTAAATATAAATTGAAACTTCGTATCGTACCCAGAATAAAGGTTTTTATTTCAAAGATCTTACCTATTTACATAAATAACCTGTAATCTAGAAATTACGTTGATTGTAGAAACATGAAAAAGTCATGGTACCTCATATAACTATAACCTAATACCTTATTTAAATGATCAATATATAAAAGGAGAAGCTGACTGATTGACTGACGTATCAACGCAGGGCCTTAAGTTAACTATAACGGTTAGAAACTCGTAATTTTGCACAGGGGTTCCTTATGACGTAAATTAAAGAGGCCGTTTTTGAAGTTATTTGAATTAAATTCAGTACGAAGGTTCGTCATTAAAAATCATGAAGCATGTATATTTTAAACATTTTTCAAACATTTTTCGAGAATCATCCCTTAAGGGGGTTGATCTCTGACTTTCAAAGTTGTTTCAAAAAAATGTTGCATTTGTGTTATAAGTTCCTAATAATGATTATTGCCGGTATCCTTTTTTGTGAATCCAATCCCTAAGGGGGTAAAAGGGGGGTGCAAATATAGTATGAAAGTTCTCTGATTTGCAAAGTTGTTTCAATAAAATGTTTAATAATGATTGTTGCCGATATCCCTTTTTGTGAATTCAATCTCTAAGGGGTGAGACTAGTCTGAGACTCTAGTGTGAGACTGTGTGGTCTGAGCGATTTCCAAATCGGCCGGCCGTAACTTGGTACAACTCATGAAGTTTTAACTTTTGAGAGTGGAGCAGTTTACATACAGCACGTCATGCACAGGGAAGAGGACAAACTGAACTCTCAGTAGACGTGCAGGTGACAGGTAAAATGACGATTCAATTATTATTGATAAATGTATTGTAAAAAAGTAAGTTCACGGAGAGCGAAGCTCGTAGTGGCTGTAGGTTAGCATGCATAAATGCACAGGAAGCTTGCCTCTTAGTCCAAATATAATTTCACAATAACACGATTTGAAAACAAAAACCAAGCAAAGCTATTGCACTTTAAAATATAACTTTCACGGACAATAGTCAACAATAAATCGGCAATCCATTTAAAAAAGGAAAATTTCCTAGAAATTCCACTGAAAATTACTTTCGTAATGCTAGTTCTGTAATACAGGCAAACCTATCCTTCTATGGAACCCTCTATACAGCCCGACACGCACTTGGCCAGTTTATTAATCGATCGTACACGGCATCCTAAAAAATATAGTTGGCAGCATCGTTAACACACAGATTAAACAAACAACCACCACATTCATGATTAACCAGACAGACGACCACTTTTCGACCACAACTTTTCTTTCTCTGTTTCTTTTCTTGCTTTGCCGGTGCCCTCTCTTTCTTTTGGTCGTTTGTTTATCAGCTGTGATTACACAATTTATTACTACAGAGTACAGAGTTATGTTATTAAGTGGCGAGCGCAGTGCGTCAAGATAAGTGCCTTAGATTATCTAGAACTAACAGATCAGAATGACTGAGTATGGAAAATTTGGGCCCCTCGTGGGATCCATTGACGAGGGAACCTCGAGCGCCAGGTTTATTATTTTCAAAGCTAATTCTTCGGAAGTCGTCGCGTCACATCAGAAGGAGCTTGAGCAACTTTTCCCACAGGAAGGTTGGGTGGAACAGGACCCCATGTCAATCCTGGATGTGGTCGTTACCTGCATTGACAAGGCTGTAGAGAAGCTTTGCGCTCTTGGCGGAAAGCCACAGGTACGTTTATTTTTGTCATAGCTAATGTTAAGATGATTGTTCAAGGCAGGTGTAACCTTGAGGCTAACAAAGATTACCAAGGTCCTTTGTCGTGGCCGCGAACTGTGATGTTTATATAATACAATAAATACCTATTTAATTTCGTTCAGCCTTTAGCTGTAGGTACCTACATGTTATTTAAGTTATAATATTATGTATTTTTTTATTGTGCAATAAAGAGTAAACAAACTTTTGATAGATTTTTTAGTATTCGGTTTTCTTCTATTTCTCTCTTATCTATTGGTTTTCTTGTCAAAGTCAATCATTCCCAATAAGTTCCATTATGACCTTGAAAAGGACAATCAAAAACCATTGTTATGGTGAGCTAATTGGCCCACCACAAATTATACAGGTTAATAAATTCCAACCTGTCCTAAAATCTCTTTACTTCATCATTCAGCCACAAGAAAACCACTGCTGGACATAGGCCTCCTCCATGGATTTCCAAAAAGACCGGTTGAAAGCAGCTTGCATCCAGCGTCTCCCTGCCACTTGGATGAGATTGTCTGTCCATCTTGTGGTTGGTTGTCCTATGCTGCGCTTGCCGATGTGTGGTCTCCATTCCAGAACCTTTCGGCCCCATTGGCCATCAGTTCTTCGTGCTATGTGCCCCACCCACTGCCACCTCAACTTAATGATCCGGTGGGCTATGTTGACGACGTATAATATTTACTTAGAGTATTTAAAAAAAACTTAATAGTTTTTAAGCTGTCTCAATTATTCTGTGTGGAGATTTTGTGAGGACAAAATGTAGCCACAGATGATTAAAAACAGACATTTAGATTTGTTTTAGAGGAATCATGTTTTTATTTATAAACACAGCTAGGTCCTTAGCTGCATGAGATGCAACAATATACTTACATAAACATTAATCATCCTTTGCTATTCGGTGTAGAATCTTTGGCGGGCCGATCGGCTCACTATGACAATGGATTTTAATTTGTTCTTTCAAGGTTGTAATGCAACTGATTAATATACATTCCTATTTTCCCACTGTCTCAATCAATATCGCAATATTTAATTTGATTTTTGTTCACTTACTGTAGATTGATAAAAATCTATGCATTCATTTACAGGATATAGTAGCAGTAGGTGTAACGAATCAGAGAGAAACAACAATTGTTTGGGATAGAAATACTGGTAAACCGCTTCACAATGCAATTGTCTGGCTTGACATGCGTACATCTTCGACGATCGAGAAGTTATTGGACACAGTACCCAACAAAACAAGAAACCAAAATTACTTGAAGGTAATTATTTTCTCATTTTCAAATAAATTATATCTTTGCACCAATGATAAGAGATACGAGTATATAAGAAATACGGGTGTTGTTTTAAGTTTAAGTTATTTGTTGTAAGTGGATCCGGACTAAAACTTTACAATGTGTTGTGCTTACGAAAGTTTTAGTTCAAAAATTTTATTGGTACCCGTAAATTAAAATAATCTGCTTACCTGCTGTTAACAGCCGTCAGTTGGACAAAATTGTAATAAAAAAAAGGATAGATCTTAAAAGCAAATTAACAGATTGCTCATGTATGAGAAAAGGGTGTTAGTAAAGAGTTACCAGAACTATTTGTTAGCATTGGTCTAGAATCTGGAGTTGACTCCCCATAGAGATTTATCCACACTATGACCGAGGAAAAGACAGTCAGTGACAGATAATGACCGTGACCTAACAACTCCAACATCGTTGCTAGGTCTCAGATTAAGGTTATTAACATTATCTAATAAACATTCACAAGCAGACACATTAAGTGTATAATCGAACCCCATTTTATGAATTATTTATTATTTATCACCATTCGCTGATAAATTGTGCCCGGATAACGGCGACAGGCTTGCCACTTGTCACGTTTGGGACCTAATAAACTCGGCAAAACGTGGGTCCAGTTCTAGAGACTGGTGCCTCTGCCTACCCCTTCGGGGATAACGGGCGTGAGTTTATTTATTTATTTTATTTTTTTATTATTTATTTATGAACAACACGAATCATAGTAATATTATTTCTATGGAAAAGTGTCCAACATTGATATAGACAGATGTGGAAGACCCTAACATGGATACCCTTCAGGTGTGGTAACATTGAAGACAATTTCAAAATCCTACCTAAAACACATTATATTATTGCGTCATTAATGACGCGAATTCAACGAAATTAACTATGGTAATCTATGTGCAAATATTTTTTTATTCAGTTCAATTTGTTTCTCTTGGAAGAGAAGAATTTAAACAAAATTGTAATTTATTCAATTATAATTTAATTTAGTTTAATGTCAGCAAAATAAAAGCTACATATTTACTTATTAAGTACAAATTAAAAAATAATATTATATATATTATTTAGAACATAAGTCAGTTTATATATCACTTAAATCATATTAGTTATTACTTATAATAAGTGTAAAGATATTTTAGTATAATTCTCTTTGGCTAGCATAGACAAAACTTAAGCCTGCTATGTGTGCGTGGGAAAATAAAATGTTATTCAAATGTAATAATCTCATCATTTCAGCCTCTATGTGGCTTGCCTCTGTCACCATACTTCAGTGCAGTGAAACTGCGCTGGTTAAGTGATAATGTTGACAGTGTTAGGAATGCAATGAAGAATGGAACTTGCTGCTTTGGCACTGTTGACACTTGGATCATATGGAACTTAACAGGTATTGATGTTTTTTTAGAATTAGGCCGACTTGCACCACCGACTAAAATCCATTTAACTTTAATGCCCGAGTTACACGAGGCTAGTTTTTCAAGCTAGGATAGAAAGCTAGTACTGTCCTGGCTTGATGACCTGGCTTGAAACATGCTAGTTCTGTTGTTGAAATGAAGCTAGTTTTGTCTGCACTAGGCCAGAAGTACTAGCTTGCTAGCTTACTGACACTAGCTTGCTATCCTAGCTTGAAAAACTAGCCTCGTGTAACTCGGGCATGAGTTAAACAGAATTTTGACAGTTCTGCCATACACTATCTGTCAAAATTCTATACCTTGATTTTTAATTAGGTGGACTAAACTGACAGTTCAAAAAGCTCTTATTTTTTTAAAATGTTGCCAGAGCAAGATCGTAGTGATGTGTCTTGATGTGTTCATTGAATGTTCGATTTCATTCAATCATTCACTCTTCAATTTTATTTCCTTATAACTATAAATTAACTTAATCCTAATTATTAAATACCTACCAATTAAACAAACATACCTACATCTGAAAAACCCACAAACTTTAGGAAAAGTAACGAGATGACAAACTGACTAGACATATAATATCAACTTTTTTTTTCATAAGGCTTAGATGATTTAGATCACTTAGGCAGCCCAGGCTACGAGCGATTCCTCATCACAAATTAAAAACAATAAATAAATTTATAAACCTAATAGCCAGTGAATCTAATGATATAATATGCGACTTAGACAATAATCCACATGTGCCATCTAGGAAAAATGAGAAAGCTGTTTTCTCAATGTAGAATTACATCTTTCATTATTGTATCGGCCACATGTTTTTGTTCAGTATTTAATTTTTTGTTTTTTTTTCATTCTATCTATTTGATTTTCCATTTCAATAAATTTATTAGCTAAGCAAAACGAAGCTTGCACCAAAATCTTTAAACGTGTTTAGTTGCTAATTTTATTTCATTTTAAAATCGAGGTGCAATTCGTCCTAAGACTTTAAAAGTGATTAAAACTTTAAATCTAGTTTTTATTTTATTTTTTCTTATTCCAAAACAGAAAGGAATGAATATGGTATGTCTGTCATGTTGTTAAGTTATAAATGTATAATTTTATCACAAAATCCTCTAACTTAGGTATCATTTAATTTTACAGTTTATTCTATCTAATCAGCCCGTAAATAGAGCCCACTGTAGGGCATAGGACTCTTCTCTTTCACGCCAACCCATCCGGTCCAGTGTCTCCCAGCCTCTTTCACAATGTCGTCGGCCTATCGGGCTGGTGGTCTGCCCACCGACCGTCGACCCGTTCTTGGCCACCACTCAGTGGCTTCCTTAGTCCACCGGCCGTCTTCCCGCCTAACCAAATGTCCCGCCCGTCTAAATTTCAGCTTAGTAATTCGTGTGCGTACGTAGAGATTATAATGTAATTTAATTTGTTTATTGGAGTGGAAAACAGGTAACACACAATCAATATGACATACAGAGAGAGATAAGAATATTAAGAGAGCTTAATAGAGTAGATCTAGAATGTCACCCAAAGCACACACACACACACGTGAGATCAGGAAAATGTAAACAGGCTTACATAACCAGACGACGTTTTAAACTTATCTAGCCTCAGATTTAACATAATTTTTTAAACATTTTTAACAAATTTGAACAAATTTAAAGGTTTAGGAATATGGTTAAAGAATTACCAAAACTAAATCTTAAATCACTCAGGGCCGGGCGAGCGAGTTACATTACATACACCAGTCTGCAATTGAATGAACGAATGATTGAATGAAACTATTTATTATTCGATCACTCTGAGCACAATCCTATTTTCTATTTTCATTAAGTGGCAACATACCAACTGTCAGTTTAGTCCACCTAATTAAAAATCAGAGTATATTTATTTTAACGCTAAGATTTTAGTCGGTGGTGCAAGTCGGCTTTAATAATCATAGGTTTCTAAATTGAGAATATTACGCTGAGTGACTAATTAACTGTAGTGCTGTCTCGTCTAATTTCTCAGAAAAGAGTGTGACAGAACATTACTTAAGTATTTACTTAGTGAAATTTTCAATTCAGAATTTCCTCATTAAGGAACTTTGATCTGTGCCATATACACTATCGCTGGCTGTGAATGGTATATCTTAAGCCAATGTGATGAATTAACGACTTATTATTTGCATTTGCATTAATTTATTTCCTCATATTTTTTATCCATTGATCTAGTACAAAATATCTGGAAATGTTTCTATACTATAACTTCTGTATAGGGAAAAATATCTGGTTGTTAGTGTAGAACAGCTGATATTTTCTCACCATATAAGTAACTTTGATTAGATGTTGATATTTTGTTCCACCTGTAATGCGAATAATATGAATAATCAAGTTGAATGCGATTCAGAGTATCTACTAGTATCATTAGGTACATGATCAAAGTGTAAGATTTTATAACAATCATGATTCTTGTTAATAAATAGAGTGATAAATGGTCCAGTTTTAAATAAAATTAATTTCCTGAGATTTGAGATAATGTGAATTGCTTATCACTCCTCATGACACCAGAGGTCGCAATGTAACGTGAGAAATTATATTATTAAAGATGTACAATAAAGTTGTAGTATTTTGTACACATAGTGTTGTCACCTCCTCTGCTGTGCGAATTTATGCAAAATGTTTTTACTCATGATAATATCAATGTAATGATGAGCGGTAGTGGAATACTGGGAAAAATTACTGGCTTGGTATTATAAGGCCTTGGTTTGATTTCAACCATATCTTACTATCATATTATGTTGCTAATGATTAGTTCTATAGTTTATAACTCGTCTTCGTCCAATACTTCACCCAATAATTGAATAATTAATGACACTTATTTGTTATACCTAATTTACGCTAAATGTTTTAATGTTTTAGATTAAGTTTTAACTGCATATCCCGCTTCCAATCTGGCAAATTTTTATGTTTACATACTTTGGACTGCAGTCCAGAACACAAACAGTTTATTTTTAAGTTGAATTTGTAACGACTGTAGGTATTCTGTTTTGTAAACTTAATAATATAAAATAAAATCTATCCAGCCCATGAAATATGTTCGCAGTTAAGGCGTTGTGACCTGTTGTGGTAACCCCCTGCTTCCTTTGCGACAAATTTATTATAATTATGCTTTGTTTCTGTAAGGGCGGGTCCAGATATTATGTTCTTTTGTCCGTACCGTTCCTCCGATCCGTATCAGCGTCGCGATCCAAAAACGCTAGTGTGGACGCCTGCCGATCGACCGTACCGTTCCAAACAGACGTCCACACTAGCGTTTTTGGATCGCGACGCTGATTGTGAATATATCGGACCCGCCCTTACGTCCGGCTAAGTATGCCGGTGACGGCGAGTTATTGTATAATAATTTGTGATCGGAAATAGTATGAGAAAATCTATGTCGCTAATGTTTTGACTGCAGCGTTCCAAATCCTCTGCGAAAGTTCTGTATTATTTTGGCCTTATTGTAAGACGTTCATAATAGATCATTTTCTTACTTGAGAAGGAAGTTGATAAGTCAACTTCAACAAAACAGCAGTCGACGTACGACGAACGAATTGTCTGAATAAGATAGAATAGAATAGAATATTCTTTATTGTATGTACACCAGGTACTACTACCATACTAGTCATAAATAAAAAATTATTAATAATTTTGGGCAGTTGTATATTGTGTTTAAAAAGCTATTGGCCTAGCTTTGCTACAGCTACAGCAGATGGAAATAATTTATCAATTAAGACCTTATGTATGGGAGAGCTGTTTTTGTTGTCATGCTACTTCTTAGTATAAGCTCGCCTATATGCAGATCTTTTTCTTGTGCAATAAAGAATTTTCAAAGAATCAAATCAAATCTATGTGGTTAAATGCTTTCAAATTCTTATGAGTCTTTTGTCAGCTAAGCGAAGTCAGATACTGGTGTTAATATGTTCCATTTGCTAGAGATGCCGCAAGCTTCTTTTTTAGATTTTTATGAGTGCCTAACCTATGTTCTAGGTGGCGTGAATGGTGGCAAGCATATAACAGACGTGTCAAACGCATCAAGGACAATGCTTATGAATATTGATAGCTTGGAATGGGATCCATTGTTATTGAAATTCTTCGAGGTGCCCAAGGCTGTGCTGCCGGAAATCAAGTCCAGTTCAGAGGTGAACTATCTTTGTTAAGGGGCCGTTCAAGTATTACGTACGCACTATGAGGGGTCTTTGCTTTGCTTATTTTTGATGACATGAGGGTGGAGGGGTCAAGATGGTGATTACTTCAGCAGTAGTTATTTACTTCTTTACACATATTGAACAATGTGTGGGTTGCCAATATTATTGTCCATCCTTGAAAACGAAGCGCATTTTCGGGGATTCCCACAAATAATGAATATTATGTTAGGTACTCGCTTAGAACCGAGTAGGGGAATTACTGATGCTCAGGAATCAATAAAAATCAGAATACATTAAAAGAATAATGCATATACCTATGTTTACGTGAGTATAGGAGAGGGGATCAGAGCTTTGCTTACTTTTGCTGACAAGGGGGAAGGGGCGCTGAATAATTGTAATTAATCTGCTTACGTAATACTTGAACGGTCCCTAAATGTCAATTTATACTACTCAGATGCTAAGATATCAGCTTAAAGTAAAATGAAAACCGGCTAAGCGCGAGTCGAATTAGGTACCGAAAAAGTTTATAGCTAATCAATCATCGTCGCGCGTTAGATGTGAGCAGTTGTTGAGATGTATTTTGCTACTGTTGCGATGTAGTTTAGTTTTAAGCGGACCAGTAGGTAGTGCAGTGGCTGGCTATTACGGGATGTCATTAGCAAACTCCCACAACTGCTGTTGAACAAGCGACGATTGATAGTTAGAAGAAAAACAAGATTTATGTTGACTTTTTGGAGTTCTGCATACAAAGATACGAAAACTCAAAATAAAAGAATAGACCTATATCCCAAGTTACACAGAAACTGTGACTTTTGAACGTAAGAAGTAAAACTAGGTGTCCTTTTCAGTCCAGATCATTTTAAAGAAAAAACGGACAAAAAAATCTCCAAACTTAGTATTTTCAAATATATGTTACTTAATTGAGAGTTTACATAATTTATTCTTCTTAACTAATGCACTGAACTGGCGTTTACTCCAGCCATCTTTGTCATCTAAATTATAGCCTTTTTGGCACAAGTGTGCTTTATACATTTATTGAACCACGGTGCTGGCAAGATTATATCTTCTTATTGTAAGGATGTTTTAACCTTTGCCAGCCTACATCTTGGGAACGAAAGTTTATAATCATAAATTAGTATTTACAGTGTTGGCCACCAAAGAGAGTGCTTTCGGGAGCCTTATTACGCTTACGTCCGTTTGTTTTTCTTAGCTACGAAGGGCATTATGACACAACATTTTTGTTGTTGGTGGAGGCTTGTAAGACTAGTGGCTGGTCTTGGCCCCCGTGGTGGAGTATGGCCTATACCTTCCTCAGGGAAGAGACCCGTGCCCCTTGGTGGGGACATAATGGGTTGATGATGATGATGATTTTTGTTGTTACGGTTGCCATAATTGCAATGTAGGTATGTGCCTGTTAGTAAAAAAATTAAAAGTTAATGAGGTCTTCTGTCTTTTTAAAAATCTATGTAAAAACTGTAATACAAACAAACGTCAAACGCACTTGTTAACGAGTAAGAACTCGTTGGTTATTGGCTTGACAATTTTTTTAAACTATTATGGCTCCTACACACTATGCCGGCGGCGGCGGCAAGCCGGCGGCAGTTCGCTCCCAGCATTCTATTGAAAGTGTTGTGGTAGAAAATAATGCCAAAAAGCCGTGTGTGTGTGTGTGTGTGTGTGTGTTATATTAGAAAACAACTTTTTTTTTTAATTACTTAATCGCTTTTTATTCAAAAATATTACACAGGGGAAACATTATAATCAGGAATATCACAATGTTTATAAAAAAGAATGTGCATTTATTTTATTGTCGACATTACACAATATTGCGCTTCACAAATTTCATGAAAGTGTCAAGGTTAAATTAAAAATTATAATGTAATGTCGCATTAATATTAAATAATAATATAAAATAATAAAAAAAGATAGATAGATAGAGAACACTTTATTGTACATAAAAAAGGAAATTACACAGCTATTAAAAGATCACAAAAACTCTTCAATTGTTTTTTTACAGTTATATGGGCACATAGCGGAAGGACCCATCAAAGGCATACCGGTTGCGGGATGTCTGGGTGACCAGCAGGCAGCCTTAGTGGGTCAGATGTGCCTGAAGAAGGGTCAAGCGAAGGCCACGTACGGAACTGGATGCTTTGTCCTTTACAATACGGGCGACATCCGCGTGAACTCTAGCAGAGGATTACTGACCACTGTGGCATTCCAGCTGGGCAAGAGGAGTCCGCCGATATATGCATTGGAAGGATCGGTTAGTTGGTTACGATTAGGGTGCGGTTCCACTGACACGGAGCGGGGGTTCCACTGATACGAGTTGTGCCGTGATTCACCAATCACATGGCTTGAAATCCATTTCGCGGATTTCAAGTCTTGTGATTGGTGATCACGGCACTGCTCGTCTCCGCACTGCTCCGCTTCGCCTCAGTGGAACCGCAGCCTTATGCTTTATGCTGTAGTTGTGAAAGCTTCCACGATAGATTGCCAAATGGAAAACTTGCTCAAAATCTCACTGGAGAGGCTTTTTTAGAAGATAAATTAATCATCCTGGTTTTTTTTTCGGGTGTGCCGGGTTCAAACCCTGTTGGGGAAAAGAAAACCACAGGTCCTGGATGTTTACATGTTTGTGATGTCGTTGTTTCTGGTTCCCACGACACAGGATTTCCTAGTGTGGGGCCGGAAGAAATGTATGCCTATAATGTAAATGTTTATGTTTTTCTCTACGACTTAACTTTTGATCTTTCGAAAAGTATTCTGTAATCACGTGTAACTCCAATTTGTGATCATGCACAACGCGTGTGGGTGTTATGTGGTTAAAAGGTGGTTTATCAATATTACACATTTTCCGTGATATAATGTTTTTGTGACGCTTCACCTAGTTTATGGAAAATACTAAATATAATAAGTGTTTATTATTATATACATAGGTAACTAGGTTTCTGAGAGGCAACGAAACACAAAGGAGAAAAAAAATGCAATTTCAACTTTTACTCCAATTTCGTCGGACATTCTACTTCTGACGTCTCCAGCAAGAATTTGTCGAGGTTATCCTTAAGAGCGGGTACACACTAGGCGTTTTGAAGAACTATGACCTCATAGTTCTTACAACGCGCGTTACATAAGCGCGCGCTTCAAAACGCCTAGTGTGTACCCGCTCTAACCCCTCACGCCCTAAGAGCCCGCCGGGGGGTCCAATGTAAACTACGGCGTATTCTGTCAGACCCCGTAGCTCCGCCGGCTCTTGCAACGGCACGGCACTTTGAGTCGAATATTGATGGTGATAAATATCACAGTTGTATGAGCATGTTTTATTCTTTGAAAACTGTGATAAATTTCAAATATTACTCTGTAAATAATTAATTTAGCTATGAAAGAAAAATTAGGTATCTAGGGCTGAGGGGTTAAAGAGATTCGTTAAAGGATGTATGATTTATCCCCTCAGACCTAGTTGCACACTTTACATCGGACCCGTCGGCGTTTTCCGGGAACTGAAGGGGTTAGGTATTCTCTTAGAACTGGCACTAGATGCCGCATGTCAGAAGAACTGAATAACTGACGTGAACTGCCACCATCTTATCTGTTCAGTTGATAGCGGCGCTAGTGGAGAATTTAGTAGTAACATTTAAGAACTTTACCTAGAAAAATGAGAATATTTTAACCCGTCTTTCAATTTTAATGAAGATATATTTAAAAGTCTAAGTAAGTGAATAAATAAAACAAGAAATGGGGAACAGGATTTACAATTAATTGGTTAGTTACAATTTTTCCCACCTGAACAGATAACTTGGTGGCGCTGTAGGTCTCAATTCGGTAGTTGACACGACCAACGATAAATTATTCGATATGCTCGATTAAAACAAAAATTACAAAATATTTCTGAAAATGTATCTCTTTTAGTCAATTACTAGTTATTACAATAATTTTGAAAAAATGAAACATAGAAAGAGTGCTCTGAATTATGACGTCATGATTCGGGTTTTTTCACACGAAATTCCGTTTTAAAAGTAACTTATTTGACATTTTGTCAACTAACCAATTCTTATGGTCCCTTTCATCCGCAACGACCTTGGCTCCAATGACAGATTTATGTTTCCATGGGCGCCATGTTAAACAGTACCTTTTTCATTGCTTTCAGGTAGCCATTGCCGGCGCTGCGCTCGGTTGGCTCAAGGATAATATCGGCCTATTGGAAAATGCCAAAGACTCGCAAGCCATCGCCTTGAATGCTACAGAAAACGGAAGCGTAGTTTTTGTCCCGGCGTTTAGCGGTTTATACGCACCATATTGGAGACAGGATGCGAGAGGGTAAGAAGAAGTTACTGATGCCTCAACGTTAGCCCGAATTGCGCTAGTTATTAGCCCTTGTTTGGCTTTGTAAACGCTACTATTAATATAGAGGCAATAATTTATTATTCACGGACTGGGACGCAATTATTGGCCGGTGTACAATAGGCCATCAAATATTGGGTAACTTAAAACGCTGTAAATTAAAAAGATTTATTAGGGAACTATTTGGCTCCCGTTCACTGTAATTAGAAGTATAAGCTAAAAGCAAATAGTTATTCGTTCCGCTACGAGTTGGCCGTCTTATACATATTTTTATTACAGAAAGTACTGCTTGAATTATTTATAATAAATGAACTCGAAGTTATCAGATGTTCATAAGTTCAAATTATTTTTGGAACACCGCAAACTACATAATATATCATAACCTCAATAGATGAGGCTAACTGGTGCCCGCCACTTCGTTTGCCCAGGATTACCGGGATGTCAAGTATTATTTTTTTTCATCAACCCATTTTGACCCCACCGAGGGGCACGGGTCTCTTCCCTGAGGAAGGTGTAGGTCATCCTCCACCACGGGGGCCAAGTCCGGATTGGTGGAGGCTTGTAAGACTAGTGGCTGGTCTTACTGTCAGAAGTTTTCAAGCCGCCTTAAGGCCTCTGACTTGGCTTAACTGCCATCTATCGACGGCAGCCGGCACCAACTGCTTTACGTGCCTTGCGAAGCACGGAACCGCTCGGAAAAATGCCACTAGCGTTAGTCATAGACGGTGACTCATCCATGGACTGAACGCGCCGTATGTTGCTTAACCTTAGTGATCATTTAAGATCACTCAGGCAGCCCCGGCTACGAGCGATTCATGTCAAGTTGTCGCAGTAAGTAGATTGAAGGGTGCGATCCGTAGAATAAAGAGGGGTATCCAGAGGCAGTAGTAGTTTATTTAAAAGGTAAAAGAAAGGCACCTGAGAACAATGGAAATCGAAAATGTTAACTAAGGTCTAAAAATAAATATCAAAATACATTATGAGTAGAAAAGAAAGCAGGAACACTTACAATTATGTGCCTTTAAAATATTTTATGATTATGGATATGTAATATGCAGAATAAGAGAATCCGGGTCGTGAAGAAAACATAATATATATTGTGGTAAAATAATGACGTTAGTCCACCTTGTATGGAAGCTGAGGATTGAATGGCTCAGCTACGTCCGTCCACGGTGGCGAATGTCAAAAACTCATTAAATTTAGAATAGTAGATGGCCGAAAATGATTAAAAAGCAACGAGGGGAATTGCATTTCGTTACAATACCCGGTCTGCCCCGGAAAAAAAATCCTGAGGGACCTTAATTCCTGATGGATTTTTTTATGTGAGAAAGAAAGTATCCTTTGTCTCAATTCAAATTTCATATAAAGTTTCATATAAATCCGACTAGCCGTTATTGCATTGTTGAGTAACAAACATCCAAACATCTTCACAAACTTATACAATTATAGTATTAAGTAGGATTTTATTTATTTATTGATACTTATATGTTACTTACGTACATTTTTATAAAATATATTGTCCAATGCGTCGGTCTTAATGCCATAACCATTTTCTACCAGTCAACCGCAGGAGGTTAAGGAAAGAGTTGGCAAGTTGGAAAGCAAAAGTAATTAAATAAATTTGAAAACATAATTATAAGGTTATTTTCGTATTTCTGATTTCTGATTTGGTTAGTATTTCTGATTTCCCTGGAGCCTTCGTCTGGAGCAATTAAAATTTTAATAATAATATTGAATCGCTCGTAGCCTGGGCTACCTGAGTGATCTTAAACGATCACTAAGGTTAAGCAACATACGGCGCGTTCAGTCAATGGATGGGTCACCGTCTATGACTAACGCTAGTGGCATTTTTCCGAGCGGTTCCGTGCTTCGCAAGGCACGTTAAGCAGTTGGTGCCGGCTGCCGTCGATAGATGGCAGTCGGTAAGCCAAGTCAGAGGCCCTAGGGCGGCTTGAAAACTTCTGACAGTAAGACCAGCCACTAGTCTTTGAAGCCTCCACCAATCCGGACTTGGCCCCCGTGGTGGAGTATGGCCTATACCGTCCTCAGGGAAGAGCCGTGCCCCTCGGTGGGGACATAATGGGTTGATGATGATGAATAATATTGAAACCATCCAAGCCAG
Organism: Yponomeuta plumbellus; assembly: GCA_947310845.1. Lineage (NCBI taxonomy): Eukaryota > Metazoa > Arthropoda > Insecta > Lepidoptera > Yponomeutidae > Yponomeuta > Yponomeuta plumbellus. The sequence continues at coordinate 21,114,087 of OX371191.1, read as the reverse complement.
TTTAGAATTGGAATATTTTTCAGTAATATTTTCATGCTTCAGAAACGTTAAGATGGAAAACCCAACACAGGGTTTACATGAAATATCTCATTATCGCAATGCATTGTTGACCATACTTGATGGATCACACATAAAGCCTTGGAGCTCTGTTTAATATAAGGCCTCATTGTGTATCTTCTAAGAGATAAGACCGTAACGATACAATTCTGCGTACCTACTACATCTATCCAAGAAACAAATAACGTCTTATCTGTTTGATTACCGGATAATAAGTTTATTGCAATGATACTTGAACTACGTAGATAGCTAGAATATTCTTTATTGCACACTAGAAAAAACAACATGAAACACAAAATATTTACAAAGGTTCATGGTACAATTAGCGGCTTTATTACTAAAAGCAATTTCTTCCAGACAAACTTACGATGGAAAATTTCTGAGAGAAATTTGAACGACGGGTAGCCGGTGCAAGTATGTAGTTCGTACAAACTAAAAATAGCCCAGCGGGATTAATTACTAAAGCAGTTTTCAGACCTTAAAGCAGTTACAACTCTCTACAGTAACTGGACGCATTAGAATGTCGTTAGTAATGTGCTTTGGTGCGTTAATTAATACCTTATTTGTAGTACCTACATAACATTCTAAGAATTTAAATGGTGATGAAAGATAAGGCAGGACTTGGACGGACTTGTCTGATACTATCCAATGATGAAATATAATCTAAATTCATTAGTACTGAAAGAAGAAGTAGTGACGAAAGGAATATTGCGTTGGTCTGGACATGTGGAGAGGATAAAGGAAGGACTAACAAAGCAAAACCATAACCATATAACATAAAATAACATAGCACACTAGGATACCCTGTGTCGTGGGAACCAGAAACAGCGACGTCACAAACATGTAAACATCCAAGACCTGGGTTCCTTTTTTTTGTCCCCAGCCGGGATTCGAACCCGGGACCTCTCGCATGGTAGTCAGATGCGCTAACCGCTGCGCCACAGAGGTCGTCATATATCCAATCATTCGCGGTAGTTACATTGCCGAGTTCCATGATGGAACTACTGCGACGTTTTTTCCCACTTGTTCTATTCATCCGTACAAGCACGAACAATGGAATTACTGCGACATTTTGTTCGTTTGGATTCGCACTAGTTCCATTGAATTTTTTATCGGGGGAATGCGAGTTTAACAGCCGGTAAGGGACGCCCCAGGCGGACATACTTGGATTTAATAAGGTATGTGTCAGCAAAGGGCAAGATAAAAAGTACCGGAAACCGGCGTGCATGCAACGACTAATGAATGTCGATCAAGCTAAAGTGATTTGTCAGGATCGTGGCAGGTGGCAGTTCCTGGTCTCTGCCTACCCCTCTGGGATACAGGCGAGAGCTTATGTATGTATGTACTCCATACAAAATAGTTATATATCTCGGGAATCCCGAGTCTTCTTCTCATAAAGACCCAACATTACCAATAATAGTTATTCCAAGGCAGGCAACAAATGTCATTTGTTTTTTTTTACTTTACTTTTTTTTCATACTGTGTTTACTGACGTCATAGAAAAGTAATCTAAGGTCAAAGCTTTTTTTGAGTATCTTAAAAAATGTAAACTTATTTACAAATCTGATAAATAGAAATAGGCTTGTTGACCGCTTTCTGAAAGCCATCTCATATTGTTTGTTGGTGTTCATGGAGTCCTCAGAAAGTGGTAAAGTCCGTTCGCAATCATAGTGTCACTTTGATATTTACCGCCTTGGCGCGCGGCGGCTTTTCTCAAAAGAAAGTGAAGGAAGCCGACGCGGCGCACACACGCCAGTGAATTTGGGTCGCCGCTCGTCTCGTCATTCTATAAAGAAGCGTCGTATTGAGAGGTTGTGCTTGTGACTTTCGCTGTAGGTAGTATTTTGTATGGATTGTTGCTCGCTGCGTTTAGATAAAATGTTTTTTCGTCCGTGGGAGGACAGCCAGGTGCCTCTAGATGAAACTTCGAAGGACCCAAAAATTAAAAGGCGAAGTTTTTGTAAAACATGTAAGGAAATTATAGTTAATGTACATCAGCATTGTGTTAAATGAATAATATGTCTGCGCCCATCACGGATACTTCAAAGATAGTTGGTATCCCAAGAACCATCGTTGGGACGATATTAAAAACGGGCCCATCAACACCAAAAAAACGTAAAAACAAAAGAAAGCAACTATCGAAGTTGGACGTCTTTGAATGTGACATAGTACGTCGAACAGATAAAGATTATATGCTAGTAAAAAACTTCCGACACTCGACGTGATTTTGGAAGATTTACAAGCGAATAAGGACTTTCTCTATAAACGCACCACTCTGCGTGAAGTGTTATTGAAACTTTAATTTAAGTATAAAAAACTGAATAAGCGCAAAGTGTTGCTTGAATTATTGCGATTCCAAGTTTGGCGATATAAATATATAACAACACATAGAAAGGCACGCCGGGAAGGACGTAATATTATATATTTAGAGGAAACCTGGTACGACACGCACGATACAGTTAAAATAGGTTGGACAGACTGCAGCTGCTCATGTGACTTTGATGTACCTTCTTCTAGAGGAAAACGGGTCAATGCTGTCAGCAAAAGAAACTAAAGACGCAAGTGCAGATTATCATAGCGATATGAATACTGCATTGTTCGAAAAGTGGTTTGAGGAGCAGTTATTAGAGAACGCGCCAAAAAATAGTATAATAGTCATGGACAACGCTTCCTACCACTCGCGGTTATCCGTCAAAGTACCTACTATGTCTACGAAAAAAGGTGAAATTCTTGATTTTTTGAAGTTCCACGATATTTCCATACCAGAACCAATCCCAACAAAGCCAATATTAATGGATATTGTTAAAAAAGCAGGGATTGAATAGAAATATTTTATTGACGAACTGGCAGTGTCGAAGGGCTTTGAAGTGGTGCGCCTTCCGCAATATCACTGTATTTTCAACCCAATTGAACAAGTTTGGTCAAAAGTGAAGCATGACATAAGGGCAAACAATTGCAAACCCACCGATGCTCCAGCTGTATGTCAAATCATACGAGCAATAATAAAAACGTGACTTCAGATATGTGGAAAAGATATGTAGATCACGCAATCAGAGAAGAGAATCGGTATTTTTATTAAAGTATTTTGCCGTATAAATTATGTGTATTATTGAAATAAATATTGTTTAAAAAAAAACAAACAAACAAACATTACATACAGGCACATACATTGCTTCTGGCCCCAAACTAGGATACCAAGATTGCTTTCGTGTGTACCGACACTATCTAAGCGAACGGAGTTTAATTGTAATTTTTTTCGTGTATTTCTTCTAAAATAGAATCTGCCAATCCAGGCCGTTTTTAATACAATGGCGGCAGATACAAATTATCAAATTTTATCTTATGTTTTTTACTAATCATAATTGTTTTTTTAGTTAAAATTCCTTAAGTGGTTTTTAGGCACATCATTTATACGGATACGTATAAATAATACTGTTTTATCACGCTGCCAAACAGACTATTGTAACTTTCCATTTTCAGGGTAATATGTGGTATATCGGAGGACACTAACTCCAACCACATCGTGAAGGCGGCTCTTGAGGCTGTATGCTATCAAGTGCGAGACATACTCGACGCCATGAACGAGGACTGCGGAATACCTCTGCAAATTCTCAAGGTAAGCTAATTTAAAAAAAGAAAAAATATATAAAAGTTTTATTCAGGAAAGGTAAACACAATTTTTTACAGTATTTCAGTTCCGCCAAACTAAATGATAGTTTGTTGGTCTGGTAATCTAAGTTGACGACCTCTGTGGCGCAGTGGTTAGTGAAACTGCCTATCATGCGAGAGGTCCCGGGTTCGAATCCTGGCTGGGACAAAAAAAAGAAACCCAGGTCTTGGATGTTTACATGTTTGTGACGTAGCTGTTTCTGGTTCCCACGACACAGGGTATCCTAGTGTGGGACCAGAAGCAATGTATGTGCCTGTATGTAAATGTTATGTTATGTTACCTAGTCTTAAAAAAAACTCACGCCCGCTATCCCCGAGGGGGTAGGCAGAGGCACCAACCACTAGTCTTCAAGTTGATTGAAAACCCTTAACTTCAACTTATCAATACGATTTTATGTCTATTAGGACAAATTAAACCGATTTTCCATATTAAAGTTACAAGAAAAATAGTAACGAGGTGATCGCCTCGTTGTTTTTTTAAATCATTTTCGGCCTTTTAACAATTCTAAATTTAATTAGTTCTTGACATTCGCCGCAGTGTTCGGACGTATTTGGTTCAGATAACCCTGAGCTTCCGAACTGAGTGGACGTGAACGTCTTTCTATTTTACTACGACCGATCTAATTTAATATTACGATAGCTCTATTCTCCGTACCTATATTATTTATCTACAAAATCATAAATATTGGAAAGGCACATAAATAAAATTAATGTGCCTTTCTTTTACCTTTTAATTAAATTGGATACCCCTCTTTATTCTACGGATCGCACCCTCAAACCTAACTGCGGAAAAATAACAAAACAGAACGTCTATAGCCTATTTTCCTATTTTTCGGAAAATTTTAATTTGTCTCTGGATTTACAGTTTTGTAAGACTTTGTGAATGTTATTTTGGTACATAGGCAGACCGGCAGAGGTATTGCTATAATATCCTTATTAAAGTCTATTATTAGAGATACCAGCTGACCCAGCAAACGTTGTTTTGCCTAATTGGTTATCTTAATACTGAGGGGTGTGAAAAATATTATAGATAACAACCTATTCTCAGACCTACCGAAAAAATACAAAAAAATACAAAATATTTATTCTTTAACTTCATTCTTTTTCGGTACATAGTAAATGGAGTCACCTTTTAAGCATGCAATGCCTGTACTAGGTGACTCCGCTCTTCCATATCATTAATCATGTTAAGTTTATAACGTTATTATAAGAGAAAAATTAAAATAAACTTAGCCAATTATGTTTGTGTGTGTGTGTGTGTGTGTGTGTGTGTGTGTGTGGGGCCGGGGGCCTTCGGGCCGCGAGGAGACAACCTCTATAAAAAACACACGGTGGGGGCCCTCCTCTATGTCCCTCTGTTCAGCAGAGGGCATAGAGGAGGTTGAGGGAGGGTCACAGACGGCAGGTTGGGGGACCTGCCGTCCGACATCGTGACGGGAGAAGGGGGTGGGGGGCCCATGCCCCTTCTCCAGTGTGTGTGTGTGTGTGTGTGTGTGTGTGTGTGTGTGTGTATGTTCGTGTTTGTGTGTATACTATCTATGCGTGTCGGTGTACATCCGTATTTATTAACACGTGTATTTACATTATTTTATTCATTCTAGTAGTTTTTCTGTCTCGTTCTAATTCAAGTTATACAACCATTCTATAATACACTTTTTACATTCAAAGTAAGTTTGCGAATTTTTTTTTTTAAGTTACCGAATATACATATGAAATTTCATCAAAGTCGGTCAAGCCTTTTCGGAGGATGCGCACTAACACTGACACGAGAATTTTATATATTAGAGAAAGATTGTCTTAAACGCAATTTAAACGAGATTATATATTTTACTAGCTGTGCCCCGCGGTGTTACCCGCGGTTCATCGATTTTCCCGTAGGAATAAGATATTTCCCCGCAGTAAAACGTAGCCTATGTTTTAATCCAGGGTATCGGCTAACTCCATACCAAATTTTATTAAAATCCGTCCAGCCGTTTCAGCGCTAAAGACTGACAAACATATAAACACACACACAAACTTTCACGTTTATAATATTAGTGTGATATATTAGATAACTATATACAGAGCGACATTATTAGGCGCTCGCTCGTTACTGTAAACTTAATTTAACAAAAACTGTTGCAGGTTGACGGTGGAATGACGTCCAACGCCCTTGTAATGCAAATGCAGGCGGATTTGATCGGGATTGACGTCATAAGGGCTGGATTCTCTGAGAGCACAGCGCTGGGCGCTGCCCTAGTTGCGTATTGGGGCGTAGAGAACAAAGTACCGCTTACGCCCATACCTATGTCTTCCGGAACAACATACACGCCTACGATATCTGATGATGAGCGCGATATGCGCTACAAACAGTGGAAAATGGCCGTGGAGAGGTCACTAGGATGGGATCAAAACTAAACACGTTTCGTTATCAGCTACGATAGGGTTTTCTTGCTAAGATATTTTTTCTACATCCTGATTTCTGAATCGAGAATTTCGCCAAGTAACTAATTAACTGTAGTGCTGTCTCGTCAAATTTCTGTAGAAAAGAGCGTGACAGCATGTTACTTAAGTATTTACTTAGCGTAAATTCTCAATTCAGAAATCGGCCCTTAGCCTCTATCGTGACCGAGTTCTGGAAAAAGGTCCCCGTGCTTGCTTCTTGAGTTGCACCATCCCGAAAGAAATTTTTAATCCTTTATAGGGCAGAGCTAGTTTAAATTTTCATTGGTTTTGGACTCTATGTCAATGCAATAAAGTTTAAATTATGGTGGCCATACATGGTACACAGCCTTATAAATGGTGAAGGCCGTCTATTCGACTTGAGCTGCCGCGTCGTCGGTGTCCGTTTTTGTGGGACTTAGGGCTAGTTTCTGAATTGAGAATTTGGCTAAGTAACTAGGTACTTAACTACAGTTAAGTCTCGTTGTTAGATCTGTCTCGTCAAATTTCTCAGAAAGGTGCGTGACAGAATGTTACTTAAGTATGTACTTAGTGAAATTCCTAATTCAAAAACCTAAAAAAAAGTCTCCTTCAGAAACTCTTAAGATGAAATGCTGTATTTTAACTTTATTATGATTTATAAAAAGTTATGGGTAAAGCGCTCGTAAATGCATTTATACATTATCCATTCATTATCTATTAACGTGTCAAATCTGCTTTTGCTGCTCCCACTACGAGACAAACATTTCTTTATGTAGTCACCGATAATTTTTAATTGTTCAGAGGAATGACGTGCAGCTTGTTTTAAACAACAGCATGATGATTCGGAAAAAAACTACAGTGAGTTTAGCATTAGAAGTCCCCTGTGCAGTTTAATAAAGTACTCTGTGCCCTGTAAAGCTGGCTTCCCACGGTGCGCGATTCTGCCGACTACCGACGCCGGCCGACGACCACGGACAGCCATGCACCACGCCACAGACGTCTGTGCTACCGTGGACCCAGGCACTTCCCACGGTGTGTCGTGCGAGCTGGTCCGCGTCAGTCCGCGATATCGCGGACCGTGGGAAGCCGACATAATAGGGCGCAGACTTGACGGCGGCAATCGACAAGTTATAATTAATAAACAGGGCCTCGATTCTGTTAGTGCATTACAGTTCAATTACAGTTACTTGGTCGGGTCACGTGACTTGTTTTTTTAATTCCATTGACGCCTAGAATAATGATTACGCGTGCGCGCTTTGATTGAAGCGGTAATGAATTGAAATCCACTCAGTCACTCGACTATCATTGTACTACAATGCCTTTGTAGTTCCTTTGACGTGTAAACAACTAAGTTTTTGTTGGTCAGCCTAAACTATGCAAAAGTATAAACTTTTAAACATACTGTTGAAAGCTACATTACAGTAGCGTAACGGCTACTACGATTTCAGCTTATAAATCATGATATGGTTAAATTTGTTTTAAAACTGAGCTAATTTCCACTAAAATGGCTTATGTCCAGGCATTTTAGTGAAAACTACTTTTCACAAAACTTATAGGACTGTGTCTTTATTTTTTAAGTTCTTCTTAAATTCATTTTGAATGTTACGCATTTTAACTATAAGCTTATTTGTTACTCTTTACACATTCTGAGTTAAAAAACCGCAAGGTAAGTGTAGTTTTCGTGCCTTCTTGTTTCACGTATAAACTTATTGCTTTGTGAAAGTGCTTTGCACACACAACACAATTGTATAAAAAAGTTAAGTGCCTAGATCGTAAGGACAATCGACTATTATCGATTTATTGTTAGACGAGGAGAGTTTCGCGAACGCGAGTGGTGGTCTCTTGTTTTATCTTATCTTATAGGAGATTCTCTTAACCTCGTGCGTGCGGCCCAATGTCAATTAAGATGTACATAAGCAATTGTTGTGTTCAAGGTCGGGCCGCACGAGGTTAATTAAATGTAGGTCACAAATTCTGGTTTCAAAATCGGTAGGTACAGTGTGATTGAGCGAGTCCCGCATTGCCACTTGCGTTTATCGCCCGAGCATTTTTTATACAAATCAAGTCACTTATTCTGACAAAACTTTGTCCCCGATTTTCTCAACTTTGAAATTTCCGACTTACTGCTCTTACTGTTAGCGCGGCAGTATGCGTCTATGTCTACGATTACTCGACTGTAATGTAAACATATTATATAAGAGAAGAAGATAGTCTCGTCTCGGGTTTATTCGCAGTAGTTCCATTGCCGAGTTCCATGATGGAGCTACTCCAACTTTTTTTTCGCTCTAGTTCTATTCATGCGTACAAGCCCAAACAATGGAACTACTGCGACTTTTTTTTCGTTTGGATTCTACTAGTTCCTTTGGTCGCCTCGCAGTCATACTCGCATTCGAGAAACGTTTGATTAATACGAGTTTTTGAAGAGATGTAAACAACCGCAGGCAAGAATCCAATCGATTATTTGGCACTCGCATTCGAGAAACTCTCCTCGTGTAATTTCCGCTTAATGATAAATTATTATTATACTTCATTAATTACAATTCATATGCATAGTTCTAAGTGGCAATTTAAAATAAAATAATAAATGTGCAAAGTGTGTGATGTTTCGTGCGCAATAGAGCATCCCACGGCTATGCCACATGGAGGGAAAGTACTTTAAATATTATAGATGGAACATTTTACTGAAAGAAGACATTTTATTTTAACTTAAAAAACAATTTTAACTGCATTCATAGATTTTTAAATAATTACACGGTTGAACCGGTAATCGCACCCGCTACACGAGAAAAAGTATGACCCTGTAGCTTTATCATACCGATCGAACGGCTTCATCATAAGGATTATATTTTGGAGCACAGCATCAGAAATAAAAGGAAGGCCATGAATTTTGACATTTGATGTGAAATTTTGTACATGTCTTCTTTCAGTAAAATGTTCCACCTACAATTTTCAAGGTACTTTCCTTACATGTAGCACAGCCGTGAGACGCCCTGTATATATAAATGTATTGTATAATATGAGATTGTCATACGATAACAACGCAAGTGTTTCTTTCCTAGCTCTAGTTAGGGGCTCGAAGATGAAACACTAGCGCCACCGAAAAAATCATATCTTTTTTACACATCGAATTTTCAAAAAGTTAGGACCTAGTTTATGTCACAAACGGCCCTTATTGGCGTTAATGCTATGTAGTCCTAGATTTTTTGCCTTAGGTTCACGGCCATGAGTCCCAAAATCACTATTCACATTGAGAGATTGTACAAAAATTGTTTGCAAAGACATCTGTAGTAACTGCTGCATTTCTTTTTGATTCAACACAAAATCTACAAAATAAGAATGTATTTACAGTGTATAGTAGTTCATAAGACAGTCATTTGTTGTCGGTACAGTACTACTACTTTTATAAGTTACACCGGTGTATCTGTGCGAAAATAAATTTTTTGCATGGGGCTATATCTCTGCCAATCATAGCGCGCCATGTGAACTGAGCGAAATAGCGTGAGTTAAATTGTTTTTTAATTTATAATCTTATTTAGTTTACTTAATTCAGTTGTTTTTTTAATTTATCATGTTATTTGAAATATCCAACAAGAATCAGAAGATTATTAATAGTCGTTGTTTGGTCTAGTAACATACTGAATTGTTCTTATCTAATAGGTTTTCTTGTAATACAATACTGCTATGTAATATTATGACTTTGTAATGTGTAATATAGACAAACACTTTGCAATAAGTCTCCTACGGATGAAATTATTTTTATAATAGCGATTTTTGTTTGTTACTTAATATATTTATGGCCAATTTTTCTACACCTACCAATAAATGAAGTTTATTATTGTTACTTAATAAAATGTATGAAAATATTATTTCATTTAATTTAATTGGATCTGACTATCGATACCTACAAAGCACATAGTTAATTACATCCACATTCAGAGGCAAAGAACCCGCAGACGGTACCGAATAACTAATATAGCTCATAGAATAGGCTATTAGATAGTGTGAAAAAAACAGTATTATTTATACGTCTTCGTATAAATGACATGAGTCTTAAAACCGTTTTAAGGCATTTTAACTGAAAAGGAATTAACTATTATTTGTAAAAAAAACAAGATATTTGATAATTTTGTATCTGCAGCCGTTGTATCGAAAACGGCCTGGATTGGCCGATTCTGTGATGACTTCAGATGTCAATAAAAATGGCGTCTGTCATTCATTCGTTCTTACATTCATTGGTTGGTTTACTGGCAAGTGACGTCATAATTCCCGCGCGACGCCATATTGCCCAAGACAGCGTTTTTGCGGCTTATTTCAAAAGTAAATTTTCCTTTGCCTTTTATGCACAACAGAATGAGCACCAACAAAAATATGAGATGGTTTTCAGAAATCGGTGAAATAGCCTATTGCTCAGTTGAGGTGGCAGTAGGGGGGGCACATAGCTCGGAGATGATGATGACACTGATGGCCATTGAGGGGGAAAAGTTCTGACCTGGTGACCGTGAACCGGACGCCGCAGGGCAGTCCCCCTACCAGGTGACGTAAGAGTCCACTGTATGGAGTTGTCTGATTTAGCCCGTTTGTTCCCGGTAATTGTCACACCACCATATTACTCACTGTTACATTCTGGGACTCTTTTTTTTTCCAGTAGGTATCTCAAACTCCTACTCCGAACTGTCATACACATTCTTATTTTGACTCTTTCGAGTAGTTTAAATGCAAAACCCGATAGAGTGGAAAGTTACGTAATATAAGGGCAGATAGTCTGTCGACCGTTACGGTGGCGAGTACTCACTGGATGTAGGCGACAGAAGACCGGGAAGTTTGGAAAGCCATGTGGGTGGCCTATGTCCTGCAGTGGGTGTCAAACGGCTGATGCTGATGGTGATTATGTGTGACAAAGAGTAAGGTATAGGTAATTGAATCCTCTAGACCAGTCATTCCGAAAGTAGGTGTCGCGGAACCCAAGGGATATGTGGAAAAGGCATGCTGGCAATCCCAATGTCTTATCCACGTAACCTTTGGGTAACTCTTGGCGAAGCACATTTAGTCACTGAATTGTCTACAGTACAGAAACTTTCTATTCTGTAGGTACTTTATTTTACATTTCATAAAATAAAACATTTTGTTAGGGTTCAGTACCCAAAGGGTATAAACTGGACTGGACCATATTAGTAAGACTCCACTCTCTCTGTCCCTGTCCGACCGTCCGTTAGTTCGTCGGTCTTTCCGTATTCCCGCCCGCCCACTCCTGCCATGTGTTGGGCTAATTTCCCAATCCTGATATTTGGACCAAAACTGATTCTTTTCCATTCTTTCAAACAAAGTATTCTGCTTTCGTAACATCTCGGTGGTGGCTCCACCTTTCCTAGTGATTATGTAACTTCTTAGTTCTACAGCTGTAGGTCTCCTAGTTACCCTAGTCGCGCCATCTTGCTGCGTCGCGTTTAACTGCGTATAACTCTGCTGCTTCTACTAATAACTTGTCGGAACAGTCAATATTTTGGCAGCGATTTTGTCGCAATGGGAACTTTCTAACTTATTAACGAATTAAAATAGATACATGGCGCTACTAGTTTTTTAGCATCCTTACTTGAAACCTCTGTGGTTGAAGGTAGCATTTGGGACGTGAACGTTAAAATTTCATATGCAATTTCAAAATGACCAATGACCGACAAGAACCAATAACCGACACTTTATTTTTTGATTCAATAAAATAAGGGTAGGAAACCGATTTCTTAATATAGCGACACGAAAAGGACTACGGTACACCGTAGTTAGCACACTTTTGACTGTCTCCCATTGACATTTGAGCGAAATGTGCCGTTTTGTTTGAAAATGGCGACGTGGCAAGTGATTGCGGCTGGAGTACGGTGAAAATAACAACATTTCTTATTGAAATCCTTAAGGAAGTGAGTACATATTTTCTTAATTAAACTAATGTATTGTAAATTATTTGAATTTTATGTTTTTCACGGGTTGTTAGAAGAACTATAGGATCGATTTTTGTTATAACGAAAGTTTAAAATTATTTTGATATTAGTAAAATGTAGGTGTCGATCACTGGTTTTTTCAAACCGACTTTTCCAATAATCGACTTGTGTCGATAATAATTTTTTTAAACATTTTTCATTTGGCAAGCGAATATAGTTCTTCTTATTTTGCTTATTTGGTAGATATTTGAAGTAAACTAATCAAAGTCGAGCTACCAGTAATCGACAAGTGTCGATTACTGGGGAATAATTAGTGTCGATGATTGGTTCTTACAGATGGCTCCGAGAAAACATTATACTCCCGACCAGTTAGAAAAATATATAGTTACTAGCCATCCGTCCCGGCTTCGCACGGGTGGCAAAAAAATAAATTTTTTAAATCGGCTCAGTAGTTTCTGAGCGTACATTACAAACACAAAAATACAATTTTTTCCTCTATAATCTATAATATAAAAAAAGGAGAACCTGACTGATTGACTGACATATCAACGCGGGGCCTAAACTATCATCATCGGCCTACGGTTCTCCACTGCTGGACATAGGCCTCTCCCATTGCACGCCACTGAGCACGGCCCTCGGCTACTCTCATCCAGCTCTTGCCAGCCGCCCTGCGAAGATCATCGCTCCACCGAGTCTGAGGACGTCCTACACTACGTTTACCGATACGCGGTCTCCACTCAAGAACTCTTCTACCCCATCGGTTATCAGTTCTTCGGGTGATATGGCGGCCCACTGCAACTTCAGCATGCTAATTCGGTGACTTTGGTTCTCTGTCGGATGACTTAGTTTCGAATTCGATCTTTCAGAGAAACCCCGAGCATAGCCCTTTCCATAGCACGCTGAGCGACTTTAAATTAGTGGATCAACCCCACCGTGAGTGTCCACGTTTCGGCACCGTATGACATGACGGGCAGGACGCACTGGTTGAAGACTTTCGTCTTTAGACTCTGTGGGATTGGCGATGTGAAGACTCGACGTAGTTTCCCATACGCTGCCCAGCCCAGCTGTATTCTTCTATTGGCCTCTTTCTCGAAGTTGTTTTTACCTCATTGCATGGTTTGCCCGAGGTAAACGTACTCCTTAACAACTTCGAGAATAATGCCTTGAACAGCAATTGGCTCCGGATTTACGTGTTCATTGAACATAATGTTGGTTTTATCCAAGTCATCCGGAGACCAATGCGTTGGGAAGAATCAGCTAGGCTACTCAGCATATGTTGCAGATCTTGCAGCGTTTCTGCCATGATGACGATGTCGTCCGCAAATCGCAAATCGCCGCTAATATTAATGCCGTACCCCTTCCAGTCCAGCAGTACTTTCTCTAATTTGAGAAATGTGGAACGACGCCCACAAAAGATTTAAAAAAATATGGCAGCACGATAGGCTTAATCGTTACCTAGACTAGGCAAGTCTAGAGGCCTAGCTCGCGCGACGGGTTAAACATATCCTCCATAGCATTTGTGAACAATTTGGGGGAAATAACATCCCCTTTTCTCACAGCACGATGTATGGGGATAGGTTCAGACTGCCGGTTCTGGATTTGGACGGCCATAGTAGCGGCGTTGTATAGACCTCTCAGCACTTGGATGTATCGCCAGTCGACTTGGCATCGCTGCAAAGATTCCAGAACAGACCAGGTTTCGACCGAGTCAAAGGCCTTTTCATTGTCCACAAACGCTAAGCACAGGGGCCGATTATACTCTTCGGTTTTCTGTATAATCTGCCACACTATGTGAATGTGGTCTAATGGTTCCGTAACCCGATCTAAAGCCGGCCTGCTCAGGTGGCTGAAACTCATCGAGTCTCCTCGCAAGACGATTCGTGATGACTGAAATGGGTCGGTAGTTTTTCAAAAGGGTTTTATCACCCTTTTTGAACAACAACACGACAACACACTTTCTCTTTCCACGCCTCCGGAGATCTCCCATCAAAGAGGACAGCATTAAAGATCTTCTGGAGCTCCTTCATTACGGGTTTACCGCCGGACTTCAAGAGCTCAGTTGTAATACCGTCCTCTCCAGGGGCTTTTCTCTTTTTAAGCTGTTTAATAGCCATCGCGATTTCGTCTAGGCTGACTTCTGGCAAGTATTCAGTATAGTGGCTTGTCAATGTAGCTTTGGAATCTTCATTTTGGGGATCAAGCCGAGATGCATGCGCAGCGTACAGCTGGCCGTAGAAGTTTTCATCTTCCGAAAGAACCTCTGGTATGGAGGAAACAACCACTCCATCCGTGGTGGTCAACTTTGTCAGATGGCTTCTCCCAAGAGATTGAACAAACACTTTCGATCCCCGATTTTGCTCGATTGCTCGTTCTATAGAACGAGTGTTGGAGCATCGGAGATCGCGTCGAACTAGTTTGCCAATTCTCCTGTTTAGAGCATGCCTTTCTGACGCAGTGACTGGTGGGCGTTCACGTCGTTCTTCCATAAGCTTGAGTGTTTCTTCCGAAAATTTCGACTTCGTGCCTTTATGCCGCATATGCCTCCCTGAGGATTCCCACTACATTCTCGAGGGCCTGTTCAATGTCAACGTCATTTGTGGTTTCCACGGTAGCGAATCGGTTCTCCAGGTTAGACTGGAACTTTTCAGATCCCACTATAGTTTGGTGCAGGTTTGGTCGGAGCCTGGATTTCATTAAACGGACACGTTCGAGCTTAAAATTAATATTCAGAGAGCCTCGCACAAGTCAGCGATCGCTTCCGGTATTAAACCTATTGATCACTGAGACGTCTCTGAATATACGCTTCTTGTCCGTTTTGATGAAATCGATCTCATTTTTTGTCATAGTGTCGGGGCTCTGCCATGTCCACTTCCTTTGGGGCTTTTTCTTGAAGAATGAATTCATCAAGAATAACCGCTCCCTTTCGAGGAAGTTGACTAGCATTTGCCCTCTATGATTCCTGTTTCCATAACCATGGGATCCTACTAGGTACCGATTCGTTGCAATATTAGTAGGTATTTGTAACTTTACAGTAAATATTGTTGATTTTTGCAATTTAAACTTTTTGAAATTGACGTTTTTTATTATATTAGAAAAGTGTGTACACTATGTATGTATTTGTATGATTTAGAAAGAAAAATATGAACATTGTACTGTGGACAATAAATTAATACTTATTAAACAGTTATTATAATTTAATTACCCACTAAGGGGGTTGTGATTTGGCAGATACACATTACAGGTAATAGTCGATAACTGGGTGTCGGTAACTGGTAACTGTTGATGACTGGGGGTCGATTACTGGAGATTCGGTGTCGATGACTGGAGATTTATACACTTTTTCCTTTTTTGCGATTTTTTTCTAGCCCATTTGTATAGTTAATAAAAATAATACATCCTATTCTTATCTCAAGAATATACCTTACCATACTCAATCGTTACTTTTGGTTTAAATATGACTAAATGATCTTTAATTTTGTAAAGAAGCCCACTATCTCCTAAAAGTGTCGATGATTGGTGCCACTACGTTACGAAGCCAGATAAAGAAAGACGGCAACTATTATTAAGTTACATTGCAATAGCCACATATTATTACAGGGGAACTAATTTTTTGAACAGTTATTTAAACATTCGAGAAGTTAATAGGATCAGTTGAAAAAAAAATATTATGGGCAGTTATTTTTTTTTCGCTGGTTGGAAATTTTGTACGACACTGTACGACAGTGAACCATAGACAGCAATAAAAAAAATATTGGCCGGTAATCCGCTACTTGACTCTTTTTTCAAGTATGTCTTAAATGCTAAATATCTCTTCCATTAGACCAAAAAATATTTTAGTATATTTTTTGAGGACCTAAAAGCAACAAAAACATTATTTTAAAACGTTGCTTTGCTAAACAGCCAAAAACGCGGTCCGCCATTTTTGTCTATGGTTTGAAGTCCTAAATATTTGTAAACAAAGTTTGACATTCAACATAGGTAGAGTTCGTGCCACGAAAGAAGTATGAGTTAATGAATTTTGGCTTTTATTGTTATGGCCTTAAGGATTTTACCGTGGGACTTGTTTGGTGAAACGATCTTTACCTAGTCCAAAATCTGTTAGTGGTCTGTGAGCATAGTGAAATAACAATAACGCATTCATGATTTCATCGAGTTTACATGCAAAATATATCAATTATCATTATTGCATTATTCGAAACTGCAAAAACACGTCAATAAAGACCGCCGGGAAGTCGCGGATTCGTGTGCCCAGTGAAATAAACATACGAAAAACTTGGCTCAAACTTGCCAAGAGAGACCCCGATTCTTTATCGACTGAAACTTGGGTGTATTTATGTGAAGATCACTTTAATGTAAGTCCTGTAATATCAATGTACATAAACTGTTTTTAGCTGTAATACTGCTTGGTTTGATTTGGTTTGGTTTTTGCAAATTGGTACTATCAGCTTCCACAAACCCAGCGTCCATGATTGCGCTTATCAATACAATGATAAGACACTAACTGCACAAGAAGAGTTTTTGCAAAAATACTAAATCCAATCCAAATCACAATAGAACCTACGCACGCACGACTGACAGATGTTTGTTTATAACCAAAGGTGCTTTCAAGATGGCGGTAGGTGTTTTCACCGTTCCGATTTAAAAGCAAAAACTATTTTTTTTAATGCAAATTTTGCAGCCATCCAGCATATTTACTTAGCAAAGTCAATATATTTCGGTTTCTTAAGTTAGATACTACAGGAAATATCCATTTATCGCGTCAAATTTAATACGAGTCAAGTAGCGTATTTCGTCTTACAATGTCAGGTAGGTACTAAAAATACGTAAGCAGACTAATAAATAATTGGCCGGGAAAATGATGGAATGGGCAGTTAAATAAATAATTCTGCAGTTCGCAGGGAGCGGAGACACCCGAATCCGAATCGATTTTAATAATTTCAATCTGTAACGACAAAAATATAGGTGCGGCGAAGCGCGGGGGGGGGGGGGGGGGGCGTAGCGGAGCGCGTAGAGCGTGTTAGGTTGAACATGTAAGAAGCTACCTAAACTACTTATTGATATTTCTTATCGACTAATTCCGATTTGCCTACTCGTAACTGCCCATTTAGCTATTTCACTGCTCAGTATTTGGACGTAGTTTCACGAAAACGACTCAATCCACAGCATGGTCGAAAACTCGAAAACTCAGAATATTCTTATTCTGAGGTCGAAAATGAGTTACGTATGCCAAACTGGCCTTTAAGGTCGGTTCTTTCATATAGAAAAAAAAAACTGGCACAAAAATATGCCGAAATGACTTTTTTAATCATCATGGGACCAACCCACATGTATGGCGGACACACTTCGAAGTTTATCCGAAACGATTCAATTTTAACTCGAGAACCATTTTACTATACAAACATTAATGTATACCTAAAAAAACAAAATAATTCTACCCTTACTTTACCATACCTAGATAAAAATATACTTAAGCGTAAGACCACTGGACAATACCTACCAAACGGAACTTAAAAACTTCATATCCCCGAAGTTACTTTTTGTGGATTGAGTCGTTTTTGTGGAACTACGTCCATTTATTATATGACCCATTTTATTATTTTGCAACTGCCGCGTTATATCAGTGCCTTATTACATTAGGTACCTGCCCTTATTTCTTTCGCAATAATGTTGTCTGTTATCGACGATAACTTTACTGTCGTTGCCTGGTTCGAGGTAGAAACTATCAGTAAAAAAAATATTGGTCCTCCGACTGATCGAACAAGCCGGTCAGACCACGTGGCCTAAGGGGAGGAAAGCTACCAGTACAAATTATAGCATTTATAAAATATAAAATGTTAGGTTTATAGGTTAGTAGTGTGGTGGGTGGGAATTTTAAATGGATGTATTTATTTTTATTTTGTAAAACAATAATTCTGCATGTTACATGCGTTTGCCGAAAAATTGATGGTATAGCTTATTGCGTAATTCCATTTCTTTTAGGCTGCGTCCCCAGTTGGCAAACAGTTTGCTGCCGACTTAGTTAGCGGCGTATCGGTTTAGTATGCCCTTCCATATACTTTAAATGGAGTGTTCACAGTTTGCTAGTTTTGTGCTCAATCTACGCAATTTGCAGCATTACGCGCGCCGACTATCTCAGTGGGCGCCCGACTCATAGAAAAGTCTGTTGCACTCGGGCGGCGAAATAGTTTTAGTTCGCTTTGAGTGCCTATGCCGCTAAGTCGAATTTCAGTTGGCTACTTTGCGGCTCACTCAGTCGGCGGCGAACAGTTTGCCTACTGGGGACGCAGCCTTAAGACAAAATTGCCTGAACGGCTCAATTACTAAAAAAAAGTTATTTCTGAAAGTAGTGGAAATTTCGATTCTTTATCAAAGAAGTTTTTTAAACGACCAATATTTGATCGTGATCGTGATCTCAAATGAATGTTCGAGAAAAAAATGTACATCAGACTTCTGATTGATCATCTTCATGTCATACGACGACAAAGTGAAAAAAAAAATGTTCCCAAATATTTTTTTTAAATAAAAATGTTTTGTTTAAAAATGTTTTGAGCGTATGTTTACCTACCTACACTACATTCTACATTTGACTTCGATTGCCTTCTTTTGCATGATGAGGGCGTTTCAAAGCGTCATTAAAAATATATAGTATCGTAAATTACCGACAGATGGTGCTGACGTCGCATAACACGTCAAAATTGACATGACATCACTGTACCTTCTCTGTAGTTCCTGTCCTATGTTTTTACAAAAATGCACAATGCATGTACTAGTCATGAGCAAAGACACAATTCACGTATGTTGTATGCATACATACATACGTATGTAATGAACAAAATAAAAATACTTCGATAACTTTCAAGTTTCAACAGTTTCAAAACAAAGCCTAGTTTAGATCACAGATAACAAAGAAATGTTTAGACTATCACAGATTAATAACGGTTAAAACCACAGACCTAAAAACATGATGACATTTGTTCTTCTTGCAGCGCCATCTAGTTTTTTTTTATTGAACTCAACTGACAGCTGTCATTGAAAAGCTCTCATTGACTACGCTACATCTTATGACTGACTCAGTAGAAAATTATAAGGACTGTGAGACAGAGGAAGGACGTAAGACAAGGCAACGGCAAAGAAAATTCACTCATACAAATTTCACTGGTGGCTCCATCTTTCCATCGAACTTCGCATTACAACAGGTGTAAGCTATTTAAATACTAGTAGCGCCATCTAGCCACCTGTTGCTTTACTACAATGTTAAACTAGGTACACAGTTGCACAAAGATGTGGGGCCATGGCTATTACGAGTACCTCATTGATGAACGTTTACATAGGTGGCTCTCGACTCTCGAGTGGTGCCTTTTTTACTTTCAGAGCCTTAAAAGACCACACAAGAATAATATTACACTCACAATACCGACTCAGACTTGTGTGGTGACCAAAAGATACTTAGCTGATTTGTAATTTCTTTGCAATTAATAAATACTTTACAAGCTACGTACTTTGCTACTTTTCTTAGTTAACTTGTGTGGCGGTGTTTCGGGATCTAGACACAGTGGCGTTACCTAATATATTGATATTCCTTTGGGAAAATTCCAGATCCCGTAGTTTGTTTTGTATTGAATCCGGCACTAAAGTTTATTATATTTCAGGAGCTTTTGCGTGTTTGGGCTTTAGCAAGTTCCAGCTCAGCAAAGATACCACAGATTTTTATTTATTTTATTACAATTTTTTTGTGCACGAGCGACATCTCCTTGTGTCTCCTTGGGACAGCTTCTTTTTTTTAACAGATCTTGCCCCATGCATGCATCGAGTTTAATTGTTATGAAAGAGTTTTGGAAATACCGGTAGGTAATATTAATTTCGATGGAACAGAACGTGAGATTGTTTGAAAACCTGGGACGCATCTGATCAACGTTGAGAAATTACATCATTGTTCAGGAATCATCTAAGTGGGTCGATCATTATTTTACATTATTTTAAGTACAAAAACTTGTCTCAGCGTCATCTACTTAATGTTTATATTACATACTTCTCTGTGTGTAGGTCTAAGGATGCAGTACCTATTCAATATCTTCCTTACATCTACTTGTCAAATGTTTATAATGTAGTTACTTGTATCTGTTTCTTCACCTTTTATAAAATAAAATAAAAATCACCCAGGTGGGCGAGTAAGACCGCGGTTTTGGACGATGGACGACGACGAAAATGGACGAACTTGGCTCGCTGCTCTTTGGCGCTGATCGACTAGCGAGCAAAACAGTTGCAAACATGTCTTGTTCAGAGTCTGAAGCAAGTTTTACATGGCGAGCCGAGTAAAAAATATAGCCAAGCTCGGTGGTATTTAACACCGCGGTTTTGCAATGATAGGTACACCGACGTGCTTTACCGACGAGCCATAAAACCGCGGTCTTACACGCCCGTCGATCACCCACTTCATAGTTTTACAACAAAGCGTAATCCAAATAGGTATGTCATGAGTTTTTCATAGCCAAAAATGGCAACGATAAACTCCAACAGCTTGAGACTGGTGAAACTAATCCGGGCCAAGCCAGTAAGATTGCATCTGTCACTGCGAGGCTCATAATTGGGTGTCTGTTGCGGGCTGACCGTTCGGCCCCTTCATAACTATTAACAAGCAGCGAGTTGGCCCCTCATAGACCTTTGTAGACACATGTACTGGTGTGCGGCTAAGTGCAGAGCCGTGTAGTGGCGTCCGCACGACAGCTAGACGGATGGCGGAGGGACGAAGCCGTCGCTCCGTACTCCCGCGGCCCGTGTGAGCCATCCACAAGAAGTTTCGCGTTCCTTTCGGAAATTTTGGATGTGGCAAATAAACTACGCTCTATTTCGTCCTAGTTAAATGCCACTCTCAATTGAAATTTCGCACCCTTGCAAGACCAACGTGATATTTCGAATCATACCATTTATTAACAATTTTTTTTTTTCATTTTAACGCGATTTTATTTACTCCAAAAAAGCCCGAATAATGAGAAAAAGAGACACTGCATCATGTTGTAGCGCTATCTCTTTCGGCCATTACTTTGAAACCTTAAAAAAAAGCTCTCATGTAACGTAAGGGTTTCGAAATAACACGTTGTTCTTGCAAGTATGCGATTTAATTTTGAGGTATTTTTATTAAATTAATTATCTAGTATCTTGCTATTATTTAGTCACCTTCTTGTCATGATATCTTGACGACGTCTGTGGCGCAGTGGTTAGCGCATCTGCCTACCATGCGAGAGGTCCCAGGATCGAATCCCGGCTGGGGACAAAAAAAAAGAAACCCAGGTCTTGGATGTTTACATGTTTGTGACGTCGCTGTTTCTGGGTCCCACGACACAGGGTATCTTAGTGTGGGGCCAGAAGCAAAGTATGTGCCTGTATGTAAATGTTATGATAAGCCGTGCACTACGCCGTGATTTAAATGTTTTCCCATTTTCGTAGCTTTGATTATATGTATTATGTTTTATACCTAACTAGCTTTCGCCCGCGACTCCGTCCGCGTGGACTTTAGTTCAAAATGTTGCAACCCCGTTCACTCCCGTTAAGGGTTAAATTTAGAAAAACCGTGAAACACGTGTTCTATCAATTGTGTTGAAGAGTATTTATTTCAAGTTTCAAGAAAATCTGACAACATTTTTTTATACCTCCATACAAACTTTAACACCGCCGTTTACCCCTTTAGAGGGTGAGTTTAAAAAAATCCTTTCTTAGTGCTCCCCTAGGCTCCCTAAGGAACTCCCATGCCAAATTTCAACCCCCTAGGTTCAGTAGTTTGGGCTCTGCGTTGATTCTAAGTCAGTCAGTCAGCTTCTCGTTTTATATATATATATAGATAGATAGGTAATTTCAGACTTGTGTCTTAAGGAATTAAGCTCTATGGAAATATTTCCTGTCCCCGAAGTGTGGCTTTAGTAGGAAAATTATTGATTTCTTCAGATCTTTTCAGAAGAAGTTCTTTAGATTTTTTAAATTAAATTAAGCTAAGAAGTAATAATCTAATCTAATCCAAGCAATAGCTCGGTCGGTAGATCATTAGTATGTACCCAGGATGTACGTAGGTACTATTCTCAGTTAGTCCGAGTTCTAGTCTTAAGCCTTTTCTTTTCTGCCCCCCCAGCCCCAATAACATAAAATAAGACTCTTTTGAACTACAAATATCTAAGATTGGTGTGGGAACTTTCCCCTCAAATTGTAAAGAAATAACAAGCGCTAAGATTTTCCTGTAATACCTACAGTCGACAGCACATAATCCTATACACCCATGCCCTCTACGCCGTTGCATTACGGGCGACTTTGCAACTAAAATGTGAAGGTTGACGAGCTGTCGAATGTACTTAACTACCTACAGAGTGACTTGAACTCGTTCATCGTTTTCTTTATGGGGACATTCTTACGATGTTTTATGGCGCGGCGTCTAAGATTTTGTTTGTAGGCCAAAATTACTTAACTTAGGTATTTGTTATATGAAAGCATAAAAGACAATAATATATCAGGACGTAAATCAGGAAAAGTAATAAAAACTTAAAAAGGGTGCGTGGTTGGCGAAAGACAATGGCAACTTGTGTCAAACTAATAGTGAAGTAGCATTGCCGTTATGTACCACAGTGGACATAAAAAAATATAAGAATCATAAAAGAAACAAAAACATTTATTCGGTGTCTCAAAAATTAAAAATGTAGTTATCTATCGATCCTATCTTATCTTATCTATCGAAATTATCGATCCAAAACCGGCAAAAAAATCACGATTGCCGTAGGGGTGCTCCACTTAAATATTTATTTTAATCTATTTTTAGTATTTGTTATAGCGGCAACAGAAACAGACAGACGGACACACAGACAGTGGACAGTGGAGTCTTAGTAAAAGGGTCCCGTACCCAAAGGGTACGGGACCCTAATTAATCACGTTTTTAAAATGGTCTCTCCGATTATAATACTAACACATTTTTTGTAAAGCTTCTCCGTTCAATTATTCTCTTCATTGTTTACGCATATCACACTAAAGACTCTTAAACGTTTAAAAAACTAACAGTAAAACAGTTTTCGATGTTACGGAACTTTCTTCAACTTAAAATGTGGACTTACAGTTTCGAAGAAAATATCGCAGAAAAATACAAATTACATTTACACGTATTAAGCCATTGCGGCAAAATCTTTAATAGGTATACCGTATACCACTGTTTATAAAGGTGAGGGCACACGACGACATTGGGTGTATATGTTGTGGTCGCATCGTATCGTTGTAATCGCGTAGTCTCCAATACACTTTACCCTAGACACTAGATGTAAGTAATACGCTAATGTATCGACACAAAAAATTGCTTAGGTAGGTACCATGTGGACGCAATCGACTCTATTGTCGACATTTGTGTCGATCGTCATTCGTCGATGACAAGAACATTATCTCAAGACATTGCTACCGATTTCAAATTCACGCTGTATTTAAAATAGGTAACACGTCTTTTAAGTTGGTCTATAATGCTAGTATTGCCGTAAAGTTATTATGTTCGGGCATATTGAAAGTAAAAGGTTACCGGAAGTCGCAATACTTTTAGCTGAACACCAGTGCATATGGCTGTTTCTTTTCATAGCTCCTGGACCATGGTCCACATCCGTAATATCCTAGCCGCTTTATACTCCCTAGCTTCTGAAGTGCCACGGCGCGTGACATTGTCTTGATGTACTCTTCGGACGCTACTCTCTGCGCTTAATCGAAGAATCACTTACTTGGTTCTAGTATCTACTAAATTAACTTTTGTTGCTAGAGTGTCCAAAAATAAATTGTCTTCCTTTATGGGGCACTGTGTAAAGTTCCACAACAAGATTCCCCAAGATAGCGTAGTGGCACCAATGACCGACAAGAACCAATAACCGACACTTTATTTTTTGATTCCATAAAATAAGGGTTGGCAACTGATTTCTTAATATAGCGACAGTGTACCGTAGTTAGCACACTTTTGACTGTCTCGAACGAACTACGAACACTGTACTGTGGACAATAAATGAATACTTATTAAACAGTTATTATAATTTAATTACCCACTAAGGGGGTTGTGATTTGGCAGATACACATTATAGGTAATAGTCGATAACTGGGTGTCGGTAACTGGTAACTGTCGATGACTGGGGGTCGATTACTGGAGATTCGGTGTCGATGACTGGAGATTTATACACTTTTTCCTTTTTTGGGATTTATTTCTAGCCCATGTATAGTTAATAAAAATAAAACGTCCTATTCTTATCTCAAGAATATACCTTACCATACTCAATCGTTACTTTTGGTTTAAATATGACTAAATGATCTTTAATTTTGTAAAGAAGCCCACTATCTCCTAAAAGTGTCGATGATTGGTGCCACTACGCTACACACTTATATTAGAGTTACCTCCGATGCGGTTTAGGAAATGTGTTAAGCACACTCTGTGCAAATAAGCATATTATAAATTCAACGATTATTTAGAAGACAAAGATGTCTGGTGTTAAACAGTAGATTAATATTAAATGTATTCAGAGGAGAATTGTATCTAGTGTTCAACACTTCCACGAGTAAATATTTAAATTTGAAAGTACGTTAATTAAGCTGTTTGGTTTGTATAACTGTTTCGAAAAGAATAAATGTGGAGTTTCTTTGTTAGTTTCTTCTCCACGTAATCTATTAATTGTGAAACTAACAACTTGTGATTAAAACATTTGAATTTGAGTTTAGAGCTTGAAAAAGAATGTAATAGATACCTATTGTCAAAAACGCTTCCTTAACAAAATTGCTTTGTTGGCCAGTATATCTACTGCACCGCACTTTCATTCATTATTGATGCTTGCAATAACTTAAGGATTAAAAATTCTGATTGTATGCAGATTAATCAGTCAAGGCGACATCAGTCGACTGACGTATTGACAGCTCTATCGCGGTCGGAAGTAACTGCATACGCGGCGGGCAAACAGTGGAGCACTCTGGGGGCCCAGCGAACGCGTGCCAAAATTTGATAAAGTCCTCGGTTCATGTTTAATCATACGACATTAAAGGCGGAGTGTACACAGGGGTTCTCGTTTACCCGATCACACAGCATTAACATTTTCCATTAGAACCCGAGCGTAATGACGATTGACTCGCCGAATAAATGTTTGTTGGACGCACGTTTGTGTTGCTCGTGTTGTGTCTGTGTTTGTTTTTGCTTTCAGATTGTATTAATTGCCAGTGTCCCTACCAACGTAGCTAGAACCTATGTTTATTACTGGTTTATTGGTTGGATTGTCAGCGAGTTGTTGCTATAATTTTGTTCCAATAGTAATGTTTAGTCTATCTAGCGGAGTCATCACTCATCACTCATCACGCTAACATGTTTGCATGAACTATAATCACTAGGTATATCATTATTATAAGTCCTAGAGAAAGAGATGCCTGTTTAATAAAAAGTTATTAAACAGGCATCTCTTTCTCTCGGATTAAAGATTCCGGATACACTCACGGTACTTGACGACGACGCGCCTCCGTCTTTACTTACCATGATTAAGCTCTGCAAATCAGAGCGAAACCTGGTCGGACTCTTCCGCCAAGAAATCAAGTATATAGTTAAGTGAATCCGGAATAAAGTAAATAATGTGTAGTGCTTTCGAAAGTTTTCTTATTTATTATCTACTGTTATTTGCCTCTGTTTGATCTTAGCAGTAGAGGTATGTCATTCCCATAGCGCACAAATTAAAGAGGCATCTCTCGGGTAGGGAGGCGCCCCGCCGAGTTAAGTTGTACGGGATATACCATTGGAAAGCTCTCAGAATAAGAAGTCCTTATTCTGAGGGAAAGCTATTGGTTACTACTACAGTCTGTGGGACAACCATGGCCATACTAATATGACTTACAAATACAAATTGAACAACAACATCACCCAACAAACGGTTCGCTGGAAGAAAATCCTTTTTAGTATTAAGCTCGCCTTTGTGCGGATCTTTTATTGTGCAATAAAGAAAAGAAAAATAAACTTTGCATTTTAAAGTTTGGCCATGTAGTCTGCTTTACTTTGGCTGAGATGAGCTGTTTTTTCCTTTTATTTTGTCATTATGCCTACAATTGCAAGCTGTGGAAGCTCGCAAGGATTACGTTACACGTTCAGAGAAGCGCATCTTGTATACACTCGATTTATCTATACTTGACTTTTTTTCCCAACTTTAAACGACACTAAATCAAAAACCTTTAGCGGTAGAAAACTTGAAACAGTCTACAAATTTAGTGCTAGCTAGTAAACTGTTTCGAGTTTTCTACCGCTAAAGGTTTTCGATTTAGTGTCGTTTCAAGTTTGGAAAAAAAGTCAAATATAGATAAATGGATTATAATATCCTTTGTGTTGGCATCAATACTTAAATTACCTGTTTTAGGGTCAAGCTTAAATAGGTAACGAACTAGTAAAGTAACCCAACCAGCAAAATAGTCTCAGGGTCCGCATTTTATAAGAGTGGTAGGCTTAAATCGCTCTAATAACTGTTTTGTAATATGTATTCGTTCTTATATCAGTCTAGAACAAGTCACTTCGTACTCAAGGACACTCAGTCTTATTGATTGGTCTTATATATGTATATAAGAGCATATTATAAAAGTATTTTAAGCCTCTGCTCATTTGATCTTAAAATAGACTTGATGAATGCTATTATAAAATTTTCATGTCTAATAATTATCAGCATTGCATAAGAGTATTGTTAGTATGGTTGTTTTTGATCTTATTGAAAGCTATAATAAGACTAACAGCTCCAGTTTAGTAAGATATAAGAGTGATATTGGATCAATACATTTACAATATAATACACAAGAACAATATAAGATGGTTTAATCTTACATCGATCCTGGAAACACAACTGTAAGAGTAATGTTGGATCAATATACTTACAATACAATAGACAAGATCAAAATAAGATCGCTTAATCTTATATCGATCCTCGAAACACACTGCAAGAGTAATATTGGATCATACTTACAATACAATAGACAAGATCAATATAAGATCGCTTAATCTTGCATCGATCCTGAAAACACAACTGTAAGAGCAATATTGGATCAATATACTTACAATACAATAGACAAGATCAATATAAGATCGGTTAATCTTACATCGATCCTGAAAATACAACTGTAAGAGCAAAATTTATTGGGCCAATGTTTTGTAAGTGAAAGTGTGATTTAATTTTTTATAACAAAAAATGGTATCATGGATTACAAAAATTGGAAAAAAACGCACAAGTCCTTGTGGGTATCGGTGGCAAGTTCAGAAGAAGTACGAAATGATAAATAATTAAAATGTTCTGTTGCTGCCAGGACAAGCATGTGGGGACAAAAATATTTGTGAGGGTTCTGCAGGTTCTGCTTATATACGATATTCATGAAAGTGTGTTACATAACTGATCTTAGTGAAAATGAATTGCTATTTATTTTAAACAGGCAACCACCCCCACCCCGATCCCCGTCCCCGTCCCCGTCCCCGTCCCCGTCCCCGTCCCCGTCCCCGTCCCCGTCCCCGTCCCCGTCCCCGTCCCCGTCCCCGTCCCCGTCCCCGTCCCCGTCCCCGTCCCCGTCCCCGTCCCCGTCCCCGTCCCCGTCCCCGTCCCCGTCCCCGTCCCCGTCTCCGTCCCCGTCCCCGTTCCCGTCTCCGTCCCCGTCCCCGTCCCCACGCCATCCCCGTCCCCGTCCGCGTCCCCGTCCCCTTCCCCGTTCCCGTCCCCGTCCCCGTCCCCGTCCCCGTCCCCGTCCCCGTCCCCGTCCCCGTCCCCGTCCCCGTCCCCGTCCCCGTCCCCGTCCCCGTCCCCGTCCCCGTCCCCGTCCCCGTCCCCGTCCCCGTCCCCGTCCCCGTCCCCATCCCCATCCCCATCTACATCCCATTCCCATCCCATCCCCATCCCCATCCCCATCCCCATCCCCATCCCCATACTCATCCCCATTCTCATCTCCATACTCATCCCCATCACCATCCCCATACTCATACCCATCCTAATCCCCATTGACATCAGTAACCTTGTCGCTTAATAAAAATACATTTACTTAAGTTGCAAAAAAAAAACAATTTAAGGTTTTATTATTACGAGTACCTAAGGAACCCTAATTAATACAACATGGCCGTGCCATTGGTATTCAGAATGCAAATGTAGTCTAATAGTGCTCTAGGATAATGCAAATATAGGAGGACGCAAATATCAGTACAATAAAAAAAGAAAATAATAAAATAATATACAAAATGTAATATTTGATAAGGCGCACGAAATTTGAAGCGTAAAACAGGGTCTAGTTTACAGTAAATAATTATTCCCACGAGAATATTTACTATTAAATATAAACAAACACCAGACGATAAAGACAGTTTTATTATTCGCTATTTTTATTGTCACGCTGCATTTATCACACACAAGCACCCATTACAATGAATTGTTTCGCGAAGACTTTCTGGTCTTACGTCAAACTAAAATAAGATTGATGATACTAAGAATATTCTTAAGTAAGACCAATTTTAGCCTACGTAGTCTTAAAAGATACTTAGGTAAAAGCGATATTAGCCTAAAGCAGCTTAAATTAGTTTTGGCTAGATTACTATAATAGTGAACAGCATTCAATAAGATTGATATTAGAATGATATTAAATCAAGTACGCTTATAATCGTGCCCAAATGCAGGCTTATACGATGATTTAGGATCAATATTAGAGCGAAAAAATAGTAGTTTTGAGACTGTTTTAGGACTGGTTTTTGCTGGTTGGGAAGGGTCAAGCTTAAATAGGTAACGAACTAGTAAATTTCTGAATTGAGAATTTCGCTAAGTAATTACTTAACAGACGTTGTTGCTGTATCGTCTGAGCGTGACAGCACGTTACTTGAGTATTTACTTAGTGTAAATTCCCAATTCACAAATCGGCTCTAAGTGTATCCGGACTTACACTAGATAATACTATTTGACGCCAAAAATATCGTGAGTTTTTTAGGACGCATAAATCCGAATTGATTGCAGTTAGCTTGTTTATCTGACGAGACTTAGTTCCAGTTAGCTTGTATACCTAACGAGAACTTGCAGCTTTTGCGTTCCGGTGTATGGCGGTGTGCAGATTTTTTGTTTTTGTTTTTATAAAACATATACATTTACCTACCTATTTGTGCCTATGCATAAATATTGCTTCTGGCCCCACACTAGGATACCCTGTGTCGTGGGAACCAGAAACAGCGACGTCACAAACAATAAATATCCAAGACCTGGGTTTTTTTCGTCCTCAACCGGGGTTCGAACCCTGGATCTCTCGCATGGTCGGCAGATACGTTGACCGATGCGCCACAGAGGTCGCCAGATTTGGGTAGGCAGTGGCCAAATATCTGCTTGACATAATTATACTTACGATATTATTCAACAAAGGAATACTCGATCACTCATTCATTTAATTAAAATTAAAGTAATATTCAAGGGTGGCAAACGGTCTGTACAATTGGCCGGATGAGACACATTTTCTGCCTAGCAAATGTGGCATTGCATAAATTTTGCACCCATCCACCCCTTCACGTCACCCTTTTATAGGGTTATATTAAAAACTCAACTGCTTCGAGGCCGACTTTTAAAATGGTAGTGAGCGCGTTGTCGAGGCAATTAGAAACAGACTACCAAATATTAAAAGTTCCCTTCGTAATGGGGAATGTGTCGGTGACATTGCCGGGCCATTCGTCACGCGTCCGTGTCCCTGCGAAGAGACTGATCGAAAACACGCTTGACACACTGTGGTTCTGCACTGCTCATTGATGATGCCATTTTGAATCTAGGTGTAGAATGAATCCTACAAAAATGACAACACGACTTTGTATCAAAAATGTTGAAAATCCATCATGCCCTATTTTCTACTAGTACAAAATTCCATCTTTAACGGACACCTTATCCAATAAAAAAATAAATCATCAAAATATGACTACGAGTAGGTACTCAGCAAAAAGGTTTTCTTTCTCTTTTCTAGAGTTCCATAGTCGACGTATGTCGAACTCTAGAAAAGATACGTTTACGACCGGTTATTCAAGATAATTATGTCAGAATATCGTCGTCTAAAAGTGTTAAGCTGCTAACTCCAAAAGTACAAATTTTCAGGAGACTAATAAAAACCATCCTATTTTTATATCAGGCAATGAAATGAAAAACTGAAAATACCGTTTTCGATGAAATTCGATGAAAATTTCGTCGTAGCAGCTTAACACTTTTAGACGACGATATGACTCTATGTCGTAATTATAATAAAATTCTAAGTAGACAATCGGGCGCCTTCTATAGCAAAAAAAAATTTGTACTTACATCACTGGTATTAAAACGCTGAAGTGTTGTGTTAAAAAGAGTGCTGCGTCTCTTTTAGTTTTCCACTACAGATCAAAGGCAGCTCTAGACCGTAGACGCGTCTTGACCCTTTAGTGTGATAGGTATCCAATCAGTGGAGATTTTTGTAATATCTGATCGATAAAAAAAATTTGTTCAGTTATGGGAAAGTTTAAATACTTACCAATAATTAAACAAAAATGTCTTCTGGTTGTCCAATAAAGGGTCTCTATCTATTTATCTATCTAATAAAACCAAACGGTTCACAAGTGAAAACTTAGTCGGTCGAAAGCCATCATGCCCTATTTTCACTGCAAAGTCAAACTTTGAAGTGCACCTTAAAAGAACCATCAAAATCTGACCACTGCAAAAAGTGACATTACTTTCTTTTAGGGTTCCGTAGTCGATAAGGGACTTTGATAATTTTATCATGTCGTTCGATTGTCTATCAGACTGTGTGTGACGTGTTCTATACTTGAGCCATTACAAACGCGCGAACTGAGTCATAAACATTTGTATCAGACCTCTCTCTCACACATATAGGTGGCATACCAGGCACATCGGAACTCTCGCTCGCACTTTTATGACTCGGTTCGCACGTTTGTAATGGCTCAAGTATAGTTAAATTATCCTGTGATAAGAAACTAATACAAGTAGATGTATTGTGTTATTAGTTGTTTATATTATTTCATTTCATTTTATTAATATTCATTTCATTTTACGGGATTTCCTATGCTCAAAAATGTGGCTCAATATTTGGTTTTGGTGACAGATTTACCTTTGAGTAGTTCCACGTCACCGCCGCCGGGTTTGCTTGTGTATGTGAACGTAGGCGTGAACACTGCCTGGGTCCTAGGTCAGAGATGATTCGGTTGTACTAGAAACTAGTAATAATACTAGGTCGTACTAGCTGGACATAAACATGGCATGGCATAAACAAACTTACATATTAGTCAAGACTACTATAGTAGGTTTTTTTGTTTATAACATCTGTTGGTTGTGTCTAATAAATAAATAAGACGACAAAATGGTACAGTAATATTTTTTTACACTACACCTAATTTAGGAATCATGTTTTTTCTTGTTTATCTCTTAGTTTCGGGTATCATTGGATTGGTGGGTTTAAAAAACTATGAGTGTAGGAAAATCATGTTACGATGATTCATAATTATATTTATTATATTTCATGTAAACGAAACATTTAATAAGAGTGTCCTCCCCTCTCTTGACTAAACAGTTGTTTGTAAAAATGATCAAGTCAGTAGCAAATACAACGTCGCCAAAAGAAAATCTATGATGGCTAAGAAAAATTTACAATTTAACTGAGCAATAGTATACAATAAATAATATAATAATAATAGTAAATATAATAATAATAATAATAGTAAGTATAATAGTGCAATAAAAGTATCAATTAATAAATAAATAAATATACCAACTTACAAAAGAAAATTTCAATCAAATTTAATTGCAAACTTTCATGTATTTGCTATCGAGAAATCCCTCCTGCTACGGAACTCTCCACTGTGCTTGGCCCAGAATGCACTCTTGACTACTAAATCAGTATAAGAGAATTGTTTTGTCCTTTTATTTGTTACGGAATCTGCCGTAAAAACATATTCTTTTTAATTCCAACTGGCTAACTATTATCTATTCAAAACATACAGCTATTTAAATATAAGATCGACTAACGAACACACAGATAAGCGCAAGGGAATTTTCACTAGTTACTCTGACAGGAATCTGCTTCATCATCATCATCATTCAGCCACAAGTAGTCCACTGCTGGACATAGGCCTCCTCCATGGATTTCCAAAAAGACCGGTCGGAAGCGGCTTGCATCCAGCGTCTTCCCGCCACTTGGATGAGATCGTCTGTCCATCTTGTGGCTGGTCGTCCTAAGCTGCGGAATCTGCTTATAAAATGTTTATTTGCACTGTTTCTAACTGCTATCGAGTTTCAATCGTAGTTCCATTATGTGCTCCTAGACCGTGACTGAGGAATAATTTACTCGTAATGAAAAAAGCGATGGTAAACGAAGTTCATTAGTAGCCCGGCGCCAAAAGCAACACTCGTAAAAATGAAAAAGGGCGAAAAGGGATTTTACAAAGCCGGGCCCAATTTGGATTCAATGAGCCGCGAATTGGTAATGCTAAACGCGGGGAGGGCTTAGATGTTTGGTAATAAACTTGAAGTGGATCGTTATTTAAATAACTCTATAGATTTTAAGGGAGGAGGTACATAAAGCAATCGTAAATATTGACGATTTTATATGAAATAACTTTTTCTCTTCTTTTTAAGGGTAAGGGACGGTATTACTAAGACTCCACTGTGCATCTGTCTGTCTCCAGGCTGTATTTCAGTAACCGTGATAGTTAGACAGGTGAAATTTTTACAGATGATGTATTTCTGTATAGTATAATAACGAAAACCTATTAAAAACAGAATAAAATATATATTCAAGTTAAATATGTACTACAAAGCTAACGTGATTTTTTGCGATATTAATAACAGTAACAGGTAGTAGCTCGAAATATTGAAATGTTGTATAGATAATTGTACAGAACCCTTCGAGCGCGAGTCAGACTCGCACTTGGCCGGTTTTTTGCATTTATATTATGGTGCCATATTTCACTGTTGCCTAGAAAATTCATTATAAGTAGGTAAGTATTATGTAGTTTAAGTACTTTAATATTATTTGAATGTTAGACCGTTCTAACTATTAACTATTAACTGAAAGGGAACTTTATCTATGGTTTCGAGACAATATTGCTTTTCGGTTAAGTACCTATAAGATTTCTTGCCTACAGAAAATGATTTCGTCATGAGAGGCAGATTATTTTTGAAATTACGCGCTTTTAATTTGGTCCTCATTAATGATATTATTACGAGTATGCGTCCTCGATATTTGTAACATACAAGACGTTATGCTCAATAACCAGCGTTACATTTTAAAATAATCACAAGATAATTTAAGCAGGTGTTAAGAATACAATTTTTCTTATAATAAGGACGGTTTTAAATAGTCTCCCGGTCTTATGTGTAAAAAAGATAGGTAATGCCTTTATAATCTGTGGTAATGCCTATCTTGGAGTCTCTATAAGTAAAGCTCTATTTAACCTTAGTGGTCATTTAAAATTTTCTTTATTTATAAAAAAAAAGCTTGAACTAACACAAATTACTCATTTCATTCATTCTTATTTAGTCTGTGGTGTTCAAAACGATTTGTTGTACATTTCAAAAATAGAATTGTCAAAATTTTGCGAGGTTTGTTTTTAAAACAAAATTAAAAAACACTATGAACATCGAAAATGTACCTCCTGAGACGAAGAAAAGTAATTGCAAGTTTCGGCCGCCATAACCGTCTCATCCGGTAACACGTCTTTTATGTTTAACACTTATTCACTCGCGTGTAGAGTGCACACCACAGATTAAAGACACTGCTTAAAGAAGTTGGTTTAAGGGATACTTAACGAGACTTTAGTTGCGGAGGGCTCGAACGTGGAGATTCGACTTTATAAATCATAATTTAGTTAAGATCTGTCTTAAGACCGACGTAAGCCTCATTGAGTGCCGTTTTAGAGGGCTCGTTTTTTATAAAAAAGACCGTCACTGTTTGGCTAGTAACCCTTCTAGACGGGGTGGAGTTTGATATGGACGTTTAAACATATATTTGGAGGTAACAAGTAGATGGCTCTGTGTAACACTAAATAATAGGTTGGTATAATGCGTCAGAGGCCTTAGGGCGGCTTGAAAACTTCTGACAGTAAGACCAGCTACTAGTTTTACAAGCCTCCACCAATCAGAACTTGGCCCCCGTGTTGGAGTATGGCCTATACCTTCCTCAGGGAAGAGACCCGTTTCCCTCGGTGCGGACATAATAGGTTGATGATGATGATGATGACAGCGCGTACAAACTATAGTGAACTAAATTATAGGTACTTTACGCGTTACAGAAGTGTAGACTCACACCCTTTACAAATGGTGTCGAAGAAGAGAGTGTTTGTTTACCAGTAAAGTCCCTGGGTGGAGTGGCGCAATATAAAGATGATCGGCTGACACGTCGCCTCATGTTTAATGTGCATACAAATGTGCGACTGCGACGCCAAAGACTTTAGTATTCTTGTGATAAGAGAGGAGGAGGTGACATGTGTCCGCCCAGCGCCGTGCAACTAGCCCCCGCTACCCCCTTCGACACATGTTAGGCAAACGCTGACGCTTGCTGGCAACCGGCGAACGTATCCGACTTTGTTCTCCTTCATATTTACATGACGCGAAAGAGATTTTTGTATTCAATGTAGACGGGCCCCCGTTTCCGTTTTGCGCGGTAAAAGGGAAGATTTCGTCGGCACATTCTGAAAAGTTCGGAGTTAGCGCCGCCCGCCTTTTTATATCGAGAGTTTCCGCCGGAAAGGTGATATCTTGGAGAAAACTTTTATTATAATAAAAATGGCTCTGACCCGTTTTTGCTCAGGTGTGATTTTTTGAGGTTTTATTAAAAAAAGGTATTCCTATTGAGCCGAGTCCGCTCGAGATCTTAAATGATCTTAAACGATCACGAAGGTTAAGCAAAATACTAGGGCGCGTTCAGTCCATGGATGTGTGACCGTCTGTGACTAACGCTAGTAGGACTCTCCTATGGTTACGTTGCCATCTTTGGTTGAAACATGATCTTCTTTCGCTTACGGAAAGTATTCGATACAAATAAGGTCCCCCAATCGCGGCTCTCCCCAGCCGTCTCTTTATAGAGCGCACCCTTGACAAATAACGCCGGTTCGGCACAACTCCTTATGTAATAATATCCTTTCTTGAATTCAATTCTGTGATGTTCGCAACGGAGCCTACACGAGTGTTTATATTAACATACAAAGTTTAGGTGCTCCCTGTAAGGAACCACCCTTTTTAGGGTGGCGTTATTAGTATAAGCAAAAGACATAACTTCCCCTTGTGTATCGGACGAGGTGTGCGTAGAATGGAGGCAACATTGATTTTGAGCTGAAAATCACCCTTTTAAGGACCGTGATTGTTCTTTTTTAACAATATTATTATAATAAGAGTACAAAGTACAGTTACGAATTGAAATAAGGTCTTGAACAGTTTCCTATATAGATTAATATAATTGTAAATTAAACCTACACATGTTAAAACCTCATAAGCTCAAAAATTTTAAATTGTAATTTTTATTATACAACGTACACATCTCGGTATTGTGTAAACACTTTTTTGTAATTAATGACTGTCTGTTGCCACAATAAAATAAAATAAAAATAAAATAAAATAATTACATGAATAGAAGCGGTCCGGAAGAAAACATACTCAAATATAGGCACCGTCTTAAACTGTAGAATGTTTGTGGTGCCATCGGCTCATAATAACTATGGTTTTTGATTGTTATTGTCAAGGTCATAGCTTTCCATAGTTTTAAGAAAATATGTAATTACATCGATCTTAAACAATCACGAAGGTTAAGAAACATACTGCGGGTGCAGTGCCTGGATGGAAGTGTCATTGTTCCGGGCGATTCCGTGCTTCGCAAGGCACGTTAAGCAGTTGGTGCCGGCTGCCGTCGATAGATGGCAGTCGTTAAGCCAAGTCAGAGGCCTGAGGGCGGCTTGAAAACTTGTGACAGTAAGACCAGCCACTAGTCTTACAAGCCTCTACCAATCCGGACTAGCCCCCGTGGTGGAGTATGGCCTATACCTTCCTCAGGGAAGAGACCCGTGCCCCTTGGTGGAGATATAATGGGTTGATAATGATGTAGTTATATACCTAAGTGTAGTAAAGTCCTCCCAAAACTATCGTTACACACGGTTTTAACATATTCTCTTTGAACCAGTTTGGTGACAGCGGTTCAAACTATAATTTTTTTATTGCAAAGTCGCCCGTAAAGTTATTCTGTACTTAGACTGCAAGTATGTAAAGCTTGCTGTGCTGCCGACCGTAGAGTTCACGCTTATTGATTGACACATTTTCCTTCACGTTTATAATAATATCACTCCTTTAGTTCATAATATGCGTCTTTCGAACCTAATATTTAAATGTGTCATCACCCATCATCGTCATCTCAAAGAAAAGTGCCATCCATCCAACATCCGGCTGAGTAAAAACCAGCGTCCTTTAGAAAATTACCTGCTTTGAACTCTGTTTGTCAATAGGGTAATCGGTAAACACCAAACTGTTAAAATCCGCTCTTTGACGGCGAGAGAGAACTGTCTAAGTTTGCTCAGGTGTAGGTACTCTTTACTAATAACCAACTTGATATCCAGGCTGGCCTATTTAAAGCGAAACTGGTCAGTACTTCGTGCTTGGTAATAACGTCTATTTTAGAAAGTTCCGAGTCCGCATACAAGTTGTTCAATGTGTGAATGTCATTTTCTCTCAGCGTCCTTTATGTCGATCGGTGACAGCTTAAATAGCGATGCAAAATTGAACAGAATAATGGGTTTCGCGAAGGTAATGCTCTTAAACTTAGTACTATTGATAAAATCTACTTGAGCGTGCCATTTGTAGGGTTCCGTACCCAAAATATAAGAGACCCTATTATTAAGGCTACCATTCACAGGCGCGCCCATCCGCCGGATTTGTCATCGCTGGCGACAAGTCCGCAGAGAAATCTGCGTGTGAATGTGTTGGTTCTCGGTTCGGTGCACGGCTCGCGGCTCGGCGCGGCGCTCGTCGTCTGGAGATAAAGTAGTAAGCAGCTCGGGGCGCTCGTGTTGTGTGTGGGCGATGACGGATTTGTCCACGAATGGGTAGGTACGGCTCGGGGCTCGGCTCGCGGTGCGTGTAGTGAATGGTGAGCTTTAGACTCAACAGTTCCTCTGTCTGTGGCCACGGTGTATCTCATGAACCGCTAACTATAGCTACACGGTTTAAATTTTCACAGATGATGTACGTATTTATGTTGCCCCTATAACAACAAAAGCTAACAATGGAATAAAATACATATTAAGTGGGGGTATACGGTGTATCTCATGAACCGCTAACTATAGCTACACGGTTTAAATTTTCACAGATGATGTACGTATTTATGTTGCCCCTATAACAACAAAAGCTAAAAATGGAATAAAATACATACCACAAACGCGATTTTAGACGCTTGAAATATCTAATATGTAAAATTCTCGTGTCACCGTGTTAGTGCGCATACTCCACCGAAACGGCTTCGCCGATTTTGATGAAATTTGTAAAATCGGTGGGTCTGAGAATATGATGTTGTCAATTTTTCATAGCCCTCTAGCAAAATAACGTTTCTGGGGTCAGCTAGTTTAAATATAGATATGGGTACGAAACCCTTCGCGCACGAGTCCGGCTCGCGCTTGACCAGCTTTTAATATTTATGGAATCGTAAAGGTTTAGTAACGTACCTAAATCCGTATTTTTCACTTTAATTGTGTATTAAGTCTAGATTTTATTTTATTTTGATACTTTGAGTAAAAAGGCTTCAAAGGCGGCAAATCGAAGAGTTCAATGAGCCGTTTTCAGAAGAACTAAAAAAAAATAATAATATGGCTGTCAAAGGAATGCAATTTTGGACCTCAGCCCAATAGCCATGTGTGATACGTCATAAAATAGGTCTCAGCGAGCTGAACAAAAGTTAATATGACGCCAACAGCCAAATGTTTGTCCTTTCGGAGTTATATAGTATTGAAAAAAAACTAACATTTTCAACAAAATATAACTCCGAAACGACAAACATTTGGCTGTTGGCGTAGTAGTAACTTTTGTTCAGATCGCTGAGACCTATTTTATGACGTATCACACATGGCTATTGGGCTGAGGTCCAAAATTGCATTCCTTTGACAGCCATATTATTATTTTTTTTTGGTTCTTCTGAAAACGGCTCATAGTGAAAGACTTACTGTTCGCGTCGGTTGAATCCGTGATATGTTGCGCAGATTTTGCCTTAAGAGTAATTTACTATGTAACTACTGATTTACTTATAGGAACTGCAGCCTTTACTTACTAATTCGAATCAGATGATTATAGTCGTTTATTCAGAAACAGTTTGGGAAAAAGGTTAAAGTACAGTCGGGTCGCGAGTCAACCTTTCCAGTTTTGACGCAAAATGTTAGTCAGCGAATATAAACCTAGACATAGACATTCACATACAGGCATATACCTACCTACATTGCTTCTGGCCCCACACTACGATACCCTGTGTCGTGGGAACCAGAAACAGCGACATCACTAACATGTAAACATCCAAGACCTGGGTTTTTATTTGGTTCCCAGCCGGGATTCGAACCCCGGACCTCTCGCATGGTAGGCAGATGCCTAATCTATTCAATATTGTCATAATCCAACTTTGAATATGCCTACATTGTATTAAAGGAAAGGACTTCTTGACCCATTCGAAAATCCGTCTTGGCTTCGGTGCAACGCTATAATAGATATTTACCTTTTAGGATGTTGACCTAAAAACCATGAAAAATGAGCCTCATGGTTACTGAAATACCCCGGGGTACTGTAACGCCCTACGCTTAAAATATTATTTAAAACGCTTGTTGGGCAATATTAACTTTTATTTTATATTTTTATCGAGAAAGCCTAGCCTAGCTAGTTCTCGATTGACATCTCTCCAAAAACGTAGCGATTCTCTTTCAAATGTTTAAATTCATACTAGACAGCTGTGCCAGCCACTTACTATAAAGAGGAATCGCTACATTTCCATGATTGAAAGGCGCTTGTTGGGCAAAAATACTATTTTATTATCTTTTTTAACGAGAAAGCCTAGCCTAGCTAGTCCTCGACTGACATCTCTCCAAAAACGTAGCGATTCTCTTTCAAATATTTAAATTCATACTAGACAGCTGTGCCAGGTATCGATACAGTACCAACTTATGTCCTTAAAAAAATGCATTTGCATGCTGTTTTGATTCAAATACTGTCAAAGTATAACGCCAAATACTGAATTCCCCAGCTATACTAACTAAACTTTATATCCGACAAAAAGCACAATATGTTCACACCCGCTTTGTCCCTTTATTCATTATACTCTGTGGAGCGTCTACAAAAAAAACAACGATTTCACGGTACAGCATTAACGCATGTAGGCATAACAAAAAGGTAAGCCAACCAACCTAACCAAAACGTCAACATAAGACCATATATTAAAATGTTGTCAATACTATTTACAGACATTCTGCACTGTGTTTATCTTATAAATCTATTGTGTGCGCATGGCGGTCGAAATTATGGGATTTTATGTCAATATTGATTTGAGGCGGTTTTGTAGACCGTTGTGTTTAACACATTTTACCGCGGTGATGTAGCTCGGCTCGGAGAGCATATCTCGGGTCGGCCGACTGATGCACTTAAGTCAAATTGTAATACAGTTATTGTTCTATAGGATGCAATTAATTAAAAAAGTAGTTTGTATAATTTTTGGAATAACACATGCATTAAATCTTCTTCTTCTTCTTTCTTTATACTAATATAAAGCTACAACACGGTATACTCACTCACTGACTGACTGACTGACTGATTAATCATCTATATGTTTTCTCGGAAACGGTGGGTTCTAGAGAAAAATTTTGTATGAGAAAAGTGTAGGGAAGGTACGATATACAGCCATCCTATGAAGCCGATTTTTGAATTTCGAACGCGTTCTCTCATACAAATATGCTATCTCTGTTGTTTATTGCTCGATTTGAACCAAATTTTAATAGAATGTGGTTTTAATGATCCAATTAAGAAAAAAAAATTTCGTTATTCGAAATTCAAAATGGCGACCGAGCTATAGCCTCCCGAAAAAAGGCAATTTTTCGACCTCTGCGCAAAAAAGTCGGCAGCCAACTGGGCGCATGCTGGAGACACGCTCTCAACGGCATCGGGTTGTCGAAAGACCCAGGTATACCAAAAAAATCTGACATCTTGAGATTTCAAGATAGCGGCTGAGATATCAATGATCAAAGTTGACAAATTTTCTATGGAGATTTTTCACTGAAAATCCACTTTCAGTACTAAATTCATTACAAAAAATGGAACAAACTTGCGAAGCCGAAGGCCGAGCTCCGCGAAGCGGGCACGAGAGACCCCGCCGCGGCGAGGCCGAAGGCCGAGCTCCGTCCAGGCCGAGGCCGAAGGCCGAGACGTTGCGTGTTCCGGCGTCAAGTAACAACGCAAAAGCCAGATGGGAGAAACTTGCGAGGCCGAAGGCCGAGCTCCGCAAAGCGGGCACTAGAGACCCGCCGCGGCGAGGCCAAAGGCCGAGACGTTCCGTGTTCCGGCGGAAAACTAACAACCCAAAAGCCAAAGTGGACAAACTTGCGAGGCCGGAGGCCGAGCTCCGCGAAGCGGGCACGAGGAACCTTGCCGCGGCGAGGCCGGAGGCCGAGCTCCGTTCAGGCCGAGGCCGAAGGCCGAGACCACACCTGTTCCCACGCGTCGAATCCCAACCAATAGTGTCTAGCGAGGCCCTAGGCCGAGCGCCGCGGAGAGCGAAGCTCGCAGCGGTTGGGGGTTGGCGCGGGGGGGCTCGCCCCCTAGTCTATTATATAAAATTCTCGTGTCTCAATGTTAGTGCGCATACTCCTCCAAAACAGCTTGACAGATTATGATGAAATTTTATATGTATGACTGGTAGGTCT
Source organism: Yponomeuta plumbellus (assembly GCA_947310845.1). Classification (NCBI taxonomy): domain Eukaryota; kingdom Metazoa; phylum Arthropoda; class Insecta; order Lepidoptera; family Yponomeutidae; genus Yponomeuta; species Yponomeuta plumbellus. The sequence continues at coordinate 21,073,128 of OX371191.1, read as the reverse complement.
GAGCATAGGTTGTTATCTATTTTTCCTACTCCTAACTGGCAAAACAATGTTTTCGGGGTCAGCTAGTATAATATAAACATAAGTACCTAATTCATTGTTTCATAAAAGCCAATGCAATAAATATATGTTATGGAGTAATTTTATACAACAAAACATACAATTAACATACAGGTACATTAAAAGTAAATCCTTAAAAAAAAAATCTTTTCACTTAGGTTGGTACTTATGTGCTTTAGGACCAGCTCCTGAACTTTACTGTAGTGCTGTATCGTCAAATTTCTCATACAAGAGCGTGACAGAACGTTACTTAAGGACCTATTTTCTTAATTTAATTTTCAATTCGGAAACCAGCTCATTGTCCGCCGTCCCTAGATATGTCATCAGATGTATCCAGGTTCTCTGAATCTTGCCAAAGATGGCGCTGATGTATATTAATGTGATGCGACTCTAGTGAAACCGGCGGCGGCGTGCGTGACAGCTACAACATATGCTGAGTCGGGAACCATTTTAGGGGCTCAATACTTTAAAGTAATAATATTATTTATGTTCGAATTATGATTTTAAAATTTTCTGTGCTAATGTTTTCAATTTTTATTTTATGTTGTTGTTAAATTTGTCTTTTTTATGTTTTTTTTTTTGCTATCGTTTTGTTTGTGTTTGAAGTATTGTGCCGTTAAATAAATTGTTTCTCTCTCTCTCTCTCTCTCTCTCTCTCTCAAAAACTAGTAGGTAGGTATGTTGATTAAGCGAAAGTGATCTGTCAGGATCGTGGCAAGTATCGGACCCTGGTCTCTGCCTACCCCTAAGGAATACAGGCGTGAGTTTTTTTTAATAATAAGAATAGCTTTCGATCGCGACTCCGTCGGCGTGGACTTTAGTTCAAAATTTTGCAACCCCGTTCACTTAAATTAATTAAAAAAACGGCGAAACACGTGTTTAATCAATTGTGTTGAAGAGTTTATTTTAAGTTTCAAGAAAATTGGACAACATTTTTTATACCTCCCATACAAATTTTGGCAACCCTTTTCGCCCTCCTAGGGGTTGAATTAAAAAAAAATCCGGTGTTATTCTAGCGGTGAGGAATGCTTAGGAGTTAACAAAATGTATTAGGTTAAGTAATTTACTATATTTAAGTAATTTTTGTCAACTCTGTTTTTCCTCCTAAATAAAATAAAATAAAAATAATATAAAATTACATTATAAAATATGTATATACCCTCTGTTCAAAATTTCAGCTTCCTGGGTCCAGCGGCTTGGGCTGGGCGTTGATGAGTGAGTGAGTCAGTCAGTCAGGACTTTGAATTTTATTTATATAGATTAAGACTCTGCTTCTATTGTTTACTGCAACAATCTACTGCAACCGATTGATAAAATTTATCGATTGCATCAACGCTTTTCGGGCATCTGCAAAAGTCAGAATGTCTTATTAAATACATATGTGGCTCATTCCTCAAGAGGGAAAAGTATTTTGATTACATTAATTATTAATTTATTTTTTAGTTTTCAATGACGACTTCCTTAAATAGCTTAACTTATAAGGCTGGCCGCATACATTCGTTTTCTGTTATCGTTTTCCTAATGCGGAATACAGATTCGTAGGTATATCCGTGAGCCTAGCGCACACGTTACTTTTTCTTCATTAGTAATATTTTCCGTACGGAAAAAATACGTATGTATGCGGTAGTGAATGCATTTTATATAGATTTGATGCATTCGAGAACCCGAATACGGAGAACGAAAGCGAAAAAACGTGTGCGGAAAACGCATGTATGCGGGCGGCCTAAGACTGTGGCCGCCTAATTAAGAAGCCATCGTATGATGCACAAGTTTACTTAATTGCGCCTAACGACCTAGAAACTTATGGAATAATTTATTTGATACCTACGATTGACCTACCTACCTACGACTTAGGCTATATTTTAGCCTAATGGCGGCTGTACACACTCGGCGAGAGACCCCGAGGCATGCCGAGAGCGAGTGTGTACAGCGGAGCTCACATCTCGTCTCGCTCTCTCGGAGCTCGCCTCGTCGCTCTCGGTCGGCTGTCGGTTTTTCGTACCCGAGTCAAAGAGTCTCGTTGGGTCTCGTGAGTAAAACGAGAGCGAGCCTGTGCATACTCGTTCAAACAGTTGCTTGATGACTGTGGTCGAGTGAATACGTGTCGCATAATGTCGTCTAACGAAAGTGAATTAGAGATATCAAGGGGAATCGGTGTTATAGGATCCAAACAATGTAGGGCACAAAAATAAACAATCTCTGCACGATGCTTGGATGCGAATAAGAAGAAGAAAGATTCACTCATGGCTACCGGCTTAAATTTTCTCAAATAAGCTAAAAAAATACCTGACTGAAAAAGCTTACTACTCTGTTGTTGTATATCTGGACGAAAACGAATTGACAATTTACTTATTATCGATGATTTATTATTCAATTTTTTGTTGGATTATTATTATTGACTTAAATTTATTCAAATTCAAATTCAAAAATTTTTATTTCAACGTAAAGAATTTACATTCTGCTTGTTGAATGTAAATGTACATACAGTTATGTATAATGTTAGCCGCTGCCTTAGGGCCGTCTGTTATTATGGACTTATTGTATTACAATTGTTTTTATGTTAATTAAGCTAAGCATTTGCTTAGATCTTGTCTATTTATTATGGACTTATTGTATTACAATTGTTTTTATGTTAATTAAGCTAAGCATTTGCTTAGATCTTGTATTTCTAAGATTATTTGACGATATTGTTATACAAACTGAATAAATGAATATGAATATGAATACCGTAAAATACCATAAAATAAAGGTTACAGCATCAATACATCTTTTTCGCCATGGGTTAATATTTTTTTTCATGGTAAACGCGCAAAAAATATAAAAACTCATGTCAAAAGACAAACAGCAACAGCGATTTCCACGTCCATCATTAACGGTGTGTTGAGTACAACTGATGTAACGAGTGTGTACAAGGTGTGCCCTTCTCTCAGTCCTTTCGGTCGAATCTCTCGGCGAGAGGCTCTCGCCGAGTGTGTACAGCCGCCATTATGATAATAAACCCTGCAAAAGATATTTCTTTGCAATAAATCGCACGGTACAAAAACGTACCTTAAGTACAAATTGGACCAGGCTATGACGTCACAAGTTCGAATGGCACCTTATAATGTACGATTTTTGTATCATTATTTGAGTTCTCTTGTGACGTGTGTTTCTTTTATTCGATATTTTCGATATAGATTTCGATATTTTAATGTGTGTCTACCAAACATCCCAATTAGAAAACGTCAACAATTTCATGCCAAATCTAAATTTAACAATGTTTTTAATTAGAATAGGTATTTAATATTTTTTTGTTTTTAAACTAAAACTTTCGTAAGCACTACATTGTAAATTTATCGGAGTCGTCCGATAAAAAGCCATACCTAAGTATGTTGATCCGGATCAATACGAATTAGTAAAATTAAGAATTTTTGTAAAGAAGAGTTCGTCCTGATAAGCATTTGGAAAATTAAAAATAAGAATTGGGTCCTGGTCGCCGGCTTCATTTTTTGTATTCTTAAAAAAATATTGTCTTTTAATAGATTTTACTTTTTGTGTAATTTTTTGTGTGAACTTTAACAGCGTAAATAAAAAAAATATCCTTATTAACATTGTAAACGCGATAGTTTGTAGGGATGAATTTTTGTTACTCTTTCATGCAAAAAAGACAAAATACATTTTAATGAAACCTACAATAACATAGCTCAGAAATGAAATGAAATAAAATGAAATGAAATTAAATGAAATGAAATGAAATGAAATGAAATCATTTATTGCCATAAATTACAGTACATTATGATGTTATATGGATAAAATTGTAGGTCCAATGTAATTTTACCGATATTGGCATAGCAATTTTAAAATTATTGAAATTTTAACTTATTTTTTAGCATTCTTAAATAAATACAACAATATTAGGTAAATTCAGCAATTAACATTCGTAACATTCGTAAATTAATCAATTAAATAGGAAGTCAACCAATATTTCGACACAATAATCACCAAGTAACATATAAAAATCTATTTACAATTTTCATAATATTCGTTTATATTGTATGGACACATAATAAGTAAATATTCTCTCAAAGCCCTAAGCAATCGATCACCAGGAAGCAGCTTGATATCTGTTGGTAATTTGTTATAAACGCAAATTGCTACATGACTAGTACTTTTACTATAAGCTGTTGTTCTACAGAACTTAACTTCGAGATGATGCCTAAAGCGTTCTCTCAACCTACCACATTTTCGTTCAGCGCTGATTGGAAATTGCTCTGGAAAACGTCTAACTAATTTGCACAATTCGATTAAGTAGAGCGCTGTAATCGTATGTATTTTTAATTTCAGAAACAGACCGCGACATGACACCCTGTTTGATTTAACTCCGCTTAAAATACGAATACATCTCTTCTGCAAAATGAAAATTTTGTTCACCTCAACACTACCTCCCCACAGAGCTACGCCATATAAAACCCTGGAGTGAAAATAAGCATAATACGCCTGTATTGATGCATGTGTCGTTGTAATTTTTGACAAACATCTTAGTGCATACGTGAAGCTACTTAGTTTCCCTGCAAGGACCTCAATATGCTTCTTCCAGTTCATATGTTCGTCTGCATAAATACCCAAGAATCTTGCGTGGTCTACAAGTGAAATTTTAGTATTATCGATCGTTAAATCAAGTTCAAGACGAGGAGTGTTGTAGTTTCGGAAATGTATCATTTTGGTTTTACTTGCATTGGTTTTTAATCCTACAGACCATAACCACTTAACAAGGGCATTTATAGTATCAGATATTTCATCAAATAATTGAGTTACACTTTTTCTTTCAAATTTGAAAAAGACCGATACATCATCTGCAAACATTGTAAGTTCCCTATCAACGAGCTCTGGCAGATGATTTATCTATATATATATATAAAAGGAGAAGCTGACTGACTGACTTAGAATCAACGCAGAGCCCAAACTACTGAACCTAGGGGGTTGAAATTTGGCATGGGAGTTCCTTAGGGAGCCTAGGGGAGCACTAAGAAAGGATTTTTTGAAACTCACTCTCTAAAGGGGTAAATGGCGGTGTTAAAGTTTGTATGGAGGTATAAAAAAATGTTTGTCAGATTTTCTTGAAACTTGAAATAAATACTCTTCAACACAATTGATTGAACACGTGTTTCACGGTTTTTCTAAATTTAACCCTTAACGGGAGTGAACGGGGTTGCAACATTTTGAACTAAAGTCCACGCGGACGGAGTCGCGGGCGAAAGCTAGTGTACAATAAAAATAATAAAGGTCCCAAAACACTTCACTGCGGCACTCCTTGTGTGGTTTCTGTGCTCAAGGACTTTGCGTTTGATAGCAGTTTAGTCCTAGAATCCACCAAAGGAAGTACCACGCTTTGTCTTCGATTGGTCAGATAAGATTTAATCCAGTTCAAGCAATTCCCCCTATTACCATAACGAGCGAGAATAGCTATCAGAACTTGATGATCTACACAATCAAATGCTTTGGACAAATCTAATAAGACTGTTACAACATTTGATTTACTATTTAGAGAGTCCGCCACAAAGCCCATCATGTCAAATACCGCATCTACGGTTGATTTGCCTTGTTGGAAACCGAATTGATTTTTGGATAATATTTTAGACTTTAACAAAAAATTTGATAGTCGAATTGCGTAAAACTTTTCAAAAATTTTTGACAAAACAGGCTCTTTATAAATGATAGCGTATGTGTTACTCAGATATACATCAGAGTAACACATACGCTATCATTTATAAAGATATTGTGTGAGTTGTCCAAAATGTGTCAATTAAGTAGGAATAAAATCTACTCGGGGATAACGGGCGTGAGTTTGTTTATCTTTATTTTTTTTTATTTTAAATTCTACTTACGAATCCTGCGCAGACGAACTCGCGGGCACCAGCTAATCATTAAATACAATCATGGGTATTTAATCTGGTTTAAGTAAATGATAATAAAAAGCTAACTACATAAAACCAAAATATTAGGTATGCACGGTGGGTATTATCCTGAATAGGAGTCGTTAAGTTTACAGAGTTACTAAGTTGGAAAAAAGACATTGTTTGTGAAGACATTAACTCGACATTAGTACACCAAGGGCGTCCCAAATGCGTGCGAGCAGCTTTCTTCAGCGTGATTCTTGAATAAAAGAAAAAACCGGCCAAGGGCGAGTCGAAGAAGGGTTCCGTACCATTCTCTTCATTCACCCATAAGAAGTCCACTGCTGGACATAGGCCTCCTCTATAAAACCATTCTCTATAAAACGGGAAAATAATCATGTTTGTTCCATGGGAGCCCCTTAAATATTTATTTTATTCAGTATTTTTTGTTATAGCGGCAACGGAAATACATCATCTACGAAAATTTCAACTGTCTAACTATCACGCTTCATGAGATACAGCCTGTTGAAAGACGGACGGACGGACAGACAGCGGAGTCTCATTAATAGGGCCCGTTTTACCCTTTGGATACAGAACCCCAAAAAGAACCTCGCCAGCCAGCCAAAGCTGTTTTAGGTACCTATTCAAAACTGCATGAATAGATTGTATTCGGTAAAAATGCGCAGTGTCTGTAAACCGGGGGGCGGCGCGGGATGTCATTAGCGAAAGCGTGGCCTTTCTAATGCCTAACTGAGCGCCGCCTTCTATTGTCGTGACAATAATGAGCAACTAACGATTAAAGCTCCGCTTGCGCAACCAGAATGAAAACTCAGCAGGCATAGTTCTTACTAAAAAAAGAATGGGATCTCCTCCTCATTCACTAATCCAGAAAAATCTAGAAAAATGTAGAAGACTATGGGGAGCTTGCTCCAAATATTTTCTAGTAATATTCTGACACAGATCAACAATGCGGGGTCCCGATTCTGTTAGTGCATTATAGTCTAATTATAGTTACATGGTCGGGTCACGTGACACATGGTTCGTTAGTTTGACGTAAAGCGGCAATGAAATAAACTCGACGCGTTTATGCTACGGCATTGAACTACGATGCAATAGCCGAATGTATAATAAAAACAAGTTTTAAGCGAAATGTACACAGCTATTTATTAGTAGGCTTTATTCTATATTCATTCTTACATAACACCTGCCTAGAACAATAAATGTTAGTTATCTACTTGATTTTAAGCTGACTGCCTCAATGATGCTACTTACTTACTGAAGTAAATGTTTTTAAAGCACGTTTGCGGCATCCAAATTGGAGTATCATTGATAGGATAAAATTGAGAGTGCGCTCTGTTGATCAGCCAATAGGGAGAAGTTGTACACTAACACTAAGGACCAGTTTCTGAGTAGAGAATTTTCACTAAGTAAATACTTAACTGTAGTGCTGCTTCGTCAAATTTCTCAGGAAAGACCGCGACAGAAAGTTACTTTAGTATGTATTTGTGAGTGGTTGACCAAAAAGGGACTTGGAGGGATTGAAAACCGTTATTTTTTTTATTTGAATTTTTTAATCTGTAGTATAGTATTATTGTTTTGGTCTAACCAGAATATTCTTAGGTGCCGTAGTTATTTTTTTACGATTTTTTTGTGAGCCGAGCACGAGTCGAAAGCTATAGAAACACGAAGTTTCAAACGCGATTTTCTCAAAATCAATATTTTCTTAGTGAAATGCTCAACCACTCACATTTACTTAGTGAAATGCTCACTTCAGAAACTGGCTCTAAGGGCCGGTTTCTGAGTTGAGAATTTTCACTAATTATTTTATATTAGTATTTACATACTTAACTGTAGTGTGTCTCGTCAAATTCTCAGAAAAGACCGTGGCGGGACGTTACTTAAGTATTTACTTAGAGTAAATTCTCAATTCTTAAATCGGCCCTTAATCACTTGCACTATGACCTTGAAAATAACTATTAAACTATTGTTCAACCTATTGTTTAGTGGGCTGATCCACTAAAAATTCTACAGGTGTAAGACGGTACCAATATTTGAGTATGTTTTCTTCCGGAATGCTTAATTTCATGTAATTATAATAATATTGTCAGCTTAAAATCAATGTTGCCTCCATTATTATGCTGAGCCCGATGTCCCACCATCAATTCTACAGTTTTTTTAAATTACCTATTAAAGAAAATTCACGAAAATACATAAAAATATATATACAAAAAACCGTCACCGTTAAAAATATTTTTTTGGTATCAAACCCTATTGTGTTTTAAAACAGTAACGCGACGAGGGATAACATTTTTGTCGTCGAAGTCTCTTTGGTGTTATTATAAGTGCTGCGTACGTCTAAAGTCATCACAGCTTTTTGACGCAAATAACATGGATGTCGGTGAGCGGCACGTTTTTAGAAGACACATCGGCAGTTCGCTGGTGTGGGCTTACAAGACAAACAAACCCTCAATAATGTTTGCCTTCGTGTGATTTATCAACGCTAGCGGATCAGCCCTGCCACAAACGTTAAGGTCATCCCCTTGAATGTAAACATTGTTCGGTAGATAGCTTTTCAAAATTTATCGCCGTTGCAGAAACGGCTTGTTAGTATTTGATCGGTACGCTGACTGCAATGTTGGTGTACACACGATAGCCGAGAGAGGTTTACGCACTGATGGAGATCGTACAAAACATGTCTTAAAAATTGAATTCAGATCAGATTCTTATAAAAAATGTGTTGGATGAAGTATAACATAACATAAGAATATTCTTTATTGAAAAAAAATACTAAATATTTCATAGGTTCATAGTTCAATTTACTAATTTCAATTTACTTAATTAGTTAATTAGTAAAATTAATGATAGTAAGGTTTATTCGTAAATTTTCCTTTATCATCATCAAACCATTAAGTATGTCCCCACCGAGGGGCACGGGTCTCTTCCCTGAGGAAGGTAAAGGGCATACTCCACCAAGGGGGCCTAGTCCGGATTGGTGGAGGCTTGTAAGACTAGTGGCTGGTCTTACTGTCAGAAAGTTTGAAGCCGCCCTAAGGCCTCTGATTTGGCTTGACGACTGCCATCTATCGTCGGCAGCCGGCACCAACTGCTTAACGTGCCTTGCGAAGCACGGAACCGCTCGGAAAAATGCCACTAGCGTTAGTCATAGACGGTGATCCATCCATGGACTGAACGCGCCTTTAGTTGCTTAACCTTAGTGATCGTTTAAGATTTATACTCAATACTACCACCTGTACTGCGATACTTTCTGTTGACCTACAATGGTAAGAAACAAAGTTTTACAGCACAAGAAAAATAAATAATTTGTAAACTAGTTATTCGTTATCTTTACTATTGGGTAAAGTTTGGGCAGTCGACAGCACGCCAACCTTAGCATAAATGCACCTTACTCAATTACGTTACGGGCGACTTTTCAAATAAAACCTACAAGCTGGTGTGCTGCTGAGTGAACATTCATTAACGAGAAGTAATTAAAATGGTGAGCAATTATAAAATTTGGTCAGCCACAAAAAACAGCATTTAAATAATTTGGTCAGCATACAAAGATTTTGTTTGCAATTAAAAAAAATCAGGCAGCAATCCTTCCTCGGCAACTAATTTTGATAATGCTAAAAAATAAATCATAAATAGGCAGCTTACAATAATAAGAGTCAGCATAATAAACATTCAGTCCGCAAAATGACTACTTGATCAGCAAGATATCATGATTGATTGAATTTTTGCACAAAGGGCGAGAACATTTTAAACATAAACGACATTCTGTGTAGTTTAGGTGGACAAATTCTGCATGCCCTTCGCTTGCCCTGACTAGTTCCAGGATTTTGGACATCTTCTTCGACCATGTCGTCACCCAGAACAGAACTCGCTTTATCACTAGCCGTAACTGTCTTGGTAATTGACTGCACACAACCAGGTCTTTGTATTTGAGGTGGCACTAGCGAACGGGCTAATGAATTCAAAAAATCTCCTCTGTCTGTAATCTTGGGCTGATGCATATTGTACAGTATATAAGCATAAAATTATAAAATTAGATCCTCGTAATTCCGAAATAGGCACGTCATCATCACAACTTTCGGTGCTAACTTCATCTTGATTGCTGCCATCATCTTCTGGTATGTTCTCCTCTAGATCTTCATCTGGATCACTTTCATGAAGCTGCAAAAATTCGCGAGCGGAAACCAAAAACTCTTCAATGTCTCCTTCACTATCTGATTGGTGTGAAGCCAGCATGAGGGAATTGACCTCCTCCTCAAACGATGGACTGTCTGTCCGTATTATTTTGTTCCTTGATGAACTCGTGGGCTGAGGTTGACGTTTTCTACCGTTATTGACCATTTTGCACTAAAAATAAAAATAAAGTTCGAAAAAATATTTATATGACAACTAGGGACATGTAGCCTGACAGGCTACGACCGATTTTCTTATCAGTATTACTCACGTGTTAAACAACAGATGTCACGTCCGCCTACTTCCCCGGTCGTTTTAGCACTAAAACAAAAGCTACTAAGATGCAGGGACGCAGCAAGCGAGGGGAAGGGGTCAATTCAGAGAATTCGCATAGCACGCGACGCCTGTGAGGCTACACGTCACTGGTTAAAGGTTAAAAAAAAAAATATTTTTTTAAATACTTTATTATTGAAAACTAATGTTAGATATTATTTGTACTATATTCTGTAGTATTAAGCTATTTTAATGAGGAAAACATGAACACAGGCAAAATTGCAAGTTTTTACTGTTTTCCCAAAAATTGCTTATAGTGTCTGGGTGTTTTTCGATGTTTGTAATGTCCTTGCTTGGTTAATTAATTAACATCAGGGTATCCTAGTTTGGGCTCAGGTCTAGTAATTGTGTTGTGTGGAAGTTATTATTGTAATATTAATACCGAGTCATTGAAGCACCCAGAACGGTCGCATATTATTATTAGTGAATCACTCAGCCTTTGTAACTACATATTATACTGGCGCGTAAACAAAACGCGCTTAGCAACACAAGCGGCAAGCAAGCAAGGGCGCACCATGCTGCAAGCACTAGTAACCGTATAGTATAATAGCCCTCGTAATGTTTGCCTTCGTGTGATTTATTGGCTTCGTCGGATTTAGAGACACGCATTGGAGGGGAATGGCCCGCTTGACATCGCGGTGTAGCGTTACTTGCCTATTAGTACCACCCGTGGCAATATTGGATCGTCATTGCATCGGCAGCAACTTGTTACTCGAGTTTTTGAAGCGTCACAAAACCAGTTGGGGGTTTTTTATCCGTCACGTTGTAGAAAAAAAGATCTGGCGTGCCTTTAAGGTGGTGAAGCAAAAGTTAATCTCAAACCTACCAGATGGTTTCGCATCCTAGTTTTGAAAGATTACTACGGGTCCCTGTACAGTTTTAAGCACGGCGCGCCTTAAGTGCAGAAAAGCATTCAAACTGAATTTCAATAGAAAAAGCTAAAGGTTGAAACTCACGGATTCGAGGAGGTAGGTTTTTGGAACCGCAATCGTCCGACCGACTGGGTACAATGAAGAGGAGGGGACGCAATGTCATCTGCTTTCAACATAATTAAAATCACTTTAAATAATGCCACTAAGCGCCCTACCCTGCCAGGGCTTTATTTTAAAAAGTGCTATTAGCATTAAATTTAGTTTTGTGGATGATTATGTCGCACTCAGGCCTTGGAGGACGTTAACTGCTCATACTTTTTGTGAATTATTGTCCTGACCGCACTTCCTCGCCTTTTATAACACGCTTACTCCAATTTCCGCCTATTCAGGATGACAATAAGAATTGGGGAGAACTTTTGCTGATTGAGGGAAAAATATTTTTCTTGTTAGGTTTTGTTTCGTGCGATTTAGATGTATTTTTTTTGTTTGTTCTGTCCGTTCTGTCTTATAAAGTATCCACTCGATTCGAGTAATTTTGAGTTTTTCACTGCTCTGTTGAGGAGTCAATTCCCCGATTTTGGTAAACGTTAAAAACCTTTTAAGACGTTAAAAACCTTTTTCGAAGCCAGTTCCGTGTGTTCTTGTTTCATCTTAACAATGAATGAAACTGTTTTATGATAAAATAACTTTTAATTTTATAGGCGCCATAGCCTGCCGAGTAACGATCATGTTTCTATACTAGACTGTGTTTGGTTAACTTGCACTTGTGATATTAATTAATCTATGTATAAATGTAACACTTAAAACATAAATATTAACATACATGCACATACTTTGCTTCTGGCCCCACACTAGGATACCCTTTGTCATGGGAACCAAAAACAGCGACATCACAAACATGTAAACATCCAAGATCTGGGTTTTGTTTATCCTCTGCCGGGGTTCGAACCCGGGACCTCTCGCATGGTAGGCAGATGCCCTTCAGTAACCGCTGCACTACAGACGTCGATTTATGATAAATAAAGACTCTTATAAAACAAACAGCTAATTAAAAACGCAAGCTCTTATGTAGTTCTACCAACGCATCTGCTCACGCAGTCTTTAAGAATAAAATGGATGTAATTTGGCGTGCAGGCATCCATGTAGGATCCTGACGTCTGAGTGCTTCTCGGATGATAAAATCTCGTGAACGTTGTTTTTAAAAAAATATGGGGTTTCTTGTGTTACTTCTAAACTAAGTAGCAAATTTTGTTGCCTTCTCTGGCAAGACCTATTTTATTTTACATATCTTTGTCGAGATTAAAGTGACCCCATCCGCGAATTTACATATGTAATACATTACTTATTAGGGAAAATCTTCTTCATCTTCTTCTTCAGCATTTGTTAGTCCACTCTTAGACGTATGCCTCCTCATGGACCCTTTATCGCGATCGGTCCGCGGCTATTGTAGTCCTGGTCGACCCTTTAGAGGAAAATACAAAAAGGTAATGTCTTTTTTTATTTAGAGGGTTTGATCACCATGTGATCATGTCAACCTCATCACACCAAATCATAATGTTTTCTTACATTGGCCTGAAAGAGAGAATCTAGTGCTCGTAGCTTGACAGCGCGACTTCGTTTGTCTCGGAGGGTCGATTTCTGAGTTGAGAATTTTCACTAAGTAAATCTTAAGTAACGTTCTGTCATGCTCTTCTCTGAGAAATTTGACGAGACAGCAATACAGTTAAGTATTTGCTTAGTGAAAATTCTCAACTCAGAAACCAGCCCTTAGGCACTTAAGTGTCAGTCGTTTGGTCGCGTTCAATGAACTGAAGTCTTTCTCGCACACTTTTCATATTGGGGCTGAGATAATAAATTGCGTAAAATAAGCAGTTTTTGATAAACCCCTCTAACGTGAAGATGTTATTAAATTGTAAGCGGACGTTTGACTTTATATGCTTGCACACTGAGTACTCCACTAATGTACGGGCGACTTTGAAATAAAAATATAAAGGCTGGCCAACTATCGTGAGTGCCACCCTTTTCACTTTATGCGCAAGAATGTATAAAGTTACGGTTCGATTAAATGCTTTTCCTGCAAACTTCAAGTTGAAAGAGATCTAATTAATTCATATTGATTTTCCGACATAGAGTCGAAAGATTAGAGCAAGACCTCGGGCGCCGAGGTTTTCCCTGAGTCCAACTGTGGTCGGCTCGGAAGCTATCGCAAAACCTCGTAGAGATCGGTGCCGATAATTGAAAAAAAAAGAACGGTTCGGCTGCTGAATCTTAACACCGATTTAAAACTGCAAAGGATAAATTAAATGAATCCGACCCCTGACGATTGTTTCTTTTTTCCGATTTCTCGCCTCCGATTGTACTGATAATGCCTTTTTGTGAAACGAACTTTATGTTCTTGGCCGGAGTAGATCCTTTAAGGCAGTCGGTTTTATATTCCCGTGCACGGTAATCTACTTAGATTTGATACACGCTAATGGACTATTTGTAATTAAACTATTCACTAGGGGCCGTTACTGCGCTGCAAGCGAGCCCTTCGAAATCTCTCATGGCTACCGTTTAACACATTCTGTTAATCCGACTCAAAGCAGTATAATCTGTTTCTAAGTGAAAATTTTATTCAATGTTAATTTACTTTATGAAAATGAAAGCAATCCAAGTAAAGCTGGTCAGGGTCAAACCCTTCACATTTTTATAGATAAGATATACAATACAAATATAATTATATTATTTAATTTGAATAACTCAGGCTCAGCTAGAGCTCGAAATAGGCACCAGCTCACGGGTCATCCCACAAACCCCGACTTATTAACCAGTCGAGACGATTTCTTTTAAAAATGGACTTGCTTCCTGTTCTTACCACGACCCGAGATATCACATCAAAAGACGCTAATATATCGCTTTATTCCAGGCCTATATTATATTTGCACCTCTTGTTCACCAAGGGTACGTATCTCCGCCAATGGAAGCGTATTCAGGCAGTAGCCTGACTGACTCACAGCTTGCAATGACATGACCGTATTCTACATCTCAGTCTGCAACTTCTATCAAATTTGCTTGCGCATTCTTCCTAATCAGCTCGTCTTAGAGTCTCTGGGAGGAAATGTTCAGAGGGGATCCATTCTTGAAGGGCTACACCAGACAAGGCATTCAGCAGTACACGGCCTCTACGTCGCCAAGAGAAGGCTAAATGTAAGGATAGGAACGCTGGTTTTAGGCGGACACCCAGCTGTTCCTAAATGACGCTATCGCAGCTTACACGTCGTCCATTGTACCCTCGGGGACGCGTTTGGACGGAGGATGCTACTAGAGGAAGGTGCTCACAGCGTCGCTAGAAGATAATAATATGAGTTGAGCGGCTTTTTTAATATCCCTGCCTGTGTTTGTTGTCAATGATTGTATTATAAATATTGCTTTCATTTCTGGGTATATATTTTGCATCTACACTTAACATTGGTTGAGCAGTTTCTTACATTTCTTTTGTCAGGGAGTCATCGGTCTGCTTTACCAGATTTACGTGCAGCATCCGATAGGCATTTCACGAAAGGTTTCAGGGATATTACTGTCGACAACTTTGATGGTATTAATTGTGCAAGTAGACAACGCGTATCGTGTATTCATTTGATCGCCGGAAGACTTCTTTTTAATAAATTTTTCGAGCAAAGAAGGTATTTTGGGGTTTGGATTTTGGGTTGCCAAAAGTGGAGTGGGACAGATGTTGCCAGGGTTCTTGATCACGTTTGGGCCGATATTGGCATCTGTGAATATTTAGTCCTCTCCATCCTCTGAAGTATCGCAGCTACGAGAGATCGGGGCACGTAATCCTGTGACGCTGCCACTGTTCTAGATCGTCTTGGGAAGGGAGCCTGTAGAAATAATACGTATCTACTTTAGTATTAAATTTTGTCACAAATTTCCGACTGTTGATAATTACCTTTTACTTTTCGTATGTAAGACGTTTGTTAACGTAATAAATTTCTTAATTTCTAAATTATTAAGTACTGACATGCATACGATGTTTTTATAATATCCAGGTAGTGTACAGGTTATCATGAGTTGGAACTGGAAGGAGTTTCCAGGCGGTTCTTATCATTGACTTGCTTTTTGTTTGTAAAGTTATGTATCTTTTGTCAACTTCAGTACCGATCACCAGAACGGAGACGGTCTCCAGCTTCATTTGCTATTCGAGCAGTATCTTCTACCTTTTTCGGTTAAGCAAATGAAGACAGATTTATTTTAAATAAGTGCATGGATTGAAAAGTGTGAACTCCCAGTTAATCCTGGCTAGACGCAAGTCATGGTATCTACCGGGTAGTAGGACTTTACTATCAAGGATTGATAAGGATAGCCTTCCATTTGTGTGTTACAATAGCATCCACAATAGAAAGTAATGAAGTGCCTTGCTCGTCTTGGCGGGAGCACTACTGTGCCCTTAGATAACGCACAACACAACAACGACTCACAATCTTCAATAATGACAGTGACGTTTTCTCAATGTTTTGTTATTTTGGTGCGGCTAGACACCCGTCCTTATAAACAGTAATTACAGTAAAGTACGTATAAAGAAAATAAATGGGAAGCCTTAGAGGTAGAATGAATAAAGTAGGTAAATCGGTAAAGCAAGAGCATGAAAATAAATACTTAAGGTCTAGAGATCTAGAGGTAATGTAATGTTCATGACATCTCACCTACACATAAATACCTATAAGTATTCCACATGCTTTCATCTCGCAACAAAACGTGAAATCAAGGCACCTTTTCAATAACATCCTGAAGAAGTAGCACCTTCAGCAGTCTTCAATGATTCACAACTGGGCTGCATAATTATATTATTACGCACACCGGATCCTGTCAAGCTCCATAGTAAATACTTTTAAATTTCGCAAGTGTCAGGGTTCCAACAGAATTTAGGTATAGTAGGTGCACAGTCGGTCAGTAAGGCAGACAATCAGAGACAAATGCGAAGTCTACGCTTAGAGCAGTCTTAGCCAAGTAAACCAAAGTCATACTTAGTAAAGCGCAGGAGTTTTCGTATTCACAGTTGATTGGAAGTCTGGCTAAGAGAATAGCAGTCTTAAGAAAGTCATCTAGATTGTCTATTATTTTTAGGGAAATATGTAGTTCTATAATGGTATAGTCATAATTTAAATATTCATTTTCTCACAAACCTCCGCAATGCTACTCACAAACTTCAACCAGAACAGTACCACAAAAAGGTAACCTCAAAATGAAGAAAACCAAATGACAGTTCTAAGTTCATTGACCACTTCCACTTAGCTAAGCACCATTTCATACTCAACTTGCTAAGGTTCGATTCTGAATACAAAATATTTATAAGTACGTGATTTTGACATTTCTGAGACCAGTCTTTGCTTAGTTTTCGTCTCTGAATGTCAGCCATAAGCCTGCTCGCACCACCGACTAAAATACATTTAACGCCAAGTTAAACAGAATTTTTAGAGTTCCGCCATACTTTATCTGTCAAAATTGTATTTAACCTAAAGTTAAATGAATTTCAGTCGGTGGTGCAAGCCAGCCTTAGTGTCTGAATCGGTCTTATCAAACATGCAATTTGCGCGCGTCTATCCAGAAACAAGCAGCTTCTCTCTTCTCTTTAGCAGCTTTTTCGCTTAGTTGCATGATGAGTCCAAAGCAGGCTATTTCTATGGTTGTTGTTTGATAGTATAAGTTCCACATGCCTTTGCATGCCCATACATTGATTTCGACGTGGGTTATTTTATCGCCCATTTGATCCAGAAGATGCGCCGGTTATATCACATCCAAATATTTAGTTTCTTTTTTAGATGACTCGCGCCCGTAAAGGACATGTAGCAATGCAGAATTTTATTGCGGAGTTTATTCGAGACTAGCTTTCGTCCACGACTCCGTCCGCGTGGAATTTAGTTCAAAATTTTGCAACCCCGTTCACTCCCTTAAGGGTTAAATTTAGAAAAACGGCGAAACACGTGTTCAATCAATTGTGTTTATGAGTATTTAATTTAAGTTTCAAGAAAATTTGACAACATTCTGTAAACCTCCCATACAAATTTTGGCAACCCTTTTCGCCCCCTTAGGGGTTGAATTTAAAAAAATCCGGTGTTATTCCTTGCCTACATTAAATATAGACCCTTTGTGCAAAATTTCAGCTTCCTAGGTCCAACGGCTTGGGCTGGGCGTTGATGAGTGAGTCAGTCAGGAATTTTATTTATATAGATCTACCTGCATTATCTTACGTCAGTGTGAGAGCTGATATTTTTACAGTACATTCATTATTGTAAGAAATGTCTACTGTACCTGAGATTGTGAGACCTCAGGTTCTCAGTTCCAGATAATCTTCATTCAAAGCAAATCTTTACTTTCTTGCTTAGGGAAGTTCAACCGCAAACGTTTGCTATTTGAAAGAGGCTGTCAGTTTCAGAATTGAGAGTGTATTTATATACTACCGAAGATGAAAATTTACATGAATGTACCCAACATTGATGTAAATTTTCATTGATGAATCCTACTCGTATTGATGGCCAGTTTATACAATTGTTATTCTAAAACATCATACATACATTGTAATAGATTACTCACCAATACAATTACTACGAGTAGGTTAAACTACTCGCTTAAAATTTACATTCTTGATGCAAGATTATGGTTATTATCTACCTAATTAAATCGTATCAATTAACAATGGGACATATTGACCGAACATCATTAGTAGATAATTGATTAATTTGACGACCTCTGTGGCGCAGAGGGTGGCGCATCTGCCTACCATGCGAGAGGTCCCGGGTTCGAATCCCGGTTGGGGACAAAAAAAAAGAAAATCAGGTCTTGGATGTTTACATGTTTGTGACGTCGCTGTTTCTGGTTCCCACGATACAGGGTATCCTAGTGTGGGGCCAGGAGCAATGTATGTGCCTGTATGCAAATGTTATGTTATGTTATAAGAGTATCGTACTGTAATTGTAAGCATCCTAGAAACGTCCCACTATAGGGCACAGGCCTTCTCTCAGAGTGAGAGCATGGCTTAATCATCACGGGTGCCCACCGTGGATTGGCGATTTCAAATATGTGACCTCTAACGCTTAGGTTTCCTCACAATGATTTTCTTCACGGTTAGCGAGTGGTATTGCTACTATAACATCTCAAATGAACGTAAGTTAGAATAACGAAGTCATAGGTACATGCCTGTGGTTCGATTCCACATGCCCGCACTGGGAATCGAACCTGGGTCTCCCGCTTCCGAGCCCATTCTTCTACCCACTGGGCTACCACCGCTCTTTACTATGGGACATTTAAGCACTGACTGAAATCCAGCGCTGATGGCCTACACTCTCAGGATTATGCTGATTCAGCTGCCTTTTGCAGCAGCGGTTACACACCGCGACAAAACTTTATAAATGTATTTCTTTATGTATGTCTGTACCTCTTTGTATCTTTGATGTTATCTTCTCGTTTGTATTTCGTATTTGTGTTGTGTGTGACTGTTGGTGCAATTAACGTTTCTCTTTCTCTCTCTTCTCTTTTTTTACTAAGATTGAAAGATTCATAAAGGTGGTGAAACGATATTTAATTACTTGGCTAGCACTAATCCACAAAATTATTTTAAGAAGTTTTCTTACAAAATGCAGTGGGTGGATTTTAGAGATTTCCAGACATATTATTATGACCGTGTGTATAAGAGAGGGCATACATCTGAGAAGATAGAAGCTAGCATTAGTCAAGAGAGACGGCTACCATTGCGTAGAAGGCGATTTTATCCCTGATTAGATTGAAATCGGAAATTTAATGGTAATAACTTTAAAACGCATTAGTTCAAGAACATACTATACAAAACAGGTGAATTATTGTTGCCGCTTAGTCGGTAGCTTTATTGAGAGAATGTCACTAATACAACGGCTGAAGATAAAAGATTGTGAGCGGTTGTATCTAGTATACAAATGATAAATGTCGTTTTTAAATCGGACCGGTACCGCACAGATAGGTTAGGGCGAGTATTTTTGGTTGCGTCATCGGGCCCTGATCGACTGGCGAGTATGACCGCGGTTTTATGGCTCGTCGGTAAAGCTCGCCGGTGTATCAGTGCAAAACCGCGGTGTTGAATACCGCCGAGCCTGGCTCGCGGCTCATCGTCATGCTATATTTTTTACTCGACTCGCCATGCAAAATATCCTAATGCCGGCGCCAGACCTAGCTTCACATATTTGAACACATCTTTGAACACATCCTTGAACACATGTTTGAACACATGTTTGGAGACTTTTGCAAAGTTTGAAGAAACATTTGCGCTTTGCCATGCGGTGTCGGTTTTTTAGCGCACATCAAAGCGTTCTACTGTGGAGAGAAGTGTTTGCGAAGCATGTCTGGCAGGTTGCGCCAATATGTGTTCAAATATGTTTTCCAGTCTTTGCAAAGTCTGCTAGGTCTGGCGCCGGCATAAGGCAAACAAGACACGTTTGCGACTGTTTTGCTCGCTAGTCGATCAGCGCCAACGAGCCGCGAGCCAAGTTCGTCGGTATTTAAAACCGCGGTCTTACTCGCCCGTCGATCACCCACTGTCAGACCTCTCTGTCTGGACGCGGGCGTCCGCTGCGCGCTCTGTCCCGGAGGCAAACGCCGCTTGACAATAACAAATTACATCGGCTGTCAACTTTCTGAAACAATATACCAGTTGGCGTTTAACTTATCTCGGAACTTTTCGGCTCTTGTAGATAAAGTGTTGTAATACTAAAATGTCATTATGCTCAGTCGAGAGGCCAGTAAGTTGGTGCCTACCTACTCGTGGTAGATAATATTTCATCGGGGCACAGCCCCCGTGCCAGTCGTTTCTTCTCGGCTAGTCTCGCCGCTATAACAAAGCGATTTGTTGTGTTATCTATCTCCGTTACTTAGTCGGAGGTGGGCAAAAGGTCAACGCAGTGAGCGCTGAGTATCGTTATGAAATCAATAGTTCGGCTCAGAATCATCTTACTCGCAACAACCTATTGAAACCAATCATTGTTATTACGTACTTACGTACTAGCTTTTATTTCCTGTCGACAATTAAGTGAAGTTTGTTTGCGTGTGTAAGTACAAAATATGCTAGAATATTGAATCACAGTTTGTTATTTATTGTACAGGTCAGTGTAGCTGTTGTAAACACTATCTTTTTTCCAACACAAAATCCATCAGAACCTTTGATAAGGGTTGGCAATGGCAATGTATTTGAGCTCGCTGTTGTGTGCCCGGGAATATTGCCAATGTGCCCGAGTACGAATGTAACCCAAAAAAGATCGACGACCTCTGTGACGCAGCATTTAGCGCATCTACCAACCATGCGAGAGGTCCCTGGTTCGAATCCCGGCTGGTGACAAAAAAGCCCAGGTCTTGGATGTTTACATGTTTGTGATGTCGCTGTTTCGTGTTCCGACGACAGAGGGTATCCTAATGTGGGGCCAGAAGCAAAGTATGTGCCTGTAGGTAAATGATTATAATTTTAAAACAGCGCGGGCTCCGAACGCAGAAGTCCGCACTGACAGAGCGGACTTTTGCCGCGTATCGTTAGTAAAAACAGAGCCATCGTCAGGGCGTTTTTATTGCTGAACTTATGTTAATTCCCGGGCAACTGGGCAATATTGCCGGGACCGGTTCGACACAATGCATGGAATTTTTGACCTATATTTAAACATTGTAACTTCTATCAGACTATTGATTATGAAGCTTTAGTGTATTTCACTGTTAGAGCCTCAGTGCAGAACAATCTGCTGTGTTTTGTAAACTGCACTCAGCAGGCCTCGACTGCCTCGTTGGTCTAGTTGTTAAGGCGCTTAACTAACAATATAGAGGACGTGGGTTCGATTCCCACTGGGGGCCGCCGTACATTTGTACAAATGGCCTTAGTCTGGGTGTTTTTTCATGTTTGTAATACCCTTGCCTGGTTACCATAGCACAGGATGTCTTAGTTTGGGACCAGGGTGCTATTACATAAGACTGCACTGGATGGAGTTGTCTGATTGAGCACTTTTGTTCTCGTTATGTCACACCACCTTATGTCACACTGTTACATTCTAGGACTTTTTCCCAGTAAGTATGTCATACTCTTACTCCGAACTGTCATATACAGACTCTTTCGAGTTGTCTAAATGCTTAACCCGATAGAGTGGAAAGTTACGTTATTAAGGGCAGGTTAATGTGATTGTGTTGTGTAGAGGGTATTAAAAAAACTTACAGCAGACCTAGAGAGGCTTTCATGAGTATAGTCGATGGCTTTATTACTTACCTACGTTTGGTTTCTATTGCAACGAAAATAACTATAAGCTATAGTTATCAGCTGTTGACAATTATACTTGGAGGTTTCTCCGTCATATTACGATCAAATTGAGAGTAAAAATGCGTTGGTAACCAATTACAACGGCAAATGCGGTTAGGATTCATTCCTAAAGTAAAGCCAGTATTTCTAAAAGCTTATTAAATTTGTCTGCAGACTAGAATTACAAACGACGTATTTATGTATGTTTGTAGGTAATTAGTCGACACACGATACGAGTTAGCGAGTTCATAATTAGCGGACCACCTGCTACTACCTTCCTTCCTTTGGCTTTGCAGACTTTTGCACAATAAAACCTGTGTATTAATAGATGTTCCTCGTTATTATAACCTTAACATAATGACTAAAGATTGCGGTTACCTAATAATGGATATTAGGTTAAAAAGTTTTAAGAAAAAAAATGGTCAAGTGCATGTCTAACTTGCGCATCAAGGTCTCCGTATGAATTCTTTTCTATGCGTCGCTACCCACTTTTATACAGGGTGTCCAGAGCATAGACCGCCAACAATTTTAGGGATACTGGTGGGATCATGTACTACCTTTCCACCCTTAGACCCTGGGTCCTAAGAGTTACGGTTATGGAGATATGATTTTTTAATATTTTTTCTAAAATTACCTATAGTTCGGTATGTAAAACCTCATAAAATTTTGTAAATTTTTTTTTTTAATTTTTTTTTTTTTAACCCAGTCAATGAGCCACCAGTACTCCGAAAATTTTTGACGGTCCATTCGCTGAACACCCTATATTGTGTGTTTATTTTTATTCTGTTCGAGTTCGATTTACGATTCATTTGCCGGTTTTTCGAATCGGTTGTTGTTTAAAGTCTTTCTACTACGATAGAAGAGAAAAATTTTTTGTAAAAGCACGTTTTGATATAAGATAAGGAAAGGACGTTATAAGGCATCGGCTGGATGAAACTGGCCGAAAATTGCATAAAATCATAATAAAAAAAGAAAACATTTTGTTGTACAAGATAAATAAAAGTAATAAAATAAAAAGCGGTGGTGGCGTAGTGGGGTTGACCCTTGCTTCTCGATCATGAGGGTCTGGGTTCGAACCACGCATGTACCAATGACTTTTAGTTACGTACATTTGTTTGTACAGCAACACCATTCGCTGATAAATTGTGCCCGGATAACGGCGACAGGCTTGCCACTTGTCACGTTTGGGACCTAATAAACTCGGCAAAACGTGGGTCCAGTTCTAGAGACTGGTGCCTCTGCCTACCCCTTCGGGGATAACGGGCGTGAGTTTATTATTTTATTTTATTTATTAAATAAAAGTATTTTCCTTTCAATTTCACCTTTCAAATCTTAAGTAAAGATAACATCTGGACATCAAGTCTCCTAAATGACACTTAATATATTGACTTTCATTTGATAGAACGTTCTAACACAGCCCACGTTCTCTAACAATTGGTGGCCCCGTCTCAAAAAACTAATCACAGGTTTTTTATTGCTCTGCGTTGGAGAAGCTGAGTGGAGTCAGGAGTGATTTGTCCAGGGTAATCTATCATTCCAGCACTATGAGAATAATTAGTGTCAACGCACGTATCCGGACAGAGCGCGCGTTAACAATGAACCCTGTGACGCGCCATTCAAACAAACCATTAATAATTTTGAATGCTAGTTTTTCTAAGACGGATTCACTCTTGTAAATGTAAATAAATGGTACACCGGATTCTTAACTACCTACTTACGGAGACATTTTTTACCGAGATAAAGCCGTTAGCTGGCTAATGTAGTCGCGGTTAGCGAACGGCAATTTGGAACTTTTTAAACAGTTAATGGCTGAATTTGGGCATTTAATATTCAGCGTTACACGGAATCTTTATTTTCCGGAGGAAAATACATGGAAGGTGAAAAAGATGAAAGGAAATAATGGGCAAATTACACTTCGTGAAGTTCACCAATAGAAATATCTTATTCAATAAAGTAAATTCCTCTATTACTGTAATGTGCGTTCCTCGTCAATTTAGAGATGCTTCAACGAAATTATTTGCATAAAATTATGCTCTGTGGAGACGTGGATATTTGCAGGGACACATTTGAGCCCTTTTCTATTAGATTGCTTGCTTAATACCTCTCTTTTGACATTATTGCCTTTGCACATAAGTGCAACCATTAAAACTTTAATCGCTAGAAGAATGGTAGAGTTCAGAAGATATAATACTGTTTTTCTATGAGAAAAACTAAGAACAGAAAAAAATGCGGCTAAAGTACCCGTGATTTTATGTTCTATTTATAAATCAAAATAAAAATCACAACAGCTTTGAAGCAAATATTTATCTTTATATTCTTAATTGCCCATCCTAAATGAACGTTGGATCCCACCGCTTGGTAAAACACAAAAATAAACAGCGTGCCTTGTCGACGGAGCTTGGAACGTCACGGTTGCGCTCCGCGATGTTCAGAGACCTTCTTAGGCACATATTTACGAACCATCCCATCGAAAAAGGATCTGTAATTTTTGGCATACATTTTAATAAAGCTTTCAGTTCGGAGTTGTAATGAGAATTCAGCGTATCGCTAAACTCTAAAAAATATTACAACTCTTGTAAATTTTGCAACCATATCAATGAATAAGCTATGACGTTTTCTCATGAAGTTTTTTATACTAAGACCTCGTAATGCTACAAAATAACCAGTTATATTAGCAATTACTCTTCCTTTAATTGTTTCGGTGACAAACTATTCAAATTTTATTGACCAATGTGTCGGCCATGCGCGCACCACCTTTGCCAATGTTAGTAAAGGAACAGAAACCAATTAACTCCTTAGAGATCTGATAATAGTTACTGATTCGTCCAACTTCGTGTGTTGTGTAGTGGACGCTTAAATTAAAATGTATGCAGTGTTTTGGCTGGCCACGATATGGCTAGAAATTGTATGTAAAAAAAGACACATTCATCCGAAAAATGAGTCTGATTTATTAAAACACAATGTTTAGCTGAGGCATTCATTTCGCTTGAACTCGAATATAGGCATCGCAGTGTGAACGACCTCCGCATCGTACCAAGATATTATGTTTTAATACGCATTTTAATAAAGCTATTATTATTTAAACTGCCGGAATACATTAAGTCTATGTCGTTAAAACAACCGCAGTGCTTGAGTTGCACGGTAATGTTTAAACATAATTAGACATTTATAACAATGTTTGCATTGTTTTATTCCTTGAGGTGTCTGCCATAGATGTTCAACGAGCTTTGAAACGAAATAAGTTTTTCTGAACAAAGATGTTAATGTCTAGTTTTGGAGTAAGCATGTCTTGTTGATATTGTATAAAGTATTCACACAGTGTAGACCCGCTTTTAAAGGCTAGATCAAGTCATTCTCACCTGCTTCACAAGAAGCGCGTTAACTAAAGTGAGCAATGTTATAGTACAGTAACATGGAAAATAGTTCGTTAAATTAATGAAAGCTAACAATAATTAATTTACAAAATCTAGTTTATATCACTTAACAATCTCTGTTTCAACACGGTAAAAACATAACCATAATTAGCGCTGTATATCAATTAACCTATCAAAACCAACGTTATGAGTGTTAATTTGAGGTCTTTTTTTACTTCCAGTTAATAAGTATCACTTTATAACAGAGTTTAGCCTCTAGTAAAATTCTGGATGTGCTGTTGACCTCAATGTCAATTCATGCATACGAGAAAATATCGAATTGATCGCGAGCTAAGCACTCCATTTAAAACGAGTATTTAGTCGGTAAACTATGCGAATTCATTAAAATCCATAGAGTTTGAGGTAAGAATTAATTTGTGACTGTGTCAAAGACTGAAGGCATGTTTTTATAATTGTTTATAAGTGTATATACATAAAATATTACTTATATTACAATTTAAGCAAAATATTTACAACAGTGAAAGATTAAGATTAAGCACACTTCTTCTTCGACGGAAGTCTAATTACAATAATTAAACATAAGCTGTGCGGCGCAATCAGCAACACTTCCGTGAAAACACAAACAGATTAAGGTAACATGCACACCAAAATCACTGAAGCAAATCGGCTTAGACTATGAAATCGAGACGAAAGATCTCTTTGCTGCTCATCGCTGGTTCATTTAGACAAACATCCGGTTCATTATAAACGATATATGTATGCGGTAATGAGGAAGATATGTGACCAAGAACCTTGTTTCAAAAATTAAGATTTCTTTATGTGCACAATAAAAATTGTGAGCGTAGTATTAATTGCTTCACAACAGCTGCTAACTCGGGTGAAATACAGCTAGCTCCTCCGCGGGGCGTCCATGTTTTATGCACATCATAATACAACTCTATAAGCTTGCCGAACACATTAGTAATTTTTGAAATTTGTGAGCACATTCTTGTTGAATGTCCGCTTAAACTGTTTAACACTTAAGCTTAGTACTACTTCCAATCATAAAACTCTATAGCCTACCGATCTCCATCCGCTTCTACGAGTATTCGTCGTCAAATCACAATTACTTATTTTTATTTCTGTATGGTGTCTGCATTTGATTTCGTTTTAAGTTTGACCATCAAAGAGTAATGTTGCAGCTGATTTTTGGAATCACTGACGCGATTATACCGAAAGCGCGAGTTCGGCGACAGATATAATGAGCGAACCAAAACAACGCTCTCTCAGAAATCTTTCACCTGAATGTTTAGCTCTTTGAGCAAAAATAAATCTTTCCGTTTCTGAGAATAACAACAGTGTCAAGTCAACTCGTCTTAAAGCCAAGATTATATTTGTCATCGACCATCGCATTAGGCCCGCTTGCGGGGTGTCTCGGAAGCGGTAAACGATTTGGAAGGACCGATTTTGGAGACTCTCACACACCCAATTGAACAGATGTTTTGTCATCTCGTCACACTACCATATCGCTACAAATACACCGAAATGCCGAGGCATTTCTCTCCATCTCCACCTCAAATTTCGACGAAATTTATGCTATTTAGGAGACGCCTTGTCGACTATTTACGGAGCTGTCATCTCAGCTTATGGATCTAATGAGCCGCTTCCAACCGAGTCTGGAACTCTTCATTATGTTTCCCTGTTTATCCTAATCAAGGGGCCGAACTCTCTTATTTACAGCTAAAATTGCCTGAAAGACAGACTTAATCTTACTAAAAATAGGATTCATTAAAATACTTCACAAATTTCAAACATAAGAAAACATACATTTTTTAAATCTCACTAAGTACAAAATAAATTATGTCAGTATATTGCTTGGTATCTACATATTAGATGGTTTAAGCAGAAAATTAAACTTGACGTTCATGGTATGAGGGATAGTGCAGAATAGTTTTACTAAAATCAATAATCCAGCTCCAAAGTAATTTGATACTTGGGACAGAATATGGGTTTAGCAAAATGGGAAATATCATCGTCAGGAGCAATATGTTCTAATTTGTTTAAAAAAATAAAACTCAGCTGAAATAATATGTACAACATACTGTATCAAAGTAAAACATAGAAATAGGTATGCGGTTTATGTGTATCTGACTACATAATGGCATTTTTAGTCAAAATATGACAGTAATTCCCAAAAAGTTGTCTTTAAAAAACGATGTCTATGTAGTGACCACCACAAGTCTTGCAAGTTATGCGTTTGCTCGTCATACATTTCTATTAGTGCAGTGTTATGTGTAACAAACGATACCTAATGATGTAACTATAAAATGTGAAACTAAGCCGACAGTTTAATTTGTTGGATTGTCTTCGACATTAATAGCAGAATAACTAGGAAAATGTGACATACCCATCGTGATATTTCTTAGATATAAGAAACCTTTATGTAATTATTTCCTAGTTGTGCAATATCTATCGCAAAAATAGAAGATAATTTTACGTAAGTTAACACAACATTAAATTATTACAGTCCGGGTGTTTTTCTGTTTGTAAAAATGTTACCATGTCACTGAGTACCTAGTTAGGGACCAGGTCAAGTGATTATGTTGTGTCGAAGTTATTACTATTATTCTGAGGCAGTTTGTTCTGTCAGCTAGTAATTAAATGGGATTAGTCCCTAAAGAGATCCTTGCGGACCCTCCCAAAAATATAAATTACGGAAAGACATTTTATTTACGTCAACGGTGTTTAACTAAAACCTTATGTAGTTGAAAGAATAATTTTGACGCTACAACTTCTGGGACATTTTTGAAAAGTCTAAACTTAGCCGCCCGAATTCACAGGCAAGACAGGGTCAATACTTTCAGAGCCAATTAAGCTACGGGTTTAGTTAGCGAGTGGTACTTACACACTTGTTTATAAAAAAAAGTCATGCGTATACGGAAACCAAAAGGCGACGAAGATCCCATACGCCATCGCCACCTCCGCTTTTAATGGGAGACGTGCTTACTTACCACAGCCATAGAAAGTCATAGAGCATGATATTCTTGTTAGTAATAAATATGTGGGGATCGAAGTTTGAATCCGGAAACGAATAGAGCAGCAGCAATATTTGTCAAATGGGTGGGCCATAATGGGACAGGGCAGTGGATTTGAGAGATTTACTCCCACAGACTCTACTCTGAATTTTGATTTGTAAATTGATACGTTTTGCACCACTGGGCATGCCATAAAACTCGTTGCTTTTAAATAATTCATGAAAAAAAGAAAACATTTAATGTATAACTAGCGCCATTAATATCAACCGTGAACATAGCCAACTTACTTCAAAATTTGTTTGGATTGACATTGTACGTATACCATAAAAGACAGAGGAACAGAAGAAATCAAGAAAATTAAATAAATTTAATCATCTGTATCATTTTACAATAATTTTTTTGCTAACTTTCTATTGACTCAAGTTAAGTACGACCGAACAAAATAAAATTCCACCGCCAGACCGGTTCTAATGACGTACTCAGATATTTCCATCGGGTTATATGAATCGCTCGTAGCCTGGGCTGCCTAAGTGATCTTAAACGATCACCAAGGTTAAGCAACATACGGCGCGTTCAGTCCATGGATGGGTCACCGTCTATGACTAACGCTAGTGTCATTTTTCCGAGCGATTCCGTGCTTCGCAAGGCACGTTAAGCAGTTGGTGCTGGCTACCGTCGATAGATGGCAGTCGTTAAGCCAAGTCAGAGGCCTTAGGGCGGCTTGAAAACTTCTGTCAGTAATACCAGCCACTAGTCTTACAAGCCTCCACCAATCCGGACTTGGCCCCCGTGGTGGAGTATGGCCTATACCATCCTCAGGGAAGAGACCCGTGCCCCTCGGTGGGGACATGATGGGTTGATGATGATGGTGATGATATGGATATGTCACTGGAAGTTTTATTTCCCTATGAGGATGGTGCTATGCAAGCATGCCTAAACTCCAAGTAAGTTGTTACGGGTAAAACTCGATTGTCAAAACGACTGCCTCGTTGCGATATCAAATCTGATGACCGTACTGGAGACCGTGGGTTAAAATGCCACTGGGGGCTGCCATACAGTTGTACACAATGGCCTCCTTCTGGGTGTATTTTCATGCTTTTGGTGTCTTTGTCTGCTTCCCATAGCACAGGATATCCAAGTTTGAGACCAGGAGAAGTGATCGTGTTGTGTGGAAAAAAACAGTTTGACTGTATAAAATTCAACTTTTAAAGAGTGTCCAGTTTTAGACTATCGGTCTGTAGTAAGCTCGAAGATCAATTACTTACTAATTAAATCACAGACGTCACGTCACACGCCTAATTTCTGGCCGCCCTTAGTGAGAAATATGGAGCGGTGTCAATAGAATTGTCAGCGTTCCGTTCTTTAGACACGATGAGGTGTCATGCGTTTTGTTTTATATAATTGGGTTTACTGACATTGTTAGTCTTAAAAATATTGAAAAAAATACTCCACCGATTGAAAATCTTGAAACGGAACATCCATCGCAAACATACCAAATTATAGCAAAATAATTGTAATCATTCATTGTAATTCATTGAGGATGTAATTAATCTATATTATCTTAAAAGTTGTGATAATGGAGTTGCAATTTTATTGTAGTTTTATCCAAAATCCGCCTTTTAATATAATGCCAAATAAATATTTATTATGAGAGTCTATAAAAGAACTAGTAATTTTAACATGCCCCTGCATCGATATAGTCCTCTTGTAAGTATGAATTGTTTGTTTTGACGAATAGACGTCACTGTCTTGTGGATGTGGTATTTGTTACTACTAGTATGCTTCCCAAAGCAAAACAAAGGTAGGTATTTTTATTTAGATCATTTAATTTCCATCCGGTGAACACAAACAGATCGTTAATAAAAAAAAATAAAAATATATATCAATTTTTCGTCACCCACTGACCTAGCGTCATAAACCTCATCATAAGTCTTCGCGTCCGCTACTGACGATTCAAGCAGTGCCTAGGGACACCAGGACTTGACACTTTTTTGAGTGACTGAAAAGTCCAATTCGAGAGCGGCAGCCCATACCGCATATAGGACATACTTGTCTGCTTAATCTTATGTATAAAGCCATCCATCACTCGCTGTAATATCGGCTAATCAACGTTCGCGTCATGCAGGTCGCAAAAAATGAACCAATCACAGAGTGATTTACTCTGCCGCACGTCGTCGTGCGCTCATTTAATTGCTAACGTAACGGCTAATAGCCAGGTCAGGGGTGCAATTAGGTAACACTCCACTGTATGAAGTTGTATGATTTAGCCTTTTTATTCCCGGTATGTCACACTGTTACATTCTGGGACTTTTTTCACAGTAGGTATCTCATACTCCTACTCCGAACTGTCTTATTTTGACTCTTTCGAGTTGTCTAAGGCTGACATTCAGAGACGAATCCTAAGTTCACGCTTAGATCAGTCTTAGCAAATCCTGCCTTGACCATCTATTTGTTAAAACGAATCATAAATCTTTAACTATTGTAGTAGAAAAAACACTAACAGACCATAAAACAATTATGTTTTGTTATATTAAACAATTGGAACATAAACGTAAACGTAATTTAGTGGCTTCATACAAAAATATTATAGATAAAAAAACCCTTGAAAATGAAATACTAGCAATAGACCTAGACAAAATATACAATAACGATGATCCTAATCTAGCAATGACATACTTGTGTGATAAACTTCAAACTGCAATAACAAATAATACAAAAACTGTGAAACTACCCAAACGTGAAAGAATTATAAAACCCTGGATAACCCCAGGGCTATTACGATGCATAAAAAACAGGGACCAGTTACACAAAAAACAGAAACGCTCGCTTAATAACGAAATCCTAAAAGTAACTTACACAAGATACAGAAATTACTGTAATTCACTATTAAAAAAACTTAAAAGAAACTACGAAAGAGAACAAATAACACAAGCGGGAAACAATAGTAAAAAGCTTTGGAAGGCTATAAAAGATATAACAAACACAGCTAAATCTAAAAAATCATCACAAGAACTTCTACAAAAAACTACTTCACCTAAAGACACGCTGGATAATATTAACGAATACTTCGTTCATGTTGGAAGGGATCTTGCAGAACAAATTGAAAAAAATACATATCCAACGCCATCGCCTGACAGTAACACACAAAAATGTAACCCACACTCATTTGTCTTACTAGAAACGGACGAAGAAGAAATTGAGAGAATATTAGTAGACTTAAAGAATAGTACCTCAGTAGGAATAGATAAAATACCAAGCAAGCTTTTGAAGGATATGAAGACATTTCTCATTCCGCCTATCACACACATCTTTAATAATTGCATTCATAAGGGTGTTTTTCCTGCAGTCTTAAAAAGATCTGTTGTTTCGCCAATATTCAAGAACGGGGACAGAGACCGTATAAGTAATTACAGGCCAATCTCAATCCTGCCATCACTTTCAAAAATATTTGAAAAGATTCTAAACAATCGATTAATACATTTTCTAGAAAGTAACAATTTACTATCCAATAATCAATTTGGCTTTAGAAAACGCAAATGTGCTAATGACGCGGTTCATGAAGTTACAAATTATATCTCAGCAAACCTAGACGGTGGTAAAAAAGTGCTTACTATCTTTCTGGACTTAGCAAAGGCGTTTGATACGGTCTCTGTCCCACTTCTCTTGACAAAACTTGAACGAATTGGCATAAGAGGAAATGAACTTAGGATTTTTAAAAGTTACCTTAGTGAAAGATACCAACGAGTAAAGCTTGGTGACTACTTCAGTGAAGACTTGTTACTCACTCACGGTGTACCACAGGGCAGTATCCTTGGACCCTCGTTATTTCTCATTTACATTAACGATCTGTTAGAACTCAGTCACTACAATGGAAAAATAACATCATACGCAGACGATACTGCACTTACATTTGCAGGAAAAAATTGGGACGAGGCTTATTACACTGCTCAGCTTGGATTTGACCGTGTTACAAACTGGCTACAAAATAATATCCTTACCCTAAATATAGATAAGTCCAAATATATAGCTTTCTCAATTCGTAACCAATCACAACCTAGTAAAAACTTCAAAATTTTAGGACATTCCTGTGCAGACCTACGCTCATCAGAATGCCACTGTACGCAATTAGAAAAGGTGGACGTCATTAAGTATTTGGGTATAATTATTGACCAAAATCTGAACTTTAACAATCACATTGAACTAGTTAGCACACGACTAAGAAAATTAATATATGTATTCAAAACCTTGCGACATGTTTTGGATCCAACACGCCTTAAGCAAATTTATCTGGCACTCTGTCAATCTCTTGTTACATATGGTATAACGTCTTGGGGTGGCGCGTCCAAAACCAGTCTCAAGAAACTTGAAATAGCTCAAAGAGCAGTCCTAAAGGTCTGTACGTTTAAACCGTTTCGCTATCCTACTACTAAATTATACGAGTTTTGCGAGGTTCTGTCAGTTCGACAACTATTTCTGCTGGATATTATACTAAAACAACATAAAAAAATTACCTTCGACCCATGCATTATGTCCAAACGAAGAAATTACAGGGTTTGTGAATATGAGCGCCGCTTTTATACTTCCTTTAGTCAAAGATATGCCGATCATATTTACAACAAAGTAAACAAACAAATTAACATCTACCATAGAAACAGCACAGATTGCAAACATGAAGTTCTTAAGTGGCTACAGCATCTCACATATGATGAAACTGAAAGCCTACTCGCTATACTAAAGTAACTCTTAAATTAAAATAACATAACTATTCTATTACTAAAAAATTATATGTATTAAACACATCCTCTCACACACACTCATTCACAACACTTACATACACTCACATACACTACACAAAAAGAGGAACTCACTCACCAAACACACTACACATACATAACTAGTTTCATACTACTTTGTTTTGTTTAATTGAAATAACTTAATCCTAGGATATATATATATATATATATTTAATAGTTTAGTAAATTCATTGAAACTATTATTGTCAAATAGAACTGAATATTATGTACAATTTCAAGGTCAATTTAAATAAATTGTCACTTCGGTGGGGAATTGGCACTGATTGCTGTAACACAGGTTTTTAACCTAGCACAGCGTCAGAAGCTAATCGTTAATCTTGTGTAAACCATTTGTAACATTCTGTTGTAAAAGCTCTGTACTAATGTTTTTGCCCAATAAATATTCTATTCTATTCTATATTCTATTCTATTCTAAACTAAAGTCGTACTTAGTAAAGCGCCGTAATTTTCGTATTCACAGTACTTAAGAAAGTCATCTATATTGTCTATCATTTTTTAGTGATGTAGTTCTTACCGGTTTTTTAAATTTGACATTGCTACACGAGAGCAGGACAACATCATACAATTTTATATATGTCAGAGTGAATAAAAAAATCCCACAGATAATGATCAGTGAAATGACGTTTGGAGTAGTCTG
This sequence comes from Yponomeuta plumbellus, assembly GCA_947310845.1. Classification (NCBI taxonomy): domain Eukaryota; kingdom Metazoa; phylum Arthropoda; class Insecta; order Lepidoptera; family Yponomeutidae; genus Yponomeuta; species Yponomeuta plumbellus. Next base: position 21,039,693 of record OX371191.1, on the reverse strand, counting down.
TGAACAAAAGGCTTAGAAGTGACAGTTCTAAGTTCACGTAAAGTCACCGATATTGACTACTTACACTTAGCTAAGCACCATTTCATACTAAACTTGATAAGATTCGATTCTGAATACGAAATGTTTCTAAGTACGTGATTTTGACATTTCTGAGACCAGTCTTTGCTTAGTTTTCGTCTCTGAATGTCAGCCTAAGTGCTTAACCCGATAGGGTGGAAAGTTACGTAATATAAGGGCTGGTGCCGCTTTTGAGCATAATTTGTAGCAAGTATTACGTTTATAATGTTTGTTCCGAATCAAACAGTGTATAAGTTTACGTGTATTACACACTTTGGCCAGTAACTGGGATGAGTGGATATCTAAAGGGGAGGCCTTTGCCCAGCAGTGGGACACAATTACGGCTAATTAAAAAAAAAGATACTCGTGCCTGATGTGGACTTTATTGGCATAACTAAAGCTGATGTATATATTTCTTTCTATTATGTATAACTTAATGAGTTAACTCGTGAGTAAAATTCGAAGACCAGCGAAGTTCATAACGGGCCATGCGCAGCGAAGGGCTCCGTTGAAAGACAGTGTTTTATAAGCTTTATGTAACTAACAACTACATTCAAGTAATTTACAATGCATTTGCTCGAAGTTTTCCTTTTATAAGTTGGTCGCTTATTAGTGGTTCTTTTGTAAAGCCTACTCAACTCAGCCGTGATAGTTTTCCTTTTAAGTCCTAATTTAGGTGTAGGAATCCCAAATTACGGCTACGAAACGCGTAAAATGCTGCTAAAATAAAACAAAAATATTCTTTATTGTACACCAGAAAAAAAAACAACTTTAATACTTTATCATAAACTTATTTTGCTTAAACCAATTTCTTCCAGACAACCTTACCTACTCCTTCTCTCGCTAACCTTATCTCTCACAAATCGGATACCGATATTAATAACTATTCTAGTTAGTTATATTGTGTTATCTTTCTTAACGAACAACAATCTGTCATTCAGATGTAATTACAAAAGAAACGGGATACTTACCACCATTATTATTTATCTACTGGTAGACCCGGCAACGGTGTTCTGCCATATTAATTTTTCTCCGACCTCTCAGACCCTTCGTGGGTCAATAATACACAAAAAGTTTTATAAAATTTCAAGAAGCCGTTTCGAAGGAATTCGATGGCAACCACACGAGGTTTTTATATATTACATTTTTGAATTCAAATGTTTTCATGGAAATCACATGGAGAAGAAACTAACAAAGAAACTCCACATTTATTCTTTTCAAAATAGTTTTAGCCTAAACTTAAAAATTATTACTCCTGGATGTGTTGAACGCTAGACACAATTATCCTCTGGTTTAATTTAACAGTAGCTTACTGTTTTACAACAGAAATCCATGAGTTTTAGATATCTGAATTTTCATTATTTCGGCACGGTACGACGACTCGACGGCGACGACGTATAGAGCCATCGCAAACAGGGCGACATGTCGCCGCGTCAAGTCGCAGCGTCGGAAGCGACTTTGTCATTTGCTTCTGGCGTCTTGTCGTTGCGACTCTGACGCCAAGTGTGCGGAGATTCGAATAAAATATTTATATGAAAATTGACGGCCGTAGCCTGTCGTCGCGTCTAGTTGCCGAGCGGTCGCCTGTCGCGTGTCGCTAGTGTGTGCCTATCATCATCATCAACCCATTATGTCCCCACCGAGGGGCACGGGTCTCTTCCCTGAGGAAAATATAGGCCATACTCCACCACGGGGGCCAAGTCCGGATTGTGTGTGCCTATGCTTAGAGTTATTATGTTCCAATAGCCCGGTACGGATACGGTGGTGTCTGTTCTCAATTCCGAAGGCATCACCCGGCCGGAGTATCCTTTGTAGAACACAAATTAATATCAGCCGGGGGCGAGTTTGATAAAACTACACTGAGAAAACTGTTAATCATAAACAACCTGAATTCAGATTAAAGTATGGTGAATTCACTTTAAGTATATTGATATCACCAAAATTACTATGATAATACGGTTTCTGATGATAACGGCATATAGGATGACGTGTCACCGACTTTAATAGGACGAGAATACATTATAGAAGAGAATACATTAGAGAATATAGGACAGTCAACCATTTTCTATTCAATAATGTTATTATTTGAAAAAGGAAACTATTATTTTATGTGATAAATTTTCAAGATGATGAGTATCATAATACTTCGTTATTTACCCAAATAATTCGATTCCATCTTACACATTTCAATGATAGCGTAATATTAACCTATTATTTCTTTACTTTAGGAGGACGTTCCTATTTTTTACTTATCGCACCTCCAGAACTAAAGTGACCTAACTCAAAATTTGCAACTTTTGGGAAATGAAGAAAATGTATTCGGCGCTCTGAGCGAGTTGCTCGAGAAAAAACAGACCGAAATATTCCTCTATCTCTCTCTGACCAAATAAAGTCGGCTTTTTAATATAGGCCTGATAGAGTATGCCTTTTTGAGTCATTCTGAGTGCTTAACTCATTTTACCCAAATTTTGAGTTAGGTCACTTTAGTTCTGGAGGTGCGTTATGTCATGATATTTTAAGATTACGCCAAAATGAAATTTTTTTCAGTGTACAATTCGTAGTTTATTACAGCAATTCGAGGTTCATTCAGCAGGATCTGCTTGTTAATCTGTGGATTAATCGACTTTGTGATGTCATCGAATTGTCATTGTAAGCCTTGAATTTTAGTTCAGGCCCCTGGAGTCCATGATAATTGGCACTCATTTTCACGGTTGACATTTGTAAGGCTTGGTTTACATTTGCTCTATGTTCATGCTTTCTTAGCATGCTTTACAGAGAGCTAGAATAGAATAGAGCCGCCAATTCCTTTTATAAGTGCTTAGGCAAATAATAAATCTGTAATGGTTGGTTGTACCTACTATGTATTTAGGATTTTTTAAAGTACTTTTATGATATAATATGGTGCGTAAAAAAGCTATACTTCGGCATACGTTTTTGCCGACTCTATTTTATTCAACCTCTATGCAAAGCATGATAAAAAAGCGTGAAAATAAAGCAAATGAAAACCAGGCCTTATTGTCTCTAGTTGGAACCTTGCCTAGGGTGGACTTAGGGAGTAGGGGCCTGGCGTCTGGCATTAGTCGGAGTGGGCACCTGTCCGTTCTCACTCGCGCCTGTGAATTTTTCGGTATTGCCCTGTGCAAAGTTTCTCGTTAATATGCAAATTAAGAGTTATCTGCGCGCAGGCCGGGGATTTGGGGTCAGTTTTGCGAAGTTCATCGCTTTATAATGAAAATTAAAATGTTTATAGTGTCCAAGATGCCTAATACATAGAGGCAGTTGATATTTTATGTCATCTCTAGGCAGATTTAATATAGATGATGATTTAAAACAGATTTAGTTTCTTTGTTTCACAATAAGGAAATTATGGAACGAATCCTGGCATGTAGGCGCTCATGACAAAGTATTTGCTAATTTGCGGCAGACCAAGGCAAAGATAGTGGGACGACCTAAATGCTTTCTTGCCGGAATGGTGCGGGGTGTCTGAAGACAGAGAGAGCTGGAAAGAAACAAGAAGGCCTTTGTCCAGCAGTGGGACACAAAGGAAGTTAGGAGGGTATAAGAAAATAGCAATACTATTTGCCCCGAGGTGTTCTTAACACTAAAGTTTGTTAGCGCCTCAAATCATCAATCCGCTGTAGGCACGCGAGACGAAAGCTCTCTAAGAAGACCTATCATGTGATATCGACCACTTACAAATAATTAAGTGAACTCACCGTACACAAGGTTATGGTCAATGCTTGCGGACTCCAAATGAATTCACCTTTGTTTGTATGAAAATCGAAGCGAATCGCTTAACCTTAATAAATAAGTATTCGTTTAAGGAGTCAACAAAAACAGCGTATAAGTAACATATTGCTCAAGCCAGCCTTCATATTTGGTAACAGGCACTTATAATATCTGTAGCGAACGACTGGCCGGCCATATACAGCACAAAGTATTGCAATGAAGTGCTAGAAACCAATTAATTCCCATGCGTGCTTAAAGAGATTTATTATGGGTCTCTTGTACGGATTCTCTGACACGAACTATTCATTGACTTTTCCCGAGCTCCTGGGTTTAATAGCGGGCATAACCTTAAGCACTGTTGCTTTTATGTATCGTTCTATATTCAAATACAACTTAATTGGCACGTTGTAATTTATTAAACTAGAAGAAATAGAAAGTGATAGTACTGACGCCAAGTTTAGGTAAAGTTCTAAATTGACCAACCATGCAACCGATTGTTTTAATTATATTGTAACAAATTAAGTTGTACCATATCCGATTAGAAGAAGTCGTAATTGGGTGGTTTTAATTCATGAGCGCTCTAAATATTCCAACAGGAGCCTTCGTCATCGCTGATTGAAGGCCCGCATTAATTATATTATAAATCTTTTAATATATACAAAAAACAACGTTAACAATTGTTTATTTGAAATTCCAACAAAATAACATTTAGTCGGTATGACAAAACCGATGCAGGACAGAATTGTTGGCGGAATACTAATATGGCTTAAAGAAGAAATAAAGAATCGTATAATGTTGTGTCGTATTTGTTGTATGGACAGCGATAAATCATAGGGAACCGGCCACAATCGTTCCGATGACATGGTATGTCCACAAAAAATAATACAAGCCATCATTCAGATGGCCCATACTAGTGGTGGGAGTTCGGCATTAGCCCAGGGTTGCGATCTTCGTCCAAATCTTGTGGTACCATTGAAGTAAATTAAGCAAAATCTGTGTGCCAAGAAGGTTCACTTATTGGCTTCACGTATTTGATTTTTTCTAAAGACGTATCTGATAAAATGTGTTTTCTAATAGGATTTTGTGTCTGGAAAACCAACCTACATGTGGTAATTATTTTTATTTTTGTTCTCTATGATAAATGAAGTAAGTAAGTGTGGAAAAATCCTAAAATACTCTTTTGAAGCACCTACTTGTCCAACCGGGATGGATTAATATTTTTATCAGCACCAGTCTGCCAACCATAACCAAATTCGATTGTATAATTATGGAGAGAGACAAAGTTAACTCTCATACTAAATGTTAATATGTCTTGGAACCTAAATTTATATTTGTCTTTGTGTCTGTTTAAAGACATATATTATGTTATGATCTCCACTAAACATAAAATGAAAAAAGGGGACCAAGTGTATTGCCACAAAAGTTCAGAGTTGTTAGATTCCCCGATAAAAAAATTAAGAGAGTTATTCTTATTATAGAAATTAACTGAATAAATTTCTTTCTTTGCTTGTTTTAAGAGACATCTAGTTTGTTTGTTTGCTACTGCATATACTTCTTGGCCGGTTTCTACAGCTAATGTGAATGATTATGTTAATTTACATAATTAATTGACTATAAAAACTCCCACTAGGGCGAAATAAGAAACGTTACACGAACCTTCTTGAATTACTTTCGGCAGAATAACTCAAAATCTGTGAAACCTACAAAGTGAGAATCCAACATGCCTGTTAATATTATCCTTGTCATACAAGACTCAAAACTTCAGAATTTTTATTTTATAAATAGTTCTAAAGTCCATATTTAATTCAATGCAAAAAAAGTAACGATGTGTTACCGCTATAAAATATATAACTATGTTTACTTGGTTGGTTTTTGAATTTAGAAAATTAGGTAGAAGACTCATGTGACCAAAATCCTTATGACAAAAGCCATTAAAACTGTTATGCAAAGTCTAAAAAAACACTACGTAGCACAAACCATTTTTACTTGGAAGTAAAATGGAGTTATTTAATTTTACGTACTAGCAACACTTAGACATTCACAGCCTTTGGCTTGATATTGATGTTATGTCAACGTGACAGTTCTTTTGCATTGAATAAAAAAAACAGAGTTAAGAATTTTTTTTTGTACATAGCCTCTTTTCCGTCCCACTGCTAGGCAAAGGCCTCCCCTTCTGATTTCTATTTCTGGAGGTATTGAAAAAAAAATTTCTATAATTATTTTTGAATAAAAAAAAACATTTTTCGAAACTTTTTCCTTTACGAGAACGTGTAGAGCTAAAACTGCAATTTTACTAGCACTCTGTATTATACCATATACATAAACGAAAACTTTGAACTCCCGGAAAGTATCTAAAGGAATTATTAGGTGACTGCTGACGGACGCGCTCCACATCCCTTTTTGGGCCTCGCCTCGTTGGGACTCGTTGATCGGAATGACACGGCTGCTGTGCTGTCCTTCTGGACTCGAACTTGGCTTGACGCGCTCCCACGGGTCAACGAATTCCCGCCCTTGTAGTAGAAAGCGCAGTTTGGCCGTCAATCCTTCTGACGTGGTTAAAAATAAATACACAGGACAGCACACCATCTTTTTTACTTTGTGCGATAAGAAATATCCGAAATATACCTAATGGTGGTTAGGTTTTCTAGCTACCTAGAGTTGCTAACAATCTCAATACATGAATTAATTATTTCTACTTCATTGCCAATATTCATAGCCTGCGCTATTTTCTTATTTTAGTTGTATTTCTGAGTAAGTTATATAATAAAACTCGATAAAATATTTATTGCGTTGTCCTTTCACGCAACGGCGGCGGATCGATGAGATTTTTAACATACTTATTTTATGCACCAGAGAGTGAACAAGGTGAATTCTGAAATTCTCAATGCTGTATGTATGACAAACATTTTTGGAAGCTGAGACATTGGTAGAGCGCATAAAGAGCGAATTTAATAAAATTATGAAACTTTAATATCGTAGATCAAACGTAAAACACAAACTCTATTGGTTTGGAAATCAACCAACACTAAAAAAATGTAAAAGTATCAAAAATTATTGTGCATTTTCGAAATAACCTAACTTACTTATTTCTTTCGAATCCCATTCGAACAACATCGCGGAAAAAGTAGTTTTTTATAAACAAATCGTGGCAAATATCTTTATTTATTTTTCAGGGAATTAATGCAGCCTTACATTAATTGGAATAATGTTTGATTTCCAATTATTTCAACATGTTGACAACAAAGAGTTGTTGTGTCTGTCTCAGAACCAGACATACCCTACAAAACAATCTTAGATATTTAATTTCGCTTAAATTAAGAATTGTATCGATTCGATATCGACTCTGCTTAAAAAAAATACATTTTTAATGAAACTTTAAATGATATAACGTGTAAATGCTAATCAAATTGGCGTTAACGGTAACATGATTAATTTAATTGAATAAGAACATTAAGGAGGAACACGTAGTATTTCAATAAGTAGTCGCATGGGCACGTGACATCGTGCCATTGTGCGATTAACAGAGGTTTAAGAATTTTTAAGTTATGCATGCATTCTTCTGACGACCCGGATTCATTGTTTGTTTCGAAAGAAAGAGCAAAACAGCAGCTGAGATTGAGATGTCCAATATTTTAGATGGCATAGCAGTCGTTGCTACGGACTCGGAATTCTTGACTCGAAGATTCCATTCGTAACATAAACTGAATAAATATTTGTATCGATACCCATTGATTCCCAGATGCTATGCACTTCAAAGTATGTAGGTACCACTTGACCGCATTGCAACACACAATAGCTTCAGCAAAACCAATGTAGATAACCTCATAAACCACTACTATTCACCAATGTGATCAAACAAAAAAAGGATTTCAAGCCACTCATCTTTAAGTGATTGAGCTCAATCGTAGGGAATTGGGCTTTATTACAAGTACGAGTGTGCATAGAATTATGAGCAATCAACCCGTAGATTGTTATGTTGACTTTTGCTCGTCATCGGCTATTAAGATTTCTTTGTTACAGAAACATGTTGAACTATTTACACAACACGTCCGTCTCAGAAAACTTTTGTAAAAATAACTAAAGACTTTTTATCGGCTTGTTGGTCAGGGCATATCGCTCTCACGAGTCTGAATGGAAACTTCGAGTCGAGTCACTCGCAAGACGACGTTAGATTTGCTTTAATATATGAAGCGTTTTGATAGCTTTATTATAACAAACCGACTGACGTCAATAAATAGAAGAGCAAACATACAACAAAGCAAGCATCTCGATGTGACAATAACGCGTGATTGCCGCGTGAGACTTGATTGGGACTTTGGAAGTTGTGACTATGGAGCACCTTTTTGGTGGTAACAACCATAACTTTGTTGGTATGCAGTGTTCTATTAGAACACTTGGAATTCCATTCGTTGAATTAGGTATTGTCAAGTTACGTACGGCTCATTTGATTTTCAATTAACTTCTGTACAAGTGTGCTTTTACGAATGATATACAGTGAAGAGATTCAGACATTGAATAAGATGAATTAAAATAATATATTAGGTATCACAATTTTATTCTACCTACCTACCTATAATACACTGTTAGTTATTCTAATACCTATATATCATCGACACTTCACTTGTCAGTGAAAACTAATTTAATTTTGTCAATTGTAGAGTACTCCTATACACAGGAGTTTATACAGCATGAGCGGAGAACTTGCACAAAAATGGTAGGTACATGGTACAAAAATACCCCATAGAAATCGTTCACAGGTTGCTAGTGATGCCTTATGTGTGAAGCATTTGAATATTTTTTTTTATGTGTGTTCCGCATCGGCAGTAGAGCATGTTCTTTGACTACTATGTACGTAAGCTGAGCATGAGGCCTTTTGCCAAATTTAGTAAGAATTTTCAGTTATTGTTCTAAATTCCATTTTTATTGGACACAAAGACAATTTCACTTTTTAATCTAATAATTACTTATTAACGTATCTTGATTCGTCGCGTGTGTAAACTCCATAAATATTATGAATTGATTTGTATGTTGAAAATACAAATTCAAACTAATCTAATAAAATAGTACATGAGGCATGCTTCATGTACATACTATCTTTCTGAGATGTTAATGTTTCACTATGCTTAGGTACCTACCTATACCACAGAATACATAATAGTACAGGTACAGAAGATTCACTCAGCAAAATAAATTAAAGAAAAAGGGACTCTAGCAGCGATACAATTAGGTGCAATTTTTTGTGTAATTCCTGGTGTACAGACAATAAAGAATATTCTATTCTATTCTATTCTATCGCACGGCGCTAAAAAAGCTACGTTACGTTCACCTACACTACATGTTGCCTCTCTTTCTACCGCGTAACTCTTACCTCTTCTGCCGCCTGATTTCCTACCTATTTGCCACTCCGGAGTGGCCGCCGCATGCACTTTTTACGCGTTCGATACCGACACGCGTAGTGAAACAGTCCTGCCTATACCTTATCGGCTTCGCACACACGCACAAGAACAAGAGTTCTATCCCCTTGCTTTTTGCTTCGTGCTTTTTGGCACGTTTTTTTATCCCACGATTCTATTAACCAGTCCTATAACCTTAAAATATTTCTAACGAATCTTATGTCACCCTGTACAACAGTAAGACTCTATTAAGTCCTTTCAGTGCTTCACACGATTTGTTTATTTATGTTGTGACCGCCTTTCATCTAGTATACGTGAGCAAATAATGAATGTACAGCGTATCAAGGCGGCCGCTGCTGACGTCATTCCGGACACGGCCACATCAAAGCAGCTTCGCTCCGATGATGTATGTGTGTGGTGCGACACCAGCCCCAATTGGACTCCAAGAAACTTTGTGTACATTCATAATAAAGAGTTTACCTTTGGGAAGCTTTGATGTCTAATTATGCGGGCGGCCAGCACCAGTCGAGGTAAAACTAATTACGGTGGATTTAATCGATTGATTTATATTGCGATACCCGAAGAGGATGTTTGTTTTGTGGAGCCGCATCGGCTTACCAAGAATGCCTTGAATTGCCTATACAAGTATTTGTATAACCAATACATTGGTGGCTTCAATTAAAAAGTACCTATGTGGACATGGTTAGGTTTTAGCAAAACTACGTCTAGGGACTAGGTCTACGTGCGTTGAAATTATTTAAATGACAACAGTCAACACTCTACATTGAAAAAGCGTTGACAGTTTTGACTACTCAGTGGGATCAGCTAATCTACGGCCGTTGCGAGTATAAGGCCCAGTTTCTCCAAGCTCTGTTACTGGTCTAACAGTCTGTTACATCTTCTGACGGACTGTTAAATGCTGTCGAGTGTCCCACCACGCTCTAATGGTCCGTTAACTTCTTTAACAAAGCATCAAATCTAATCCTGGCATTGGAGGTCCGTTAAAACATTAACAGTCGATTTAGTTCCGTCAAAACTGTCAAAATGGACGCTGCCTACAATATTATTTTTGAAAATGAAGATGTTTTAGAAAATTTGGATAATTTGGAGCACGTTATACGCCGTCCTAAGATTTTCAAAACACAGCGTGACTACTTTGACGAATACGCTGACCTGGGCCTTAATTCTGTTGGTGCATTATAGTTCGATGACAGATCCACGGTCAGGTCACGCGACGTCTTTTTCCAAACGATTGACGCCTACATTGCTTGATTTGAGTTTGCGCGTAGACTTGAAGCGGCAATGAAACTAAATCGCCACGTTCATCCAGTTGTCATTGTACTACAATGCATTAACAGAATCTAGGCCATGGCCTTCTGCAGCCATCCTTCGTGTTTCATAGAAGTCGTAACGGCGTCTGTTTTTTTTTATTTTCCACTACATCTTTGTCGTGTTTTCTTAGACATCCCTTGTAATTTAATTTAGAAAACGCACGAATTTAACAAAATCACAACAAAACAAACCAGAAAAATCTTTTCACAACCTCAAAAGCGTTGAACCACAGACGCAAATGTTTAACGTTTGACAGGAATTTGAATGACTGGTTTGCGTTTCATTCACGTAATGCTTGATTTACTAATGGTCTGTTAAATTTAGCTCATAGGACATGGACATTTTAACATTGCTTTAACATCCTTGTTAGTTTTGACGGCTGATTTATAAATGCCGCGTTTACCACTAACAAACAGAGTTTGATGAAACCGGGTCTTAGCCTTCTATCTCACACCCTTCGTGATTGTTCTGAAAAACTAAAGTAACATTCTAAAATACGTAGTATGAAATACAATAATTTAAATTTCTTACCACTAAAAGAAAAACTAATGTGTCCCAGATTTTTTACGGAATCTAACCATAATATTAGGTATAAGTTACTTCATAGTACAGTAGACAATTTCGATGCTACAAGTAGGAAATAAAATTCGAAATATAAAATGATCGATCGTTCGAGTGTCTTAGGATCGAATCCTGCCAAATATTTTTTTCTTGCTTCCACAATCGCTCTCCTTAAACAAACTTGGATGTGCAAACCTACATAAACTCGCTTTTGTATACCGATGGGGTAGACATAAACCAGAGCAGCTAGCCACTAGCCACATCTTGCTTTATTCAATATAAAAAATGCTACAATACTCATACCAACCTCACTACAAATAATTTGGCGAAATGTGGTCAGGGTTTTTCCGAGCAATTTCTCCCCACTAGAAATAAATGTTTTATACCTATCTGATTCTAGCCTATTTTTAATTATTTCTAGGTCATAACACAAGGTGTAAAAAAACTAATATCTGGGGATTTTCCACGGAACTAATATAGCTATTTCCACGAGCAAGAGAAAGCAAGTAGGTTCACCTTTGATAGGTGTTTATGTTAAATGTTACCTCTAAAATGCGCCATTTCTGAAACACGTCAATTGGAGCTTGTCTTTTCCAATAGCTTTTGTTCTGTTACTTTTCTGTTTAACTACTTTTTAATTTTTGTGTTTGATATACACTGTTACCCTATTAGCCTAAGTAATAGCTAATTGAGCAGTTTTCGAACCCTCCACCACCTACAGAATGCGTGACCGGTGTTTTACCACTTCGATGACGCCGATTAATCTTTGTCTAATACATACAAATTTTGTATCAAAGTGTCTGTTGTCGAATTCCTCTCAAACCGCTTCACTGATTCTTTCAATTTTTTGGGTATGTTTGGTAGTTCTTAGAATAGAACATAAAGTAAGTCATTGGTATATGCCAGGGTTGGAACCCACGACCTCCGAAGGGAAAAGCAGGCGTTTGAAACCTCATTTCTCTACCATTGCTCATTTCTCACTCACATAGCTCGCCTTTAAGTTAGAGTACCAACCTATAATATTATATTACAATACAAAAGTAGTCAACTGAACTAGTGAGAAAACAATTCTCTCTAGATATTTCAACTGAACAAACCATTCTCTCATTTGACTGAACTAGTGAGAATGATTTTCTCACTAGTTCAGTCACTGAACTAGTGGGAATAGAGGAAATTACATCACGATTGTTAAAATGGTTGAACTCATGTTTTTCCTACAGTGACTATCTTCAAATGGGCTATAGACTGTCGTAGGTTTTTTCGGTGAACTTTGTCTAACTTCAGCATTATCCATCATCATCATCATCTATGATTCTGCTCTGCGCAGTTCTCTTCACAGTTTTTAAATATAATATGTCGTGTGTAAGTCCTGTAATGGAGGTAATATTAACGCTATTGGTAGTTTAGTAAGTAATCGGAATCCAATGGTACATCCCGCTTATGTCGGCGCGACGCGCGTTTCCGATCTTCTTCGCGAGAGATGGCCATTTAATTTGAGCGGGTATACCGTTGGACCGACATTGTATTGCGATTGCTTAGCGGACTGCAAAATAGAGGCTAATAACCGCTATTATTGTATTTATATCTTTATATTGAAAAACAAAAGACTTTTCCTTTATATGTTCTATAAGAACTTTTTAGTCACTCGATAAAGTGTCAAAGTCTAAGGCACTGCTTGAATCATCCGTAACGGAAGCAAAGGGCTATGATGATTGAAAAACTATGTATGTCTCGTAATCTCGATCAGGTCCTATGTCGGGTCCACCAGGTCCGCGAGGACATTGCTGAGAGATTGTTCGGGTAAAAAAATCGCAGGTGAGCTAGACGTTTTGTTCGGGCGGATAAGTAAACACGGAAATTTGTATCTGTATCCAGTTTTATTGCATCTATTCACACACCTTTTAGAGCGGAATGAAGACGTTAAGCTTATAATTGAAAATAATTTAACATTCTCACATTTACTTAAAATGAAAATACAGTTGTAGGTGCTAACTTACAAAAACAAACTATCATGCTCATGGGAGTGCTCACGAATCATCAAATCAACGTTAAATCAAACGTTACAGTTTGTCATTTACATCCAAATTTGTTCTGTTGCATTTTATGAGGTAATCCACAATGAGCACCCGCGTAAATAGCACTTGCACAAATAGCACCTAGCCGTGCTGTTAGTGAATTCAAATGTATTTATTCTGCCAAAAATATCAATAGGTGCTGAATCTGGACTAGGCCAGGTGCTATTTAGGCGGGTGCTCAATGTGGATTACCTCCATTTTATAATGATAATGCTTCAAACCATTTGTGTTCAATGAAATAGGTATAGCAAATAATTTACTGAAGTTTGCGATATCGGTCGAGCTCGTAGAGCGCGTTTTTAATAAAAATTAATGAATCCTGATATTTCCAAGAACATTAATCTCAGAAAAGCAGTTTTCATAAACCATGACTTCTATCTGGGGTATTTCAGGAAATGCGCACTTTTTAAATAGCTCTGTATAGTGTTCATAATAGAGTCAAAGACGGCTTTGGAACATATCATACAACTATCCTGCTTTGTTTTAAAGGCGATTAGATTTTGAGATGAGTCTCATTCCACCCCCAGGAAAATAAAATATAGATATTGATAAAAATTCGCCTAAATTACTTTTCGTCTCCAGAGTCACTGACAGCGGCGAAATGTAACTATCCATAGGTACTCCCATTGAATTTTGATTCGTTGTGTATACTCGTATTAGAAGCATTATAAAGAATCACGTCTTTCATCAGTATAGTTTTATTTACAATAATACGGTCATTAAGTTATTGCGTTTAGTTCTCTTAAATATTCACGTTATTATTACAATGTAGGTATCTATACTTACAACAGCGATGTTATGTACAAAACTATAGACTCAATTTTGGACTTTCAGTCTCTACAATATTGGAAAGAAAATATTTTACATTGCTTAAGAAAAAAAAACAGGTCGTACCACTATACATTCCTTGATTAACGTAGTTAGTCTAAAGTATTAACTATACAAGGCCATGTTAGACATTTATAATACATTTGTTTTGTGAACCAGATAAAAATAGACAAAGAAAATCCAAGATCGAAATCGTAAATTCACCTTATCCTGGTTTGATCACTAAACATGAGATAAAACTTACTTAAATGCTAAATAGATCATGTCATGATGAAACGATTTAATTTCATATGATTGTCAAGTGAACAATCATAGTCTGCTGACTAGAAATAATTACACACACAGATTCTTCTAAATTTCCAACAACTCGCATAAAGCCCTTCGTCCATAGCGTTACTTGGCTTTCAAAAGTTCACGAATCCACTTTTTCATTTTTCGCGCTTTATTGTCAGTTACTTTTGGGAGATTCAGCCTTTTGCCAACACAACTCAAATCTAAAACTGATTCGAGTAGGTACTCTAATGACGCAATGGACTTCCCGCCGGTTTCTGAATTGAAAATGTTCACCTCCGAGGTTTAATGCCTAGTTCAGTGGTGAGAAAATCGACCTTAATCGGGTATTATGTTTAAGGAGTAGAAATAAAGATTATCCTATGTAAAAAATAAGTAAATACGTACTATATGTGTCTTGAACACTTCAGAATCGTTATTTTTCAGAAATCTGAAGACTTAGGTAGTTACATGTACAGGATAGGAATTTAGGTACGTGTGTAGTGAATTATTCAATTCAAAAATCAGCGTTTAGGGCATAACTTTGCCGGATTCATGTAAAATCAATATTGAAAACTATATTCGTTTGAAAAAAGGTAAATTTGCTTTAGTGTGCTTTTACTGACCTCGTATTAATAAATAACTTTCTAATGTAAAAGTTCATAATACATACTTAAAATAATATACATAACTTGGACGTCACTAGGCACTAGATGCGAAGAAAACAGTTTGAAAAACCAATGAAACATATACTTACAAATAATAGTTACTAACACGGTTTTGTTTTTCTAGGCAAAACATAACACATTTAGGGTGGTTTGCGCCATTTTCTTAAATGTGGCTTAAGTAGCATTCAACTAAATCTCTTCATGCAAAATTCAAATCAAATCGTTACTTAAGTGACATTTGAGAAGTGGTGCAAAGGGGCCTTAATACCTATATTCCGAAATCACTTCGTCCATCCACCCCCAACAATAACTACAGCAACATGTCGCAAGGTCCAACGTGTAATAGCACCTAGTATTGTCGGTCGGCCGGCGCACGAATCGCTCCGACGTCTTACGAGTTGTCAACCTCGTGTGGGCATCACTCTGTGTCCACTATCACATCTACGCTTTCGCTAACGGTGCATTTTGTTATTAACTAACCATATTTGTATACATATTTATATTTTAATCTAGACGGTATTTACATAGCGGCCCTCGTGGCACTGTTTGGGCGAGCGGAGCGCGCTGGTTGTTGAGCGCGAGCAGCGGACGATGGGCGGGCGGTCAGGCGCGCGGGGGAGGCGGCGGCTCCGCCAGCGACGACGTCGACGACGAGGAGGGTGAAGGAGCGGGCGGCGCGGGGGCCGGGGCGGCCAGCGCCAGAGATCGCGAGTACTCGAGCAGAGCCACGTCCGCAGGCGTGGTCGGGGGGTACAGGCCGCGGTACAGCTCCGGCCGGCCATAAGGATGGGCGAGGCGAGCCGCCGCCGCTGCAGCGGACTGATAGAAAGCCGACGCAGACGACGGAGGCGTCGGAGCATCGCCTTCTTTGCTCGCCATATCCGCTAATGACCAAATTCTTGGCTTCACCGAGGCGGGAGTGCTTCCAGGCGGTGCCCGTGATGGTAAATGTTGGTATGCGGGATGGATTGGCCTATCGTAGGGCTCTGGAGACTCTGGTCCACTATCTGCTCGAGACTCCGACCATTCAGACTCGGTTCTCTGTCCGAGCAATTCTAGCCTTTGCTGAGGTCTGTCGCCGTCCTCGCTGGATCCTGTGCCGGAGTCTTTTCCATCTAAACAAAAGCAAAGTTTACCTTTAACAATATAGTATAAATCATTCTCGATGCAATAATATATTTTATTATTATGATATCCGGCTTAAAGGACCTCATTTTACTGTATTATCAAAGTTTAACAGTGCGTCAGACCATGTAACTAGTTTTATACATTATAAAGAAGTAATAATCCGCCATAAAAGCAATTTATAACAGCCTTTTACAACCACAGGTAGAAAGGTGACTTCCTATGCCAGCGTATCTATAAAGATTCTAATCATTACTGGTGCATCAATGAAATTAGGATACTTTTGACTCACCTAAGCCGTCCTTTCCGTCATTGCTCTTGTGATCATCATCATCGTTGTTATTATCATCGTCATCGACCCTGTTTCTTGGTTCCCACGTCATTTTGTTTTCTTTCTTGAGACGCCGCCGCGCGTTCGCAAACCACGTGGAGACTTGAGTTAGCGTCATTTTGGTAATGATGGCGAGCATTATCTTCTCGCCCTTGGTGGGATACGGGTTCTTCTTGTGCTCGTTCAGCCATGCCTTCAGAGTGCTCGTCGTTTCCCGTGTAGCGTTTTTCCGCCTCGCACCGTTGAGGTCCATTCCGTATCTGTTGAGAGGCGAAAGGATGAA
This sequence comes from Yponomeuta plumbellus, assembly GCA_947310845.1. NCBI lineage: Eukaryota > Metazoa > Arthropoda > Insecta > Lepidoptera > Yponomeutidae > Yponomeuta > Yponomeuta plumbellus. Next base: position 21,023,041 of record OX371191.1, on the reverse strand, counting down.
TAAAACAGTTGGAATTCAAATTATGTCAGTCTCGCCTAGCGTTTCGGAGCTACTGTAATATTAACGAACCGCCTGAACAACCTAGAAACTCGCCCTCGCTTTGGGTTCTCTAACGTGAAAACTTTTCACTTGGTCCGAAGCGCTTAAATTTTTAATCGTGACAATGAAGCATGAGAAGTGGGTGTCTGATTTGGGCTAGGTATCAGATATCGCGGGTGGTGCACGCCCCAATCTCGACCGAGCTGCCCTCGTATGCGCCCGCTCCCATTTTGGTGGGCCAATGAAAGAGCCCGCGTAATAATTGAAATCGAGATAAGCCTCCGTCTGCTGCGCCAGCATTAAGATACAGCTTATCTGAAAAGGCTACGCGTGCATTTGTTGACTGGACCACGCGCCGTTATACGGATTATACGGAATTTATCGTATTCTATTAAATTTACGCTCGGATGCTTGTTAGTCGTGTTGTTGTAATGTAATAAATTGATTCGGGGCCTCTGCACGTCTATATGTAGGTTACTTTAGATGGAACTATTGGATATTGGATGGATCGACAATATTGGAAGCTACGAGGATTCCTTCATGGTACATTCAGTCAGGCTGTGGAATTCACTGCCGCAAAGTATTCGTAATCGACCGTGACGTAGTATTTTCAGAAACGTTGTAAGAGCTGTATCTCTTCATTATCTTAACTCCTAGATATTTATGTCCGTAGATTTTTATTTGGTAGCTATGTATTTTTATTTGTTGGTATTGGTTTATTATTTTCATTTTATGTTCTATATTATCTTATGTTTGGGCAATAATTGTTTGTTAATAATTACTATTTTGTGCTTTGTGTAAATTTGTACGTGGAGTATACCTATCATGCACGCGCGTATGCCCGTTCCCCACCTCCACTCTACAAGGAAAGTAGATTTGCCGCAAAAATCTCTAATACAGATACAATAATACAGAGTGCAATAAAAAAAAAATTAAGTAATAAATAGTTGTTCAACGTAGCAGCAATTTAATAACTTATAATGAACCAGCTGTTTGGATTTCTATCTTTTCGGTTGTGAACCGCGGCGCGAACGCTGCCGGCTCCATATGCCGCCACGCTGGTTCAACGTCGGAAACGGAGAAGGGTGGATAGTAGGGATGAGTTGTATAGGAAATTAATAAAACTGTCACTTAAATCGCAGAACGTGACGGGCGTCGCCCCTCTTCCACAAGTGACAATCAATTTTGTGTCTTACCGGTATGGAGTATAACTTCCAATTCGAGCGCCGGTATGCCGATGCCGGTAGTCTCCATTGTCGAGTTCGTTGTTGACTTAATACTTCTCGCCCTCGATCGAATAAGATTCTCATAAATAAATATAATAGATGATTCCTTCTCACTTATAAAAACGTTATTATTTGGCCAGTGGCTTACTGAAGGTTACAAAAACTTTATTAATAAGTATATATTTTTATTTTATTTCAGTAGTGTTTACTAAATAGATCCGTTTACCTACGCAAATACACTGTCATTAAAAAAAAACTTTGCCGGCACATAACTAATAAAAAAATTACAAAAATGAAAACAATTTGCATTAAAGTGAAATATCACCCTTCACCTACTTTCAAAGTCGTATGACGTAGGTACACGAATACCTACCTACGTATGATAAAACCCCACTTCAGTGACGCCGACTTTAATGATGCCGTGGCCGCACTATGAAGGAACTAACATCCATAGAATTGAAGTGACAATGCGAAAGTGGAACGACGTCGCGCTTAGGCGTATTCCACAAACAAAAAAGCTTCATTTATCCACAGGCGTGCCACTTTCACAGCATCCGCGCTCACGGGAGATAGCTCTGCGGAGCTTCATTTTTTATTATCTAGCTTCCCCGGTCCCCCGCACCGTGCACCCCCCCTGCCCCCACCCCGGCGGCGGCAGGCGGTTGCGGCTTGCCACCCCCGCTTTCAATTAAATCCCTATCCCGCTCCACCTCATGCTTTCTACTTAGACTCATAAAAATGAGATAAACACAAAAATATTGCTCGTTCTTATTAAACTAAGATATCGCTCTGCCGCGGTTAATGCTCATTCGAATTGTTTTACTTTTATTTGGCGATTCTTGTTTTTTTGATGGTATTTAAGGTCTGTTACAGAAACGAAGCGGAGCTTGTTACTGTAAGTGGTTAGAACTGGTTCCTAATTGAGTGTCATAAGTGTTATAGCTTTAGGTTTAGTTAGAACGGTTGAGTCGTTATCTGACTCATAGCAATGCCTCCTCAGCATAAAGTGTAAAAACGTGAATTTCTTCATCATCATCAACCCATTATGTACCCACCGAGGGGTACGGGTCTCTTCCCTGAGGAAGGTAAAGGCCACACTCCACCACGGGGGCCAAGTCGTTTCTTAGTAGTAGATATTAATGTTATCTTTTCTAAGGTAAGTTTTCTAATGATTTTTTCTTTCTGGTGTGTACAATAAATAGTTCTATTCTAGTCTAATCTGATTTAATATATATTTGAATTTTGAAAACACATGGGACATGGTGTTCAACCTAACATAAAATGTATTGTTATTTTAATACTTTAATGTACCATTCTGCAATGTAAGTTTGCAGGGGGGCGTGCTTAATGCAAACGTTTGGTTTAAATTAGAGCCGAAGGGTGGTGTAGGTAATTCTATAATATAAAAATTTCGTGTCACAGAGTTTGTAATCGAACACCTCCGAAACGTTTATTAATATGGAAAATAACGTTTACAGAAGAGATAGACATAGATACATGTCTACTGTAGATACATGATACCACTATCTATGCCATTAGCATTAAGTCTATCTTTTGTACAAAATTTTTTTGTGGAATAAAGAATTAATAATAGTAATAATAGCAGTAGTTAATTGTAGCACACACTTGTCATTTAGTGGACCGTATATTTATGGGCTGATGATAAATTAAAACCGATATTACTATTTTTAGACGACATTATAAAGTCTAACAAACCGCGTGCGGGAGCGGCAGGAACACGCACTCTACTTACAGTAGTGACAACATCAGAAAGTAAAACAATGTTGCTGCAATAAAAGTATGGTAAAATAATCTATGTCGCGAACAGTAATGGACCGAAGGACCGACACTTAAGTTGTTGAAGGTGAAGATAACGAAATAACGCGGAACAACTTTTACACATAGATGATTTCGCGAAATTAATATAAAGAGAGTGAGCAATTTGATGCACGAAGTAGTTGAAAACCCTTTAATAAGGGTTAAAAAGAATCGAAACTCGAGTCCTTATACTCCACCAGCTTTATGACAACATAATTTTTTACACTTGAGTCTTTAAACTTTAATAAACATAATTAGTATATACTCAAATCACAATCAAAACACAATGAACGACTCAGACGAGAAAGTACCAATATTAAAACAAGTGTTTACACAGATAGAATAAAGCACAGTTATTCATGAGTATGGAGATAGGTGATTTAATAATCGGTGCTCTATTTTGTGAATGTGCATAGCAATAGAGATTGCGCTCGCTAACGGTGAATAAAAATAGTGTAGTGTAATAGTGCAAATAAGATCAAAGGATGTATAAATTACTAGCGTAGGTACTTGATAAACGTAAAGCTGGGTACTGACCAACGTTACGAGGTGTAATGTAACATGTTACACATTGACCATTCAGTGCAGTCAGTACGTTTTGTTAGGGTGAATTCTACGATCAACGAGGTACTGACTGCACGAATGCTCGCTGTGTAACATGTTACATTACACCTCGTAACGTTGGTCAGTACGCAGCTTGAGACTATGTTTGTGTAGACTAGCTCTGGAGTGTCTTTTTTGAGGTGACAACGTGAATATACCAATTATGAAGAAGTGACAATGCTGAATGAATTTGGCATTTGGATTTCAAAAATCCAAATGCCAAATTCATATATTTTACGCATAATAAAAACGACATGTCTATTGTTTACTTTATGAACGTCAAATTTGTTACTTTCACAATGGATCCATTTTAAGGAGAAGAAGCTAACAAAGAATCTCAACATTTATTCTTTTCACTCTATCCTTAAAGTAAAATTGTAGATAGATACACGTGAATTGATAGGTCTGTCTTCCTATACGTATAGGGCCAGACCAACGCACTAATGGATGGGGATTATGGTGGGCTGGATACGGAGTACGGGCGTGTTGTCCCGCTAAACCGATAAAATCGATGCAGAGCGACAAATGGCTAGTCCCCGATGGTACCTTCTGCGCGTGGCACGACAGATTGTGTTATTCTTGTATCGTCAGTGACAACAGTGACAACCTCTGTTGTGGAGTGCGTCACTTTGTACGGGAAAGCCAACAAAAATCAGAAATCTAGTGTAAAGTAAAGAAAAAAGTAAAAATTGTTTATTTGCCAGATGATAGGCAAGTACATTAAGTTCTTAAAATATAGTGTAAAGAATTACATTTAATTTCAAAATGCAATTCATTATTTAATGTCAACGTAATAAAATTAATTGATACAATAATTAGAATAAAATAATAAAAATAAATGTCAGCATTATAATAAATCAATAACAATTCAAATCATTGATATCTTGAGCAGAACATTTGGCTCTGGTATGAGGCCTATCTTACACTTACACTATCGCACTCACCCTCTCACACTCATACATCCACATACACAGTCCACAGACCGAAAGGACAACACCAACAGTGAAAAACTTTATTTTGTTTACTAAACTTCTTGTCTTTAGCTTCAAAGTTGTGTATTGATGCATTTTTCTGTGGAGAAGGCGCTGCTTGCTGAAATACGGGATCTAACCTCTTCAGCAACGGAGGACAACTCGTTAGTTTTGTAATCTTAGCCTAGTATAACTGTAATTGTGACTGTGTATAACTTATTTAACATCATCATCATCATCATCATCATCGGCCTATGGTTGTCCACTGCTGGACATAGGCCTCTCCCATTGCACGCCACTGAACACGGTCCTCGGCTACTCTCATCCAGCTCTTGCCAGCCGCCCTGCGAAGATCATCGCTCCACCGAGTCTGAGGACGTCCTACACTACGTTTACCGATCCGCGGTCTCCACTCAAGAACTCTTCTACCCCATCGGTTATCAGTTCTTCGGGTGATATGGCCGGCCCACTGCCACTTCAGCATGCTAATTCGGTGGGCTATGTCGGTGACTTTGGTTCTCTGTCGGATGACTTCGTTTCGAATTCGATCTTTCAGAGAAACCCCGAGCATAGCCCTTTCCATAGCACGCTGAGCGACTTTAAATTTGTGGATCAGCCCCACCGTGAGTGTCCACGTTTCGGCACCGTATGTCATGACGGGTAGGACGCACTGATTGAAGACTTTCGTCTTTAGACTCTGTGGGATTGGCGATCGATTGGCATCGCCAATCCCACAGAGTCTATTTAACATATTTTTTTATAAATAATGAAAGTTAAATTATTCACTATTCTTCACAGAAGAATAGCATTGATTGGAGCATAAGTAAGATAAGAAAACGCGCATTTTTTTATATATAATCGGGTAGATAGCATATTACTATTATTTTTTCAACATCCTTCATTATCTAAAAAAATGGTAAGAGAGACAGCGGGTCAACCCTTTTTGTTTTGTTGCAAAGTCGCTCGTAACTTATGTATTAAATGAGTAGTGAGCCTGCGTCTAAAGGTGGATGTGCTGTTGACTATTCGGGTATTTTTTTATTCGTAACTGAATGCTGAAATCCACGCAAAGTTTCATTACTAGACAGTGCAGTGCTTTGTTTGTGAGTAAGTACCTAATTCAAAGAAAAGTCACGAATCGATACCTAATAATTCTGTTGTTTCATCATCAATCCATTATGTCCCCACCGAGGGGCACGGGTCTCTTCCCTTAGGCAGGTATAGGCCATACTCCACACGGGGGCCGTGTCCGGATTGGTGGAGGCTTGTAAGACTAGTGGCTGGTCTTACTGCCAGAAGTTTTCAAGCCGCCCTAAGGCCTTTGACTTGGTTTTACGACTGCTGTCTAACGACGCCAGCCGGCACCAACTGCTTAACGTGCCTTGCAAAGCACGGAACCGCTCGCAAAAATGCCACTAGCGTTAGTCATAGACTGTCACCCATCAATGCACTGAACGCGCCCTATATTCCTTAACCTTCGTAATCGTTTAAGATCACTCAGGCAGCCGGGGTTACGAGTAGGCTTACTAGATCCTGAATTTTGATTTCCTGAAATAATTCCTGATAATAAAATTCCTGACATTGTAAGTAGATTGTGAGTAGACGAAAGGCACTGTTTAAGGCAAACAGACAGACAACCAAACAAGACAAGACAAACACTATATAAAATAAAATAAAATAGTTTAGAGAAGTTGCACTCGCATCAACAACGTCAATCGTGAGTAAATAATATGGTGTCGGGGTGGCTATCCTACTTTTTTTTGCCTTTAATTAAAAAAGAGGTTCGTAGTCAGCTCTCCATTCTTCTTCCTACACTCCGCGTAGCGCATTAGCATAAAATTATCGATCATAATCGGCCTTTAAACAAAAGTCCTACATCTTTGCTAGTTGCGAACATATTAGGCAGCAGTAGGATCGCTTTTATTTGAGGACCACTGAAATTTTAGGTATTTTTTGGGCATAAATCTCTTAAACAAATGGTATTTTCATGATAAAATAAAATATTTAGGTTAAATAAGCTGCGAATGAGGGATAAATAAGGTAATAACAGTGTTATTGTGTTTATTGCTTATTGGAATTTATTAGACATATCGTTTTGTATAACTTTGCTAAATATTATGCAGTGTTATAAATGTGGCATATTGAAAAACCAAATTTTTGACATGTTGACACTTACTCGTTCGCTTCAGTAAATAGGGTGTACATGTATAGAATTTTATAAAATTATAATAAATCATCAACAGTTATTAAAATCAGTATAGAGTAACAGCAAATATGAAATTCTTCACATGTAGTGGTTTACTAAACGTTGCCTTATTCACTTTTTTGTAATTTTTCTAATAAATATGTATTTGTACTTGTGTATTTTTGTCTTTCCTTTAAAAAATCCTGACATTGTAAAGTGTCCTTGTTTCCCTGACAATTGGCTGAAGTTGCAGACATGTTATGAAAATTCCTGTCATTGGGTAACCCAAGTTACGAGCGATTATATCATTTGCCAGTCACAAAAGCAGCCAATTATCAAATTAATTAATACATTTAATTATGTTTAATGTCTCGTGTGAAATAAATTATATCTATCTATCTAACATTTAAGGTTAAAATTTATTTTTCGTCGAAAACATCACATTACGTAGACAAAGGCCCTTTGTAACTATCCGTGAAACAATGAACAAAAACACACCGAAACATCTTGATGTAACTTAATAGCAAAGGACATCATACGACTGTGAACGCGCCGCCAGTATCAACTCGACGGAACTAAAATGACAAAATAGGCTTTCCAAAGATATTATGTTTCCCCCAGAGCTTGAGTTTACCAATGACATCAGCGGCGCCCCATATAACATTTCACGGTGCTATGTTTCGAAGTGAATAAAGGTGGAGAGGGTTTGTTCTAAGGGATAGATACTTATTAAAAAAAACAGCCAAGGGCGAGTAGGACTCGTGCTCCGCGGGAGCCTTCAGTGACTTGTTATGTTTTTAGAAAAAATGTGTTTTCCTTCATTCAGTTCTGCATCCTTAGCAAGAGACTTATGCTTGACCGGCTGTTATTATTTGGCTGTTATGATGTATGCGGTATAACTACACAAATTTCATGCTAGTGTTTGCTACTATAACTTCACAAATTTACTTAACTTAGAAAACAAAGTCATATCGAACCTGAGTCTCGCTAGGAAGGAAGGAAAAAAGAGAAGGAAAAAAGCGTGAGATACCTTTGTACTACTCAGTACAAAACCTCAGCCCTTGAAATCGCCAATCCTAGGTGGGCACGCGTGGTGATCCCTCTCTCGAGAGAAAGCCTGTGCCCTGTGGGACGTACCTATAAAGCCTTACTTACACATGACAGTGTTTCTATTTGTACGATTATGGAAAAATTAACCACTTGCTTGTTGCATTCGAACACCTATTTTTTTCGTATTTGTTAAGAAATAATCCAATGTACAAAAATATGCTTGTCGTCGAACGCCTGCAAAACGGCTTCACCGATTCTTACGATTTTTTTGTGTATAGTTAGGGCTGAGACTAATTAATAAGTTGACACATTAATAATATTTAATTATAAGACAATATTAATTACATAAGCAACGTTTGTCGACGAGGCTGGTGCAGCTGTAATCAACGAAAATGTGTGACTCGCTCAAATGGCTACCTAAACAGGTAGACAGCTTGGGCTTCTTGTAAAGGTTCCTTTTACGGAACTCTGAAAACCGGATCGCTCAGCGACAAAGTATCATTTTTCATCTCTTTCAAGGATGACAAAACATCTAAACGACGTCATTATAACACGATAAGTGGCTAAGGTTATAATTGGAGGCGCAAGAGAAATTTTTGGGCGTGGTGGCCGATAAGCAATAAATTACTTTATTGTGTGTCCACATCATTCATGTAACAGCGCCGACATTAATAGTTCATAAAAGCTCAACGCCACCAACACAACCGCCGCGGAAAACACAAACACGAGCTCAAACAGAGCCTTCCATGCTACAAGTAAATTACCATGTTGGGGGAGTGAAAAAAACCTATCAGATAAAGCTAATTATTCGTGGTCGTAATATAAAAATGGCCGCACGCAACTACCAATCTCGGGTATGGACGAACTTTTAAAAGGTACGATACAGGTCCTAAATGCTGGTGGGCAGATAGGTTGGTAAGGGGTGCGGCACGCCAGAAACACATTACGCACCGGTGACGAGCCGTTACGGCCAACCGCACGCGGCCACTACCCCGATAGCCGCCACTTGGACATGCTATGCGACGACTAATTGGTCAGTCCCGTGCATAAAAACACCTAATCGAAACAACTGCCGCGCTTTTTCGACCACCCCATTTTCAATACACCGAAGCTACGCAGTACATTATGTATCTAATAAGTTGTTGATGAAAGTGACCGGCTGCTGCCTGAAGATGATGGTTTTGCCATACATTTTGTGTCTGTTAGGTTTATAACTCCAATAAGTTCTTGATGAACGTGACTGACTGCTGCCTGAAGATGTTGGTCTTGCAATATATTTTGTATCTGATAGGTTCATGACACCAATAAATTATTGATGAAAGTGACTGAAAGCTGCCTAAAGATGATGGTTTTGCTATACATTTTGTATCTGATAGGTTTATAACTCCAATAAGTTCTTAATGAAAGTGACCGACTGATGCCTGAAGATAGTTGCTAACGTGGATTTCAGTTTAAACTGAAGAATCTGCTCCTGTACTGGATTGAAAGCTGAACCCGTTCAACAATCAGAATTAACATAACTGCAAAATATTAAGAAGATTGACATAGCCTCAGAGGTTTATAGACTGAAGTGACTAGGACTTGGTCACACTTGCCAAAGAACCAAAAGAGACGGGAATAATGGACTTGATTGGAGACTACGAATTAATGCCATAGGTTACTGATATCGTCTAGACGAGGATGGCCGATGAGGGCAAGATGTGTCATGCCACCATTTAATGACTTGGGGTCTATTTCTTGCAGTAAACGAGGATTCCGTGGGACTCGAGGCTTGTATCAGCTTTCAGATTTTCAGGTTTTCAGATCAGAAGACGATATTCCTAGCCAAATTTCATAGGCCTAGGTCAACACAAAATACCTTATAATACTTGATTTCCTTGAGTGTCGAAATAAATGTTTTTTACCCCATAAACAGCCATATCTTTTTGTTACATTAACTTAAAAGTTGATCTCTTTCAGTTTCAAGTGACTGTTTCCTTGAGTAGCTACATGGTGTTAATATCAACTCGATACCGTCTTGACTTGACAGACGGACGGATAGCGAAGTCATCCTGCTAGGACTTCGTTTTTTTCCTTATTACGTACGGAACCCGTTTGTTGGCCGGCGAAAAAACACATTTGTCATATGAAGACCGCCTAATTATTTAAATCTATTGTTTGTTAGGTAATACCTTGTAATAACACATATCGTCAGTTAAGTTCTAGCAGTGCGTAAGTAAAAAATGTCAACTTTACAGGAGAGTGAAAACACTGTGTAAAATTTCAATTAGATACATTAGAGGTATACATTATTTGGGAAAAGTATTTAAAATCAACTTATTGAAGATAAATAAGATTTATTGAGATTGGTCGGAAAGAAGCGCGCCACTTTTCTTCATCCAATGGCATCAAAAGGTCGAAACGGCCAAAAATGACTTTCGCACTGTTAGAACTTAACTGACAATATACTATGAAAATTTCAACTGACTGCCAATTGCGTTAACAAAGGTAGAGTCCTTTGAAGGTTGGACTGACAGGCACAGACGGACAGACAGACAGCGGAGGCAGAGTAATAGAGTCCTGTTTGGCATCCTTCAGTTACGGAACCCTTAAAAATAAAAACGGGTTTCAACAATAAAGCACGAAAGAAAGTTCGGGCAGGGCAGGCCCGTATACAATAGTTGTGACCAACCCGAAACATTGGTAAACGGTAAAGCCCCTTTCCAGCTTGCCGAAAATACCTGTATAAATCCACGCGACATTTTCACGTACAATGGCGTATTTCAATTTGTTTCGAAGCTATTCATTACTTAATTAAATATCACTGCTCTGATATTAAAACGAAAACAAGTCGTAAATTGTGTGTGTTATCTTTGGCAAATTATTTTTCTGTTCATCTTGTCTGACCTTAAAAGTGTATGTGGTCGCTGATAACGCGGCTGCTGTAGGTAACGATGTCTTGCTATCAAAACTGGTTGATTTAACTTTAGGAACCGAAACTCAATGAATTCTGATTGAAAAATACTAATATACTAAGCATAGAACCCAAAGACCTCAGGCCTCGAACACTTTTTCTTTCACAGCTAAGTTTTAAGCGCACTTTTCAAACAATAAAACATGCTCATACAACTGTGGTCTACATCATCTTCAAAATTCGATTCAAAGTGCAGTTGCAAGACCGACCCGCCGGCGGTTCGGTAGTTCACATCGGGCGGTAGTCCAGTTTGCGCACCCGCCTAAATAGCACCTGCACAAATAGCACCTGGCCTAGTCCAGATTGAGCACCTATTGATATTTTTGGCAGGTGCTGTTAGTGAATTCAAATGTAGTTATTCTGCCAAAAATATCAATAGGTGCCCAATCTGGACTAGGCTAGGCGCTATTTGTGCAGGTGATATTTAGGCGGGTGCGCAAACTGGACTACCTCCACATCGGACCCGCTAACGAGTCCTTGGGGCTTGAGGGGTTAGAGAGACACAAGACGTTAGAAAAAACCTACGTAGAATCTCTCATAGCCTAACAGCAGGACGTGAAAAGTTGTCTTTGTTCTGGAACTAAAACTTCCGTAAGCACTACTAGACATTTTTTTTTTTTTTTGTCGGAAGAGTCAGACGAGGTTTGAATGGATGAATGAAAAATTCTTTATTGCACAATAAACAGTATTCTGTACAAGGGCGAGCTTAATACTATAAAGTATTTTCTAACAGCTAACCATGGGTGATGTGGAAACAGTAAAGGGTAGTGCTATAGAGGTCATAAGAAACAATAAAAAACAAATTACCTACTTGCAAATTCGCAAACTTCTAATACATATACTACACACTATATTATGATACTTCATAAATATGTACCATTATTATATGCATACTATAAATACATAAATAAATCAAAAGATAGATAAATAAACACTTTCATATACATAAATTATGTCGGATTGCTCTGAAGTCCAAAGTAATGTTCCTGGATCGCACTCTTAAACACTTCGGCCGACCAGGCCTGCCTGGCCACAGCTGTCACAGTAAAGGAATCCGAATAGCCTGCCATACAATGCAAGGGGGATTCAAGAAGCAAGTCTTTGCATGGGCGCTGAAGGCGACCATGCGCGCCACGAGGGGCGAAGCGTTCGCGCAGATACAGAGTGCTTATACTGAGTTTTTTCATTCACTCTCGATAGTGAGAGCGTTTGCGATTTGCATAGGAGTAACAAAGAGACAAATAGATGGCGCGCTTTGTCACTCCTATGCAAAACGCAAACGCTCTCGCTATCGAAAGTGAACGACAAAACTCAGTATACGCACTCTGAGGGGCGGAGGGGTAGTATGCCATAGAGAAGTGACACAATGTGGGCATTCCTGCGGGAGTGGATGTTTAGCCAAGCAAGCTGAGTGCGAAATTGGGACTCGTGATCATATTTACGAAGGCCGAAGATGTAACGAATACATACGTTCAGTATAGGTTTCGCTCTGATTAGCCAAAAAGTCAATTAAGTGAATCCGGAATATAACTAATAATTGTCTATGTTCGTTCACTAATTCAGCTATATTATTTATGGTGCTTTTGTTTCTCAATGCACCAATAAAAACACTTATTTGAAACTGTTATCTTACGTTTGTTATTAGAGTTACAGGAAGATAATAGTAAACTCTCACAGTTCCCATGGTATAAGATTTTACCGAGGGGCTTTATCGTGATATTATGAAAGTGGCAATCAATCAGATGCTGCGATACTATTGTATTATATTGGATTAATTTATAAGTAAAGACACTCGTTTTTGTGGTTGGCTGTAGCAATCGCGTAAGCTCTATCTAGGCGTTATTAATTAGGTATGAAATCTAGCAAATATGGGAAAAATGTCGTTTATTCATTTTATTGTTCGATGTAAAATTTTATATACAGGAACACCCCAAAAAGGTACTATTATTGAAACATATTAAATAAAGTTCGTCGTTGACAACTACTTTCGTTCTATGATTCTCATTATTTTTATTTTATTTTGTGTACTTTTTTAAGCGCCTTATGCTTTTTTGTGACTTCGTTTGAATATAAAAAGAATAGGCATGCTTCTATATAGTACATAGAATGAATGCAATCGTTAGAGGCTGCGAGATTGTCGCAGAGAATAAATCGTAAATTCAATAAAATGAAGACCGATAAGGTAAGGAATTCGACACACCAAAACTTAGATAAGTTAGGTTCCTAACGAATTTCTTTTTTTTTTCTAGTGTACACAAAATATGTGATGTGATCTAATCAGTAAAACTTTAAAATTTTAAAAGTTTTATTGATTAGATCATCTGAACTGAAAGGGCTGTTTCTGGGGATGTATATATTTTAAGTGAACCCTGTATTATAAAACGGAATTATGATATCGCATGATATTTGTATATGAAGAACTATTTTTATTTACGTCATAATCTAATATAAAAATCGCTTGTAGCCCCGGCCGCCTGAGTTATTTTAAACGATCACGAAGGTTAAGCAACATACGGCGCGTTCAGTCCATGGATCACTGTCTATGACTAACGCTAGTGGCATTTTTCCGAGCGATTCCGTGCTTCGCAAGGCACGTTAAGCAGTTGGTGCCGGCTGCCGTCGATAGATGGCAGTCGTTAAGCCAAGACAGAGGCCCTAAGGCGGCTTGAAAACTTCTGACAGTAAGACCAGCCACTAGTCTTACAAGCCTCCACCAATCCGGACTAGGCCCCTGTGGTGGAGTATGGCCTATACTTCCTCAGTGAAGAGACCCGTGCCCCTCGGTGGGGACATAAATGGATTGATGATGATGATGAATAATGGCAACAGGTAGTCGATTGAAATATTTAAATAATCTTTCGATAATAGTTCGGAACCCTTCGTGCGCGACTTTCACTCGCACGCAAATCATCAACATGTTCCTAATAAAATAACTGTATGTAACATCTCTCCCTGCACGGCTAACCGCTAATGGCTATTCTATTATATTATTATATTAATAAAACTATTTAGATAAAGGCACTTTATTGCGAATAATCTAACTGGCTGTGCTCTGAATAGGTTTTTAATAGCATGCTTATGTGAAGAGATAAAAATCTACTGCAGACTTTATTCCTCTTATAATTGCGTGCTGTGGGTATAATCTCTGGAAAAGAAAAAGGGATTTTTGAGACAGATATATCGAGGGCATTAAATCAATAAAGGGCACAATGTTAAGAGCGACAATAAAATGATAAATCGTCATAAACATGTTGTTCGTTTCACATGAACAAAGTGCAGTTACTCGGGAAGATTCGCCCGTTGTCGCGGGCGCTCACGTTTTCTTCGACCATAGCATGTAATTTGATCAATCAAATTACTTATTATTTTGCTGACAAAGTAGCCGACTCAGGCACAGTTCTTCGTTTTTTGAGAGGATGGAAAGAGACTTGTGACGATCGCATGTTAAGTCAGCGGAGCTTGATATTAACACGAGCACGTATTTCTATACCGCTTCGTCTGCGTCAAGTTAGATTTTTTTCAAGTTAGTTAGGTTTTTTTTCGGTTTTGGTATTTTATCTCATTGGATGCTAGGCGCGTATATTAATTTAAGCTCCTAGAGTAACTTTGTGCCTAGTTATTGATCTTTTTTACTTACAAACAATGCAAGGATAATATTTTTTTAGAGTCACATGACTCATACAGAAGACTTTATTCTACATAAAAAATTGAGTAAGTACATTTAGTCTATTTATCGTAATCATAACATTGATTATATTTAATTTATTCATTGATTATATTCATTGCATATTTGATCCCAGTACAAGAACATTTTTTTGTACGGTAGAGCTCTCATAAGATTTTTGGAGAGTACAAATAAAACTTTGCGACTGAAGCGTAGCACGCTACTTATTAGTCGTATGATCGTCTGTATTGTGCGCTGGCGCCACCGGGGGAAGCGATAGCAACGGCCGTCCAGACCTCACAAGACGTATTATGTAGAAGGTATAAAATAGTGAAAATTAAGTGTCCGGCTACGGTTCAATTACTATCTAAGGTCACGTCTCATTTTATTACTGGCATATTATTGGTATCTATGAGAACATTGAATTTTATGCCTTACGATGGTTTGATATCGTGGGGCTTTTTGGAGATACAACACAAATATATGTCATTCAAATTGTAGATTGATAAGGACAATACTGACTAAAGTGTAACATCAGATCGTACGTGGCTACAAAGCTGCCACTGACCGATAGGAAAAAGGAAAGAGGAAGCATCAAATGCGCCTAGAATGAAATTAACCCGCCGCCGGTCAATTACTCCGTACCGAGCAACGCTTACTAATGGCACGGACGCTTGTCCCTTGCATACTACTCCGCTCATTTATATGCTCGCGCGCGTACCCTTTATTGTTCCATAGATTGGTAATACACGGGAGGACTGGCACTTTGAGCTGTAAACCGTTGTCTATACATGCATCCTCGATTAACTGTGTGCTGTGGTCGAAGACGGACAAGCGTGTGCTGGTGTGGACGATGACATCATGTCCGGCGTGGTCTCAACAGAACACGGCGGGCACGTTCTCTTGTGCACGTACCGCAGCGCTAACATATGAATGACGCATCCACTGAACAATTGATGAAATTGATGCCACGGTAATACTGGGGTGTAGCCAACTAGGGATACAGTTCTAGCATTACAATAGCTGTGGAAAAGTAGGAAAACTAATCCCTTGCGATGACCACAACAGAAAGAAAAGTCCGCGGCGATTCCCGTGAGATTGAGGATGATAAATCGTGAAGAAAAATTTCATCTTTTCGTCTACAATATTGTTACCCCATCTTATACGCCCTATTAGAAGCGTGTTAGTGAGGCAACGTAGCCGAGGGATGTTACTGTTAGGGCGAAGATGACGTATTTAATATGACATAATAATAAAAAAATTACATCTTAAATTTTAGTTGATGTACTTTGGATGTTGAAGCGTTTGTTTGGGAGTGCGGACAGAATCGGTTGATGCTTGCTACACAGACGCACCACCTTAAGTAGAAGTTATAACCATAAAAGCACACAATCGCAATTGCTTCCTGTCGTAAATAAACTTCGGTGGGTATGAGTAATCGTCACTTTGTGTGCACAAAATATCGGCTGGGCCCAAATAGTACGTGCGGCGCATTTCTTCTGGGACTCCCGGCACATCGGTCAATTACTTTGAATTTCGTCTATGTGTGGCGCTGTTGAATTATTTTCCGTTTGTAATTATGTCGGCGCTGGACGGAAGTGTCGGCAGTGGTTATTACGCGAGTCACGCCGCTCCTCGGTTGACGACCGCCGGTGGTGGCCGGCTAACGGGCTATCGCCGCTCATGGTCTTCGACGCGACCACTTCTCGCTGGGGATTCTTCCTTTTTCGATTTTATTATCTTATTAATTATTGGGTTTCGCTCAAAAGTTCTCTGTACAACTGTACTTTATTTTTCTTATTTTTGAAATACGTTATGTTACAATTGTTCCTTATTATATAGCCGCTCTCGGAAACCTATTCGGTTTATCTGTTTATCATAGTTGCATACAAACGACAATGCTTGTTACTTGTCTGTTTATTTTGTTTCTGTGATGTGTCTGTGATGTTTTTCTTCGTCTTTTTCAATCGTGACCGAATCATCATCATTATCAACCCATTACGTCTACATAAGGGGGACGGGTCTCTTCCCTAAGGAAGGTATAGGCCATACTCCACCACGGGGGCCAAGTCTGGATTGGTGGAAGCTTATAAGACTAGTGGCTGGTCTTACTGTCAGAAGTTTTTAAGCCACCCTAAGGCCGTGACCGAATAGTAAAGAAGTTTTACTACCTGGAGGGGTTCCAACCCATTTGCTATTAGTGTCACTTCGACCTTTGACCCTTGAAAGTTAATTATCTATCCACGGGCATTCCTTAACCACAGCTTCCTTGACAAGCGAAATTCGGATGACCGGAGATGAGTAGATGGAAGGGCAAAGCAAAGAGGGTTTGTTTGTTACACTCAATTTTGGGGCCGAGCCGTCACTCTTCATTTCATGCGGAGCCTACCCCGAGGCTAATTGTGGCTAAGAACTTGACGACAAGCCCTTTTGTTACTTACAATAAACAGCGGACGGAAGATTAAGTGAGCCTCCTACTTAAAAGTCTATCGTACTTTTTTAATAGGCCTTTTCAAGGCGATACGTCTTCAAAGACGTCGGTTTGATTGGTTTGACACAGCGCTTTCTTTAGTTTAAGCTACTTTGCTGTCCAATTGAGTCCAGAAGTACCATTGTTATCGTACTTAGTATGCTTTGTTTATTTATATTAACCACAAGGAAAACTTACAGTCTAATCTTAACATAGTGTACATTTTAGCGAAAAACAAAAAGCTAATTATGTTTTCACAAATATAAACTAATTAAATTAAGTATACGCATTCAATTCACACTTTGATTGTTTTACATTTATACTTTTGCACAATTCAATTATTATTT
The DNA here is from genome assembly GCA_947310845.1 of Yponomeuta plumbellus. Classification (NCBI taxonomy): domain Eukaryota; kingdom Metazoa; phylum Arthropoda; class Insecta; order Lepidoptera; family Yponomeutidae; genus Yponomeuta; species Yponomeuta plumbellus. The sequence goes on along the minus strand of OX371191.1, from coordinate 21,005,715 downwards.
TTGTTATTAAATCCGACTAAATTCTCTTAAAATCTCTTGCGATGAGCTTTATGCACATTGTGTCTACCTTGAGTAGGTAACGCCTGAACCCAATCGTGTATCATAGTCACGACGCACAACATGCGGTAACAGAGTTAATTGCATTTAATGGCGGGCCGCTTTCGTGTTTATTTAGTGAAATATCATTACGGATTGTTGCCGACGAGAGTGATTAAGGTATGAGATACGTATCGCGGGATAAGCGGCCGGCCTGACGGCTCACACCTGCCCTGCTCCTCTTATTGAAAACCGTCTATTACGATGTTTTAGAGCCAACGCCCCCATGCATTTAACAACTTTTTAATTGTGTTATTTAACGCTTGTTATTTGTGTCTGACACGATGATTTATTTATCACACGCGCTGTTTTACCAAATTTCACGTTATGGACACCTGTAATGCCGTTTTACAGCCGCTTTGTTTTATTAGTGCTTATAAGCCAAGCCGACGTCCGCGATTGGAATTTATGCGAAAAGATTTGCGTAATTTCTTGTTAGATTTTCGACGATATTTCACTGCGAATAATTTGATGGTTTCGCTGCAACCATCTGTCTCTATGTTTTGGGCTTAGGGCTGGTTTTTGAATTGAGAATTTCATTAATTAACTACTTAAGTAACGTTCTGTCACGCTCTTTACTGAGAAATTTGACGAGACAGCACTACAGTTACTTAGTTACTTAGCGAAATTTCCAATTCAGAAAATGACCCTTACGAAGTTAAAATTTAATTTAGAAATTATGCGGGAGTCTAGGAAGTGTTGTATTTGCGAAAGTAACTTCTCCATGTAGATGCAATGTAGAGATCTTGTTTAATCAATATTCATTCAGCGGACAAGAAGGCGCGAAGCCCTGCGGCGCTGCAGCGCTGGAACCAGCGGTGCAATTAAAAGCAAATAAATCACGAGCGCTGCTTCACGCTGCCACCCTAATACTATTAGCACTAGATGGAATCGATATCATAACTTTACTAATTAAGAGAGTTTGAATGTATTAATTTAGTGAGAGATTTTTACGATATTATTTTATAATTTATTGCACACATAAAAGAAATAATAAAACACAACATTTACAAAAAAAAAGTGTACATGGCGAGCTTATTTCAGCAGAAAACTCTTTCAGCCATCCGTTGATGTGGGGATACGTTATAAAGGAGGGAAGGAAAGTGTACAATCAATTAATTAATTACGACAGTATGTTTTAGTAATAAGGCCGCCAATTATCAAATTTTGTTATTGTTATGTTATTGTCAAATTTCATGTGTGTTTCCTGGTATACATTACAATAACGAATATTCTATCTATCTATCTATGTTGTCAATTATTGATGCGTGATTATGAAATATCGGAAAGTTTTAAGTATTAAGGACCAGTTTCTGAATTGAAAATTTCGCTAAGTTACTACTTAGCTGCAGTGCTGTCTCGTCAAATTTCTCAGAAAAGAGCGTGACAGAACGTTGCTTGAATATTTACTTAGTGAAATTCTCAATTCAGAAACCGGCCCTTAGGACCAGTTTTTACTACAGTTAAATAGTTACTTAGCGAAATTCTCAATTCAGAAACTTTAGGCTTAGTTCCGAAAATTGGCCCGACTCAGCATAATATTGCAACTAAGTGATCAGTTGCAAGTTTGATACGCTGATTTTCAGTCGGGTCCATAATGTGGTTAGGAATGTAGTACGTGTATCGTTTGATTAACAAATTAAGGTTAATCACTTATTATTTCAAAACGTAGGTTTTCCTTAGGCAAGTGAATATAAACACCTATAAACCTACATTTTCGTGGTAAAGTAAAGGTCATCATGGTGACGACTATAATCGATTTCACTGATTAGCAAGGTCGTGAACATCAATTAATATTAAAATTACATTATCATGCCGTGTTAAACAATGAGCGCGACGCAAAACTATTCATGAGAATGCTTTCATGGATAGGATTGGACTCGATAATCATTATTCTAGGATGGTGGACTACAGCACATACATATCTACGCCAAAATCGCAATTTTTGAGGCATTAAAAAAACCTTTTTTCAAGGGTCTTTCAAGGGCTGCGTTGTATAGATAAATAGGTAACATTCGAGGAGCTGTCGAGAAAAAATGTGTTAAACTCCTCAGTCCTGACCGTGAAAATAAAAATTTAAAACCATTGTTATGGCCCGTCATAAGCAAAAAGACACATGTGACATCAGGTCGAAACTGAGATATTAAATATTTAAGTTTTAACCTCGTAAGGCCCAACCTTGAAAATACTTTTTTTAGTATATTGGGCCTTACGAGGTTAAGTAAGAAATTGTGAATTACGTTTATGCGTCTTTTTACTTTCGTAACTTCATACATTTTTCTATCGTATTGCAGAAGTAATTGACCAAATACGTTTTTTTATCTTTGTTCAAGTCTAAAAAGACTTATTAACTTAAAAAACCAACAAAATTCGTTGTCAAATGAGTTTTTTCAGTAACTCCAACTTTTCAGAAACTGATCCTATCAAAATATAAAAAAATACAAAAAGATGCATCTTTTTTTTCTCGTTCCGAATATGTACCTCTATAACTCAATTTCGGCAAAAATGTTAGTTGCGTCTTTTTCTCCTATGACGGTAATAGGGTAGTTTCCAGGGTCAAAATAATTAAATTCTATTTAGTCCGTATTTTAGATTATAAAAAAATATTGGACACGTATTTTTTCTTTTTTCGATTAAACAAAAAATAACAAAGATATACCCCATCAAAGTTACGTGTGACGTCACTCTGTGCTAAAAAATGCAGCACGGCGTGACATCACACGTAACTTTAATGGGCTATCTTTGTCATTTTTGGTCTAATTTACAAATAAAAAAATACGTGTCCCTTATTTTTGAATAATCTAAAAGACGGACTAATTACATTTTTTAGGGCAACTAGCCTATTATGTGTACCCAGGGTCTTAAGAGGTTATACAGAAGTGGAGGGGGGTAGTTTATACAAAAAGTTAAATTTACTGTTTAATTTTTTTTTAAACATTTAATTCCACAGTTTTGTTGGCGTAATTTATATGTATGTGTGCGCAAAATTTATGCTTTCTACTACTAATCGTCTCTGAGTTAGGCCGCGGGCAGATGGACATGCCGAAACTTCCTTCTGTGCCGACTACGGAACTCTATTTTTTTATTAACTTATTTGTTTTTAAATCCTGCTAACAAAGAGGTTCTCAGATAATTGACTCAATAAAAGATACATAAAAGAGCGTTAGTAAAGTTGCTTATCAAGCAGAGTCTAAGACCGAAGAGCGAATAATTTGTCATGATCATCATCATCATCGGCCTACGCTTGTCCACTGCTAGACAAGGCCTCTCCTATTGCACGCCACTGAGCATGGTTCCCGGCCGTATCATTTGTCATATCGCACCCAGAAATGAGTTAGCTAAATATGTAATAACTATTCTAAGGCACCCCTTTACTTGGTGCGATAAAAGAAAGAAAGTTAAAAGTTGATGTTGTTGTAAAAGCTATTCATGTTGTTTAAATCTTGAAATATCATTAATATGTGAGCTATCAAATCTTTCAAACCTTCTCCTGAACCTGGGTGCGATATTATTGCCCCCAAAAACTGAGGAATTAGTTATTGTACCCAGTTAGCAAAACATCCACGCTTCACAATATGCTCCTGACTTGTTCCTAAAGCAGGATACCCTCTAATAGGGTCGTAAAAGGACACCACGAACATCAAAATAGACGCACTGAGTAGATTTGTACAATTGAATGTGCGTTATGCGCGACTCCCGGCGGGACACGAACAGTCTACCTCTGACATGGAAAGTTTCCGTAGGATCAATGTGGCAGGCAAGCGGTTGAATCGAAACTCATGCCGATAATATCACTACCTGGCCTTATATTACGTAACTTTCCACTCTATCGGGTTAAGCAGTTAGACCACTCGAAAGAGTCGAAATAAGAATGTACTAGACGAAAACCCGGCTTCGCTCGGGTAAAATGTAGACGCAAAATTATATTCCACTATGTTTTTTTATATGGTGACGCCTCTGTATTTATCAACCACCAGTAGATATAATATCTTAATACATTCAGATACATAAGCTCACACCTGTATCCCAGAGGGGTAGGTAGAGACCACGGACTGTCACCTGCCACTATCCTGACAAATCACTTTCGCTTCAACGACATCCATTAGTCGTTGCATGTACCCACATCGGTTTCGGGTACTTTTCATCTTGCCCTTTGCTAATACATCCCCTATTTGGTCGAAGTATGTCCAACTGGGGCGTCCCTTACCGGCCCTTCCACTCACATTCGCCCGATATATTTGCTTTTTCAGTCTTTCTTCGTTCATCCTCTCCACATCTCCAAACCAACGCAACATTCCTTTTTTCAATTCTAGTCACTCACTACATCCTCTTTCTTTACATCCTCGGTCTCTGATCACACTATTGCGTATTCAGTCATTCAAAGTAACACCACACATATTTCTTAAGGATCTCATTTGTACTGCACTAATCCTACTTTCATGATTCTTCTGACTTCTGCCATACCCAAATCTCGCTACCATGCTTACATCAGTATTGGAACCAGCACACTATTACGGATAGCCAATCTTGCTCTTTTGGACATGTTCTGGCTACTCACGAAGGAATGCAAGGCGAAAATCGGATACTTATCATAACTTTGTCATGGGTACCTCATCACAAATTAATAACTAAATGAGCTTCCTTCATAAACTTAACAGCTAGTGAATCTAATGACGTATTCAATGAGACGTAGAATCCACTTGGCTAATCAACTAAAAACAGCTCCCTCTCTTTGGCTTTACAGCTTTTAGTTTTGTATTGACCACATGTTTTTCTTCATCATTTTAATTTTTGGTATTTTTTTTATCTAGTGGCTTTTTCATTTCAATAAGTTTATTGGTACCTAACTAAGCAAAACAATAAAGATCAATTTTTGACTTTGATTTCCTTTTTCAATTATTTTTCAGACCCTTCCAAAACTCAATGTCAATTATTGTCTTCCCGCCAATGAAAAACACCACAGATTACTTACTACACCTTCTCAGTTGGCACAGATTATAATAACTTTTTTGGATGCCACGGTATTCCACACACCATGGAGTTAACAAATTAGATCAAAGGGCCGGTTTAGATTATCTTAGTGTTTAGGAGAGTGCTTTACTTTACACTCTGTTGCAACATTATGCTGAATCGGGCCCATTTTGGGGGCTCAACCTTTAACGACCTCTGTGGCGTTGTGGTTAGCGCATCTGACTACCACGCGAGAGGTCCCGGGTTCGAATCCTGGCTGGGGACAAAAAATAATCCCAGGTCTTGGATGTTTACATGTTTGTGACGTCGCTGTTTCTGGTTCCCACGACACAGGGTATCCTAGTGTGGGGCCAGAAGCAATGTATTTGCCTGTATGTAAATGTAAATATGTAAATGTAAATTATTATTTTCATGTTGTACAGTTTATTTATTTTTACGCTTTTTATGCTTTCTGTGTTAATTTTTTATTATTGTACGCATTCTGTGTGTGTGTGTGTGTGTTTTTTTGTTTTGTTTTGAGTATCAAATAAATAAATTTTCTTTCTTTCTTTCTTTCTTTCTTTCTTTCTTTCTTTCTTTCTTTCTTTCTTTCTTAAGGAGAGTGCTTTTGTAGAAACGTGTAAGCGCCACTTGCTTTAGTACGTTTTACGGTATAGTACGGTTCTAGTTGCCTTTCAATTAGAATCAAAATAGAGTTGGTTTCTATTGTTCTATCCAGTAACACCTGAGCGCGTTACTATCCTCGTTAGTTATCTGTGTAAAAACTAAAAATTTAGTGAGAACTTTAGGAGAATGCGCAAGTGATGGGTGCGTGTTGTTTTCAATAACTCGAATTATCAAACCTACTTATGTGTTAAAACATTAAAACTCATAGTATTTTGAGTAGGATAGCGCATATTTCGCGACGTCGACGAAGTGACACTCTACTGGAAGAAATATAAACGTTCACTCGAACGTCTAGTAATGTAATAATGCACTTGCCTCTCTAATTGTATTATAGCACTCTCCTAAACACTAAAATAATGTAAACCGGCCATAACAGTTCACAATGAAAACTTGTGACACTAACACAACAATGATGACATTGACATGTTTACTTAGCAACGCCATTGTTGAATTTAATATTTGTTATATTGATGCTGCTCGATAATACGAATTTTCCGCCCATATGTTGTCGACTCAGATCAGCTATTTTTTTACGCTCTTTCATTTGGTGTGCATATCGTTCGAGTCTACCGTAGACCCGAACGAAATTATTAATATAGATATGACAATTCGGAGTAGGAGTATGAGATACCTACTGGGAAAAAAGTCTCAGAATGTAACAGTGTGACGTAAGGTGGTGTGACATACCGGGAACAAAAGGGCTAAGTCAACTCCATTCAGTGGAGTCTTACGTGATTGTACCTCTGGAGGCCCGAGCTTTGTCCGTTTACGTTTTTTAGGGCTCCGTAGGCTCAAAGGACCACAGGTATTACGTATTAAGACTCCACTGTCCTTCTGTATCTTTGTCACCAGGCTATATCTCATGAACGGTTGACGATTTCACTGATGATGTATTTCTGTTGCCGCTATAAAACAATAAAATAAATATTTAAGTGCGAGTCCCATACAACTCGACTCAATATTAATAACGGCAACAGGAAACATTGTATAGATATATTTTGTATAGATAATGGTGCAGTACCCTTTGTGCATGAGTCTGAGTCGCACTTGGCCGGTTTTGATAAAAAAAACCTTGATATTAAAATCAACTCTACACTCTTATACGTACAGAAGAATGTAAAAACCGCTTGTAAGCGATCGCCACTTGCTGTTACGACGACTATGCAATGGCGCCACACGCGCAATCAGTTGGAGAACCTTCGGACTACAAAAGAATAAAATAGAAATAATTTCAGCTATTTATCTCCAGTAAGTGAATCTGGAATTAAGGTAATAATATATTTAACTTAGTTTGTATCGTTGCACCCGCACCGCACCGAGCCGTTGATACTTAACTGTACTGTAACAATTTAGTGAGAACTTCATCGCATGTACGGAGCCATTAAAATTATGTCCCAGTCAATACAATGCCTTAGGTTATTTCTCGTACACTCACTATTAAACTTCAGCAAAACACACATTCAGCAAAATCGACGTTATAGACATCAATACGAGGCGCCGGCGACCAATAGCGCGACGCCATGTCACCAAAAGGCTCGCCGACAAACGCTCGGTACTGTTCAGATTATCTGATACAACACATACATAATATCTAATAAACGCGTGTTTTGTTGCCTTTACATCTTGCCGCTATCAGCTTACATAAATGTGTTGTCTCAAACAGAAAATACATAGCCTGATATGATAACGATGGCGATCGTCGCACAATCTGATATCGTGCAACTAAGCGTTAAAAAAATAAGATAGTGTTACTTATTCTCTTTATATTCTAAACTTGCATTTACGTACAAAATATACTTATTACATTTCACGAACATTTCTAGGCGGTTTCAGAATCAATCAATCAATTTTAATAACTTGAATATAGTTTACATAGATTTTACGAAAGAATTATAGACCAACTATGCTCTACCCATAATATGGAAAATATTATGGGTGTGTAAAGGATGATGGGCAAAAATGTATGAAGCGTGGGCCCACTCCAATAAACATGGCTTGTTTATTAAATGAAAGGTATACATACATACGTTCATTATCAGGCAGGCGCATGCCAGAATTCGCTGTGTGTCTGGTGTTTTTTTTTATTTAGAAAAAGTTGAGGTTTTTGGTTGTAAATAGAAGTTTTTGGTTTATAAAACCATTTTTTTGCTTATTATGTGAAGCACCTAATGTTACATTCTGTATAACATAATAAGTTGAGATTTTTAGGGCAGGAAAATAAAAGTTTTTGGTTTATGGAATGAAAATAATATAATTATAATAGACCAATAATTATCGGTATCCGTGGCATGGGTGGCGGAGAAGTCTCCACAGTAGCATCGCCTCATGCGCACTCATCTATCACGCTTCACGAGAATTAAAATTAATGATCGGTTTAGGGCCGATCTGCAAGTACCTAAAGCAATTATCAGATTTTTCTTAACGTCATCATCCTAGCGTTATCCCAATTTCCTATTGCGCTAACTACACTAAGTTTTATGGCGCAAATACTAATTTTTAAATCATCATCAACCCATCAAGCCATCTATCGACGGCAGTCGGCATCGACTGCTTAACGTGCCTTGCGAAGCATGGAATCGCTCAGAAAAATGCCACTAGCGTTAGTCATAGACGGTGACCCATCCATGGACTGAACGCGCCGTATGTTGCTTAACCTTAGTGATCGTTTAAGATCACTCAGGCAGCCCAGGCTACGAGCGATTCCAATTTTTACATGGTCTAATGGATATGCTGGAAGAGGAAGACCGAGGAAAAGGTGGTTGGATTGTGTGCGTGATGTTAGTAAGAATGTGAATGCAGAGATGGCGAGTGATAGGGACGCATGGAAGAGAGTGACATACTGCGCCGACCCCAAATAATGGGAACAGGGCAAGAATATGATGATTGTTTTTTTACATGAAGCGATTGCTAGACAACCCAAAAGCAGATGTGTCTTAGTCACCTCTTACGACATCCATTGGCTGAAATGGGTTGGTCATTTACTATTATAGTAAATGATTTACTATTATAGTATTATAGTAGCATTAAGTGGTTTACATATAAGAAAAAAAATGGTTTTATAAGCCAAAAACTTCTATTTATAACCAAAAATATCAACTTTTTCTAAATCGATGAACTCCAGCCACACAGCGAATACTGGTATGCACCTACCTGATAATGAACGTATGTATCTAGACCTTTAATCTAATAAACAAGCCATTTTTATTGGAGGTGGGCCCATTTTGCACATCATCCTTTCTCGTTTAATATACTCTTCTTACAACATGTCATGCATTATGTACATGTAAATAAATAAATTAGTGCTTTATTTAAACTACTTTTATTATCTATGCGTGTCATGTTTGTCAATGTCTTGATTGATTGACGAAAATATGTTATTTTAAAAGTGAAGAATTATTGATTTAATTGACGAAATATAAGCTGAAAATGTTGTTTCGCTTTTCAGGTAAGATATTAAGTTTAGTTCTGTGTATTTTTAGAATTCTTGTGTTATTTTTGGGAAATAAAAGAATATTTCTCTTTTCAGAGCAATACATTGTAGTCTTATTTCCATAATATAATAATAGACATATTATATACATAATATACAGTTTCAGCTGATGTTTCTCAAAGTGTTGATTGCATGTATGTATTTAGTTGGTGGTTAAACTAGAAGATTTCTTAGAGAAACTCACTCGTTCTGTAGTAAGCTTTGATTATCAGAAATTTAAGTAGCTCTGTTTAAAAAAAGTTGATATTGTCCAGGTCTCTCAGAGACTTAGATAGTTTGCTATATATTTTAGAAGCCATTCCGAGAGTAATTTTGCCAAACAATGTTGTTTTGTGGGGGGTTATCTTCATTACGTTAACTTTTCGTATTTTTAAAAGTAGACGCCTATTGTATAAATATCTACTAGTTACGTATAGGCTTCATCATCATATTCATGCATTATGTCCCCACCGAGGGGCGTCTCTTCCCTGAGGAAAGTATAGGCTATACTCTACCACGGGTGCCTAGACCGGATTGGTGGAGGCTTGTAAGACTAGTGGCTGGTCTTACTGTCAAAAGTTTCAAGCCGCCCTAAGGCCTCTGACTTGGCTTAACGACTGCCATCTATCGATGACAGCCGGCACCAATTGCTTAATGTACCTTGCGGTCACCCATCCATGCACTGAACGAGCCCTATGTTGCTTAACCTTCGTGATCGTTTAAGATCACTCAGGTAGCCGGGGCTACGAGCGATTCGTATAGGCTTGCCGCTAGTTATTCATAAGTTATAGGTAGCAAGAGTGTCTAGACTTACAAAAAGTACAGTTAAAGGGAGAATGCCGGATATATGGATTGACAGTTTGAAAGAATAAACGGAGCTAGATCAGCGGGTTCATGATTTGTTCTTTTTAGAGATTTTCTGTTCCCCAGGCAACAGGGAACTGTAAAACGGACTAAATGTAACTCTAACTGCAGCTCCGACGGTCTAGTATGGCGAGCCTTGAGTCAAATTGGTAAAAAATAATAATTTGTGAATGCCTGAAATCCTCCGTGCAGTCGTTAAAATAGATATGTCAATCGGGAAATACGTTTGAGCTACAAATGGTGTCTAGGAGCCAAGGTAAATTTTTCCCTATCAAGTACAATTACTAATAAAATGCTAAGCTGTGACTTTCGATTGTGTTCGAAAAGAACCAGTTAAACAATCCGTTTTAAAAAACGCTCATTAACATTTGACTTTTTTCGTCTATTTGTGTACAGTGGTACATTGACTTAATTTGTTTTTTGGATAGTGACAATTGTTAACTCTTATTATTTTACGTTACGCTTTGGCTCCTTACGTATTTTTAGGTACCTATTCTATTTTTATTTATAATTTATGTATGAGGTAGGCCAAGAAGACGTTGGCGAGACGATCTCGATCGACACATGCTGAAGTGGTGTGAGGTGGCACAAGACAGAAACATCTGGTCTGAGTTGGGGGAGGCCTTTGCCCAGCAGTGGGACACAATCGAGGCTACGTAAAAAAAAAATGTATGTACATTTTTAAGTACCTACAATGTTAACCGACTTTTAGTTAACACACAGTTTCACTTTTAGTTACCACAATAATGATCAGATGGATCCTCATTTTGTAATTTTTTTGAAAGTTAAGTAAACAAAATATTAGTACTCTTGTTTTGGAAAAAATAAGGTAACAGTATAATTTAATTTAAATACATAATAGTTTTTAACTTCTTGCAGTTTCAGTAACTTCGTTCCAATTTGTGGTTTTTGAAATAAACATTTTGTATCTCGTGTATTCTATCTTAACGCACTAGATTTCATGGCGGAGCAGAGGTTTGTATAGTTATGTTTTAGTGCCAAGATTTGTCTGTAATTTTAATTATGCGAAGGAGATCAGTCCGATGTACCCCAAGTAGTTGGAAAATAAAGCGAGAAGATAAAAATTGCGTATTCTTATGCAGTAGGTATTAACTTGAACATCATTATTTGTAACCAAATCATCAGATTTTCTCCGCAAAACTCACAAATTTTGACTACGAAATCCAGAGATTTTGTCCACAAAATCCACAGATTTTGTTACACACAATGAACCTACACGTATCCATATCCATGCTTATTAATAAAAACATGGCACCCGTAAAATTCTTGCTTTCTTCGACTTATTTGAAATGAGTTTACCAGTCAGCATAAATGTCATACAATGTCCGGAAAGCGAAAAATAAAACTTACCCATTAAAAGGATATCCCGCGAAGGCTGCGTCGTAAGGGTGATATACTGTAGGGTAGGGCCAGGTTGCCGCGCTTGCTGCTAAGTTCTCCTTCAGCTCTATGCCAGCGGCCTGCGAAGAGAATGCGTCGGTCAATCTTCACTAAAATTCACTTATAATGTCGTCAGCAGGTCAACAGCAGTCTTGTTGGAAAGACGCCCATAAAGTAAGCGAATAGAGTTCATGCGTGTGCCCTACTTGCTTAGGTGTGGTTGATGTGCTGTCTGCCCTCTACTTTCGATGTTATTGTTAATCAAATTAAATACAATTAGTTAGAAACAACGACTTTTGTTACACGAAACCGCATTACACTTTGGGAAACTTTAGAACGCATCGAAAGCTAAAGGCATATTTGGCTAATGTTTAGCTAGGTCTGGGTTTATTTATACCTATATGTAATGTATTAATATATCCTTTAGTCGTTTAGTCGATTTACGTATGTTAAGTTGACAATACGCCCGTACGAGGCAATTAAAAGAGATATTGATAATTGATCGATGTGCAGAAGTTTACCAAAGTTATTAGTGCAAGGATCCTCGTAGAAACCTCGTTACATTTTTTCATTTTGTCCTGGTCCCAAGCTAGGATGCACTGTGCTATGGTAACCAGGCAAGGACATCTCATCTTAAACATAATTCTCATTTTATTCTCAACATTCTCATATATTTGTATAAACGTAATGCGGAATTCAATCAGTGCGTCCTACCCGTCATGACATACGGTGCCGAAACGTGGACACTCACGGTGGGGCTGATCCACAAATTTAAAGTCGCTCAGCGTGCTATGGAAAGGGCTATGCTCGGGGTTTCTCTGAAAGATCGAATTCGAAACGAAGTCATCCGACAGAGAACCAAAGTCACCGACATAGCCCACCGAATTAGCATGCTGAAGTGGCAGTGGGCCGGCCATATCACCCGAAGAACTGATAACCGATGGGGTAGAAGAGTTCTTGAGTGGAGACCGCGGATCGGTAAACGTAGTGTAGGACGTCCTCAGACTCGGTGGAGCGATGATCTTCGCAGGGCGGCTGGCAAGAGCTGGATGAGAGTAGCCGAGGGCCGTGCTCAGTGGCGTGCAATGGGAGAGGCCTATGTCCAGCAGTGGACAACCATAGGCCGATGATGATGATGAATGCGGAAATGCCGAATAAGTAAATATCGGGCTAAACGCCATCTTTGGAGCGTTAAAATACTGACTTTTTGTCTTTCAAGTGCATTAACCTTTAGAATTTGGTGAGCCGATCAGGGCCTAGATTCTGTTAATGCATTTAGTTTCATTGCCGCTTCAAGTCTACGCGCGCACTCAAATCAAGCAATCTGGTAAGCAAACAAGGCGTCAATGGTATGAAAAAACACGTCACATGACCCGACCGTGTACCTATCTGTCATGGAACTACAATGCACTAACATAATCGAGGCCCAGCTCAAAACAACATTGGTTTTTAATTGTTCTGACATCCTGTAACAACAAAATAAATAAATGATTAACATATTTGGAATTAGTATTCTAATAGAAAGTATTTAAAACCTCATCGATCCGCTTCCTACTACTTACTCAGACATAAAAATACAACAGGGAACTTTAGCCCAATCCATTATTGAAATGATTCTTGAGCGATTGATTTCTTGATCGATCGCTTTAACCTTTCGTCTTAACTGTTATTATTTAATGGATCTGTACGCTGCATCAATCATTTCTCCGACGACAACTGTATCTTCATTCATTTTAAACTATAGGCCTCTTAATGTCTAAGATAAGCTCTGCGGAAAAAGTATACGAGCCTTTAGAATGTTAAGTTAATCATAAGTGGAAAACTGTAAAACACGTTTTTCTTAGTTAGGTCTTAAAAGACTCTTTTTTGCTATGACATAAACATGGTGTTTTGTCTAAATTACTTAAAAGTGGATAAACGAAATTAATAAACGCGGCTTAGTTCCAAGTGATTGTGTAGTGTGCAATATTTATTTAATTACTTTTAAGCGCATATTTGATAGCAATTTTTTTACAAATATTTTTTAAACCTATTTATTTATACTCGTATTGTTTCTTAACTAGCTCCACCTGGTGAAGAATAATATTTTAACTACATGTCATATCAATTGCAGTGTGGAAGTTTGCGTACGAAATTTAAGAAACTAAGATTAGACTGTGAGATTTAACCAACCTCTAGGTATCTCTATTTACCTGTGAAAAATTCACTTCTAGATCCATTGTTAGATCAGATCGACTCATAACAAATTATTATACTGTCATCTGAATTATAAGTACATACTTTTAAAGTTTAAAATTGGTACGACACAGTTAAGTACAGGTGAAGCTAACAAAAGCTCATGAGAAAATTTTCATTGTGAGGTCACTCATTATGAATCGCTCTAATACTAATTCTTATTGAATAACATTATTTGTAATAAAACATGATGACTTCATTTGATCGGGTATTGTGGATTAATGTGTTATAATTTATGAAAATTTACGCAATTTGTAAGTCCATCTGAAGGGATTTGTATTCAGGAACGGGAAAAAAATGTGCAAAACGACCAATTCCCTATTGAACCAGAGGATCCAACAATTTATAGCGTCGCCGCATTAAAAAATAAGTTGGGAGCGATTCTTAATGCGGTCAGCCGGGATAAATCTATCAAAAGATTTTGTTGTCCAACAACTTCATTGGTGGCCGAATCGAAAATCCGATAATAAATTTTACTCAAGTACGACGGCGTAATCCAGTCGCCTGTCGCTCTTTGTTGCCTACCTCCTGATATAATTCCAGTTCTCTGTTAATTCATAATAATGTCACTAAGCTTCACAGTAACCTTTAATACCATATGCACTGTCAGTAACAATAGTTAGTTCAGTGATAAATATCCTAGCTTGGCCGTTAGCACATATTTTCAATAAATGCGTAGTTGAAGGAGTATTTCCAGACCTCATGAAATATAGTAGGTTAGTACCCTTATTTAAAAGCGGTGATAAACAAGATCCAACAAATTTTAGACCCGTTTCAGTCCTACCAGTATTAAGTAAAAGTAGATCTATCTTAGGGCCGTACCTTTTCCTAGTCTATGTAAATGATTTACCGTTTTTGGTACAAAAAATGTGTGAGATAGTGCTATATGCTGATGACACGTCACTTGTTTTTAAAATAAAGAGACAGGTAAATAATCTTGACGAAGCAAATAATGCTCTCTCGCACGTTCTAGATTGGTTAACAGTAAATAATCTATTGTTTAATTAAAAAAAGACAAAATGTATGAAATTTACCCTACCTAACGTAAAATTAGTTGAAAACAACATTGTAATTGAAAATGTTAAACTAGAATTTGTTGAAGATACTGTATTTTTGGGCATCACAATCGATGCCAAACTACAATGGGGTCCACATATTATAAAATTGGCACATAGACTAAGCTCCGCAGCATATGCCGTGAAAAGAATTCGAGAACTTACTGACGTTGCAACTGCTAGGCTTGTTTATTTTAGTTACTTCCATAGTATTATGTCCTATGGTATAATACTATGGGGCCGGGCAGCAGACATTGAGACTATCTTCATCTTGCAGAAGAGAGCGATCCGATTTATTTACAAGCTAGGTAGTAGGGACTCGCTAAGAGATTTTTTCAAAGAAACTAACATCTTAACAGTTGCAAGTCAATACATTTATGAAAATATTATCTACGTTCGGAAAAATATTAAGGACTTCGAAACTCTTGGTAGCCATCATAACGTTAATACTAGGAATAAACATAAATTGTCATTTCCACGATTTAGACTTGCAAAAGTTAATACTTCCTTCATGGGGCACTGTATAAGGTTCTACAACAAGATATTAAGCACACTCTTTGCAAAAAGCTTATTATAAAATCAACGATTATTTAGAAGACAAGGACGTATGGCATTAAATAGTAGTTTAATATTAAATTAAATCAGAAGAAAAATGTGTCTAGTGTTCAACACATCCAAGATATTATTTTGTATGTTTTATTTGTATTAGCTTTAAGGTGATTTGAGAAAAGATGGTCAGAGTGGAGTTTTTTTTTTCGCTGAGTTTTTCTCCACTACAGACGGCCCCAAGGCAGCGGCTAACATTATACATAACTGTATGTACATTGACATTCAACAAGCAGAATGTAAATTCTTTACGTTGAAATAAATTCTTGATTTTGATTTTTGATTTCTGTGTCGCAATTGTAAATATATTTTTCTACTTAACTGTACTCTATCTTCTAATATTTAAGTCAGAGTGTTAGTACGCATACTTCTCCGAAACGGATTGACCGATGTTGATGAAACTTTATGTGTATATTCGGTAAGTCTGAGAATAGGTTATTATCTATTTTTTATACCCCTTAGTGATAAGGGTGATCCAAATCCATTTTTTTTTAAATTATTCTCCCTACAAATAATTTTATATGGCAAATAATAACAATGTTTGCCGGGTTAACTAGTATACTATATAATAATATGTTGAATCGCACTAAAGTGTGAAACTTGAGTGGCAAAAATTGATGAATGTCATTTACGAAGACCGCACGAGAAAGCTTAGTCTTTTAAAATTATTATGATAGTATTTTCATGTATTACGTTTTTTGTAGGCGATATCCAATATAAAGAGATGATAATCCTCGAGTTTCGAACACGAACAGTGATCCAATCCGCTCTAATTATCACTGACAACTGATTATTTCTTTCTTTCAATCTTAGTCCTGTCTCAGTTTTTAATAATAACCGGCCGAAGACATGAGAAATACCATGTTTACCAAAAACCTTCGTAAAAAGTTCTATGCGGAAAACGAATAAGCAACAGCAAATTTTTTTCAATCCGTGTAAATTAAAGAGTATTTTAATCCGTGCAATGGATCTTAGAGCGCTAAAAAGTAGAAATTATTCATCGTCACGTTCTATCAATTAACGTGTCATAAACTTTTAGTGACTTTAACACGAATCTATTAAAGAGCTATGAGAGGTGTGTGCGGCGTAGATTTATTTTTACTCTACTTCATTAGAACTATAAATCAAAATTTTTTCAATACTCAAACGTCCGCTTCCTGCGATGCGACATGGCCACATGGGCCGAATCCCAGAACAAGACGTCTGGGAGATAAAAGTCGAACTATTACACACAAATCAATATGAGAGAAATACGGAGATTCAATTCGCCACGAAATTGCTAAGTTCTTTCTAACTGTTAAACAATTTTATACAGTTTTTTTTTGTAGGTTAAGGCTGCAATGCACGGTTAAGTTAAGTGTGAGTATTTCAATTGACAACTTATCAGTATTATTTTTTTCATTCCAAAGTCACCCCGTAAAGTAACTAAGATGAGTTCGTAATGTAAAGTCAGTGTGGAGTGCGATTTAAATCTTGCTATTGCAAGTGTTAATCATCATAAATAAAGGCATCGAGCGGCAGTAAAAAAAAACTATCTTCTACTAAAGGTAGCTACTTCATTTTTTGTAATTTTAGCTTACTTCTATAATAAATTGCTAAATTACATATTTACAGGATCGGGCCCTTCACATACACGTAATTTTTGGATCGATATTAATATATTATATTATACCTACTATCTAATGCTGTTCCGATAATGGTACGAAAAACTTCGTGCGCGAGTCGGACTTGCACTTCGGCGGTTTTTACGATGTATGAGATAGTTATACGATTGCCAACAATGCCTTTAAGGACCTATAACAGTTTTTTTTTCATTACATTTATCGTAAGATTCAAGAGTCATAGTCAGCATTGAATAATTTATTACTATCAGATCCTTTTTAATTACTTTTAATAGGTATTATAGAGTAAGTAGTGTATTTTGAAGAGTAGTAACTTCGATCAGCAGAACTTCACACTTCGGCCGCCAATGATATATGATCCATATCTTTATGAATGATTGAATCATCTGCCGCGACACGTTCCCAGCCCCACCTTTTAACACCTTCCTCAAAAAGTTTTACTACAGTCGTATATTACGTGCCTTGGCTACTTTTATGTTGTTATGATCATTATCATTCAAAGTCACTACCCACACACATGGATTTCTGTGACTCTCAAACTTCTGTGAGCAGGATACATTGCTGATTAACTACAGCAAAGCTCTTGAGCTTAAAAATAAATATTTTTTATTTTCTATCTAACATTGTAACGAATTAAGTTTGAATAAATTACACATTATAGTTGATAATACCTGTAGGAGCAGTGTTTTGTCCTCGTAATAAATCACGTAGGTGATATAAAAACTTTGTGTCACAACTTTTCGATAGAATAGTAGAATCAAAATGAATATTGTTAGTTGCGTGAGCTTTTATGAATCACGCTATGGATCACAACAAAATATTTTAATCTGTGAAAATACAATGATATTTCTTTATTCATATTAAGTTATTATACTTACTATAATTCCAGCTGAGGCAGAAACCCTCTTTTTATGGACAAAAGAAATACGTCAACGGATTAAGATTCTTACTTGTTTATTTATGTTATGCTTCATAACATCTTAGCCTTATAAAAATTTTGATACCCACTTAATTGGTCTAAAGGTTTATAAATCTAAATCAGTTTCAGATGAAATTAATTCTTTAAAACATGTGAATTCTCTTTTTTAATTTAACTATTCTAGTCAAACATATCAATTTTATTCTACCAGCCTCCGTACTCTGGACGATTAATACCTATACGAGTACCATGCTGTACATTACTTTCAAAAAGACTAGTTACGTGTAATTTCCTTTACGTTTTAAAATTTAGAATACTATTTCGTATTACAGTAACGAATTTTGAAGACATTATATTTAGTGGTAGGGGCACCAATCGGAAAACAGTAACTTAGAGAAGATAGATAAATTCAAATTCAAGAATTTTATTCATAATAAAAATAAAGTGTTTACTTCGTGAAGGTCAACAATGTCAGTTTCACAACGAATAGATTACATGGAGAAGAAACTAACAAAGAAACTCCGCAAAGGAATAGGTAATGTAGCGCCCTATTTTTATTAAAAGATGGTTATTTAGCAAAAACACAATTTTTATTATCTTTTTCGAGAGGAGCCTAGCCTAGCTAGCCCTCGACTGACATCTCTACAAAAACGTAGCGATTCTCTTTCAAAATATTTAAATTCATGCAAGACGGCTGTGCCAGCCAGTTACTATAAAGAGGAATCGCTACAGTAAATACTTATTTTAAATTATAATCTTCAAAACAGTTTTAGCCTAATTAACAAAGTTTCAAACTTAAAAAGCCTTAGTGTTACCAACGGTCTAAGAAGTATCCAATCCTATGACAAATCCTGAGCCCAATGCGACCAAAGCCATTTGTTGTTAGGTACTTTTCTATTCTATACTGTAATAAGTGTACAGTGTGTGTACAGTACAAGCTAAGAAAATTGCATGTCTTGCAACGTAATCTGTCTTCAAGGTTTAATTAGATTCTCAGACAGCCGGAGTGAAAAACACATTCCCCGTTTGATCTCCTTTCAAAGTACAATTGCATTTTCTTATAGCACTGCCTACTTAGTGTCATACAAAACCGCAAAA
The DNA here is from genome assembly GCA_947310845.1 of Yponomeuta plumbellus. Classification (NCBI taxonomy): domain Eukaryota; kingdom Metazoa; phylum Arthropoda; class Insecta; order Lepidoptera; family Yponomeutidae; genus Yponomeuta; species Yponomeuta plumbellus. The sequence continues at coordinate 20,986,713 of OX371191.1, read as the reverse complement.
CCTAGTCGCGTACAATGCAATCTAAAACATTGATTCTGTTCTGACTTCGTGACAGAAATCTTGATGCCCTTTAGTACTTAACGGCTTACCTGGAGCTGCTTTCGTCATCCAATACCATAATCGGGTTAGTAAAAGTGAAATAGTAGATAAAGCTTAATTAGATTAATACCGCTTGCCCGAGGGTGTAATATCATTGCGATTGACAATCGATATCAATTAGCCGGCTGAAAGTATTAAAAGTGATTAAATAATCGTACTAACTGCATTCGTGTAGAACGGTGGTTGATCGGCGGCCAGAGCGGGGAAGTAGGCCGCCATGCCGGCTGCGGTCGCGGCAGCGGCGTCCGAGTACGGCGCGCTGTACATGGACAGGGGAACACCCGACGCCGCCAGCCGCTGGTAGTTGAGCAGCTCGTACTGACAGGAGCAGACAGTCTGTCCAGTGATAGGGTCTTGGAAGATAGGGCGTCCTGTATCGCAGCATCGCGGAGCTGCGGCGGTGGGCGAGCTCGGCCTCCCCGCACCGCTCGCCGCCGCGCCCCCGCTCATCCCCGCTTGCGCCGGCGGCGGACTGTTGGAGGCTGTCGATATGGTGCTCTGTAAGTTGTAAATTTTGAAATGCCTTTATGGCGCGTTTCGACATTCGCATTTGCAGTCCACGCGGAGCCCACCGACCGCACAGCTTTTGAAAAAATCGCAGAGCGTACACATATTACTATGTATTTAGTATGGGAGCAGTTTCGATTAGTGTGCCGACGTGGTTGAAATGTTTGCATACAAAAAGGATTCGGCGTTCCGTTATTAACGTTGATCGAGTGGTAATTGTGAAAAAATGAATGAATTACGGACAAAAAAATCGGATAGAGCATGCATATTTTAATGAAACGTGAAATTAATGAGATGTCGGGAAAGGGGTGAGGTTATAGTGGAGTAAATCTGTCGAATGGGCGTGTCGCTTGCGTCGTCAACGCGTCTGATCCCTTAGGAGCATGATTTGCAACGCTCCGTGTACCGTGTCTCCATTGTGTCAAAATTAGATTACCGTCGTCGCACTAATGCGATCCGATTCAAGAATTTTGAATATGATGACAATAGAGGGGCATATTGTTGTTATAATAGATTTATTTCACCGAACTACCTGAATCGATATCGCGGTCGCAGAACAAACATCCGCCCGCTGTCCGAGCACAAAGCCGGGCAGCGAGCTTAGCTCTGTGGCCCTTTATAGAGCACTGTGCAGATCCATACGCGGATAAATAACTTTCTAAATATTTGTCGTTGGAATGAAAAATGGTCCGCGCAGTCCGATATGCATTGTTATTTCAATGGGATTAAATACCGAGGAATACCACCGCAGCGCTCAAATGATACAAGTCCTTGTCAGATGTTTGAAAAGAATTCATAATTAATACCGCTTTTGTGTACTTTCCCATGTTTTTATAGGATGTTTCCGATTTAAAAAAAACAGTTCAATCATAATAGTATGGTACAAAATCAGACATCAGGTAAGCGTTCCTGTATTTTAACCTGTAATCGATGTGACAGGATGGCACTCTGTCATGACGTAGTAAGCCTAATAAAGTTATGTCGCGGTTGACTATAGACTTAGCGGCGAGCTGTGTGTGACCTGTCTTTAAGAAATATGGCTTCGACGTCGCGTGCTCACACCCCAAACGCCACCACAGTTAGCGGGGCCGCGGCCAGCCCACTGGCGAACCTCAATGAGCATTCATGTACATACACGCCGATATCGTATACGAAGGGCTAAAAACATTTGTTGTGTTGAGGGTATTATTGAGGTAATCCCGAAGCCGTTCAGCGCCGATTCCCTGTATTACCTACATAGTTATTTAATCCTTGCTCGCCAAACATTGTATATCGCGGGTTCCGGGGCTATAGTTCAACTCGTGTACCGTCGATCGTTCGACCTTACGAACCGTTGTAATAAGGCTTATATCGATCTGTAGCGCGGAGCGGCTGAAATCGACGCCCGGTGCTTAAGGGGATTCAATCCGTTCAAATGTTACGAATGTGTGTTGGGTGAAACGACATAATTTCCGTAAGCAACCCCTGTTTTCTCTTTTACTCAGGCAGCCATTATGAATAATCGCCTAGATACTTGCAACTTCATAGAGTGGTATCTGCCTGTGGCACACACACATACGTTAGTGCGTTTATTGTCCGTCCCAAAAAAATGCTGTCAGTCATGTCAACTTCAACCAATAATGGGACTATTTCTGAATAGATCTCGAACCTTGAACAGATTTGGGCTTCTGAATCGAGCTTAAAACAAATGACTAACGAAATATTTAACAAGGATAAAAGTAAAGTCACAGATTAACTTGGCAGGTCCTGTACTACGTACTATCCTTAGAACTACTGGACTAAAATAATTAATTAGTTCTTTTCTAATTTGTTCGTCCTATGAACAAAACGTAAGTACCCAGTATATCGCGAAGCTTTCCAGCCTTACACTGACATATAAATTTGTGGAAACTAAGGCAAAACTTGATGAAAGCATTATTAGAAGCAATGGAAGAATTGGCGCGAAAAGCAAGAGTCTCTATTTATAGACTGCTTCGATAAAACACAATAGGAAAATATAATGTGTGACGCATAATCGTTCATAGGAACATGGTCATAAATACGTCAAATGAAAACAAAGTTTTCTTCTCGAAATAACACAGAAAATGTGACTTATTGAACGTGATATGTATCATACAAGTAAAACTATTTAGTTGTAAAACTAACACTCTCAAACCTAGTTCTGACCTAGTTCCCGTAACAAAAGTAATTATTTGTATAATACTATTCTGACTTCCGAGGAAATTACTCAACATTTGACGACTGAATGTCGAAATCTGGTCAACAGGTGATCAATCTTCACATTTTTGTTACCCATACTGGTTAGATAGCATATAATTACGTATCCCAGCAAAGGTTTCACTGGCTTTTGAAAATTATCTTTCAAAAACTGTCATGGAAATAGTTTGCTTACGACGATAGTATCCTAGGCAAATAGCAAAATATATCGCGTATCACATTGCAGCACCTCGTACAAGACATTCGACTGTATAGGCATGCGTTCTAGGGGAGTTTGGAACAAAAATGTAAAAGTTGCAGCACTACAGCCGATTGTACACAATAGATAACGTTACCAATGAAATTATTTAATAAAGTTTGCTTGCATGAACGTAAAGTCGATTTTTTTTTATTTGATGCGAAAAATGCTTTCACTTTGACATGTGCCGGGGTCGTAAACCATCATAGCCCATCACATTTGTTGACATACTCTATGTGGATGAATACGACTTTAAGTAATAGTATATCGCGATTTTTAGTAGTCGTGTATGGACATGTTAAATATTGTATGGAAAAATATATTGTATATATTAACGCCTTTGCCTGTGAGGACCATAAATATAAGGTTCCAGTGAAATATTTGCCAATAAAAATTCAATATATATTCAATTCAATTCAATTCAAAATATTTATACAATAAAATGTCTTATAAATTAATTATAACATGTTTTGTTTACGTTAACGTTTCGAAGCCCCAAACCCAAAGTTGACAAACTCGTTTTTTTCCGTAGGTGAAAAACGAATAATCCCATTTTACTTCCTTTTATGAGTAAGTATGAGTAAAACTTATGAATAAAATTCGTAAACAGCCTTTTACTTTCTTCTCTCCAATGTATAGGCACAGGTTTTCTCTCAGAAAGAGAGGCTGAATATTGTCGATAGATTTCAAGCGCCGTGGTATCTGAATAACTCTCATAATCAGGTCCTCTCATGATATTTTCCTTTACAGTTGGCGAGGGATATTGCTACTTTAAATTCGCAAATGTACATCAGAAAAACAAAGTCATTGATATATTGCTGTGATTTGAACCCACAGCCTCTCAACCAACAAACCAACATAATACAGTTCTAACGATGCGTTCACACTTAAGGTATTTATTTTCAAAGAATGCAAAAGCGGCGTCCTACAAAGACAGTAGGTTTGAGTCGTTTTTCACTAAAAGAAACCTCTTGATCCCAATATCTACAACGATACCATTGATTTATCAAAACCGGCTATCATGACCTACAAAATATAACGTAAAAACTGTTCATAAGTGTAGGTAACGCACTTATGCGTGCTTATTAGATAAAGAACACAAAAAAGTTGTCATCGTATCCCTTTTAAATATCGGACTTGGAGGATTAAAGTGCCGCTGCTGCGCCTTATCTCCAGCAGACATCTTTTAAAAAACAAACACAAGAAGTATTCCCTTTTTGTCAACTTTTTTTTTATCGTAACCCGCAGGATGTGTTAGAGTCGTTAAGCCCTTTTAAGTGTTAAACCATGTAACTGAATATTCGACCGAATAAGGGTCCGATCTATTTGTTAAATATGTAAAAAAGTAATCTTAGAGAAATCGGACCCAATGTCATGAATTTCGTTGAGACATCAGACCGGGCAAAAAATATCGATGACATGTCGTTGCCTTACTAACCGTGGGTGACGCCGTGAGGCAGCCTTTGTCCAGGTACGATGAGGTATAACTTTTTTTACTCATGACGGTCCTTAAGCAGACGTCTCATTAAAGTATTAAATTTACGATAAGAAGGTTACCCTGCTATACCAAAATCATTCCTGCCACCGAAGCACAAAGCTTCGTATTGGAATCCATAATGCGATACATGGCAGTCTGTCTTGCTCTGAGTAGTCATACAGAGTGAGAAAGTTCGCTCTGAAGGTCGGCACTGACTTAGTCACAAGAGGGCAGTTGTACCAAGTTGATAAAATTAAATCAATACTTGTAAAATCCTGCACGAGAAATATTGTACGTTTCGGAGCTAATAATAAAACGAAATTACGCTCGCATATTAGTCGTTAAATAGAACGAGTGTAAATGCTAAACAATGGCAGAGCGTGTGTTACCCTATTAGATTCTTCAAGACGTCAAACGTTCGCGCTCTCAGAATTGTTGGAACGCCAACACTCTGATCTAATCCTTTTCGCAGATAGTCGACGAATGAAAAAGCATCACAATTTGATAGATCTGCTGATAAGCCGAGCGTCACGCCAAGCTGCGCCTGCGTTGCATTCCATGCTCTTGAGAAACGTGCGAATGATTCCAGATCTGGCACATTTTTTCTCCGGCTAAACATTGGGTTAATTACTGGGAGATTAGCATCGCTAATAATTTGTTTTACCGCCACATCTTGCGGTACTCTCGACGGATTACGACCGGAATGGTAGCACGTTTCGTTAATCTGATTATTCGTCTACTTTTATAAGTAACATTTATTAGGTATATGTACCTACTTAAAAGTAGGTAGAGAATGGTTTGAACTCTATTGATGCAGAGAAAAAATACTGTTTGGAAACCAATGAAAGTAACAAAACAAACATGTGTTCAGATCTCTGAAACAATCTCAGATTCATCCCAACTAAGCTTTTGTAGATAATTCTTTCATGTGGCTGTGCAATAAGATGTACTCTATACATCTAATACATTTTGACGTATCACTAACGATAAAATACTATCTATTCTAGAATACAGTCATACGACAGTCCATTACGACGGGTCTCACATTTTAGCTGCTTTGCTTGAAGAATTGTGTTCAATTATTCGGCGTATTCAACCTGTTTCAGTGAGAGATTCTATCGAACCAAGCAAGCCAGTGACTTTGAAAGGGTAAACTGCTCGATCGCAGACCAAACCTAAATCCACAGACAAGCTGTCTACCGTCAACTGTTCACTGTCAAATTTACCTTCTCTGCCCTGTCACCGTCATAAGTGCATTTTAACCGGTTGGATCTAAAGGACTCATCACTTTAGGTGCCGATTTATCTATTGATTTGACGAGTAAGCGAATGACATATTGCCAAACGTATATAAACACGTATTCGTCTTCATTTTAAGGAGTGACTGGTGTATAAGCTCTAAGAAAAAAATCCTATGACAAGACATGTATAGTAATTTGATAAGAGCATGATAGTAGACCACGGCCAGTCTCACGGAAGAGCGTTCATACGTGTTTTTTTTTTGTATTTTTTTATTAGGGATATTAAACCGTTAAAAAATATCACACGTATTTTAAATATATATTATGCTTTATAATGCCAATTCGCGGTGAGCAGGCGGTGATTAAGCCCATTTTGTTTCTCTGAGGGAAGTCGTGTGCTACTGCTGCTGCCAATTTTTCTAAAATTTTGATAATCAGTCAAACTCCTTCATATCAATTTGGAACGAAATTAAAACAAGTGCTTTCTAAACATAGATGACTATGAAAAGATCTGATTGTCAACCTCCATTGACAGAGAGGCGCTTGAAGAAGAAGACAATTGTCTTTTTCCAGGCATATTAACACTCGTCAATTCAAAGTAAAATTAATATTTTTGAGCAGACTCTTTACAATAACAGGGTTAACTGGAGGATATAGCTTTCAGCACTAAGTTCGCTTTTGTACTTTTATTTCTATAAAACAGTGCAATGAAGTATTTTAGTAATTATAATAACATTGAAATACTTACATATTTTAAAACTGCCATTTCTGAGACTACGACCTCAGTGACAAGAATGAATCGGTAGGCATAACGTGTGATCCGAGCTTAGCTATTTATTATAACGCTAAGGCTTGCGTGAATAGGAATAACTCTTATTAATTACCAGCCCATACGATGATTTTTTAAAGTCTATTTAGCGATTATGATCATATACAAAAGACACCGTAATGTGCTTGGAATAGTGTTGCAAATACTTTGCTAAGCCCGACACGGGCGACGCTATCTCTTAGAGAAAACACTTAATCCGCTTTGCGAATTTTTGTTCGCTTGAATCTATCAATCAACACCAACTGTTTATAACTGTGTATTATATGTACAACTTGTGAATAATTTTGTATTAAAAATACATTAAAAGCATCTAATTAGAGGTAGATAATTACTAAGTATCTGTCTCTGTTTCGACCACATCCTTTGTAGATACGTATGTAAATAATAATACTGATCGCACAAAACGGGATCCACCCTCGCAACGTATAATTCAAGTAAAGATATTCACACCTTCCCTAATTAAGTAGGGATTAGGGATAGATACACTTGAAAAGGGCCCTTGCTTTCGTTCTTATTCACCGCAAAGCACTAATGTAAAGATAAATACGTAATAATAGTGTAAAATAATGATAACGAATGTAAATCTAATATTATTAAAGTCATCAGAGAACTTTTTCAGACGCTGTTAACCATAGCAGGATAACGTAGTATAAAAAAAAAATACTTAGATTCATTAATTAAGCTAAGTTAAGCAAATAAAAATTGCAGTTTCAACTTTTTTCATTTGATCCATGACCTCTGGACGAATCTGTACATATTTGTTTATCTGATAGCTAATATATTTGAGACTATGAAAAATGGCGGTTTGATTATGCAATTTAAAATAAACATAATTAGTGACTGTCGTCACTCGCGTTAATTATTCAAAATTATTGTTACTGCCTTAACACCAATTGTTAATGTTAACGATGTTTATTATTTGCCCGATAGCAAACACACTATGTGAGCTTTAACATTTTGATTTCGGCAATGAAAAAAGGTTTATAACAGTGTCGGCGATTTATAATGGAGCTTTATCATCTGTTTCGATCACATGGAAATGTGGGTAAGAGATACTTGTGTTGTTATTTTTTTTTGTACTCACATTATAAAGTTAATTATACGGTTTTAAGTGTTCGTTCTTATGATGAAGATGAGTACAGTAGGTCCATCGCGATCCAACTGTTGAGTTTTAACTAACGAAATCGTGTGTTACGATTTGTTAAAGATTAAAAAACAACAAACTACACTACCATTTAAATTCGTCCGTAATTCGGTATTGTTAAAATAAATTTTACTTCTGAGCGTTATGTAAAACTATATCCATCGCTTTTTGAGCCAATTCAATGTAAGTCTAGTGCGCGTAGTTTTCCTACTATTTAATCTTTTGACTAATCGGCTATGCATTGTAGTGCATGAAACAAGGGCCAGGTAGTTCAATATCTGGCAACGTAGGCTTTTTCACTCCATCTGCTCGAAATGATGCATTTTGATGCCCAAATTTACGACTCAAAACACGTTATTGTTGTTCAAGCTAAGATGCATCAAAGTAAACAGACTCAAAATTGGGTTTTGAATCTATAGGTACCTTTAAGTAAATAGACTCAAAATCCAATTTAAATGTATATACTAATGCACTCATTTACTAAGAAGTCGCACCTCTTTTTTGCACTCTTGAAGATTCATCCTGTATCTATTTCGCTCCAACCCAAGCAATAAGTTTTAAACCCGAGTTTGGAACTACTTACTGAACTTCCAAACTCTTTGCTGCAAAACTTTAAGTACCTACCTAATTGTCAAATATTTGAAATTGGAACGGAAGTACGCATTTTCATTCCGCTCAGATGGTAGCGAAAAGCAAAGTGTTCTACGCGGGCGCAAATAGTTTTTGGTCTCGATAGTGTTGAATCCCTTGCTCCTTCAGCTATAGGCTAGTTGCCTTAAAAAATGTAATTAGTCCGTCTTTTAGATTATTCAAAAATAAGGGACACGTATTTTTTTATTTGTAAATTAGACCAAAAATGACAAAGATGCAGCCCATTAAAGTTACGTGTGACGTCACGCCGTGCTGCACTTTTTAGCACGGAGTGACGTCACACGTAATTTTAATGGGCTATATCTTTGTTATTTTTTGTTTAAAAGAAAAAAGAAAAAATTCGTGTCCAATATTTTTTTATAATCTAAAATACGGACTAAATAGAATTTAATTATTTTGACCCTGGAAACTACCCTATTCTTAGTTAAAGCCCGAGCGAAATCTTTCTTCATCTGATCAACTGAACAAATAACTGTAATAATACTAATAATACATTATGCAAGATCTACCGACTTAATTAAGCTGTTGTGAACTTGTGACTGAAGATCAAATATACGTGCTGATGGGTTAAAGATGGTTGTATAAAGGGTAATTTTTTATCTCCAATTTTTGTTTAATCCACCGAAAATGGGACAAAATAATCCTTATTGACATCTAATGTATCAGACGTGAGACTTGCTGTAAAAGTAGGAGATACCCCAAGTACCCCCAGGTCCACCTGGAAATATTAGTGATTCCAGTAAAATAGTTAGTTTTGTCGTTGATTTTTTGTAAATAATAGTTTTATTTATTATTAAAAATTGTTATATCAAACTTAATTCTAAACTGGTTTGGGATCTTGTTTCTTCTACAAATTATGTAATAGAATAAGTAAGTAATTGTGAAACTGTCTTCTTAGTGATCCCTCATAATACCGTAGCCTTTTTGAGAGTATGCTCTGCTTACCCTACACTGTTACTAATGTTTGAAACCGGGATGAAGAGTAGGTGTCTAATTCATACAGCGTAATTTTATTGTAAAACATAATAATTGAGTTCTTCTTAGAAGGCTATTAACTTCTACATGTTCTAGTGTTTAACATGTTCTAGTATTCAACAGTAAAATTTTTGGTGTCAAAGTGAATGTCAAATTGAGTCAAAGTCAAAGTGAATTTTTGGTGAGCCGATCGGTCTTAATGCAACTGATTAAGTTATGATGGCTGCGGACGTTTTTTAAATTTAAAATTTTTCTATCCGAACATAAATGTATTGATCATCACGTATTGGTCGAGCAACGTTCTTGACCTCAAAAAGCGTACACGACTCCTTGCAGTGTTACAACTTAATCGAATTTCCTCAGGCCGTAAATCGTACAACAATATTATTAATAGTTGTTTTATGGGGAGGTGGAATCAGATCTTTAACGTCGGGAGAAAGAAATATTCGTTCCGTTTCGGACACGTACACGTCTCAACAGCTCGCTTTCCACTTGGGTTCTCCAACGAGGCATAGTATACATTATTATTATTGCATTTCATTCAGCCAACTCATTCATAAAATTGCATCTTGGAACAGAGGTCCCTGCATGAGCGATTTCGAAAATAAGGAGCAAAACAATCTGCCTGGATGAATAATATAATATAATAATATAATATATAATAATATATATAATGAATAATATAGATTGACAATTTTTATTACAACTCTTATTTCTTTATTTAACCTTGAGGTCAACAACCAGCTGTCGTATTCAGGTACGTATCTTTTGTGTTGTGGCTATAGTCACCTTCAAAATGTAAGAAGTTTTTATTTACAACGTTTCCTCATCATCAACCCATTATGTCCCCACCGAGGGGCACGGGTCTCTTCCCTGAAGAAGGATAGGCCAAAAATGCCACTAGTGTTAGTCATAGACGGTGATCCATCCATGGACTGAACGCGCCGTATGTTGCTTAACCTTAGTGGTATTTTAAGATCACTCAGGCAGCCCATTCAGCGATTCTTACAACTTTTATGGTTCCGTTTATAAAGAAAACCATGAGGGAAGTCTATGTCCTGCAATAGGCGACAAATAGCTAATGATGATGTAAACAAGATTATGAATCATAGACGAATCCATTTAAAACCAAGAATTGCAATTAATGAAGTGCGACATCCGCAAACAAATATTGCTATTAGAGTTATCGAGCAATACTCTGACCAATAAAGTTTAAGCGTTTCCAAACATCCGTACTGCACCCGCTTTATTACCAGCTATGAACTCCTGTTGTTACGTTATAATCGGTGGCGGAATCACCAAAATAGCCTACAATATTTCGATTTTGCATTTGTGTAGTGCTGCTCTCTATAAACCTTAAAAATATCATTAACGCTTACATAGTGAAATTACGTACTAAATGTAACCGACACTAAAACTCCACTTCAGAAGCATTTGGTCGTATGTTCGATTCCGACGAAAATGACTTTTTTATACATTTAATCTCTGGTCATCGAGCTCTTTCTAACTGATTGAGAAACATATTTCTATCTTATTCGATTGCTGGGATAATTCAGTTACACAATATCGTTTGTAGGCTTATAGTAACGGTAGGCTCGGTGTCCTGTAAAGTATAAAAATGACAAATCCGACCAAATGGTTCTGAAAAGTAGTATAGCCTACCGTTTTAAGTAAAATTAGAGAGAGAGAAATTTAACAGTGACAATCACGGCCTAACTAACAAAAACTCTAGAATTAGACGTGTTCTGTGTTTTAACGAACCGAGAACGTTTAATAAACATATCTTTCCAAACGGTCCGAATGACAACCGCTGCGGACGGCATAAGACGACTAGGTGTGAAGTAAACGAAATGTACGCACCTAATTTAGTCGACAATATACTGGATGAAACACCACCAGTAATTGCCCTACATGTGTATTTCATTCCACATTGGGAACGAAAACCCGGTAAAATGTTGGCCTTTAATGAGTGTCTTCTTGTCTAGTGTTCAACACATCCAAGAGTTTTTTTTTAAGTTTGTAATTTAGGCTAAAACTGTTTTGAAAATAATAAATGTGGAGTTTCTTTGTTAGTTTCTTCTCCATGTAATCTATTAATTGTGAAACTTACAACATTGACAACATTGACGTTCATAAAGTAAATGTTCTATTTTATTATGAATAAACATATTTGAATTTGAATTTGTCTTATGGCCTTCGATTTATGTAATAGTAAAGTCTGGAAAGCTAATTCTTCCTAAGTTCTGTTATCATCGACCGTCAGAAAGAGGTTTCGACACATCGGCTATTTCCGTTCATTCTCTGGTATTGTTCAGTTTTTGCTTTTTCTCTCCTTTACGCTCCTTTTCGAGTTAACCGTCATTATCAAAGTAACTCTCCTTTTTAGGGTTCAGTACCCAGAGGGTATGAGACCCTATTACTGAACCACTGTTCGCCTTTATGTCTGTCACCTGGCTGTATCATATGAACTGTGGTAGCTAGACAGTAGAAATTTTTACGGATGTTGTATCTCTGTTGCGACTGTAACAACAAATTTTAAAAACAGAATAGAATAAATATTTAAGTGAGGCTCCCGTAAAATAAACGTGACTTATTGTGGCTTTTTCGATATTATAAAGAACAGATAGACGCTAGAAAGCCTCCGGTCCGTAACAACTAAATGTCAAAATGCCATGATTTCATTGTATTCGAATTTTACGGGCGTCTTTGTTAATTATAATACAAAGGTTGATATGCTGTGAACTGTACTAGTCTTTGCGACACATTCTTTTTGATCCCTTAATTTTTGAAGCGAAAACATTAAAGATCTCTGCTTTGCTTGATTGCTCTGCTAGTGGCTATTTTACTACTTTACTCTTCTCCTGTCCCTACTTTCTCGTGTTCAGTCGTTAACTTTAATCCATTCGCAATGTCAAGGTCCTTTTTGATATAATTGAAAGCATTTTCATTGCAGATAAATAGATTGCCTGCATTTCTCTCTTAAGCGCTAAGCGTCAAAGCTTAGATTTTTTTTTCTATCATATAAAATATCTACATGACCAAGCATATTAGTAATCTGTTCTTCTCATAATCAAATTAAATCTTCTCTTATTTATTTTATTTCCAATTAATTGTCGATGGTTTTTAAAATAGATAATTGAGTAAACTTTTTATGTCCTAGGTATTTCATTGTTACATGCGTTGTTAAAGGTTGGTTGAAACTTTTGTATTTCATATGTTATGTTATTATGGCAGAATAAAAGGAAATGGGGAAAACAGCGTTTCAGTTCTTAATTAATTGAATTTTTAGTGGGTCAATGGGCTCACTATAACTATCACTTGCAGGCTCTGGAGTTGGTGAAAAAACTAGGTTATCAAGCAAAGAAAAAATGTTTTTGCGACCCAATCCTGCAGTTAAAAAATCAAAGTATATTCACATTCGCCAGATTTAGTAAATTATTCTTTAACCAAGAAGCCATTTCTTCTCGTATGTTTTCTCATTGCTTGGTGGCCAAAGGTTTTTATGAACCAGAAGCAAAATTTGAAGTGACTTTTATTTTCACGGCTTCAGAAACAATATTTTTCAATAGGTGGAAGATATTACAACATCGTTTGAAGTGCGATTGAATGGCGATTATGTAGAAAAATAATACAAATATTTGCGTTTCTACTTTCCTGTAATGGATTTTAATTTTTGGTCTTCTGGTTAAGTTGCACAAACTTATTTTCTACGTAAAAGTTCCGTTAACAGTGAAGCTATAAGAATATTTTTCAACAATTTCAGTTAGTGTCAACATTATCGCGACTACAAGGTGCAATATTTAAAAAGAACGTCTTGCCTTTTGAATATGAAGATATTATTTCTCCCGTCACAATGAATAAAGTGATACACTGACTAGACTTGCCAACCTTGTCGTTCGTAGTTGGAACATGCTCGGCTTTACACACTCACACATTCGTATTGTGACGCCGACATGCACGAGTGCGAGCTATTTTTATGCCGTACTTGATGTTTCAAACGAGTTTGAAGGGTAAAAGTGCTTTTTTTAATTTGTCTTCCCGTATCCCTGGTGTACATATATGCAATAAAACATAATTCTATCTATTTAACTTTAAAAGTTAGGTGCTAGAAATCTTTTGACTTTGAAATGTCATTATAGTTACTCTTGATCAGATTTAACCTACAATAATGGACCGTGTTACTGAAGCTGAACTGACAGATATTTTCTTTAAAGAGCCTTTACGTAGAGTATAGTGGTTTTGTCTGTCGATACCAACGAACGCGTATGTGTGCTGCTCACAAACACAATGTCCACGAAAGCCGGTTGCGTCTGCGGCTCTGACACGACGGCCATAATATGCGTGCACTCTACTCAATGAGGTTACGCGCTACATTGCAATGAAAATGAAAAAGTCGAACTGTGTCGACTAAACGAGAAATACTATATCTGAATTCGTCGCCTCCGTAACGAGAGACTACAAAATAATACCCACTAACCGCGTGAACACCGCGTACGCCTCTTCGGAGAAATTAATTAAGGTTTCCGAGAAGGACGGATTCATTCACCTACCTCATTAGGAACAGAGGAGTTTCGGTGGCGACTACGAATTGGGATTTGTCAGTGACATCATTCGGCGTTTTTGCGATTGCGATAACGATTGCGTTAAAACAGTTTAGTTCAGTAAAATATTTTTCACCGTCACTTTGTTTAGGGCTGCGTAAAAGGTGCCTATGGAACTCTATTATTAAGGCTGTAACAAGGGCGAATGACTTTGAGCATTTGACCTCTGAGTTATAAAATAATAAACTAGCGCAATCTCTTGAATGTTTGTTGTACTTCTTCGGCGAATACTTTAGAGGCTAATCCATAGTCCAAAGATTACACAGATAAGAGATGTGGCGGATTTTCGATGGCGATTGTTCCCTGCGCTAATTAAGAAATCGTACAATTTTGTACTAATCACGCTTAATATTAACATTAAAAAATATATGATCAGATAGGATTGCAGATATTGATGTGGCCGATATTTGCATGAAAGATTTAAATGAAAAGCTACTATCGTTTACCAGCGAATTTAGATTCTGTGGAAAATAAAGCATTTGGAAAAAATTTTTTTTTTGCCATCTAGACAGGTTAAATGCAATTTTTTTTCCGTACGAATTAGTCACTGATATATCCTTTATTACCAAAGATTTTATTTAGAATTTAAAAGTGCGTAGTTTTGCCTAACGTTTCAGTTAAAGCTAGCCAATTTTGCAACATTTACCCTTGTTACACCCTTAAGCGTACCCTCAACGTTTTGTTTTGTCTTTATTCGGATCTATATACTGATCCGTGAAGGAAAGACTGCTGTTTTTTTCTATATTTTTTGTTATGGTGGGTAGTTAACAAATATAGGAAATCAAAAAATAAAAGGTGCCGAGAGGCTCTCTTTTTTCGTTTATGGGATTCTCTAACCCATCACGACAACGGGGCCCTGTTATGGAGCCTACGAAGTATGTCAATCTGATCCATCAAAGTAGAGTATAATTTATTTAACATACAGGGTGTCCCGAAACTCAACATTAAGCCGGTATCGGGTGAAAAGGCAAGTCACACCTACTGATTATCAGAAAAATATAAAAAAAAACTATTTTTCTTTCAGGACAATATATTTTTTTAAATTATTTATTCAAAAAATTTCATACTCAAATTTCAAATTTCAAACATAATTAAGACTAACATTAAAATTAAAAACGGGCACTTTTTTAAGTTATTTATTTTTAAGTCTCTTTTTCTTCCAAGCTGGAGCAGTTGGTTTTGAAATTTTGGTAATAGCTTAAAGAAGCAATATTGAGAGTTACAAAACAAAAAAAAAATCGGAAATGCAAAGATTTGTGGTAACAGGATTTTTAATTTTTCTTAAATGCCTAATAACTTTGTATACATTCTATTTTTTTTTCTATTTTTCTGACAACCAATATGATTGGCCTTTTCACCCAGTACCAGCTTAACGTTGAGTTTCGGGACTCAGTATATATTTTTTAATTTAATAATATAAAAAAAAAAAAAAAAACTCACGCCCGTTATCCCCGAAGGGGTAGGCAGAGGCACCAGTCTCTAGAACTGGACCCACGTTTTGCCGAGTTTATTAGTATTAATTAATAATATTAATTACTACTATATGCATGCACTATTAGATTATTGATTTGGGTGATATGGCATTGGCATGGCATTTTTCCGAGCGGTTCCGTGCTTCGCACGGCACGTTAAGCAGTTGGTTCCGGCTGCCGTCAATTGATGGCAGTCGTTAAGTCAAGTCAGGGGCCTTAGGGCGGCTTGAAAACTTCTGACAGCAAGACCAGCCACTAGTTTTACAAGCCTCCACCAATCCGGACTTGGCCTCCGTGGTGGAGTATGGCCTATACCTTCCTCATGGAAGAGACCCGTGCCCCTCGGTGGAGACATAATGTGTTGATGAGGCCACATTTTATGGGAACACAATCAATACAACGGATTAATAATGATTACATTATACAAGTTGAGTGTCTGTTTTTCTTACTATAGATAGATAGATAACACTTTATTGCTCAACCATGATACAGAGTTATTGTAATTTATAGCTTCGAGTGCGAAAATTTTGAGTTCATAAAATATCACAAGTGATCCAATAACAGTTTTACGTTTTTTTGCGAGAAAATGCAATCGCGTTATGTGCCAAAAATAACTTACATTCCGTGTATAATATAATAGAATGTGGTCTTCAAGGACTGCACTTTCTGGGGCGTTATTGAAATTACCATTCAAACGTGTCCCGATATATCTTAAAAATTGCGGAGGCCTCTGATGAGGTCGGGATATACCTGGCCTGGTTCAGTAACCACCTAAATCGTATTATATATTTATAATAATTGTAACCCTGTTTTACAATAGTTTTTTCATTTTATTTCATATTTGAGGCTTGTGTAGAGGGCACTATTTCTTGGCAGGTTGAGAGAAGCGGGATCATCCCTTGATCGCATTTTGTTTCCTTGTCAATTGAATTGACTGTAACTGAACTTCTGCCGTGTGTTTTTTGAAATTGTATTCTTAAAAACAACATTTTAATAAAAAAAATATTAGGTCTGGTTTGGACTAAATTCGCATTGTGTTTTATTACTTATAGACTCAGAATATCTAAACGTCTAATCAACTGCATTAGCGTTAGAATTTTAATATCTAGATTAAGGAAAATAATCCGTTTAAACCTTTTAAGATAATTTAATTAACTTAAGATATGCCCACAGTAAGCAGCTATCGAATTGGATCACATCTATGCAAAATGCTATACCTACACGTCTTAAATTAATACAGCCCACTTATAATGATTTATTAAGCATAATGTACCCATAGAGCTGGTATTCAGGCACCTACTTAAAATAATAAAAGAAAGGAATGCTTTAATTAAAATATTTTCCACACTTTGGTTTTTATGAACTAGTAAAGTAAAACGTAGGTAAAGTCATATCGTATAACGTACAACTATAAAAAATAATCTTGCATTACATTTGGCTCATTACGAAGAACAATAGCACCGGACGAACGCTCGCTTATCCAGGCCACTTTACTATGCCTTATTGTAAGTGAGCAAAGGACCAAAGGCTACATGACGAAAATTAAACAAAAAACAGGTCAGCAGGAACGGTCAAATGCAAAAATGACGATCATTTTTCATGGCTCATTATTAAGTTAAATGAAGGGCGATGGTTTTGTATTTCGAACTACGTGTCCCGGCGCTGTGCACGCGTGTTGCACCGCCCTGACACCGCCAACAGCCGTCCACACAAGCGGCCAATATTAAGCCTGCAATACATGTTGATCAAGCTTAAGCCAACGCGAGCGTAGGCAAACTAATACAAGGCAAGCGCTACTGCCTAGACGTTCGGCAAGTTTATCGAAAACCAAGGCATATTGCCAATTTAGACGAGTTTTGAAGAGATGCCCACACGTTGGGCGCTGTCAGTTTGCATTGTGCGAGTGCCTTTGATTTGTGCCAAAAAACCGACACCGCTTCGAAGTGCGGCAAGTGCTCGCGAGCTGTGACAAGCGGCGCGAAAGGATCTCTATACACGTTGGCGTTTGCCGTACTCGGCCAACTAGGCGAGCGTCAGCGAGCGATGGCAAGACAATGCAAACATATTGTCTATCCCTTTGCAACCGAGCTATCACAACCGTGCATATAATTTAAAAATTCCTGACTCCATACAAATTAACTTTTCGGGACGCAACCGGCATCGATCGATCGTGCATTTATCTGTTTTACCTACAAAAAATACTGCAAGGTGCGGCGCCTCACTTGTCGGCGACCATTGGCCACAGATTGGCTCGCGAGCCGCTGGTAGAGATTTCTGCTTATTTTGGCGGTAAACGTGCTTCACGTAAAGTACCGATAATTAATATATTTTGTTTGAACCCTTACAATAATTAAGTTTGAATGTGTATAGGAAGCATTGTAGAATGTTTTTGTAAATACAAAGTTAGTTTTTAGTCATAAAATATATCTGGAAAAATGTAGTTGCACGATCGTGCACTAGGATTTTTTTGGTTATTTTTCTTGGAATCTATGGCATACCAAAACAAGGTATTTTAGCCAAGATAGTTAAATTTAAGAAAAAAAATTCTTCGGTTGCAAAGGGCTATACGTTGGTATTGGCCTTCACTTGGAAACGCTCGGCCAACATGTATTGCAGGCTTTACCTCGACAGCACTGCTCACGACGTACAAAATATTAATCTGGAACTCGACACTCGGAACGCAGGCTTGACGAGACTGGCATGACCCAAATAAAAACAACTCTGTTGCCTTTTGTTCCAGCTTGTTTAATAAATGGAAATGCACTTGCTATTCAAACTCTATGCAGATGTTAACATTAAATGTTACGTGGTTACTTGGTAAGGTAACCGACACAAGTCGGTGAACTTTGGTATTGTCTTATTTGATATTAAGTTAATTGTGTACTTAGTTGGGTTTTTATATGCATGTGAGCCATTTACCGTCCGCTCCTAAATTAATATTTCACTACCGTTGATGAGATTTAATAGGCCCGCTGTCACTTGGACAGCTGTCATTACGATGCAAATAGGGATGCAAACTAAATAAATCGGTACCAAATTACGTCGCGTTTTATTTGTTTCTTAGTTACTTTCTGAGAATAATGTAACTGGTTTTCCAGTGCTTTGTAATGATTCAAAATACCAAATAATTTAAAAATCGCGAAATAGTAACAGTATTTCAATTGTGTGCTTATATATTATTTAATAAATATTTTTGACCGAAAATATTACTATTAGTTTTTTTATAAGTTGTTGATTTTATCTTAAATTACTTTCTATCGTTAGCCTATTAGATCTAGAGCCAGTTTCTTTATAGAGAAAATCGCTAAGTCACTACTTAACTGTAGTGCTGTCTCGTCAAATTTCTCAGCATTGAGCGTGACAGATTATTGTATTTCATCATCATCATTCAGCCACAAGAAGTCCACTGCTGGACATAGGCCTCCTCCATGGTTTTCCAAAAAGACCGGTTGGAAGCGGTTTGCATCCGAAGTCTTCCTGCCACTTGGATGAGATCGTCTGTGGCTTAAGTATTTACTTATTGAAATTCTCAATTCAGAAACACGCCCTTAGACTAACGTAAGTTTTTAGGTACGTTTACTTAGTAAAATTAGAGTAGTAAAAGTAGCTAGAGAGAGTAATCGGGCTGAATTACCACGCGTGCCCACCTGGGTTTGACAATAATTTTTAGCGCTGAGGAGTGTGAACATCTGAGAAACTCAGATTCCCTCACCATGTTTTTCTTCACATTTACCTACCTAGTGGTACCTGTATTCGAGCACAACATCTCCCAAATGCGTTCTTCGACCGCTACCACCGCTAGGTACTTACTTTGACAATTACTTAATTTAAGAACTTTGCCCGAGCCTAAAAAAAGTACGAAACGAGCCACGTAACGCTTACAGCCCATTCTTGCACTTAATTGCTATTGAAATAAAACGTACCATGAACGGAATGGCACTTGAGAAGTATTAAAAAGAAGGCGAAATTCCTTCTACTTTTAATTTATTTATTATTCGACTTTGCCTTTTACCCAACTATGAAAGCCAAAGGCTGGGTAGGTTATTTTCATGTGTAGGTATGTTTGTTTTATGATAAGCTGGAGGCTAAACAGCTTCACCAAATCCACTATGAAATGATTCATTACTCAATTCTTTACAAAGTCAATTTGGGTTTTAATTCAACAACTTACTCTGGAGGTTGGTTTCTTGCATTTGTATTTTTGAAAATATTATGGTCAATGGTCAAATAGGAGTATGGCCTATGACTTCCTCAGGGATGAGACCCTTGCCCCTCGGTGGCGACACAATGGCTTGATGATGATGACGATAGGTAAGTGTATCGACGGCGCTTACCTGTCGCACCTGCGTTTTGCCGATGACATCATCATGCTTGCTGAAAACGTCGCCGATCTTCAATGCAGAACCAAGACCAAAATCATGGCTAACCATGCAGTAAATGTACCGAACATTATCATCGGTAACTGCCAAGTAGAGGTAGTTGATGAGTATGTTTACCTTGGACAGTGTTTATCTTTCGACCGCGAATCCCAGCTTAAGGAGATCGCGCGGCGGATTCAGCTGGGATGGGCTTCCGTGGATGCGAAAGGCGTGATGAGGAAAAGGCCTATACCCAACAGTGGGTAGAGGTGTTCTGATGATGATGATAATAGGTAAGTGTAATCAGTTGAGTTATGACATTGAAAAGATCAATTAAAAAACATTGTTATGCTGAGCCGATTGGTCCACCAAAAATTCTACAAGTTAAGACGTTCGAGATTATAGAAGCAAAATTGTCTTCATAGGACATTTTTTTTATTTAAGTATTTTTTGTAGATTACCTATTCATTTAAAGGATTAAACCGTTAGTTGAGCAGAGTGTGTAGGGGAGCCATTTTTGTGAGACAAGTCGGTTACTTTTGTCACGTGCTCGGGGTAAGTCGTAACAGGTGCAGGGCAGTTTGTAACATTGCATAATAAGGTAAACTTATTAATTAATTACATTGCGGTACTAAGACAGCAGTAGGACACAATAAGAGACACAAAAAATAAAAATATTTATAAAAAAATATAGATTCAGCAGAATCGTTCGTAGCCCCGCCCCGGTCGCCTAAGTGATAACGATCACAAAAGTTAAACACACATACATTGCTTCTGGCCCCACACTACGATACCTTGTGTCGTGGGAACCAGAAACAGTGACGTCACAAACATGTCAAATCCAAGACCTGGAGTTTTTTTTTCTCCCCAGCCGGGGATCGAACCCGGGACCTCTCGCATGGTAAGCAGATGCGCTAACCACTACGCCACAGAGGTCGTCTACATAGGGCGCGTTCAGTGCATGGAGGGGTGACCGTTCTATGACTAACGCTAGTGGAATTTTGTCGAGCGGTTCCGTGCTTTGCAAGGCACGTTAAGCAGTTGGTGCCGTCTATAGATGGCAGTCGTTAAGCCAAGTCAGAGGCCTTAGGGCGGCTTGAAAACTTCTGAAAGTAAGACCAGCCACTCTTAAAAACCTCCACCAATCCGGACTAGGCCCCCGTAGTGGAGTATGGCCTATACCTTCCTCAGGGAAGAGACCCGAGCCCCTCGGTGGGGACCTAATGGGTTGATGATGATGACAATGACATTATGTTATCGAATATAATATATTGGCAATCCAGTATAAGAATTCCTAATTCTATAAAAAGCTCCATTAGCGATTACTTACTTCTTAAGTTGTATAAAACACTTACATACTACTCTTTTTTGCAAAATTAATGTAGTTTGGTTCTATATCTGCTGCTTTCCCTATAGTACCAAACCATACGACAAGGTACTGTGAAAATAACTAAAATAGACCAGCTTCGCAGTCGATTCGTTTGTGCCTAAGTTGCCTTATTTTTTTGACTGCTAATGCAGCTGAACTTAACCCAGAAAATAGTTTTAGGTACACTGTTGACCCCAACGCACTTTTGAATCTGTCGTTCTGCCTAAAATAGCGTAGACTCTACCAGCTCCGTGTCTCGCCAGATATTTTAAGACCCTGTTAACTTCTTTAACATTAGGCAATGAGAACTTGACCCATTTCGTATTTTTTGCATTTAGCACCAGACAATAAACAAGTTTAGAACTGTAGATAGAGTTCGATTACAAACACAGTGACAGAAGATTTTCGTATATTAGAGAATATGAATATTAATATGCCTAGACTGCCCAGAGGTAGAATGATCATCAAAAAAATTTTACATTTTAACATTTAATGTTATACCTTGCCACTTGACTTTGTGTCATCTTGACCTAGTGTATTTTTATTATTTTAGATAGATATATAGGTAGATAGAGAACACTTTATTGAACATAAAAAGGAGACTACATAGGTAATAGGTAATGAAATAAATAAATAATACCTACTTACATTTGTCCTCAAACAAAACATTCCTTTCGCGCGCTTCAGTCACTCTGGCTAGAGGATCCGAAGAGGATTTACCTTGGTCAGCCGGCTTGAGTTTCGCAGCCGAACAACGCCCTTTTTCTGTGTCCTGGATTACCATACCCTCCCCTTGCCCGCTTGGCGCTCGCGCAGGTTCTTACCACTGCCACGTTATTGGGTACGGGTGTGCGGTCGGAACAAGGAAAAATAGGGTATCCAGAGGCAGTAATATTTATATTTTGTTAATGAGGAAAAAAAAACGTACATACGTGCCTTTCAAATATTTTATGATGATTGTTATAGAGGTGGAGTATAGAGCAATCAGGGTCGTGATAAAAATGACGTTAAAGTCCACCTTGTTTGGAAGCTGAGGGTTATTTGCAGTGGCGGATTAGCTTCGTAGCAAGAGTAGCAAATGCTACAGGCCCCGCACTCTAGGGGGCCCGCACCACGCTTTGTGGGGCTTGTTTCGTAGGACTAAAATTCATGGTTTGCTATAATATTCGACGTACATTACAATGTTGATTAAACCACAGCCTATCGGGTATAAAGACTGCTACGCAGTATACTTTACATTGTCATAACAAACTACCTACTAATTGTAGTTAATAAATCCAGAAGATATTATTTAGACAGATTCTTTTATTCAATATCAGGGCCTCAATTCTGTAGTGTATTACAGTAAGATGACAGATAGACAGTTTTTTCACACCATTGACGCCTAGAAGGTTTGATATCTGTGCGCGCGTAGACTTGAAACGGCAATGAAACTAAATCGCCACATTCAAGAAGTTGTCACTGTACTACAATGTATTAACAGTCTAAGACCAGGGCCCTTGAATAATTTTGCTACAGGCTCCGCGATAGCTTAATCCGGTACTGATTGTTTGGACCCCCAGCTACGTCCTATTACTGCGGCAAGTATCGAAATGTCAATCCAAATGTTAAAGGAGAACCGGCAAACATGTATGGAGGCTGGTCCAAGAACCAATAACGACGTGACATATGTCATAGTTACTATGGGAGCTCACTTCAAATAATTGTGTGAAAAAAGTTATAGCCATACAAATATTTTTTTTTTATTTTTACGATTTCGACGATTTTTAAGCAATAAAAATAATTATTTATCTAGAGAATTAGCAAGCTGAAGTGGCAGTGGGCTAGCTGGCCATATTTCGCGAAGAACTGACAACCGGTGGGGTAAACGTGCTCTTGAGTGGAGACCGCGACTCGGCAAACGTAGTGTAGGACGCCCTGCGACCAGGTGGGATGACGATCTGCGAAAAACTGCAGGCAGATGCTGGATGCGACAAGCTGAGGACAGGGCGCTATTCGCTATTCGACTCACCACACACAGTTGACGCGGGTGGCCGCCACACGCTACAATCGTCGCTGCTCGCTTCTTGTGGCCCGCACCGGCCACTAACACCGACACAAAACGCCGCCACACACCACTCGCGCGATTCCGCACCCCTCTCTCCCTTACCTCAGTTAACCTGTTCGAGTCGACGGCGACGACACGTAGTCTGTTGTTCATTTAAATTAATATGGATATAGAATTATTTATATCAGAGATTCAATCCCGTCCTGCGATTGCTTTGGTTAAATAAAAAAGTAGCGACCACCGACCTCAAGTGTCGGCCACCGGCCACAAGTGGCCGCTTCTAGCTTCTTGTGGGGGCGTTCGTGGCTGTGGCCTTTAGCGACATTTAGCTCGCCGTATCGGGAAGTTCTACTTAATAATAATTATAAGGCTTCATTAGTTTTAGATAATCATATCATTGTAGTATTATTATCAATGTGAGTAACAAATAACGGTTTCAAACAAAGGTAAAACAGATTATGATATCGAGTCTAATATAGGTAAATACCATTTTCAATAGGTAGTAAGAAACGATACTCCAATAACAAGCCCAGGGTCAACGGAAAAGCAAACAAAGTCCAATATCAAAGTCGGGTCAAAAATAGTCATGGCAATCAAGAATACAAAGAAATTCACTTGTAACGTAGGTACTCACAAAGCGACTGCCAATGCCGTTGAAAAATTGAAAAAATATTTTTTATTGCTTAAAATCGTCTATGAAAAAATTTTTTTTTATATAGCTAAAACTTTTTTCACACAGTGTTTTGAGCCGAGCTCCCATAGTAACTATTGTAGAGTATAGAAATACCTTTCGAATGAGATATGTCACGTGGTTATTGGTATCAGTGACCGTTTTGTCCGGTTCTCCTTTAGAATAGTTAGTAGCCAGAAATAATACAAAGTAACGCGGCGAATTGCACCTCGTCACACCACTATAATCCATTTATCTATACTTGGCATTTATTTAGACTTTAAACGACACTAAATTAAAAACCTTACACTAAATTCGATACCGTTTACAAATTTAGTAGGTACTAGCTAGCACTAAATTTGTAAACTATTTCGAGTTTTCTACCGCTAAAGGTTTTTAATTCGATACCGTTTACAAATTTAGTACTAGCTAGCACTAAATTTGTAAACTGTTTCGAGTTTTCTACCGCTAAAGGATTTTAATTTAGTGTCGTTTAAAATAAAAAATAAAAAGCCAAGTATAGAGGTACTTATTCTGTAGCTGTGAAAAAACCGAGATTGTATTTTTAAATGAACTCGGAGGCCTTTATCTTTATATGTATCTCCATATCAACTTTTCTTGTCCTGTTGAAACCAACTGCAGCCTGAGATACTAAACTGGTGATGACTTTTATGATGAATATGCCAATAATATTGTATCTCTTTCTAGAATACGGCACCGCTCTAGAATACGGCACCGGCGCCTTTTTTGGGTTCAGGGGTAAGTGACACTATTAGGTACTAAGAATCCATTGTCTGTCTGTTTGCCCGTCACCAGGCTGCATCTCCTGAACCGCGATAGCTAGATAGTTAATATTTTCATAGATTATGAATTCCTGTTACCACTGTAAGTACAAATACTAAATAAAGAATAAAAAGAAATATTTAAGGGGGCTCTCATACAACAAACATGATTTTGGTGCCGTTTTTTGCTCGATATTCATAACGACAAAAGGTAGACGCTTGAAATCTATATATATAAAATTCAAAATCCTGACTGACTGATTCATTCACTCATCAACGCCCAGCCTACGCCGTTTGACCTAGGCAGCTGAAATTTTGCACAGAGGATCTGTATATAATGTAGGCAAGGAATAAGAACTGATTTTTTGATATTCAACCCCTAAGGGTGCGAAAAGGGTTGCCAAAATTTGTATGGGAGGCATAAAAAATGTTGTCTGATTTTCTTGAAACTTAAAATAAATACTCTTCAACACAATTGATTAAACACGTGATTCACCGTTTTTTTTAATTTAACCCTTAACGGGAGTTACGGGAGTAAACGGGGTTGCAAAATTTTGAACTAAAGTCCACGCGGACGGAGTCGCGGGCGAAGGCTAGTAGTATATAAAATTCTCGTGTCACAATGTTAGTGTGCATACTCCTCCAAAACGGCTTGACCTATTTAGATGAAATTTTATGTATTTTTTCGGGTAAATTTTTCGGTAGGTTTTCGAATAGGTTGTAATCTATTTTTCATACCCCCTATCTGGCAAAACAACGTTTGCCGGGTCAGCTAGTATTCAAATATTGTGTTGATGAATGGTACGGAACCCTTCGTGCAAGAGTCCGACTCGCACTTGGCCGGTTATTTTTTGGATCAGGACAAGAACCGAGTTTGTTGGCGAAAGTTTTATGAAGACAACCAAAATACTTTGAACAAAATATTTCTTGAAGTAATTGACAGATTTCGAAGGAAACGTGCCTTTCCATTATTGCACAGCCAATAGTGTATTTACATATCGTCATGTGGGGTGCCAAATCCTTTATGTGAAAAAGTGCAACTTTTCAGTAGAGCGTTAAAACTGTATTTTGTCCGTGTTGACCAGCGTCGTATCAGCATACGAAAAAAATAATAATGTAGAAAATTGAATAATATAATTTTGCATAGATTTTTATAAAACTTATCACATACAAAATAATAAATAAAGCACCATAATTTTTTTTTGTTTCTAATGTGTACATAACGGATTGTTTGGGCTCAATAATGTCCTGCATGTAATAGAATGCACATCATGGATTTGCACGTGTTGAAACAAACTGATGCACCCGACCGTTATGTGCTTGTAGTAGCCTGAAAATTTCCTTATAACGGAAGGATTTACCCACATAGTCGACAGGA
This sequence comes from Yponomeuta plumbellus, assembly GCA_947310845.1. Taxonomy (NCBI): domain Eukaryota; kingdom Metazoa; phylum Arthropoda; class Insecta; order Lepidoptera; family Yponomeutidae; genus Yponomeuta; species Yponomeuta plumbellus. Next base: position 20,960,659 of record OX371191.1, on the reverse strand, counting down.
GCAATCTTGTATCAGTGACGATGAGTAGTCTATAATATGCATCCATTTGACGTCCTCTGGGGCGCAGCGGTTAGCGCGTCTGCCTACCATGCGAGAGGTCCTGGGCTCAAACCCCGGCTGGGGACAAAAACCCCAGGTCTTGGATGTTTACATGTTTGTGATGTCGCGGGGCGGGGGTCGGGTCGCATGAGTTCATCATCATCAACCCATTATGTCCCCATCGAGGGGCACGGGTCTCTTCCCTAAGGAAGGTATAGGCCATACTTCACCACGGGGGCCTAGTCCGGATTGGTGGAGGCTTGTAAGACTAGTGGCTGGTCTTACTGTCAGAAGTTTTCAAGCCGCCCTAAGGCATCTGACTTGGCTTAACGACTAATGTATGTGCTTGTATATAAATGCTTATTTAAAATAATCTATGGCTATGAGGAAGGTAGAAGACCACTTACGGTTATCACTTAGGTTTGCTAAGTCGAGACTGTAAGCTCCAGCTCCAAGTGAGAATAATGACGATAATCCCGTAGGGTTGCCGGAGGGGAGACGGCTTATCGATAAAACTTTAGAAGTGCATCGAAGTGACGAATATAAGTGAATGTCATGTTGAGGTTGCACTAGCTGAGGTATTGGAATAAGAAATATTTTGTGTGAAAATCATACTAAATAAATCCGTATCCGATATTTAGAATAGGTAGGTGGAGTTATACCATATTAATATTTGGAGTACTAAATTAGTTCCGAGTTATTGCTTATGTTATTGCTTGATTACTTTAATAGTGTTATTTACGTTTTTATCATGTTGAAAATACCTTAAACACAAATCCTAGTTATTGCTGAGCACTACATATTTGTATTTTTCATAAAATTTCAGAGACACTATGAAATATTGTTATTTTTTTTATTTTACTATGACACTATGAAATATTGTTATTAGAAGCTGTCAAGCAAACGTTGTATAATAATATATGATTTCATCCTATCGATATGTTTTTTATTTTATTTTATTTATTAGGAAAACCTACCAGTACAACAATTTATAATAATTAAATAACTTCACACTTAAAAAACGAATTACAGGTTTTCACGACTTAAGTAACTATTTAATCAAGAGAGCAGTCTGTGTAAAAGTTAGCAAAATTAAAATTAAAATTACTTTTTTTTATTATATGCCCCAAATAAATAGATAACAAAATACAAAGAAAAAAAAATGAAGTACCTATATTATGTATATAGACAATATAAATATAATTATAAAATAGATATAAAATATATTATATAGTTATATGATAATATAATTATACACATATTTGATAAATAAGTAGTGGGTAACATAATAGTTTCAAGAGTTTTTTGATCTGCTACTTTCGTAAGCACATTATTAAACAGCCGATGTACCTATTTAATAATGTTTTGAGAGTCATTATAGAAATAACGCTGGTTTACATAATATACTTGATTATATCAAGGTACCGCCAGTTTTAAATATTTTGGAAATACAAAAAGTCGTATATTTCAAAAATATATTTTAGAATAGTAAGTTTTTGTTACTAAAATACTTAAATGCAAACTATAAGGTGACATCATCAACATGGTATTTATCTTCATCTTATATTATATTAATATTCATTTTTGCACCGACTATCCGTCTCCTTTTTCCCTCAGAAATTTGTCCATCATAGGGATGTCTGGAAGAAATTGCTATTAGCAATAAGGCCGCCAATTGTACTGTTACTTTGTAAATATTTTATGTTTGTGTTTCTCCTCGTGTACAATAAAGAATATTCTTATCTTATCTTAAAGTTTGCAATAAAGTGTTTTTAGTAACAAAAAACTTACTTTAAGTAGCTAGGCTTTTTTTTTAATAAAATAGCCAGATTGGTCAGCAGGTAACTCCATATTGATGTGCTCTCAAGCAAATAAATGGATTTTTTTTCTATTTAAAATTGTAATCACTACTAAAACAGAATGCGAAAAACTGACTTTCTTATTTTTTTACTATACTCGTAAAACAACGTGATAAATTCAATTATCATCGTAAAAGTGACAAGTAACTACAAACTTTCTCTTACAGATTTTTTTATTGTATTTAGAGAGAAATGCCAAAAACTGCTACAGAAACTGTGAACCACGTGATATACATTTTTCTTAAGGCATATCGAGTATTTGAATTGATATTTCTTTTTTTATTATTGAAAATTGATAAATTGTTTTAGTCACTTCCTTTTTTTATTCTTAAATATTGCTGCTTGTGTATAAACGTTACAAGTATCGATTTTATTTTTTAATTGCTCTTACATCAAAATCAATGTATTTTGTAAAACCGGAATTTATACTCCTAAAAAAATTTTTGATTCATAAAATAAATTATTTTGTAAATTCTCACGCTGACCAAATCATTTATTTTTCAGCTTACGTTTTTTCTATTTTAGACTGAATGGCGAATATTTATTTACTTATTATTACTAGTATTTCAGAATAAATTCGCATAAAAGTATTAGTATAAGCAGGTATCTAATTAAAAATAATAAAAACTTCCCCACAACACAATCACTTGACCTAGTCCCAAACTGGGATACCCACTGCTATGGTATAGGCCATTTGTACGGCGCCTCCGATGGGATTCGAACCCACGACCTATCTATCGTATCTGAACTATCAATAGATACATACAAATAATAAATTAAGTGGAATTAAGATACGCAATATTAAGTTAAATATTTATCTAGTAAAATGAGTATTCGTTCTTTTATTTTTTTTACATTTTAAGTATTTTCACATTTAAGTTGCAAAGTCGCCCGTAATGCAACGGAGTACAGTGCATGGGTGTATAGGATGATGTGATGTTGACTGTCAGGTATATCACAGGTATGATTCACGTCTTGTACACTATCTTCTGTGCAATAAAGAATTAATAATAACAAAACAAGTCATCAAACTCTATGTAAAGTCCGTTCGCTTAGATAGTGTCGGTACACACGAAGGCAATCTTGGGTTTAGTAAAAAAACATTTATTTCAATAATAAAACTTAGACGGCAAAAATACTTTAAATAGAAAAAAAAACATGGTACACAATATACCTAATAAAGCGCAAAATAAAACACTACTCTTTATCACTCGAAGTGTCCTCAGAATATTCATCTCCACCGGTATTTAGAATAGGTACCTACCAAAGTGATGCAGGATCATCTCGTTATAAATCCATTCTAAAATACTGATTGATTTACTTCATTAATTGCGTGATCTACATAAAAATAGAAGGAGACGAGCTGCGAGCCAAATTCACTGGCGTGTTTGCGCCGCGTCGGTTTCCTTCAATTTCTTTTGTGAAAAGCCGCCACGTGCAGAGGCGGTAAATATCAAAGTGACACTATGATAGCGAACAGACTTTACTGTCGATGCGTACAGTCTGTTAGCTTTTAGAATATACCTCGGGCTCTAGAGTTGACTTCGGTTTTCGCCGAAAGCACACGAGTGTAATACTACTTCCTGCTTTGTATAAAACTTTTCTTCACTATTTTGAAAAGTTATGTAAAGTTTGAAATAATAATCTACATATATAAAATTAAAAGTCCTGACTGACTGACTCACTCATCAACGCCCAGCCCAAGCCGTTTGACCTAGGAAGCTGAAATTTTGCTCAGAGGATCTATATATAATGTAGGCAAGGAATAAGAACGGATTTTTTTTAATTCAACAACGGATTTTAAGGGGGTAAAAAGGGTTGCCAAAATTTGTATGGGAGGTATAAATAATGTTGTCTAATTTTCTTGAAACTTAAAATAAATACTCTTCAACACAATTGATTGAACACGTGTTTCGCCGTTTTTTCTAAATTTAACCCTTAAGGGAGTGAACGGGGTTGTAAAATTTTGAACTAAAGTCCACGCGGACGGAGTCGCGGGCGAAAGCTAGTACAAAATAAACCTTATCTTATTGCAATACAATCGGTTTTTGATTCCTCAGTTCAGATATATTCTAAAACCTAACAGACTGTACACTCAATCTTTGCGCGCGCAGACTCAACTCTGTATTTCTATGTATTTTTTTGTAATTTCATTTAATGACTTATTTTATCACCTATAATCCCTATGCCTCTATTATTTTTTATGTTAGTAGTAAAGTGTACTCTATCTTTCCACATCTACTTTCTTCTTCAATATATTAGTCAATTAAATCCAAAGGTTATCTCGAAGAGAACTCTTTTGTGATAATAAATAAAAATTAAATTATTGTTCAAAAAAATTCAGAATTTGTAAAAGGGTATAGACCCTGTATTAGGTAAACACCTGGATAACGGAAAGTCCTGCACTTTCGATTACCAAGAGACAATTTCTTAAAAAGTAGGATACAGTTCGATATAACTTTTCAACAAAAGCTTAAAAAGAACAAAGAAATTAATAATATAGAAATACATTTCATGCAAAATTAAGCTAAGGAAAAGAAAATTTACTTATTCTTAAAGCGACTAGCTAATCAACAATAAATAATCCAGCAAGGTGTACACTCTGTTGGCTTTTAGAATATACCTCGAGCTCTAGATTAGGCTTCGGTTTTCGCCGAAAGCACACGAGTGTAATACTACTTCCTGCTCTGTACTATAAAACTTTTCTTCACTATTTTGAAAAGTTATGAAAAGTTATAAATAACAATACAAAATAATCCTTACCTTATTGCAATAAAATCGGTTTTTGATTGCTCATGTTGAGGTATATTCTAAATGCTAACAGACTGTATGTGTATGTATGTTATGTGTGTGTGCCTATATGTATGTATGTGTGTGTGTGAGTGCGTGAGTCTGGGACAAGGTCCACGTCTGTACTTTTAATGTTGAATAAAGTGTTCTCTATCTGTCTCTATCTCTGTCACACGGGTAACAAAATCAACCTGCTTGCTGTCTGAATATAAACATACACACATACGCCTAGGCGACACAAAATATACCCAAGTTACGAAAATTAATAAACTGTTATCTGACATCAAATACGGGCATCGGGTATGTTCTGGTAATTCATTAATAAATCGCATGCACTCGTAGATAAAGCCGCTCTTCATTAATGAAGTCGATATATTGGATTTTTTATTAATTCAGAACAGCAATAACTGCAGTAGGCACAGTGCTTCAGACAGGCAAATCCGCGATAAAAACTACAGACACTAGCTCTACAATTTCATTTCAAATATTAGGGTTGATTACAATACTCTCCGTAGAGATATCGATAATAGCAGCACTGGAAAGGTTATGAATTAGTAGAGACCTCTGAGTAATCGCATATTAATTTTGAATAAACCATCTAGATTATAAGTATCGCGTTTTTCTCTTGCCTGTAACGCTACAGTGACTCTACGATACTATGGGAGAATATCTTTTTCATCAATTTCACACGCGCGGAGTGACGCCAATTAGAGGAATATACACAGGCGGTATTGTTTCTTATGCCATCCATCACAACCGTGCCACCACCGTCATGTTAACATAATTGTATTGCATATTGATACAACGTCAATTGCTTTCCAATAACGTGTCATTACCTTATAGGTATGTAAAATGTTTTAGAGGAAACCAAGGCACTTTTCATATGTTTATTATCTTTCTTTTTTGTACAAGTTGCTGTTTGGTTTCACAAAATCATCATCATCATCATCATCAACCCATTATGTCCCCACCAAGGGGCACGGGCCTCTTCCCTGAGGAAGGCATAGGCCTTGCGGGGTCCAAGTCCGGATTGGTGGAGGCTTGTAAGACTAGTGGCTGGTCTTACTGTTTCAAGGCGCACTAAGGCCTCAGACTTGGTTTCAAAAATATTCACAATAAAACTACTCGAACGAATGAAGTACTTGTGTCTGTTAGTATTAAAATATTTAAAGAAAAATATTAATAAAAGAACAAAACGCTTCATACAAATTAAGCGTAAAGCGCCTAAAGTGTGACGTCCCTGTTATAAAACTTATACAAATCAATGCGAAAACTAAATCGCTTAAGAATTTATTTTTTATTATAAGGGTATAAGTATTGACTTTTAGAACTTGAGAACTTGTATGAAAACGCTAAAAAAATTTTTTTTTAAGAACAACTGAGAAAGAAGTTTGTAATGTTAGTGAGGTAACTCTCTAAAAGAGGCCTGTGAGGAAGGTGTATGGGCTTCTTATGCTATGTAACAAATTAGAAAAGTAGATTAGACGGTAGATAGTTGGTTATAGCTAGGCTGGTTGGCTAGAGTCTCTGAATTAGGATGTCCATACAAATGTTACACACCAACAAATCTACAAAATTAACATAAAGGTCAGTAAATAGTCTGCATTTACATAGTTATACCAGATAATGTTTTTTAATCAAAATTTATTTACATACATTTGTGTTTGTAATTCCACTAAAGAAAGTATAAACAATTAATTGCGTACCAAATTAATACTTCATGACCATACACATTTTCAAACGTTGATACTATGAAAAAGTACTAAGAAAATATTTACCGTTGAGATTATTGAAACCTTTGAAATAAAAAAGCAAGACATTAAGTACGATGAACAATTTTAAGAGAGCCCAAAGTAGCCACAAGTCGAGGCCGTTTGGTAACGATCCATGACAGGTCGTGCCTCTGTATAGCGGATCTCTGTGTCTGTATAGGTACACCTTAATATCTAGACTAAAAGCTCTAAACTTAGAAACACTCACGTTTTGTCTATCCCTAAGGACTCAGGGGCAAATGCGGATCGGACTTATGTCCGATCCGACTTGTGTTCGGACTTATGAGTTCGGACAAAGTCTGAACAAATTGTGAACGTGCATTGAGTGTTTCCGTATCTTTGACCATTCTTGCTTAATTACAGATTTATGTTAGAGTTGGATATGTTTTATTTTGTTGCGAATACATTTTACAACTATATTTTCATCTTAGAGCTGCATATTTGCGCTTTCCATTGATTTCAGTGGTCGCAAACACATTGTAAACCTATATATACTGACTGTACAGATAGGTAGGGGTAACCGAGTATGAGCCTACGTGGATCTGTGATCTTAAACAGTGACAGGAGTTCTAATTGACGTAGGTATTACATAATATTTACCTATAATAATAAACCGAAAAAAAAAATAGTCTATCTGAATTTATTGCTTATACAAACTTTTAAAAACAAAGTATTAATGTAATAAGCGGGTCTATTAATAAAATATTCGCACGTTGTTTATAGTTACGTGAACTATTAACCCAGTTGTTACTGAAATTATTGCATTATTTATGAAATATTATTGAAAAATAGCGCAAATGTAAGTTACTTTTTATTAGTTTATATTATTTTGTAAACAATCGTTTTATATTTATGTTGATGAATTGTGTGAATTAATTCTCGCTAAAGAAATTTAACACTTTTTATTCTATTAGATGTATTTTGATGCTACGTTAGGTTATTTTGTGTTTAAAAAATGATTGGGTAAAAAACATAAAATTGTAGTATGATTGTATCTTTACCATTAAACACATTAAATTACTCTAGATTTGCAGGCAGCACTTTAAAAACATGCCTGTTTCATTAATGAAATTTGTCAAATCCGACTCATATCCGATTTGTTTTCAACCACATCAGCACACAACGAATTTTAATAAAGTTTGAGAAACCTACCCAATTTAAATTACATGTTTGTCCAATATCGCTCAGCATATTAAACTTGAGCAATAATTTTTATTTACTTTTTGACAATTACATGTTTATTTACCTGATTTGGTGGTGATCCTCTGAAGGCAAACTGGGACGTCATTTTTCGTCACTTTGAAACTTGACAGTATAACTTTGTTGCAAATTATCACGGTAGAGTCTGCGTCACTGTCCGCACACACTTCACAGTTGCATTCAGAAGTCCCTTTTTGGGCTGCACTAGGTCCTCGATATGGGCAAAAGTTTGTCGCGGTGCATCGCACAGTGGTTACTGGGGGTGTATTTAGTGGCCCCGCGGGGTGTATCGAGTCGGTGGCCGGCCACGGTGGTGCGAATATCGATTGCGGTGCACGTCGGAGCGTCACAGGAGCGGAGCAGCCGCGTGGTGCAGCGGGCGCGTGGTCGCGCGCGCGGCGGCAGTGGGTAATGCGGTAGCTGCCCGCCAGGTGATAGTAATTGGCGCCGCCGTCCCGTTCTCGCGTCGGCCGTCCCTCTCGGCGCGCACACGCACGCGGTTGCTGTGTGCGTGACGCTCTCACACCGCTCCTTCTTTTCAGGCTCGCGTCGCCGTTTGACCCCGCGCTGCTGCCGGCGCTCTCGATTTTTGCGGTGCGGTGGGTGGCTCCCGGCGCAGGGGCGGCTCGTCTCGGTGGGGGCGACGGAGGTGGGAGTAGATGCACTCCTTTTTTTTAAAACGCTTCTCTTTCTTTTCTCGCATTTTTTTTTTGTTGGTGTTGGTACGGAGCGGTCTCTTTTATTTTATTATAATTGTGATAATTAACAGTGGCGATGCGCGCGACGATCAAGTTAGTCGATGGTTCGACTTAATGATAGGTTGCATTTGATTAAAGCTTAGACAGTTGGGACTTTTGGTAATGTAGCAAATGCGCACCGTAGGTAGGTATGTACAACGTTTAGTCAACTAACGACCAACTTCGGGTGTATGGTACAAAATAAATTTTGTGGACCTAGTTTCCAGCGATTACAGTAGTTTCACAAACAGTTAGGAATTTCACGATCAAGCTTTGATGCTACTATAATGCACTAATAAATTGGTTAGCATTTTAGTTCAATGCCTTCTTTTCTTTTTATTTAAAATTTGTCCCCTAGAGTTATTGTTACATATTAGCATTTCAAGTGAAGTCACTATAGGTCAGAAGAAAAGTTTCTTGGCAGATTCTCGAATTTTCTCAGTGATCACAATCTGTATTTTGAAGAATTTAATTAATATTTATCAATCGGTTTATTCACAGCCCGTGGGTGCCATTTCCTCTTTCACCACACATAAAACGTTAACCATGACAACAATAACCCATAGTCCAGATCAAAAAGCGCAACGGCCATCGATCTGTTCCCTTCTTCTTCTTTCTTATCGCGCGAATATTTCACACTGCACGCATACCGACCGAAAAAACTCACACAGATATAAAATATTCAAACGGTGTAACATAAAATAAATTATCTTAGGTGAGCGATGTTTGTGTGCGTGGCCTCCCCTCCCCCTGGGCGGGGGGCGGGCCCCCGGTGAGCGGCCAATTGGGTCGGGCGGCGCGCGGCGCCGTGTCGAGCGTCACTTGACTCTCGGTGCTCGCCGTTATCGGCCGCCGACTCAGTCGGTTCGCACTACAGTGCGACCGGCCATTACAATGCCCTGACCTTAATCTTTTGACTACCGCTGGCCACTATACACTCTGGCGTTAGATGTTACTGGCACATTTGATGCCACTTTTGGTCTATTACAAACAACAAATTAAATTTAGCAGAAAAATAAAGTCGCTAAAAATGTGGCCGGTCTCTACTGAGGCAAATAAGTGTTTATGTTTTTAGAGACATATTTTAGGCTTCCCTTTAAAGCTCTTCATGCTCAGCTTAAATGTTGTTGTCGAATTAAATGAAGGGTAACGGATTTTGATGGCTGAACCTACGCCGCCGACTAACACATAAAGACTACACGCTTGATTAGTTCAGGCATTGTTTAAAATTTTATGCTTTAAAAATTGCGCGTTTCACTCCGAATAATCTTAAACAGTATTTTTCTGGTCAAAACGGTTTTTTTAACTAGCTCATTAACTGTAATTTACTTAAACCGTGAGATACCTACTTTTATATTAAAAAAAAAAACTATGTAGATATACAATGCAATACCATATTAGGTAAAGGGTATCTACCAAAAACATTTTTTTCGTTAGCTAAACGAAAAAAAATCTTTTGGTTAACCAAGAGTTTTTTATATTTAGATACAAAATTGACCTACCTACCTATCTATGAAACCTACCTACTATTTAGACATTTCGTGACATTTTGTGATATTCTCACTTTGATATACATACCTAGTAAAACTATAGATTAACCCTTAACTACGCGCATAAAGAAAATCACATAACTGCTCACATGGGGTCTTCAGTGACCCCAATTTGGTTTTGTGAATTTATAATACAGTATTAACAGATTAAAATAACTGCTTAGAAATTATATTTCTTCTTTATTCATATTAAAGCTTCAATGAAACTATTTAATCATAAACTAGTAGGAAATAAAAAAAAACACAAGCTTAAAATCTTCTCTTAAAAACCAGGTTATGGCGTACCTTGAGATAAAAACTGAATTAAATTTTATTTTTGGGAACTAATCTGAATCACTATTATCAAAAGCTTGACAATACACCTTACAGTGGTCATTGCAAACAAATTTCGTGCATTTTATGCATTTCATGGATACTTTCCCATGCGTCATTGGAGGAAATGCGCTATATTGTCTACGCTTGACTGTTGATGATGAGGATAGTCGATTCTCCCTGTCATGCACCTCCAAAAGTCGTTTATTTATGAATTTTGGGATTGCGGCTACACTCACTCGATGCTTCTTACGATCTTCAACTAGCTCTAGGGCAAGTTGTCACAAAAAATGCCGCCTCACATGGGTGAAAAATATAATAATAACTACACTCAAAATTTATTAAATTAACTATGTTGATAACATACGTACGAAAATGAAAGAAAACCGTTAAAAGTTCTATTTGAAAATACCGTAAATAACAAAAAAATTCTCACTCGACTCGGTCGGAAAAGTTACGTAACTGCTCGCATGGGGTCACACTCAAGAGAGCAGCGACGCCTGCGCATGCTCCAAAGTCCTGTCAAATACTAAAATGGCATCTTTGGCGCGAATAAGAAAGCTATTAAATCGGACAACCACATATCCACAGCCAAAGTATATTTTTTTGGCGCTCAAAAATGCGCTGACCCCATGCGAGCAGTTAAGGGTTAAAGTGATTAATGTCAATCAGAACCACCAGGAAGCAGTAAAACTATAAACTCATAAAAATCAAAGTGGCACGCATAATTATAAATCACTAGTTGAGACGTATCAAGAACAGAATATTAGTTACAGTTTTTATAATTTAAAATCTTTATCTATAAAAATAAATTTTTAGAAGGCATAAAAAAATAAGACCATTTTATCAACTGGAAGAGAATTAACTTCTCGGTGTCCACTCACCTGAAAAAGGCTTATAAAGGATCCGCAAGATGCACTTATACCGAAATGGAATAGCAGAAAAAAATCTTCTCTGACTCGACCACGGAGTAATAATGGATTAGGGTTGTGCTACCTAACGACCTAATATGAAAAACGACAAATATCACTTACAAGACTAAGTAGAAGGAGAACTGAGCGAGCTCCTAGGTGGATGAAAGACAGAAGAAGATAGCTCAGGACAAAGAGAGATGGCTGAGCCCGTGTAAATGAATGATTTCAGAGACCGTTTTCTCTCTAGCATCCACTCTTGTCTATTACTCATGTCTAAGTCTAGCTAGTACAAGTTTCAATGGTGATAATTATTTACCAGTCACTTTGATTGAATTCCACCATAGAGCCCACTCACATATACGCAAATCCTGATAAATCCCGATTTTTACGGGCGTCGGGCACATTCGATTAATTTCATGGAATTCTTGCTTTGCTAATAAAGCAACTTCCGATAAGTGAAACTGCTGAACAGAAAAAGATACATTTTACTAAACGCATATACGTATTTTATGAAACATCGGCGGCTTTAGAAGATGACAAAATGTACCTAGTTGACGTTTCCCTATTCCTTCTTCTACCTACTGCAGATATTTCTATTTATGGTACCTACCGCTTGTAGCTTAGGGGCCACATGGAAATAATGGATGACGCAAAAACATTAAATTTCAAGCCATTACAAAATTGACCTGGCAGCAGAAAAGACCCAAAAAGCTGTGAAGGGATGGTGTTGAGGAGAAATTACCATAGTGGACAAGTGGGCTCATAGTCAGAGTGAAAATTAATGATATCGTTCAGGAGCCACAAGGTTATAACTAACAGCCTATAGAAGCGTACTACAAAATATACCTAGGTTATTACTTATTTTACAAAAACATTCTAAAGTCGCAAAGTCGTAGATGGTCAGACCACTTGGAAATAAGGGATGCCACCAACAAATAGCAATTACCATTTCCATGTAGATCCGGACATAAATAGTAATTGTAGATCCAGAAGAAAACCCAGAATGAGGTGGTAGGAGGACCTGGGGAATGGGGGACCTGTATTAGCAAGAAAACGTATCTGAAGAAGACTGTTGAGGACACTACGACCCAAGAAGAGAAGTAGTATTAGAAGCATCCCACTATTAGTAATTAGTTATTTTATTAATGGGCCATCTACCACCACCTACTCCAGCAAAGACAAAAAAAATTGTCCATAAACCTCCTGTAGTGGAGGTCCAAAGTGGTGTGATTAGAGAATTGGAATTTCAGAAGTGACGTGTACAAGTATTGAGAGAAGCTGTATATTATATTAGGTATGTAGGATCAATTTGTGTGCCTTTCAGAGATATGTGACAATACCATGATAGCTAAGTACCTGCATGGTTATTAACAATAGAACAAGGACTTTAGGGGAGCATTCTCGGTACAATGTTTGAAATTGGTTATCAACTGAGCTTGGTGACGTTCACTTTCAGATGTCATCCCTAAAATATTTTAAGCTAATAATGGCTCCTCTACCTGAACGTGATATTCAATACGTATCACATCACATTTTGTCTGTTTCAATACAAAACAGACAAAAGTCGTACCTAATATAAAAGTCAAGTAATTATATTTTCGGGCTTGCGACCGGCACCAGTATTTTCGTGAATAATACGACAAATTTAACAAATTTATTATCAAATTTTGGTTATGGGGGTCACGATCGAAAAATTGAAGGGACTATCAAAGTTCAGAGTTTTAAAAGTATAAGTTAACGGGGCTGCAAGGAATAGAAAGTGTACCTACATTTTCTTGAAACTCAATCCGTCTCTATGGTATATGGTATAACCAGATTCAATCAAAATTCAGTGATTTCCATAAAATAATAATTAATTTTACTATTATACAACATGTTGCCATCTACACACGTCTTCGTAAAAAAAACTTGGCGCCGGTCGATTTTAAAAATAACACTTTTTTATATTTTTAGAGTTCCCCAGCCAACAAGGAATCCTTGTTGGCAGGTCTGCCTGACTGCCCGTAGTTGGATGCTTAGTAAAATAGAGCTGAACTGTGGCACAACTAGGTATACGCCGACAATAGGGCAAAAGAAAACATTACAAAAATCTATCCCATACTATCGAAGTATCGCGGTTGTTTAAAAATATGTCAGAATCTTTTTTTGATGCATGGTTTTGAATGTGAATTATTAAGGCTTAAACAGCATTTTTTTCATACTTAACATGTAACATTGTTATGACCAAAACGTCCACGTTTAGGTACGACCTAGTAGTCAACAACTTAGATATACATTATAACAAAGTGTTTCTTTAATTTGCATTTTCATCAGCTGACAGACTTGTTTGAAAAGAAAGAAAGAAAACAACTTTCATTTTACGCCACATAGACATACATAATTACAGAAAAAAAGTAAATACAGAAAAATAAGGCAAATATTAGAAAATAGTAAAAGAAATATGAAACTTCGATGAGAAAAAACAAAGACTAAGAGTATTTACAGTAGATTTGCGCTGTAGGTATGTCGATACAGCAGAAAAAAAGGTCTCTAGCTCAGTATTTGCTGAAGGTTTGCACTCAAAGCACTGATTTTCAGCTAGGGGCTTCCGGTGACTCACGGAGTATCACAAAAGCATCACACAAATTATAAGATTTTGTTTAAATATTATGTAGCGATTGGGAGGTCAGACCATTGTCAAGCATTTGATATCTCTTGAGTCTTCTTGTGCACCTGCTTGTGTCCAGTTGGAAGTTGAAGTATGGGGGTTAATGATTAGCCTTGCCCCTTTTTATTTAAGGCACTAGGTGATGACAGAATTATGACTGAGCTATTGAAAACTACTGAATAACCGGTTCTTAGTGTTCTCCAAAAGTTAGTCCTTTCCGTCATTCTCAAAGACCTGAACAGAGTTTCTAACAGAGTGGGTCTTAAAATGGACATGGCCATTACTAACATAATGTCGAATGTCTTTGTAGCATCTGCCGTCAACGTTGGCGACTCTTGACTTTGAAATTATCGGTCACCATGCATACTTGAGACAAAGAGTCCAGTTGAGTAAGTATTACCCCGAGAAAGAGGTCACTCGTCAAATCTAACTCGTTCAGGAAATTGAAAGACAATTTCGCGTCCAAAATACCTCAGCTTCAATAATCTATGATAATATTAAAAAGATTAAAGTTTGTATGTTTCTAAGGTAAGCAGGCAGGGTAAGCTCCGAAAGCACTAATGCGATTTCTTAAATGATTTTACCAGTATTTAGATTGGGCGTTGACGTATACGCGGCCACTTCTAGTTACAAATGTAGGTAAATGTGCAAGAGGGAGCTTAATCCAAGAATCCAAGAAACCTTTAGTATTGATGAGACTGCTGATGGGTAGTACAAGAAAAAGTGAAATATAATAATAAAGTTACACAAAAATGAATGGTATAGACAGCATAAACATGGATGATCTCGACCAATTCTTGCCGGAGTGGTCAGAGGTGGCAAATAACCGAAAATCTTGGTCTAAAAGGGGGAAGCCTTTGCCCTGAAGTAGGATACCTATATGAAGGGTACATAAAAAAATATGTTCCTAGTTAAGCTTTGTGGCAGCCTAGTCTTCTGGCGTAACATGAGGGCAGCCGTTGTACCTTTGTATAATGTGAAGGGATATCACTCGCTTGCTTTGATTTGCCATTTTTTCAGTAAGATTCAGTTTCATCGAGGATTTTAAGTTAATCAGATGCACTGATAGGATTGCGATCACATGATAGAATTACGGCGAATGTCTTAAATAGCTGCCAGATTATCTTTTCATAACATTCTTTTTTAAATTTAATGTAACAGTTTTAAACAAGGAAACGTTACTCAAAATAAATAGTAAATTTAATTAAAATTATAATTATAAATCGAAGCTAAGTTTTTAAGTCCGCATTATTTTGTCGCCAAGCTACGGAACCCTATACTGCGCGTTACCCAACTTGCACTTTTATTTTTCGGTTTATCTTTAACTGTCGTGAATCCGTCGGACATTGCTCCAAGCGATTTAATTAGCAATTTAATAGGACAAGGTAAGGTGTCATGTGATGCTTGAACTACTTCATTAATACTCATTGTGCCTTATTAGAATAATTTTAGTGTACCCAGCGGTTATGTGCTTCTGGGGGCAAAGATTTTCCTCGACTAGTGCTGAGCTCGTGTACCAATAGGTATAAATGCCTTCTGGATGAAGGTAGGTACATTCGACAGCGGATATAACTATACATAAGTGTATGTCCATTGCTGGCTAACATTATACATAAGTGTATGAACATTGACATTCAACAAACAGAATGTAAATTCTTTATGTTGAAATAAATTTCTGATAGCTCACTGAATAGCCCAACGGATGAGCAAGTTAAAGTGGCAGCGGGCGGGGCACATAGCACGCAGAACTGACGGCCGATGGGGCCGAAAAGTTCTGGAATGGAGACCACACATCGGCAAGCGCAGCGTAGGACGACCAGCCACAAGATGGACAGACAATCTCATCCAAGTGGCAGGAAGACGCTGGATGCAAGCGGCTTCTAACCATTCTGTTTGGAAATCCATGGAAGAGGCCTATGTCCAGCAGTGGACGTCTTGTGGCTGAATGATGATCATTTATTTTAAAAGTCGCCTGTGCATAACGCACCGTGACCACATGTGTAAATAAACTGTCGATTGTACGACATTTGACGACCTCTGTGGCGCAGCGGTTAGTGCATCTGCCCACCGTGCGAGAGGTCCTGGGTTCGAATCCAGTATGGGGATAAAAAACCCCATGTCTTGGATGTTTACATATTTGTGACGTCACTGTTTCTGGTTACTACGACACAAGGTATCCTAGTGTGGGGCCAGAAGCAATATAATATATATGTAGGTAAGTGTTTATGTTATGTTTATTTATTAAATCTGTAATGCTCACTTTTCTCAAGATTTAGATAAAAGGCAGCAAAGTTATGATATCATTCAGGTTTAGTTGAAATTTACTGTTTGTTCAAACATTTTACTAAAAACTTAATTTTTCGCGCAGCATTAATAGCACCAGATAGCCCCATGACTGAATATTTGCAAATATTTTAAAGTTTCAAATAAACAGAATCTTAAGAATTTAAAAATTTTACCAAAGTATTCCCGATTGAAAACTTACCTACATTAATAACACTCTATTAACACCTAGTCGGTAGGTACTTGAGTTTTCGTATTTTAAGATGGCATTGAATACCGAATATACCATCAAACATTATGTTTATGAAGACTTGTATTTCAGCAAGTAGGTAACTAAAAAAACCTTTGAACTGGCAGTTTCTGGGTGCTTAATATGCCCGGGCGTTTAATAGCGTCAATGACAGATCGAAATAAAACGAAAAGACGCATCGTCGGCATCTTCTAAGACGTGTGCAAGAAAATAAAAGAAGGTGAAGATATTTGTATAAGCCAAATGAGCTTCTGGGGTCGCGTGAGAGTTGCCTCTCTCATGCCTCATACATATCGGGGTCGTGGAAGACGCTGCCGTTATTAGCGCTTCTGCATTCACCTCAAAAGACATATCGACTCACATTTAAATATTTCACTAAAAGCTCCGTCAATCTACATACAAACACGTCCCGGGGCCAAATCCTGAAAGTAATTTATATTGAGACCATTTTATTGAAAATGTTAAGCAGGTAGGTGAATGTAGTCTATACTTAAATACACTGCATACGGCATTATTTTGCCAGAAATTTTGTACGCATTTCGCGGCTGAAGACGATTTGATCTCCTTGTGATTTCGCACATTATTTTGTTGTTCTAAACGCTCAGGTAAATTTTATTTCATCCCTTATACTCTACTGGCTCAGCAACCCGAAGTGGTTCTTGAGAGCTAGAGAGAAAGAAAAAGTAGGATTTAGTGAGCAAAAATGATTTAATCGATTAAAAATATTTGTTTATCTATTAAAATTAATATCGCATTCATGCTCCGATACTGCGTCAACGTCCTGAAGGAAAAGATTGGTTATTAAGTACTTAGATTCACGACGTACCTGCATGACGTCAGGTAAACAAGAAATATGGCGGGTCATTTTCACGTAATGTAGACACGCGACAGCGAGTCCAGCCAAGTTCGAGAAAAAGGAACTGGCGACGCAGCAGCCGTGTGTAATATTACAGGAACCACTTCGAGCTACTTTTGACCCCTTCACAACTCTACAACTATTTAACCTACGTATATGAAATTTGGCACATTTATTAAAATCCCTTAGCTTGGCTAGAATCCAAAATTTAATCAATGTCACTCAAACAGTTATTGATATATTAATGTTTAAAAACCGGCATTTTTATGACTGACTGACTCACTTATAGATTGAATTCTCCTAGATCGTTTTGGAGTTACTTCTTTCTGCCCTTAGTCCTAGAGACTAGACTTCCAGGAGTCCAGGGAAAAATCCGAGACCTATGTAAAGGAGTTAGGGCGTCGCTTGAGGAACCGCGTCATCTTACAGACTACTACTCTGGGGCGTACTTGATGGAGGGGATCACCCTCACTGTACAGCGGAGTAATGCTCCCAGCGTTGTAGGAACCTTTGTCTCGAATATCTCGCGGCGGTTTGCTCGACACTTAAAATAATTATTCTTTGTATTCTTGTGTGTATATTTTTTTTCTGTTCTTGATATCACGTTTTTAATTAATGAACTAAGTTCTTGTTGTTATTTTCAAGTTAGATCTTACACTTACATCCCTCTCAGCCGCTAATCTATGAGCCTCTAGAGAAAGTATTATGGCATTGACAGTGCTTCTACTCAATAACTTAAATTGGTTCTTGAACCAATTTAAGGTATTGAGAGTAGTCATTTCTGATACCTACGTTCCAACGTTTGATTTTTGATTTGATTGGCTGAAACTGAGAACTTTTGCGCTTGTGATGGATGTTGTTACTTTTTATCTTGTAATATTAAAGATGTAAAAAGTACCTACTCAAAAGTAGATGGCAACATAAATAACATTTTACGTAGTTTTTAATGAAGTTTTGCTAAAAATATGAAATGAAATGAAATTTTACGATACTTATTTCAAGTAAGTTTAACATAGGTCTCTTTGTGAGACTGATAAAATACGCGTGCCACCATCCAACAATGCACTCTGAGGTATATTTAACAAAATACCCCATGAAATAAAAAGTACCACACTGAGGAAACTTAAAGGGCTCCTATTCAAATATCGGTCGAGAAATACTATTACTCTGTGAATTAATTCATTCACCATAAAAAATAATGTAAAGATGATTTTTAATAATTGTGATTGGATGTTTTAGTAATTTGACATTAATAATTTAAATTATGTATAAGTATTTATGTATCTTATCTTATCATTCTTTGTTTTAATTCATTTAATAATCTGATATACTTATTATTTTACTTAATTTTAATTCCAATATTTATAAAGTTTTTGACATTTTACTTTCAAGTAGCTTATAAGCATGTTATATTAATTATTGTGTTATAGGTTTTCATATTATGTATACTGACAAAAAATATTTGCTCGCCGTTATGATAGGACACATAGCGATCTGTATCCTGAATTCCTGACTGAACACCAAAAATGTAAATGTACCTACCTATAATCAACATATAAATGCTTTATGGTTGTGATTTGTGATTATACTCCTTCATTTCTTTCTTGTTCCATACCTGATTGATGGTTGACTATTCAGGTTGATGAATAAAATTGCCTACTAAATTAGCAGACTGTCTAGGAGTCTGTGAATACGGTGGATTCGGTGTTTGCTCGGAGAAGTTGCTCCTTTTGGGCCGCGACGGATATTGCTGGTAAATCCTGTGTTGAATATTACTAAGGATATTGCACCTTGTCGAATCTCATTCCAGGTATCAAGAATTGATCACATAAATTGAGATGAAATATTTAAATTAAATGTCTTCATCTCTTCATTCGAATTGAATTATCATGTTTTGACTAAATAAAATTCAGTCCGTTACCCTGAGGAAGGTATAGGCCATACTCCACCACGGGGGCCAAGTCCGGATTGGTGGCGGCTTGTAAGACTAGTGGCTGGTCTTACTGTCAGAAGTTTTCAAGCCGCCCCTAAAGGCCTCTGACTTGGCTTAACGACTGCCATCTATCGACGGCAGCCGGCACCAACTGCTTAGCGTACCTTGCGAAGCACGGAATCGCTCGGAAAAAATGCCACTAGCGTTAGTCATAGACGGTGACCCATCCATAGACTGAACGCGCCGTATGTTGCTTAACCTTAGTGATCGTTCAAGATCACTCAGGCAGCCCAGGCTACGACCGATTCAACTGTCCGTTACTTAATTAACAATAATTATATTTCGTATTTAAATTAATCAGCCAACATATTATTATTTATAACTACGGTATGATCATCATTAAGTATACATTTTAAGACTTAGAATCTTGTTTGTGGAGCATTCTCCAAACGCTTCAATCACAGGCAAGACTCTCTATTTTTGAATCTAATGTGTTAAAATTATATTACAATTAGATGCGTCTAAAATATCGCATTGGGGCGTTATTTTTGAACTAAGGCTTCAAGCCCTAAGCACTGCACATTAACGGCCTTACTAATAAATAAGTTATACACTCTGAATAACTATTTGACGTATATCAACTTATACTGGTATAATCGCATTCAGCGTACAAATAATCACTTTGTCAGACCTCGCATAACGGCTGTATACACAGCTCATAACCTTTATTGGTAAGGCCGTAAGTGTACTAATGTATTACAAAATAAGGAAATGTATCCGAAATAAAGTTTATAGGGTCTAATTTTGTGTAAATTTTCTTCCGAGGAGAGTACGAGGTGTACTAGAATAATAAAATAATTAAGAAAAATATTTTAACTATACACTCGCACACACACACACACACATACACACATACACACACACACACACACACACACACACATACACTCATCATCATACACTATAGGTACATACGCATGATACTATAGTTTTACCTTAAAAACTCGTTAATTAGTATTTTACATAGCATGTTGTGTCATCTAAATTTCAAGGACCTAATGTAATGTGTAAACAAGACCAACTAGTCTTACGTCCAATGTGGAAGAGCGGAGCTTCCTGTTACAAGTATTCTAAATACTTAAAAGGAAAATCTTGCCCGATTGTGCTAATGTAAATATCTGTTATGTAAATAAACTATTTTCAAACTTTTCAAAATATAGAAAAAATATAATATATTATGATATTAACACAAAATAAGAAGTTATAAAAAAAACTTAAAAATACATGAAAAGCGGCTTATAATAATTTGATGATGTTACCACATTGATCTCGCAAATTGAAACAGTGACAAATTTTGTTTAGACATAAACATATATATATATATATATATATATATATATATATATATAACATGTGCGTGAACAATATTCACCTTCTCTTTCATTAACCACGTAAAATTTTAGTATACTAAAAATTTAGACTTGTACATAACATTACATAATTGTACATATAAAAATGCTACGGTAAATTTCTTTAAATTGCAGGAGTGGGACAGGTTGCGAATCTTGTTGTAGGACAAAAGAGTAGCGAAAACGAGGAATGAATCCGGGGGCGGGCGGCGCTGTTTCCGTTGCCTCGCGACGGGCGAGGGCGCGGAAATAACACGGGGTCCTCTGCAGACAGCAAGCACGAATAGACAGCGCAGTAAGTATTTTATTTTGCCAAGAAGAATAACATAAACTCACGCGCCTATGCCCGGGAGGGGTAGGCCGAGTCCAAGGTCTGCCACTCGCCTAAATCAACGACTAATTCAACACATAAAAGCAAAAATAAGACCAAGTAAGAAGGCAAGACCGGATTTTTTTTAATTCAACCCTTCCACCTTCCAGGGGGCGAAAAGGGTTGCCAAAATTTGTATGGGAGGTATAAAGAATGTTGTCTAATTTTCTTGAAACTTAAAATAAATACTCTTCAACACAATTGATTGAACACGTGTTTCGCCGTTTTTCTAAATTTAACCCTTAAGGGAGTGAACGGGGTTGCAAAATTTTGAACTAAGGTCCACGCGGACGGTGTTGCGGGCGAAAGCTAGTAGAAAATATAGAGCTTATATACCCCCCATCCGCAGACGACCTCTGCGGCGCAGTGGTTAGTGCATCTGCCTACCATGCGAGAGGTCCCGGTTTCGAACCCCGGCTGGGGACAAAAAAAAGCAGGTCTTAGATATTTACATTTTCGTGATGTCACTGTTTCTGATTCCCACGACACAGAGTGTCCTAGTGTGGGGCTCGAAGCCATGTATGTACCTGCTATATGTTTCGTTCATGTTCAATCCACTTGGGAATTTCTCTGCCGCGTCTAGGCGCTTGCTAAGAGCATTACTCGCCGCACTCACCGAGTATACTGTTTGTGGATGCGGTGGCATGGGTTAACAGAATAGAGGGATGGTCATTTAGTGGAAGGTAGACTCCCTCCCCCACCGCAGCCGATGTCTGCTGCACAGACTGATTAAACGATCCGCTGTCTGTCTCTCGACTTGTTTGTTTTACTTCTTCCGACGAAACGACTCCGGCTTGAAAGAACTCTTTTCGTACTAAGTGGACGCTACTGATTTTTGCAGATTAAGCGTCCTATTTATTAAAAAACGATTCGAATAAACTTAGGTTGGGACGAAGTTAACGCGGGCTTGTAAAAGGAAATACTGCTGTAACCGACCTTGATTCTACCTTAAGAGGGTTTTGTTGGTGTTGACTTTTTATTAAAAGGGCCGTTTAATTTTAGTGTTTAAAGAGGCATGGTATACAAGAGGGGTGGTAGTCTTGTGGGTAGAAGACTGCCCTCGTAAGGAAGAACGCAGTAATAGCCATTACTGCGTTTTTACTTTGGATGCAAAATTGAGCTCCCTGGTGGTACATATATGTGTGAAAAAATAATGGCGGCTGTAAGTCTACTAGAAACCTGAAATTTCAGTAAGAAAATATGCAGTTTAGTCATGAAATTATATGTTTGTGATGTGTTTTTTGCTATTTACTCAAAACTGCGTTTTTACGATTACTGCGTTCCTCCTTACGAGGGCAGAAGAATAGTCTCGGTAGCGGGAGACCCGGTTTCGATTCCCAGTGCGGGCAGGTTACTATGACTTTGTTTTGTAAGTATGTATATTTGTGAAGTTATAGTAGCAATACCACTCGCTGACTGTGAAGAAAAGCATGGTGAGGAAATCTGAGTGTCTGAGATATTAAATATCTCTCTCTGTGAGAAGGCCTGTGCCCTATAGTGGGACGAATATACATATTAAGAATTATGAATTTTAAAATACTCACAAGTTTACATATTAAGAATTATGAATTTTAAATAATGTTTATAAAACATTTTGTTCTTGAATAAATATATGTTCAGATTGTTCAGTATTCAGGTTTTTTTGCACATTCATGTAGTACATTCAATAAAATTAGATTAGTTGACTATAATTTTTTGGGAAATGTTCGGAACTTTCTGAACCATTTTCGGAACTTCCGCTACCATTTCTGGTAATTTCCGGAAATATGGCATAATTATCTTGTTATGATTTACGATTTATTTATTTATTTATTTCGGTGACAACACAGAGACATGCTACTTATATTAAACTTAAGTGCTAACATTATGTACTAGGCATGCATCCAGAACATATCTCACTAAATACTATTATCTAAGTTAAAGGTGAGGGCGGGCATTGAGTAATCTATGAAAGTACACAGTTTGGTTCATAGTAATTAAATAGGGCAAAGTACAGGAGAAGCTATGGCGACTAAATGCAGACTCAGTGTATATGAGGGCCCCCTGAAGCCGCAGTTGAGCTCCCTGTTTCTCGCACACCAACAATCCTACCAGCAGCGGTCCGCTGGTGTACGAGAAACCGGGGCAATAGTGTTGTAACATTTCTTGCGGTGGAATACTTATGAAGATGCGATTTTCAATGACAACATAAGGTATTGAATTAGATTGATAGATAGAATAATCCCCACTGTATGTACACCAGGAATTACACACGAAATTGGACAATAGGTAATTAGTACTATTTGCCACCTGACCCGATCACTGATTAGAATCCAGTCAGTCGTTTAGGTCAGCAAGGAAGGATACCTTAAAGAAACAAAATCTTTGTCACAAAATAACACTTTTCATAGCTGAACTCAACCGATTCTTTGGACAACCAATTTCGACTTTAGTTGCAAGTTTCAACAATATTTTTTGTTCCCCAAATGTTCGCTTATCTTTATGTCCTTAAACGATAAATCGAAAACTAAGATTTAAATAAAAGACTTCTTGTAAACAAGAAACCTTTCGCTAAAAGGAGCAATAAATTACCAAGAGGGTCGATGTTTTTTGTTTTATTTTGTCACGTATCTTTTTCTGGGTGTCTATGTTTCTAACATGGGGCTACCGATGTTTCTTAGGCAAAAAAATCACGCAGTCGTGATTATCGCGCCAAATTATCAAATCATCTAGGCATTTATACACATAGTCTCAGTATATTTCAATCATTGTCGTGTCTGCATGGTTGCCATAGCTATCCTTGTGTTTTTGTTATTATTATCATAATATGAAAATAGCTCGTAGCCTCGGGCCCCTGAGTAACCCTTAAAGTCGCAGTATGTCGTAACTAAGTACATTTTACTGAATACTGCGATTTTAAGGCATGAATTAAAGCAATTATGAATTTGAATTTGAATGTTAAGCAACATAGGGCGCGTTCAGTGCATGGATGGGTGACGGTCTATGACTAACGCCAGTGGCATATTTCCGAGCGGTTCCGTGCTTCGCAAGATACGTTAAGCTTTGGTGCTGGCTGTCGTCGATAGATGGCAGTCGTTGAGCCGAGCCAGAGGCCTTAGGGCGGCTTGAAAACTTCTGACAGTAAGACCAAGCCTCCACCAATCCGGACTTGGCCCCTGTGGTAGAGTATGGCCTATACCTTCCTCAGGGAAGAGACCCGTGTCCCTCGGTGGGGACATAATGGGTTGATGGTAAGTTAATCTAGGTACCTAATATACAAAAATCTCGTGCCATGGCGTCTGATTTTTATGAAAATTTTAGTGTATATTCGGTAGGTCCGATACTAGGTCGTAGGCTAATTAACATGGCAAACAACGCTTGCCGAGTCAACTATTACTGTACCTATTGTACCTAAATTGTGATAAATATCGCAAATGTAACCTCATTTTGAAATAACCACCCATCCGGAAAGTGTTTACAGAGTAAATACAAGGTCTTTTATGCATATTGTATTTGGAACGGAATGTCTAATTTAGTAATTTGGTTTTAACATTACAATGGACTTTTAAGGGTTAATAAAGTCGACCCTTAAATTAAAGAAACACTTGCTTAAAATAAATTAAAAACTTGGTTATTTGTAACAATGCAATGGAGAATGGAAAATGTCGTTGACTTTGATATGGCAAGATTTCTTATCTACCACATAATAATTTCAAGGAATATAAGTTCTTTTATCAAAGCAGTGCTTGTCTTATACATATATAAAAATGAATAGCTGTTCGTTAGTCTCACTAAAACTCGAGAACGGCTGGACCGATTTGGCTGATTTTTAGTTTTTTATATTTGTGGAACTCCAGGGAAGGTTTAAATGGTGAGAAAAAAAAGTTTGGCGGTACGAAGTTTGCCGGGACAGCTAGTATAATATAAAAGTTTTTTGTTCTTTAATTTTATTGTATATTCCGTTTCAGATGACTTCTTTTTTTACCGACTTAAAAAAAACTCATTGGAATCTTTTATTTTAAAATAAACAACGTAGAAAATTATGATGATAAGATCTTATTTTGTGATTATTTAAACTGCCTCTGAGTCGCATTTTAGAGGAATAGAGTATTTATAACAAACACAGTAAAGATTTTATGGACCAACAGACAATGTGGAGGACATTATTTCTTTCCGTATTTTAACTACTTTAACCGTTGATTGATCGTCTGGACTTGACCCACGTGGTGGGGTATGGCCTATACCTTCCTCAGAGAAGAGGCCCGTGCCCCTCGGTGGGGACATAATGATGATGATGATGAATCGTTGGTTTGTGTATGTATAAAAATAGAGCATAGTATTCTGAAATTCATGCAGTAAAGAATCTGAAACATTGAACTACTCGTATAATGTAAATAAAAACTAAACTAAAAATAAAAAAGACATCGCTCATGCACTCTACCCCGTTGCATTACGGGCGACTTTGCAACTAAAATGTGAAGGTTGACGAGCTGTCGACTGTACTGTAACTCGGTTATTAAGCTTTGTGAATGAAGCTGACCATTTGACCCTATCTTCTCATGAAATTAACCAGCTTGAAGTGATAAATTAGTCAGTAGCTTTGCGGTATATTAAGATTCATGAAACGCTACAAGCTCGTAGCGATACATTAGTCAGTATGTACTTTGCGGGATTATTAAGACTGCATCATTGGTGTAGCCGTTAATACTCTTAACTATCAAGACAGAAGTCGTGGGTTCGACTGACACTGGGGGCCGCCGTACCTTTGTACAAAATGGCCTCAGTCTGATTGTATTTACATGTTTGTGATGTCCTTGCCTAATTACCACAGGGTAGCACAGGGTATCCTAATCGATTGTGTTGTGTGGAAGTTATTATTATGAGAGGATTTAGCTAGAGATTCTATCGCTGGATGAAAGAGTAGTTGAGGATAAATACTTTTTAGCTACACACGCTAGCACACATCCGCAAGCGCAGCGTATGACGACCAGCCACAAGATGGACCATTTTACCATGTATGGCCCATTTATGGATTCGTTCACTCTGGATTGGATTTTAGAACACGGACTTCAGAACACATCGCACCTCCAGAACTAAAGTGACCTAACTCAACATTTGCAACTTTAGGGAAATGAAGAAAATGTGTTCGGCGCTCTGAGCGAGTTGCTCAAGAAAACACAGACTAAAATATTCCTCCATCTCTCTCTGACCAAATAAAGTCGGTTTTTTAATACTATAGGCATGATAGAGTTTACCTTTTTGTGTCACTCTGAGTCCTTAACTCATTTTACACAAATTTTGAATTATGCCACTTTAGTTTTGGAGGTGCGACATTTGAAATGTAGTACTTATGTTATGTTATCTTTATGTTTTATATACATTTCGCCAATTCAAATAATTTAATAATAAAAATAAAAGGTTTGCTTGTAAGCAACCTATAAGAGCCATCACAAACAGGGCGACTTGTCGCCGCGTCAAGTCGCCGCGTCAGACGTTGTCATTTGCTTCTGGCGTCTTGTCGTCGCGACTCCGCGACTCTGACGCCAAGTGTGCGGAGATTCGAACAAAATATTATAATATGAAAATTGACGGCCGTAGCCTGTCGTCGCGTCTAGTCGCCGAACTGTAGCTGTCGCGTGTCGCTAGTGTGCGCCTAGGCTTAAAGTCCCACTATAGGGAACATGTCTTCTCTCAGAGAGAGAGTATGGGCTTAATCACCACTCGTGCGGACCGCGGATTCGCTGAGGTGTTGAATAGAATAGCTCACTCAGGTGTCCTCACGATGTTTTTCTTCACAGTTAGCGAGTGGTATTGCTACTATAACTTCACAAATGTAAATAATTTAGAAAACAAAGTCATAGGAGAATAAATACATGCCCACACTGAGAATCCAGCCTGGGTCCCTCGCTTCCGAGCCCATTATTCGACCATTATTTTGTTAAACACATTAAACATTTACACACAGGCACATACATTGCTTCTGGCCCAATACTAGGATACCCTGTGTCGTGGGAACCAGAAACAGCGACGTCACAAACATGTAAACATCCAAGACCTGGAGTTTGTTTTTCTCTCCAGCCGGGGATCGAACCCGGGACCTCTCGCATGTTAAGCAGATGCGCTAACCGCTACGCTACAGAGGTCGTCATTAACTTAATTTTTGCTTAAAAAGTTACAAAATGAAAATGAGTACAAAATAATCCTATGTATCCAGTTTTGTTTAATTATGAGGATTTATTTTTAGCGTTATATACGAGTAACTCCCTAAGCTTAGTTTCTGTTATAAAACCTACAATAAAACTTTATCGGGACATCGTCCAAAACATTTTCATATAATAGGTGTAGAGTCACAAAATCTTATCCTGAAGCACAAGTCGCTTGTACCCGACCTCCGGTTTATTGGGAGTCGTTTATTATCAAGATAAGTTATCTTTGAGGAGCCAATTAAATTTGAAAACAAAGGTAACATAATAAGGCGCCACAGTAAAACTGGCATCGGCGACGGTGGGCAGGGGGAGGGGAGGGGGCGGGGGTCTCTCGTACTGACGATGGCGACTTGCGTAGGCGCAACTCCTTTCCGCTCAAAGGAATTATGAAGCCACTTGTATGGCGCAGGCTTTTTTCCAGATACAACTTTTGCTGTTTTTAAGTACTATGTTTTCTTTCCGTACTGACTGAATTGGCCAATTTTAACAAAATTAAATGTAGAATTAATTAAATGTATTAATGTTGTGAATTTATGTATGTATTGAATAAAGGTACAGGAGATGTCAATAAGAACAAGTTTTTTAATTTCGTAGATCCATATTTATTACTGAGGCTGGCAACAATAAAAATTCATTGTATAATACTATGCAACTAACTACCGAGCAATATTTACAAGACAAAATCAAATAATAATAAACTATACTTAACTATACTATTTTCTAACTTAAATAAAATATTGGAGCCAGAAAAAAATAAACAAACCGTTATTAATCTATAAAAAATTTGTAAAAACGCACACATTTTTCAATTAAGTTATCATATCACGGATAATCCAAAAGAAGCTGCTTCCTCACTTTGCCAACATCCGCCCAGTACCTCAATCTTCCCACTTTATTGCCCTTATTTCTTCCAAAAGGCAGACACAAAGAGCTGTGTTTATAGGTAATGATGCTTAGGTGTGTATTTTAACACAAAGCCCGAAAGAACTCCGTAAAAAATTGTCTAAGGGCTTGAGCCACTGCGGACAGTACATCGCAGTTCGGGATTCCTTTCGATGGCGCCTGTTTTTTGTCACTATGCTTTTTCGCATATTAGACCGAGAATTGGACGTGTAATAAAATCACATTGGCAAGAATGTCGGTGGCCAAGGTCCTCGGAATCTGTGCTACAAAAGTTCCATCAGACTTGCCTTGTGAATTAAAAGGGGGATTTTGTCTAAATAAGCACGAAGTTAGAATTTTAATTTAGGAACAATGCGGAATTTATTGAGCTTATAATTACTCTTGACGAACTTTGTGTTTGCAACGTAATTCATAATTATGGCTAATATGGTTATCATTGTAATAATATTAGAAGCGTGTCCTATGGAAAAAAACTTAATATTATTGATTCAACGGTTTACCTAGGTAGTAATTAGCGACTCCAAATGTTAGCGTCGTAAAGTAAATCAATTGTTTTAAACATTAAAACAATTTTCATAAACCGAGGAGCAATTTTTATGTTCCCAAAATAAGCACTTACTATTCAAACTTTATTGTGAGTTACTTTTTTGTATCACGCAAGGGAACTTGGTTGACAACCGAATATAATGTCAAGGAAAATCTTTTGGGTAATCACCGAGGGCTTCTTGGGATTTCTTATAGCAAGAAAACAGCTTAGTTCAGACCGTATTGGTACACAGAGGGTTCCGTACTACCATTTAATAGACAGTTAATGGGACTTACTCGAGGAATACACTATCAAAAGTATCATCGAAATCGGGCTACTTTGTAAAATTAGACCAACTGGTACCAAAAATATTGTATTATTACCGCGCACTATAATGCGCCATTCTTGAAACAGCTCAACCTTAGTTTTTTTTTTAAAGATATTATACGAGTACGAGGGCTGCTACTTATGTATGCGGAATAGAAAAAATAAACAAATGTATATGGCTAAACATGCTTTCATTGTTTTTCAAAGTATTCTCCACTATGATCGATGCACTTTTGCATTCGATGAAACCAATTTGTAAAACACTTTTTCCACTCTGATTGAGGTATCTCCAAAACGTGCTGTTTGAACGCATCTACGGCATCTTCACGGGTCGAAAATCGTTGACCACGTAATTTATTCTATACATTTGCGAATAAATAGAAATCATTGGGAGCCAAATCAGGGCTGTACGGTGGATGACCCATTAATTCTATTTTTTGACCATCCAAAAATGTAGTTGTTTCCTGAGATGTATGACAGCTGGCATTGTCATGGTGAAGTATGATTCTGCGTCGCTGGTTGTTTTGGCGTATTTCTTCAAATACTTCCGGCAAACAAATGGTCGTGTACCACTCCGAATTAACCGTTCTGCGATTCTCCAGTGGTATTGTAACCACATGGCCATTAATACCAAGAAAGCAGGCCACCATTTGCTTTACAGTGCTTTTTGCACGAGCCACTTTCGTAGGGTTCGGCTCATTTTGAAACACCCAAACTGTTGATTGTTGTTTAGTTTCGGGATCGCACGCGTAGATCCAGGATTCGTTACCCATGTAGATATTATAAACAGATTTTGAGTCGCCTCCGTTGATTTTTTTTAAGGTTTTCTTGCACCATTCGACGCGAGCATCTTTTTGATCCTGAGTTAAGTTGTGCGGGATCCAACGCGTACAATTTTTTTTTTACAGACAAATGTTCACGTAATATCCTATAAATGCTCGTCATACATATGCCCAGAATTGCCTCTATCTCGCGTTACGTAACATGGCGGTCTTGCATTATTAGTTTTCGCACAGCTTCAATATTTTGTGGCACAACCACCGATTTCGGGCGACCTTCTTTAACTTCGTCCGTGAGGTTACTGCGCCCGCGATTAAACTCACTAAATCAGTGATACACAGTCGTTTTTGATGGAGCTTCACCAGCAAAAGTCGAAGTTAATTGATCTACGTACTGTTGTTGCGTTAAACCACGTCGAAAATCGTAATAAATCATAGCACGAATATTTTCACAAGTGAGTTCCATTTTTTCAGCGATATGACACTTTAAACCCAACAAAAACAAAACACTAACGTATATAAGAGAAAAATATTAGCGGCCAGTATATAACAAAATAACTAATTTGACCATGGAGGTCAGACATTGCGTTTAAAATTATTGGAATCCCAGATTCCGCATACATAAGTAGCAGCCTATGTAGATGGGTACACTTTTTTGTACATAAAAAAGAGATTATACAGGTATTTCTTAATCTAAGAGTACAGACGACGGCCTTATCACTAAAAGTGATCTCTTCTAGACGACCTTTGGATGGACTGAATCTTTGGAGAAGGAAGTAGATATATAAAATAAATAAGTAAAATAATATGATCTATCTGTAATATACGTGCTAAATTATTGCTCTCGAATTGGACTTTTCAGTCCCTCAAAGAAGTGTCGAAGTCCCACAGGATACTGCTTAAATCGTCCGTAACGGACGCGAAGGCCTATGATGATGATGAAATTATATATTTAAAACCTTTTTTTTTGTTTAGTTTAAATCTATCTATCTATTTATATATATATAAAACGAGAAGCTGACTGACTGACTGACTGACATATCAACGCAGGGCCTAAACTATAAGGGCTAGAAACTTGAAATTTTGCACAGAGGTTCCTTTTGTAACTTAGGGGAGCACTAAGAAAGGATTTTTGAAAATTCATCCCCTAAAGGGGCAAAATGGGGGTTCAAAGTTAGTATGAAACTTTGCCGTTTTTGAAGTTATTCAAATGAAATTTGGTACGAAAGTTCTTCATTTAAAATTATGAAACACGTGTAAAATAGTTCTTTAAAAATCATCCCTTAAGAGGGAAAAAGGGGGGTGCAAACTTAGTATGAAACTTTGCCGTTTTTGAAGTTATTTGAATGAGATTCAATACGAAGGTCCTTCATTAAAAGTTATGAAACACATGTAAAATAGTTTTTCAAAAATCATGCCTTAAGGGAGTAAGAGGGGGGTGCAAAGTTAGTATGAAACTTTGCCGTTAATGAAGTTATTCGAATGAAATTCAGCATGAGGTCTTTCATTGGAAGTCATGAAAGACATGCAAAGTAGTTTTTCGAAAATCATCCCTTAAGAGGGCAAGAGGGGGTTGTGAAGTTAGTATGAAAGCTCTTTCTCATGCGCTAAAAGTATCCCTATCTTATTTGCAAACACTTTATTTAGCTAAAGCCCACGCGGACGTAGTCGCGGGCAACAGCTAGTCACATTATAAAGTTTTCGAGCAATAACTTTTGCTACACATTTTTCTCTTAATTCCGGATTCACTATTTGACGGTTGAGTCAAATTAAATTATAAATTAACTTAAATTATAAAGAAAAAAAAAGACCAATACAAGAAATTTGATTTTTAACGCTTTTTAATGTATGTTTTGTAGTTTGTCATCCCTAATTTTTCCAAATGATCAGGATTTTTAATTAAACACCTAGTTTATGATTTGAAATATCATGAAGTCGAATTTTCTTTATTTACTTGGATTAAAATAGGTACTTTGTTTTTATTTAATCGTGAATACACAGAGGTCGTGGGTTCGATTCCCACTGGAGGCCGCCGTACATTTGTACAAATTGCCTCAGTCTGCGTGTTTTTCGATGTTTGTAATGTCCTTGCAGGATTACCATAGCACAGAGTATCCTAGTTTTGGACCAGGTCAATGTGTTATGTGGGAGTTATTATTAATATTAAATGTAACATCAATACACTTAAGTGATCGCAATAAATGCAATTAGAAACTATTATTATTAGTATTAGTTTTTTAAATACTCTACCCATTAGTTTATATTAAGTACTAGCTGCCCCGGCGAACTTCGTACCGCCTAACAGTCAATGTATACCTATTGTGTTACAGTTTAACTGAACTTAAATAGGCTATTCGACAGGGTGAAAAAAACGTATCATACTTCATATCATATCATACTTAATACTATAAAGGCGAAAGTTTGTGAGTGTGTATGTTTGTTACTTCTTCACGTCTAAACGGTTGGAGCGATTTTAATCAAATTTGGTATGGAGTTAGCGGACACCCTGCGGGAAAATATCTTATTCCCATAGGAAAATCGATGAAAATGAATTCGCGGATAATGTATGGGGGAACTTTGTACAAAACTTTTTCCAAAAAATGTTTTACCAATTTATTTTACTTAATAAACCGTAAGTTAAACCGCGGGATACACCGCGAGGCACAGCTAGTGAAAGCTATCAGCTAGCTAGCTAGCCAGCTATTTCACTATCCAAATCTAGCTGACCCGGCAAACGTTATTTTGCTGTGTTATTTGTAGGGTCGGGGGCCTAAAGCAAATTACTAATATCGTCATTAAATTATGGTTAATAAAGCAAATTAGTAATATCGTCATTAAATAAAAAAAATAATTGCTGTTCGTTAGTCTCGCAAAAACTCGAGAACGGCTGAACGGATTTATCTTTTTGAAAAAATTAATGCTGCGTGGGCTTGGACATGTAGAAAGGATGAACGAAACAAGACTGATGAAGTAAATATATCGGGCGAATGTGAGTGGAAGGGCCGGAGAAGGACGCCCCAGTAGGAACACAAAGTCTATTTCCCATAAATGTATTTCTAACCACATTGACCACTTATTTGCAGTCTACTGGGACTTGCGAAATTTTTATGAGTGTTATATAAATGGGGAAGAGCGTAGTCTTCATTATGTTTCATAAATTACCACTGAGGGCGGCAAGATTCCAAAAATATTTTTTTTACCTCCTTGTCGACTGTAAATAAGTGTTCAATGTGGTAAGAAATATATTTATGGAAAAAACATAGACTTTGTGGTCCTACGCGATTTCTTTCGGTCAATAGTTTTCGGGCGTTAGTGCGTCGGCCTTTTGGTTTTCGGCCTTATGAACGATCGGGATTAGAAGTTAAAGGTCTATTGATGCTTCGGTTAATTAACAAATCGGGCATGTCTTCGGGCATATGTTATTCGGCTATTGGTTATTTGGTCTTACGTAGGGAACCCGACGCCTCTGTATTTATCGACCACCAGTAGATATAGCTCTTAAATCTTATTTACCAAAATAACTAACACATTCACATTCATACATAAGCTCACGCCTGTCTCCCAGAGGTACAGACAGATACCACGGACTGCCGCCTGCCACGATCCTGACAAATCACTTTTGCCTAATCGATATGCATTAGTCGTTGCATGCCGCACGTCGGTTTTGGGTACGTTTAATTTTTCCCTTTGCTAATACATCCCCTATTTGATCGAAGTATGTCCGTCTGGGGCATCCTGGGGCCCTTACACTCACATTCACCCGATATATTTGCTTCGTCAGTCTTTCTTCGTTCATCCTCTCCACATGTCCAAACCAATGCAGCATTCCTTTTTTCAATTCTAGTCACTACATCCTCTTTCAGTCCTCAACGTTCTCTGATCACAATATTGCGTATTCTGTCATTCAAAGTAACATCACACACATTTCTCAAGGAACTCCTTTCTACTGTATTAGTCCTACTTTCATGATTCATCTGCCATACCCAAGTATCGCTACCACACATTAGTGTTGGGACCAGGGGCGTAGCTACCGCCGTATCTGCCGTATCAATTATACGGGGCCCCCGGGCCACGGGGGCCCCCAAAGTGTGTAAGGAAAAAAAATAAAACCTTTCTAATTTGATAAAATAATAAAAAAAAATGATATTTATTTGTAAAATGGTTAAATTATGTTATGATAAATAAATATTTCTTTTAACAATATTTTTTTTCTTTTGTGAAAAATCTTTACCCCTATATAAGGGCCTCCAAACAAATTTTTTATACGGGGCCCCGACAAGGCACGCTACGCCACTGGTTGGGACCAGCACACCATTATGGATAGCCAATCTTGCTCTTTTGGAGATGTTCTGGCTACACACGAAAGAATGCAAGCGAAAATCGAAAACTTTTAAATGAGCTTCCTTCATAAACTTAACGACATATGAAACGTAGAATCCACCTGAACAATCAAGGAAAAACAGCTTTCTCTCTGTGGACTTACAGCTTTCAGTACCTATTATATTGACCACATGTTTTTGTTCATCATTAGATTTTTGGTATTTTTCATATCTATGTCCTTTTTCATTTCAATAAGTTCATTAACTAAGCAAAACAATAAAGATCAATTTAAGACTTTTACTTCCTTTTCCCTTAAGATGGACAGACGATCTCATCCAAGGGTCGGGAAGACGCTGAATGCAAGCTGCTTCCGACCGGTCTTTTTGGAAATCCATGGAGGAGGCCTATGTCCAGCAGTTGACTTCTTTTGGCTGAATGATGATCATGATGATGATCTGATTTCCTTTTCAATTATTTCTCAGACCGTTTTCCAAAAGTCAATAGCAATTCCCGCCAATGAAAAACACCACAGATTACACAGCTTATTAGCCTTCTTGGATGCTACAGTATCTCACACACCATGGAGTTAACAAATTAGTCCTTACAGTTTACAATGACACCAATGGTGACATTGACATTTATGTTTACTTCGCAACGACATAATTTAATTTAATAGTGTTTGTATTGAAAATGCACCAAAATACAAATTTTCCGCCTGTAAGTGGTCGACTCGGATCGCCTACTTTTTTACGCGTTTTAATTTGGTGTGCATTTCGTTCGAGTCTGCCGTAGACCCGAAATTGCACATCAAATACACTGTCAAGTTTGTACGAAACCTGCGAACATTTTGTATGGGAAAATGTTATTATTTTATTTAAATTTTTGGCGTATTGATCGTGATAAAAAGTATCCTATGTCCTTCTCCTGGTTCTAAGCTACCTCCCCACCAATTTTCAGCCAAATCCGTTAAGCCGTTCTTGAGTTATAAATAGTGTAACTAACACGACTTTCTTTTATATATATAGAAAGATTACTTATATTAATTAGTTTATAGATTACTTTAAAGTGTTATTTAAGTTCTTATCATCTTATGTCAACTATAACTTGAATAAAAGTAAGAATCTTCTTAAAAAAAAAAAGTATAAATCTTGGATTTTAGTTTTACATGATCGAGATTTTTGGGGGAACTCTAAAGACAAGAAGACTGTTTTCAAAGCTCAAAAAAGATGCTTAGGAGCTATGTTTGGACTAAAATCAACCGATAGTTGTAAGCCATATTTTAAGAAACGCAATATATTTACGCTTCCTTCATTGTACATATTAGAAGTAGCACTATTTGTGAAATGTAATCCAGATATTTTTAAACCAATTTCCGATGTAAGTAACAGAGTACAAAGTGATACAAGTAGAGTTTGTGTCCGTAGGGCAAATACTGCTCTACTGCAAAAAAGTATATTCCGCAATCCGCATGGTGGCTACAATTTATGACAAAATACCTAGAAATCTAAGAGAAGTTGACATACATTTGTTTAAATATAAATTGAAAAAAATCTTATTTGACAAATTTTACTGTTATTATAGTGTGATAGAATTTTTGACTGAAAGATATTGACTCACGATCTAACTTGACTTTAACACAGATAATTTTAGCTTACTTAATATTAATTACCTAATTTACTATTCTTTGACATTATTTTGTATATTTTTTTAGATTATTGTCAATAATGTGTCTAAGAAAACTTAAGACAAGTACAAGGCGCTCTCTCACCGAAAAAAAATTGTATGTCTAAAATAGCAAAGCATGTAGGACACAATATATTTGTACCATCTTTCAAAACGCATGTTTGACAAATAAAAATCTTTATCTTTATCGAAGTCGCAGGTCTGCATAGTCATTTCGCAATAACATTTTTTCCTTTGCTGCGAAAAATATTTCGCTTTATCGCATGATAGTTATTTGCCTAATTTGCTGTTTTTTTCCCTATAAAACCCCTCATTATTCCTGGAATTTCTTTATAACTTACCTAATCAACATTAATTATATGAAACTGCATAAGGTTGTACAAGCCGTAAAAGCGGTTTCCGAATATTCGAGCTTCAAGTGATTCTCCGTTTTATTACGCCGAATAAGACTGACCTTAAAACATACGAATATTTGCAAATAATCCAGCGAAACGAACTAATTTCAATTTGAGTGACCTTAAGGTGAATCGAGTCGAAACATATTAATATGCAAACATCAACACGAAGTCCACATTAAGTAAGATGACAGAAACATGGACAATATTCATTTATTATGATATTATTTTTTTAAAGATTTGACTACAACTAAATGGTTGGTATGCTACTAAGTTTCAATTGAATTGAAATATTTGGAATTTCATTTTGGACAGAAAGTTAGTTGTCTACACTTAAGAAGGAAAGTAAAAGTTTTACATTACATACGTTTAATTTTTTTTTTCCCTCAAAACTCATACCTAAAAACCAGAAATCTTAATAGGGGCCTGACAAAAGCGTAACGAAAAGTTAAAATAATAAAATAATACGGGAATCGATCGTAGCCCCGGCAGCCTGACGGATGCCTGCAAGTCAGAGGCCTTAGGGCGGCTTAAAAACTTGTGACAGTAAGACCAGCCACTAGTCTTACAAGCCTCCTACCAATCCACATAATGAGTTGATGATAATGATATTATCTTTCATACAAATAATTTCTTCAATTCTGATAACTGTTAATCACTTTGTAATGTAATGCGCGTGAGTTCCACTCGCCCTTGGCCGATTTTTTTTCTTTATGAACGATCCCCATTCAGTTATGGCAGCAAAAGTTGTAAACTATTCATGACAGTAAAAGTAGACAATATTACAATATTATTTTCATTAATTGAAACAATATTGTACTGTCCGTCAATATTTTATTACTAAAAAGTGGTAGCATATTTAAGGTAGAAATTTGAAAATGAACCTAATCTAGTTAGGACCTTGCTACTAAAAATCACTTATGATTTGGTAACCAGATAAAGACACAAAACAGTCACGGAATAAGGCCACTTAAGACAGAGTAATCAAAGTGGGGTGCCCCAGCGAGATAAAACCAACAACCACTGCGGTAATCAAATGTCTTACCAATAGCCTGCAGGGTTGCGAGGCCGTTATGGCTTCATTACGAACAATTCTCTCTGTTGTCTTTCGGTTTTTCAGGATCGTGACGAGTGGTAAATCCTGGTATCTGCCAGTCTCTCCAGGGTATCCCCTCTCTAAAAGGAGACGAGAGTTGAATTATCTGTATTTCTAATGTACAATAACGCAGCATCTATATTTTATGTAAAGTATGTTTTTAAACAGATGCAAAAAATGAGGCAGGTTCCTACTATCAAATATATTATTATCATCATCAACCCATTATGTATGTGCCCGCCAAGGTCCCCAACGGTCTCTTCCCTGAGCAAGGTATAGTATAGTAGGCCATACTCCACCATGGGAGCCAAGTTTGGATTGGTTCGTTATATTAGGTAGATTTTTGTTTGCAGTAAAAAAGAGGACTCATGTGAACAAAAACCTAATTGCATCAAAAACATTAATCTTTAGTAGGTAAACATAGGAGATAAGTATTTAAGAAAACACTTATGTAGCCTACAAAATGTTTATTTCGAAGTAAAATCGGGCTATTAGTTTTTTACGTATTGGCAACACTTGAATGTAAATACCCTTGGGCGTCAGATTTGACACATTCATGAAGTCGACATTTTATCTTCAAACATTCCGCTTTTTCAGGCTGTTTTCCGTGTTTTCTTTCGATATCGACCACGAGTAATTCAACACGTGTGTTGCGAACCTTTTTTATAATATCGTTTTTACTGTCACATATTTTGTCAACGTCATTGTCTCATACCATTGTCTCGCCTACATTTTCCATTAAATCTATTTTTAGGCTTTTCCTTAGTTTCTGTCCAGTTTTCATATACAGTCCACCCGTAGTTAACAACGTAAAAGAGATTTCTGTTTCATAAATAATCGAAAAAATGATCTCTTAACGTTTTAATAAGATTTGAAAGTTTTTTTTTTGCATTAATTTCATTGGACCCTTCGATTTATGCCAATATTATTGTGGGGGCGCTAGAGTTGGTGTGAGAGAGCTGACGATGTAAAGACTCTAGACGGGGATGATAAAACGATATATTATATAATAATAATAATAATAAATTCTTTATTTCAAAGTAGTGGTTACAAAAATAGAAATAACATAGAGTTCAACCATTCGGTGCGAATAGAAGAACCCAAATGATATTAGTTGGTATCTGGTGCTATAGCTAGGTTATCATCTAACCTGTATTTATAACACACAGGCCCGTTCCTCATTGCGAGTCATATATATATACGAGCTTGGTAGCCGCGGCATGGTTAGTGGTGAGGTCGCCACATCACTCCCCCGCTGAGACCGTTGCTACGGTCGATAGTAATCTGGAAATCTGACTTTGCGGCCACTCTTCGTTGATCGTACCGGGACGACATCGTTGTCTTCGTTGGCGTTTGCTGTCTATGTCAACTGGTACTCGTTTGCGATGTAGGCCGGTTTGAGACGATCAACGGTTACTGTCTGCTCCTTGCCATTGACTTCTATGTCATATGTTTTGCACGTTTTACGTAAAACTTTGTGTGGGCCGCTATATGCTGGCTGAAACGAACGGTGCGCCGGACCTTGGCGAAGAAAGACGTGTGACGATGTACTAAGGTCCTTAGGCACGTAGAAGATGCGTCTTGAAGCGTGGCACGATGTGGCTTTTGGGGCGATCTGGCTCATTTGGTTTTTCAAACGGCACGCGAAATCGGTGATGTCTATTGGAGTAGCCGATTCAGGTGCGAAAAACTGCCCAGGTAGGCGGAGTGGTTTGCCGTAGACCACCTCTGCAGCAGAGGACTGGATGTCCTCTTTCCACGTGCTGCGGATGCCTAGCAGTACTAGTGGGAGTACCTCTGTCCAGCGGTCAGTGGCGTGGCAGGCAATGGCTGCCTTGAGCTGCCGGTGCAGTCTCTCCACGAGGCCGTTAGCGGCAGGGTGGTACGCAGTGGTGGTGTGGTGCGTGGCTCCCAAGAGCGATGAGAGCGCCTTGAAGAGGTGCGACTCGAACTGCCATCCGCGGTCGGTTGTGATGTTGGCAGGGCAGCCAAAGCGGGCAACCCAGCCTGACACGAAGGCGGATGCGCATGACTCTGCGGAGATGTCCTGCAGTGGATACGCCTCAGGCCAACGAGTGAAACGATCGACAATGGTGAGGCAGTATCTGAAACCACACGAAATTGGTAAAGGGCCCACGATGTCAATATGGACATGCCGGAAACGTGCTGAGGGCAAAGTGAAGCTTCCCAATGGTGCGTTTGAATGTCTGTGTATTTTACATTTCTGGCATTGCAAGCATTCTTTGGCCATTCTACGACAGTCCTTGTTCATGCCCGGCCAAACAAACCTTTGCGCTACTAGTCGTGCTGTCGCCTTTTCTCCTGGGTGGCTAAGATTGTGCAGACTGTCAAATGCCTGTTGGCGGAATTGAGGTGTGACAAAAGGTCTTGTCTGATGTGTTGACGTGTCACAATATATCTCAGCATCGGCGTAAGGTATTTTGACCTTCTGAAGCTTGAGAGATGAACCGCCCTGAAGTAGCTCTTGAAGTTCGCTATCCGTTTGTTGGGCGCTGGCGAGGGACTGGTAATCGAGAGTTGTATCTGAGATCTCTTCGATGCGGGAGAGGGAGTCATCTACAACGTTGTCCTCACCGGCTATGAATCTGATGTCGGTACTGAATTGGCCAATATAATCCAAATATCGGAATTGTCTTGGAGAACAGTTATTGGAGTCAGTGGTGTATGCGAATGTTATTGGTTTGTGGTCTGTGTAGATTGTAAACGGGCGTGCCTCGATCATATGTCTGAAATGTTTGATGGCTTCGTAAATAGCCAGAAGCTCTCTGTCGTAGGGACTGTACTTTCTTTGCGACGGACTTAACTTCTTCGAGAAGAATGCCAACGGTTGCCAGTGGTTTTCCCGGCGTTGTTGCAGTACTGCTCCAATAGCTTTGTCTGAGGCGTCTGTTTGGATGGCGAGCTCTGCCTTTGTGTCAGGGTGAGCTAACAATGCTGCTTCTGATAGACTTGATTTACACAGGTTGAAAGCTTTATTTTGCTCTTCTGTGAAGTGGACTGGTGTTGAAGCTTTCGTTTTTGGGCCTGCGAGTAAAAGGTTCAAGGGCGCTTGAATTGCTGCAGCTCCAGGGAGAAAACGTCGATAGAAGTTAATCATCCCTAGGAAGCGTCGGAGCTCTTTGACCGTCGTGGGTATTGGGTAATTTTGAATTGCTTCGGCCTTAGATTCCAATGGACGGACGCCGGCTGCAGAAACGGTGTACCCAAGGAATGTTACCTCTGGCTGTCCAAATACACATTTATTTGTGTTTATAAGAACGCCGTAGTCATTCAAACGCTGGAAAAGTGCCTTCAGGTGTTCGTAGTGTTGTGATTCAGACTCAGAATAGATAAGTATGTCATCGATGTATCCATAACAAAAATCCAGATCCTTCAGCATTTCGTCGACGAATCTTTGAAAAGTCTATCCTGCGTTACGTAGGCCAAATGTCATCATGGGGAACTCAAAGAGGCCGAACGGTGTAGTTATTGCTGTTTTTTGTGTAATCTCTTTGTATACCGGAATTTGGTTGTAGTCCTTAACTAAATCGATGGTACTAAACACACGGCTTCCTGCAAGTTGGTAGGCAAAATCCTGAATGTGCCTCACCGGGTATCGATCTGGGATTGTTCGTGCGTTCAATGCTCTATAATCGCCACATGGCCGCCAGCCGTTGTTCTTTTTCCGAGCCAAGTGAAGGGGTGATGACCACGAACTTTCTGACCTTCTTGCGGTGCCACATGCTTGCATCTCATCAAACTCCTTCTTCGCAATCTTGAGCCTCTCTGGATCTAAGCGGCGTGGATGGCTAGCGACTGGAGGTCCGGGTGTTGTGCGGATGTGATGCAACGTGTTGTGTTTCGGCGTGCTAGGCTTACCGGCTGGTCGGGTTATATCAGGGTACTCTCGTAGTAGCATGTGGTAGCGTGTGTCTTCTGCAATTGTACGGACGGATTCTATGGCCTCGGCGCCTTTTTGTTGCTGCGCAGGAACGATGAGCGATGTTAAACCGTCGACGAGTCGCTGGTTCCGGCAATCGACTAAAAGGTTGTAGTGGCCTAAAAATTCGACGCCTATAATTGGCTTTGTGACGTCAGCCAAAATAAAACGCCACTCAAAGTCTCAGCGAAGTCCAAGATTTAAGTGCAGGTTGATGTGGCCGTATGTCGAAATAATGGTACCGTTTGCGGCGTACAGCTGGTATTTTGATTTGGTCCGCAGTGAAGCTCTGACGGCTGTTTTCGGAACAACGCACACGTCCGAACCCGTATCAACTAGGAACTGCCTCTTAGTCTCGCGGTCTGTGATGAAAAGTCGGCCAGCTTTATTTGGGCAACTGCTTTCGGCCACTAGCGGCTGCCGTGGGCTTTTTCCGCCTCGAAGTTACATGGCTCTTTGCTCTTGATTGGTTTTACTCCAAACGTGACACTTCACGTACTGGTACCAACAGTGAGGAGGGTACTTATCTGAATATGAGCGTGAGCGAGATCTTGGGCGGTTGCTGGACTGCGAGCGTGGCCGGTTCCTTCTGTGATTCTGCCGTCGAGGATCGTTCTGTCTTCTATAGAGCGCTTCTGTCATTCTTGTCAGCTCCGTGACCTTTCTTTCGAGCGCCGCATCCGGTGTAGCTAGCGTAAAAGGATCCATCGTGTTCGTCGGCGGGTGTCACCAGTGTGGGAGCGCTAGAGTTGGTGTGAGAGAGCTGACGATGTAAATACTCCAGACGGGGATGATAAAACGATGTACTATATTTTATTTACAAGAAGACAAAATAAGTAACGACGAGAGGATTCTTTCACGTTGACTAATGTTGCTATGGCAACGTGCGCGCTATGTTCTGCTCTGCCTCCGCTGCATGAGCTTGGTAGCCGCGGCATGGTTACTATGGTTAGTGGTGAGGTCGCCACATTATCATTACATACGACGGCGTTAGTACATATAATTATGCTATATTATTTCAACACTACATTTTTATTTTATGGACGCAGGTTGTTAGCAACCACATACGACTGGGGTCGGTTTATAGAACAAGACAATATGTATTAATATTCTATTGATATAAAAAATGCGCGATATCTTAATATTATGTTGATATAAAAAAATATTCTGTCACGACTTCAAAAAATAAATTTGTATCGATGTCCACATGAGTACGTCGCCAAATGGTTATACAGTGCCACCATCTTATCTGTTTAGTTGATAGCGGCGCTAGTGGATAATTTAGTAGTAACATTTAAGAGATTTACTTAGAAAAATGAGCATATTTTAATCCGTCTTTAAATTTTAATGAACATATATAAATCTTAGTAAGTGAATAAATAAAACAAGAAATGGGGAACAGAA
Source organism: Yponomeuta plumbellus (assembly GCA_947310845.1). Taxonomy (NCBI): domain Eukaryota; kingdom Metazoa; phylum Arthropoda; class Insecta; order Lepidoptera; family Yponomeutidae; genus Yponomeuta; species Yponomeuta plumbellus. The sequence goes on along the minus strand of OX371191.1, from coordinate 20,918,180 downwards.
TTTAAAATTAATTAGTTACAATTTTGTCCACCTGAACAGATAACTTGGTGGCGCATTAGGGGCTTACGACGCCGGCACATGTCAAAGTGACAGTTTAAAAAAAAGTTAAAAAAGAAGAACAAGAAGAAAAACATATTATAAAAACATTACACACGCCACAATAACAAAAGAAAACCAAAAACAAAACAGTACAAAACAAAAAATCAGAAGAAAACAGAAAGAAAATAAAGACTACGGCGTGTCACTGCTGTAATAAAAGGCAGCTGATTCAGCATTATGCTGATGGACAAGCCTTCAGCGCTGATTTTCATTCAGTGTTAATCCAAGACGGAGGTATTCAAGAGATACCCTCGCGAACGTCACAGACCGCGGTGTGGAACATCGATAAAAGAATAGGAATAACGGCTGTAGGGAAATATGTACATAATTATAAGGGCTGCATTATTAGCCTGCATACAAGCCTTCTCTCATAGAGAGAGTAAAGACATGCATATTTATTCCAAGACGTTTCTCAAAGCCTCCTTGTATCTACTCTTCCTCGACTAAGGACAACGGTAAAACATCATACTCTCTGTATAGTCAAGCAACCTTATTCCAAGAGGTTTTTCAAAACCTACTTCGACTCTATTCTTCCTCAACTAAGGATACCGGTATTTTAAAACGTCATAGATTTCCTCTAGTTGAGTTTTTCACTCAAGTTGAGGAATCAACAGTCAAAGGTAAGGTACCTTAGAACCTACCTTGAAATGTCCTGAGAAAATCGTCGGTTTATTGGCACTCGTCATTATTTTACTAGAGATTTCTATTCTTTTTAGAACGCCTTTGAAAAGGTCTTTCTAAAAACCACATCGATATATAGATAGACAAAACATTTATTTGGGCTTATAGACACACACACATAAAGCGTTAGATATATTAAAAAAAATATTACAGTAGTTTTGGCACAGGAACTTACAAACTTACTTAGGTGTACAAACATAAACGTTGCCAACGTGAAAAAAAATCAAATCCTCACTAAAATATACTCGAAATACTGACTGATATTACTACCTTAAGGAAATTCAAAAGTATTGAGTCGAGGAGACTTGGAGGAACGTCTTAGAATACGAGTGTTGATCGCCACACTTGCCCATCGCGGATTGGCGCTTCCAAATATAATCGTAATTTCGTAATACATCCCTTTCTCTGCCTTTCTTCTATTTATTAAGTACATTAAGTACAGACTTATTTAAAAAGCGAAGGAGTGAAGTTAACGACTAATCTTGATTACCGACACAACACAAACCAAGTTTAAGCGTCGTTCCATTAGCGCTAGAGTAGGTGTCACGACTCTCGGAGTCGCACGGCTGTCATTATTTATTCCCACTTTCGACACCGCATCGCCAGCTTTATGGAATAACAAACAAATGAACGTTTTTGTACGGTAAGCAACATTACGGAGAAAGCTTCGGCTGCTCCTATCGAGTTTGACATAAGGGCGAGTATCCATTCTGGTGAGAATATTTTAATGGTCTCTTCAACTCACTCTGTTAAGTTTGTCTTCAGAAAAAACCAAAGAAAGAACAAATAAAATGGAAGCAAAAGTATTTTTAAACTGAGGCTCAGACTTTCAATTAGTGATCCGAAGTTGTATAGAGTTCAATGCAATGCGGACTTAGATAAGTTCAAAATAGTGTTTATTGACCAGAACGCGTTTTCAAACATACGATTGAGGAAAACCGCTATTAGTAATGCATGATAACATCTGCCACATGCCCATGGTGCAGACAACTGTCAATTGTTGATAGATCGTAAGTTACCGAAAAACTAGCGTAATTCGAAAATAATAATATCTTACTTATTACCTAATATTACAAATGTGAAAGTGGGCGAAGATGTTTGGATGTTTGTTACTGAATCACACAATAACTGCTGAACGGATTTACCTGAAACTTGGCGTAAAGATGGACAGCGATCTGAATTGAGACATAGGATACTTGATAGCCTGGTAATACGTGCCCATGGAATAATATTTATGAATTGGCGGAATAACGTTTGCCGGGTCGTCATTCAAAATAATATTGTAAAAATAAAAAGTGACCTAGGAAAAAAAACTCTTCGCTAACTTTGCGGGGACGTTAATGGCAACATCCCCGCAAAGTTGACCAACGTCAAGTTGATTTGGAATAAATGATGCAACGGATTTTTTGTCAATATTTTTCTTTCACACAGCGTGCTATGTGCACTTACCCCGGAGACAAAAACGAATCTAAATCAAATAAACTGCGCAGGTCCGTGGGCCTAGTTAAATCCACAATTAAATGAATCCTAAGATTCCTATTTTATTGTATGGGACAATTATACGCTAAAACACGTACCAGGGTTGAAAGAGTGCTTTCAATCGTCCGTCAATGGCGTCAATCCTGCTGGTTGACAATCGGCGTTCAATCAATCACAACTTCTCTTGCATTCAATTTAACTTAACAGTAATTTATTGACGTGACTTACTGTGTACGTTTATTTAGTACTTATATACCTATGTATATTTTGCTAATCGTTTGCGGCTGCTAAACCGATATTTTTGTGCACTAAACAATTTAAATTAAATCTTACTTTATTTATTTTAAAATTACAGTTAAAAGAACTGGTATGGATGATTATTTTATACGAGATTCTTTTCATACAACTTCCAGATTTTATATTAGGTATATAGTATATTAGGACTTATTGAGTATAACCTGCAATGGATATCAAATACAATCACACTTCAAACGTAGGTACTCGTAGTCTAAATATGTACCGAAGTAAAAAACGACCTAGAGGAATCAGGTCAGTTTTAATAATAATTTAGCGTGATATTATTTATTGGGTTCCACCTGCATTACCCAATTTACAAAGAACAATGCAGCCCAAACTGGTTAATTTACATCTGAATCAGTAGTAAAATAAAAGCGGCAGGAAGGCGGACATGTACGCCGACACACCGAAAGCCTAGAGATGTTTCAGTGTCCGATCGGCGAGCGCCGACGCAAAAAGGACGAATCATTAGGCGGCGCCACACGGGATCGCATTTTAAAGTATGAGAATATTTTCATAAAAAAAAACCCTCACATTCAACTCCCGGCACATTCATTTCATGAGAACAATGAGTGATTTTTGTATTTCCCTTTAATTCTATGTCGATTTTATCCATGGCGGCGGCCGTAGAATCGAGCCGCTGCGGTTGTCGCCTCGTCGTGCCATCGACTTTTTGCTATTGGAGCAGCGCGGGCGTCGGCGACGGAAGGTGGTTTTGTTCCCGCGGAGGCGCTATTTACCCTCCCCCCCGCTCGACCCCCCACGTCCTCCCCTCCCGAGCTGTCCTCATCTCTGGTCTCGCGGCCGCTGCGCTGGCGCCACATTTCACACCGCCTTGCCATTCTGATCAACTGACTTGTACACATTGATGCATCGTTGGACATCATTAATGGGGTTTTATTTCGAGGCGCTCTCTTGGATTTGAGCTTTCTTGTTTTTGTTAGGCGCTGGCGTTTCTTTGTTGAGTTAATTTAATGAGTATATAGGTTTTAATGACTTGCGATGCTCACACATAGTTATAGGTAGGTACATCTAACGGGTCTAATCGCGATTATTTATCAAGAAATCTTAGCTACCTTGATTTCGACCTTTCGGAAATGCAGTTGCCGTGGTCACGGGTAAAATAAAGTGACGGGTACAGTCAATTATGGCAGTGGGGGTAGGTGGTTTACCATCAAGGCACTTGTATATTTTCCCACAATACGTATTAAGTTTACCTAATAAATAAACACGACTAGATGCATTAAATGTACAGCTAACTTAATAAACCTTTGAACCTTTTGATTTTTTGGCATTTCTTAGTAATAGTCGAGATTCTTATAATCCAGTCCAACGTAAAATAAAGTAGTAGGTAGTAGTTACTGCGTAGACCAGTGTGCTTAGTGCGAGTTTTTTTAACTACTCGATCGCGTTAACGTAAACTCATATTCTATAGGAGTGACAAAGCGCGCCACCTATTTGTCTCTCTGTCACTCCTATACAAATTGCAAACGCTCTCGCTATCGAAAGTGAATGAAAAAACTCGCACTAAGCACTCGGCTCAAATCGTTGTATCAGTCTCAACACAAATTAGGTACAAGCTAAGGTGGTACCATCAAATTTTCAAATGAATTAATGAAGAAAACAAAAAACAAAAATCCGTCTTGCAAAAAGTTTTAAACAATGCCTTGATGAGTCTGTCCAAATTTCAAACTCATCAGGCGGGAACTCTCATTCGATTTCTTATTGATAAGCTTCTTTGGCATTACCGGCTGAAGTTAAAATTTAACATGCTCATCTAGACCTTACTAAAGCTTTTTAAACGTCGGGTTTATTTACATAAGTAAGTAAGTAAGTAGCTGCTAAAGATAAAAGTTTATTAGTGAGGTACAGTGGACAGCTGATAGGCCTTTGCATGCATTGTGTAGCACAGTCAATCGTAATGTAGCTGAATAAAGAGTAAATAAGTAGGTGTGGGTCAGCTGTAGACTGTACTTTAATATTAATGTTATGGTATTGTTACCAAGTATGCTGAAAGAGTGCGATTAATTCGCGCACCAACTGCCACGAAGTTTGGTGAATAATTTATAAAATTTAAAACTCTGCGATAGAAACGTAAGTCAATAAATAAAAATAAATAAATAAAAAATTGTATTTTACTACGACTGTTTGTCAACTATTACATGGTACGTGATGTTCACTATTTTATTTCATCGTGTGATCATATAGCTTTAATCTATAATCCTTATCACTAATATCTTTCATGTGGTATATCTTTTATTCAAGTTAGTCACGCTGTTTGGTCTTTGTATGGTTGTAGAATCCATATTTACAAATAGACAGACACGTACCTACACACGCGCGAAAAATACAAATCTATTGCTTTCGTAGCCGGGTAATAATTCAAATACGTATTGTCGACTAGAAGAGCTATTTAGAGGATCCTAAAGCGAGTTCAATTGACGAGAAATAATGGTTTCGGCGATAATGGCTTCAAGGCTCATGTTTATGGCCGATAGTGTTGAAGTGCGCAAGAGTGTAGGCGGCGGCACGTCCGTCCAGCGGGCCAATAGTAGCCAGTGGGAGGGACAAGTGCAAGTTATCAGCGTGGTAAACGTGTACGTTTCTCTGCTGATGATTTTATGCAACGACTATAACCATTTTCCATGTTCCATCTTTACAATCGCTATCGAGATGGCGGTAGAACTGGTTGTGGAGTTGTAGCTGCTGTTAAGCGCAAATTTCACTGTTTAAACTGAACTGAATTTGTAAGCTCAGAACTGCAAGTATGATGCACTGCTGTAACTTAAGAGCTTCGAACTCGGTTCACAAAGAAGAAAACAGAGCCATCATTTGAACTACCTATTACATTTTATCACTACCTATTGCCAATAGAGCAGCTGTAATTATTTTGCGCTGTTTGAAGCTTTCGACCGCCCTGGCCACTGAACCAGCGGCTCTTCCACTCTGGGAAACATGGGAGGGTGACAGTGTATCAACGCACGTAGCATACCACACTAGCGGCCTCACATATTTCCAGGGGATCAAGTCATACCATCGGGACTTTTGCCATCATCCCGGATGATGCCTTGAGGTTCCAGCGTGGCCGGAACCCCGGCTGTAGCGAAGGCCCTCCGGATGATGTCGTTGAGAGCCGCGTGGTTGGTGGGGAAGGCGGCCGGTGCTTCGTGCCTATTTTTTTTTTGACGTATCTTGGACGAATAGACTTGGAAACGAAACACAGAAGTCGCAAAGGTTTTAAGCTACCAAAGACCACGTAGAGAAGAAACCGCTATAGGTATCTACAAATATGAAAAGGACAATAAAAAGCGCCATAATGAATGCCTACTACCTTCTCCAACTGATCCTGAAGGGATAAATACAGTGCTGCAGAAGTCAAGAAATTAGGGACTGAAAAAGTTGACCCATCCTATGAAAAAATATCCACTCCGGAGCATATAACTCTTCTCCATCCAAAAAATCCTTTGTCCTCCTCCTTTGCCCTTTCGCCGCCTAATTAAGATAGGTATTAACGTATAGATGGCAGTCGTTAAGGCAAATCAGAGGTCTTAGGGCGGCTTGAAAACTTCAGTATGGTGGTGGAGTATGGCCTATACCTTCCTCAGGGAAGGGACCTGTGCCCCTCGGTGGGGACAAAATGGGTTGATGATGATGATGATGATGATAACGTAGAAATAACAATTTTCCTTTCTTAGTACGTTTTCCAAAGTAAACCTCAATTTTTCTTTAACGGTAAAAGCTATTTTTAGAACATAATATAGCTTAGAACTTAAGCATTTTCCGAAAAAATGGCTGTTTTTAACAGAAACGGACTAGATCTTAAGTTATTCACTCTATAACCTGAAAATAACTATCACAGTTACTGAAATTAATATTGTAAAAGTCTTTCGAAAACGTATTGTAAATAAAGATGTGTGTTTTTTTTCCTTTGGTGGCACTATAATATTTAACACCCTATGCAGGAACATTAGAGACTCTAATGGAAAAACATATCTTTTTACAGATCTTAAGTTAGGTACTTGCAGAAAGTGTTCTGTCATTAGATTTTGACCCGTGAATAATCAGTTCTTAGATTTTTTTCGTAGGTCCCTCGGGGGGTTCACTGGGAGTGTAAATTCAAAAAAGTAGACTGAATCAGGCTCCTGTGTATTTTCGAAAAATGTTATCTTTTTCAAGAAAACGGTTTTTCTTGAATAACTCGGCCATTTTTGATTTTACAGTAAAACCGTGAGAACCAAAATTGTAGAATAGAGACAAGTTTGATGCTTACAATATTTCTTCTAGGATCGATATTTTGGAAATTAAACCTAAAGAACCCGATAAAGTCAGAATATTATAATAATCTCCTATGTTCTACGTTTTACGGCATGAATGAAGAGAAACACAGTTGTAGAGAACCAAATTCTGAACAATTTTGGTTCCCAACTTTTTCCCCCAAAATTGATATTTTATTCAGGTTTAATTTCTAAAATATCGATCCTAGAAGAAAAATTGTGAGGACTAAACTTGTAGATAATAAAATATCCTACAATTTTTGTTCTAACGGTTTTACTGTTAAATCAAAAATGGCCGAGTTATTCAAGAAAAACCGTTTTTTCGAACATACACAGGATCCTTTTTGAATTTAGACTCCCCGTGACTCCCCCAAGGGACCTACGAAAAAAATCCAAGAACTGATTATTTAGATTTGGATATATTTGGATATAATGACTGGACTATAGAGCAATATCTCAATCATGTTAATAGTTTTTTTTTTAAACAAACGACCTGAGACTATGTAGCATTTATGCCAAAAACAGCCACTTATGGCGTTAATGCTATCAAGTTCTGGTTCAAAATTAAAAAAAAAATTTAACGTAAAGAATTTACATTCTGCTTGTTGAATGTCAATGTACATATAGTTATGTATAATGTTAGCCGCTGCCTTGGGGCCGTCTGTAGTGGAGAAAAAGGCAGCGAAAAAAAACTCCACTCTGACCATCTTTTCTCAAATCACCTTAAAGCTAATACAAATCAAACCTACAAAATAATATCTTGGATGTGTTGAACACTAGACACATTTATCCTGTGATTAAATTTGATATTAAACTACTATTTAATGCCATACGTCCTTGTCTTCTAAATAATCGTTGATTTTATAATAAGCTTTTTTGCAAAGAGTGTGCTTAATTCTATTCTTAAATCGCGTTGGAGATAAATCTAATATATCTTGGGGTATCCTGTTGTAGAACCTTATACAGTGCCCCATAAAGGAAGTATTAACTTTTGCAAGCCTAAATCGTGGAAATGACAATTTATGTTTATTCCTAGTATTAACGTTATGATGGCTACCAAGTGTTTCGAAGTCTGTAATATCTTTCCTAACGTACATAATATTTTCATATATATATTGGCTTGCAACTGTTAGGATGTTAGTTTCTTTGAAAAAGTCTCTTAGCGAGTCCCTACTTCCTAGCTTGTAAATAAATCGAATCGCTCTCTTCTGCATGAATGTTCAGCCATGAATATTAAAAATTACGCATTAACATAATGAAGAGATTAGTGTGACACTTTCCGCAGAAACGATCGAAAAATATAATATTTTTTGCCATGGCGCTAGAGCCTCTTGATGCTAACAACCTATCGGGCAGGCTGCCTACTTACGAGTACTTCACTGTTCTAGACTATAGTAAACCATAGATAGAGAATGCGCGGCCAAACTAAAATAGTTCACCGCGAAGGTACATGTCTACTAGTCGAACTGTGGCTACCTTGTTGGAGCGACATAGACACAAAACGTCACGCGAGCACGCAGTCTTATAAAAAACCAAGAGGCCATTGAAAAGAGCACAACTGGTAATCAATAAACAACTGTTCGTTATGAAATTTAACAGCTCGCAATAGGAAGAGCAATAGAAACTGTCGTCTGATATCGGCAGGCCGTAATAAATAAAGCTTGTCGGGTAGCACTGAAATACATCGAAGATGGTTGATTAGCCTCGCTTGCGTGACAAAGGTCTATTTGTACGATCATTGTTTTAGGTCGCATCCACGACGTATTAGGTTGGCCTCAGAGCTCAGTTGTACTACCTAACAACATGATTTTGTGTTTGGTAGAGAAAAAAGAAAATTTAGTACTTAAGTACGAAAAGAGGATAAAAACTTTACGTAAGTTTTATTGAGTTTACCATCTGCCGGTGGTTTTTTTGGGTTTTGTAATGAAAGGCTGTTACTATGCTCAGGATGTCTCTTTGGCAGTCTGTCTGTGTTGTAGTACTGGCTACTAATCGAAATTGTATTTTATAGTTTTGATTTACTAGTTCTTTTTTGTATTGACACGTTCGTTTTTATTTTGACTTTCGGTGTCGATAAACTTCACTAGTAAATAAACATTATGAGAGACAAGACCTCTTCTTTAACCCTAATTCGTTATCAGCACGAGGCTCTGGTTGTGATTTGTGTTATTATATATTTTGAGCAATGATTCTTTGTGACCGTGAAAATAAAATTAGTCGCGTAAAATGTCACATGAAAATCAAATTGTGTCACATGAAAATGAAGCTGTTTCGAGTAATGTTTCCAAATTCTTCGTTAATACCTACATTCTGCTTAAAAAATAAAGAGGATTATCCTACGTGGAAGTTTAAAATGAGAAACTATCTCCTTCACGAGGATTTGTGGGAAACAGTAGATGGTTATCCAGAAGATGATACCACTCCCGCCTCAGTCAAAACAAGGAATGATGGTAAAGCTCTTGCAAAAATTTACTTAACAGTGGACGGTACAGCTATCACCCATGTTAGATGTGCGAAAACTGCATCGGAAGCCTGGACATCTTTGCAGAAAGCTTTCCAAGATAAGGGTATGGGACGAAGACTAACACTAGAGCGTAAGTTGTACAGCTTAAGTTTGTCAGACTTCGACAACATAGAGTCGTACATAAACGGTGTGATGTCAACCGCTCAGAACCTGGCGGATATCGACAAGAAGATCGATGATGCGTCTCTTGCAGCTATACTCTTAGGAGGTCTCACCTCGAAGTATGAGCCTCTCATTATGGCACTTGAAAATAGTAATGTTGATGTGACCACCGATCTCGTGAAAACAAAACTCATGAATGTGTTATCTAAGAGTGATACAACACCAACAGATTCGGTTTTCCAGGTGAAAACGAAATTAGATTCTAGAAGAAAAGAAATTACATGTTCTGATCTCAAGGTGCCTGGACATAAAAGTCCAGACTGTCCATTAAAAAAGGAGAAGGAGACAATCAACGTGGTAAATGAAGTGGTGTCATCTTTTACAGCCTAGAATACTTCTGGGACAATAAGGACGTTTGGTATGTAGACTCAGGCGCCACTAAGCACATGACATCTAGAAGTGATTGGTTTCAAGACATTTTGCCAATAAAAGCAGGGAGCGTTACTGTCGCTAATGGTGAACGTATTCAATGTTGTGGAATAGGAAATATTTCTATTAATACACCTCAAAATATTCACTATATTTTATCAGATTACAGATGTTGCCCTTGTGCCAGATTTGAAAGCTAATCTGTTATCTGTACAGAAGGCTATTGAAAAAGGGCTTTTATGTGTTTTTGATAAAAGTGGATGTAATTTTTACAAAAATAATACTTTTTGTGTTACAGGTGATTCTGTTCTTCATGCCTCACCCTGCAATGGATTGTATGTTCTTGATGGTTCTACAAATGTGTCAAATAACAGTAATTACTTAACCCAAGATGAGCACTCTGGCTGTCAGAACAACTACCAACTTTGGCATAAGAGATTAGGACATTTATGTCGCATTGGCATGAATCAACTGAAGAATCACGAGGTAGGCGTAGAGTTTACTAAAGTAGACAAAAATAATTGCATCGCTTGCGTAGAAGGTAAACAAGCACGAAAGCCGTTTAAGAAGGTAGCTTTTAACAGGGCAACTTCTTCATTGGAATTAATTCACGCTGATTTATGGGGGCCGTGTTCTACAACCTCTTTTCAAGGGAATAGGTATATGTTAACATTGGTTGATGATTACACGAGAAAAGTATTTGTTTATTTTGTTTCTTCGAAGACACAGGTGAAAGACAAATTTTGTTCTTTTCAAGCTTTAGTTGAAAACCAGTTAAATTTGAAAATTAAAGCGCTTAGGACAGATGGCGGTACAGAGTTTATTAATGAAGAGTTCGATGATTATCTTTCTTCAAAGGGCATCGTGCATCAAACAACGACGCCGTATAGTCCACAACAGATGGGAGTAGCTGAGTGGACGCACCGATCCATTACAGAGAAGGTGAGGACGTTATTAGCTGAAAGCTCACTACCGAAAGCATACTGGGAGGATGCGTTCAAGACAGCTGTGTACCTAAAGAATAGATCTCCTCATCGAGCCTTAGGTGGACAAATACCCTACGATAGATGGTGTGGTCGTAGAAGTGACCTCGCTCATCTAAGAGTATTCGGGTGTAGAGCGCTTGTCCATGTACCTTCGTGTCATAGGAAGAAATTAGACTCAAAGGCAGAAGAAGCTATTTTCATTGGTTATTCCGAAGATCCCAAATCGTATGTTTTTCGGGATCCTTCGAATCCACGAAGAGTTCTTAAGTCTAGAGACGTAACTTTTTTTGAGAATAAGTTTGCTGCGTTAAAGGAATCGCAGGTTAATCCTGACATACAGTCGGACTCAATATTATTATTTGAAGATGATGAGACCACAAGGAGCGATGTTACTCAATATTTTGATTGTGTGGAAAGTAACAGTTCTGCTGATGATCCATATTTACCGAATAATATAGTAAGTACAGATGAAGAGTCAGCAATCTTGGAAACGACCCAGAAAGGCGAACCAGGAACTAGCTTCTCATGAGTCCACTGAAAACAGTGAGACAGAAGAGGAACATGCTCCTGATGAGCCGATTCGGAACAATGAGCGTAGGTACCCCTCAAGAAATAGAAAGCCACCAGATTTCCTGACATACAATGTGGCAGCGGTCGATGGATAAGTTTAATATGACGGAGTGTAAAACTAGGAACACTCCTCTAGCTCAAAACAAACTAGAAAAGAAACGTGTTGACCAGGTTGGTGAGTCTTATTCCTACCAAAATTTAATAGGATGTCTTATGTATTTGACGGTAAACTCACGACCTGATATTGCATACGCAACGAGCTACTTGAGTCAGTTTAATACGTGTTATACAAAAGAACACTGGAATGCTGCAAAACGGGTTCTGCAATATCTAAAGGGTACTATGAACTATTCGTTGGTTTACAGAAGAACCGGAGAATCTTTAAAAGGCGCATGTGACGCAGATTGGGCGAACTGTCCCATCGCCAGGAAGTCGTACACGGGTTACATTTTTAAGTTAAGTGGAGCACCAGTTTCCTGGGAATCCAAGAAGCAGCCCACGGTAGCTCTCTCGTCTACAGAAGCGGAATACATGGCACTTGCGTCTGCCACAAAGGAAACGTGTTACTTACGTCGTTTTATCAGTGAGATAACAGGTAAATTGTCTCCAGTTAGTTAAGCTTTTGACAGCCAAAGTGCCATCATCTCGTTCGCAATCCTATACACCATAGCAGGACGAAGCATATAGATACCAGATATCACTTTATTAGGGAGAAGGTACTCGTATCTGCTAATATTGTTAATCTAAATTGTTTTAAAAGTAGCGATATGCCCGCAGACGTCCTAACAAAGCCTCTCGGGCCTATTGCACATAGGAGATGTACAGCTAGTCTAGGATTAATGAATTAATTATTATTATTATTGCTTTTTCGGGACAATATCGATTAAGGGGGGCTGTTGTAGTACTGGCTACTAATCGAAATTGTATTTTATAGTTTTAATTTATTAGTTCTTTTTTGTTTTGACACGTTCGTTTTTATTTTGACTTTCGGTGTCGATAAACTTCACTTGTAAATAAACATTATGAGAGACAAGACCTCTTCTTTAATCCTAATAGTCTGTTCTACTTTGAGACTTCTTATTTTGAACCACGGTAGCAGATAGATAGGCAGACAGCTTAGTAATGTGTTCCCGTTGGAAACGTTCGAGAACAGATCCAGGTAAATAGGTTGCATATATGTATTAAACGTCACTGAAGGCTTAAGAAAATGTTTATCGTTATAAGGGTTATTTTAATAATAAGCAAAGTATAATGCAATCTGTTTCTGTTATGACTCTATGTTAAAACGTCATGTGTAAGTTGGACTCCCGCTCAATTATAATTTTTTTTAAATAATATACCTAATAGGTACTCGTATAAAATATATTGGTACATATCCCTCATTGCCAGAACTTGACTTGCACCTATATATTAGCACCGTGTACATAGGTAATTAATATTTAAAAAAATACAAGCTATTAATTATAAACTTAGTAGTTTATAATTAATAGCTTCTAATTGTGTTATTTCCAATTGTATTGTTTATTGAGACTTTTATTATTTAGAATGGTTTGTGTTTGTTCGTTATTTAAAAACTTAACTATTGAATTAGGGACTGCCTGTAATTTTAGTTAAATTTGTTAAAAAATGATAATTCACCCGTTGCAAGGTAACTAACCTTGTTCGCAGCGTATATCTGTGGCACGGAGAATCTCTAAGCGATTTATATAAAGTGAAAAATACTGCTGTACTAGGCTAAACATTTCTTTTCAAACTATAATGCTTAAATTGTGCTTCCTTACGTAAATCAGTTTAAAAAATATAGCGCTCTCAGACTCTGACTTAAGCACTGTCCGGCAACAATTTCTAATTTATTTTATATTGGCATTTTATTTAATTTATTCCAAGTTCCGATGGATGTTACGATACGATAATATCGGCTTACAGGATGTTTGTGGAGGTTTAATTGGCACCTCCGTGCTCCGTCTTCGCGCAAACTTATTGTAACTGGTAACTGATCAACGCTACCCTGGAGTTGAACAAAAAATACTTTTTTGCATCGAAGGGTTAAGCTTGCAGCAGGTCTTATTAGCACAACGTAACTGAATTGAATCGCTCGTAGCCTGGGCTGCCTGAGTGATCTGAAACGATCACTAAGGTTAAGCAACATACGGCACGTTCAGTCCATGGATGGGTCACTGTCTATGACTAACGCTAGTGGTATTTTTCCGAGCGGTTCCGTGCTTCACAAGGCACGTTAAGCAGTTGGTGCCGGCTGCCGTCGATAGATGGCAGCCGTTAAGCCAAGTCAGAGGCCTTAGGGCGGCTTGAAAAGTTCTGAAAGTAAGACCAGCCACTAGTCTAACTAGCCTCCACCAATTCGGACTTGGCTCCCGTGGTGCATTATGGCCTATACCTTCCTCAGGGAAGAGACCCGTGCCCCTCGGTGGGGACATAATGGGTTGATGATGATGATGAACTGAACTGATCAGTGGAGCAGTGGCAGGGTGTAGGCCTTCTCACAGTACAGGGCAGGGTTAACTGTGGTACTGCGGTCGGTAGAACGCTTGCCTCCTATTCTAGAAGGTTCGAACCTCGACGTGAAAAAATATTAATAACAAATTCATAACTTTATTGCGACCATGTAGTTTTTTAAATATTACATGTAGGGTTTGTCTCATACACGATACCCAGTTTACCCGATACACAGCAATTTCCAAGTAGCATGCAGTATTAGAAACACAAAGAACTTTGACAATAATCCAGCAACAGAATTCATTTCATACAAAGCTATTACATTGAAATTGAATTTTATTTAGGTAGTTATAGAATAGTATTGAAAAATTACTATACAATGTCAATAATGAAAAAAAAATGTATATATTACAGATGTATAAAATTTTATTAAAATGAAATAAATCGAAACTATAAAATAACAAAATACAATTTTCTACTTTATAAAATATTATTATTCTTTAAATACGCTATAGGTACGAGTATAACAGTTCGTTCGTACGTCCGTTCGTATAGTTCGTGGTAAAAGGAAAAATGTAATTACAGACTATTCAAACTGCTTCTGATGGATGAGTGTTTTAGGGACCCACGCGTCCTAGAATTAGGTTTTTTTTAATACTGGTAAACTTCCACACTAACAATCATTTGTCTTAGCCCCAGACTAGGATAAGCCAGCTATGGTAATAATGGTAATAATATGGGTAGTAAGAGATTTTGTTGAGTTTGGAGTTTATTTCAATGGAATAAGGTACTATTTAAAGTGGGATCTTCTACACCATAACGTGTTTAAGGGTTAACGGCTAGAGCAGCGGTAAGAGCGGCAGTGAGGCAGTGGTCTAGCAGTTGGCAGTCAGAATGACCTTGTTTTCTAAAGCCTGGTTTTCACAGGCCCAGTAGCTGGCGGTCAGTGAAGGACAAGTTACTGTGTGACAGCTACTGGTTCCGTGAAAACAAAGTTGAGCCAGTACTGACCGATCGGTTGCTGGCTTGTTGTTGCGAACCAGGTTTTATGCAGACCTAGTAGTGAGAGCACGTCGGGAAAGTGACAGCACTGTATAGACAGCAGAATGTACAGTTGCTGTCTACTGGGTGGTCAGTACCTGGGGCCTGTGAAAACCAGGCTTAAGTTACGCACATTTGTGAATCTGTAGTGGTAAAGTCACTCGCTATTTGTGAAGTGAATCACTCGTAGCCCCGGCTGCCTGAGTAATCTTAACTAAGGTTAAGCAACATACGGCGCGTTCAGTCCGTGGATGGGTCACCGTCTATGACTAACGCTAGTGGCATTTTTCCGAGTGGTTTCGTGCTTTGCAAGGCACGCTAAGCAGTTGGTGCCGGCTGTCGTCGATAGATGGCAGTCGTTAAGCCAAGTCAGAGGCCTTAGGGCGGCTCGAAAACTTCTGACAGTAAGACCAGCCACTGGTCTTACAAGCCTCCACCAATCCGGACTTGGCCCCCGTGGTGGAGTATGGCCTATACCTTCCTCAGGGAAGAGACCCGTGCCCCTCGGCGGGGACCTAATGGGTTGATGATGATGATTTGTGAAGTGTGGAAGCTCAAAAATGGATAATCCGCGGCGAGCACGACCAAATGCTTCTGACGACGTCGAGAAAAATACTCATTCAATTATATCTATCATTTGTCTCGAATACCAGTTACATGGCGCAGTTGCCTCAATGACGCGTTGAGTGAATTATTTGGTGCTTGACAATGTGTAAACATATGTGTGTGGGAATTCCAACCGCTCTCAATTTCTTTCCATTGGGAAGTGATTTGAATTCAAATGACTCAAGATAACAAACTAAGTAGGTATAAGAACTACATCCCGGAGTAGCAATTTTAATCTTGTAAGTGTTATGATTACTTCCAAATTGTTATATCGTACAACGCGTCATACACTTGACTATTGGTGACTACGACAACAGCTTATGATTATAAAACGGCGGGAACTGAGGCAATTTGGTTTACCTAATATACAATCACGTTTAGACCTGTTATATGAATAACTTTGAAGGTATTCATTGCGAATTCGCATGTCATTAAAAACCGGCAAAGTGTGAGTCGGACTCGCGCACGAAGGGTCCCGTCCGTACTGTTATATAACATTAGACACTATATTATAACTTTATTTTACTTTCACCTATTGTCGTTATTTAGATTGAGAAAAAATGGCGAAAAATCACATTTGTTGTATGGGAGCGCCCTTAATTTGTTTTATTTCAATTAAATGATTTATTTTTTAAGTGAATATACAACTGAAACTCTGTGAATATTTCAAATGTTTACCTGTCGCCGTTATTAACATCGAGCAAAACACTGTAAACAAATCATTTTTGGTGTATGGGAGCTTTGCATATTTATTTTAATTAGTTTTTTAGTATTTGTTGTTGCAACGAAATACATCATCTGTGAAAATTTCAATTGTCTAGCTATCGAGGTTCTTGAGATACAGCCTCGTGACAAACAGACATACAGACGAACAGTGGAGTCTTAGTAATTGGATACCGTTTTTACCCTATGAGTACGAAATCCTAAAAACTACTTAGGAGTAAGCAGTTAAGGCCCTTTTCACACGTACCACAACCACACCACAATCATAACCACACGTCAACCACACCATGTGTGGGGCGTATATTTTGCAAGGAAAATGAATAGGATTATTCACATGAACGTTAATACTAGGAATAAACATAAATTGTCATTTCCACGATTTAGACTTGCAAAAGTTAATACTTCCTTTATGGGGCACTGTATAAGGTTCTACAACAAGATACCCCAAGATATATTAGAGTTACCCCCAACGCGATTTTCTTAAATTGTGTTAAGCACACTCTTTGCAAAAAAGCTTATTATAAAATCAACGATTATTTAGAAGACAAGGACGTATGGCATTAAATAGTAGTTTAATATTAAATTAAATCAGAGGATGAATGTGTCTAGTGTTCAACACATCCAAGATATTATTTTGTATGTTTTATTTGTATTAGCTTTAAGGTGATTTGAGAAAAGACGGTCAGAGTGGAGTTTTTTTTTTCGCTGCCTTTTTCTCCACTACAGACGGCCCCAAGGCAGCGGCTAACATTACACATAACTGTATGTACATTGACATTCAACAAGCAGAAAGTAAATTCTTTACGTTGAAATAAATTCTTCTTGATTCTTGAACCACATTAGTCGTTATCGACCGTGTGTGTCATACCGGCCACATCGCGACCACATCGGAACCACATCGCAACCACATCTCAACCACAACGCAACCTATGAATGCCGGAGTCGTACTGTGTTTGCGTACGTCACGACGTAACCGCATCGCAACTACCGGCGGCAACGCAACCACATCAACATTTTGTCGGTACCATACAACGCAACCACATCGATATTTTGTCGGTACCACAATGCAACTACAAAAATCTGCAGCGACACTATTCACGCGTAACTACTGCTCGACCACATTTTGTCGTTACGTCGTGGTGAGGTTATGGTACGTGTGAAGAAGCCCTTACTCTCCAATTTCGCCATTGCCCACGCACACATTTATAACGAACATCATAATGGCTCAAAAATACTGCAACATAAAAAAAGACTATCTATTACCTACTGCCAACATTTACAAAGATTATCCGAACCGTTGACTGTATACATTTTAAGCTACAATTTATCAACACGTTACCTAAATAACAACAAATTAGTTTTATAGCACAAAGGCCGAAGCTTGAATGGGAATGCAGGCACGACCCCTGGATTAAGACGTGAAATCAAAAAATATTTATCGCGGAACCCTCGCCAATAATTCTTGAGCGATTCTCGCGTCCATATCCTAGCTCCTCGGACAATAGATCGGACAACACACGGTTAACGCCGCAAATGCCGTAAGCGACGATAAATCATTGACATAGCGGAAGTGCGTGGACTGCCAGAGCCGGCGCAGGCCGGGCGCCCGGCTCCCGGGGAACCCCAGCACCCGATGCCACCCCGGCAATAACGGCCGCGCAGCCGGACCTCGGCATTTTCAGAGCTATAGATAAATTAAATACCAACACATCCCGTCGCCGCTCAGCTTGGCCCGACGCGCTAGGAATGTCCAAATAAATTTTTTGATAAACGCAGCGGAAGCAGAACCTATTACGTGACATTGCCCCCGTTCTGCCGTTCGTATCGGTTGCTGAGTTGGTTATTGTTTTTCTCTGCGGGAATTTGTGGAATTTTAAGGATATGGTTTTATTCCGACCGGCAGATGGGCAGCGGGGCGCTTTGAATCGATTAGATGCATTAGATAAACGAGTAATAGGTCAGTTTTGTGTCGGAATTAATCAAGCGTCAAAGGACTGGCGGCAATGTATACTGCGGCGGTGTGGTTGTGTCCCCCTTAATTGATAGGATTGATTTGGAAGTCAGGTTTTGGGTCGTATTCGGTCAGATCAATGAATGACCAAGCAGGAGGAAGAGCAGGAGGAGATCGACTCCAAAATTAAATCATAATGAATGCACAATGAGTTAATATTCACAATTTTGTTGAAAACTGGGGCAGCATTCGTGCGTGCACGTTCAATATAAAGAAATATTAATATCGTCGCGACCATAAACAAGCAGTTGACGATGCTAATGCCGGAACATAAAATAAGGCTTTATCTATGATCGTGGGCATCCAGGAGAGTTTAGTGTGAAATGTGTTCTAAGTGACACCGTTTAGCGACGTAATGCGCGTGACTGTACTACAAATTATGCATTTCGGAGACAACCCGGTTTTATTACTCGGGAAGTGAAGTCCATAAACCACTGTCTACAGCCGTTTAATGTCAGAATCGTATAGCTTCTGATCGGATCCGATCGCGATTATTATCACTATTCGTCACGACATTGCATTGAAATGAACCAAGCTTTGTTGATACTTTATTACATTTACATTATTGCACTGTAAATCTCCATGAACAGTAGTAATGGGGAGCTTGCTCAAGATTTGATTAAAGAGACATTGTATTTCGTCTATTGGAGACATTACTGGAACGTTTCAAAATTTACTGTACTCGACTAATTGGCAATCAAAGTTTTGATCTTATAGAACTGTAAGGGTGTATGTTAATCAAAAAATAATTAAAAGGAGTGTTCGAGATATTCGTATCATCATCATCATCAACCCATTATGTCCCCACCGAGGGGCACGGGTCTCTTCCCTGAGGAAGGTATAGGCTATACTCCACCACGGGGGCCTAGTCCGGATTGGCGGATTGTAAGACTAGTGGCTGGTCTTACTGTCAGAAGTTTTCAAGCCGCCCTAAGGCCTCTGACTGGGCTTAACGACTGCCATCTATCGACGGCAGCCGGCACCAACTGCTTAACGTACCTTGCGAAGCACGGAATCCCTCGGAAAAAATGCCACTAGCGTTAGTCATAGACGGTGACCCATCCACGGACTGAACGCGCCGTATGTTGCTTAACCTTAGTGATGGTTCAAGATCACTCAGGCAGCCCAGGCTACGAGGATATTCGTATACTGCACTACATTGCAGCGGTCTTGAAACCTTTGGTGTAAAAAACGGGATGTTCAAAATGTTGGATACGTTCCAGTACTGTCTCCGACAGATGATTTTTATATAGCGATTAACATTTTTTTGTGTTCCTCTAATTATAAAAAAGACTTATTAAAAAGGCGATATTTTTATTAAATTTAACAAAACTTTTTCCTTTTTAAAAACGTTATTTTTTCATGGGATATGCAATTATGTATTGATAAATAATTCATACATCATAATAAAATGCTCATAATTAATGTGTAGGTAGGTACTAGTAGTAACACCTATGCAGGGTCGATAGGTGTCCAGGTTGTTTTTATTTCTGTAACGAGTTGGTGTATACTCTAAATAAATAAATAACACAACGTATTATTAACACGATGCTTAGTAGTCTGAAGCCCGAATAAAACAAAAGTTCAGGCTTATTATTTATGCCAGCCTTCATTATCTATATTTGCTACTAAAACAGGAACAATAAATTAACACAAAGTAAATATGACAATCCAAACTATACTAAAGTATAGTTTAGTACAATAAATTGTGGCACTGGAATACCATTTTTACTTGTAAATTAAAGTTTATAGTCTTATTATGATAAGCTTTATATACAGTTGGTAACACCCGTGCTCGTTATAAAGCAATAAAATTGTAAAGTTTACGACCAAAAAATTTTTACTAACAATTAATTTAAGATATGCACACGATTTACCTAAGTCAAATAATTAAAACCTTCATATTAATTAAAATTGCGATTCTAAGTAAAGCCGTTATAGAGATACTTAACACATGGAATAGGCATCTACCATTCCAAAAGCAGTTGCTTATAAGGCCAGCTTATCTTGTATGAAAATATTACACAGAACAGCTACATAGTTCTGTTATGTTGTACAACGCCCCAACTGCAAGGTAAATCTTCTTAGCAACCGCTACCTTTGTTAGTCGAAAAATCAAAGACGTTTAGGAAAGGGCGTCGCTGGTTGTATACAATTACTTAAAATACTTTATTGTTGCTAGATGCTGTTGTAGCCACTTATTGTACAATTGTTTGTTTACCCAAATGAAATAAAATAAAATACCTATCATCCGTTTAGCAATAAAAGAAATGTCCTGGATGCAAATCAATTTCTTTTCAATCTCAGATATTACTTACTCTAAACTCATAAAGCCTCAATTTAAATTCTAATTCATAATCTTTTACGCTTTGCTAAATCCGGGCTAATTTAGTTACTGACCTTGAGGGCTAGGTGGCCCTAAAGGTCAGTAATAGGTATGTAGAAAACCGAAACTAAAAATAATGGACCAAGGAACGAAAGACAGCAACAAGCATCCCTTACCTAAACGTGAAAAATAACGCCAACATTTCAAGAGCCCATAGGGGATCCATTCGCGACTCAAAAAATGATATACTCAGCGCCTATATTGAACAGATAATAAATCGCATACTTCCTCTAAGTGCCAATAAAAGTTGCGAGTAAATCATAAAAGTATCACTCCTCCAGAAACGTCTATAACAAGTGTGTTATTGCAGAATAATTCAGTAGTGAGGGGCTGCGTGAGGGATGGTTCCCTTAAGAACCTCCAGCGGCACAAGCTGGTATTCCCGCTGCTCCTCGAATCGAAGCCTTCAATTATTTATCGGACCCGTGTCTACTTTTCATTTTCACTCCTTTCTCTGTAAAGGATTTCAATGTTTGCCGAAATAAACGTGTCGCACCAGGGGGAATTGCCACTACACGTACCTATAGTGGCCCGACACATAAACTGTATCGATTGTGGTCGTTTTGTTTTTGACATTGATACAACGGTGCGTACTACTGCTGCTGAAGACTTATTTGGTGACTTTTTGATTCATCATCATCATTCAGCCACAAGAAGTCCACTGCTGGGCATAGGCCTCCTCCATGGATTTCCAAAAAGACCGGTCGGAAGCGGCTTGCATCCATCTGACTATATGATTGTGCCCTACATAACCACAATTTCATAAAATGCATTAGTAGTATTAGTTTTTTTAATAATAGCATTTTCTGAGACACGCCAGGGTTTGGCTGTAGCTTTAGTTCTTGTATGAGGTTTTTCCCTGATTTTTATTAGGGTTCCGTACCCAAAAGGTAACACGGACCCTATTACTGAAACTCCGCTGTCCGTCCGTCCAATCGTCTGTCATCAGGTGCTATCCCATGAACCGTGTTAGTTAGACAGTTGATATTTTCACATAACTGTATTTCAGTTATAAACGAATGCCTTCTCACAAACGTTTGACGTTAAATCAGCGGCTGTGTAATCCAGTACATTTTTATCCACTTTTTTTACTTTCAGCTCTAAAACACAAGCTACAACAAGCTCCCAAAAGGCTCCCGAACTCAATAAAGAAAATATTTTATTGGAAAAAGTGCCATAATTATATTGTTTGATAGCACGGAACCCTCGGCACGTAAGTCCGAATCGTATTTGGCCGGTGTTCTCAAATGTACGGTCGGCAGAGAACATACATAGGTGAATGCTAATTAATTATGTTAAATGTAACTCTTGAACAAAAATGACATGTCCATATTTCAATATTGCAATTATGTTTTGATGGTCAATTAAACCACTATTTCGATGGAAGCCCTACGGAGGTCAAAATGAGAGACACCATTATTGGACACTGTTATTGCAGGCACAGGTATTGAATATGATATGAATAAAATTATGAATGGGATTGAGATTAAAAGAGATATTTAATTTATTTCTCATCACATTAAATTTAATAATAAAACGGAAATAACAATAAGTACATACAAAGTTTGTTATGATTGTGGTAGTTGTAAGGGAATAGGCACAAAGAATTGACTCTACTAGGTTTTTGAAATAAATTGACTCTATTAGATAACCTGTATGTATTTACAGGTACCTGTTTATTTTTCAATTCGCTTCATCAACACTCGTTAGTTATTGCATGCACGCACGCCAGTTTCGTGTACTTTTTATCTTGCCCTTTGCTAATACATCCCCTCTTTGAGCATTTATATCCTTTTAAATCTGTTTACTTAACTGTAATTATTTGATTAATATCACACGTTTTGTATTATTAACAAAAAGTAGGGATCACTTTTAAAGTTCACAATCTCACAGCGTAACTAGAATGACAAATAATCGACTAACTAGTCGTTAGTCGAACTCTCGTTATAAATCAAACGTATAATTTATAGTTACTGTGCCTAGTAAAATGATGCTCTACCTATGATTGTAGCGATCGGAATTGAGGAAACATAAAAATTATATTATCTTCCCGAGTTAGACAGTCAGTAGCAGTAACTTTACCAACCGCTTACGCTTGAGCAGTGTCTATTTTGAGATGCCGTACGATTGTATTAATAATAAATCCATTTGGTACTCAGGCAGAAAAATCGTACAAATGTCGCAAAATATCACTTACGAATAGCACGTAGCCCCGGCTGCCTGAGTGATCTTAAACAATCACGAAGGCACGTTAAGCAGTTAGTGCCAGCTGCCGTCGACAGATGGCAGTCGTTAAGCCGAGTCAGAGGCCTTAGGGCGGCTTGAAAACTTCTGACTGTAAGACCAGCCACTAGTCTTACAAGCCTCCACCAATCCGGACTTTGCTCCCATGGCCAATACCTTCCTCAGGGAAGAGACTGGTGCCCCTCGGTGGGGATATAATGAGTTGATGGTGATCACTTACGTCGCACAAAGACAATAAGTTAGAATTACGATAGACCTCTCTGTGGCGACGATCTCTGTGGCGCAGAAAAAAACCAAACCACAAATAGTAAATAAGTCTAAAATCGTTGTGCACCATGGTGCACAGAGATCGTCATGACATTACCACCACTATCCACAGGTAAATTGTACGATTGACAAAAAGCTGTTTATAATTTTATCCCTGGGTTTTATATATTTAGTTACTCTTCCAGTGATTTCGTCTAAGTGGTACTTTGAGTTTCTATTTAATATATTTAGGATAATGTGATAATCATTCTTCTTTTTTGGGAGTTCTCATGACCTCATACTTAAATTTTCTCGGCACCTATACATAAGAATCGGAATGAATAAAGATTAGATTAGAGTTTTAGAGCTTACGCAAGCTTTAGTTCAAAAAGAGAAGATGTTAAAAATAAATACTTTGGTTGAGTTACCTCACACTCAAATGGTCTTCTAGATCACCATACCCAGTTAGTAACAGCGAAAACGTATTAAGAAAGTCGAAAGGAGTGGTCCATCACCGAGAAAGACGAGGGAGAAAAGCGACCGCCAACCATTGGCGCTTACCACGAAAAAGGTATTACATTGTGTGTAACTTTATAGTGCGTCCGCAACGCGCGGACATCTCGGTTGAGCAGTCCGGGTATGTGGAGGCAAAAAGCGATGATAATAACAAAGACCATCGACGCAGAGGGCGCGTGAAGAGGCTCCGCCGACGGACGCGGCGAGAATAACGATGCTACCCTTTGCGCAGACTGTCGAGTCTAACAGAACTGGACATTTCCAGATTAGCATCTCTCGGCATTGCTCCGAAATTACCTGAAATAGTTGGTACACTTTTATTTGACCTGAATTCGATGGACGTTTTCGTCGTCGAACCGGCGTAGCCCGCCGGGCAATCTCTAAAATGGCTACAGACAAAATATGTCATTTAAGTTTTATAGGTACTGCTTTTCTTAGAGTAACAAGAATTACAGTTAAGTCGTTGTTAAGATCTATCTATATATGATAACTAGCTTTCGCCCGCGACTCCGTCCGCATGGACTTTAGTTCAAAATTTTGCAACCACGTTTACTCCCGTAACTCCCGTTAAGGGTTAAATTTAGAAAAACGGTGAAACACGTGTTCAATCAATTGTGTTGAAGAATATTTGTTTCAACATTTTTTATAACTCCCATACAAATTTTGGCAACCCTTTTCGCCCCTTTAGGGGTTGAATTTAAAAAAATCCGTTCTTATTCCTTGCCTACATTATATATATATATCCTCTGTGCAAAATTTCAGCTTCCTAGGTCAAACGGCTTGGGCTGGGCGTTGATGAGTGAATGAATCAGTCAGTCAGGACTTTGAATTTTATATATATAGACTACACAAAAATTTAGGCTCTATCCTCTCTACATCCTAGGGATGACGGCATTGAATGCGGAAGTGAGTACTACACAGAAGTGTCGCGAAGGCCCCTGACACTTTTATTTCAGCACATTTTACCACATTTCAGCCCAGGATCACATCTCACCCCTAGTTGGGTTTGAACGAAACAAACTGTATTTGTCGAATTACAGTGTAAGCCTCATTTTAAAACCATAACAAAGTATCGAAGTAATCCCGTGAAGTATCAGACAAATAACTCCTTGAAGAATTGCTTTCAGAGATGCTTCCTTCACTGTGCATCTAGCAGCAGAAAATCAAAGCCATGACGGTGAAGCTGCCCGAGCTTATGCCTGAAGCGCCAAATGGTTTGGTCAAAGCAAGTGGAAGCACAAAACTTGCGGTTATAAGGAAGCAAAATAGCAGCGTTTACTACAAAATTGCTCTGTTCGATGATAAGATATCTGCTAGGTCTTGAAACCGCTGCCGCATGTTTACTAAAATTCTTCTAATTCAGTACGAGCTCATCAACGCCTCTGCCCAGAGCGTAAATAGGTCTTTCTGGCCCGGGAGTAGCTTGGCGATCACAACCTATTGCAGTTTCTTTGTTTTGTGCGAAATCTAGCCACTAAAGGAGTATTAGAAAATTTTCTGGTGAGCGTATGCTTGAGCCAGTCGCTAACTCAAGTGTTCGGTATCGTCGCGTTACAATCCACTGAAGGCTGGAAGAAATTGCGGATAAAATATTCAAAATAACATTTACTCGCTGCACCGACCCATAGGCGGTGACGACCTAAAAGAACATGAGACAAAGATAAAAAATATTATTTAATTGTCGAACATGAGATATAAGGTTGTTACATTAAAATACGTCCTGTACATGTTTCGCTCGTCCATACTTAAAAAATGTGTTTTAGAGAGCACCATTGTGTGTCATTAAAATATATCTCTGTATCATAATATTTTGCGTGTACATGTGTGCGAATGTAAATCACCTAGTAGACAGTGTAACTTTTAGGCTATGAAAGAACATTCTATCTTAGAACTTGAATAGTACCATTAATTGGATAACAAACCCGACAGACTGTAATTGTTTTAGACAGGTCAGTCGTTCCAAATTTACTACCATATTTTTGTATCCAGTTGCATAACTATCTATGCCGTCTATTCCATGATGACAAAATCGGCACAAGCTCAATTTAGGCAAAGCTCTCCTCAATTTAGGCATTGTCTCCAACCGTCTAAAAATACTTCAATTTTTATGTCTGTCGATTTTATTTTATTGTATTCGTCCTATAACTCCGTTACCACTATTCCTTATTAACTTTCTTTCTGTCCGAACGGACGAATCCATCAGTGATTTTTTGCCATTTTTTTACATAATCTAGACACGAGACAGCGAGTCCAGCCAAGTTTGAGAAAAAGGAACTGGCGACGCAGCAGCCACTTCGAACCACTTCGAGCTACTTTTGACCCCTTCACAACTCGACAACTATTTAACCGACGTATATGAAATTTGGCACATTTGTTAAAATCGTTTAGCTTGCCTAGAATCCAAAATTTCATCAATGTTGCTCAAACAGTTATTGATAAATTAACGTTTAAAAACCGGCATTTTTATGACTGACTGTCTGACTCACTTATAGACCAAAAACCTAACCCACTTCTAGATGACCTAGAAACTCGATATTTGGCATCAAGGTAGATTATTAGACATATACAAAGTAAAACGTCTAAAAACTGAAAATTGTTGATAATAATATCCACATAGTATTTAGTTCCATATTCTGCCAATAGATGGCGCTTTGTAATTCTAAATCGCGCTATGGTTATGTCTTAACCGATTCTATATAATATCTGTAAACGACTTCCTATGCACGTTTTTCTGAATCGTAAATGAGTTTCTGTACTCAAGTCGTATGTTCGTAGCCGATTTCTAACCCATCGGTTATCGCTTCTTCTTTAGCAATAACGCTGTCTTATTATAATGATCAATACCAATAATCTCTGTACAAAAAGTAGTGATATCCCATCAAAAACATAAATATGAATTTCAAACAAGTTTAATATTAAGAACAGACATCGTTATCGACTTTGCCAACAAAAGAATTGAGATATATATGGGTTTTGCCATACACACACACACACACACACACACCACACTCACTCACTCACTCACTCACTCACTCACTCACTCACTCACTCGTTCACTCACTCACTCACTCACTCACTAGCATGAATCATTATTGTTTTAATTTTCGGTACGTGTTACCATTTAGGTATCCGTTTATCTCACTATACCCAATACACCTCTTACATTCCCTAGAAGTGATTTCACTCATCCCAAGACTTACAGTCGCAGGGTTAGGGAGCGACACTACTGTACTCGGGCATATATACACAGACACACATACACACACACACACACACACACACACACACACTCACTCACACACTCACTCACTCACTCACTCACTCACTCACTCACACACTTACTAGCATGAATGCATGTAATAAATTTAAATTTAAACTTAGATTACCAATTTGTCAGTAATAACAGATCTTACTAGTATTGTATGTTAAGACCCAATGAAAGAGCGGGATCCACCAGACACAGGTTCTCTAACTTACTTGGTGGGTCTCTGCGCCTCCTGTTGTGACATTGCTGAACTGAATAAACCTTTTTGAATTTTTGAATTTTTTTGCCAAGTTCTCTGTAGAAAATCATGAAATTTTAGTTACAAGATTGCTAGAGATGTAAATTGTTATTCAAGCTTAAGATTTGACTTTGCTAGTTTTCACGTACAGGCTAAATAATATTTATTTAATGAACTCTACTTTGTTAAGTCATACGGAGGTTAGTGTACTTTCTGTTTGTATTGTACTTATACTGTTAGGTTCATATAATACCTATGTGACTTTCAATAGTACTGTATCTATGTAAATGTTTTGCCTGTGTTTTTCCTGGTACAATAAGAATATTCTTATCTTTTCTTATCTTACAAGCTTATAAACTTACGAACTTTTCCTGTTTTTAATAATAGAGTCGATAAAGTAGAGAGTAACTCGCTGCTAAGCTAGGAAGACTAGCATTATATCCTTGAATGTCTATTTTTTGGCGTAACTCTATGGGAAGTGCTACTACTGACGGATCTATATGAAATTGTAGTGATACTTAAGCAGAAGCACTGTAGGGATCGCAATAGTAGGAACACGTTTGCAACATCATTCGTTGGGTCACGTAGACTCACAATAACTAAGGGCTTTGTTGCGGCCAGTCGCAATTTCTTTCTGAACACAAAGCGTAAAATAAAAATAAACAGATTAGGCTGGCGGTAGTTTGTATGCAAATTAAAAAGTCTTTAATCCAGTAATGGCAGATACGAAGGAAATGTTTTGCTTTGCTTTTACGGAACTGTGCGATTTTTTTCCGATTTCATGCAAAACCGGCCGTAGCGTTGGCTCTCACGACTCAATTGGTTTGATAGGAAAACTATATACGATAAAAAGTTAGCATAGCTGTTTTTAATATTTGACCAAATTATAGAAATTGTTTGTTTATTCCAATTTTTTATTACGAATTGTTTTATGTAATTAAATATATTTTCCATTACTCAAAGCCGGCAAGTAGGTGTGAAGTTGCCTGAGGAGCGCGTTGAAAGTAATACTTTTCAGCCCTAGGGATAATCGTTTTCAAGTGATAGCTGTCAAATTATCAGATCAATAATGGTCCATAATATTAAATAATATTTTATAAAGATTATATTTTAATTTACTTTCATCAATTTCCGCAGCCTCAGTCTGAGTGTGTTTACGTATTGCTGTTGTGTGCAAGTTATTATTTGTTTTATTTTAAGTGTTTAAGATTACGTAGATTTGGGTAAAATACCTTCTTCGAATATAACATGTGGATAATATGAGAAAATGAAAAATAATAGCCTAAAAGCTGGCTGGCCACAGAAAAAATATAGGCGACTAGCTTTCGCCCGCGACTCCGTCCGCGTGGAATTTAGTTCAAAATGTTGCAACCCCGTTCACTCCCGTTAAGGGTTAAATTTAGAAAAACCGTGAAACACGTGTTCAATCAATTGTGTTGAAGAGTATTTATTTCAAGTTTCAAGAAAATCTGACAACATTTTTTTATACCTCCATACAAACTTTAACACCGCCGTTTACCCCTTTAGAGGGTGAGTTTCAAAAAATCCTTTCTTAGTGCTCCCCTAGGCTCCCTACGGAACTCCCATGCCAAATTTCAACCCCCTAGGTTCAGTAGTTTGGGCTCTGCGTTGATTCTAAGTCAGTCAGTCAGCTTCTCCTTTTATATATATATATAAGATAAGGAGTCTAATCAAATTTTGTTGTTCGAGTTGTACTTACAGTTTTGTTTATATTTCCGTATAGAAGAGATTTGTTATAGCACAATAAATTAATCTAATGTTTCTGTTGCTAATTAATGTTTATATTTTTACTTTCCTTATATTCGTTATGAAAAGTACAGTGTTAACCCTCAGGTTAAGTTTTAGGGTTAAGACTTATTTAGTCTCTCGGAATAATGGCGCCCGAGCGTAGCGAAAACCCGTTTCGGGACTAAATAAGTTACTTTCACCCCTAGTGTAACAATGTACCTACTACAATGTAATAAAATTGTAAAATCATACTATTGTTGTATCACGTGTATTTTGTCTTTGGAATAAAGGTTGTCTATTCTATTCTAATATTTTTTTAGACGAAAGTAACCCGGTTTGTTCATAATTAAGTACCTGTAAATTTCAAAAACACTTTCAATACCATTAACTTCTTTGTTAGCTTCTTTTCCACATACTCTATTTATAAAAGTGTATTCATTAATTAACTGTGAAACTAACAGCCTTGGTGTACGGTCGGGGTCTGAAAATGTTTACCAGTTTTCAAACTTGATTCTTTGTCGCAAGATGTGCATTATAGTCTATAATGCTTTAACAATGTACTTTGTACCTTTCAAAGTTCTGAAGCCTGGATTCTAACAAGTATCTAAATTCATTTCTTATTTTAAAATTATTGCATTTGTTAAAATGACACAGATCAAAACTCTGTCAAAATAGAAAGTTTGAAAATATATTGATACTATTTTTACAAAATAAATAAAATAAAACCTCCTTGAGGGCTCCCTCAAGAAGAAGGTTTGCTCTAAACTTTGACAGGTTGGTACTCAACTCTTTATTCTGAGCTTTATGCTTTATCTAATCAAATCAATACAAATATCGACCTTGTGTCGTATAATTGTCTGTACAATTATGAACCTTAAGGTGGTAAACATTTTCAGACCCCGACTGTACATTAAGTAAACATGTTGTTTAATTATTTTTTTTACTTTAACTTTTTGAGGCTACTTCATTTTCGCAGCCGGCTGAAAACACTCATTATTTTACTATTAGATAAACCATATTTCTTAACCTTTTTTCGGCAACATAAAGCATTGTAGTCTCGGCTAGCTTTTTAAAATCTTATTTAAACTTTACGAAAAGGGTGGGTCGGGTCCCCTCAGAGTTCAAGGGCTGATATTATTGTGCAGCCAGCTGAGACGGGCTAGCTGTGCCGCGATCGAAGAGACATTGTGTTACGTTTAATTACGCATTTGCGAACATTATTCGCACCCTTGCAAGAACAACGTGATATTTCGGAGAAACCTATTTTTTATTCATAGATATATTTTTTAACGCGATTTTATTTACTCTGAAAACGCCGGAATAATGAGCAAAAGAGACACTGCATCACATTATAGCGCTATCTCTTTCGGCCATTACTTTGAAACTTAAAAAAAATGCTCTCATGTAACGTAAGGGTTCCAAAATAACACGTTGTTCTTGCAAGTGCATTTGATACTCCGTACTAAGCACACTTCCACTCTCTACAAGTCGTTGATAAAATCCCTAAGCGAAACTCAAAACTACAATTGGGGTGAAATTTTAAATAGCAGATAAAATACAAAAAATAAATTTCGGAAAATATTGTAGGAAATAAACATACGAATGAAAATGTTAGGGTTTAACCTGTAGAATTTTCGATGGGCCTATCGGGTCACCAAAACAACGGCTTTTAATTGTTTTTTTTAAGGTCATAACGCAAGTGATTAAGAAGTCTGCGCGTAATCTAGTTCACTACCTAAGAAAAATGACTGGATGTTGTTTTTATATATATATTGATTGAATTCTGAACGAATTTTTTAATAAAAGTAGAAACGCAATTTATTCGTGACTGCGAGACCTTTTGTGCGTAATGGTTTAAAAATAGTACATTAGTCATTTCATAGGTACATCGAACGAGTCTTAGTAGTAACAAATATAACTAACCTCCGCCTGAAAGCCAGTAATTGCTTAGCAAATAGTTTCAAATTAAAGCAAATTTATGGAGCCCAGACCAGGCAATGTTTTACATGTTAATCGCCCGCTACTGCATTGTAATTAGAGGATACGTAGGGTAAGTCACACGTTATCTATTGATCAAAAGATAACCCGAACCTTCCGAGTTCGGATCGAGGAAGTTGGACGAGTCAATACACTATACTGAATTTTCACTCCAGATTGAACTTAATTGTAAAATTGACGATGCTCTATAGTTATAAAATGTCCCTCAACCAATAACTCTAGTACACAGATTGGTACTAATGCGTTCATTTTAAGCTAAAGGGTTGGATACCCCTTTCAACTCTCTTTAGTCACGCACGCGACGTCTAATGGAAGTAAATTTTTAAATTATAATTTTAATTCCGTCGAAGCTACACTCTGTAACCAGTGCAAGCGACAACGTTTGCGTTGAAACGAACATTTTATTCGCAAAGCCACCCGTAAGTAACGCCGGTTAAAT
Organism: Yponomeuta plumbellus; assembly: GCA_947310845.1. Classification (NCBI taxonomy): domain Eukaryota; kingdom Metazoa; phylum Arthropoda; class Insecta; order Lepidoptera; family Yponomeutidae; genus Yponomeuta; species Yponomeuta plumbellus. Next base: position 20,886,823 of record OX371191.1, on the reverse strand, counting down.
GCTCGCATGTAAATGCCGATGTGCTGTCGATTGTACCTACTTGCCTACGATATTTATTTTTTAAATTTATTGTTCACAAACATAACATAACATTTACATACAGGCACATGCATTGCTTCTAGCCCCACACTAGGATACCCTGTTTCGTGGGAGCTAGAAACAGCGACGTCATAAATATGTAAACATACAAGACCTGGGTTTCTTTTTTTTTACCCCAGCCGGGATTCGAACCCGGGACCTCTCGCATGGTAGGCAAATGCACTAACCACTGCGCCACAGAGGTCGTCAAAGAAATACATATACGTATTTATGAAAAACATAAGCGTATTACTGGCGAGGACATAGGCGAGCTACTACTTATACGTAAAAAAATACAACTTTTAGTAGCGGTAGAGTCCAATAAACGCTTGCATATGAGTACGGCTTAATGAAGGCCAGTTCAAAATTAGGCTTTGCTTCCGCGCTATAGGCTTCCAGTTAGAGGTTGTTAGTATAATTATCAACTGCCACACGTAGATGAGAAATGGGCTTGCGCAAGAATAATCTATAGTCTTTGGGGTTCCGCACTTTAAAGAATCCGAACAATTTTATGCGACTAAGCCAAAGCCAACAAGACGCGTCGGTCTCTCCAACTATTGGGATTAACCTCTGCGGATCAGAGTGAAACCTGGTCGGACTCTTCCAACAAAAAGTCGGGTAAGTGTATCGGGAATAAAGTTATTAATGTTAATGTTCATAATGTAATTGAGAGCGGTGCGATTACGCAGCGATTGCGCAGCGAATATTCACAGAAAAATATATTATGACAATACATTATGGACGAGGTATTTTGCCAGTTTTGTGCAGGCTATTAAATATTCGATACTGAAGAAAGAAAACCGTAGGTGATGAGATTTTTCGCTTTGTACACTTGCGCGTTTCTTAACAGCAATAGTATGACTAGGTTTTCTGCCCTAGGTTCACGGCCAAGGTTCCTAGAATTCACTATTAACGTGATTGAGAGATCGAACTATCATTTTTTTGCAAATTCGATGTGTAAAAGACATCTACTACTATTATATTATAATGTTACTTGGGGGATCCCCTTAAGTCCATACTCTCTCTGAGAGAAGGCCAACGCTCTGCAGTGAGATGTAAGTACCTGTATAAAAAATACATTAAAAATATCTGAGCAAAATTAAGCTAATACATAAGTAGATAGATGGATAGAATATTCTTTATTGTATCTACCTTAACCAGGAATTACACATGAAATTTGCCAATATCATAGTACAGTACAATTGGCGGCCTTATTACTAAAAGTAATTTCTACCTAATGAGAAAAGAGTAAAAAAAATGAACGTAAAAAGTATTTTGTTTTAATTTCAACTTGATACCATAATAAGGCCCTTTCTGCACTGCTCCGGTCCGGCGTCGGAACCGGAATCAGTCATGAGAAAAATATCGGGTGCCGGATTATGCTTCTCCACTTCATCCGATTATAATCGGCAATGGACGTGACGCAGTGCTTTATTAAAATTCCTGGGTTTTGCTATTCGAGGCAGGGGACGTTTTCCACACATTCTAATAATCTAATTAAATAGTATGGGACGATTTTTGGGTTGCAAAAATGTGTGTTGCTTTTGTATGTCGATCACTTTGGCCCGGTAAAATACCGTTCCGATCCAGCAAATTATCGGACCGTTAAAAACCGGATGCCGGAGTAGTGGAGAAGCTTATAATAGATTCTTGTGTGTTTCTAAATCGGACCGGTAATTAACGTTTGCCGGACCGGAGAAGTGGAGAAAGGGCTTGGGTTCTTGACCGACTGAAGGACGGGCGGACGAACGGACAACAATGCAATCATGTAAGGGTTCCGTTTTTTTTTGAGATACGGAACCTTAAAATGTTCTATCTTACTACAGTCGTCACCATACCATCCTATACACCCATGCACTCTACTCCGTTGCATTACGGGCGACTTTGCAACTAAAATGTGAAAGTTGACGTGCTGTCGACTTATATCTACAGTTGACTCTTAGACATCAATTTCATAGCACAAAAATTGTCTATTGTATTTATTCATTTTTATTAACAAAGAGCATTTTACTTTACTTTTACTTAGTGACATTTCATTATCATCAACCCATTATGTCCCCACCGAGGGGCACGGGTCTCTTCCCTGAGGAAGGTATAGGCCATACTCTACCACGGGGGCCAAGTCCGGATTGGTGGAGACTTGTAAGACTACTGGCTGGTCTTACTGTCAGAAGTTTTCAAGCCACCGTAAGGTCTCTAACTTGGCTTAACGACTGCCATCTATCTACAGCGGCCGGCACCAACTGATTAGCGTGTCTTGCGAAGCACGGAACCGTTCGGAAAAATGCCACTAGCGTTAGTCTTAGACGGTGAGCCATCAATGGACTGACCGCGCCGTATGTTGCTTAAACTTAGTGATCGTTTAAGATCACTCAGGCAGCCCAGGCTACGAGCGATTCTAGCGAATATTTTGCATTTAAAAGTTCGTATTTCAACAACTGGAGCTGGGTTTTAGTGGAGAATCTCGGCGAATGGCAACAGGGTATTGTTGATCGCGCCTCGCAGCTTAGAGCAATTTGCTAGAGTTTCGCAGAATACACTGCTCGCAGTTCCGTCGCTCTTTTATAATAAACCGCTCTGATGCCGTCGCGCTGCAAATTGTTAAGTATTAAAACTACTCAGTTATTGTCTGCATGGAAAAAATTAAAATTTTCTCGCTCTGCCAATAACAAGATACCAAGTCTACAGGTCTATTTTAGATCTACAGGTCGTTACATGGAAACCTGAACATGAAGAGTCATGAAACTATAATAGCGAATAAAGAATAATCTATCTCTCTTTAGCGATCAAACTTGATAATCGTAATAGTAAAACAGTGTAAAGTTATCGCTCAGTAAAATGAATCGAATTAAAATTAATCGCTCGTAGCCTGGGCTGCCTAAGTGATCTTAAACGATCACCAAGGTTAAGCAACATACGGCGCGTTCAGTCCATGGATGGGTCACCGTCTATTACTAATGCTAGCGGTAGAAAACTCGAAACAGTTTGCAATTTTGATACTAGCTAGCAATAAATTTGTAAACTTTTTCGAGTTTTCTACCGCTAAAGATTTTTGATTTAGTGTCGTTTAAAGCCTGAAAAAAAAGGCCAAGTATAGATAAATGGATTATAGTAGTATTTATGGGTCAGACAGACGACAAACAACCAAGTGGTCCTCCAGGGCTCCGCTTTTAGTTTCAGGTACAGAACCCAAAAATAGTTGAACCACATACAACAACAAACACGACAACTTGTAAAAAAACAACCTATGACATTTAGGGACTCATTCATATTCTGGTAGAGGAGAACAATACCGTGGAAGCAATAGTTTATGCACATGGAAAGTTGTATTATACCGTCACGCAATTTCGTACCCTAGTTGTGTGGTACAGGGCTCGTTTTCGTTTGGGCGTTGGCTCACGCCACATGTGAGCTGCGCAGCGCGGGGCGAAGTGAACTTTTCAGATTCGCAATCAAGTCGGGCGAAACTTGGAAGTAAGCACCAACTACCAAGTTTAACTTCAGGCGAGGTAGTAAAGGTAGAGTGGGTACAGTCAGCAATGTAGCCTCGATAAATATTTTTATATACGCTAAGAATCAGAATCAGATACTCTATTTGTCAAACACAGGTATATAATACGTGCATGGTCTTATAAATATAAAATGCGGGCTATGTTAAGCCAGTAAGGCGTACAAATGTTTTAAACTTAAAATTATAGTGACATTTATATGAACAAAACCAGTCAATAATGTAAATTAATTACATAATGGGTCAATATACGTTATTTGAATTTCTATGGTCCATGGACAAATATTATGTTAAACCTATTATATTATTGCGTACGTATATTAAGCATACGGATGCTTAAGCATTAAATAATATGGTCTTTTATTTGGCCCACATAGTCTATTTACGATAATTGTTTAATTTAAGACATAATCGTTAAAAATAGTTGTAAATGTATACTCCTCTTGCCTCCCCATTTCTAGATTATAATGATTTTATTGCGAGATATTTTTAAATACGTATGCCATTATGTTTTTTTAAATATGATCATACGCTTTTATAAACATCGAAACATATTTCATCAAAATATACAGTAAAATGTTTTATTAATATAAAGAAAAATAACTTACTTTCATGTCACATTACAATAATGTCACTTCATCTGGCGAAACTCAAAGAAGTAAAATTTGACTTAAAACCGCAAAGGTATGTTTTTGTCCATGAACTACGCGCATACAATAGTGTTAAGTTAGAAACAAGCTAATGACGTTGAGCGAAATTCCTATAATATAGCGTCAATTTGCGATTCACTGTAGGAAAGCGTGTTTCTGCCAGTCGTTGGAGTATTTCCTCTGGCAAGTATATGTTTTTGTATTTTATAGTTACGAAATTGTATATTTGCACAATGCAGTGTTTATTGTGTGTAGATGTCATTTATTACGTTATACGGTGATCAGAAAAGCGAGTGATATGTTTTTGTAGGTTTTGTGCGATTTTGTCACTCCTGTGGGCGTCACTCCTCTGGCATATTTCATATTTTATTAAATACGTGTCCCCTTTCTTAGCTATAATCAATGGCCTGTTACTTCCCTGCTTTCATTTGTGACTACTCTGCCAATGGTGTCAGTCCTCTGGTAACACATTTTCCTCTGGTGCTTATAAAATTCAAAAAAATGGATAATCTTCTGGCCCTCATCATTAAACATTTAAAAATTGTGTCAAATAGAGAAATTATCAATATTGAATGGAACAGATTACGTTTCCTTCTGGGACACAAAAAAATCAAATACCGTATATTCACCCTAATAACAAAAAATTATAATAAAAAGTAAAGTAAAGTAAAAAGTACTTAGTAAAAAATATTTATTATTCGCATGAAAATTACAAATCAGTTGGTAGTTGGCTTCACTCTAGGCTTTGTCGTTGTTGTGAGTGCCTTAGGACTAAATAATAGCTTAACGCATTTTAATTGAAAACCATTTCAAGAATATAGTCAGACGGAGGATATTCTTAGAGTTTTATCCTGAAAATGCTCTGTTTCTATTATTAGATATTTATTATATAGTATTATTAATGTTTTTTAAGATTTTTATTTCATTTATTCTCACCATACTAGAAACTATATCTAAGCATAAATTGATTATAGTATAATATTTATAATATTAATGAACCATAAATAAAAATACCTAAATATAACTTAGCTAAATATAAAACTATGCTACCTATATAAATCTTCGATTAAAATATATTTACAAATAAAATACCTGCCCCAGGTCACTGTCCCGCGGAAATGAGCTCAGAATGCTGGCGACGTTGCCTCTTTGGATGGTCAGGCTTTGGCCTAGGTACGCGCCAGCTCTCTGGTCTCCTGATGCGTCGACTAGGCGCGCCTCTGGGCCCCATGTGCCCATCGTTTCGACCCCAAACGGCGCAAATATGTAATCGTTGCCAATTGAACTGTATTTGCGCCGTTTGAGGCTTTCGGCCGCCCCGGCCGCTGAACCAGCGGCTCTTCCAGAAACATGGGAAGGCGCCAGTGTATCAACGCACGTAGCGTCCCATACTAGCGGCCTCCGATGTTTCCAAGGGATCAAAGTCATACCATCGGGCCTTGTGCCATCATTCCGGAAGATGCCTTGAGGTTCCAGGGTGGCAGGAACCCCGGCTGTGGCGAAGGCCCTCCGAATGACATCGTTGAGAGCCGCGTGGTGGGGAAGGTGGCTGGAGCTTTGCTGACACGACGGGCCATGGTGGCCCAGGCAATCGACGTCGGTGCCGCAGGGACAACGATGGGGCACGCTGGTGAAGGAGCTGTTGTCCAACAGAGTCCCTATCAAAAATGATGGATGGGCCTGTAACCAGTAGCCTGAGTCTCGCTCGGACACGGCTAGTAGGCGAGAACGTTCCGCGTCGCTGGTGCAAGAATTAATTAAACTGCTCTGCACCAGTTTGCAGAGGGGCCCGTCTCACTGCCTTTGGATGGTGGAATCCTTTAGTGGATCCTCACCAGGTCTGGCCAATCTCCATGCCTCTTTAGCTTCCCAACAGCATGAGGCCTCAATGTGACCTTGTGACTGCTTGTGCGAAAAGTATATCCATGGACCATTTTACAATATTATGATGGTACTGTACATCTGCGTAACCTATTATTTTGTCAGTGGATGTTAATGTAGTGTAGACCCTATGTCATTTACGTAAACAAGAAAGAGTTTTGGGCCCAATATGCTTCCTTGTGTTTTTTCAGTGTGAGTAACCACAGATTACTTAAACTGCCTCTCGTGTTTTAGTCAAATCCTGCTTTTATAAATACCCTTCCCATAATCTTCTTATAAAAGCAATCTTAACTTAAGATATATCTCATTGTTTATAAACTTTCAGCAAGGTTAAGGCCCAGTTTCTCCAAGCTCTGTTAATGGTCTAACAGTCTGTCACATCTTCTGACGGACTGTTAAATGCTGTCGAGTGTCCCACCACGCTCTAATGGACCGTTAACTTCTTTAACAAAGCATCAAATCTAATCCTGGCATTGGAGGTCCGTTAAAACATTAACAGTCAATTTAGTTCCGTCAAAACTGTCAAAATGGACGCTGCCTACAATATTATTTTTGAAAATGTTTTAGAAAATTTGGATAATTAAGCACGTTATACGCCGTCCTAAGATTTTCAAAACACAGCGTGACTACTTTGACGAATACGCTGACCTTGGCCTTAATTCTGTTGGTGCATTATAGATCGATGACAGATCCACGGTCAGGTCACGCGACGTCTTTTTCCATACGATTGACGCCTACATTGCTTGATTTGAGTTTGCGCGTAGACTTGAAGCGGCAATGAAACTAAATCGCCACGTTCATCCAGTTGTCATTGTACTACAATGCATTAACAGAATCTAGGCCCTTGACTTCTGCAGCCATCCTTCGTGTTTCATAGAAGTCGTAACGGCGTCTGTTTTTTTTTTATTTTCCACTACATCTTTGTTCTTTGACACTAAATGGGTGAGGATATCCTTTTCGTTAGCAGAAAAATTGAGTTATCGTGTTTTCTTAGACATCCCTTGTAATTTAATTTATAAAACGCACGAATTTAACAAAATCACAACAAAACAAACCAGAAAAATCTTTTCACAACCTCAAAAGCGTTGAACCACAGACGCAAATGTTTAACGTATGACAGGAATTTGAATGACTGGTTTGCGTTTCATTCACGTAATGCTTGATTTACTAATGGTGTGTTAAATTTAGCTCATAGGACATGGACATTTTAACATTGCTTTAACATCCTTGTTAGTTTTGACGGCTGATTTATAAAGCCGCGTTTACCACTAACAGAGTTTGGTGAAACCGGGTCTTAGGAAATTTCCGAAAATGTCATCGGAATTTTCAGGTGCAATCGAGTTACGTCAACTGTACATGTTAGAAACGGCATCGGGTCGATTAACTTGGGGTTTGTAGACGTTGAGCGAGCCGTGTTGACTGTCTGCCGGCGAGTTGGAATTGTTTCAAGAGAACCGTGCGATATTAGACCTGCTCTTATTAACTGCTCTCGGGAATTCCTTATAACACCAGTGTGTTTGCTAACTTTCTATTAGTTATGGCATGGCGTTTTAGTGGTTTGTACTTTTGTATTCCAGCTGACCTGTCACACTTTTGTAGATTATCATCGTACTCAGACGCTATTTGTATTGAACCGAATCATTGTTAATAATACTGCAATTGGATATCAATAATAACTAAATTGAATTTATTTTCTTTAATTTTGTACAATTTTAATTGAATTTCAGTTTGGTAGTTCGTCAAGATTTTCTTCAATAGAGTAGGATGCATTTTTCTTAAAATATATCAGGTGCAAAGAGTGCTCAGAATGTTAAGGTCAAGGTCTGGTCAAGAATGGTCATGAATCGATTTGAACCCTTTTCGACCTACCTGTTCCGACCTAAAAAGTTCAAAATGAGAAATAATTGCATTTAGAGGGTTTGAAGAGGAAAATACATTCAGCAAAAAGCTGCACTGAAGAAAATAAAAAATCTTGTTGTTGTATGTACCTTACCCATGTTTCTGCTTAGATACTAGTTTACTGTAATTTAATAGTGATTTTGATGATGTTGATATTTAAACTTCTACTGCATGAGTTATTCTGGCATTTGCTCGGTTTTTTAAGTTTTATTATATATATTAAGTAGGTTAATGTATTAGCATTTCAATGCATTACCTCCTCTTCTCTTTCATTCAAATGCACAAATACACAAACGATAGATCTCTGAACATTGGTCTTGGAGAAAACATTTGGCCTTATGTACAGTTATAACAACGATATACCTAGCACCACTTTAAATGGACATTCATTGTTTCGAACCAATAATTTTATTATCATCATCATCAGCCACTTGACGCCTATTTGAGGACATAGGGCTCTTGCCTGACCACGCTGCGTCATCCGCGGTCGCCCCAGGTCGAAATGTTTCTGCCCCAACGGATATCAGTTTTTCGAGCTATATTCCGTCGACTGCCACTTCAACTGGGCAATTATTCGAGCTATATTAGTATTCTGCGGACCTGCTTAATCCTGATTCCATCAGGCAGTGAAACTCCTAGTGCAGCCTACCATTGCTTGCTATGTGACCTTCAGATATCTTATGAGGCCAATAGTCTCACATCCATAAGTTATCACTGGCAACACAATGTCATATTGGTTACACACCTTTGTCTTGACCCACTGAGATACTTTGGACGAGAAATCACTATGTTATCGACAAATTGAAGCGAATGGTGTAGGTAGGTACTCGCCATTCAGTATTGACGCCAGGACCTTCTCAATTCCAAAGTTTAAATACGTCTTTAAGTTTTTCCCAAATAGTCTTCGTATTTTAACTATTTTTATGAAATGTTCATGTAACATCCAAGATCATTATTTTTAGTATAAAGTGCGATACGCTATTTTCGTAATGTGGGAGTTAAACGTAAAATCTCAACCAATTACTCCACTCAAAATAAACACAATATCCTCGTGAAGCCCAATGTCTTCAAGTGATCACAAAAACAATTTTATTGTTATTTTCAAGGTCGGGCCTTACGAGGATATAAGGAAAGAGGTAGGTAAGTTAATCGTTAATCTTTGAATAGGACTCCGTTTACAAAGTCAACAAAGACACGATTAAACAATATCTCGGGATCGTTGAAGGTAAGTCTGCCTATGATGCCTTATAAAGATTCATGTACCTATCTACTTCGTTAAGGCATGATTTCGTCAGAGTTTTGTTGTAACATTATGTTCTAAAGAAATCTCCATCCGGTCTTTGAAGCTTACAGTGTTACACACGATACTTATAGTCCCATTTTTTATTTTATAGACTCCGTTCTCCTAATTTTTTCTCATTTAATTTTTTGCCTCCTTATAAACATTTGGTGGACTACTTTCATAATCTTGTACAGCGTGACATTCTGTTTGAATAAAAAATGCAATGTAAAATCTGTTTTTCGTGTAGAAGAACATAACAAGAACATCGTTTCGTGCCACATCTAGAACAAATCAAAACAAATATACAAATAAGATAATAAATAACAGTCCAAATTATTAAAAATTCCATTCCACTAAAATACTCTTAAGGCGATGTTGAAGCGTTTTATAACAGGAAATAATCTCGTAAACCGACTTTACCTCCGCCTTGAAACTGTTTTAGTGAGATTGGATTTTTATAAGACTGTTAAAGTATACTTTTACCACGGGCTTAAGGCTGGCTTATTCAATTTTTGTCAATTTCTCCATGTCGTGCATATCTAAAAAAAAATTCTTAGTTAGTAAAAATTTAATATCTTCAGATATTTCTACGGATCACCAGTATCGTGTGTAGAAGGCAACACGGGTCCACCACTGTCGGACATATCGCTCGTATCTGTTTCGATGCATTTGTCGTTTAAACACCAACCTGCAATAAATCAGACCTCAGAGCGATAATGCCACAGTGCTCTAACAACAATCGTAGACTGAACCAATATAAACCTTGTACGACAGACACAAAACTCAAATTGTGTGGCAGAGCGATGCTGTCATAATACCTGAGCCGCTGAGATCATTTAAGCCTATCTCGAGTCCACTACGGGCACTCTTCATTCAATACTTTAAATGAGATTCTTATCGCACGTCCTTAAATAGATTAGTAGATTAATGATGTCTGTAATAATTAATAATGGATCGTGAATTTTACAACAACAATAAACGCGGGATCGGGCTCACCGTCATAAAATGTTCGTTGCAGTTTGACGTTTTGTCGGAGCCGAGATATTTAGTTTTACGGTCCGTCAATGCGTTCCGCATAACTCCAATACCTTAATTACCTGCACCAATTACCCCTTTTAACTTTTATAAGGCACTCTGTCCTTAAGGATAAAACGAGTGTTGTTTGATGTCGGCGATAACGAACTGACTCACAAACAAACAGACAAATGCATCGAATCGCTTGAAACGTGAAAATATTCAGGCCATGTATGATGAACTGGAAAGGAAAAGGGCTAAGTAAGTAGGTTTTACATCATCATCAACCCATTATGTCCCCAACGAGGGGCACGGGTCTCTTCCCTGAGGAAGGTATAGGCCATACTCCACCACGGGGGCCAAGTCCGGATTGGTGGAGGCTTGTAAGACTAGTGGCTGGTCTTACTGACAGAAGGTTTTCAAGCCGGACCAAGCTCTGACTTGGCTTAACGACTGCCATCTATCGACGGCAGCCGGCACCAACTGCTGAACGTGCCTTGCGAAGCACGGAACCGCTCGGAAATATGCCACTAGCGTTAGTCATAGACAGTGACCCATCCATAGACTGAACGCGCCGTATGTTGCTTAACCTTAGTGATCGTTAAAGATCACTCAGGCAGCCCAAGCTACGAGCGATTTGAGAGGTTTTACATGGTAACGAGTAATAAGCGACCAACTTAAAAAACAAAATCCATTGAAAATCAATTTTATTAAGTTGTTAGTTCTGTAAACAGAATGATAAAAGCCCCCTCTTTCTACGAGACCTTAGACTGCTCTTGGCCCGCATCTAGACAAACATCTAGATTTAGTCTATGTGCGTTGACCGTCATTCAAGTAACTGTTTTATGAGTAGTGATAGGGAGTTACAGCGTATGTAGGTAAAACTTTACTTTCATATTGTATATACATGAAAGTATATATAATATCATATTATGATATATGAAAGTAAAAAATAATAATAAACTCACGCCCGTTATCCCCGAGGGGGAATAAAAGGATATGAAAGTAATAGTGTTATATTGTTACAATGTAAGTTCAAGGTGAGGATTCTCCAAACTGAATAAATAAATAAATATAAAGTGTAGGCAAAGGCCGTATAAATTTAGCCAGTTTACCTGTGAGATCACTCAGCTGTTTTGTTTCGAACAGCATCATCTGATCACCTTGGGTGCCCAGTTTTTAGAAGCCAGAAGCTATCTCAATGGAAAGAGCGTTTTAAATACGGCCCTAATACCCGTCTTCACCAACCCAACCCTAATCTTCCTAACTAGGAAACTCTTATCTTAAGTGACAATCTAAAGTGTTAACGCCCGCCACCTATGAATAAAAATTGGTATCTCCTTGTGTAAGTTGTTTATAAATGACGAACCGAAAGTAAAAACGGGCATTTTTTGCAACATTCCTGAATTCATAGAATGGTATAGTTTTATCAAATGCTAATCCCTAACATTTAATACCCCTTGAAGATACCTAAAATTACATAAGGCGATGTTGTGAGGCGATGTACTTTTACAAAATATGGTGCATCCTGAAAGCTATGAATCGGCATTGCCGTCTCTATTTTATTCAACCTCTAAGGAAAGCATGCTAAAAAGCACGAAAGTAACACAAATCTAATCTGTTTTTAAATAAGACCGGATATTTTTGCAAAAATGCTACCCGGTGGTTACTAGTGGGAAAAAAATGCATTGCGATTTTTAAAAGACGAACATCATAAATGTCAATAATGGTGATAGCTCTTTTTAGAACCCATAACCTAGACGAGGTCCAAAAACCTAGGATTTTAATCAATATCGGCTACATTTATGGGTTTTAATCTGTTGGTTTTTTAGTTTTCGACTGTTTTTGCGCCTATATTATGTTACTTGTCTGTTTATTTTGTTTCTGTAATGTGTCTTAAATGCATTTCTTCTTCTTCAATATCCGCTAAAAGCGGCCCGTTATGACAAAAATGATGCTTGGACAGTCGAATGCACGTCAACCTTCACATTTTAGTTGCAAAGTCACCCGTGATGCAACGGAGCAGAGTGCATGGGTGTATACGATGATGTGCTTTTGACTGTACGTCCTAGGTTCATGGAGCTAGTTGTAGGCTGTAGGTTATAAAAACAGCAATGACCTTAGTGACGTGTACGATATTTTTTGCAAAAAAATATTAACAAACGTGTTAAGAAGATTTATATCGTATATTTTTTCTTTCGTTTGCGCTAGTTAGCCATATCTTGATGAGTTTGCAATATCTGTAATTATAATATCCGGTTTTTTACAGAGTTTTTTATTTCAAAGGCACAGAGCCAGATAAGTACCTATAGCTGCAATTTGTTAAGTGTAAAGTTTTACTTAAACTGTTTTCTAAGATTCTCCCATGTTGCCTTACAGACTTTGAGATAATCTCAAATACAGAGAAGATTTTATTCTCATTTGGGCTTGTCAAGAATAAGCCTAATACCTACTTCCGAGGTGCCAATAATTGTGAGTTGAATAAATTCATATTTTTTTAGTGTACGTATTCGTTAGTAGGTAACTTGTCCAGCAAATATAGTTAAGCAGAGTCATTAGCGAACTTAGCATAAAATCACAATTACCTACCTAATAGAGTTAACGTAAACCCAAGAATAAATGGGATAAAGCCAGCAAAAACTAAAAGTTTCTGTGGGTTTTTCAAACTGGTAACTTTTTATCGAAATCACTTTGTCTATTAGTAATTAAACAGCGCTAACTAAGGTTAATGTTTGCATCCACTTATCTTATTATCGGCTTAATTGAAGTCCAGTCAGGAATCATTGAGACTGATCTAATCAAATAAGCCAGTAAAAAATAACGAAAAGGCCGGCACGCAATTCGGTCAACGGACAAGCCTTTAAAAAAGTCGAGCCCTTTTTTATACAAAAAAGAAGAAATACCCCTAATTGATGCGTCGTCTTTGTTTAGTTTAATTCTAACATGCTTTTCCCATTAAAGTGGCCAGGATTCGGGCTGGTGTAGAAGATAACGCCGGCTCTTTTACTCCTTACACGTTATAATATTATCTCATTCACAGGTCGCGGGGCCGAGCCCTCCATGCTTTTAACCCTCGTTTAACCGGGCGCACCGCTGCGCTCGTCTCAGTTCAGCTCACTCACCGCACACGAAAACAAATAAGTGAATCACGTACACTCTTGGGCTCTGACGCGTTTTTACATTGTTACCGAGTCCCTGGGGCGTTTATGTCGCGTACCGAGAATCGATATATTTGCGCTAAGTGCTTAAGTGCTTTGCGGGGATAGCGTTTCGCTGATGAATAAGTAATGCAAATTATTTGCATGCATTAAGCGCTTAAGTTACCTACCTAGTTTTAAAACGAGCGTTCTTAGTTTAATAATGATTGTTTCTTGGCTTTCTTCCTTTTGCATTCTGTCGTTCTGTTTTAACATAGATATTAATTTAATGTCTATCAATTGGGTAGTTGACAAAATGTCAAATAAGTTACTTTTAAAACGCAATTTTGTATGAAAATACTGGATTATGACGTCATATTTCAGAGCACTTTTTTATGTTTCATTAATTTAAAAATTGTAATAGGTAACTAGTAATTGACTAAAAGAGATACATTTTCTGAAATATTTTGTAATTTTTGTTTTAATCGAGCATATCAAATATGTTATTGTTGGTCGTGTCAACTACCGAATTGCGTCGTAGTATATCAAAAGGCAACCCTTCCATTTGGGTACCGATTTTCAAATTTGCGTATCCGACTTTCGGGATCAGAAAGGTTGGTTCCCCTAATAAATTCTATGTAAACAATAAAATATTGTACCTAACTTTAGTGCAAATACTTTAAAAGAATCCTATTTACCCAAGTAGTAATTAGTGTACCCACTATGGTTTTGATCATATCTAAGTGGTTAATATCAATCTTACGATTAGTCTACTAGAGGGCAACGGGTAAACCGTTCGGAAGTAGAAAGTTAAACGTTATTTAACACGTTGGTGTGACAGACCCAACCGTCGCGAAGACAACACGGCACCTTTTGAGAATTTTATGGACAGTCTTCATTCCTCTTGTATTAACATGGCGTGTTGTCCTTCGGTCTCGATATCTGCAGCGACCGGGCCCAACTCAGGTTATCAGAGAACCCTGGCTATACTTGATAACTTTACTACAGAAGTTTTGTCAAATTACTTGTGTCTTCAAATTAAATTAAATGATACTCCTCTTTTACTGATACAATGTATTAATTTACAATTCTGTGGTCGTTTTTTATGCGTTTAGTTCGACCATCTCTGTCCTATAAGAGACGTTCGTTGTGTAGGTACTGAAGTGGGTCCTTATATGTCTTTATACACCTTATACGTCCTTATACATTGTATAAATACCTAGCTGTCTTGATGCAAAATCTTACTTGATATTATGTTGTTTGCCATATCATACATTATTGTAAAGGGAACGTAAATTAAAAAGGAAAGGTAAATTATCATTAATATTATTCGTTATTGTCTCTACGACAAAATTATTGTGTAAGTATTTTTTATTCGGATAACGAATCTATGTAGAGGATACGCAATTCAACTATATATTTTTGTTTCAGTAAGGCTTACAAAAGTTTAAAAACAATACTGTGATATTTAGTTTTTTCTTAGCTAACTACTTCCTAGCTTAATAAAGCGTCAAAATAAAAAACGCAGTTTGTACAAAGTTAAGCTAGAGTTTGTATTAATACAATTGAGTTTAGCTTAGTACAACTAAGTTGTTAAAAAACGGCCTAGTGCGAAACAAACTTGCGCATCAGGGTTCCGTACCACCAAAAATATTCGTGGTTGGTGGTAGCAAAACCCTTGCATCAGGTGGTAACAAAAGCGTTGCATAATATATAACCACCTGACCCGGCAAACGTTATTTTGCCATTAATTAGACCCACCGAGTAACGCCACCCAGGAAAAAAAATAAATTTAAGTGTCTGATATTTTATTTTTTATTAAGATTAATTAGTTAGCAGTCATATCGAAATATAATGTACAAGTAGATAATTAATTTCTAAACTAAAATATGAAATAATAAACTTAAATATTAAACTAAATACTACCTAAATATAAAAAAATCGTCTCTAAACCGCTGCCGTTGGGGAGAGTTCCCAAGATACTGGCAACATTCCCTCTCTGAATGGCCAGGCTGATGCGCTTTGATTTTTAGGTAAAAGACAAAAAAACTAGGCCTAGACAGCATTACACCTATGCAATAAGGTCACCTATTGTACTGTAACTTTGTAAATGTTTTGTCTTTGTTTTTCCTGGTACAGTAGAGAATATTCTTATCTTATTTTAACTCCTGAAACGGCCATTATTGGCAGATAATGTAGTCCCAAATTCGTTATCGTGGCTCCTAAAAAACACTTTACAAGATTTAGAGCAACAACTACAAGATCTATTTTTTTCATTAGTGGCGCCAGTTAGCCACTGGATCTCCAGATCCCAGATCCATTTTAGCCTACGACCTATTGTTAGACCTACCAAATATTTGCAAAAATTTTCATGAAAATCGGTGAAGCCGATTGAGGAGTGGAGAGGAGTTCAATGACAAATAGGACAGTTTTGTATATTACATTACGTATTATTGAACTGAAACTTTCGTAAGCACAACACATTGTAAACTTTTAATACCCGTTAGTAGATCCGGACTAAAAGTTTACAAGATTACGTATTTTATAAAAAAAATGTGTTATTGTAAATCAATATGGGACCCTGCTGCTATTCTGCTCTGAAATAAACAAAAATAACTAAAGAATGAATGAATTAATTAAATGAAAATTGCATGAATGTACATAGTAGCAGAACATCGCTTACTTGTACATCCCTTATATTTACTGAAATGTGAACCATACTTGTAAAGCGACCGCCAACTCGGACTATGGCCTATACCTTCCTCAGGGAAGAGACCCGTGCCCCTCGGTGGGGGCATAATGGATTGATGATGATGATGGTGACTCTAAAGCGCAGAAAAACAGATAAGACAAACAGTCTTAGTTAATTAGTTTTATTAATTCTATTTTGCCATAAAGATGTTCCTGTGTCCATACACAGGCATCCATCTAATTAGAGCGTACTTAAGTACGCGGAGCGCAAGCGCAACCAAACAGCGGGATAAACAGCCGGGACTCAAGTCCCAACCCTCCGTTTCAGGAATGACATTGCAAACAAAAGTATCATATAAGTTTATTAATTACACGGCCCCTCCGGCGCGAGCCTCCATGAATATTAATTACTGAATGCCGAAAAGCTTTAGAACGCTCAAGGAGGGAAAGTTTTACAAAGAGCTTTTATTATTTAAGAAGTACCGCCGCCGCCGCTCTGAAAGGAATTAATGGCCGTTACATTCGGCAGCAGAAAAATGTGCCGTACGCCACGCGATTAAGGTTCGATTTCAACTTTGGGGCAGCGAGTTATTTTATCATAACACGATAAGAAAGTGGCGGAAGAAAGTCAATAGAGTAGGTGCTGGAGGGTAGGCTTTATTGTATATAGAGTATTTCCCGCTTCTCGCCGCCCCGCCTTAATCAACAAATAACGTCGCTGTAATACGACCGAGACCATTTAAATTATGGTCTGCTTTCGTAAAAATAAGCGTTATGGGTGTTGATAGCGGGCGGGTGCCGGGTCGATAAAACTACGTTGCCACAGGGAAAACACTCGTTGGAAAACGGCTACCATCTTAGATTGTGCAGAGCGTAGTACGGTTCTGAAAAAAATGTACAGTGTTACAAAGTTTTAAGTAGAAGAAGGTCTGAGGACAAAGCAATTGCCTCGTTTGTCTAGCAGTTAATAAAGAACACTCGAAGAAGACGACCACAACAGAGGTCGTGGATTCAATTTCCACTTGAGGCCCAATGACCTGGGTACCTATCATACCACTGAGTAAAAATTAAACACCCTCTATTCTAATGTTTCTTTAAGCTCTATTCTAAACGTGCTTTTAAGTAAAATTGTATCGAATATTTACGAGGAATTTCAAGATATCAAGGTATGACGACCTCTGTGGCGCAGTGGTTAGCGTATCTGCCTACCATGCGAGAGGTCTCGGGTTCGAACCCCGGCTGGGAACAAAAAAAACCCCAGGTCTTGGATGTTTACATGTTTGTGATGTCGTTGTTTCTGATTTCCACGACACAGGGTATCCTATTGTGGGGCCAGAAGCAATGTATGTGACGTTGCTTCTGGCCCTTGACCTTGTTTGTTTATGTTTATCAAACTCAACTTTGAAAATTGTATTCGTTAAAAATCTCAGTGTATTGTTTTGTAAGTGGTATTAATAGGATCAAGAGGCATAACTAAATTCACCAATAAAAATCATGCCTTCTTTTACAGATCTTTTTTGCAAAAGTTGTCTTACTATTTCTCAATCACGTAAGAGTGTTTTTTAGAAACTAATTGGTAGCATTTATGCCGTTAATGCTATCTAGTCTTAGGGCTTCTCTGAGGTTCACGGCCATAGGTTCAAAAAATCACTTTTAACATGACTGTAAAGACACTTTTTGAAAATAGAGTCTGTGAAAAGATATGATTATTATTTCCTCGGTGACCTCGGTGAACAAAAGTACGTGTTAACGCTGGCATGAATCAGAACGTAAAAAAAAAGGAGAAGTCAACCTGTCAGCTGGACAGACAGTGAAAAAACAACTAGGGTAAACCATAGTATTGCTGGCACCCACCTAGTCATTGGCACAGTGAGTTTTAAACACAAATATTAAGAATTAAAATTTCTTAAAGGGCATTTTGGTAGTTTTTTATAATATCTCCAAAACTACAGTAATTGGCCTTACAGGTATAAACATTGTCACTTATAATTTGTATGTATGTTTTGTACTTAACAATTTAAGTACAAAACATACATACAAATTATAAGTGCCAATGACTGATATTATTAGTGACAATGTTTATACCTGTAAGGCCAATTACTGTAGTTTTGGAGATATTTTCAAATTATTATTATTTTTCTTAAATAAAACTATGACAACAAGCAAGAATTATTTTTTATTTCCAACTTATACTCATATTCTAACAAATAAAAATGGTTAATAGTGATTGAATATGAAATTGAATGCTTAGGAAGCAAATTAAGTCAAGGTTTTGCTTAAGGTGCCAATCAATGTATAGTTTTCCCTATCTAGCGTTTTGACACTTGCAACAGAGCAACCGAATTTCTTGTATTTTTATTATTTTATAATTAAAGCCACTGTAGGACACATCTTCCGCATTTTATTTGACGAGAAGACCTGTGGCTTCAACAGTAGGTACGTGAAAAAGTCGCAACCAGGATATAATTTTTTTAACATTTTTTTACATTTTTGGCCTTTTTGTAGACAATTCGAAGTTAGTCCTGTGGAAACTAGTAGTCCCTGTTAAAAAAGATATATCAGAAAAGGCATTTTTTCGTGCTGTCGGTGCTCTTCGACCGGGGTCTTTGAAGGCAGTTTGTAATTTACCTATGAGTTAGATGTGCTCTCCTAAGGACATTCTTTAGTAGCTACAAACGTCCAAGAGTTTTCCCGCTCGCTACCCCATCTCATTTTACCATTACCGACCATTCTGTGTATTCTGAGTAAACACCTAGAATAAAAATGCTTACATAGTGCTTTCATTAAAATATTAAATAACTTCACGTTTGTATCCCGGAGCAGTAGGCCAGAGACCAGAAATTCGTTATCTCCAAAACCATACATTTTAGAAAACATGATTCCTAGACAGTACATCTTCTTTCATCTCAAGGAATATACTCCTAAAGTTATGCGGATTAAACGAAAACACGTTGTATAATGCATTGTAGTATAAGGTTGTCTGGAAAAGATCGCTCTAAGCGATGAGACCGCCAATTTAATTAAATACATACAGATATAAGATCACGCCTGTATCCCAGAGGGGTAGGCAAAAACAATGCCACTTGCCACGATCCTGAGAGATCACTCTCGCTCGCTTCATCGACATTCATTAGTCGTTGCGTGCAGGCACGCCGGAATGAGCGTTTTTCCTTTCTTTTTTTTTCCTTATTTCCTTGAGATAATCTAGATGGCATTATTCGTTTCTACGTACAAACTTGTGATTCGTAGCAATCAATGTCAAAGTTAGTCCACAGATTACGAAACAATAGAAGGAACCAAGGTTGCTCAAAGACTCCAAAATATCCAAAATCGCACTTATCACCAAACGACAACAGCATTTTTGTTTTTCTTTATTCAACTATCACAAATTCCACAGAACCATAAGTTTTATTTTTTGCTTTGACGTTTATTATTACGGTACGGCAGCGCCACCTAGGGATTCCCTTAGAACTAAATTTGACATAAGTAAAAACGCTAATTATTTTAGTTATTAAATCATAACTGTATTTTTTTCTGATTGTACAGTAAAATGTTTTACATTCATCTACCTATGTATGTATCTGCATAACGAAGACAGCCTACTCATGTCTACTCGCGCACAAACATCGAGTCTTCAACAATAGCTATACTCTAAGTGTGTTCCGTGGAACCCTAGGGTTCTGCGATACCCCTGTCCGCAAGAATTTAGAAAAAAAAATCAAAACACTTCTGTCTGGTTCAACGTTTAGATGCGGCGTATCACGAGGCGCAGCCAAACTTAGTCGCCACCCACAACAGTACAATTATTAGTAGTAACTGTTTCATTGTACTTTTATTATGCTTATTAATAACGAATACATTTTTAAAAACAATTGTTTTATTCTAGGGTTCCGTCAAATGTGTCGCTTTCCAAAAGGGTTCCGTCACTTAAAAAGTTTAAGAACCCCTATTCTACGATGTTACAAAGGTTCGACGTCACGTGAACCGTCAGTGTAATGTACCATAATTCTCCAATTGAAACGGGGCTCAGTGTATGCCTGTTAGTGCTGTAACGAATATCCGCATTCGCATTCATATTCGCGAATATTCCGACGATTTATGATATTTGCATTCGCAAATATATTTTAATATTTTGCGAATATGAACTTGAAGAAAAATACAGAATGGGAAAACAATATTAGGTAGATTAAACAAAAAAGTAATTATTTATTTTATTTTTAGTTACAAAACTTACATAAAACAATTATATTATTATGTTTCTATAATCAACCCTTAAATTTGGTGTTAATTAATCAACTTTCTTTTGACATTAGAAAACAAATAATATTATGTCTGTTTATATTATGTTTGCATGCGGGTAATCGATTTAAGTGTTGTTTTGATCAGTCTTTGTCTACACATTATTTTGATAAACATTTAGCTTTAAAACAAAAAAAATAAAAAAAGAGCAAAGAACAAAAATATTGAAATATTAAACTTCTTTTAAAAAAATAAACAAATACCTAATCTTTTTGATAAACAGTTAATAATTAAACGTTAGAAGAAGAATATTAACCTTCAAAAATAAAAGCTTCGATACCTTTTCTCCGTCAATTAAGCACTAGATTAAAGCGCATTCGCGAATGCTTAAAAATTGGCGTTACATCACTGTGCTAATGCCTGTAACAAAAACGAGCATGCAAAACGCACAAAAGGAAAATATTTTTTATAACGGACAACAACAAGCCCGGGGCCACTGCGGAAACATTCTAAAAATCGCGAGAGTCACTTGAAAGTTGCTGGAGGGCCTTATTGGATGTTAAAAACCCTGCTTGTTGAAATTGACCTGAGGGTGGCTTTGGTTTAGGTCACATTGAAACATCGTTAAGATTGATGTACTCATATTTCAAATTTTATGTTGATTTTTTTTTTAACATTTGGTGGGCTTACTTAAACACATCTTATAGTACTTAAACACATTAGGTAAGATAATGAACGACACAAAAAAAACATGTGCTCTGTCTCGATAAGTAATAACTAGTTTTTTTCTATAAATATTTCAAGTTTATTTATTTAGTGCAAGATATAGCTGAGTGTGAATGTGAATATAATATTGATGTACGGTACGGTAAAAAAGTCTAGTAAATAATTCGGACAAAGTTAAAAACAGCATAGTAACTATATATAAACTTTTTATTGCACTATTCACGAAAGTATTTGCGCTGGACACAATATATTTTATTCTATGCTATGTCAGCTTAGGTAAATCTAGCAATATAACTGGGAGCGTTTAGAGGGATAGCTTTTGCAAAAGTTGAACAGTAAATAGTTCAATACTTTGGTCGAATAGGGATAAATCAAAAGGAAAGGGAAAAAGGATTGACAGATAAAATAATATCTGAATATTGCAGATTTCGAAATCCGAATTCAGAATAATAATAATAATAATCATGCAGAAAGCGGTGCTGCTTGATACAGCCCGGATAATCCGACGTTTTCTCTCGCTGTCGCCCTGACCTCCGGCCGCTTGGACTCCTCAGCCGGACGAGACTATTACCTTTTTTATCTACAAAATAACAATAGTAATTACTTCCACACAACACGATGACTTGACATGGGGTGCAATTACGTAAGACTCCATTGTGTGGAGTTGTCTGATTTAGCCCTTTTGTTCCCGGTATGTCACACCACTGTAGGTAGTCTCACTGTTACATTCTGGGACTTTTTTTTTCCCAATAGGTATCTCGTACTCATACTCTGAACTGACATATACATTCTTATTTTGGCTCTTTCGAGTTGTCTAAATGCTTAACCCGATAGAGTGGAAAGCTACGTAATATAAGGGCTAGTCCCAAATAAAAGACCCTGCGCTGAGGTATATAACCAGGCAAGGACATTACAAACATAAAAAAAACAGGCCATTTGTACAAATGTGCGGCGGCCTCGAGTGGAAATCGCACCCACGACCTCTTCCTTCATTCAAGTGCCTTAAAGTCTCGACCAACGAGGCAGTTGGAATCCAGCTACCGCTTGGTTATTATAAAGAGTAATTATTTAATTAACTGTGTCGCGGATGCTGCTTTACCCTCTTAAGTGAGTTTAGGGCAACACGGAATTAACTACGGAGCTAATGTTAACACATGCATATGTGCGGTCGTTCAGGCTCGGCACCCCGCGGGGTATTTATGGCTCTGCCCAACTTTTGGCACACTAGGGATGTTAGTTGAATGAAACGTGAGAAATACACACGTGAGAAACGGCCTTCTAAAGACTAGCAGCACTCTACAGGGTGACATTGAAAACCTCAGCGAAATCTAAACATTAAGGCGCTTTTGTATTTGTAATAAACATACATAACCACATCAGAGGCTTTAGGGCGGCTTGAAAACTTCTGTCAGTAAGACCAGCCACTAGTCTTACAAGCCTCCATTGCACCAATCCGAACTAGGCACCCGTGGTGGAGTATGGCATATACCTTCCTCAAGGAAGAGAGCCGTGCCCCTCGGTGGGAGCACAATGGGTTGATGATGATGATCATGAAACATACATACATAAGCTCACGCCTGTATCCCAGAGGTGTAGGCAGAGACCAGGGACAGCCACCTGCACGATCCTGACAAATCACTTTCGCTTCATCGAAATTCATTAGTCGTTGCGTGCATGCCTTTTTCGAGTACTTTTTATCTTGCTCGTTGCCAATACATCCGCAATTCCCCATCCCCGACTTGTAATAAAATGACAGTTAAACTCCCACAAAATACAATCTTGTTCTCGTCCCAAACTAGGATACCTTGCGATATGGTATGGTAACTAGGCAAGGACATCATTAATTTCAAGGCAAAGAATGCTTGTGCCCCTGCATAGGGATATACAAAGGCTTATCATCATCGTCATCAGGCTATATTTAGTCCACTACTGGACAGAACCCTCCCCTAATGAGCGCCATAGCGCCCTGTCTTCAGCTTGCCGCATCCAGCATCTGCCTGCAGTTGGCAAAGGCAACGCTGATGCTGGTACAAAGGCTGCTAAAAACCAATCACTCATAAAATATTAAAATTAAATACATAAGCAAACATTTTCAGGTGACATCTCTTCGGTTAATCAGGATGATGAATTTTTGATTCAGAGAAAATAATATGGTCCTAGAGTCTGCTATTGCATTGTAGCACAATGACAGTTGGATGAACGCGTCGATGTCATTTCTTTGCCGCTTCACGTCAACGCGAGCATGTGAATCAATAATTCTAGGGGTCAATGGAACTAAAGAATATGTCACGTGACCCAATCATTTAAGGGAAATTGTACTTTAATGCACTAAGAGAATCGAAGCCCCGGTCATGTTGTGTACAACCCTAAATCGAACTATGTAACGATGATGACTGTTAACATTGTTAATCTTACCCCTCGCGCTTAGGTCATTAGTTGTTTGATACTTCGTACATACTACGTACACGTAACGTGTATTTATTTTCATAACTCATTTCTCTGATCAAACTTTCTAGCCTCTGCCCTTTATGGCGCGGATTCGCATAATCATTGTGGGAAAATATTTTGACACGGCCTCATTCTCTTTTTTAATTTATTGATTTACTTAATTTTTATGACGTAAGCATCTGCCCTTTGTAGCTCGATAAATACATGTATCTGCGCGTTTTTTTTCGGCACTGTCAAAATCGTCGGCAAATGCCGCAGTTTAATCCTCGAATGCGCTTTTATTATCGCCTTTGTCGTACATAAGAGTAGAAGTTAGATAATCGCATTAGTTTTTTGTAGGGACACAATGAGTTTACCACTGCCTGGCACCCGTGACGGGGTAAACATACGGTATAAGCGAAGGGCGAGTCGGACGTGTCGAGTTTTGCAGTCGTGATTGCAAAACAGACGTCTAGGATGTGAAAAGTCTCGTACATCTCGACATTGATGGGATTCTATTCGTGGATTCGAATATTTTTTTCTCTGGAGAAATCTCTAAAGCCATTAGAATATTCGAACCCGGACCATTAAAATATTCGAACAGCCATAATACCTACTAACAGAATTATGTCTGCATGTTTGTGGTAATTAGTCATTATTTAATTCATTCATTCATTCATGCATTCTTTTTTAAATGCGCTCTCCAATCAGTCATATTTCGGGCGATTTTGCAACAAAAATGTAAAGGTTGTCGACTTTACAAACTTACTAATATTCCTACGCCAAAATATTCACACTCAAATGAATTTGACCTTTGAAAAGGAAATATTGAACCAAAATGTAAAGGTTAATTGCCATTCTAATTTGTGTACTTACTACGTGAAAATAGTTACGTAGATTCTACGATGTATAAATCTGTTAAGACATCAACATCTAGTTTAAAAAGTCGCAGCAATATACCTAATTCGCCTATTTCATTTTACTTAATGGCAAACAGAGTAGAGTACAAAAAAGTTGGAAAAAATTATACTTTGCATTTTTGCAACAAGCACGAGTCTCTCTAGAATAATTCGCAAATCGTTAAATTGTAATTAAATCTACTTGTGGTACCATAAAGAGAAAGGCGTTTACTGTGTACTTTTTGAGTCTCTTTGATAATAACTTCGCAAATTTGTAACCAGGGGCACATTTGGCATTATTTTTGATAATTCTCAATTAGTTATAATTGGTGACGGATTCATGTAAATTACAGCGTAAATAGCCCAAAGACCTCTCTGTCTCAGAGAGAACTCCGAAAGAGAGTAGGTATGGGCTTTAATCACCGCGGATTAGCGATTTCAAGCTCTGAGGTATTCAATTATTTAGACGCTCAGGTTACCTCACGATGTTTTTCTTTTACCGTCAGCGAGTGGGATTACGTAAATGATTTCATTTAAATTCTCTATTCATATTACACAGGTAAGATAACAATATTCTTGATTGTACCTGGGGAAACACTGACAAAACAGAATTCACAACGATACAGTACAATTGTGCCCGGATAACGGCGACAGGCTTGCCACTTGTCACGTTTGGGACCTAATAAACTCGGCAAAACGTGGGCCCAGTTCTAGTGATTGGTGCCTCTGCCTACCCCCTCGTGTATAACGGGCGCGAGTTTATTTATTTTTATTTTTAATTTTACAGTACAATTGGTGGCCTAATTGCTCAAAGCCATTTCTTCCAGACCACCGAAGATCCACAGATCCACTTAAAGAAATGATAACATAATTTAATTACATAACTTAAAACAATACAAATATTAGCTACCACTTTATCAATAACTAGCTTTGATTTAGTCGACAAATAGCTTCATATATGCGTCGCACCCATAGACCATAGCCTTCACAAGAATACTGCGGCTGCCACGGACTCTCTGCAGCAAGGAGTCAGCCGTTTTTGCAAATTATTGCACAAAAAATGTCAGTTTGAGCCTCCGCAAACATTGCCAAAGCGCTGCAGAAAGGAGAGAGCCGCAACAATGCTCTAAATGGATTATTACAGTGGGCCCATAGGGTCTAAGCGTTCATCATCATCATCATCAGCCCACCGCTGCCCACTGCTAGGTATAGGCCTTTTCCCCCAAATGCCATTTCACACGGTCTCTCGCCATTCGCATCCACGGACCTTCCGCCGACTCAACGACATCGTCTGACCATCGCGCCGCAGGTCTGCCCGTCGTCCTGTTCTCGGCCGCCACTCTGTGAGCGTTACTATACATTTATTGGTTATAGCAATCCCATAGAGCACCCGTGTAGAACGAGGTGGAGTATGCTTTGAAAAGCGTTATCACCTGCACCTACATCGCGAAAATCTACGAGCCAGCATATTCGCTCTGATCGACAGTGGCTTGCGTTCCCTCTCAACGTCCTCATAGTCTAGAGGCTATGCTATCGAGCAGGTATCCTAGATATTAAAAACTGTTAATCCTTTTCCAAGCCACACTACTAAAAAGAATAGGAGGGATATTTGAAGGCTTCCTGCCGCCTTCTGCCTCAAAAACCGTGTTTTCGGCCTTCTTTTCTTGTTTCACATTATACATTTCCACACACAGGGTATACACTAGGATACCCCACACTAGTGGGGCCAGAAGCAATGTATGTGCCTGTATGTAAATGTTATGTTGTCATGTTATTAGGCCATGTGATGCCACAAATTTTTCGCAGGTCGATAACTGCATTCTCAAAACACTGATCGATGGAGTCAGGAGTGCCATGTCATGGGTGTTACTAAAATTGAAATTAAATTTTGTTAAAACATACGTCAACAAAACAGCCAACTATGGAAGCTCCACTTCAATATTGATTTTATTCTATTTTTAGTATTTCTGTTGTTATAGCGGCAACAGAAATACATCGTCTGTGAAAATTACAACTACCTTGTGGGTACGAAACCCTATAAAGTATCGGGGTGGTTTCAAAAAGAGTTTTTTTATGTCTTTTGCCTTTATGTGAATATAGCCACCGGGTTCGTGCTATGGTCGATTTAGGAAACGATAATTTGTCAAATGAAACTAAAATGGCTGTTTCATTAATACTGAAAATGGAATATTTTCATTCATTGGTACACTCATCTAAAGATACGAAAGCTTCAAGTCTAAAACAATAGCATTTTACTTACAATGAGCTCTAGAAGGAGATTCCGAGAAATCTATTATTAATTTTCTGAGGTTGTTGCCAACAGGTTGTTCTGAGTGAAATCCTGTAGGTAATAAAGAACAAACTGAAAAAATACACAGAATAAAATACGTTTCATTTTTTTACGATGCAATTAGTTAAATTACGATCACTCAACTCACTTTTAGAAAGGACTTACAAAGCTGTGCCTCTAAATTCATAACTTTTAATTAACTGGAATGCTAACACAATTACAGGCTTTATAGTCATATCAAATTTTCCGAAACGGACCCCGCTCACCGCCATAAAATGTGAGAATGATTACAAATTTTATAAAACAAAGCGTTGTAGCGCTGAATTTAGTGCGTGTAGCAGATGGTGGCACGGTTTAAAGGAAGCTTTAGCGCTCGTTACGTTTGCTACAACTGCCCGTTTTCGGAGCAGCTCAGTTAACTCGACTTGGTGTTAATTTGTCGCGGAACTAGGAACAGATGTTGCGCGCACCACTCCGCTGCTTGCTCGTGTACCTACCTACCTACCTTGTGCGATTTTAATTGAACTAACTAGCTCCTGTGATAGTAACCCGTTAGTCCACTCAAGAATATCGAATCAAGTTAAACTTTCTTTTTGTGTGCATTGTAGTTTTCTCTATGTACAACTCAAAACTGAAATGAAAATTGCAAGAACAAGACGAAAATTAAAAATAATTGCTTACGACCCAGGTCTTTTTCTCTAGCAACAAAACAAGTAACTGTAGAATTTATCTCGTTATCGTTATCTCGTACTTTTTGTTCGTTCAAAAAAACGTTATTGAGTTAGGTTTTGATAGTAAAATTGTTCAACTGTAATGAACACTAATGAACGTCATCGCAAGCGAATAACAATATGCGAGTAAAAGAAACCACGAAACCTTAAAAAGTACGTATATTGACAATAGCTCCTTCTAATTATAGGATAATTCTCAGAATTTCGATAACTCTACTAAATAAGATATGCCCACTTGAAGTAAAATGTCGTGAAAAGCACACAGCTTTGTTATCTGCGTTTGTTTGTAAGTAGTTACTACTATGTTGCATTGGAAATTTGACAGTAAAATGCCTGTGCAGCATTGCTTCCAAGTTCATTGATATCTTTACTCTTAGCACATAATTTTCGTAGCAACCAGCGTAGCTGGCCGCGAATTACCCGAAGTCAATGTCGCCTCGGAGTTTGGGGCACTAATCCGTAAATCCATAAGTCTCTTCAATCAAATAAGACCTCGCTTCATAATTTAAGCATTCGCCATTTCGAGCTAGATTTATCCCACAGCGGTTCGACCAAAAATTTTAATAACAAAATAACTTGGTAACTTCGTCTCGTCAAATATAATAGCAAAGTTGGAAGTAATAAGACAAGATTTTATGCATAGCTAGCAAGGGGAGCCCTTCGAGAGAGTGAAGGGGGCGGGGAAGTGAGGGTGTCGGGGGAAGAGGTAAAAGACAAGGAGGGTTAGCATCTTGTCGGCTCGCCTAGACAGAAATGAAATGTCAAGCCTTATGAAGACGAACAACTTAGCTCTAACAAATATAAATCTCCTCCTCATTGCATCACTTAGCGAGCTTTTTAGAGAGCATTCGATTTTCCTGTATGATTTTTTCGCGTATCATCGACCACGACTGCTCAAATTATCCTGTAGTACAAGTTTGATGTCTATTTTGTTGGGATGACACGGTAGGTAGTGCTTGTCTACCGCGAAATTCAACGAGAAATTTCCGGAGAATTCTTGTTTTGAGTTTCACTTCTACTGTGACGTCATCGCATTGTTGATGTTGGTAAACATTGTCATCTTACTTTTAAACCTTCTGATTTGATTAGAAATGAAATGAAATGAAAATGTTTATTTGTAACAATAAAATAAGTCTTGAGAGATTAAATAATCTGTTAGACAGAGTCCTAAGATTACGAGTTAGCTTACTTACACTATGTGCAATTCTGACGTCTATGCTAGGTAAAATAACCTGAATAAAAGTTAACAAGAATAAAACACCCTATTTTGTTTTACCTAAATTGTCACTTGTCACCACTATTGTCATAAAACATTGCTATATTGCAACATCATGTAGCACACAACAAGATTATGTATTAAAATTCTGTCATCCCGATTCAATGCTACATTTTGGGAGCCGTCATCGACATCAGGCGCTCGGGGGAGGTGATTAGCACAAGGGGTCTTGGGGGGGATTGGTGCGACAAGGAAAAAGGGCTACCCCGTAATAATTACTTTATATACCCCTAGTGAATAATTACCAGGGCCGACCGGGAGATCCTTACGAAAACCTCGAATTAAAGAGAGGTCGTGTCACCTAACCCCTGTTAATGAGCCGGCAAATTTTCCATTTGAAAGATTTCGTGGGCTGACAAAATTGGCAGAAGGATTTTCCTTATAACTATTACCTATATACCTACTTTGGTATTGATATCGGTGGCGATGTTTTCCACAACTATACAATGTACGAATAGGTGAACTTATTTTGCGTATTTTATTACTTCCAACTACATTAAGATAGGTGATCAGGCGATTACACCAGCCATTTTTTAGAATGCCGTGCATCGACAAATCACACCGATAGATGATGGTTACTAACTTCTAACACTTAGTGCCTACTGTTAACGGCCACCATTAAGAGGAAAGAAACCGTTAATCATACGAGATCTTACCTCACTGGTACTAGTCTGTTTATGAAGATATAAGTTTACTATAATTGCTGTGGTTTCACAGCCGTATTAATTTAATGGACACATTTATCATTATCTTTCTGCATGCACAAAAAGTTTCTTTATCGAATAACCCAGTGGGTGAGGTAAAGAAAAAGGCCTTCTGTGTCATAGCTTCTTACTCAAGTCGTAAAGCATTTTTTCCTACTTCCTACTCAAAGCGATGTAACGACTTAACATATGGTGAACTAAATTATGTTACCTACGTCTAAACGACAGCAAAATAAAAATGTCCAAACATTTGTATACATTTAATAAATTTATCATTCCGTTTCGTTTATAGAAGGAAGCTGCCGTGCGCACATGGGGAGCCGTCAAATCCCAAACGTATTATTTTTTCAATGTCACCTAGCTCGCTCTCTTATACAAGATAACGAAAACTCACAACACAATCGGATGAATGTTCGCGCCGCGTGAAATCACAACTTTTATGAGAGAAAAAAAAAGTGACACCGAACGTTGATCCGACGCCAGTTAGCGTGGGACACGTGTATGTGGGCCGGGATGCATTGACGATACCTGTCAAAATATGACGACTCTCTTTCAGTTACAGATGTTGCTATTGTCATCGGGCTAATCTAATTTGGACGCGCGAACCGTGAAAGTGCGATTAACACATTTTTCGTAACGAATTATTTGGAGGCTGTCAGTTGGGTTGCGTAAGCTCTGACAGTGAGTGGCAGCAGCGAGGGTGAGGCTGGGGCCGCCTAGCCGAGCTAGAAGTGCAGAGATTTGTGCGTCAAGTCGATAGAGTTATCAACGCATCGACACCTTTAATGCCTTTCAGCTATTGTTTCCATCCAAATCACTGGCAATCTGCTCTTCGTAACAGAGCCACTGGGATATACATCGGATTTCCCAAAATGATACATTAACATTGACATCACCCGGCTGAGTTTCAATTTAAATTAGTGCGCGAGCCAATCACGTCACGGACCCTCTGAACGCTAATTGGAGACAGTACGTATCTGCAACGGTTCGACATTAAACCGACGCAGTAACATTCTGTTTCAATGTTTTTCCCCATACATTTTGTAAGATGCGACTACTTAGTAAAATTAGAGAGTGGGGGAGATGTGTCAGAGTTAAGTTATTTAGATGTTTACGTGTGCATCGTTGCATTAAATAAGCAACGGATCTGTGTGGGGGCTCCAGATTCGAACCGGGGACAATGAGTTTGCGACACCCGGCCCACCCCGGTCGCGCTGACATGATTAACTTTTGTGCTGGATGACGACATTCATTGACGCTTGAAATTTCTATTTGACGTTTGTATTGAGTCATGCAAGATGGAGGAATTTGTTGTTGTCGTTATCGATTGTATAACGTAATGCAAAGAAATAAAGCTGTATCTAACACATACATAACGCATCTGGTGTATTTCCGTGGCTTATAAAAACAGATCTAGATAGATTAACCCTCTATTAAATACACACAAACACATACTTCACACACATACATACTTCTCGGTGTGAAGGTCTCAGGATGCAGTAATTACTCGACATCTTATTTGTATCTATTTGTCAAATGTTTACAATGTACTTGTATCTGTTTCTTCATCTTTTAATAAAATGAAATAAACCGACGTCCAAATAGCAGTAACTATGAAATTACACTAAGAACGAGCATACTAACACTTGTTATAATTCTCCAGCACCAGCACTCCAGAAAAAAAAAGAAAAGCTCCAGCGAAAAGGTAAATTCGTCGTCTTTATATTCGTTGCGGATAAAGTTAATGGTTCTAAGATCATATTTTGTACCGGTTAATACCGTATAAAACGTAACATATTTTTCACCATTACCTATTTTTCTAATTGACCCAAATAAAACACCGTACCAAATCACAAGCTTTTTTATTTCACTAATATTGGTTTGTACGACAATCTCTTTGTTAATGGCATTTATTGGCCTTTAACAATTTTATAAGTAAACAAAATCTCGCCAACGCACATGTTGCAGAATATGTAAGGGCTAGTTAGATTGGCTAGTCAAAATAATAGGCAACATCAGATTAGAATTCATAACGACCGCCACAAACTACTTAATCAAATCATCTTCTTCGTCGTGCGATAAACATACGGAATCCATTATAGCCATAAGCATTATTAGAATTGATGCACTCGCGAGATATTAGTGTGCAACGATTAGGGGTAGGTGTGGGTATGTTAGCAGCACTGATACAGATGTCGTGAGGCAGAGGGTGCCCTGTTCCGCCGTCGGAGCCCTAATGCCGAGATAATGCTCAGACAGAGGAGTTAATTGCATGCTCTGCACCACACTCGAGTCAGGGGCCCCACACACTCCCTAGGGAGGCTGGCATCTTCGACACTCCATCCTCCCACTAGACACACCTCGCAGCTCTTAATCATTCACTACTAATGGAAACCCATCTGCCAACTCTGCTAAAATACGCATGAAATTTAAATGACCCACTCACTTGAGGAAAAGGAAGCGAAGTGAAAAAAAGGGAGTTAAATAAGGTACCTACGTAAATTGAAACAGAAAAAATGTTTGGCGAATGTGTCTCCTGCGTTTGGGGAACAATAGCGAGCCACCAACGCTGTTCGCGATGCGTCCCGCGGCGCGACTTATGAATAGAATAATAGGACGCTACACAAAACCCGTGCGAGCAGACTATCATCAATCAATGTACCTCGAAATGTTTCATTAGTAAACATTAAGATGTTTGCTTACAAATGTCCGAATGTTGTCCGCCCTAATATGGTCAGATTCTGTGAAATGGCTGCTGCCTGATACAAAATTATTGCCACAGTTTTGAACAATGGTGGAGTGAAGGTATATCGTCCGTGTAACCGTCTTCGCTGTAGGTGTCTCCGATCCTCCAAGGTGCACTTTTTTCATGCTCAGCCAGGTAATCCCTGGCCATTTTTCTATGCATGCAAAAGTAAAAGTGAGATATCACCGTTACACAATAACATTGTAGATATTCAGCTGTCCTGTTATAGATAAACATGCAACTCATCTGTTCTCACAATTGTGCCAAAATGTTATTTTGATATCGTTGTTTGAAAGGCCCTTAGGTTTTATAGGGGTATTCGGAGACGATATGCATTATTTTGTTTCTTTTCCGTTTGGGTCGGCCGAGACCGAACAGCTTTACAACAGGATATACACGGCACTTCCCCTGTTATACTACATAGCATCTCTATATCAGCCGATAACGTTTTTGGTAAAACTTTATTGGGGCTTTATATATGCGGGGCCATATAGTGCTAATAAGGCTAAATAAAAGGGCAATGTGATGAAAAAAACAGCTGGAAAGTTTGCCAAAGGAAATAATTGAGTTTCTTGGGCACGAAGACGCACGGTCGCACGCCTGTTGAAATCGAAACTGAGAAAGGCATTTAAACGCACGCTACTGCTTGCCGCTGGCTCAAACGCAGGCGCTTGGTTTATTAAACTAGTATAGTGATAAAGAAGCTATTAAGCACACTTTATCATCATGATAAAGATCATAATTACGAATATTTGGTCTATAAATGTATATACACTGTTTGACTTCCGTATGCAGTTTCATTTTATTGAAGTGTGATTTGAATTAAGGACTCGATGACGAAGGTAATATCTGATTGCAAAAGCAATAATGACCACAATCACATATACTGAAGTTTGATAAGCTGGAAGACAGGCCAGAGCTATTTAACACTGTCTATAAGGATAAGTTGCCCTAACCGCAGCATGGACTCGACTGAAAATCAGCGTTACAACTGATCTCTCGCTTGCAACATTAAGCTGACTCGGATCCATTTTGGGGACTTTAAAGTTCCCGATATTGTGTGAGATATTTTTTTGTAGATTTGTGTCTATGTTAACTACTTGTATTTCTAATATCACCCATTGTGTTTTTCTGTTGAATATATTGTTGTATTATGTTGCGTCATTTGGTGTTTTTGAGTATTGTGTTGTCAAATAAATATATTTGTCTCGCTTTCTTTTCTTTCTTTAAAGTATAAAAGAGAAGAAAGTCAGAATAAAGAGAGACGAGAATGTGTGCCACGGAAATTGAAAGAAGAAAAAATCTTCTAAAATATAAAATGATAAAAACTTCCACACAAAACTGGTCCTGGTCCATTATGGTACCCAGGCAAGGCCGTCACAAACACGTAAATACACTCAGACTGAAGCCTTTTCTACAAACTTACGGCGGCCCCTTGTGGGAATCGAACCCACGACCCCTGTTTTGTTAGTTAAGCGCCTTAACGACTAGACCAACATGGCAGTCTTCGAGTCACAGTGTTCGTAATCGAACTCGTGGTAATTGAGTCCACAAACACTATATCTTTCTGAGAGAGTGCACGCACTAAGGTAGTCAACTTACTGTGAATGTGTGCGTGTATGGTATTGCAATAATCTTGTTTGGAACAACCACGTTTCTGCTTGATGGCAGCAAAGAGCAAAGTTGTTCACTTCAATAAAGAACGCGTGATCAAATAAAAGTTATTGCTGTTATAATTGTGCTTGATAGGCTCAGATGGAAACAAGTTGCATTATTACCTTTAACAAAATCTTCTAGAAATCTAGGAACAATCCTAACACTTTTTTTTCAGTGCACTGCAGGGCAAATATACTACGAGAACATACATACACATACATAAGCTCACGCCTGTAGCTCAGAGGGGTAGGCACAGACCAGGGACTGCTACCTGCCACGATCCTGACAAATTGGTTTTGCTTCATCGAGAAAAAAGAAAGTTTTAAACGTGTAAATAAAATGGGCCATACGAGCCCACGACGTATCGGCGATTTTAATTAATCTTTGGCGTGTCATCCAGACCATTTAATCTATAATCCATTTATCTATACTTGGCATTTTTTTCAGACTTTAAACGACCCTAAATAAAAAACCTTTAGCGGTAGAAAACTCGAAACAGTTTACAAATTTAGTGCTAGCTAGTACTAAATTTGCAAACGGTATCGAATTTTCTATCGCTAAAGGTTTTTAATATAGTGTCGTTTAAAGTAAAAAAAAATGCCAAGTATAGATAAATGGATTATATATAAGGAGACGATTTATAGAGCGTTTGGCACCTACACTCACACTAGATTGGTGAAGAGACCACTCGGACGTTGTAGTGCCGGGCCATTGTTTTTTCGTCGTCATCCACTTATATTTTAAATAACTTCATCATACTTAAAATAATAACAATGGTATGAGGAGCTAACCGCCAACTTTCATCAGCAGACAGCCACCGAAGAAAGAACAATGGAAGGTACTTAATTCTAGTATAAAATTTCAAAATCATAACTATAAAATATTTGCGAGGACAGGATTTCATCGGCCCGTAACATTCAATCATAAAGTGCTTATTCTAAAACATAAACACGCAATACAAGGGATGCAGTCGTTTTATCAGCCGTTTTGGTGTTTGTTATTTCTGATCTCTGTTCCGAATGGCTTTTAATGATACCCCTATAAAACAATCGGTCTGCCCCTTTACTGTTTTAAATATTATGATTATTGCCGCGACTAACAATGGCATTATATTCGCAAATATAACCGTTTCAATCAGTGCGCCGAAAAAAGTCTCCTATAGAATAACTCTTGTCAAGCAGAAATTACATTTATCCAACAGTAAATGTCTTAACCAAAAACAGAGACTTATGACTAAATCTTCAATATAGTAAATGATATAAAAATGTAAATCCGGGCTATTATTCATTTAAAATAAAAATCAACAGCCAAAACGCCGACTTTACTAACTATCAAATCATATCCAATAAAGTTAATAAAGACAGACATTCCTGAGATCCGAGGTATGAATTACAAAAATGCCTTACAAAGATCATAACATACTTATATTCATTAATCTCCGGATAAGTTATAATTTATATCGCACTGCGCGTACGTACGGGCGCTTAATAAATTTCCTTGTGAGTATTGAAAAGTCCAAAGTTGTGATAAATATATAACAACACGATGTGGAGGAACACAAACAAACAAACTGAGGTCACCTCCCGGAGTTAGGAGCGCGTGCCTTGGATTAGGGGCATTTTCATATCAAAAGCCCGCTCAGTTTTATGAATTACTTTCATTTGGGCCTGGGAGTAATGTCTCTCTTTATTTGACGGTCCCGGGGGATCGTTGCGTGGGAGAATTTAATTTGTTGCGCTTTTTACTTAATCGCATCAACGACAAAAAATTCCTATGCGCGAGCGCCGTTATCTCCTATTTGCATTCTGGGGGGCAAGGTCTATTGCAATGTTGGTCGGCGAAATTAGTCCTGCTTAGATTAAATGTCAAAGTCAAAGTCAAAGTCAAATATTTTATTCATAGTACAAATAGAATATTTACTTTATGAACGTCAGAGTTGTTAGTTTCACAATTGGACGTAGTTTAGCAAAAAGGTTCCAACCTACACAGAGTGACTTTTGAGATATTTGAGTTTTTAGGTTTAAGCTGATTCACGCTCTCCATACATGTGGGTTGACTACATGTCCCATAACTTTGCACGTACTCATCGGATCGCTATGAAAGTCTTTGATTCTTAAAAGATAGAGCGAAGTGATTATTTTGGTATAGGTATTGAACTAAAAATGACCATGTTATTTTTTAGCAAAGTTTTCATGTATGTCAATTTATCAGAAATTTAGTTTCATTAAGACTACTACAGTAGGTATCTGAACTTATTTGTGTTCGAATCTCCATTCTTTTACATTTCGTCAAAACTTGAAAAGAAAGCATAGAAACTTAAAAAGAAAACTTAGCTGAAATTTAAATGAATGAAATATCCGGATCTCAAGCATTGCATTGTTTTGTAATTATGATCCGAGACATAAAAATTAATAACGCTGCTAGTCACCAGTCCATTGCGCCAGTAATTCGTATTTTTTTTAACAGAGTAGATCATTTTGTATCCAGTATGCGTAGATTTTGACTAAGGCATCAGTATCTTATCACTTATTATTGATAAAAAAATCTAATAAGTTTTAATTCGGAAAAAAACTCTTATTCAAATTTTTAGATAGTTAGTGAAGTTAAAAAACTTGCTTACTGCCGAAGTAAAAACATACTTTATTGCAGTTAAATTCACAGCTTGAAGGATAACATGATGAAATGTCGTAATAAATTTATTATCCGAACAAATAGAGCTTCTAGCGGATAATAAAACTGCCGAATGCCTAGCACAAACGAGCGAATAGGAGCCCTATCAAAACCTGACGACATTTCGCAGTTCTGTCGCCCAATTGCGAACGCAGACCACCAGCACCGGGGCATTGTGAGATTTGTTCATTTCCATGAATTCTGTTTATCCAGCATTGGTCCGATTCTGGGCCGTTTGTGTTTTTTTAGGCATACACTTGATTTATCCCCGACCATTAGGTCACAGTGAGTAATGCTGTAAACTCGAGACCGCGCACCGGGGTGCCGATCCATTCGAGCAGATAGCGACTACACGTGTTGTCAACTTGTATGTTTTCATCCAAATAACGTTTATTTGATAATTTAAACGAATATTATGACATTCGTCTTCATATCGTGATCATGACACTGTTGTCCTCTGTTTTTAAGTCATGGTTGGAATCCGTGGAGCAGGGTGGCTTTCGTTGGGGCTGCCGTGACTTTGCATGACTTTGCAAATGATCCTGAAATGTCATCGTTCGTTGCAGAGTATAATATATATCTTTTAATCAACTTTGTAGTGTATACAATACCGATTTGTTCTGCGACAGAATAAGTAGCGTACGTAAATCTCGGACTTTTGTAACTCCTAGCAATCAATTCCTGGCCTTAGATTATTGATTGAGTAACATTAATTTACTAATTTTCTATTGTTCGTTAGAAATCATATAACATAATTTATTTAAGACGATAATTGTGTATTAGTGTCTATTTATCTATTGTGTTTTATTGTTTTTATTTTTGTATTGTGTAATATGGTATCCTACCTATGTATCAGGCATTCTCTTCTATAATATTTCTAACTGTGAAAACTTGTTATTGGCGCTTTGTCTTTATTTCAGTTGATATGTATGTGTTTTTAGCTGTAAGTTTTCCTAATAAAATAAAATAAAATAAAATAAGTTAAGGTCTCATTTTACTGTTCAGTGATACACTCGTTATCAATGCCGCCACTGAATGCATGTCTTCTTCAGGGTTTATTGTTTCTGTTTATATTATACTCTTACATCTAAGTTTTTGTTTAATTCCTTGTAATTTCAAACTGTTAGGTAAACTTCTTAGTTAACCTGTAGAATTTTGGTGGGCCGATCGGGTCATTATAACAAAGGTTTTTAATTGTCCTTTTCAAGGTCATAATGCGACTGATTACTACCTTAAACAGTTTTTGTTCTATCGTCAAGACACGGCGCCGAATTTAAAGTAAGCTCCAAGGTGAAATAAGCGCCGCACCTGCCATTGTTCAATAGAGTGATTAGAATTAAGTAAATATAAAGAACTGAATGATGTAGAGCTTTTAAAGCAACCAAATATTTTTTCCTGTATCCTTTGCTATAAATATAAATAAAATAAACTCACGCCCGTTATCCTTGAAGGGGTAGGCAGAGGCACCAGTCTCTAGAACTGGACCCACGTTTTGCCGAGTTTATTAGGTCCCAAACGTGACAAGTGGCAAGCCTGTCGCCGTTATCCGGGCACAATTTATCAGCGAATGGTGTTGCTGTACAAACAAATGTACGTAACTAAAAGTCATTGGTACATGCGTGGTTCGAACCCAGACCCTCATGATCGAGAAGCAAGGGTCAACCCCACTACGCCACCACCGCGCCAAGTAACTGCGTAATACCTAAAACGGGAATGATGCCGTTTTTAATAGCACAACTGTACCTCTACCAGCAGTTATTGCCGGTGTCTGGAAATATTTCTAACCCTATTTAGTTCTAGTCTGGTCAACATAGCACAAGGTATCCTAGTTTGGGTCCAAGACATGTGATTGTGATGTGTGCAGGATTAAATATTCACCTATCGATCGTAATCGATCTCGACGGTTATGTTACACAACCCATTTAGAACTATTTTACCTTTATAGCTATTATTCTTACGAACTTAAAATTTTACAAGTTGGTTAATGCCCCTAATTACCCAAATCTCCTAAACAAACTTTTACAGGTTTCGAGATAAGGACGTACAGAGTGATATTTTTATCACTGACTGATTGACTGACTTGAGAATTGAGATTACTTAGGAACTTTAAACTTGACCTAAAGGTCGTAAGGATAGTCGTTGGATAGAAAAGAAAATATAAAAATAGTTTATTTTAGCAGATTATGATTGTAATAAGAGAACTTTTAATGCGTAGCTTTCTACGAATTTGAAATTTTTCATTGAGAGGGTCACATAAAAGAGCGCTTCACCAACTAACTGATTTGCAGTTTGGCGAAATTGTGTAATAATATTTAAGGTATTTTACTTTCAATAAAAAAACGCATAAAAAATACGCCTTCTGTTTCCTATAGTATCTTGAAACGGGCACTCAAGAGTGATCGAGTGTGTATTAGGTGACTAACGAAATCAGTGATATCCCAACAAAACCATAAGTGATAAAAGGGCCAAGTTCGAAGCGAGTTTAAATTAGCCGTTAATAGATTTGACACTTACAAAACTTCCTTAACTTAGAATATTTCAAAACGAGGTAAATACTAACGGCTTTATTTATAAAACACGATTAACCAATCTAAAACTTTATCTATCGGCGCTTTCGAAGTGTTTTGAGGAATCTACATTTTATAAAAATAACACCATTAGTCTCTTTGCTTCTCGTGGCTAAACACACAACAATAGGTAATTTGACTGTGTGAAAAGAAACAGTATTATTTATACGTATTCTTATAAATCATGAGTATTAAACCGCTTCAAGCAATTTTAACTAAAAAAAGATTATTAAAAAAAAACGAATAAAATTTGATAATTATGTATCTGCAGCCATTTGGTCAAAAACGGGCTGGATTGGCCGAATCTATGATGACGTCATAGCTCAGTAAAAATGGCGTCTGACATTCATGTCATTCTTACGTGCATTGGTTTACTGACCTGTGATGTCATGACGCCATATTGCCCAAGATAGCGTTTTGGCGGCTTATGTAATACACGAAAGAATTTAAAATTACCACTTTCTAAGGACTCAAAGAACATCAACAAATAATAAGAGATGGTTTTCACAAATCTGTCAAATAGCTTAGTTGTCTTCTTCTTAGAAATAAGAAAATTTTGAAGATCAAATAGTGATGGTAAACACAACCTTGTTTTTACAATATCAAAAGAAAGTTTTTACAACCACGATTAAACTACCACAATAGAAGTTGTAATCCATTCAGATCGCAAGTCTGTTATTAGCCAAACCGCGAATAAAATTACACTTCGAACTTGGCCCCTTTTCCGCTTGTATGTTTTGGTAGGATTCCAAGGACCTACTCTGAGCAGGGCCTGCTCTTGATCTTTGGCCGTACGTCAAAGGTATGATATGATATATGTCAAAATATTAGACTGTCATTCTTTCTCGCTCAGTTAACATTACTCATAACTTGTCGGTATTTGTTGGACTACAAAGTTCTAAATTTGTCAGCAGTTCCGACACATCCGACGATTTGTGTCAACGTCCTGGCTATCATTTATTTCAAACATACAAACTACTTCATCATCATCATCATCAGGCTATATTAGTCCACTGCTGGACATAGTCCGCTAATGAGCGCCATAGCGCCCTGTCTTCAGCTTGCCGCATCCAGCATCTGCCTGCAGTTTTTCGCAGATCGTCATCGTCATCAACTAACTACTTAGTTACGATAAAAAAAAGCTAGACTAAACATTAATTGTTATCTTAAAGTTCAGTCGCACAGGAATTTGATAGCCCGGATGTTTCAATATCATGTGACTATTAACTGTTTCCAAGAATACTAAGCCTTTCAATGTAGCAAGGTGAGGTTAACAAATTTCTCACCAGTTAGTCACCATTTAACTTAAAAAGAACTCTGTCATCAGTCGAGTGTTACAAACATATTCATATTGTAAACTTTTAGTCCGGATTTAAATATACATATATATACATATTCATAAACAATACGAGCAAATCAACGGGAATATTATAAACAAAGGACCACTTGTCACACAGCATAAGAGGTTTTTTGTACGTCGTGCATTTTTATAACAACCGTATTTGTAGTGGTATGGTGTAGGAAGGAAACCGCGGCGGGCGGTCTTGGCCTCCCGCGGATCTACGTACACAAAACATTTCGTGATCGAAAGACAAAAGGAAAATTAAAATCTGTAAAACTCTCGGGACGTACTGCGTGCGTTCCTGTCCAGCTTACACTTGCGGCGCGGATTATTTGACATACTCGTGAAGCGCCCTTGTTTTTCAACGCCATAACTTATTTTTTTTCACGTGCAGCTAATCTAATATTTAACAGTTTACACTATCCGAAGCAACAAGTGGTTAAAATTTGAAAATTGCAGAATACGAAAAGGTTTTCACCTTGTACCTTTCGGCCAATAAATTTGGCCGCAATTGTATGCCCGCTCGGCGGGAAAGTAGTCTGGAGTGCGCTTTACTCGTGTCTATAATAAAGTATTTACATATTATTATTCATGAAAACAAATGTCCTCTGAATGGTTTTTGAATTTTGTTGACTTAATACAAAGTGCTTTTGCGAGAGCTGGCCGTTCTCCCTGCGAAATTGCATAATGGATGGCTCCGATGTTCGCTCCATGTAAATCTTACTTTATGTTAGGTGCCTGTGTACGTTATGGTAACAACATGCATCTGTTGGGTGAAAAAAAGAGTTTTGACAAATTCTCGTGTTAAAATTAAAAGGTCGATGAGTGGCGATAGATAGATGAGGATACAAATGGATGTGTGAAGACGTTGTAGACACGGATGATGTAGGAGACTAGACCGGCTCGCCTCGGGCCTGTCTCAGTCCGGAACTCATTGGTATATAATAAGAGCTGAGCGAGCGAGAAAGCGCCCGCACGCTGCGTGATAGATGCCCGCGGCCGGACGACAAAAAAATAACAAAATCGACTTAGCAAACATGTTTAATAAAATGAATGACTCGCTCGTATATCTTCACCTGCTTAGTACGACATAAATTATAATAACATTATGTTGTACATTCACAAAAAGTTCCAACAAATTCCCTAGTAAATAAGATGAGTAAGTAGTTTTCTTAAACGCCTCAATCCCAGCCATCCCGTTCCACTAATGTTATAAATGTCAGAGTTAACGGTTTCTTTTTAGGGTTTTAATCCTTTTATCACGCATCAACTGAACGGATTTGTATGTAGTTAGGCAAGAAAAACTAGAACTTATTTATTTTTATTTTTATTTATTTAATGTTAGGGAAATCGACAGCGACATCAGAACAAAATACTTAACATCTAAATTAATAATATGGCCAATTACAGATTTCCACGAAATTACTTATAAATTTGGTTTTTTCTTATCTTATCCTATAGTATGAACTTAACACACCCCCATTTTTATATTAAGAATTTTTCAAAATTAGCTTATTCATAATAATAATGCTATCTGTACTGTCTATACAATTATTTAGAGTAAAATAACTAAATAAGTTAGTTTTCGATTAATTCAAGATTTATAGTTTACTCTCACTGTGTGTGTGTGTGTGTGTATGTGTGTGTGCGTGTGAGGGTGAGGGTGCGTGTGTGTGTGTGACTGATTGACTGACTGCCGTTACTAGTAGATTAACAGATTGTTAGCGTACGAGGAACTGGGGGTAAGTCATTTTTACATTCGTACAAATGACCTCTGTCTGGGTGTATTTGCATTTCATAAGGCATATACTATTATTTGTAATAATATTATTCTAGAAAACATTTCTTTATTTTATCTATTACCACATCTAAGCTAAGGACAGTATTTATGCTGTGAACCTAAGGCATAAAATTATCGGACTGGACAGCATTAACGCCAAAAACGTTACGTGTTTGTCATAAATATTATCTAGTCCCAGGTTCATAAAATAAACAATTACATACAGGCAAATACATTGCTTCTGGCCCCACACTAGGATTCCCTATGTCGCGGGAACTAGAAACAGCGTTATTACATACATGTAAACGTCCAAGGGGTTTACAATTGGGGTTTATAATTGTTATTTGCGAAATAGGCATCCAGTCCATGAACATCCAACCTCTGCGCCACAGAGGTCGTAAGTTCATGGTCCAAAATCATAGGTTCTTTGTCGTGGTTCCTTTCCTACAAATCACTTTTATGGCCTGCGCAGACGACGGACTTTTCTCCGCGGACTTTTTTATCCGCTAAAATAGATCGCTTACAACTGTATCGAGTAACGCAAACGAGGGATTAAAAGTACCGCGTACTAAAAATCCGCCGAATAACCGGCGACATGCAGGTAGCGGACCGGACTAAAGTACGCGAGGGGTCCGCGAAAAAAATAAAACTCGTGTGACTAGGCGAAGCAACGCACACGGCGGACTTTAGTCCGCGTTGAAATAGTATAAGGGGATGGACCGAGTATTTCGCACGCCCCCCCGTGTGCGTTGAGTTCGCGGTTAATCCGCGGAGGACTTTTTATTCGCGGAGCGGACTTTTTACTCCGCCGGAGAAAAGTCCGTCCCCTGCGCAGGCCATTAATATGATTGACAGAGTACAGACACTTTTAGCAAATGCGATTTGTAAAGACAATATGTTTTTCTATAATTGGTAGCGCTAGTTACCCCTCTAGATCCTCATAACGGCAGTGACTGCAAATCTTCGCTGGATATCACTGGCCACAAATGCGGCCTTAAAGTTAAAAGATCTGTAAACAAGCACAAATTAAAATAAGACGACCATTTCAGTTGAATTTAATTGCTAAACGTTTTCTATCAGACAACAGTTGGTAAAAAGCCAGCCAATAAACAACCCTAAAATGTTCCCTTCACTTCACAATCTTTTTAAGGGTAGGTCTTTTATTAGGACATTATTGTAGTCATTCTAATAAATTCACCATCAGCACGCAGATTATACAGCGCGGCGCAATATCGCGCTGCATTGCACTTTTATTTCGCGGTCTTTATTTTATTGATGTGATCCCGAACGCGGCAGTAAGTCGAAATTCTTGGAGGCGTCGCGGAAGGGGGCGCCTCGGCAGACAATGCGCCAGAACTCTGTTCGGCTTCGCCCCCACCGATCGATGGAAATTATATAGGCGGTCTGCACATAATTAGCGCTAAACGATATTTACCACCGATTAACTCGATAACCGTCGCATTAAATTAGAAGTCACTGTAAAAAGCTATTAGGACGGCCCGCGTTGACAGTGCGCTCGCTTCCGAGTCCTCCTTTTATTATCAATTAGATGGATTTATGTGAGGAGTAGGTGCGGATTAGGCGAGTGTAGGGTGGACGTGCGTGTCGCCGCCGAGAGATGAGGGCTTAGCCTCCGGGGACCCGCTGACCCCTCAACCGCTCCTCGACACGATGACAGCCGCCTTTGTCAGCCCGCTAAAGTGGAATTTTACACAAAATTGACAAGCTGCGGGCTTCTTAGCGCGCCATGCAGTTATTCATTAGACGCCGCGAGACGTGTTTTCATGCAGGTCGAAATGAGCGCAATAAAATATCGGTACAAGCATACGTCGGATGTGGATGCTACAAGCATACGCTGTATTATTATTCACACGGCAGGCTTCCCTGAGGCTTCTTGCAGTTGATTCTTACTAGTAACTATATCTGCCCTAAAATAACAGAGGTGTAAGTCATTT
Organism: Yponomeuta plumbellus; assembly: GCA_947310845.1. Lineage (NCBI taxonomy): Eukaryota > Metazoa > Arthropoda > Insecta > Lepidoptera > Yponomeutidae > Yponomeuta > Yponomeuta plumbellus. The sequence goes on along the minus strand of OX371191.1, from coordinate 20,842,675 downwards.
GAGGTACCTAATCAAGTTTTATGCCCCGCAAGTTTTGAATGCCGTCGAGCAAATGTCATAAAATTTTGCTCAGTATACGTACATGTCATGACAATCAATCAATATAATTATTTGTGAACATAGGTAAGTTTACAATAAAGGTTTTACAGTTTATTTTAGAGTGCTATGTTCTAACCAAAACAAATGTAGGTACATTTTATTATTATTAATTCTTTATTGCACAAAACAAAAATAGTGTACATAAGGTGGACTTAATTTTCTACCAGTAAGCCTGCAGGAGGTCCAGGAGAGGCAAAAATTGAGGTAGGCGTGCCAAAAAGAGAGATAGAGTACTTAAAAGTACCCAAATGTATAATAGGGTGGGGGCATATATAAAACAATAATGTAATACAATACACACTAATACTTATTTTAAATTAAATGTAGTTACATACAATATTAGATAATAAAAATCAATGAAATGAGTCTATCAAAACTATGAACGTAGAGGTAGGTACATCCAGAAATAAATACGAGATCGGTATGGAGAACGAGGGTTTGGAGGAGTTTAAATTGTGCCTACATACTTGAGAAGTTGCGGCCCCTCAACGCTCGTGTAGGAATTTCTCATTGATTTGCCGTATTATGCGTCTCGAAGCCGTGAAAGTATTCTCCAACATCGAAATTTCGATCCGATGAGAAATATTAATGAGATAAATCTTTATTCCCGTTTCCACGGGAGTGTTTGCTTCCTGAATCGTAATGGGTCGACTTTAATCTCTGTTCGAGTTTAAACAGATTCAAACTTTTATCCCATTTATTACAAAGGTATCTTAACTACGTCGATGAATATTTTGGAGGTGACATCAGGGCCTCGATTATGTTAGTGCATTATAGTACGATGACAGATACACAGTCGGGTCACGTGAGTTTTTTCATACCATTGAAGCTTAAGATGTTTGATATGCATGCGCGCGTAGACTTGAAGCGACAATGAAACTAAATCGCCATGTTCATCCAGTTGTCATTGAACTACAATGCATTAACAGAAACTCATACCTACTGGTGTAGTTTTTTGGATGTTGTTATGTTACAGCTTGGAAGCTACATCCAAACATCATCCAAAAATCTAAACTGTGAACAGTTCGGAAAACAAAAATGTAAGATCTCATGGATACCGATCAATGTTGTAATCCGTACATTTATGCAAATGGCCTCATGTTGTAATGTCCTTGCCTGGTTACCATAGCAGAGGGTATCCTAGTTTGGGACCGGGCCTAGATTCTGCTAATGCACTGTAGTACAAGACAGCTGCATGATCATAGCGGTTTAGTTTCATTGCCGCTTCAAGGCTACGCGCGCACGCGTATTCGTAACTAGCTTTCGCCCGCGACTCCGTCCGCGTGGACTTTAGTTCAAAATTTTGCAACCCCGTTCACTCCGTTAAGGCTGTAACAAGGGCGAATGACCTTGAGCATTTGACCTCTGAGTTATAGAATAATAAACTAGCGCAATCTCTTGAATGTTTGTTGTACTTCTTCGGCGAATACTTTATAGGCTAATCCATAATCCAAAGATTACACAGATAAGAGATATGGCGGATGTTCGATGGCGATTGTTCCCTGCGCTAATTAAGAAATCGTACAATTTTGTACTAATCACGCTTAATATTAGCATTAAAAAATATATGAGCAGTTAGGATTGCAGATATTTATGTGGCCGATATTTGCATGAAAGATTTAAATGAAAAGCTACTATCGTTTACCAGTGAAATTAGATTCTGTGGAAAATAAAGCTTTATGAAAAAAAATTTTTTTTGCCATCTAGACAGGTTAAATGCAATTTTTTTTCCGTACGAATTAGTCACTGATATATCCTTTATTACCAAAGATTTTATTCAGAATTTTTTAGTGCGTACTTTTGCCAAACATTTCAGTTAAAGCTGGCCAATTTTGCAACATTTACCCTTGTTACACCCTTAAGGGTTAAATTTAGAAAAACGGCGAAACACATGTTCAATCCATTGTGTTGAAGAGTATTTATTTTAAGTTTTAGGAAAATTAGACAACTATCTTTATACCTACCTCCCATTCAAATTTTGGCAACCCTTTTTGCCCTCCTTAGGGTTGAATTTCAAAAAAATCCGGTCTTATACCTTGCCTACATTATAATATAGACTCTGTGCAAAATTTCAGCTTCCTAGGTACAACGGCTTGGGCTGGGCGTTGATGAGTGAGTCAATCAGTCAGTCAGTCAGGACTTTGAGTTTTATTTATATAGATTCTAGGCGTTACTGGAATTAAAAAACATGTCTCGTGACCCGACCGTGTAACTGTAATTGAACTACAATTCACTAACAGAATTGGGGCCCTGGTCAAGTGATTGTGTTGTGTAGAAGTTATTATTATACGTATTGATCCCGAGCTAACCCATCGACTAAGACCTTTCAGTCTTGATCCCTGAAGTCATTCTGATGAAGGACAGACTGACTGTGAGAACCTGATTTCGAGTGTAACCGCTTTGGTCCCTACCCCCGGTAGCGCGGTCGTTCGCTATCGCCTTTCAAACAAATTTATCGAATCCATAGAGATTTACTGATGCTTATTTTTGTTAATAACACATCCTCTAACACTTTTTATTACCATATCTCGAAACTCGGGATGCGGTTATTTATTGGTCCTTGTCGTGGGCCCTTATGCTCTTCAATACATATAGAAAACATATCAAGCAGCAATGAATGAAAAATGTCGTTTCTTCGAGTATAAGACGGTCGATAATATAACATTAAATAATAAATATTTAATTAATATAAGATATTTTAGTCTGATTAGGAGAAACATTTTCATGAGTGAGGACTGAACGTGTGAATTACGCATAATATAAGTAAAGTTAAAAAAATATAGCTGCATTCCTGACAGATCTCAAAGTGACCTTAGTGCTTTGCGCTTGCGCTGCGACAGTGTTGAATTTGGATCAAAGATTAACCATAATTTATTATGATTATTAAATATCATATAACAATGCAGCCAACTCGTCGCTATCTCCTTAGGGTTTTTATATCGTTTTTAAAGACTTCTTTTATACGTCATTTTGGTTCTGTTTTGAAATATTGTTGGTTGTCAAGTACTTAGCTTTTCTGTCCATGTTTTCAGTTTTTTAAAATCATAATATTACGGTTATTTCTACGATTTTATTATCATTCATACAGTCCACAAGGTTTCATCGTTTTCAACAATCTTTATCTATATAAATAAAATTCAGTGTCCTGACTGACTGACTTACTCACTCATCAACGCCCAGCCCAAGCCGTTGGACCTAGGAAGCTGAAATTTTGCACAGAGGGTCTATATATAATGCAGGCAAGGAATAAGAATTTTTTGAAATTCAACCCCTAAGGGGGCGAAAAGGGTTGCCAAAATTTGTATGGGAGGTATAAAGAATGTTGTCTAATTTTCTTGAAACTTAAAATAAACTCACGCCTGTATCCCGAAGGGATAGGCACGAGCTACGATCCTGACAGACCTCATTTGCTTCCTCAACATTCATTAGTTGTTGCCTGCACGCTCGCCGTTTTCGTGTACTTTTTATCTTGCTCTTTTCTTCCATCTCCTATTTGGTCGAAGTACGGCTGCCTAGGTCGACTGTTACCGACCCTTACAGCAGAAGAAGAAGAAAATTTTGCTATAAAAACAGTACACACGCCACAATAACAAAACAAATAAAAAAAATATAATATAAGATAAAACAAAAAAAGAAAACAAATGAGAAGGAAACTAAAGTTCACTGCTGTTATAAATGGCAGCTGACTCAGCAGTATACTGATGGACAAGCCTTCAGTGCTGATTTTCATTCAGGGCCAAGAGATACCCCGCGAACGTTTACACGAACTTTACACGTCCATTCACGGAATTTCACAGGAATCGTATTTTGATAAATACTGTGGTATCATCATCATCGTGAGCTCGCCTCTACTCGCCTCGTGATCAGCAAGGCACGTTAAGCAGCTGGTGCCCGCTGCCGTCGATAGATGGCAGTCGTTAAGCCAAGTAAGAGGCCTTAGGGGGCGGCTTGAAAACTCCTGACAGTAAAACCAGCCACTAGTCTTACAAGCCTCCACCAATCCGGATTTGGTCCCAGACGGCCTACACCTTCCTCAGGGAAGAGACCTGTGCCCCTCGGTGGTGACATAATGGGTTGATGATGATGATGAATTATATAAAAAAAACTTAAGCGTACATCGTACAACTCACTTAAGGGCGCAGATTCCTTTTATTAAAAAATCCTTTGTCTTGTTTTTAGTATCGCTTAGGTGATCACCGGTCAATGACTGGCCATATGGAAACGCCCTAAAAATATGTAAACAACCCTAAACACTTCCCGATCACATAAATCATGTGCAGAAATCAGTTTAGAGTTGTTATAAATAAAACAAGAGCCTCGAGGCAATCTCCATGCATATAGAGAGAGGGTATTACGCAATAGTTTGATTTATAGGCGTTCGCCAAGGTGCACGAAATTCTCCTGCGAGCCGCGCGGTCCATTGCCGGCCGTGTTAGAATTTGGCCCCGGCAATTTTCGCAGATATGTGAAAAACTGTTTGGAGGGACAGCGATGATAAATGCGAGGGTATGAATAAATTTGACCGTCGTTCGCTGCACGGAAATCTCGAGTTTGAATTAGATCCGACACCTTGGGTCATTGGCAGGTGCTTCCACGCCAATACTTACCTCTAGTCAGTTGTTTCTTGTGCACTTAATTAGTCAATATAAACTGCTCTCTAACTAAAAAAACTCGCTTCGATGCATGGGACAACTACCCTATTAGCTTTTATAGTATCAGGTTGTAAAATTTATTCTACTTGGCTAGACATAGGTACAAGTTTTTGAGGTTACGGAAAGAAACTTAAGAGTTACAGAACACTCTATTGCACCGCCAGAAGAAACAATTATAATTAATGGTTTATTATATTATATCTAAGTTACGCATTAACTCGTAGCCCGGCTGCCTGAGTGATCTTAAACGGTCACGAAGGTTAAGCAACATAGGGCGCGTTCAGTTCATGGATGGGTGACCGTCTATGACTAACTCTAGTTCTGTGCTCCGCAAGGCATGCTAAGCAGTTGGTGCCGGCTGCCGTGGATAGATGGCAGTCGTTGAGCCAAGTCAGAGGCCTTAGGGCGGCTTGAAAACTTCTGACAATAAGACCTGCCACTAGTCTTACAAGCCTCCACCAATCCGGATTTGGCCCCAGTGGTGGAATATGGCCTTTACCTTCCTCGGAAAAAGACCCGTGCCCCTAGGTGGGGATGTACATAATGGGTTGATGATAATGATGAATGCATTAACTTAACTCTTAAAATTTTTGGTGGGGCGATCGGGTCACCATAACATTGTTTTTTAATTTTTCTTTGCAAGGTCATATCCCAGTTGCATTATCGTTAAATAGCTGGTGCCCGCGACTTCGTCTGCGCAGGATTAGTATTTCTAGTAGTGAGAGACTCTAATATAAGTGTTAGCGTGGCGTAGAAAGAAAATTACTAACATAATCATACATTACATAATTTTTAGCTCTACCGATTTTGGCGGCGCACGCCAGAATAGCTCGCAAATGGTAGATTATTTCCTACTTACTTGACACTTATCGTCACATTTTGGATAATTCACATATCTTTATAAATTGTAGCCTAGGTATGTGTTATTCTGATGTATAAGCTATATTACTGTAAACTTTCATTAAAATCCTTTCAGTAGTATTTACGTGAAAGAATAACAAACATTCACCCATCCATACTTACAAACTTTCGCCTTTATAATATTAGTAGGATAGGATGAAAAAAAGAAAACGCCTCCGCAACGATAAAGATTCATTCTACGAGTATGAATATACCTAGTATCAAGAAGTGGTAGTCCTGACACCATTGCAATCGCAACCAGTTATGCCATCTTTTGTTAGAAAGGAGAAACTAATCGAATGCAGGTAGTGAACGGACGCTAGCGACCGTCTGTCTAAAAGGAGACAAATGGCTACTTGGAAATCAGTTTGTCCGTTCAACTACATAGTTTATTTTATGTTCTTTTATTCTGCACTAGGTGCGTACAATACTGTTGATTAGGAAAAGAACAGGACGACTACCGAATTTTTCTTCATTTTTCTCGTACAATATTGTCGTACTATACAAAGTGTTTTAAGGCGAATAGGTTTTATTATTGAGTCCGTTTCGTAAATTGACGGTACGATAATGTTGTCATCATTTATCGATTATTTCAGAACTATCAGAACTTTTCCGTTCGATACTTTTAAATCAATTTTATTTATTTCAAACTTACACAAATAAAACAGGCAAATTCTTAAAGAGTTAGTTAATTAAAGTAAAGTACGGCATTTAGAGAAGAACCGGCAAAGTGCGAGTTAAGGGTTCCGTAGCTCTCTCCGTTCTATACAACATTTAATTTTGAATATTCCAGGCGTTCACCTATTGCCGATATTACTATCGAGCAACCAATCTAATTTGTTATATGGGAGCCCCCCGTAGATATTAATTTACCTAATTTTAATTCATTTATTTATTTTTGAAGTGACTATACAATGGAAAAAAGGATTTATTTGCACAGTAAATACAACGAATATAGGTATCTAATAATATTAGGTATATTCGTATTAGGTATAAACGTACCTATGTATTTAATGTTATCATACTATGATAAAAACTTAATTAACACTACTAAACTAATCTATAAACTTTTTTTTTTTACGTAGCCTCCATTTTTGTGCCCCACTGCTGGCCTCTATAAACTAATTAATATAAATAATACTTCAACATTTTTCCAATTATATTTACAAATAATAAACCGGCCCCAGGTCGGTGTCCCGCGACAGAGCGCCCAGAATTCTGGCAACTATACTACGACATATTCTGTGAATATTTAAATATAGTCTTAGTGTTGCCATTATAAATATCGTTATTTATAATGGCAACACTAAGACGCTTGAAATATTCACAGAATATGTAGTTGTATAGTAGGTATAATACTATGCTTGTGCAAAAAACGGCAAAAAACACCACACATATGTTTTTTTGCTGGTATTTGCTCGTTATTTATAATGGCAACACTATGGGACGCTATGGGACGCTATACTTAAATACTTATTCAGTTTTTAGTAAACAGTTGTTGTGACGGTAACAGAAATAAATCATCTGTGAAAATTTCAACCGTCTATCTATCATGGTTCAGACAGGTGGACAGTGAAGTCTTATTTAGTAATCTTATTAGGGTCCCTTATCCTTTGGGTACGGAACCCTGAAAACCATCCATGTCTTATAGATCGTGTCCGTCGACATGCTTGAGAGACATTTCGACGACAAATCGTTTTCGGAAATGTTTATGACTGTTCTAATTAATAGCCCACAACTTCGACAAACAATTTTACTGCTACACTCATCTAGAGTACCAACCCCTGTGGATAGTTGCACATAAGTGCAACGGCATTTTATTAGCCTCAGTTATCTGAGGCTAATATATTGAACTACCGCTTTGTGATACCAAGATTTTCTCCTTCCCTAGCGATATTAAAGTTAGAGTATAGTACAGAAAAAAATATTTTTCTTAGGTTAAGTAATGTGTTTCTTATCTTTTTCTCTAAATGTAGTTATATGTTTTCTTTGATCTCCTTCATCCATATGACATTTGTTTTATTTATGTATGTTTTTTTCTATATTCTTCTGATATTTATGTACCGTTTATTTATGCGTATTAGATTTAGAAATATCTTGTTTAATATTGTCTAGTTGTACAGTCGACCCGTGACTTAGCTTCTCTGTTTGTCCGTCAATGGTTGTCTGGAAGAAATTACTTTAAGTATTACTTAAAGCCTTATTAATTAAGGCTGCCAATTGTGCTGTACTATGTTACTGTCAAATTTCATGTATAATTCCTAGTGTACATACAATAGAGAATGTTCTATCTATCTAAATACTGCAGTAATCACTGTAATTATTGTACTTTCTGTCGGTATTTCCCCAGCCTCTCTCAGAGAAACTTCGGTTATTTTTTATTATTGCAACGTCCTTTAACCTATGCATGGAGTACACAAGAAAAGCCTTTGTCTCCCATAACAATAGAATACATATCTTAATTTTTAATCTTTTTCAGTCTACTTTCAGTCGCAGGTACTTTCCCCGTCATACCAACTCTTTCAGTCTCCTGCCAGTCTCAGGCCCTCTCCTTGTAATGCTAATTCTTTCAGTCTTCTTTCAGCCCCAGGCCCTTTCCCCGTCATGCCAGCTATTTCAGTCTGCTGCAAGTGTCAGGCTAGTTTCCTTCTCATATCAACTGTTTCCAGTCTCAGGCCCTTCCCGTCATGTCAGCTGCAGCTGTTTCAGTCTCTTGCCGGTATCAGGCCCTTTCCCTGTCATGCCAGCTCTTTCAGTCTCCTGCTAGTCTCAGGCCCTTTTCTTCTCATATCAACCTGTTTCCAGTCTCAGGTATTCCACTTTTTTCCGTCTCCCGCCAGTCTCAGGCTTTTTCTTTCTCATCCCAGCTGTTTCAGTCTCCTAGGAGACTCAGGCCCTTTCCTTGTCATGCCAGCTCTTTCAGTCTCCCGCTAGTCACAAGCCCTTTCCGTCATGTCACCTCTTTCAGTCTCCTGGTAGTTTCAGGCAATTTCCTTCTCATGCCAGCTGTTTCAGTCTCCTGCAAGACTCAGGCCCTTCGCGTCATGTCACCTCTTTCAGTCTCCTGGTTTTCTCAGGCCCTTTCCTTCTCATAGAAACTGTTTCAGTCTCCTGTCAGTCTCATGCCTTTCCCGTCATGACCGCTGTCTCAGTCTCCTGTCAGTATCAGGCCCTTTCCTTGTCATGCCAGCTCTTTCAGTCTCCCGCTAGTCACAAGCCCTTTCCGTCATGTCACCTCTTTCAGTCTCCTGGTAATCTCCAGCCCTTTTCTTCTCATGCCAGCTGTTTCAGTCTCATGCGAGACTCAGGCCCTTCCCGTCATGTCACCTCTTTCAGTCTCCTGGTATTCTCAGGCCCTTTCCATCTTATAGCAACTGTTTCAGTCTCCTGTCAGTCTCATATCCCATCATGACCACTCTTTCAGTCTCCTACCAGTGTCCTCAGTCCTTCTTCAGCCTCCTGCCATTCTCAGGCCATTTCCTTGTAATGTCAACTCTTTCAGTCTCCTGCTAGTCTCAGGCTTTTCCCGTCATTCCAACTGTTTTAGTCTCCTGCCAATCTCTTCCATAGAGCATGAATTGAATAATACTATTTTTGTTCACTATAGTACGCAGTTAGGATAGTTACAAAAAGAAGAATTAATTCACAATGCGGGCACGTTAGTGCACCTTTATTACTACAACACACTCACAAAGTTTGATTGGTTCCAGAGGTTATTAGTCCTTATTTGTGTTGTCAATGTTTATGGCACTTTTATGAGCACTGGCGGTTTTATTACAGATACAATTGCGATAGTAACGGATTTGATTAAGTAAAGCAATAGTTTTCTGTTTAGTTTGGCTTTCTGCGTGTATATGACCCTGTTTTATGTGACTATCTGGTCAAACGTAAAATAAGATGATGATAATAATAACTTCTATACGACGCAATCACTCGTTCTGGCCCTAAACTAGGATATCCTTTTTTTTTGTTAACGGGGTGAAATGCTTTGTGCACCATAACCGCCACCCTTGGGGGAGGGCGACGGCCGTGTGTCGGACTCTCCTCTCCTAATAATAGGAGAGGCATACCTCCTAAAACACCCCGGGGGCCCATGAGCCCGCATGGGCCCCCCACCCCCTTCTCCCGTCACGATGTCGGACGGCAGGTCCCCCAACCTGCCGTCTGTGACCCTCCCTCAACCTCCTCTATGCCCTCTGCTGAACAGAGGGACATAGAGGAGGGCCCCCACCGTGTGTTTTTTATAGAGGTTGTCTCCTCGCGGCCCGAAGGCCCCCGGCCCCACTCAGTGTGCGGTTACGGGTGCGGGGCCCATAGTGGACCCCGCGGGACATCCAGCAGCGCAAGCCACTGGACGTCCCCCTCCCTCTGGTTTTGGTCCGCGCCGGCCGAAGCCGGTACCCCCCATATCTGGAGGGCGTTCCCCTATCCGCCACCCGGGGGACGCGTCCGATGGAAGACCAGAAACTCCACGCGGAAAACTAGGATATCCTGTGTTATGGTAACCAAGTAAGAAAACAAAGATTAAATACACCCAGACTGAGGCCATTTGTATAAAAGTAGAGCGGCCCCCTGTGGGAAACGAATCCACGTCCTCTGGCGTGGTAATCATGATACCGCGAGGCATACGACTGCAACAAAACAGTCAATGAAGATTTATAAATACAGATAGGTATGAAGTTATTTTGTGCTTAAACATTTCTGGGCGCACGCAACTTTGATATTTTACAAAAACATCCTTTAATTTACGTAATTTGGCTACGTCCCCAAGCAAACTGTTCGCTGCCGACTGAGTGAGCCGCAAATTTGTAGCCAACTGAAATTCTACTTAGCGGCATACTCAAAGCGAACTAAAACTATTTCGCCGCCGAGTGGAACAGGCTTTTCTGTGAGTCAGCCGCCCACTGAGATAGTCGGCGCGCGTAACGCTGCAAATTGCGTAGATTGAGCGCAAAACTAGCAAACTGTGAACACTCCATTTGAAGTATGGCAGGGCATACTAAACCGATACGGCTAACTCTTCTAACCGTAAACGGTCGTAAACCATCTTTACTGTGGTTACTCGACCAGCACTCACAAAAAAATCATTCAAATTTACTTAATATATAAACATAGGGACGAAACATTTTTATTTCTATTATAATATAATAGAAATAAAAATGTTTCGTCCATACTAAGAAATTTCCTAGGTGAGGTAAAACCCAGATTTATTAACCGTTAATATCAAGTAACTTTAAAGGGAAAACAACTCTACCCTCTCGTGAACTTAAATGAAAATTAAAAGAGCATCGGTTTTTATTAAGACTTTAATCAAGGCTCGAAAGTTGTTGGGTTTAGGGAGAGACCCTTTCCAAGCCGAAGAGTACCTACTTCAGTGAGTCCATTATCGACCTTTCCCTGCCCTTAGTTCTTTTTAATGGCGCCTTAGGCAGTTTTTGTTATAAAAATGTTAACCTTAGTCTTCTTAACGAATAATTGTCTACTAAAGCAATTGTTAATTAAAGTATCTGGTCAAATATTTTTTTTTACTACTAATATACAGTTTATAAGCAATTTTTTATTTTATTTAATATTTTATAACACAAAACTGTTTACAGACGATTGTACGTACCTACTTTATATATCAGATCTAGCCTATGGCACAAAGTTGTGTACGGTAGCATGCATTTGGGCGAGTTGTACTTTTTAATTCTAACTAAATATAGTCTTCTTTTAAAACTTTTTAACTTTTTAAATTTCGTATTAATTTATAATATTTACTCAGAGTGCTCTACAATAAATATTTATTATTTTTTGATGACATATTGAAAAAAAATATTTATAAATAGATAGAATAATCTTTAATGCACACTAGAAAAAACAAAAAGAAACACAAAATATTTACAAGGCTCATGGTACAATTGTACCATAAACACAATAAAAGTACATACACAAAGACGATGCAACTCGTTGGAACAACATGACACGGTCGCGATTTTATGGTTTCAGATTTAAGCTTCGTAAGTATTTTCAGATTATACAGACATTTAACTATGAATGTTTACAGGATCGAGATCGAGAAATTTTGGGTAATTTAGGAGTTAATCGCAGTGTTTTCACTGCGAAGGAAGTACAAAAATATGAATAATAAAAAAAGGGGTAACGAGGTTACAAATATTGTAGTGATGTGGTCCACCTTGCTACTAAAAAAACATAAAAAAACTTGCCACACTACTGACGTTAAATCTTTAGCATCTTCTTTTATCTTTGTAAATTTATAATGTAATCTTTCTCTCTTTTTTTAATCTCTTAATAACTCAAAGAAAAAGCCTTGTTCTGCAGTGGGGCATTCGTATGCTGTCCATGATCTATTTTTATAGTCTACGTAAGTACTCTCGACGCCAATGATTAATTAATGAAGACACAAAATTTTAATATACTCTTTAATTGAAATTTCGTCATTTAGATAAGCATAAAAAATATTTAATCATAATCATTCAGTATAATCATTATACCTTACTCCGGCTACGACAGCGATGTCTTTGAAAATCTTTGTTTATTTCTATTAAATATTCTGGAAAAATTAATAGATTTAATTTCTTGGCGTGTATGTATCTACACGTGAATCTTTTTTTACATATTGGATGGTGGAAGTATGGAAGGCAAGATAAAAAGTATATAATAAGTTATAAGTTGTAAGTTGAGTTATAAGTTGGAGTGTTTAAAAAACATTATAATATAATTATTACCTTACCTCTGTATTGCGCAACAAATAATGTCCTCTTGCCATAGTTCTCATTAGTAATAAAGGAAGCAGTCAGCAGGAATAAATAAAAATTAATTTTCAAATAAAGTTTTAATTACAATCGGTACATAATTATTTTACTTAATAATAGCTTTTTATAATATTCTATAAATAATCTATGTGTAGAACATGTAATATTAAGCGAATGTATTCGATTTGGTCACGACTCACGTAATGTATTATTATTTTTTCCCCAATTATTAAAACTGTGACCGGTTATAATATCCAAATGTATATAATGTGTTATGTTACAAATTAAACCTAATTTCGGTTTATTCTCAGTTTAAATCAACACTTGAAAAATCTAGATCCAGCATCTGAACTTTAAGCCTCAGCCATGTCAGTCATAGCTCAAACGTGAGAAATTGTTGACAAAACTTGAACATGTTATAAAATTTATGATGACAGAATTAATGATATCGCCTGTTTAGAGTAGGTACTGAAGGCCTTAGGTGATATTTTATTCATTAGGTATAAGGATAAACCACTTGACTACATCGTGACATCCACCATAAATTCTTAACGTTTTGAGTACGGACCATGTCTCCAATCAACCCCCAGAAATACATTAAAATAAAATATTTTTTCAGAATAATATTTACACGTACTCTAGTAATACTTTTAAACAATATTTATAAAGTTTATTCCCGAAGTGCCTTCAACATTGAATGCAGTGAAACTGACCCTACTAACTTTGTACACTTCACGAAAATATAACTTAAAATCGAAAATCTACAAAACATCTTAACTATTTACAAAAGACATCAACGAGAATAACAAACCTATGATTGTTGTTTATATATTTGTATTATACAAATTGTAAAAATATCACCATTTACATCCCAATGGAGACGTTCTACTCATCAATTGGAAGAAATTTCGCGAAGAGGACAATTTTATTTAAGAAACGCGTACCAAATATCAGTTGTTCTATACAAAGCTTATCAATTGCGGCATTGACAATGGAACAGATGATATTTTTTCGCCATTTCGAAGTTTTCCCCATAGTAAACATTGTTCGTATTGACGCGTAGAACCTCTTTTTGGAGGTACGTGGGGATTTTGTAACACAATGTAGAGTAGTAGTGTATTCGACAAAAATGTTACAGAAATTTAAAATTTCAGTAGATCGTCGGAATCGTGTTCAGCAACTCGTCGAGTTGAGCTCGAACAATATTTTAATCAGTAACATTAATGGTCTGGAACTGTTAACACGTTTATGAAAAACATTTGCAAATAAAATGGAAGATCAAATAAGTAGTAGGTAATAGCAAATTATCAAATATAGTAGTATTATTATTATCTACCAATTATACTAGCAATTATACAAATTAAGTACGATAAATAGCTTCAACTTAAAAATGTCGTGGATGATTAAATTACACGTACAATAGAACTTTAGACGTTTATACAAACACACATTCAGTTATTATTTCCTTATAAGTCTTAGATTTATGAAAATACTGAGCAATATTGATTCCGGACAGTTAACTTTTTATATTATTTACTGTGGGAAAATAATGAACAACTTTAGAACAAACACCTCTCAAATACATTCGGTAGAAAAATCAGAAATAACCTACTGAAATTAACCTCATAACATTCCGTGCAATCTTACGTAATAATATTCATAAAGTTTACAACATATTATAAAAGTAATACAACAGTCCAATACGTTTACAAAATAAGAACGAATTGATTGAGCCAAAGTTCATTAATAACGATTTGCTTGCTACCTCTTGACGGAAACACTGCGCCACTGTGGTGGACTATTAGGAACTTGCTATTCGTTGGCTAATAGCAGCGACCCAGGTTTCGCCTGCTTTACCTATAACAACGTAAAAACATACTTTAACATCACAATAATAATTATTATTTGCGAAATAGGCACCTATAATAATATTTTCAGCATAAGGTTGAACAGTCCAGAATAATTGTAGGTCTTAAATTCCACACCTAAATCATACACCTTGCGCAATCCACACCATACATACACATGTATTTGCCTAAAATAAAGAATATTCTATCTATTTTTCTATCATACGAACAGTGCTAGATGTATTTTTTGACTCTCCGAGCGAAAAATTAGTTTCACAGCTGAAGGGTTTGTCAATGGATAATATTATGTCATTGAAGTTATTCAATTAACGTAACTTAAATTCACACGAAAAGCCATTATCAGAATAATTGTAGTAAGTATTTATATGAATAAAAAACAAAGGCTTCTCCCATCACCCCTTCGATTCTATCTGGCCGGGACCGCCGCCGCGTTCACACATATCAAAGAAAACGAGAAAAAAAAGCGATCCAAACCAATCGAGGTGAGGTGACGAAACGTTCAGTCTCATTATCTGAGAATTTATTAACGAATCGTCCGGACCGGAAAACTAAAATTTGAAAGAAATAAAAATTCGACCTCGGCCGCGGTCATCCACGGCGTCAATGAAAAAAGAAGTCAAACAGGTTATTCGGGCGACCTACGACTGAATGAAACAGAGAGAACCCGAGCGAGGTTCACAAGATAAGAGGAGAGATTAGGACGACGACGAGTGAAAAAAAAGTAAAGCTTTTAATGTGAAGGCTGTGTTGTGAATGAAGAGGACCCATTGAGATTCAGCGCCCACGCATGTGGACAGGATGCGTTATCGGACAGCGAAGTCCATCCGGCCTCCGTGTGGCTTGCCCGCTCGTTACCTCCACTGCTGACACCCTTAGAACGCAGGTGAGTTAAATCACAACTTGGTACTGTAGTAGGTGTGATTTCAAAGTGATCTGATCTGATTTTACATCACGACAATGACGCATGACGTAATGGTACTTATAAACGAAAGACAAGGAAAGCTTTTATTTCAGTGGTTTTGCAATTGAATATATTATTAATTAGCATTTACTTTGTCAATGAGATGAATTTTGAAGAATGAGGGCTACTTTAATAATACACTTCAAATAACAACTTATTAAAACCACTACGACCAATGAATCTTCACAAAAAATTAAATAAAATAAGAAGCTTTATACTAAGACTGAAGTTAATCGTGATAATCTTTTTTGGGGCTACTTTAAAGGAATGCCGCGATAAGAAGGTTATTTTCGCGTCAAGGAATTCGCCGGACAAAAAGGCGTGAAAACCAAAATAACACAAAAGGTTATAAAAGTGAATTTGTGAGCGTTTGGCTAAAACAAAATTCTTTGCGAAGCCATCCTGTGCGGCGGTGTCTTGGTGAAAATTTATTGTAATGAGCCACTGAATGCCGCCGGCTCTTCTAAGAAAACGTCCGTTGTCTCTTAGAAAAATGCGCCAAATATTCCCACTGGACTCGAATAGAATTCTTCTTCACACGGCTCAGACTATCGCAAATGAGTCCCGCATATTTAGCCGTTCTTAATACTAGCTGCATATCTGCACATAGTATTAATGAAGATCTATAGATTTGCTTTATGATCTATGATTGATGATCAGGGACAAAAATGATGAAAATGATGTGACACCCAATGATGATGTAGAGAACGCACATTATTTTTTTACTTACATAGCCAAATGTATGCCTTATATAGCCACGTTTTAAGGTGTATGTACAGTCGACAACACTCCGACGAGTACAGTTTCGTTAAGGGCTTAAATAAGTAAAAGGTACGTAACGAGCGGCTTAGCAACAAAAATGTAAAACCCAACGTCTATCGATTGCACTATTTTATCATTAAAGAGAAGTCCTTTTCATTAGTCTGACGTGACCACAGATTTATTCAAATGAGTATCGAGGTGCTTCATTATGCTTGTTATCCTAATTGGTAAAGTGTTTTTGTTTTCTTTATCATAAACTACTTCCAACTCTACAGGAAATGTCCTGTTACACTTTATATTCAACTTTAAGGCAATACTATGAAGAAGTTTAAAACTGTACATTTTCATAGCTAGTCCGACTTATAATCAGGACACTTTGAGATCAGCGAGCAGCGATTTCATTAAGAGTACTTACTGTGGACGTCTGTACATTGAACCTCAAATACGAAAGCGTTTTTTATCGAAATCCTAAACATTGTCGCAATGGAATGGATGCTGAGTATGTCAACGGTGGAGATAGCTAATTTGGGCAGGTCACCCGCCCGCGTAGGCGAACGGTGTGTGGCTGGGTGACACTGACAAATGACACAAGATTGCAATCTCTCTCGCCCTCGCCAGCTTCGTAGCGTCCGCCCGGTCGCCCTCCGATGTGACGCCGGGCTCCATTGTTTTCAATTACCGACATGACACCTTGACTTCGACTCTATAAAACCGCGTTGTCTCTAGCAAACCGCTTCTCCCTTTTACGGATTTCGCCAGGACGATTTTTTACTTTTAACCAAACTATAAGCAGTGTAGGTACGTGTGTTTTAAGTACATCAATTTGAATTCTGAAACTCACCACTAGTAGGGCGCGGTTCGCTTTCAGACAGCCGACACGAAACCGTTGGGGAGTTGTTGTGAACTGGAATAGGAAACATTCACTCTTTTCACGGTGTGTAAGTTCATAGTTTCTGATTCAACAGTTATGTTTGAGGACGCGAAAAGGTGTGTGAGGTTGAGTTTGGCTGTGCTGACATTTATATGTGCATGGCTTATAAAAAACGTACCGCGCGCGTTCTCCTAACCACAGAGATAATTAATTTGATATTTACCTTTTGTAGAAGGGTTTGAAGGCGGCGGAGGCGTCGGTGTGATGAGACGACTGTGACGACAGATGTGTAGGTGCCGAGTGGTGCTGGCTGTGGTAGGGGTCACGTTGTGGCGATTGTTGGTGCCGTGGGAAGCAGTAGCCGCCCGAGGGTGCAGCGCCGCCGCTGCCCAGCGGGTTCGCAACGCTCGGGACTTTCATATTCGGAGGTGTTTGTGGTGGGGTGTCCGTTTGAACATCGGGGAAGGCTACCGGGTGAACGCACGGATGCTGTCCACCGTACTGTCCGCTTGGAAAGCCCCCGTACCGGCCGTAGGCCCCTCCAGCAGGACTGGCTCCGGCCGTGGCCGGGAGCGCGAAGCCGTTGGAGCTACCATCGGAGGGCACCGCGCGTTCTCCTGGGCCCGGCCCATAGGGGTGCTGCGGCCAGGGCTGTGCGGCTGGCGGAGGAGTCTTGCAGGCCGCCGTGTCAGCCAGAGACCATATCTTCGGCTTCGTCGCAGGTATCGGCACTCCGCATTCGGAAGCGCCGCGCTTTGACTCGTCTTTGATTCCGTAGCCCAATAGCTGATGGTGCATTCCCTGTAGCAACTCGTCGCTCTTCCTCTCCTCATCTGTAAAGACAATAGACAACATAAATCACGATTTGCGTCCAAACCACTTCGCGTCGCGCGTGAGCACACATTTATCGTTATAAGATTAGTCGCATTCGACTCACACCAGAACTAATGCAACAGCAATAAAGAGGGACTTAAAATGTTTATTCCCCAAATAAAATCGATGTGATACGGATTCAATAGGTAATCGACGTGACCGTTACACTCGGGACGTAAGTTTTAGGTCGTAAGACGCACAATCCTCTGGTCCCCCCAGAAAAGTCGTGTGAAAATACGTTTGGCGTGCAGTGACCCATTCGTTAAGTGGTTATCCGATTAGCGAAGTGAAAATACCACTTTGGGGCGCGATTCCCCTGCCGCGGGCGAGCCGCCCATCGATCCCTTTCGCATTTAAGTTGAGCATTTATTTCGCGTTTCCCGGCGCGCCCCGCGGCCGCAGCTTCGCCCCGCCGCGGTCTCATCCCAGGAATGTACTCCGTGTAGCAATAATTAATGGTCAACGAAGTGGCCGCTACTTCGCCTATTCTATTTTGGATCGCTTGGTTCCTCTTTCCAGAATAGTTTTGCCGTAGTCCACAAAAAACTGGCCACACAAACGAATCCAGGCATTTCAAAAGTCTGATGACCAGTATTAAACAAAACACGTATAAACAAACAATTTACGCCGATATCAAAATTAATCCTCTCCACTCAAAAATATCGATGTTACTGAGAGCAATCACATAGGAATGTTTATTCAGCAAAATTTTCTATGGCTTTAAGTATTATTATAATACCGTTTTCTGTTGTAAAGTGGCTTTTGGAGGAGGCGCGGGGAGGCTAATGAAATTCAGAGACCCGAGCGGGGGGACGCAGGGAGGGCGCGACCGCTCGACTTCATTCGCTTTATTCTATTTAATGCTGACTGCTTCTAGCTTTTAAGAGGGGTTATCCGCGTTTCCCTACAATAGGGATAAACAGGGATGCTACTGATACTACGCGCGAAGATATTTATCCGGCAAATTGTTTTAATTTTCATTGTATTAGTGTAATAAAGGCCCACAACGGGCGCGAGATAAACGAAGATTGGATCATTCCGTCAATTTATACTGGCGATATGATATTTGCGTTTATTGTTGTGTGTCATTGTTATCAGCGGGGTGAAATTTATAAGGAAATTTATTTAAAAGGATTAAGAACAGGGTTTTGTTAAAGGAAAAGGCAAAACACGACATTAAGTACATATTTCGCATTAAGAACGTTTGTTTTATTTTATGCGTTTTTGTTTTATTTTATGTGTTTGACTTTTTAGTAGGTATTTTAAAAATATTATTTATATTTTTTTATAAATTTGTTTGCCTACGTGTAATTTAATCATATCATAATCTGTGTTACAAGAAAATCTTGTCTCGTACGCAATAATTTTTGGCACCCTGCAGTTTGATAAAAAAGCCAATATTTATATTATGATTTAATATAATGGGTAAAATAACTATTTTCTTTACTTTTATTATTAATAATAATAATAATAATAAACTCACGCCCGTTATGCCCGAAGGGGTAGGCAGAGGCACCAGTCTCTAGAACTGGACCCACGTTTTGCCGACTTTATTAGGTCCCAAACGTGACAAGTGGCAAGCCTGTCGCCGTTATCCGGGCACAATTTATCAGCGAATGGTGTTGCTGTACAAACAAATGTACGTAACTAAAAGTCATTGGTACATGCGTGGTTCGAACCCAGACCCTCATGATCGAGAATTAACTAACTACAAAAATAATATACCTAATAAAATGGCTACATTACGTTGCCTAACAAGTGTGTCTGTTCTTTTATTTACTGTATAAAGTAAAATTTACTCATGGTTCTGACAACCAAGCCAAATAATATTTTTCCTAAAACTTTTCATTGGTACACAATGCTTTAAAAAAAGTTATTGGTGGCTATAAATAAATCGGCAGCGAAAAACAGTCACTACGTCCTTACAAATTTAGCGTCAACCGCGCGTGGCAAGCGCCTAATGGTTTCCTCGATATGCAAACTAGATTTATCTAAATTGGACGCGAAACGCCGAGGGCAGATTGGCGAAGTATCGTGGAAACCCTCGCAGGACGTGCACTCTCCGGTTTGATATTGTCGAGTGGTTTTCCCCTTTAGTCACCGCGGCTCCGGCGAAGTGAGAAATAATAAAAAGGCGATGGGCGCCCGCGAGTGCGAGGGCGGGGGCGCCGGCCGGCCGCATGCCGCGCACGCTCTGGCCAGCCACTTTGCAGCCAGCCCTGGCCTATTGCAATTTATGGCGTCTCTCGAGCGTCGGCCGCTGCACCCCAGCCGATGCTCACTTGTTTGTATTACTTCTGTACTCGTTTTCCATTAACGCGCGCCGGATTAATATTTTGTTTGCAATGCGTGTGCTTACGACAAAAATTAACATTTATTGGTGGGGTCCGAAAATGAAGCTTTTATTCATGAGTGGCTTAGAGCGGGATAGTTTTGTGTGTTTGTTTGCACTACAGCGACGTTCTCGGGGATCGCGTGTGAAAGCTTTTATATTGGCTTTGTTTGGCGTGACTTAAAATGATATATTACACGTCGTGAACACTGACATTTCAGTGAAAGAATAGTTACGCATGTAGAGTAGAGTGACAAATGTCAGAGGTAAGTCATTTTGTTTGTATACGCTTATAGGTTGCGGCAATATTTGTCGATGTCGTTTTTACATCACTTATTTTTGTCTGTCCTACTAACTTCGCCTATTACATGTACCATATGGATTTAGTAGACAATAAAGGACATTAAATCCTCCATAACCGAGTTTAAGGGAAACATCCTACCTTATTTTGGATTACTTTTATATTTTTTATGTGTATACTTTTAAGGCCTTTATTATAAATTTTTCCCATTGAGATTTTCCGGTCTAATATACTTACGTATTGTAACTACTCGAGATGTATCCGCAATAACGGAATTTTACATGGATGCTAGAGGAAGTAACCTGTAGAACTTTTGGCGGGCCGATTGGCTCACAATAACAATGATTTTTAATTGTTCTTTTCATAAAGTGTTCATAAAGCAACTGATTAACGATATTATGGTTGTCTTATGAATAACCACAAACATTATCAACTCTGACTAAGGCTTGTCTAACGTTGACATTCCTACTTCATCATCAACCCATTATGTTCCCACCGAGGGGCACGGGTCTCTTCCCTGAGGAAGGTATAGGTCATACTCCACCACGCGGGCCAAGTCCGGATTGGTGGAGGCTTGTAAGACTAGTGACTGGTTAAGACCGTTTTAGAGAAGTTTTCAAGTCGCCCTAAGGCATTCGTACTTGCTTAAAAACTTAATAATTTTTAGTTATTGTGGAAGATTGAGTAAATATTTTGGTCAAATGTATAGGCTTGAAATTGCTTGCTAGGTTAGGAGCGAATCGCTCGTAGCCCCGGCCGCCTGAGTGATCTTAAACAATCACGAAGGTTAAGCGACATAGGCCGCGTTCAGTGCATGGATGGGTGACCGTTCTATTACTAACGAGTGGCATTTTCCGAGCGGTCCCATGCTTCGCAAGGTACGTTAAGCAGTTGGTGCCGGCTGCCGTCGATAGATGGCAGTCGTTAAGCCAAGTCAGAGGCCTTAGGAAAGCTTGAAAACTTGTGAGAGTAAGACCAGCTACTAGTCTTTCAAGCCTCCACCAATCCGGATTTGTCCCCCGTGGTGGAGTATGACCATCCGCAGGGAAGAGACCGTCGGTATGGATTGATGATGAAAGACACTAGGAAACTTAATCACAGCCATTTGAAACGCAAGTTTTATTTCACATATTTATTTTTGTATATAAAAATGCTTTATGGTGTGCAGATCTTTTAAAATATTTTTCTCAATTAAAAATTAAGTAATGCTATAAAAATTAAAGTATCCCATCCGTAATTTTATTTCTTAGAGCCTATCTTTCTCACATTAAATGTCAAAAGTATATGTACGGATTATTAAACTGAACATAATTTAATGTAATAGGTGAGACGTGAAAACATACAGGCACATACATTGCTTCTGGCCCCACACTAGGATACCCTGTGTCGTGGGAACCAGAAACAGTACGTAAACATGTAAACATCCAAGACCGGGGTTTTTTTTGTCCTCAGTGAGGTTCGAACCCGGGACCTTTCGCATGGTAAGCAGATACGTTAACCTCGGTGTCGCGTTTATTAAAAGATTAATAAACGTACCAATTTTTTTTCTCTACGACTAATATTTTTTATAGATCAGTAGCTGCACATATCAGAACAGATTCGGTGGATACATTCCGATACGGCCTTGGAGTAGACTGCTCTGAGCGTTTAATTTTTTCAGTTACAGTTCTCTAAGTTGAGTCTAGACAAAATTATACGACTGCCGTATCAGACCTTATGCTTTCAGTTGCTGTTGGGCGTGTGTTAACATTACTGTTGGGCACCGTAATAGTGCCGTTACTTTTCTGATAAATAAAAGACTTGCACTGAATTCACTGTTTACTAATACAAATAATAACAGAATCAAGTAGCTAAGACAGTAGACACTAGGACACTAACTGACATCAATAGAAAAGTAAAAAACAAACTAAATTTAAAAAATGACAATATCAAAGAACAAATCAATAAAAAAGAAAACAAAGTGATCTAAAAAAGGTCTGTCGCCAACAATTACTTCGCAACTTTTCGTAAATGAATTAAATTTTTATCGGAAAAAATACATCAAACCAATCAGGCTGTCTTCATTCACTGATGTACATCGCTCTGTCTTGCAATAAAAAAAACGGCCATTCCACTTCTTTTTACACTCGGTCATCCTCAACCACCCGCTGTCAGCAAAATGCCTGAGATCATCGGTTCAATAAACTAGTAGGCATCCAGCGCTGTTTGTCAGTTCATGATCTTCACTTGAGAACCTTTGTACTCGTCATAAATAAACGTAAACATTAACTAGCACCTATTAAACAGAACCCTAAAGTCGACAACTGAAATCTCCACAAAATCCTTCCGAAAAGTCGCAGCGACTGCATCTAAGAGTGGGGAACAGGGAGTGTTGTGTTATTGTGTTATAAGACGCGTCGGCTCTCAGACGCTTCCGCGCCTGAGGGGGTGCGTGGCGTCAAAGGCACGGAGATTAGACGCGAAACAGAAGGCTTGTTTGTAGGCAAAAATTAAAAATGGCCTAGTAGGTACCAAAAATATTTTCCCGGGCGAAAATTTAAGGGAAATTTTGTTATATGAATTTATTCAATTAATTAATTATGAATTAACCCCTCAAGCCACGAGGACCCGCCGGCGGATCCGATGTAAATAAATTACTGCGCATTCCGTTAGGGCCTATTTGAATTGAATTTTGAAGATAATATACTCGTAGACGACAGTTGTATGAGGATGTTTTATTCTTTGAAAACTGTGATAAATTTCAAATATTTGTCTGTGAATAAGTAACTTATTAGCTGTCAAAGAAAAATTGTTCTAGGCCTGAGGGGTTAATGCCGACGATGTCTCAGGTCTGTAGTATGACTAAATTTCAACTCGGCGGTTTATATCGGCGATTTCCGTCGGGTGAAACATTCGTCGTGCGATAAAAAGAAATAAAAATAATATATTTTCTTATAACACAATATACAATATTGTAGGTAAATCATTAATATTTATTCGATTGATCCGGTTTTTCGTTTTCCAATTGACGCCAAAATGACGTTTTATAGGATTTCGCTCCTTTATTGCCTGAAATCTTCTGCGGTTTTCTTTTTTGTGGCGGGCGGGCGCAAAGCGCGTTCCACTCGCGCGATTTTTTACTGAGAGGGCTCGCGGGGGCGCCATTGTCTCGACGCCATCCGCCGCAGCCGACGCCCTCATAATGCAGGGTTAGTTTTGAATACTGACAAATCCCTTCAAACGTCTTGGTGTTGAAGTGACAATATCAAAGATACAAAGTTACAGAAAAATATTGCTATTCAAATTCTTGCAGACTAGCTGGAATTCATGAAGTTTATCTACAATCGTCGTTGTAGTTCAGCCGTATTTCACATGTTATATGTTTGTTTTAAAGACATCTTAAGACCTAAGAGAGTAGACTGTGCCGGCGGCAGAACATTAACTTGGTAAACGTTTCTGGCGACTCCATCGTCTAATACATATTAAAATCTAGTATTTGATTTGTTACTTTACGATTCCTTACATAAAAATGAGGTTGCTTGTGTTGAATAATATTTACTTCTAAGAGAGTTAAGTCAGAAAGTTTCTCACCCTTTCCAGCGTAACGAATCCTACGAGTCACAGCCAAGCAAAACTTCAAGCCCCCACGGTTTTCTGTTTTCGTCAACCGCGACGCCATTACAGACTCCGAATTAAGGAGGCTCTTTGTGAATCATCACAATAGTGTGACAGAGTGTTGAGTGCGCCACGCGATTCATTAGACGGCGTATGTTCAGCGTTACGCGTGACGCCCTCAGCCAATCGCTGGAGGGCTGCTAACGTTGCAGCAACAAAAATACTCGTGTTCCTAATGTCCATTATTTGCTAGGCATGAAGTACCTTTTGATTCGGTTGTAAAACCCTAAAAGGGGCTGAGAGCTGCGCTCTCAGAAAGTGTTATTTATGTTTCTGTATCATGGTTATTTTCTCGAACTTGGCTGGAGTCGCTGTCGCGTGTCTAGATTCAAATATAAGAATTGGTAATCACCCAAATCAAGACAATTTTTAAAACATTTTGCTTGGAATCAGCTCAACGATACCTACAATGGGAAGATACAAAAACACATAAGCCCTTACTTACCTACTCGAATTTCAGTGGAATATCTTCATAAAAAGAAACGATCCGAGTGCCCGACAAATCCTTTGGCAAGAACATGAAGTAGGGCAGATCGTTCGACAAGCTCAGCCGACCTCCGGGCTTGTCGCCGACCGCCGTGTACCGTCGCAGAAAACGCCTCGGAAGAAATGCTATATGAAATTGGCGCCGCCCATTTTACTACGGAAAGGAAATCCGGGAGCGAGAAGCGGTTACGCGTAGTTACACGCCTGACTCTCCCCTCACTCCTCCTCTGATTCTACCCCTCCCAGCGCCGACACCTTGCCCTCCCGAACACCCTCCGCCGCGTACAGCCAATTCACCCGACGATTTATACACCGACAAAATGAAACCAATTTTAAACGGTTAACAACACCAGCGCAATTCAACGTAATGTATCTTTATATGTACGTAATATAAACGGGCGTTAAACACAAACAGTGTCGGGCACAAACCGAACCAAATGTAAAACATATTTATTAACAAACGGTTTGGCATTCGCATTCGCATTATAATAATAAAACACTAAAGTTAACAATCGCGGAGCAAAGACATGGGATTAATTAAAAACCACAATACAAAAGAAATTTTTAATCAACATCCAATAGTCAATTCGGGGTAGCGCAGTCCGTAAACGGCCCTGATACCATTTTGCGATACACCCAATTGCAACCGCACCAGCCGCGGCGGTGCGCGGAACTCCGGGTGTTATGCATTATCCACAAACTCGGTGTTGCGGTTGCGGAATTGACTAGTGGATGTTAAGAGGTATTTACCAACCTTTGTGAATTTTTATCTTCTCCTCTTGCTCGTCCTTGTCCTTCTCTTCATCGGAGAGCATTGCGTCGTCGTCGTCGTCAGTTTTGTTCTTCGGCTCCCAAGTCATTTTGTTTTCTTTTTTGAGGCGGCGTCTTGCGTTCGCGAACCACGTGGAGACTTGTGTGAGTGTCATCTTAGTTATGATGGCGAGCATTATCTTTTCGCCCTTGGTGGGGTACGGGTTCTTCTTGTGCTCATTGAGCCAGGCTTTGAGTGTCGCGGTGGACTCGCGCGTCGCGTTTTTCCGCCTCGCTGCTAGATCGTATCCGGCGCCGTATCTGTCGACAAACACACGTTTACAAATACCTAACGGGTATTAACGCTTCCGGCCTCATTAAATTCGCAAATGCGTTAGTAACATTGATGAATCAAGCCCTGTTTTTGTGAGTGACCGTTTCGTGGAACAATCTGGACAGTTTGTTTACTTTTCAAAGAGTTTGAGTAAGCCTAATTATTAATATCTATTGCGGAAGACATTTCAAAAGTGATTGGAGCTAGCTTGCTATTTATTTACTGAACATATCGAAAGGCGAACTCAGAGATAGTGCGGTAATTATTTTTTATTGTTATGATCCACTGTCGCTAGTATTTATGTAAGCAGCTTTTATACGTCCCACTATAGGGCACAGGCCTTCTCTCAGAGAGAGAGAATGGGCTTTAAGCACCACGCGTGCCCACCGCGGATTGACGATTTCAAACGCTGCGCGCATTGAAAACCTAGCTCGCTAATTTTTGCTGAAGAAACCCAAACTGAAATAATTTTTCATGAAGTTTCCATGTGCACCTAAGTACGACTTGTTTTGACTGTGTAGGTAATGTAGGTGGCACATAAAGTAAAGCTCTCGTTGTACCAACTTGGCAGACTGCTGACAAGTTTTTATATCGTAGTGGGTGCAAAATAAACATTCAACGTCATGTAAGTGGATCCCGAAAACAATGTATGATGTGTAGTACTTACGAAAGTTTGAGTAAAAAAAAACATTAATGAGTTTTGGTATGCAATGAATATAGCAAACACATTGAAGGTAAAAAGGACCGGAAATACTTATATGTGAATTATTTATTACTATTTTAGCAGATCCAAGGGACTCGGGAGCTTCAATCAAGATAGTTTTGTTTAGGTATTAAGATGAACTTAGTTTTAAAATGTATCTTGTATCTGTGAAATACGATACGTGTAATAAAACGGAATTCAAATCCACCGCAGCCGGGGGCCATAGATTTCTCGTAACGGCAGCAAAAATAAAGCGCGGCGCCGACGTTCGATACACTTTTTACGGGCCTAGGGTCTCATTTGCATTCACATTTTAAACGTATTTGTGGCGAAACGCTCTTTCCCCTTGTGGTAGTTACTCGTACCTGAATTCGATTTTCCCGTCGACATGACAAAGGCGCGGTCTGAGGGGCCCAATAAATAGGTTCCCCGCGTGAAAATAGTTAAAAATGAGCCTACAAACTTTCGGCGTTCACGCAAATTGCGCCGCTGAGGAAGCTGTTTCGACTGCCTCCACCGAGAGATTCCCGCACCTACGTGGAATGCGATTTGTCAGCGTTCGGCTTACGGGTCTCGTGCTTTTGTTTTTATCTGATCATTTGAGTAGCGTACTAGGATTGAGTGGAGCGATCGTGGACGAGTTCGGCGTTACGTCAAGTGGTGGGGTAACGTTGTCTGTGCGGAGGGCGGTCCGCTGCACTTCTGTTGCAGCGACACGGGCGGCGCGGCGCAGGCGTGGGCAGTGTGGGCGGTCTCGGATCGATCGCGACGCCATCTTGCGGACGCGCCACGCCGGACATTCGGCGACCTTGCGACAACCGCCCGCCCGTCCCGTCGCCGCCGCGGACATTGGTTTATTTGTTCACCGGACCTTAGCCTGGCCATTACTGGAATTTTATAGTCATCGATACGCTTTAATTTAAGAAAGATAAAAATGTTTGTGTCTTATAGTCCTAAAGCGCGGACACTTGCTGAAAAAGTTTAATAGTTAACAAGCAGCTTAATCTACGGGTTTTGGAATAGGTTGCTAGCAAAGTTAAAGGAGAAGCGCATAGAGAAATGATCAGAATGCATTAAGAGCCTTGTCGGTGGCACGTCTCCACAAAGTCTCCTAAACCGAACTGAATTAGTCAGAACACGAATAAGCTCTTCAGAAATCTGCGGCAGCGGGTGCCGACATCGAGGCGTCGCGACGCTCACGCTACAGCGCGTCTGCCCTCTTAAGGCGAAGCGCTTTCCATCAAATATGTAACATGATAATAGTTACAAAACGGAATGTCCGTGTAGAGCCCGTACTCTTGACGCCAAATTCGTCAAACCTGCGTTACATTTTCTTGAGTTTATTGAACAAAGCTTTTAGTTTGCCGCGCTCCAAAGTTTCAATATCATCTTGTGAATAAATCGTTATGTCTGACATATTTCATTTAATTGTGACGCAATTTAGATGACATTAAAGTAGATAGTCGAGGGCAGATGTTTTAATGTGGGTGATCACTGTTTCTATTTGTGAGTTTTAAAGTAATACGAGATTAGTTGTATTACAGTCGAAAGATCAGACAGTTATCATGAATGGCGAAAGACTAAGACGCCAGACTAAAACTATTCCGTTGAAGAAACTGAAAAAAAAACATTTTGTAAAGCAAAGATTTGTACAAAAGCCATGGGATACAACATTAATGTAATAAAACCCTCTTTCTTTCATCCAGTTCTGTTTGGCCCTTCCGTGCTCGATTAATTTGAGGTGACGGATAATTTTATCCAACTTGCCCTTAACATACGAGCATCTCTTGTAAGTACAAACAAGGAGGCAACCGCTTTACCCCGCTTTTCATCTCCTAAGCCACCGTAAGGGTCGCATGCATTTCGTAAGCTTTCTAATTAATTTACCCAGTCCACACACAGTGCTCTCTCATAAGCACTTGGGTTCGGGCATGTTAATTCTTTCAAAGGCGGAAACACTTTGTATCTATGTTAATTTTCGAACAGACAACACAAACCAACGGACTCTAATCTAAGTGGGTAGATATTATAAATTTTAGAAGGCGATGTAGCCAACAAACCAGTGGAGTCATTCGTTGTGACGTTTCCTGTTCTACTTTCGTCCCTGTAGGAAATGTGGGATTTAGCTGTTCCTTTATAATGAAGCAGTAAAATAGACGGCGCGAGATAAGACTTCAAGTCAAGTTACAAAATTGTAGACGTTTTCTCTGGATTACTCTAATTTTAGCAATTTTTCGCGGCGAACAATGCGAGGGATGTGCATGTGCACTTACGAAAAAGAACCATGTGAAACTCGTTATTTTGCCATTTTGTACACTCGTAGCATTAAAATTCTAGTTTACCCGGAGTTACCAGAATAGGTACGTAACTACTACGAAAAATATTACAAATGCTTCTTTGTACTTTACCTAGGTACGTATTTTCATTTAATTCAATTGGGGAAACACCAATAAGAAATGAAAAAGATCTCGTTCCATTTTTAAATAACACGACAGATATGAGTTTTGTACCTACAATTTATTTGGGCGCAAGAGTTATGAATTTTCATAGAATTTTTTTCGGCCGCTGCTCGCGTTTAATTGGCCAGTACGGCGATTTCGATTTATCTCGAAGAAGGTTGTCGAAATAATGCTCAAATTTCCTAGCATGTTTGAGAAAAGAAAACTTCTTATCATACACCAGAAAACAACAACAACACAAACTGAACTGAAAATTTCCGTCCCCTCAGCTCAGTTATCCACGGTACTTCTACAGCTACCTCTACAGTCAGCAGTAGCGTATTCAATTCGCGGTATCGGAGGTTTACGATCTGCCCGCTTAGGGGAATTGCGGGCTTCATGTGCCCCCTTCGCAACCTATGTACGGTACGCATGTACAATGCCTAAACCTCCACCTCCCTCCGACACGACAGGGAGGCATTAGAATTAGGATTCGTAACACAAGTGCGACTTGAGTCTACGCCCCGCGCCATTGTCGGCACACTAGAGTTATTTGAGTGGTGTGTCGAGGTAATGTTTTGTCTGTTGAGGGTTTATGTTTATGGCTCATCTCGTGTTAAGTCCGCTCACCATCTACGTTTTGAACTGTGACTTCTTTAGATTCCGTAATTGGGTATGGAGTGATTAATTAGTGCTCATGTAATCTAGACCATTCCGTAGGTAAGTACTAGATACGGTCCAAAGATAATTACACAAACATGGATTGATTGGTATCCTAATCCACCACTAAGCGCGTGTTAATTCCATGCCATTAATATTACGTGCTGATGGATTTATTACGTGCTTGTTACATTTACAGATTGGTAGATATACAAGATGTAACCAAATCCTCACACGCATCCGGCAATGGGGAGTTTTACCTCATCTACGACCACTTTTAAGGTGTAGTAAGTCTATTACTTAGAGCCAAAATAAAAATAAACGTTTGCATGCGATTTATGTTCTAAAAAAATCGTCACATGACGAAGTCTAAACAAATTAAAGCTCGTTTAGACGTTGCGCCTCGTTAGTGCACATTCCTTGCTTGGTTTATTTAAAATGTAACAGCCAAATCGTCGCAACACAAATAATTCTTCCTATATGTACGAGAGCGCGCTCGGGGCGCAGTAATTTCCTGCGTATTTTGATCTCAATGGTGCGCTACAAGTGCTCCCTCGTCTCTTTTCTCTAATTTTTGTACGTTTTTCTTTGCTCGAGACTTGTGTTAAAAATAGCTGCGTAATTTTTCATTTCGGCGCGAAGCAGGCATGGCAGATTACAGGCGGCTTCAAATAATACGCCGGGGCCGTTTAACTGAAGTGCAGGCACCACCGGGAGCTGCTTTTTTGCTCGTATTCTTGCACTTTTCATCGCACTTGTTTCATTGTGCGGTTATTTATACGGTTGTTGGCCCGGCCCAACTTTGCGCGGGATCCCGCCCTGTTTCAAAGCATGCTAGACTTTGCCCACGGCTTTGTACGCAAGTGGCATCTGTGCAAACGGAAGTTCAGTCCAGCTCTTTTTGTTTCCATGTGAAATTCTGCCGTTTCATTCTGAAGCTTTTGTTGTTTTCATGTTTCAGTTCTACAATGTCGCTAATATACCTAGCCGTGTGTATTTTCTGAAAGCTCCGAAGAGTGTTTTTAAATATTCAAGATTGCTTCTGCTATAAAATACCAACAGTAATGTGTGAATAAGTAAGTAGCTACACGTCTAAGAAAAACGGTGAATTAACAAGTCGTGTCTGTCTGTTTCCTCCCCCTTTTCTCATTTTATTGCGCATTTGTTCAGGTTCATTACATAATAATCAACCAAAACAAAATTAATAGAAAGAAAAAGTCGTGAAGTTTATCATGAATATGCAATACAACTTCACTGGCCCTGAACTGAAATTAGCTGCTTCAAAACACTTTCAAGCATTGCTTTCACGAACTCAGGTATCTACGTATACTACGACTATAGTACTACGACTGATTACAAGTTACAAACTGTTTGTTTATTTAGTCCATGTTTTTATTTGTAAGTAAAGACATCATCCTGTGTGTTTATCCTAGGGAACAATTGAGGCGGGCACGTCAGGAGCGCGATATATCACAGAGTATTTCCGTGCTCTACGCGTCCCGCTATCTCTACATCTTTTTTACACATAAAAACTAATGTCGCCTCTAATTATTTTTAGATTACGCACCGCGCCCGCTATATTTTAAGTCGACCGGGGCCAAATTGTCAGCATAACTCCGCTTTGATGTAGCATGATATGTTTTTATTTTCAGGCAGTTTCAGAGTGATTCATGGACAGATGAATATCAAGATTGCCCGTAAAGCTTCACTTTAATTGATACCACCTGATAAATTGTTTTGACAAACGCACCGTTCGGAATAAAATTTATGTTTAGGCGTCAAACACTTAGTATGTTCGTGGCAAACTCTTCGACCCGTTTGACTGGCTGATCGGTTTTCTGAAAACGTAGGTCAGTCGCGCGCCTCGCGCCATCGCGTTTTAAACACAAAAAACTGTGTGAATTAATCAGTCACTGGTGTAAAGTGGACTCCATATTATATACATACGTCTTTCTCGCACCCTTGAAATGTTATTATGATGTGAAAGGGACGGTGAATGACCGGGTGTGGTTACTCGGTAATTTGTCCCGCGCGGCGACACTTTCCAAAATATTGAGCTGCAGAGTGCCCTTATCGTGGACGAGCCTCGTCGCTGAATATTTAATATAAACTAGCTAGCTTATCAAAAACCTTATACATGGCATGATCGTAGTGTGCGTTATCTACGTATAGTGCACGGAAGAATAGTTACGGAATCCTGTGGGGACAGATGTACTCGTATTTGTCTAGAGGTAACGGGCTGGCTTTTGGAAATACAGTTTATGGATGTCGTATACTTCACCGAACGTGCTTTCTACAATGTGTTATGTCATAAGTTTTTGTAAGGCGGCCTAGCGTGGAAAACAACATTAATTTAAGGAAGTAGTAAATTATGGCATGATGTATTCACCTCAACCGGTGTCACGTTTGGTTTACGTAGCCCCGAGAACGCTAGGTAAAGGGAACGCTACTTACCCTCTATTAGATACTGCTTATAATCAGGTAATAAAATTGTGGCTATTAAAACACATATTAAACAAACAACCACCTTATCTCTGCAAATTATTGGTGTGCTGTAGTTATCCATCTTCAATTTTTTAGCTCGGTCGAAAACTCAATTAGGTCTGATACTCACAAAAACGTGGCTCAATAATTCATCATCAGATTTGCGTCGTCGCGACGCGCACTAACTAAACAAGGGAGGAACATACATTGTAAATAAACAAATTCGATTAAAGTCAAAACGAGTCGCCAGCGCAATCACAAGCATTTCGCAATGCAATCTATTAGCGAGATAGTTTCGATAGGGTGCGTGTTATCTTAATCCAGACACAGCGGACTTTATCTAAAGTGGTGTCGGTCTTGGGCCTGGGCTCTGAGAGACCCCAGGGACTTACCCGTAGGCAGCGAGTGTCGGGTCGTAGGGGTAGTAGCCGCCGGAGGGCTGGAGACCCGCGGACGTCCAAGCTGACATCTCGCCGCCCCCCTCCTTCAGCGCATAAGGGTTACTCTGAAACATCACAGGCGAGGATAAACACACCGATTGTTACACAGCTTACTAAACTAGTTCTATAAGGGTACTGACGTATCTTTGAGTCTGCTTAAGTTAACATTCCATGGACTACCCTTCTATAGTGATGTAGTGCTATAAGTTTGCTTTGTTTATGATAGCAGCGCTTCGAGTGTTCAAAATAGTTCTTGACAAGGTTATTGTTTACATTCGTCATTCCTAAAACATGTCGGTTATAGAGTTTATCACTTATTAAAACTTTTGTTGTATGAACTTTTTTCCATATATCCGAAAATCTTAACTATTAAGTTAAATAGTTAGTCTGCCATGTGGTGGTGCTGTTTAATAAATAATGTTGGAAACCATAGCGTTAAATAAAGTTTCCTTTTTACAATTATTTCCAAAAGGCTGTGACGTTCTTGGAGCGCAAAAAGAACTAATTTTGCAACACTTTATAAATCCTGTCATTATGAAAAATAGAAAACAAAAACTTCAGACAGTACAAAAATTCCAGTAAAACTAAATTCCCAACTAAGGGGTTTAAAAAATTGCACGTTTTAGAAATAATGATAAGAGTACTGTTCAAATGTAGATCCCTGTATATGTTAGGCAAATCTTAGTGGTATTTACCAACAAAACATCAAGTAAGCACTATATCAACAAAACATAAAATAAGATCCGTCCACGTGTACTGCGCATGAGTAACTAATCTTTTAAAAGCCCATTACCTATTTTGTAAATGAGCCACACATCCTCAAGGGTGGGTGTAAGCAGATAAATCTCAACGCGTAATTCCTTTCAGTCAATCGGCCTAACAAATACGTCGGCTTCAATTTAATTAAAGTTAACTTAATAAAAGGGAATAAACGCACCAACAACAATAAAAGTCCCAAGTGTACTGGCTGACATATCGCTAGCGTATTTGCATAATGTATGGATACAGAGGGGTAAACTATTAAGGCTCTACGCACCCTCAGGGCAGTGATAGTTGTTTAACGGCAAACTAGTGCGGGAGGGCACACGGTGTACCCTCTTCGCTCCTCTTTTGGCATACATTAGGAGCAACTAAATTAAAATGGTGAACGATACCGCGTCTCGGCTCCCCTTCACGCTCCCCTAAGCATTGTGCAAAACTCTGAACTCCTCTGATAATAAAATGAAAAGTATTATGATACATATGGAGCGTCGGTGATACGTCGCTCCGTAAGTGAATAAAATGCACAAGCTTATTTGTCTCCCCTTTGAAAACTGAGTAACAGCAGTGTCGATTGTCATTGTTTTTTCTTTATTTTAGTTGAAAATAAAATTTCCTATGTTTTCATTGCTTTGCTTTGCTTTGCTTGCTTCTCTGCAAGACCGAATCAGAGATTATGAGGTCCGTAGACGAACGAAAGTCGTCGACATAGCCCAGTGGATTAGTATACGGTGGGCGGGGCACATAGCACGCAGAACTGATGGCCGATGGGGTCAAAAAGTGCTCGAATGGAGACCACATATTGGAAAGCGCAACGTAAGACGACCAGCCACAAGATGGACAGACGATCTCATCCAAGTGGCAGGAAGACGCTTGGTCCAAGCCGCTTCCAACCGGTCTTTGGAAATCCATGTAGGAGGCCTATGTCCAGCAGTGGACTTCTTGTGGCTGAATGATGACGATGATGAAGTAGAAAGGTGTCAGTTTATGATCTCGTCAATAAGGTAAAGTCAGAATAATCTTCAAAAAAATCTAGAAATGGGTGACGTAATTTTAAATTCTAGACAGAATGAAAATAAACATTAAAAAAAATTGTGATTTTATTACACTATTACAAGCCAGTTCAAGCAAGTTTTTCTGACAGCGGGTGATTACGGTGTACCTCTATTTTCACTGTATCTGTCTATCGGTACAGGGTGTAACGAAATCCCGAAATTGAGGGTCATCAAGACGAATGCATTTTAGAAACTTTGAAATCGCGAAAAAATGTCAGCTGCAGTGCAGTTCCATACTAAAGCTACTATGGCATTGACATGTATGGAACAGTTTTTTTTTTTCTATTGTTTTTGTCACTGTACGCGCCATATTGCTCTCGCCGCTGCATCAAGTTCGATAATTATTTATAATTCAAGGATTAAGAATGTGTGTAAAGTTTTTCAGTGTTTTTATTTCTATTTACTTGCATAGTCTAGTCGCCGTTTTATATTTTTGTCAAACCCCCGGATACACAAGACAATGTTTAAAAAATACACTTCGCACTCTCGTATATTTCGTTTGTTCACTTTGAGATTCTATACTAATTTAAATAAATGTCTTCCTTCTTTCTTCTTGAGCAGTTTTCACACAATGTTCGACGTTGCAAGGGGTCGTGACCAATTCATCTAACTCTTTGTGCTAGTAGGATAAAAATTGCACTTTTTCTGGCAGTGACAGGGCTAACCCTCTGAGGTCAGAGACTCGCTAACTATGAGTGATGATTGTTTCGCCCCTCGCATTAGCGTCATCGCACAGAGAGGCACGCGGCCACTGCCCGCCCCCTTAATGACACCATTACCTTTAGGTATGCCACCTATCATTGTGCGTACATTAATTTTCGAGAAGATGAGACTTTAAAACTTTTTTATTAGTTATGTAGATAGGTACTATTCTTCTTCTCTAACACTAGAAAGACTAGTAGGTACTCGGTAGGCTTACCAGATTAAAGCTGATGTTTTTCACATGCTACAGCGATTACAAATGTGTCTAAGTTATCGCTTTACTTACAGTAACCAAACGGCGTGATAACGCTCATTTATTAACCCTATAAAAATCGCACCCGACACCAATTCATTCCCCTCTTTCCGTAAGAGTGCGCCTAACAACGTTTTAATCAATTCTCAGCAGAGTTCGCGAGACTCGGTGCCAGATAGACTCATTACGACCACCCCCAAATAAACACAAACAGTAGCAGAAGGGGCTGGCCCCACTATTAACGTTATTCACACGCGTCGCTAGATCCATAAATAAACGCCAACTAGGATACTTGGCAGCCCTAGAAAACAAAAAAGGCCGAAAGTTCAACACTATTCATTCATAATAGAATTGGGCGGCGGTTTCTTACACTGCTCGTTTATTTTGTGGGAGACGAGGCAGTGAATTGCATTACAGTGGCGATAAGTTATTTGACGGTTCATAAATTCGAACCCCATCACACGTATCAGTGCGGTTTTTGATTGCGCTTATTGACCCAGAGGGAGAATGTTGCCAACGGCGACTTCCTCCGATCTCAGCGTGACTCCACAACATCAATCACTCACGCCGACGTCAATCGTCACCAAGAATAAACCGTAAAATAAACAAACCTGAGGTTTGTTCGCATTGCGACGCACTGGCTATACAACACCGCACGTCACAACATTTTTCATCAAAATGTATTAGCTAGACTTGGGTAGGTATGTCAATGGTACTGAGTCATAGATAGATAAATGAGTATTCCTTATTCCGTACACCAGGTATTACAAAATATGAGTGTTGACAATAACAATATTTATTGAGTATTGACAATAACAATTGGCCGAAAACAGCTAAAAGTAATTTCTTTCAGAGAACCATTACTAGATTGACTAATTTTATCTCGTAAAGATACACTTACAGAGTTAAATATTTTTCAAATGTAGGTAATTTCAAGGGCTATTTGCGTAAGTCTTCTTGTGAATCTCGTGACCCGTTAAAGCAATTTGAGGTAAATGCCTTAAGGTTTTTCCACATTACAATGTGCCGGCGACTGTGGGCGGCACGATTTGAATTTAAAATTTTCCTTATGTACTAACGAAATTAAATAAAACAATACAAGTGCAAAAAGCCCGTTACCGTATTATAGTCGCTAAGCTTAAATGTAAATAAGTATGTTTTATTCACAATAAAAACAAAATATCTACCTACTTGATGAACGTCAAAGTTGTTAGTTTCACAATTAATAGATTACGTGGAGAAGATACTAAAGAAACACGACATTTAGGTATTCTTTTCAACACAGTTTTAGCTCAATTAACATTAAAATTGTATGTAAGGTTTATTTAGTTTGTAACGTTGCGCCCACACGTCGCCGTTCAGTAGTAATGTGTATTCCTTTAAAGTGACGAGAATATTTACCCTTGACGGAACATGCCCGCTCATTGCCATTTTTATCTATTATTAAAAGTTATCAATCATGAAATCACGTTGGAGCTATATAAAGTAAACAACAGCCGATGCACGTTAAAAGAAACTATCAAGCAATGCATATTGTCGGTATTTAATTAACGATTACCTACCGTTCTCTCTTTAGCGATATTCAATGCGAGTGGTCCTTACTATTAAGTTCTAACTATCTATCTAACTGGCTACCCAACCCTAGTGACGACACCGAGCTCGAATAGCGAAACCTAAAAGTGAATTGTTAGGAGTGGAAAAAAGGATGACTCTAAGTGGATAAAGAGCGTATACAAACGAAAAAGTCATTTCATGCCGCACGGTGGTGGCGTAAACGATGTAAGCTAACTTATTTTGATGCTTGTTCAACATGGTATAGGGTTGATATTTGGACGAATTGGGGGCACCACCGCCGTGGCTAAGTTCAATAAAGCTTTCCCCCAAAATAAGCTATAAAACGGCAACGGGCGCGGGCGGCGCGGCGCGGCTTGGCGAAGGTAGGTTCCCATTCCAATTATTTGTTTGTGGAGGCACAATAATTTTATTTTACGTTTTATTTAACATTTATTTCGTTACGGTAATTTCATGGGTATCAAAAAATCGTTGGATTGTGATTTAAACGAAATTGGTTATTTTCCAGTTGGCAGACCATTCTTACGATATTTTATTGGTATTGTGTTAGCATTATTTTATTGCGCATGATATTGTGCTGTTGGCTGGAAAAAAGTCGTTTCCACATCTTATTAACTACATGAGGCGAGAAAGGTCTGGGTGTGATTGGAAATTAAGTTGTTAACTTCGATAACAATAGAATGCCGATATTGTTTTATAGCTTTTGCGGAACTAAAATTCCCGGCGAGAGAAATTAAGTAGAGACTGTTCGGTTGAAAATTAAAACTCTTCAATTGAAAGTCACCTCAAATTTCCTCAATTCACAATTTAAAAACCAAAAGCTTTTCCCGGTCATGACCGTACCTCTGTCGGTGAAGTAGATGAACGTTAAATCAATGGGAAGCGTCATCTGTCAGACAAATGGCGACTGCGCGTCGCGACGCTTTGACGAGCCTCCATAAATAAATAAACAAACAATAAACTGGGCTTAAACAACTCAATTGGAGCTCAAACGCAGACAATGTGCGGTCACGTTTAACTGCCGAACCCGTCCGACGGTAACCGATCGCGGCCTCAGTAATTCAATGATCGTAAACGCTCGCAATGATATCAATTAGACGAGGCCCCAAGACCGATAAAACTCCGCTTTAATTAGGAGAACAAACAACAGACGGTCCTTAATGAGCCGTGAGCGTGTGGAGGGCGAGAGAGGTATGTAATTAGGACGGGGGAGCTAGCGGAGCCGAGGGCGATCAATTATTGAACCTCCGTGATTGACTCGGTCGCGGCCTCTCCCGCTCCGCCGCCGCCGCCGCAACGCGTCCGCGAATCGACCTCAATCTAACGGCAAACGAATAAATCACCGATGAATCCATTCCGAATTCAAATGGTTTACCGAAATAACCTTCATTGAGATTTGTATTTGTGACGGCAACTATGCGGAATTAAGAGCGCATTTTTGCCGCTGAATTATCTTGTATAGCACTGAGTGATAGAATAATGAGCATATAAATAATAACTCTAAGGGCGACCGTGTTTATAGTTCTTATGTGACGCATTTGTCTGGTGTCTTGCTAATAGCCATCAATAGAGGGGGGCATAAATGCAGCTGTAAAGTTACGAGTTAATGTATAAAATTACTTATAAAATGGGGACATTAAAAACCATTTAGGGCAATAACTATTCTACAGAGTCCAGAATAAAGAAGCGTAATTTATATGTGTTATTTTGATACAGAAATAAATGTTGGAGAGGTGTCAGTGTTAATGGTTGGCTTGGGGAGGTCGGGTAGGAAGGGACAATGCGCCCCCGGGGCGCTTTTGTGCCCGGAGTTCCCCTGCGCCTGACATCTGTCCGAATCGCTACAATAACCCGCAAAAAACTCACTCGGATTTCACGAACTTTGCAGCGTTTCTATGCGATCATTTTCCACTGAATCCATAGTCGTTTGGTGCACGCTGTACCTACAAACATCTTCATTGATAATATTGTTGCATTTGTCGTTATAATTCATCCTATTTTCGGGTGCCCCGCCGGCGGTCCGCTTAGATTCTTATGGCACAATGCCTTTCAGAAGATGTGTCATACATAATATTATAAATAGTGTTAAATTTTGCAGTTTAAATCAGTTTAATCGCTACAATAACCCGCAAAAAACTCACTCGGATTTCACGAACTTTGCAGCGTTTCTATGCGATCATTTTCCACTGAATCCATAGTCGTTTGGTGCACGCTGTACCTACAAACATCTTCATTAATAATATTGTTGCATTTGTCGTTATAATTCATCCTATTTTCGGGTGCCCCGCCGGCGGTCCGCTTAGATTCTTATGGCACAATGCCTTTCAGAAGATGTGTCATAATATTATAAATAGCGTAAAATTTTGCAGTTTTGTGGTAATTGTTACTTTTTGCTAATGCGAACTTAATATTGAAGATCATGTCAAGCATGAACGCTATCGCATCTATCATTATTGTGATAGATGAGATAGAATAAATATGAATTAATCATGAAGATAGATAGAATATTCTTTATTGTACTCATAAATAACATTTACAGATTTTTATAAATCTAAGTACAATTGGCGGGCTTATTACTACAAGCAATTTCTTCCAGGCAACCATACTATGCCATGAACTATGATTTTGAATTTTTTTAGCTTTCCTTTCCATTCTTTAACTTTTCATCTTTGATTTTGTTGCTGAGCTTTGATCGTTGCATGGTTGCTGATAGTTTTTTTTTTTCAAATATTGTATAGGTACTACTTATGTATGTACTTACCTAATAGAAATTTTTGGTTATGATTTCCGATAATCCAATACTTAATATTATTAAAACACGGTGGCAACACTGGAGATCACAAGCTTCCGGGGCTTTTAGGCAGGTTCAATCTAAAATGTCCTAAGCGTCTTAATACTCTTTGTCTTTCATTTTCCTCTTAACTCAATCTTTTAGCGATCATCTCAGTATCAATAATTTTTGGTAAACAAAAAGATTAAAAAAATGGCTAGGCTGGCTGGAAGAAATTTCTTTACAAATAAGTCCGCCTTTGCACGTATTTTTTATCACAAACCTGTTATTCAAGTAATATTATGTTTTTTTTTGTGCACTAAAGTGTAACAACAACAACAAAATTAATGTATCTAAAAACTACTACGTTAATTTTTATTGGTCTCTAGAACATAATATGTTCATAATATAAACTTAAAACTTCTCATAAATGACTGCAGTCCGTGGCTGCATTTAACGGGCATAAATAAGATTCTGCACACTGTTATGACTTTACGAGTAATAGTTCATATTGGTGAGAGCACAACAAACACCGTATTTTACATAAACAACATGCCTGGGGTAAGTACGTAAATAGAAATTATAAGATAGAATTTATTGCGAGTTTTCCTTTAACAGTGCATAATAGATTTGGGAAAATTGGCGAACGCGCCTGGTGCCCGCGCGCCTTCCGTTTCTCTGCGCGTTAACCATGCTTTACTTTACTTTTACGTCAAAACGTTGTTGACTTGTAAGCAGCCTGTTTATATACGCCCCACTATAGGGCACAGGCCTTCTGAGAGAGAGTAAGGCTGACATTCAGAGACGAAAACTAAGCAAAGACTGGTCTCAGAAATGTCAAAATCACGTTCTTAGAAACATTTCGTATTCAGAATCGAATCTTAGCAAGTTTAGTATGAAATGGTGCTTAGGTAAGTGTAAGTAGTCAATATCGGTGACTTTACGTGAACTTAGAACTGTCACTTCTAAGCCTTTTGTTCACAGACTACTCCAAACGTCATTTCACTGATGTTCTACGAGCATTATCTGTGGGATTTTTTTATTCACTCTGACATATACAAAATTGTATGATGTTGTCCTGCTCTCGTGTAGCAATGTCAAATTTAAAAAACCGGTAAGAACTACATCACTAAGAAATGATAGACAATATAGATGACTTTCTTAAGTACTGTGAATCATCTGTAAATACGAAAATTTCGGCACTTTACTAAGTACGACTTTAGTTTACTTTGCTAAGGACTGATCTAAGCGTGAACTTAGGATTCGTCTCTGAATGTCAGCCTAAGAGCTTATCACCACGGCGATTTGAAGCGCTGAGGTAGGTATTGAATAGCTCAGACACTTAGGTTTAGTCACGGACATTTTCCTTCACAGTTGTTGTTCACTGGTTGTTATAAATTCATCATCAACCCCGTTGGCAACTGGCTGCAGTGCGACCTTTTTATATTT
This sequence comes from Yponomeuta plumbellus, assembly GCA_947310845.1. NCBI lineage: Eukaryota > Metazoa > Arthropoda > Insecta > Lepidoptera > Yponomeutidae > Yponomeuta > Yponomeuta plumbellus. The sequence goes on along the minus strand of OX371191.1, from coordinate 20,801,792 downwards.
TATTAATTTGTGACATCGTTCTATTTTGATGTGTTCTTTTTGTCCCTTCAGTTGTGTTTGTAGTCAAAATCTGTCTGCTTGTACTTATCGAAATAGTGTTATATTTTTATTAAATTACTATATTTAAGCCGTGTTTCCATCAATATCCATTTAGTTTCATCATACAGTCCACCAGTAGCTATCAAACCAATTATGTCCCCACCGAGGGGCACGGGTCTCTACCCTGAGGAAGGATAGGCCATACTCCACCACGGGGGCCAAGTCCGGATTGGTGGAGGCTTGTAAGACTAGCGGCTGGTCTTACTGTCAGAAGTTTTCAAGCCGCCCTAAGGCCTCTGAGGCAAGGAACCGCTCGGGAACATGCCACTAGCGTTAGTCATAGACAGTGACCCATCCATGGACTGAACGCGCCGTATGTTGCCCAGGCTACGAGCGATAGATATTATAAATTAAATACGCCTAATTGTCATTCCATATCAGTTCCATTAGGCCTTTTTTACTACTATTCACACAGGTGACTTATAAAACAAAGTAGCGGCGATCGAATTATGAACTCTTTATTCTAAGGCAACAGTTGCGCTTCTCCCCACTGCACTATCACCCCTTCTAGCCAGTCAACAAGTCATTAATGGACGCCTTTAAACAACCTTCGTTATGTCTTATTATAAGCGTGATCCTGTACAACTAACTCAATAATAATTTATATTCAAAGGCTTATCTTAAGTTTCATCAACGAGTTAGTTTTACTCAACTAATGCCCACGACCAAACCATCAGGGCCGCAGCGCAGACAATAATTAAGTTCTACGACGATTTTTTTCTTTGCTTCCGGCATGGATACCGGTCAGGGAGCGCACCTTTATGTTGTTAATGGTCACAGATCGCTTGGTAAACGATATTCGTATGTCCAAAACGAAAATAACAATTTGCAGGACTAAGACACGACCCCTGTCAGACACCCCTCAAACTTTCAATTAGCTTGCATTAGACCACTTCCTCCTGACCGGACTACGGCGAGCAACTTTCTACTTAAGACCGGTCGTGTGTGTAAGCGAGTTGGCTGGCCCCAGAGTCGTCCTAATATCCCGTGTTTCCGGCCCTGGCCAAAACAATGGGACAAACACGGAGCACTTTCCTCGATACCGGTGTGCGTCTACGCGGCTACATAAATCGGGATTAAGCGGTCCATACAAAATGATCGCCAATGAAATATGCTTCGACACACACATCGGTCAGGATAGTGGTGTTCCAAGTGTGTTCAAACAATAGTAAATACATTTGGCCCGGGTATTGTTTGATTTATCGTGAAAGCGTGTTGGTAATTTATAAGAGTGGCTGGGTAGTGGCCGGGGGGACGCAGAGTCACCGCGGGACGTCGGGAAATCGGGGAAAAGCTAAAGATTTATTAGCGGCCGAGTCGGCGGGAGCGGCTGACCGCGCGACCGCGGCCGCAGCCGCTGCTGTTTGCCCACTCATTAAAGTCATTGAGTAAACGCTTAGTGTAAAGATGAGTATATTTGCGGAACAATTAACGCTTTCGAGGTGAGACGAGGGTCGCTCAGGCTCGGTTAGCTGACATTGTTTGTGGTCCAATCATTAACAGTCCTAAATTGGCCGCGACGTTGTAAGTTGCAGTGGAAAACTGCCCGACATACATGTGGCTAAAGACCATAAGATTCATCCCTGTATACCGACCGGGTATCTACAGAAAAAAGTCAGGATCTCTCTGCCTTACTATCTGTCGGTCGGCTTGTTGCGTTAAGTAATGGTCAAAGAAGTTAACATTTAACTACCAATAAAAGTTAGACTAATCTTCTTCTTCTCTTGGTCCCATCTCCTACAGAAGGTCGGCTATCATGATGTTGCCGGTTGAAAGAGTTCGACATACCAAGAATTGGGAGCCGTACTGATTTCTGTGGCCAGACCTTTTTAGTTCCTGGATCCTGTCTTGCCGAATGAGCAAAATTTACTATTACTTTTAGTGTATATTACGTACATAACCTAGAAGGCATTGACCGGCGGCTACGACCCCGATTATGCATCGACATGAGTCGCGGGCACTGCGCAATTATAATTTACCTAGTTAAGTTTTTGATCTAATTTTGACACTCTGAATCTATCATCGGTCGAGTCGCCACTATTATAAATTTAATAAAATAAGGATAATAACGTATTCCTAATTTATAATTAGTAGGTAATAAATACCAAATCTACCGCTATTTCATTGTTATTTAATTATTAATATTATAATTTATTATTATATTATTATTTGGTTTTAAAAAAGTGTATAGAAGACGTGATTCATCATCATCATCATTCAGCCACAAGAAGTCCAGTGCTGGACATAGGCCTCCTTCATGGATTTCCAAAAAGACCGGTTGGAAGCGGCTTGCATCCAGCGTCTCCCTGCCACTTGGCTGAGATCGTCTGTCCATCTTGTGGCTGGTCGTCGTACGCTGCGCTTGCCGATGTGTGGTCTCCATTCAAGAACCTTTCGGCCCCATCGGCCATCAGTTCTTCGACGACGTGATTGCATATGAATTACTTTAACACACGTTTTAACTCAATGAAGAACTGATGGCCGATCAATCTACAGGTCCTGGTTTGCTAAAGGTAATTTGAATTGTGGGGTGGTGGCCGTGACACCTATTTCCCTCTAAAATAGTTGAGACTATAGTGATGGCCGGCCCCTGCATTGTGCTCTTGAATGGGTGCTGTTCGTGTGTCTGGCATTAGTGTTTTTCCTACTTTTATAAGAAAATTAACAAATATTACTTTTGATTTTTAAGCCTAGGTGCACACTATCGACACGCGACAGGCGACAGCTCGGCGTCTAGACGCGACGACAGGCTACGGCCGTCAATTTTCATTGTTCGAATCTCCGCACACTTGGCGTCAGAGTCGACGACAAGACGCCAGAAGCAAATGGTCGGCTCCATCTTCACTTACCATCAGGTGAGATCGGGGTCAGTTTTTAATTTAAAAAAAAAAGACAATGTCGTGTCTGACGCGGCGACTTGACGCGGCGACAAGTCGCCCTTTTGCAATGGCTCATTTTTATTTTTAACATTTGTTATTCCATTTACAAACATTTATAACGTTAGTAGATTGGCAATCATGGAATTTTATCATATTGGCTTCGGTGTATTAAGTTTGCGTTAATTTTAGAAAACATGTTCAGTGCGGAGTTCCTTTTCCGCTGCCTTTTTCTCCACTACAAATAGGTACAGCCCGAGAGCAGCGGCTGACAAGTACCTACATTGACATTCAGCAAACAGATAGTAAGTTCTTTACGTTGAAATAAATTATTGATTTCTGATGACTATGTAAATGGCTGACAGTACAGAATGTATAACCCATTACTGGTTCTACTTGACAGGATTATGTTAGCAGAAAATTGTAATATGGGAACCTGCCAACCTGTTGTATAATGGCACAAGCTGTATTAGTTAAAATGGTCACTACTCGTTACCGGCTCATGCATTTCATGGCAAATAAGCACTTATTAAACTCCACTGAGTTTTAGTGGTTTTATCAACTCTATGTAGTCCGTTAAGTACCCGAAACCGACATGCGTGCATGCAACGACTAATGAATGTTGATGAAGCGAAAGCGATTAGTCAGGATCGTGGCAGGTGGCAGTACCTGGTCTCTGCCTACCCCTCTGGGATACAAGTGTGAGCTTAGGTATGTATGTATGTGGTCTGTGGGTATTCATAGTTTTGTTTTGTTTTTTACATATTTTCTGTGGGGAAGGCGCTGCTTGCTGAAATATAGGTCCTGGACTTAGTTCGCCATTGGAGGCCAACTCGTTATTTTTGTAATTTTAGCCTAGTCTAACTGTAATTTGTGACTATGTGTAACTTCTTCAAAATAAATTTAATCTTATTTATTCTTATTTTTTAAGTGAAAACCTGTAATAAAATTAGCCTATAGTTGTTTTTTCGTAGTTATATGTAGTTAGATATTGTACCTAGTTAGGGTGATGGTTTTCAATGTAATAATAAATAAATAAATAATAATTGTTCCTCTAAAAGTTACTCATTTTGATCAATGCTGATCGGAAGTATAGGTTACCTCCTCCGCACATAGTGATGACAAGCCGACTATTGAAGGGTTACCTTGTACTAATTGAAAATGGGAAAAACTAATTTTCTTTTATAAGTAGTGCGTTGTTGCAAAAGTGGACGTCAGTCTCAGTATGAGTTATATTTGTTTATAGAACCTATTTAAGCCTAGAACCTATAGGACCAATCTACTAAAATCAATTTGTGCTAAGAACTGCAGTTTTTGCCAAAAGTAATTTTAGATCCCAGGCTAGCCCTAGGTTCCAGGGTTTGGGTTCCAAAATAGCTATCTCTATTATTGTGATTTGTGATGGACAATTTTTGCAAAAAATGTGATAATGTTAATAAAATGTTCATTAACAAAGGCAAAATTATCACAACTTCAAATTGACTATTTTACACTGGTACAAGATAGATCAACCACTAGATTTTTGTTGCAATATCGCCTTTATAGTAACTGATCAGAGTGCACGTATATGTATATAGGTTGATGTGTTGACGATTGTACCAAACCATACGTTTTGACGAGTAATCTGAACGGACCTCCTGCGACGCATGTACCTATAGATAGAAATAGATAGACAGAATATTCTTTGCTACAACATAAACACCAGGAATTACACATGAGATGGCAAGTATGTTTCGGTTCGGAGGAGAACTATCACCTCGGCGCCATCGACCAACATGACACCCAAGATGATCAGAATGCAGCAGAAGATCGCCGAGAAACTACATAACGCACACCAGCACAGTTACTACATCGTAATCACGCCGACGCCAAGTCAAATATCGATTACATGACACATTTTTATGCGGCAATGCCAACTTTAGAATCTAGCACTTAGCCGGTATCGTTGAACTGCTTATGTGACCGGTAGATAACGCCGCCGATAGAGAATCAGTGCACGTCATGATACGGACTGTGTAAACACACGGGGTGTCAATCAGAACTAGGCGGTCCCTTACAACATTTTATCAGTGGCCATATAATCTGAGTATAACGCATTTATGTCAAATCGCTGTCGATGTACCTTTTGATAAGGAATTGCCGCCCACCGCGGATGCCATTGCACAATGAATCTCTTTAATTCCTACAATGTACTGTACATGTGTTCTAGTCAGTGTCCGTAGCATGTAGGCACGGCTGACATGTTGTAAAACCAGTAGGTATATGTGTCAGGTAAAATTGTTATAATTTACACTGCTGTTGACCTTTCAAAGGTACCCGTTATGATATAGTTTACTTTTTTACCTTACTTCTGTAATAATAACGTTGCAATGAGTATTTTTTCGTATCTTAACGTTTTTTTTAGATATAATGAAGTATTCAACTTGTTTTGAACTACTGCTCTAGCACGCAATTCATGCGTAGAGTGGAGTCAAATTAAGTCCGGTGGGAATAAAAAAAACAGAAAAACTATGCATATTTATGACGAAGGAAAACGGGTTTCTGAAGTGTTGAATTCGTCAATGGGGGCTCTGAGCACGTGTGAAGGTCATACTCCCTTTGTCTATGAGACAAAAACAAATCGAACAAAATTACTGCCTATACGATTTTTAGCGCTCCGTTCCAAAAGGGTGCCACCAGGGTGGGTTTTTTTTTCTAAAACGTAAATATTTGGGATTTTTCACAAATATGCACGATTCTCCAAAAGAGCGCTCAAGCATATGAGTGCGGCGCGCCAAAATTTGGAAAATAATTTGTTTGATATTACGTTCTGACTTATACCTATTTTGTTAAATTACTTTCGATTTAATTGGTGCGTAGCGGTCGCACGCCGCCATCAAATTGTCAGGTCATGGGTTTCGTATCCCGGCGTGTACAAAGAACTTTGTTTTGTATACCAATACTATATAATTATCTATTTTTCTAAATAAAATCTTCAATCTAGCTTAAATTGAAGATCTAAGCTTATGAAGCTATAGTTCAAACCACTCGCCAAACGAAAACATCAAGAAACCTGAGTGTCTGAACCTTTTTTATTTTTTTTTATTTATTTGGAATAACAAACAACCACGTATTAAAATATTACAAAAAATAATAAAAATAGAATTTTAGATTAATAAACATGTAGTCCACTACGTTATCCACATTTTACTTATAGGCAAGTTGTGAACTATGTGTGACTCATTAATTATCTGTATACATATAATTTAAAAAAAAAAAAATTATAATGAAACTAACACATACTTTTCACATACCTCAGCTCTTAAATTGCTAATCCGGGGTGGCCACGAAATATAGTAAAGCCCGGGAGAAGCTAAGCAATACAGAATACATAAAAAAAACTAGTTTTATTTATTTATTTTTTGGCCTATACCTACCTTCCTCAGAGAAGAGACCCGTGCCCCTCGGTGGGGACGTAATCGGTCGATGATGATGATTTATTCAAATTGGAGAATTATCAGCTTCTAAAATTATTCTAGCAGAATAAAAATAGGTAACTAAGAGTCCCCAAAAAATGTATGGACTTCGTGCTTGGTCACACACATATCTTACACTTACTGTAGACAATCGAATTGTAAAGACTATTTTACAATATATTATTATTATTTAACAACTAATATTTATCCACTCGCAAAAAATGGCACACTAATTAAGTGTAATATTTACCCAAACAAACCTACATATTTAAAACTCAATACTTAAAAACTATAATGTATTTTATTATTGTTTTCGTGTTGTACCGTTTATTTATTTTTTACCCACTTTTTGTAAGCTTTCTGTGTTAATTGTTAAATAATGTAGCCATATATGGAATCGCTCGTAGCCTGGGCTGCCTGAGTGATCTTAAACGATCACTAAGGTTACGCAACAAACGGCGCGTTCAGTCCATGGATGGGTCACCGTCTATGACTAACGCTAGTGGCATTTTTCCGAGCGGTTCCGTGCTTCGCAAGGCACGTTAAGCAGTTGGTGCCGGCTGCCGTCGATAGATGGCAGTCGTTAAGCCAAGTCAGAGGCCTTAGGGCGGCTTGAAAACTTCTGACAGTAAGACCAGCCACTAGTCATACAAGCCTCCACCAATCCGGACTTGGCCCCCGTGGTGAAGTATGGCCTATACCTTCCTCAGGGAAGAGACCCGTGCCCCTCGGTGGGGACATGATTGGTTGATGATGAATGTAGCCATATTGTATTGTTATTGAGTGATGTATTTTCTTTTTTTGTTTTTTAGTATTGTTTCGTCAAATAAATGAATGTTCTTCTTCTTCTACGTAAGTATTTAATTAGTAAAATTCTCAATTCAGAAACCGGTATTCTAACTCTCAATTCTCTCGTTGCTCCAACTTGTACGAGATGATAAATTAATACAGTTTCCTTTCAAAAGACCAGACCTCCATTTCGTATCAAGTAATTCAGAAATAACGTATTGACACCTTGAGTGAGTACAGGCACCGTTATGTAAGGTCTCCAGCAATAATAGCACTTATTGAGCCCTACACAAGAGCTTCAACACAGTTTTTTGTAGGGCACCGTATAAAGAGGGATGGAGGGTGTCGTTTATATCCGCGAACGCCAATAAAAGACGGATTTTGTAGAGACAATCCACATGTGCTTGTCAAAGATGTACGAAGTCGAAAGCTTAAATCGGAGTAGGGCTTTTATTTTATTTATTTATTAATGAACTAAAATCAGGTTCGTTAAGGACTTATTTGCAACATAATTTAAAATAACTGGTGGAATACAATAAAAAAATATTTGTCTAAAGGTTGGTCAGAAGTGAACTGTTTATCCTTTGGTTGTTATTGGGTTGATTCATCATAATATTGCTATAATCGGAATAAAATTGTACAATATACATAACATACATGAGCAGACCAAATTAAAATGTCATGTTAAAAAAATTGAAGTATTAGCAAAATTTTGACATCTATGTTAAGGGTGAAGAAGACTGAACAATGACATACTAGTCCGGATATAAGCTTAAAAGTCTAGAGCTCCAGACTAAAGCCGAAATGTCCGCACTTATTGGGAGGAACGGATGGTAACCCTAACTGCATCCGGGCATATCCGGGCATATGCCATTTGCTGACACATTAACAATAACGAGTTTACTGAGATTATTTAATAATTTCTAAGCAATTAGTTGTGTCTCAAAACACCTCCGGGCTTAACGGCCAGAGATGACAGTTTAAAAGCTGTGGACAGTTTTATCAATTTGTGAAATCGCACTAAAAGTGTTTCTTATTATTTCTCTATGGTTTATCCAATAAAAGCTCTGCATAAACTTAAAAAAATCCAAATAAAGTTCTCGAAGCGACAGAAAAGCGCTCGCCAGGAGATAAACCATTCTCTGCTTCTTTCGATTCAGTATTAATTAGGAGCCCAACGAAAATAAACAAATGAGCTGGAACTATTACTTAACCAAGGCAAGAATGCAAAATGTAAAGACTAATTAATTACCTGTCTGAAGATAATTGATTCTCTGCAGAAATTGTGTCCGTAACTAGACAAAGAATTTAGCTGCGTTTTTATTCGATTTTGTTTTTAAGTTCAGGAAGATTTGAAGTACATAGGTATAAGGATAAAATATATTTCCATTTCACTGAGAACTGTAAGCAGGGTAATAAAATTGAGAACTAATTTGAGTGCAAAATTGACAGGCATCATAGGTTTGATTCTCGCATTCTCTTTGCTTTTTATCTTGTTTGTGATTTTCTACCTGGTAGTAATTGGATACAGTGAGAATTCAGTATCCTACTGGTCCAAACAGAACGAAAATTGTGATAATAATTAGCTTTCAAACAACATAATCACTTGACCTGGTCCCAAACTAGGATTCCCTTCGCTATTGTAACCTAGCAAGGACATCACAAAGATCGAAAACACCCAGACAGAAGCCGTTTGTAAAAATATACGACGGCCCCCGATGGGAATCGAACCCAGGACCTCTTTCTTGGTACCTAAGCCCCTTAACGGACGGACCAACGAGTCAGTCATATAAAACAAAATCCTGGCCCAAAGTAGGTGAATATCGTGAGTAACAGGGTATTGTTCGTAGCGCACGCTCCTGCTTCCATATCGTGATACGTGGCCCAATACAGATTTGATAATTAGGTCGGAACTTAATCTGCAGTGATTAATGAACAAAGCGGGCTGTGTGGACCGACCACCCACAGGGCGGAGACGGCTCTATAAGACCCTCATTAACACCTTAATGGCTATACTCAATTGACTCGATTCCTCTTCACTTTCATTTATTTTTTTCCCTCTCGGTCGCGCTACCGTTTCTTGTGCATTTACCAGACTCTCTCTATAGCCCTTCTTTAATTGAATCTGTGCTTTCTTTCTTCTCTTTGACTTAAGATTAGTGATGCTGTATTTAAATTGGCGTTTTGTAACGTTTTTATAGTCGAGCCAGGTCCCTAGCGCTGACTTATCGAACTTTTAATTTAGACGCGATAATGGAATTAAGGTAGGACTTTTTAAACAATTGTTCTCGGAAGGGGCTTCATGTCTAGCGGACCGGTTTTGTTGTCGCATCAAATGAAAACTTCAAAGCGTTTTAAATGTCTCACTTGAAAAAATGCCACTCCATGGATTGATGTTTTAATAATCAATGTGTGTCATACATCGAAATTATGTTGTTTATTTCATTTTACAAGAAGAAACACTGTATCTTTTCAACGGACGTCTGTCATTAAATGTGGATGTCGGAGTCATTATGTCTATCAATATAACGCACAGTACGGGGGTGAAACTCAATGAAAATTTCCGTTTGCAATAAACGAATGAGAAATAGTACCGCAGGACGCAGCGAGCGGCCGGGCGCAGATGTAGCGGCAAACCGACGAAAGATTTTATGGGCCCTCTTCGCAATTTGCCACAGTTTGTTAAATGAAGATGAAGCTCGTTCATTATTCTCTGTACTTCTGTATGTACAAAAATACTTACACTTTTGGTTTTTGTTTTTTATTTCCGTTCTGCGTTGGTTACCGCGCACTGTTTTCTGGTATTTATCATCGCGTCTGGTATTTATAGTTACATACTTTTTGCTCGATGCTTTTTGCTAATGAGCAATGATAAATAAGTACACAGATAACGCATTGTGTCCTAAGACTAATCGTGACTTTTTCTCTCAAACAAATTACAAGCCTGAGACAAACCAGCTTTTAAAACGAGCATCCATTATTGATCATCAGGTAAACAATAGATAAAAGATGGCGCTAGTATTGTATTGTAAGTAACTGGCAACACGAAGAGACGGCGCCACCGGAGTCGCTCGCCTACAGAAATGGCAGTTGCACATTCTTGCAGTCTCTGGTGCCTGTCCGCCATACCAAAGTGAACTTTTGGTTAAGTGTAATACAGCTGAAAATGGCCTGCGACGCAGTGAAGACTTACAGAGCGAGGAATGGGTTAGGTAGGTATATGTGTGGCGTACAGTCGTCATTGTTCGCTAAATTGTCGCATGCACGAAATAAGCCAAGCCTGTCGTGAGTTAGGTACGGGTGTAGGGCAAACAATGACAATGTACATACATTTAAACACCTGTTATTAGACATGCACAGGGTCATAGAGCGTATTGCAACGTTGAATACAATGATAGAGATCTTCAACCGGCAATTGAAGATGAATTTATGCTGTAAAACACGACATCACATTGTACTCACATCATATTTTTAACAAACAAGACTTTTAAACAGACGACAATCAATAACTAAATATAATAATTATTAAAGTAAACTCTTTAACCTATTAGCTATGACCTTCAAAAGGATAATTAAAACCATAGTTGTAGAGGTCCGGTCGGTCACTCTGAAAGTTAATAGATAGGAATAGAAGAGCATTATAAGAACTAGCGGAGACAAATATTGAAACCTCTACTGAAGATAGGAGAAAAGTGGAAATAAATCTGGAGTACCTAAGTAGTTCTGGCGTTCTCTCAGTCCACCGTGTGTCTGTCGCAGTAAAGTAGTTAAATCAGAGAGTCAAATGAATCTCTAGACAGTCAATCAGAGATCGATATTCAATCAAGTCGCTAAAGTTCCGTCAGACAAGTGAGTGAACGAAACGTTCAACGAGTTTTCTAAACGTTCCTAGGTATTTCAACTTTGATAGGGTATGATATTTGACAAGATATTTAATTGAAAAAAAAATGGATTGTAAAAAGACATTGCTTGTCCTATATTTATTCTTATTGCGTTTTACAAAAGCCTTTTACAATAAAACAAAACACGGAATTTCCAAGCTCTCAGTTCTTCACGATGACGCCGAAATAACATTATCAAATTAAATAATCGTGGCGGAGTTGACAACATGTTTACAATTTCACCAAAGACCACAATTTGAAACAAAAACCACTTACACAACAAACCAACGTTGCACAACGTTTGCCAAAAGAAAGACTCTAAAAGTAATCAGCTGTTGTCGTGACGACCGCCATCTTGTTTTACATTGTTAATCAACATTCTGGCTTTCGGTCAGTCAGATAGTTAAACGTTTTCGACGCTGCTTTATTTAAATCAAAATGCTAGCGACTTCATTGAATATCGATCTTTGATTGACTGTCTAGAGATTCAATTGACTCTCTGATTTAACTACTTTACTGCGACATGTCCACCGCGGAGGCGATTTCAAGCGCTGAGGTATTGAATAGCTCAGGCCCTCGGGTTTTCACGCGATGTTTTCCTTGGCCTTTATGGAGTGGTGTTGTAACAAGTTCGGTAACTTTGTGGCTTACCAGAAATCAAAGCGATGCATCGCTTCCACAACCGACTTTGGACTGGTGGTGCGAGGTTATACGTCATGCTATAAAATTAATAAGTGGAACATCAAAAAATATAGTTATTTCTTTCTCTCTGAGCCTAAATTAATTAGCAGAATTCAAGTCTTCAGGTTTTTCCATCCTTTTTCCATAGTGCGGTGTGACGAATACATTTGTGACATTCGGTTTCATTAGATAATAATCTAAGTTAAAAAAAATACGCAAAAGTATTTTGGCTTCGCATTTGTGGTAGGAACAAGAACAAAGCAGTTGACATGTTGTTATTTGCACTCCGAATTGACCGATGGTTATGCGGGAAGCCGTACTAATTCAGCGCGACAAAGGTACAGTCAACCTTGACAAGCTTGTAATACCAAGTTACCTTATAGGCTTTACCTTATAGACTGCAACAGAGGTGTGACGGTGGATCAACTCTCGACTGTACAAAACTGCGTTATAAAAGATCTGCCATATGCAAACCACTCTCGTACACTGAGGGTTCCGTATCACCACAGATATCCTATTAAGAATTTAGCAAAAATATAAATACATAGGCTCACGCATGTATCCTAGAGGAGTGAGTAGAGACCAGAACTGCCACTTGCCTTGATTCTGTTAGATCACTTTTGCTTCCTTGTCATTCATTAATTAGTAGTTGCATATACGGATGCTTTTTAACTTGTCCTTAGCTAATACATCGCTTAAAATGTGTTCTAACAATAATTTATTTTCCGAATCCGACTTATATTTGACCGGTTGAATTAATAGTTTTTTACAGCGCTGTATTTAATCAAATAAATAACTTAAATTAATGTAAATCTATGGCATTAGCAGCTATAACAAAAAACATAAAAATGTCATGTATTATGATTGGAGACCAATAATACCTAAATAATGTTTTTTATTCTTTACAATTTGTTGGTGATACTACCAGATAACACTTATATGTGAAAATTTGAACTTACGGTTCTAGAGAAAAGCTCTTTTTTCTGCTGCATCAATATACAGCGTACATTATCTGTACTCTCAGGCTTTGTTTTTCTCACTGTAGCTTCACATTTCCTCTACTTTTTTTCCAATATGTGCCTTATTTTTCGGTATTTAATTTTCTGTATAATTATGTATATTTATAAATGTATTGGCGTAAAATAAATGTTTTTTCTTCTTCTTCTTCTTTTCAGGTAATACCGAAGTGGTAGGCATGTAAAAAGTGTCCGTTCGGACCTTCTGTTCGGAACCCAAAAAAATTCCTCGTGGCGAGGAAATATTAAATTACTCTCTCTCTGTGATTAATTACATGAAAGATAAAATACTTATTATTTTCTTCTAAGCACACAAATTTTCCGAACGAAACAGGTGGTACAAACTGCTTTACGGATTGCAAACTTACGTATGCTTGTAAATTTTTAAGTAGTAGCGATACCATTTGCTAACTGTGAAGAAAAGTATAATGAGAAAACCTTAGTCGTTGAGAAGCTTTCGGCAAACAGCACATAGTGATTCAGCCTCTCTACTAATCTCTCTTTGAGAGAAGACATAAATATGCCTTTTAGTGGGATGTACTTTCCAGGAATAAACTTTCGTGAAAAGGCGTAAAATTATTTCGCACCCTTATTCAGATACTATGAATTTTATCAAAAATTTTAGATATATCACTATCTAAAATGTTCATAAAGTCTGTTGTCAGCGCCACCTATTTATAAATTCGAGAATCAATCAAACCGAATTTTATTCTTAGATTTCCACTCTAAGCGTACTACGCAGACATTGATCGCTTTGGCAATAAAGTAAATCGTCTCCTATCCTGTGCTAAACTGTCCATAAGTACTCGTATAGAGACTGCTTATGCTATACCATTTTATGCTAACTAGCTGACTCGGCAAACGTCATTTTGCAATAATATCTATTCTCTACGATCTATTCTCAGACCTACCAACTATTCACACAAAATTTCGTATGAATCGATTGACACGAGGTTTTAAAACGAAACGACGTAAAATCATAATACCTAATTATTCTCGTCACATGTTGGCATAATAAAAGCTTCCGCGACGAACGTTTCCAACACTTTAAAGATTACAAAAAGAGAGAACAATCCCACTTCGCTCTTGGCAAAGAGCGGATCATCTTTCGCCTCAACAGGATTTTCTGGGCTCAGTGGATTTCACGTGTGCTGCTCCCATTTGACGACCGGCAAATACTTACCGGGGCAATTTAGAAGGAATTGCTTTGTAAAAATTAAATTTAAGTCTATTCAATAAGTTGAATACAATACATATTATGGCCCCCGTGGTGGAGTATGGCCTATACCTTCCTGAGGGAAGAGACCCGTGCCCCTTCGTGGGGACATAATGGGTTGATGATGATGATGATGAATATTATGGTAATTACCACAATCAATGTCTATTTTATCATTACCTAAGGCACGTACAGCACATAGCGGAATACGTACACTATTTACGTTTGACGTACATCCTTTTAAGATATAAATGATCAGATTCTAAGGTGGTGGCTCTGCTGGAGAGCACCACACGATATTTTTAATCAATTTAAATAGGTAAATGTCATCCAGCGTCAAAAATGCGTGGGAAATAACGTACCTAACATTTTCACGATGTTAGCGAACGTAGTTAGCATGTAATATAATAATATCTACACCAGTTATAATACTGCTTTGAATGACGTGAATTATATTGTGTTATTTAGATAGGTACTGCCCGAGACTGTTTTTGTTTTTAACAACTTTACTGTTTACCTTAAATTACCCTTCTGAATTCTAGGTACAAAATAAATAAAAAACTGTGCTAAAAATAGGATCGACTTAAGTAAACGGCCGAGAAGTAGCACTCACTGTCGATTATTTTGCTTCAATAACGCCTTAAAAGGGTACGGTCGTGGATGGACATACTAGGGACAGTGGACAGTACGTCAACCTTCACATTTTAGTTGCAAAAGTCACCCGTAATGCAACGGAGTAGGTGCATGGGTGTAAACGATGATGTGCTGTCGACTGTACGCTTATTTGTCCATTTTTGCTTGTGCCGCAGCAAAAACAATGCGTTTCGACATCACTTGATAAATAAAATGTAGAGACAGACTCAGTGTAAGCGTTTCCCAATTGGTGAATTGTCTTGCATCTCTCTCAGATATACAGGTATAGAATTTAACACCCCGCTTACCCACAAAACGACAAGATTTCAATATGAAATAAAAAATAATAAAACCGTTAGTCTTACGAAAAAAAGTAATGAGATGTTTTTCGTAGGCAATTTCTTGAGCTACAAAAGAGACGGGGATATCTGGGCCCAATTGTAATAAGCTGAGATATGGTTTAAAAAAAGCGGTATTTTTTCTGTCTCAACAAATAAAAAATCTGCTCAATTCACAATCTGGGAGACGAGAAATCTTGTTTTTAAGATTTCTCGTCTGTTTATTGCACTGATGAAATAAAGTATCGATTACTATAATCGATTACTGTGAATGATTTCAACAATTATTATGATTATTATTGTCGATTTATTACAAACCTATGTTTGTCAATTGTATTTAATCTGTGCTGACAGTGACACAGCCCCCGGACTTTCAATACCTATATGATCTTGATTACCTACTCGTCTTGTATCGGTTATCGTTTGCGTATTTCAATTATATTCCTCGACCAGTGCTTTCGCTCTACGGACCTCTAGTATATTGTTTAACTTGTACGACTGTGGCATAGCGACTAATCGATGTAATACACTGGGCCGACGAGTTTTAGAGGATGAAATGACACAAATCCTTGTGTTCCCTATCTTTTAATCTATTTGTGAGTTTCGATACATTCTCCCACTCAATACAATACAATAAGAACTACAATTAATGTAATAAATATAACTTCTATCATATGATCATAGTTATAAAATCAGCTGTTAAGTAGATATAGGTTATTGTCAATTTGTTGCATAGCCTCGCTTTTACTAAATCTCTTTTATCTTTCCTCTCAGATTACCAAAATCCGCAAAATTTTCAAAGATGGTTTGACAATATTTAAGCTGTTAATTGACACTACTCTCGTCTTTTTAAATTTAGGCCCAAGAATGCATCAAAGCGTCTCCGTCTCCTTTTATCATTAATATTTTTTCGATAAAAGTAACTGTCAACTAGATATTCGCAAAAAACTGTTTATCGTGACCTTGACCCCGCGTAACATTTTTAGCGGCACATGTATCGATGGGGACTTTTGGGATATTGTTTAGAACCACAAGAGGAAGGTTCATGCCAAAATCCAGCTTTCCCCTAATTTAAGTGCTTTTTTCCGAAGTGCTATGTCTTTATTACCTACCTGTATTAATAATAGAATACGACAATACTAAATTATTTAAATGTGTCAATGAAATGGATGAGGAATATGTATATTTTTGTTCAACATCAACACCATGGACAGAAACTTAACTAATCTATAAACTAATTAAAATAAATAATTAGTTAGGTACTTAATAAAACTAATATAAACTAATTTCTAACAAAAAAAACTTGCCCCAGGTCGTGTCTCGCGGCAGAGAGCCCAGAATGCTGGCTACATCCCCCCTTTGGATGGCCAGACTTATTCTCTGGCCGAGGTATGCGCCAGCTCTCCGGTCTCCCGTCAATAAAATTAATGTCAAGGTAATGTACAACGTTACAACCTGTGACTTGAAACCGGTACGGAAAGGGAAAGATTAACTTGGCGACGTATGTATTAGTCTCACATTGTTTTTCTATCTCTTTCGTTGCAAATAAATAATAAAACTTACAGAAACTTCGTGAAAATTCTAGGGAAACTTCAGCAATTTTCATTATTTCATAGCGACCTCAGATTTCCTCACGACTCGTGTAGTTGTAGTAGCAATACTACCCGTTACGGTGTATGAAAATATCGTGGATACTTAGCTACTAATTTATATCTAAATATCACATGCCTATCAAAGAGCGTTCGTCTAAAATATCTACTTATTCACGTTCAGGTTTGGAAAGACAATAATAAGAGAACTGTCTTGCAGGCATTTTTTGACGCACACACGTATGCGTGTACAGTCACGAGCATTAATAATATACACTGTCACATTTTCTTAAAACCTTAACTTAAAACAATCTACAAAGAAGTGTACAATAGTTTGTTCTAAATTATGTAACCATGGTTAGGTAATTTAGGACAAATTGTCGTACACATGTGCAGTACAAAGCAAAATGTGTACGTCGTACATATTTGTGACAGTGTATATGTACCTATAATATTATTGCTCGTGACTGTACGTACGTGTATAATACAGCCTGCCTATACGTGTACAAAATGTGGGATAGAAGTATCTAGTAATCTTAGTAGTAATGTAACCTCTGACCTTACCCTTATAAAAGTACGAATTTACTTACATATAGTCTGATATAAAGTTATTTATTATTATTATTTGTAAGAAAGACTGACGAAGCAAATACCTATATCGAGTGAATGTGAATGGAAGGGCCGGTAAGGGACGCCCCAGGCGGACCTACTTCGACCAAATAGGGGATGTATTAGCAAAGAGCAAGATAAAAAGTACCCGAAACCGACGTGCGTGCATGCAACGTCTAATGAAATTAATGTCGATGAAGCGAAAGTGATTTGTCAGGATCGTGGCAGGTGGCAGTCCCTGGTCTCTGCCTACCCCTCTGGGATACAGGCGTGAGCTTATGTATATATATCGCGGGCTTCATATCATAGGGGCGTATGCCCAAACACCTACTTTTCAGGAGAGACAAAAAACTTAATAACATCGTACGTAATGAAGTTATCGTGCTAAAACTTGGCATACAGCTTAACAAGCCGACTTTGATTTGTGCCCTAACATCATTATTATCTATCTAAGCTCCAAGATCAGTTTCTGGTATTTACGCCCATGGACTAAAATCACTCAATTTAGTCTTATTATGGTCATAAAGTGCATACGAAAAATAGTCGTATAAAATCACTTTTTATTTTGATAACTTATACCATCACGAAGGCCTCTGGTAATATAATGTTTTATCTACTTTCATCTCACAGTAACATTCGTCCCAAAATATTATTATTTTCATATTTTTCAAATTTTATACGTCCGTATGATTTGGCACAAATATTTGACTTGGGCCACTTTAAGAACATTTTATACAGCTGTGAGAATATGTTTTAAATTATTTAAGAGACAAAATAGTAAAAGTAAAACACGATAGACGTCTTGGGTATTTATTGTAAGGTATTACAAATATGACTAAATTATCAATGTGAGATCAGAATGAACATAATTGTTACCGCTACTATGCGCCTTTCTGTTTCAACAAAAAGTCGTTGTTATAATAGATACGCCTTTCGATTTTTAATCAATAACTGAAAATATAATTGTTCAAAAAATAAGAAAACAATACAGAAGATGCCAACTCCAAATAGGAATCGAATGACATAATAAAAAAAATGCATTTTTGGGCACACGCCCCTATGATATGAAGCCCGCGATATGTATATGTATGTATTTTCAACCCTTCCGCTCATTCGCAGTGTCTGGGACTGATATTAGATCTTCCCTTCTGACCTGCATGGGATAATGTTCTGTTCTGCGTTCAACTCTCAACGCTATTGTGTTCAAATTGAGGCACAATTAAAGGCAATAAGAATAACGACTTCCTACACGTTTTAGTTGTCATCATCATGATCATCACGCTATATTAGTCCACTGCTGGACATAGCCCTCCCCTAATGAGCGCCATTGCGCCCTGTCTTCAGCTTGCCGCATCCAGCATCTGCCTGCAGTTTTTCGCAGATCGTCATCCCACCTGGTTAGAGGGCGTCCTACTACTACTACTTGTAGTTGTAAGAAATATTATTTAATTTATTGAAACTAAATAATTCATTTGGCAATAAACAATTTTTACTTTACTTTACTTCAAATTGCCAATCGGATTCTCAATTGGTCTGGGTTCATTAAAATGTTCCTTAAACGTCGCATAAATGGTCTCTCTAATACTGTGTTAAATTCATCATCATCATCATCAACCCTGTCCCCACCGAGGGGGACGGGTCTCTTCCCTGAGGAAAGTATTCCTTACTCCACCACGGGGGCCAGGTCCGGATTGGAGGAGGCTTGTAAGACTAGAGGCTGGTCTTACTGTCACAAGTTTTCAAGCCGCCCTATTCGGTAAATTTTAAACTGCGCAAGTAAATTTTTTTATTATTATACTTTCTAATTATTATTATTCTCAGACCTACCGAATATACATCTAAAATTTCATCAAAATCGGTCTAGCCGTTTCGGAGGAATATGCGCACTAACACTGTGACACGATAATTTTGTAAATTAGATAATCTGTCCTAAGACCGACCCAAGCTTTACTAAGTGGCGTTCTATTTGTAAGTAATTTTTTTTTAATAAGAGGCCCCAGAAAGTGAGGTCTTCTTTTATTTTGGACCTCACTCTTTAGTTGGAGCCTCGCCGCCATTTTAATTTCTAAGATTGAACATTAATGTTTCGTGACAGAACGGCGCGGCGGCTGCGGCGCGGGCGCTTCGCTCGCAGAGGTGTCGGCGGTTTTCTGCGCGACTGCGCACGGACCGGTTCACGCCCGGACTCGGCCACGGCACGCCAGCCGCCGGAAAGGCCGACTCGTTGCACCGCGCGCTCGATAAAGCCGCACGCCCTCGACACAGCCAACAGACAAACGACCAATTGATACCAATTTGCTGAGCTCCACCTTTCTTCGCGTCCGAATAGAATAATGAGCTTTCATTGACGACTGCTTAATGATGGATAGTTGCGTTTATGCTTTAGCGAGGACAAGATGCTTCACTTATCTGGCTGTACAGGAGTAAGAATACCTTATACTCGTAAATAACATAATTATACCATGATGACTAATACTAAATAAAAAAATATAATCCAACTATTCAGTTGGACAGCCGTCACCCGCCTTAAGGCTGTAACAAGGGCGAATGACTTTGAGCATTTGACCTCTGAGTTATAACATAATAAACTAGCGCAATCTCTTGAATGTTTGTTGTACTTCTTCGGCGAATACTTTAAGGGCTAATCCATAATCCAAAGATTACACAGATAAGAGATGTGGCGGATGTTCTATGGCGATTATTCCCTGCGCTAATTAAGAAATCGTACAATTTGGTACTAATCACGCTTAATATTAACATTAAAAAATATATGAGCAGATAGGATTGCAGATATTGATGTGGCCGATATTTGCATGAAAGATTTAAATGAAAATCTACTATCATTTACCAGCGAAATTAGATTCTGTGGAAAATAAAGCTTTTGGAAAAAAATTTTTTTTGCCATCTAGACAGGTTAAATGCAATTTTTTTTCCGTACGAATTAGTCACTGATATATCCTTTATTACCAAATATTTTATTCAGAATTTTTTAGTGCGTACTTTTGCCTAACATTTCAGTTAAAGCTAGCCAATTTTGCAACATTTACCCTTGTTACACCCTTAACGCGTAAGGATTAAAATGATATTTTTTTGCAATTTTGAAGATTTCCTCTCTCTTTGTTTGTGTTGACGAGTGCAACCTTTCATAATCGTATTGATGTGGGGATTTTGTACCGCCCACAGACTATTTCAATTTTTGCTCTCGTTTAACTTCCGACCCCAATATCAAATAAAAACTTTAAGAAAAATGAAAATAGGAACATGTGAGCGAAACTTTTCAAAAAGCTATGTAATATTATGAATGTAGTGCTTAGGTGATACAGCTAACAGCAGGTATACTTTTATATTTCAGTTGAAAAGTCGCCAGTATCGTAGCGTAACGTAACTGAGTAGAATTCACGTATGCGTAGATACGAATGTGTACCGTCGACTGCACCTACCCTGAGAATAAAAAAACGGATACGTACCAGAGGGGAATAGAACGCTGAGCTGTCCACGCCGATGCTGGGGTAGGGGTTTTGGTCCGTGGAGGGATACGGAGCGCCGTAGACCCCGACCGCGGCGCTGGAGAGCCGAGGGTATGAGGAGAGGGCGAGCCTCGCGCCGTCGTACTGGCACGAGCAGACCGTCTGGCCGGAGACGGGGTCCGTGATGATGGGGCGCGGGGTGTCGCAGCAGG
Source organism: Yponomeuta plumbellus (assembly GCA_947310845.1). Taxonomy (NCBI): domain Eukaryota; kingdom Metazoa; phylum Arthropoda; class Insecta; order Lepidoptera; family Yponomeutidae; genus Yponomeuta; species Yponomeuta plumbellus. The sequence goes on along the minus strand of OX371191.1, from coordinate 20,780,931 downwards.
GCGCCGCGGGGGTGCTGGCGTGGGAACCCGCACCGGGCGACAGCGCGCCGCCGGCCACCCCGCTGCCGCCCGGCGACAGCGGCGGCGCCGAGCTCGACCCGCCGTCCGGCGAGGTCGCCGACCCGCCCGTGCCCGCTGCGCTGCTGCCCACCAGCAGCTGAAACGTGACAGACGCCGCCTGTAACATCTGCACAGATAACCGCGCGCACGAAAAAAAAACCCAAAGCCAACTTTGACGCGGCAAGGTGTCGCGGGGCGACCCGCATTTCTCTGGGGACGGTTAAAGCGATTGTTATCTGTTTGCACATTGCACGTCACGTTCTCTGTAGGCCGGGTAAAGCAACACCAACAGCTTAACACTTTCGAAACGGTCACAATGTCGCCGATGTAGATTTTTAAGCTTACGAAGGACCTTATGCGCTATTCCATTCAACCCTAAATTCGAGGTAATAAACGTAAACTCTTTATCGTATCTAAACTCCCAATTGATGCAAATTAATTCAATTACTTTAGGACGGTTGGGTCGATAATGATCGAAGACGTGCATCCTATGTAACTTCACTAGGCACGCACCTGCTTGGCGAGCGTCGCGTTCTACCGAGACCTATCAAATTACTTCGTAGAAATGGTAATTAGTAAACAGACGCCTATAGACTGTTAATAAACTGCATCACATTGTTTTGGTTTCTACAATGTATTAAATAGCTAGGTTTCATACAATGTATTTCTTTAATGTCGGAATTTGGTTTTGGTTTACTGAGTGGTTTTCAGGATTAGACTCAAGAACAAAAAATAAGTACATTTACTGTGGTCTTAAGTCAAGGTTTAATGATCCGTACTTAAGCTCAAAAGAAAGCACTCAAACTCATCCATGTGTACACTGGTTAACCAATATTATTTACTATTCTTTCCTTTTCAAACAAATACTAACAGAGCGGCAAAAGATTAAAAGGAAAAGGAGAGCTCTGAAGGACGTCAACAGATTTGATCAAATATTTCTGGCCAGCCACCAAAGCTTAGCCTTAGGTGCATACAAAATTAAACCTTAGTGCAAGGTAGTAACGCATACTTGGTAGTTCACTAAAAACTTGCAGGGTGACTTTGAAAATAATAGCATAAGTTACTGCGCATACAAGCGACCTCACTTGAAACGACCAACGAATGCTTTGAGAGCACGAAGATTATTTTCTTTAAACAGAGCGAAAACTTTTTAGCATATCTTCATATTTGCCGCTAAGTTGCTTAACTCCAAGGCAGAGGTCGTGGGTTTGATTCCCACTGTGGGGCGCGGTACATTAGCAAATAGCCTCAGTCTGGGTGTGTTTCTATGTTTGTAATGTCCTTGCCTAGTAACCATAACACAGAGTGTCCTAATCTGAGGCCAGGGCAAGTGATTGTGTTGGGTGGAAAATATTTATTTGACAATGACTTTCGTCTGGTCTTACTGTCAGAGATTTTCAAGCCAACCTAAGGCCTCTGACGTGGCTTAACGACTGCCATCTACCGACGGCAGCTGTTTAACGTGCCTTGCGAAGCACGGAACCGCTCGGAAAATGCCACTAGCGTTAGTCCCAGACGGTCTCCCAACCATGGACTGAACGCGCCCTATGTTGCTTAGCATTCGTAATCGTTTAAGATCACTCAGGCAGCCGGGACTACGAGCGATTCCTTACCCTTGCTAAGTATCAAATGACACTATAGAAATGTTAGTTTAGTTAGTTGGGCACTCGGGGTAGTATACCCCACCAATACCACAACTGTAGAGTTCGCGTACTAGCATATGGGTATAGAGGCTAGAGTTGTAGCATAAAGTACGATTGGCCATTGTGTACACCAGCCATACTCGAAGTGTGTTCCGCGGAACCCTGGGGTTCTGCGATACCCCTGTAGGGGTTCCGCAAGAATTTAGAAAAAAAAACTCCTCTGGTCGAACGTAATACGAATAGTAATAAAGAATAGTTTTTTAAACACAATGGTTTTACTGTAGGGTTCCGTCAAGTATTTCGCTTACCAAAAGGGTTCCGTCACCAAAAAAGTTTGAGAACCGCTGGTGTACACAAAGTCGCTATCATACCAGCACTTGCGTGTTGTACCGTAATTAGTTAAATGTATCCCGTACGACGATAACGCGAACACACTCGTCCGTGTGTCATTATGTGCCTCGACACCGCTATTTAGGTATGAAATTCTGATTTCGATCGTCTATCGATAAGGTACGCTAGCATGAACGTAGGTATTAATAGGTACGCGTGACGGGTGACGGGTGACGTCCTATTTACAACACAGATTAGCTTCGAATGAAAAAGGCCGAAACGCTGATAGCGTGCTGGCTGACAGCCATATTAAATCGCTTTTATCTGCTTGTAACAAAACCAAATTCGAAACTATAGTAAAGTTGTGAAAATATCTAAGTTTTATTAGCTCCACAAGTAGTGGTGCGTCTAAAAGGGCCAGTTTAGACTGTCTTGACTAAGGCGAGACTGGCTGTAAAATTAAGACTCTACATAATCAAAATATTAGTGGCTCAGCAACAAGTCGCGTACGTCCTCAATAGATTGCATAATAAATAAGACATATTAATATCGCTCGCATACGAAAGGGGCCGCTTGAAGTACGCTCGACGGCTTCTGTCAACAGAACTCCCAATAAAAACCACTTGGGAGGAAAAGCTATCTCAGCCGGACGACTGGGCAAACACTCCCGCTTGTGCAATACATTCACGATATGGTTGCCCTTAAATTAAATAGAAAAATCTTTAGTAATTTAGTCCAATCTGTCAAATGAAGAGTGTTGAGCAAAGAGAGGGGTTCAGTGAGGATTAATATGTTAGCTTGGGCGGCTGTCAGGCCCTGAGCTTGGGGCAGTCAAGGGGTGTTTGCAAATAATGTACGTCTTCGTTTGATGGAAGCGCTATTGGAGCGCAAATGATTCCCGTGGCGTTGGACAGTGTTGCTTACTCGGAAGCTTTATTTATCTTATGCTAATATTCTGTTTACGATAGAATGTTTAATGACTCGCCATGTTTATATATGCCTTACTAAAACGGTGAGCACGGCAACTTCAACGTTGCTGTGACGTCGGGAATGATTGTAATTCAGTTTTACTAGGAAATTACAGCTATTGGCACACTAAATATTGAACTACTATTTTTACATTTGATACCATATCCCGCAATACTGCCGTCATAAGAAAAAAGGCCAAAACTTCAATTTATACTAGTGACAATTAACTTCAATTTATACTCTATTTATCTTTGTAATTGTATGTAATTGTTATTTAACTTTTCCTGTAATAACTGTTTGCTGCCAAAATAAAATAAAATATTAACTAAGCACCTTATGAATAGGGTAGTTTCCAGGGTCAAAATAATTAAATTCTATTTAGTCCGTATTTTAGATTATAAAAAAATATTAGACACGTATTTTTTCTTTTTGCGATTAAACAAAAAATAACAAAGATATAGCCCATTAAAGTTACGTGTGACGTCACTCCGTGCTAAAAAATGCAGCACGGCGTGACGTCACACGTAACTTTAATGGGCTATATCTTTGTTATTTTTGGTCTAATTTACAAATAAAAAAATAAGTGTCCCTTATTTTTGAATAATCTAAAAGACGGACTAATTACATTTTTTAGGGCAACTAGCCCATTGCTGGGGTGCCATCAAGAGTTATATACCTATGTATTTTTTCCCTGCGACCATCGGCATTTTACACTTGCAAACCATCTATGTATAGTAGCAAATGGCTAAGACAAAGAATGGCTAACACAAAAAACCAAGCCTTGCGCACCGAGGGTTCCCTACATAATAAGTATTTAAACTGCGTCACTTAGCAAAAATGTGTTTTCTATCATCCACTTATAAAGAATAAATGAGAAGCGTCTGTTCAAAAGGTTATAAGTACACCATAAGAAAATTCTTTATTTAATAAACATTTACATACAGGCAGATGCATTGCTTCTGGCCCCACACTAGGATACCCTGTGTCGCGGGAACCAGAAACAGCGACATCACAAACATGTAGATATCCAAGACTTGGGGTTTTTCGTTCCCAGTGGGGTTTCGAACCCGGGACCTCTCGCATGGTATGCTGATGCGCTAACTGCTGCGCCATAGAGGTCGTCAGACTTTGTCAACCCAATTTATACAGCCATTGTTTTTGTAATAATTATAATGTCTATAATAATCACTACAATCCCACTAATTTCGACATTTATAGTTGTTACAAACATGTATACGAGTAGGTACATCTTAGATCAAAAATCAAAAATACTCTGTCGAAAAACCAACTAGGTTGGTATTATAATTTATCATATAGAGCTTTTCAAGGGGCTGAAAGAGGTAAAACTAGCGACACCGACCAAAAAAATTGTTTTTTCAGATTGAACTTTCAAAACTTTTGAACTATTTTTTCTTTAAAAACAGGGGTTTGCTGGAAGAGGATGCTTCCTGCATTAAGCCCGCCCTTGTACAAATATTAGTGCGATAAAGAATTTTAATAATAGTAGTAATAACTTTCAAAAACTGACTGCATTAGGTTCACACAAAAAAATACATAGTGCAGACACTTCTTGCAAAGTCGATCAGTAAAAAATATATTTTTTGGGGGTAACAATAGCGAGTGTTACCCCCTGTGTGACCGTTATGGGGGAACCACCCCCCCTACTCTCCATACCCCGCCCTTAAAAAGAAATATAAATGTCGAAATTAGTGGCTTTCGTCGTAGGCATCGTACCAGGCAGGGTCCCGTTTGACACCCTTTGGACACGGATCTCTAAAAAAACACGACTTGCTCCAAACATGTCTCCATGATTGGTGCTAGTTATTTTACTTTATTTCACTCAAGAAACATTTTTAAGGGTTAACGGCCAATTGAATTTGTAATTCACGACATTTTCCACACCCATTATTAGTTCTTTCAACCATCTTTGGAGAAATTACTTATGCATGTATTTTAAAGTATGTACGTGGATACAAACAGGTAAGATAATGTTTATTTCTGCAAGAAAATCTGATGGTACTGTCAGCGACAGCCAAGGTTAACATTATCGCAGTAAACGCATTGCGGTCTTGTTGAAGTTCACATAAATTATTAAGGCTGCTCTTGTGCTCTCGCTCGCACATTTTAACATTTGTAATTATTGTTATATGTAATTATTATTATGAGTAATAATAATAATAATGCTTTATTGCGCACGAAACATTAAACAGGACATTACATAAGAAACAGCATGATAGACAATTTGATAAATATGGTCTGAAGATTTGATGCAAAATTATAAATGACGGATATTCAAAGCATATTTTTGTAATCCCTTACCTACTAGATTGTTGGTTGAGCAAACTGTAAAAAAATATTTTATATCGCTTTTCTTTGTCAAAAACTACGTAGGTACCTATAGGAAAATCAAAACATATTTAACCTGTAAAATTTTTGGTGCGTTGATCGGGTCACCATATTACCAAATGGCTTTAGTGTTATTTTCAAGGACATAATATTTAGAGCAACTGATTGAAATCCCCGTAATTTAATTTACGCATCGAATTCTCAGACCACATTCATCAAAAGTGATGAAAAGTGTCATCATCAACCCATTATGTCCCCACCGAGAGGCACGGTTCTTTTCCCTGAGGAAGGTACAGGCCATACTCCACCACGGGGGCCAAGTCCGGATTGGTGGAGGCTTGTAAGACTAGTGGCTGGTCTTACTGTCAGAAGTTTTCAAGCCGCCCTAAGGCCTCTGACTTGGCTTAAAAACTGACATGTATCAACGGAAGTCGGCACCAACTGCTTAACGTGTCTTGCGAAGCACGGAACCACTCGGAAAAATGCCATGAAAAGTGTGATTGTACATGATTAAATACAATTGCAATTTAAAGTAAGTTATAAAGTACCCGAAAATGGATGCCGCGATCAGGATCGTGGCAACTGGCAAACACTGTTCCTACGTAGTTCCTAACAATTCATAATTTGTTATGACAATTTGCGTAGTCGAGTCTTTATTTTATTTTAATAATTTGGTCTTACTTGTCTGTCCTTATTTCGCGGGCTTTGTATCATGCCCAAAAAAATTTTTTTTTATGTCATTCCATTTCTATTTGAAGATTTTTTTCATATTTTTTGAACAATTATATTTTCAGTTATTGATAAAAAATCGAAAAGCGTATCTATTATAACCTCGACTTGAAACAGAAAGGCAGATAGTGGCATCAGTAACAATCATGTTCATTCTGATCTCAGAATGATATAATCACATTTGTAATACCTTACAATAAATTCCCAAGACGTCTATCGTGTTTTACTTGTACTATTTTCTGTCTTAAATAATTTAAAATGTATTCTCATAGCTGTATAAAATGTACTTAAAGTGGCCCAATCAAATATTTGTGCCAAATCATAAATGACATAACCTAACATTTACATACAGGCACATACATTGCTTCTGGCCCCACACTAGGATACCCTGTGTCGTGGGACGGACAACACGGACGTAAACAATTTAAAAAATATGGAAATAATAATATTTTGGGACGAATGTTGCTGTGAGATTAATTGCGGTGACGACAAATAATCCTCAATAGAGTAATACAATTATTGTTGTCTCTTGTGCGTTATATTTATAACGTTATAAGACAGATCTTGGTTAAGCTGGGCATTTAAAATTCAACTCATATTTTAATAAAATACTAAACTCAGGCCCTTTTCTATAATTTGTGTAAATTTGATCGTTCTACAGAAAATTTGAATAAATTTTCCCAAAACCTTCAGATTCAACAAATTAGGTCTAGATTCAACCAATTACACAAGGTTATTTTTAAAATTTCTGATACAATTTTAACTAGGGCATTTAAAGGACTTTGTTTTTAAACAATGCACATTTTTATTTTGTGTATTTACTGTTGTTTTCTAAAGGTGTGTCTACGCTAGGCGAGCCGAGCACGAGCCAAACACGAGCCGAACACAATTTGTCTAGGGTGGACCGATTTACAAGCCTCGAACGAGCGCGCTACGAGCGCTTCGTTTGTGCTCGGCTGCTCTCCGGCTGCTGTCGGTTTTTGACAAACACAAAGGGATTTGCTTCGCGCTCGCAGATCGTTGCAGGTTCGCTGTACGTCCACACTTGATGCCGCGAACGAGGAAGCCGAAACGACTCCGCTCGTGCTTCGCTCGTGCTCGGTTCGTCTAGCGTAGTCCCACCTTAAAGTTTATTTACAGTTTTTAAAGTTATCACAGTTGTACATCATAAACTCTAAGTGGGATATATTTTTTAAGCATAAACATTTACATACAGGCACATTGCTTCTGGCCCCACACTAGGATACCTTGTGTCGTGGGACCTAGAAACAGCGACATCAGAAACATGTAACATTTACAAGTATTTCTTTTATAAATTACCATGTACATACGATGAAACAAACTCCTCACATTGTACACCCAAATATGGTGTGCTCAACTCGACAATACTTTTACATTTTAATGCCGGTAACTTTAATTTAGCACCGAACGACTGACGTTCTTTTTGAGGTTTCATAGTTTTTCTCACAGAAAATGTTGTTCATATAGACGAGTAGACCCTCCTATCTTAGATCATCATCAACCCATTACGTCCCCACCGAGAGGCACGGGTCTCTTCATATAGGCCATACTCCACCACGGGGGCCTAGTCCGGATTGGTGGAGGCTTGTAAGACTAGTGGCTTGTCTTACTGTCAGAAGTATTCAAGGCGCCTTAAGGCCTCTGACTTGGCTTAACGACTATCTTAGATAGATAGATAGATAATTATTTATTGTACTCATAAATAACATTTATACAGATTAGTACATAGAATATTCTTTATTGGATATACACCAGGAATTGACAAAAGCATTCGTACAATTGGTGGCCTTATTACTAAAAGTAATTTCTTCCAGACCACCATTGCCGGAAAAATGGAGAAGCTAAATGACGCGTAGTCGATGCAACTAGACAATCTTAAACAAGATATCTCTATACACTTACATAAACGGTACATAAATATGAAATTAATATACATAGAATAAAAATACATACCTAAGCAAAAACATCTTCTGAGGTAGGTAGGTATATGAAGATTTCATTACACCCCTTTTATAAAAAAAATATTGTCCCTTACATTTTAAAGCTGCAGGCGCAATTTTGCATGAACTCTACTAGATAGTTATATGTTTCAGAGATTTCTCGACAGGAAATCAGTCCAGCATGGTACCGGATTGCTAGACAAGATTTATGTTGACTAATTACGTCCTATACGAACGCAATTTGTTAGATAATCAGGTTATTGTGGCTCTTATTTATTTTTAACTAGTTAATTGACTATCTAAGATAAATTTGTTTATCGGAACTTCAAATCACCAAAATGCTGAATTGCAGATTAAGTTATTACTCTTTTTGAGTTAATGTTCTTGCTAATCGTTCTAGAAAAGACCGTAATTTTGAAATAGTAGTAAATATAGTACATAGATTAGGGCGTAGAATCTGGTAACACATTGTAGTACCTACAATGACAACTGCATGACCAAGGCGATTCAGTGTCGTTGCCGCAAATAAACGCACGCGTTTTCGCAATTCTAGGCGTCAATGGAATTAAAAAACCAGTCACGTGACCCGACCATGTACCTGTAATTGAGCTATAATGCTTTAGCAGAATCGAGGCCCAGATACGTTATAGTATGTTGTAAATATGCTACTATACCATATTCATTTTTGTCTTAGACAAAATGTGAACATTTCAGTACTCTTTATACTATTTTCATTGTCAAAAAATGTTATTTCAGTTTCTACATTATTTTTTAAAGTAAATTAGATGCTATTAGTGTAAAAACCGAAATAAATTTTTTTGACAATGAAAATAGTCTAATGAGTACTAAAATGTTGTATACATTTTGTCTAGACCCAAATGAATATGGTATAGTAGATACACATGGTGTCCTAAAAAGGGTATCTCAAGAAAAAGTCACGACATTATGAGTGCTCTGACACAGGTTGGTACGTATACGTAGGTAGGCTGACTGTATTAATGCCCCTTTCACAGTGTTATTCGGTTCAGCTTTCAGTTCCGTTGTCAATATTTGATGAGACGGACGCTGGCTACCTACCGGCCGCCCTACCTCGCCCATTGTCTTGGCAACCTGAATCTAAATCTGACCTCCCGGTCTGTATCTGGGCTTTCCCGGGAATTCTGATTCTTGGCAAATACAATTTGCCTCAATGGCATTTTGTTTACGCTTGTCAATAATTCATCACCATCAACCCATTATGTCCCCACCGTGGGGCACGGGTCTCTTTCCTGAGGAAGGTATAGGCCACCGGGGGCCTAGTCCGGATTGGTGGAGGCTTGTAGACTCCCTTCGGCCGTTTAGGAAACCGGAGTTTGGAAACCAGTTACTTAAAATGATTTTTTTATCCTGCTACGTAACTGGTTTCCTATAAAGATTTGTTTATCTTCCTACGTAACTGGTTTCCTAAGAGTACTATGTTTATATTATTTCAGCCACCTACGAAACTAATAACCGGATTGCAGATGAAAAGTTTATTGGAATTGAGTATTGTATTTATTTAATGGTTTTCGTAAAACTTAATAAAAAGTTAACATGTTATAACATTTTATATTTATTTATTAACGAATGTAAAATAACAAATCAGATAGAAAATTAACATTCACAACACTCAAAATGAAACAACAAAAAATGAATTCATTAACAAACATAAAAACAACTCTTCTTAAGATTAAATGAAAACAATATCCCTAGTTTTGAAATAAAAATAAAAATGTGTATGGTAAAATAATTTCAACACAGTCGTCACAGTTATCAGTCCATTTCCCAAATCTTTTATTGCATTAACAATTTCGGTGTCTATTTCGTGATAGCTTTTACTTTTTTTGCAGTTAGTTTTAAGAATATTAGTAACTTCAGTCTCTTTAATCAAAATTTCTATTGAAATGGCTACTGCAATTTTTTTCTTGCCAATGTACTTAACTTATTCAGTTACATAAAAATATAAAGAAATCTTTATAGTAAACCAGTTACGTAGAAGGATAAAAAAAATCTTTATAGGAAACCAGTTACGGAAAAGGATAAAAAATAAATAAATAATAAACTCACGCCCATTATCCCCGAAGGGGTAGGCAGAGGCACCAGTCTCTAGAACTGGACCCACGTTGCCGAGTTTATTAGGTCCCAAACGTGACAAGTGGCAAGCCTGTCGATAAAAAATCTCTATAGGAAACCAGTTACGTACCAGGATAAAAAAAACCTTTTAGGAAACTGGTTTCCAAACTCCGGTTTCCCAAACGGCCGAAGGGTTTAGACTACTTATTGACATAAGTTAAGTACAAAAAATTGCATGGCCATTTTCTTAAGTAGGTAAGTACTTAATATCGGTACAGTCAGGGTTGCGGACGAGTACCTCTGAGGATATATCTACATATGTATATCCTTTGAGGTACTGGCTCAGAAGGCTGGTTTTCCTACCAGTGGCGGATTAACACATTTGCCGCCAGTAGGCTAATCAAATTTTGCCGCCCCTTCTGACCTCTGCATTTCGATACCCAACGGGCCTACACGGACAAAAGAAGCTGAAAGAAAATATTTTAGAATTAAAAGACTAAAAAGTTATTCCTTGTTTTTAAAATAATCTATATCTTATAAAAAACTAAGAACTGATTACATTCATTCTAAACAGTAATTTTTCTAAACCAATGACATTTTATTCTAAACCAGTTCAGTAAATTTTCTGAACTTTTAAATAATCATCGTCATCATCAACCCATTATGTCCTCACCGAGGGGCACGGGTCTCTTCCCTGAGGAAGGTATAGGCCATACTCCACCACGGGCGCCAAGTCCGGGTTGGTAGGTGGTGTTTTAATAATGTAATCCATGAAATCAATAAATACTTACACAGCAACATACGAATTTTTAGTAAGCAACTAAAGTTAGTTTAGTAAGTAATGATATTAAAGATCATTGGATTCCAAAAATAACTGCACAGTTTCTAAATAATTGGTATTACGATCACGACAGGTATTAAACTATAAGAATAGTTTTACTAATTTGAGATAAATGGTTGCTGAAAAAGATAAATAGTTAGTAAATTTACTTTAATTTTGAGTATCCATCATTATCCAGTAATTAAAGTTTGGTTACTTGAGAAATTTAATTTTTGCTGAAGCTTGATAATTATTCATCATCATCATTCAGCCATAAGAAGTGCACAGCTGGACATAGGCCTCCTCCATGGATTTCCATAAAGACCGAAGACTTTCGTTCGTCTACAGATCTCATCATTTCTGATTCAGTCTCGTAGAGAAATTCCAAGCATAGCCCTTTCCATAGCTCGTTGCGTGACCTTGAGCTTTCTTAAGAGATCCATAGTGAGACCACGTTTCAGTGCCATAAGTCATCACTGATAAAACACACATGGTTGTATAATTTTGTTTTGAGGGATTGAGATATATTGGAGGAAAAGACTTTTCTAAGTTTCCCGAATGCCGAATGACGATTGACCTCTTTTACGAAGTTGGACCGACCTAGTTGGATTGCATGTCCTAAGTAGACGTATTCGTCTACAACTTCGAGAGTCGAGTTCCCCACTGTTATTGGGGTGGGCACAACACGGGCGGTCGACATGACCTTCGATTTGTCCATGTTCATTTTAAGGCTCGCCCGTTGGGAGACTCGACTGAGGTCTTCGCGCATTATGGCGAGGTCCAACATCGTCTCTGCCATGACTACGATATCGTCGGTAAATCAAAGGTGACTGATGTACTCACTATTGATATTGATGCCGCGTTTTTGCCATTCCAGAACCAGGCATCTTCCAATCCGTTCGTGAACAGTTTTGGAGATGTGACGTCTCCCTGTCTCACGCCCCTATTCAATGGAACTGTCTCCAAATTCTGCTCCTGTACTCGGACCGACATGGTGGCATTGTTGTACAAGAACTATAGCATCTCGATATACCAAAGTCAATACAGCAGCGCTGGAGAGACTCCAGCACCGCCCATTTCTCGATCTACAATCGAAGGCTTTCTGGTAGTACACAAATGCTTAGCATACCTAATGGCAAATTATACTCTTCAGTCTTCTGCAATGTAGCAAATTATTGCTACATTTTATTCCTGATTCAAAATAAACATTTTAACTGATCCTCCACCAATCCGGACTTGGCCCCCATGGTGGCGTATGGCCTATACCTTCCTCAGGGAAGAGACCCGTGTCCCTCGGTGGGGACATAATGGGTTGATGATGATTATAAATGAATATCACTATTTTTAACAAAGATACCTAATTATTTTTAGTATATTATTATCTCGCTCGTAGTTCCGACTGTCTGAGTGATTTTAAACGATCACGAAGGTTAAGCAACATAGGGCGCGTTCAGTGCATGGATGGGTGACCGTTCTATGACTAACGCTAGTGATCACGATAAAATCAATTATCTAAATTACAAAAGTTTTACATGCGTCGTATGAAATGTTGGTCATTAGTTCTGACTTTACGGACAAAAGACCTGGTATAGCTTTTCTTGACATAATGTAGATCGTAGATAGTTTTTCACCCGCTTTAAGCAAGAAAAGCTTCTTTTATCTGAACAATTTTTTGCTGGTATACACAGAGCCATGTGAACTGCTATATGCAAGTTTGGATAAATGCTCTCCAAATTCTGATTTCGCAGCTTTCATTCCGGCCGGACACTCAAGAGTTTAACCAATGATCATGCCATTCGTTCCCGCACCAAATAACTGCCTACGCTAATAATTAGCCGTATCGTATCGTACGCTAATAATTATCGTATTCTCCCAGCGGCCGGACTTATTAACGGTATTAATTTATTAATACGTAAGAGATTGACTAACGTCAAAATTTACCACTTTTCGGGTTAAGTTAAATGGTGAAATCTAATAACATTTTAGGTATTTTTTTATGTTTTATTTCTGTAAGAAAAAAATAATTGGGGCAAATTTGCCGCCCCCTAAAATCTGCCGCCCTAGGCTCCAGCCTACTCAGCCTATTGGTAAATCCACCACTGTTTCCTACGTAAACCAGCCATCCTCTACAAATATTGATAATTATGGGATCCTATTCTAAGTCAGATACCAACGATGAATTTCATTTAATGCCCTTCTCAAACACAAAATGCACCATAATAAAGCCGAGCAGCGGACAGTAAAGGCGTAGTAATGTGTTTATTTTAAAAGCACAGTTAAAAGGCATAAAGATGATCTCATAATTTCCATTACATTAGCGAAGGTTGTCCGCGTCTCAAGGCGCCCCGCTCGCCGCTCCAATTTTGCTCCAGCCAACGGGATATGTTAAAAAGGACATTATAATAATTAGATTGTTATCAGATGTTATTATAGGAATTTTCCAAAATTATAATAACGAAGATAAGTCGACGATATCGTGACGGTAGGGTGCCGGCACATAGATTAAGGAATCGCCGGCGGCGGCGTGATCGGCCGCACTAAATTTTGGTCCTTAGGAAGAGCACGCCATACAGCAAATCGATAACCGATCATTAAAATGATTGGGCTGTAAACGCTGCTCTTTTACTCTTTTGAGTAGCTTGACGAACGGGAGTCGTATTTTAATTTGAGAACCGTTTCTGCCGCGCCGCCATCGAACATGACCGTTGAACGAATGAGAACGTGCAGACGACAGTAGGAAAACCTCTCAAGAAGGAGATCTGCACTACTTTTTTATTACAAAAACGTTTCATGATCTCCAAAATGTATTAGAGTCACCTATGGCATGTCTACAGATGTGTATAGTTCTTGATTTCTTACAGGTTACTGTAATTAAAGAGTTTCCTTAGACCACTTGGCTAAGATATTTTAACGCTTGAAATTTGCGCTTTGACGCTTTAATTAAGAAAGTATAGAGATTTCCAGATAATAATCCTGATACATGTTAAAAATAATACCCTTAATAACAATACCTACTCCAGAAATGTAGGCTTTAGGTATTGATTCTGCTCTACAAAGTTATTTTCGTGCTACCTAATTAACATTTTAAAGCTGCCTATCGTATAATCGTCTAAAGCCAGCTTAAGTCCCCAAAAAGCCTTAAAGTCGTAACGACCTCATTCACATGAATATAAAGTTTCACGGCAGCACCCCGTTATCGTAAACACGTCCTATTTTATATTGTTGTCGAATATTTATTCTAGGATAATGATTGTCATGAACGATATTAAGTAAGGAAATGAACTTAATGTGTAAACTTCACAAGGCGCCCGGTAGCATCGCGACGAAAAAGGTTTATTTCCTTCATCGTCAGTTTTCAATTGACGCAACTATAATGCGTGTCATAAACATAAATCTCCTTGCCCTATTCCTTTGAAATGATATTATGTGGCGCTTTGCAGCGGGAGGCGCGGCGGCGCTTGGAAAAACTGTTTCACGCCGCGCGGCCCTCGCCAGAATGTCGCCGACCTAAGTACACTCGTGAACAGAGTTTACATTAATGTCTCATGCCAAATGCAAAAAGCGGCCAACTTTATTTTTTGGCAAGCCCTGAAAGACTTTAGTCAGCGCCAAGGAGTTCCCAGCGGCAATAAACAAGCATATACAAATGTGAACATACACACTCAGGGTGACTTAAAGAGTTTGTAGACAATTGTACATCACTCACGCTGGCTTGGAGCACTGACATAATGCATAGTGTTTGCGCTGCATGGCGCATTATGTCATATAATGTAGCTCCACATCGTTACCCTCTACGCCTTGTAAATATAAATATGTGGTTTTGTGAGACTAGAGGTTGGATTTTGTAGAGTGTTTGTGGCCAGCAAGTGCAAATTATTATTTATACATAGTCAATGTCAAGTCGAGCATTTGAGGCTTCATGGACACGCACGAGGCGCACGACGAAAACGCGTGACGCACGTCTGCCGCGCGTTGACACGGCCGCGGCACGAGACAAGACGAGGCACACGCCACATTGTGCACGAGACGAGAATGCAATTTACGAATCGCTTTTATGTGATGAGTGATGACGCATAGGTACTGAGTGTGCCCACATGTTGGAGGCCGGCACTCAACGCCGAGCCTCGCTGGGTCTCAACGATCGCACCTCTGATAAATATCAATCGAGCCCGCAACAACAATTAATGGTTATTTAACGCGCTTCCATTCAATTATCGTTCGGCGGATTGTGCCGATAATTCGAATGGCCGAATTCCCAGCAGTTTATACACAGTGGGTATTTCATTTATGACCCTCTCGCCATGAAAGCAATCGAGTCGCCACATGCTCGATCAGTGGCCATCGCGCATTAATTCTGCAGGACTCTCAACTACCAGAGCGTTAAACTATGCTAATATATTCAAGATAATTTTAAAGGGCAAAACAATGTCACTTGTTTTCTTCGGGCGAATTGGTCCTTGGAAACGAATTTTTAATTTTTTTGACCCATCTTTGGACACTTTTCTTAAGCATTTTGTTAATTTTATCTCGCCGTGTATTATGCAACTTCAAAACAAATTTTTGATCATTGTTTTACCTCAATTATTCCTTGAGGGGCTGAAATTACAAAAAAGCTAATACTGATTTTTATTTATTAACAAAAGATTAAAAATCAATATCCATATTTTCAACTGCAACAATGACTCGATATCTATCTCGATATATTCTCTATTAGACACAACCAACAGATGTTAGATACGAGATCATTTTAGATTCAGGACAACTGATTTTCGCTTAAAGAACCTAAGCCAAATTTTTATTTTTTACATAACCGTTATAGGTAAGTAAATTAAGTTTTCATAGATTAAGCGTTACTATGGCAGATTGCCTAAGAAATAAAACGCCTTTTTTAAATGTGTTTTTTTTCTTTAAACTCGATGTGATTATAGAAATTTGTAATACATAGGTATATTAAGAAATAATAAAAACTGGCCTAGTGGTTGATTGAATGAATGAATTTTTGAACCTTTTAAAAAAAATGACGAACTTTTCAACTAATTTTAACTATCATGCACTGCACCTGTAATGTTGATGCCTGCACCTACTCTACTGTTAATGTTATCTTCAATACTTAGGTTCAACTGGCATAGGCTGTGATGTGTATGTGTAAGGCGTTTAGTGTTTTATTAAACCTTCCGTCCTTTAACTGTTCAGGAGAATAAGGGCTCAATCACAGATGTCCACTTCTGATTGTTTTATTAACGATGGGTTGTAGCTATAATTATACTCAATATAGTCCCAACCAACATAAAATCCAATTGAAAAATATGAAGAAGCAAAGAATTGATTTGTTGACAATATTAGATATACATTTATAGCAGTACTAAAATCAAAATAAGTTTTTTCGTATTTAAAGATACTATTATACTAACCGTGTTTTAAAATTTAACATAAATGAAACTCACTTTGATTTGAAAGCATCGTCTGGCGATGGGATACATTTCAACAAGAAAGAAAATATGAAAACGCGTTGAATAATCGGTCACGATGGACACAATCTAACGCCAATCGTTCGCAGCGCGGCAATTTTAGTACTCCGTTCCCTCTTAAATTATCGACAAGATTATAACAAGCGTAAAGTAATAGCAATAATCGCTGTAAATTAATTACTGGGCTAGAGTGAACGCAAAGAAGAACAGGTGAAGTAATGACGTGTACAAAAGCCTCCACCGGCTGCACCCATGAGCTTGATACACAAATAGGCTAAAATTTACGTCAAGGCAGAACGCCGCTGGCGGGGAAGTTTGGAGTTTGGCTTATAAATAACATTTAGCGGGCGGAGCTCCAGGTTCCGGATTATGAGGTCGGAGGACTCAATTAAATTGCTACCGTGCCGGACCCCGCTTTTATTGTGGACTTGTGACCGGCCCGCTTCGCTGGATTTACAGATAAATGGCCCCACTTTACGCCCAACGCTGCCACAATCATTTCTACGTAACTCGTGTTAATTTTCGCCGCATTGCAACGATGCAACTACCTAGCAAATGACGGGTAGATACTGAATTGCACAACGTGCTATTTTATTAACGTGTTATATGGATTGGTGCAAACTATGTAGGTAATGGAGATAGCTGTAATACAGTTATTAAATATAGTGGAGGGACCGAACAGTTTGGTTATGAAGTTAGTCTGCTAACTCTACATTTTTAGTAATATGTTTATTAATGTTGTAATTAAGAATATTAAATATTATCATCGTCATCATCATCATTGGTGATACTCAAGTTTCCTCACGATGTTTTGTTTCACAGTTAGCGAGTGTTATTGCTGCTATAACTTCACAAATGTACGTAACTTTGATAATAAACAAAGTCAGAGGTACTTGCCCGCACTGGGAATCGAATCTGGGTCTCTCGCTACCGATGTTCACTATTCTATCACTGGACCGCATCTAATACATCAGCTCACAATAAATGCTACTATTATCGAGGATGGCTAATCTGAATAAAAGCTTTTCTATATAAAAGTTATAAAATAAAAATAAAACCCGACTTCAAAACACTGCAGCACTAAGATCAGAGCAAAAACACAGAAAAACAAAAACACTAAATCTTTGAATTCTAATTCTAATTCTGATAACAGATTTACTAAAGAGCTCTTAACAAGAGGTGTTAAGAATTTTGCTATTAGAGAAAGCATACCTACATTTCTTTGTCAGAGCCTTCTTTGGAGCACCGTTACCTTGATTGTCTAATGAACAAGGTTGCCATCAATGGTCCAATCGTATTTAATATTAATATCAGAATTTTACTTGGTAACGCAGAGTATTTTTTTACATTTAGAATGGCCATATTGGCCAAATCAATTAGTTTTTAAATTTACTACAATATTACAAATACTAAATTTACTTTAAATTTAAAATTTAAATCAAAATGTTGGCAAATGATATATCTGTTTTGAATTGTTTCTCGGTTTTTAGTGACGTCGTTTACTTTGTATTACAAAAAATTTTTTTTTTTTTTGTTAATATCACAACAACTCCAAATGCATAAGTCACTATATGCCAGGATGATTGGACTTAATCAATTATGTAATATCTATATGGCCTATTGATAGTAACTAGGAACCAGTCAAATCCATAATATCGAAAAAAAGGTAAACAACACATTAATCGTCTTTTGTGTAGCCTATATATATTTATTCCCACTGCAGGGCGTAGGCCTTCTTTTGGACAGAGAGTACGTCAGACCAAGCTTGCCTACCAAGAGTTGGTAATATAAAGCGCTGATATAATAATATGTGAATACCTCCAACCATCTGGTTTCCTCACAATGTTTTCATTAACGGTTGGTGAGTGCGATCGCTTCTAAAACCTCACAAATGTACGCAACTTAGAAAACAAAGTCATTGATACATGCCAGGATTCGAACCCATAACCTCCTGAATGTGCGGCCGATCTACCGCAATGCTTTTACTGCTTCTTCACTACATAATTATTTTTAACATAACTGAGTTTATGAAATAAATAAATATTAAGAGTTCTTAAAAGACGAGAAACTGCAATACACAAATAAGTTTTTGTTAAATGGGTTTGAACATAAACTCAGTGGGAATGAGATTGCATGTTGGCGAAACGGGAGTCGGCATTTTGCCCTTATAACGTTACAGATTAATTTTCATTCGTTATCAGTTTTTTTATAATTCAGTGGTCCAATCAAAGAGCTGGTCCAATGATCGCGTCCTTCTTGTAGGTATCGCTGGCGTTCGTCATATTGCTTTATTCGTGACGTCATTTTCCCAGGGTCAGTCGCGTCATAAATACTTTTCATTTGAGATCTTATTTGTCAATATGCAAGGCGTTCGGCATAAGGGTGAAAAACATGCCTACTTTATTTTCGCGGTAAGGTAAAAAGGCACTCGTAAATGCTTATTTCCGACAATTTTCCGTCTAATTGACCAAGTGCAATTGACCGTTTAAGTAAACTTGCCCGGTAGTTAATGCTTCATAGCATTCTGATATTGAACCCAACTGGAAAATCAAATAAACGCACTAGAGAGTGCGTACCGTGCAAGTATGCAACGTTAGTACCACGGTACAATTATTACAGTAATGTTACGGGCGACTTTGCAGCTATAATGTAAAGGTTCTGATGACTGTACGACTTTCGTATGAAACAAGTGCGAGTCAGACTCGCGCACGAAGGGTTCCGTACCATTATCTATAAAAAACGGCAAAAAAATCCCGTTTGTTGTATGAGAGCCCCCCTTAAATATTTGTTTTATTTTAACTTAATTATTTACTTTTAAAGTTAATATTTAGCGGATTAGTAAGTTGAAGTGGCAGTGGGCGGGGCACATAGCACGCAGAACTGATGGCCGATGGGGCCGAAAAGTTCTCGAATGGAGACCACATATCGGCAAGCGCAGCGTAGGACGTCCAGCCACAAGATGGACAGACGATCTAATCCAAGTGGCGGGAAGACGCTGGATGCAAGCCACTTCCGACCGGTCTTTTTGGAAATCCATGGAGGAGGCCTATGTCCAGCAGTGGACTTCTTGTAGCTGAATGATGATGATGAAAGTTAATATTCTGTGAATATCAAGCAAAAACGAGCAAACAAAATCACGTTTGTTCTATGGGAGCCCCTTAAATATTTATTTCATTCTGCTTTTCATTATTTTTTGTATAGCGCCAACAGAAACAAATAATCTGTGAAAATTTCAAGTATCTAACTATCACGGTTCATGAGATACAGCCTGGTGGCAGACGGACGGACGGACAGCGGAATCTCAGTAATAGGGTTTTACCCTTTGGGTACGAAACCCTAAGAATGATGTTTTGAATAAAACGTGTAAAAAATATAATAATATTATTACTAGCTGACCCGGCAAATGTTGTTTTTAACTAACGACCTTTTCTTAGACATACCAAATTCATATACACAAACCAGTTCGTAAAAATCAGATTCAGAAACCTTCCCTTACTATTTTTTGCGTCGTCATTCCATTGTAATTTTGGCTTCTGAAGAACTTGTTACAAATGGTGTACACTGTTAAGCTACAAGAACTTTGTAAATAAATACATAAATAAATAAAAGTAAAGTAGACATCATATAAAATGCATTAAAGAGAATGTAGAGCAAATTGATTGAGCAAAAAAAACCCAATTATGATTTACCGCCACGAGAGGTCTATTTCATAGAGCAACGATTCACGGTGTACTATGAGAATTCTATGTAGACTTAAAAGCTGATTAACCGACAGATTAACAAATACGCAATGTACATCGCATTGTCGTAATAAACTACGCGACCCATACAGTAGTTCTTCTTCTTTCTGGTCGTGTCCTCATAACTAAGGACGTGATTATGAGACAGCTTTCGCCACCAACGCTCTCCATTTGGAGCAAACTACGCCAGATCTACGATAGCTTGCAGGGTCCCGTAGCTTTACTTATAATGTCCATCCATCGCGTTGGTGTTCCTCCTCTGCTTCGTTTCCCGTTCGCGCGACTGGTAATAGTAACATGCTCCAGCAAACTGCCCTGCGTCGGACAGATGACCACAAGACGCGCTGGCCATAGACAAGCCATAGGAAAGCCTCGTCTTATCTGAAGTTATTTTAGAATAGATTCGTTTGTGCGCATTCGGTCCAAGATATACGAAGCATTCTCCGCCAGCACCATATTTCGAATGTATCATCTTTTTCAAAATAAGTGCCTTCAATATCCGAGTCTCAGAGGCATATAGAAATATGGAGAAGATAAAGGACCATATTATTAGTTTCATCTTCTTCTTGCAGCATCAAACTTCTGTTTTTTTCCAAATTTTCTCAAACCTTTTCGCTGCAGCCTTAGCCAGCTGGGATCTCCTGACCACTTCTTGCTTGCAGTCCGTCATTGGTGATTTGGGAACCTAAGTTAACAAATTTGTGTACAACATCAAGATCTCTCAGCTCGTCGGTTCTTTGCAAGGTGTCAGTTCTATCAATGAATATCAGCTTGGTCTTACGTCTGTTGATCTGAAGTCCGTATTCTTTACTAATAATTCCACCCTTTCAAGTAGCTCAGCCAACTCAGTTTCAGAGTCGCCTATGATGGTGGTGTCATCGGCAAAATGCAGGTTGTTATGCAGGTGCCCTCGTTTCTCTCCCAACCATCCAAAACCCTTTTCATTATGTGCTCACTGACCAGATTGAACATTTAAGAAGACGACGAAGACGCAGTATGCACTCGGTCCAAGATATCCTGGACGCACTCCTAGTTCTTATTTAAAGGCGTGTGACACGGCGTCCTCCATTCGTACTTTTGACCCTCATAACCCTGAACATGGACCTTCAGCTAATAAAGTAAAAAAGTAAAGTTTATACTGCACTATATGCAGTATAAACTGATTATTAATAAGATGACACAGGTAACGCAATTTTTGTATAAATTCTGAAATGTTCAATGTAATAAAAGGAAAATAAAAATTTTACAACACGTTGTAAATAGTCAATGATTAAAATACCTTAATCTATGTGCATAAAATGGTAGATATTGGGGTTATACAGTTGTAATTTCTTGATGTATGCCAACTTATAACATTATTATCAAGCCGATTACGATCTGGCTATTTCTTCAAGAGAGTGATTGGCTATAATATGTTACTGACATTAATTATATTCACATAAATAGGTACTGAACAGATTTACTTAATAATTATAGCTAAAAGAGCATAGGTTTCAAAAGCTGTACAGTCACGAGCAATAATATAATACCTATACACTGTCACAATGTTCTAAAAATCTTCACTTAAAACAATCTAGAAAGAAGTGTACGACAATTTGTCCTAAATAATGTGACCAATGGTTAGATAATTTAGGACAAATTGTCGTACACATGTGCAGTACAAATGAAAATGTGTATATATCGTACAAAATGTAACAGTGTATATACCTATATTATTGCTCGTGCCTGTAGGTACCAATACTCAATTTATATAATTTTACCTTTAATTTCACATCACCTTCCTATTTGATCCCGTTCGATCATGACTGTAGTTAATTCAACCATTTATTACGTTGATAATAATGTGAATTTCATCTTCAATAACCGGATGCCACGGAGCATAATTACTAAATAGGCAGGTCGTGGGTACAAGTTTTAGTAATTTCTAAACAGTTGCCTTTTGGGGAACCGTTACAATATTACGAGTACCTATGTTATGAATAATGAATAGGCAAACACAATATTATTTCATTTCTACACAATGGTTTAACAATAATATTGAAAACCAAACACGTGACATGCAACGGATATACTTACATTAAAATGTACCTACACCGCATTTACTGGAAAATGGAATGTAAAAATTCAAAACTAGGTATTTCACACAAGATGTTATTCCCATAGGCATCCGAAAATAGAAGGTCCTACTAGGAGGAACAACCCTTACATGGGAAAAACAAAAACAGCTGATTTAGTTTTCCACATCCAAAACCTTTTCATAAACGTTACCAATTAAAATTAAAATACTTAGGGTTACTATATTCCATTTCATGATATCTAGTAAACTATCAGATGCTTCCATAGATATATTGGAAAAACTGCTCCCACAATACAATCACTTGCCCTGTTCTCAAACTACCTAAATATCCTGTGCTATGGTAACCAGGTAATGTAGGACGCCCTCTAACCAGGTGGGATGACGATCTGCGAAAAACTGCAGGCAGATGCTGGATGCGGCAAGCTGAAGACAGGGCGCTATGGCGCTCATCAGGGGAGGGCTATGTCCAGCAGTGGACTAATATAGCCTGATGATGATGATGATGATGGTAACCAGGCAAGGATATTACAAACATCAAAAAACACGCAGGCTGAGGCCATTTGTACGAATGTACGGCGGCCCCCAGTGGGAATCGAACCCATGACCTCTTAACGGCTCGACCTCCGAAAAGACTTGGCGGATTTTGATGAAATTTTATATCTATGATCCATTTGTCCATACTTTGACGCCAGAAAACTCGATACCGTTTGCAAATTTAGTACTAGCTAGCACTAAATTTAGTACTAGCTAGCACTAAATTTGCAAACTGTTTCAAGCTGTTCTACCGCTAAAGGTTTTTGATTTATTGTCGTTTAAAGTCTGAGAAAAATGTCAAGTATAGACAAATGGATCATAGGCATCTTCGGTAGGTCTGAGAATAAGTTGTTATCTATTTTTCATACCCCTATCTGGAAGAACAACGCTTGCCGGATCAGCTAGTTACATACAATAAGTTTTTAACTAGAATCTATTAGGTACCTAATAAGCTGACGTCTAATTTGAAACAGTTGCTTTATTTTTTAAATGGTTTTACATTAGAAATAGATAATATCGTGAGTAAGTACCTACAGGCTTTTTAAATTGTGTTACTGTTTTATATGACCAGTATAACTGTACTTAATTTACAAATATTTTTTTCAGTGTTACATTAGTTTTTAGCTAAATTTATCTAATCTTCTTCTTCTTCTAATAGGTATATAACATTCTCAATATAATAAAATTCTCATGTCTCAATGTTACTGCGCATACTCTTCCGAAACGGCTTTACCGATTTTCATGAAACTTTACATGTCTGAGAATGTGTTGTTTTCTATATTTCAACCCCCTATCTGGAAAAACAACGTTTGCGGGGTCAGCTATATAGTAGTATACAACAACGTGTCGTTTTGAAGGACTTTGCGAGTTACTTACCTATTATTTTGCTCTGAGTAAGTGCAAGTAATAGATTTATGTAGGTACTAACCTCTATGCCTTATTATTTGTAACCTAATAGGTACGACCTATTCTCAAACCTACCAAACATACACAAAAAAAATCGATGATGCCATGCGAAGATTAGGCACGGACTTTTTATCAATATTATAGCACCAGTGTGCATCCAAATTTACCGAGAAATTATAGTTGACAGCCGATCAACCTTTACATTGTAGTTGGAGTCACTCGTAAGATAATGAAAGAGTGTAACAGTGCAAAGGTTGATGTGCTGTTTACTATACAATGAAAATACCAGCCGCGGTTTTATTTAGCGCCTCGGGTTAGATCTTGCCTTTAGGCCTTTTTCGTATCCATGCGTGGTACGCCCACTAATACAAATATACACGTATTGAATCTCCGTAACACTTAAATATATTTTATAACATTTACTAGTCACTTCAAACATTACGGCTGTGTAAGCTAACAATAACATTTAATTTTTGTACACTCTCTATTTACAGAAAAGTAGAAACGAGAATTAGGTAATACAAAGACAATTGAGTATTGGATGGCCATAAAATGGCTAGGCCTATTAGCTTTTTCTTGATACACCTAATATTTCATGAAAACGTAGGTTGAAAGTGAAGTAAAAAGCGTTTAACTTAAAATAATTACAACAACCATACAATATAAACCTGTTAAGCTCTAAGTTATTTGGCTTGTAAGATCAAATTTGCTAATTTTACAATTGATCGTTAGTCTTATTTACAAACATTTGGTTTCACTAACCTGCGAAGCGGGCGGGTACGAGTAGCCAAATTGTGCATACGCTGCCATCGGGACGATCATAAGGGCGGCTTCACAAAAACACTGTCTCTCAAAGTCAGTCCACGGACGTTTACGTTACTAAAACTATTAAGAATTTTAAGTAATGATATCACAGTTGTTGAGTGTAGGCGCGACGGCTGCGCGACGCGCGGCCATTCCTGCGCGTCAGCGTCCCGGGGCGCGCGCACCTCGCATGCCGTGCTCGTGCGTGCTTCGTGCGCGTGCGGTCTCCTTACACCTTCTTCACACGCCCGTGTATCGTCACCGACTGGCGCGTCCTGCGAAACCGCCGCCCCTCCGCCGTAGGAGAGTACAAATTTAGCCCCGCCCCGTGGGAGGAGACTCGTCGTTTCGACCTATCCAGTCGCTGCTCCACCATCCTCTCCCCGCGTAACGGTCCCAGCTCGCGGCCCTATTGGCGAAAAATATCCCCACTTCGACGTCGCGCCGCCTCGGAGGTTGAGTCGACCAACCGTCCGGGTGGGGAGTGGGAAAAAAGCGGCACAAAGTCGGCCCGACGTGATCATGTTTATGGCTCTCCGTCGTGGCTGTCCACGGGCACTGTAGCACGAGCAAACAAATCTCTAGCGGCAAAAAATGGCTCGAACGAGGACAAGTTGTTTCATTATACCCCGCTTGCCATCGCCTCGCCAGATTTACGAACAGGCCGGTGGAGTTACGAATCGATTTTATAGACAGAGATTGTGACTTGTCTGTATATCGATCGATGGCACCACCGACATGGGAAAATTAGCACTTGTGAACATACACGTACGTGTTTCACGGGGGGTAGGTAGATACCATTTACAAATGGACGACTAAGTGTATATACCTACCTAGTAGGTATATCCTCTACATTTAATAGTGGACTCTGTATCAGGGAGGTAATTTTGGCGATTCCGCATGTAGGTACATGTTTAACAGCTGTCCATTACCGATTCTAAATCTGTTAACGTGCTTTTCTGTGTTGTTAGATACATAGGTACTAGGGTATTAAATCGTTCTTGATTCGGGTAGCAAATTGAAACTTCGTTTGTGAAAAAATACCTAGTCTTATTTTGTAAAGTAGAGTTTATGGTAAGGCAATTTTCAAGGTTCCGAGTAGAGGTACGCATTTGTGACATGGGTATAGGTATTAAAATTCTATGTCATTTTTTTCGCCCTCGCAAAATTTAATACGAAAGCCCATACAAACATATAAACATTTAAACATACTCATACAGGATGTAACCTAATCACCAATTCTATCTAAAAATTCACTCTCATCAAACCGAAAAATTGTATTGGTTGTTTATTAGTACATAGGTACTATAAAGAGGCAAAAATTTAATGAAAATATGTATAATATCGGTTTAATGCCGTAACTTTAATATGGAAACCCAATTTTATTTAGTATTTTGAAATGGTCACCATAGTCAAAGTTTGTCTTGACAAAAATTACAAAAATAAACTTGTGTTTGGTTCGCAAGTTTTACAAGTCAACATTTTTAAATTTAACATTTATACATTTATATTACCTATTCTGTTATTACGTATTCCATCGTGTCACATATTCCTTGGTCATTTTGTAGACAGGATGCATGGAAGTCTGCTTATTTCAAATCAAAAAGGGAGTGCAAAACAAGTAAAATCTCCCACCTTTTTGATTGCAAATTGCTTCCGTTTTTGGGTTACCCAACAATGTTACACCACCTTACTAAGAAAACAATAATAACCGCGAGAAAACCACCTTATCATTCATCCAAAGTATGAAAAAAAATATTTTAGTAACCTCTATTTGATACAGCAAGCAAAAAAAAATTCACACTTTTTAATTTTTATTCAGATTTAATTTCAGATGATTTTGGAATTTTTCGAGTGTTGGTACTGTAGCGATCCCTCTTTATAGTAACTGGCTGGCACAGCCGTCTGGGATGATTTTTAAATTATTGTGAGGGAATCGCTATGTTTTTGTTGAGATGTCAGTCGAAGACTAGCTAGGCTAGGCAGTTCTCGATAAAAAGATAACACAATTGTATTTTTGCTAACAAAAGCTTATTTTAATAAAGTAATTCGCTACAGTTGCTACCTACATTGTTCTTATTCACACTGAATATAATGTGAAAAAAGTCCCTCTATTGCCAATAAGGGCAAGCAAACTTTTTCGCAAGCTCGCACGAGCTTTCCCGTTTCTCCCGTACCTCCCGTTTCGGCAGATGTATTTAATAGATGGCGCCGCCAGCCACGAATCCAAAAATATTGTGGCGGGACTGCCTCCCGTTTTCCGGACGTTATTTTACGTATCCGACATTGTTTCTCGGTCGGCTTGATGCCTCTATACAATGTACTTTGTCAAAAAACTGTAAACGTGAAAAAAATTCTTTGGTATCCATTATTAAACCACTTCCAATATTAGTGAAAACGATATGAGTGAACCCTTTGTCTCGTGAACAAATGGAGTTAACGTAGAAAAAGATACGGCGATTTTAAGCCGCAAAAACCTTATATTTTAACGGTCAAGGTAATCAAAATTTCTGAGGTACTTTTAGTTGAATTAGAACTATAAAATTTACAGTAATCATATACCTACCACAAGTAGGGGGAAATATCTAAAAACAAGACATTTTAAATTAGTAGGTACCTTTAAAAAATAATATACCTAAAACTTGGCAAGTAATATTGCTTTATACTACAAATGCAGGAAAATATCTGAAAACTATAGGTACATTCGTATATAAATCATTAAAAAAATTGTCTATGAAGGTAAAGTTTGATTTTTTCCCAACTTCAAAGACCATAGGCCAAAGTATATGATTTTAATTTTAACTCGATATCACCTATAATGTTTTTATAGATTTATATGGCCCATATTCCTAGTTAGCGATCTCGCCAACTTTTCCATGTGGAAAAAGATCGTTGATTTCTAATCCTTACCTTATACCTACCATCTACCTAAGAATGTTTTTAAAAGCTATAAAAGCTTGTGTAGGTACATGGCCTCGCGGGTCGCGGTCGGCTGTCCGCTGTACCGGAAACGATTTTGTTAACGTACATTAAATCTTATCCCGAAAACGTCCCGACCCGATAATCAAATTTGAGTGTAGAATTACTTACTAAGCTTCACGTGCTAATAATAACACTTATATAAGAGTTAAGATAAAAATGTAGAAAGGATCTCTTCTGTTTAGTGTGTAGAGGCGTAAAATGATTAGGAAAGCTTTAGACGCACGCGGGAAAAGTGACATATTTTTTGTCCCCTATTTTAAAAATAAAAAGCCGGATAAGTGCGAGTTGGGTTCACCCACGGAGGGCTCCGTACAAATTCGTAGGTACTGACATAATATTATAATATAACTAGTTCGGGAGTCGAGTCTCGCAGTTTTGTCCAAGCTTTCCCAAAGTTCATAAACATTTTTTTTAGCATTTAAATATAAATGTGTAGTTTTTCGATTTGTACTATAATAAAAATCAAAAAACTAAATAAATACTAAAGTATTAGACGATATGACATGAGGTATTCGACATAGTTCTAGGTTTACGGAAAAAAAACTCCACAAATTGTTATTCCTTTAAGTGTCGAAATGAACGTTTTTTTCAACATAAACGGCCGTACCTTTTTTTTCCGATGACTTAGGAGTTAGATTTTTTCACAGCTTCTAGGGACTGTAAACTTGAGTAAGTATGTGGTTTTAATTTCATTTTTATTAGTCCACGCGTTTCCAAGATAAAGAAAGCGTCTTGATAGATAGATGACCACAACAACAACGGACAACTACAATGTGTTTCTGTATAAGGGTTCCATTATTTCTTTTTTAGGTATGGAACCCTAAAAAAATTCATAGGCTGCATGGATAGAAAATTAAATATAGATAGACTATAAAAAATGTTTAATCAACACATTAGTTTTTATTTATCTTCTTTCCTATTCCACAAGATGGCAAGATGAAAAAAAAAAGTAAAAATCCTTTTATTGCGACCAACAAAATTAAATACATATTTCACATAAATAACCATTAAATTACTAAATTACATTAAGGCCTTTTTCCCCATAAAGGCGTTCGTTCTTCAGCTTCGTATTCATCTCACCCAGTCACTTTGCACCATCCCGGCAAGTCATCGTCTTGGCCTGCAGTGACGTCGGTGTCCATGCAATTTTGGCCTACTTAGCTCACGCGGCCAATTTGACCATTGTCCAGCACAGTTCATCTTTAACCTAAAGTTCATCAACCCAACACCCCTATTAGTTTTTGAGCGCGAATTCGTGTTTCAAACACGGTCCATTTTTTTACGTAACCTTTTATACCTACATAATTAATCTTAAATTACTTAGGTATATTAGGCACCCACTGAGTTTGCTTAGCGATGCCTTACACCTTACCTACTTATATCTACATCTTATTTTGCCTCCACTATAAAACAAAACTGGCTATTGTCTCACTAATTGCATCTCTAATATCAACAAGTCCGATCAGCCGTCCAGATTAATCCATAAAATCTTTAGTGTATAATGGTCTTTACGGCCCTCGTTTTAAAGTCGAACTGAGATCAGTTACAGATTAGGGCTGGCGCCAACGACATCTGTCATCGTTAATAACGAGCAATTTGAGTCAATTTCACATTTTTGGAATACGCGAAATAGTCCAGGCGTCTCACTCTCGCAGCAGGAAGTGATCACAAAAACTACTACTAAATAAACTAGTGGTTGACATGTTCAGTTTTTGCTCGAGGCTTACTAATTACGCGGGTGCAGGCGCTGTCGCGTGAACCGGGCACCGAGGAAGCGAACGTTGGCAGTAAACGTTAGCAGTTTAGATATTTATGAACATGTGTACGTAATTAATTTTTACGGTGGATCAGATAACGACATCGTTGCAGCGCGCGATACGTTTGACGCCGTTCGCGGTCCGCGACGAAAGTAAAATAAAGGTTAAGTAGGGGTAAATTTGTGGCAGGGAGGGCTTTCCGAGATGTAGTAGAGTTGGGGTGCTTGAGCAACAATAACACAAAGCTGAGAGGCGCCAGCTGTAGTCTGTTCCTATCGAACAACTTTATCTGGGCACCAAATAATTAATTCATGAGTTTTGTAAATTATTTAAACTTTATTAAAAAAAATATTAAACTACCACGTACCATAATTTGGGACCTATAATACGTACATTATGAAATTGATCAGAGTGTATTTTTTTATTATACTTAAACAAACAAATTTCAAGATCGTGGCAAGTGGTAGGCCCTGATCTCGGCTTACCCCTCCGCGATATATGCATTAGTTTATGTTGTATTTAACAAAAATTTAAAATTTTATCTCGTTAACAACCTATTTGAAAAGTGCCAAGTCGCAGGCGATAAATAGGTACAAATAGGTGAAATCGGGATCGTGCTGCAAACATTCCTTGTAGTTAAGAAAAAACATTCATCATTGAAAACATCACTATAATGGTAACAAAACTGTCACTTAACTATGTTACGGTGTAAAAAAAAAAAAATTAAATTTAACACCGTTGTCTTTTTATTACTGTTCTATCCTCTAAATAGTTTCGCAATTCTAGCTGCCACCGGACACTTTTTATACTTGGCCAGTTTTGTACTGGAAAGTGTTTATTGACTAATGAATGTCGATGAAGCGAAAGTGATCTGTCGGGATCGTTGCATGTGGCAGTCTCTAGGTCTCTGCCTACCCCTCTGGGACACAGACGTGAGCTTATGTATGTATGTATGGGTCATCGGTGTAAAGACTGTTTAGTGTACCATAATTCGCTGTCAATACGCGGAGTAAGTAACGGTTAAAAAATAAATCCAACACACATTAATTTCGTTGTTGTTAGTAATTTAAATTGAATATGTACGAAGTTTTCCGTTTATGAATTGGCACAGTAATTCATTAACTTCTTAAGTCTACTTTGCTGTTATAAGTATTCCCTGATTTTTTTCAACATTCATCCCTAATTTTGATGTTAAAGTATGTTTTAAGTGTGTTGTTGATGTGATTAATTGGTATAATATCACTGCTACATTCCAGCTTTCTAGTAGGTACTAGTGGTCTCTGAGATAAGCCATAGCCAGACAGACAGATGGACGGCCATGGCAAAAATATAAGTTCTATGTAGACTGATCAATTATATCATAACCTATTCGCACTGAATTTATTTCACACCACATTTAAATTAATTTATATCCGTAAATATAATCTGCATGCAGAACAAAGCAGAACATTCATTACGTAGGTGGTGACATTTAATTAAACGGCCGAACATCATTTAGCCACGTGATTGAGCGAAACGTCAAATCGCCTGGCAGAAGGTGGGTAATCAAGTGGTTAGTACTAGAAGGTGTCTACTTCAGCAGGGTACAAACATACAGTGTGTACATAAGTAATGATTTTTTATAGCTATTATCTGCTCTGGTGTACAATAAAAAACACTGTTATTTTATCTTAACACCTTGTCTATAACAGGTCGGTTGCTTAAACTACAACTAATAACAGGTTATAAACTTGATTAAGAAATTAAAGATAACTGTTAATCTAAACTGCAGCAAAGTATTTCTTTTTTATTCAATAATTAGCAATTTGCCAAAAATCATTTCAATAGATAAGCAGCAATATTTAAAATAAATTAACAAAAAAAGAAACGCTTTTTTAATACTAACTTTGTCTTTTATCAGTTTCACCAAATAGTCGTGGTCACCCTACCCAAGCAAACTTATACATCATTCACTAGAACTCGTCCCTTGCTAGCGTCTCATGTTTGCTCTCTATGACAGCGGCACTGAGTAGGTACATTACATTCTGTACATCCCTGTGCTGAGGACTGTTTGCGTTGACGCCATCTCGAAATATTGCAACTCTCTTGCGAGTTTACCGCCAGCCAAGTAGTTAAACCTTAAACGTTTTAGGGCCGATTTCTGAATTGAGAATTTATAATAAGTAATTATTTAAGTAGTGCCTTTCGTAGTAACTTTAAAAAAAAAATACGAGACAGCACTACAGTTAAGTAGTTACTTAGCGAAAATCTCAATTCAGAAATCGGCCCTTAGTATAACAATAAAGCTAGCCATGCAATACAATTGAATGTCGCTGCTTAATAAACTTCTTTCGTTTCAGTGGATTGCCGATTTAATTAGTGGGCTGAGACATAATAATATATACGACTGATACTGAAAACAAGAAATATTTTAAGTTTTATGAAGAAAATAAACTTTTCACTTATTATACTTGAACTATTTATAATCTATTACGTTGGTATAGGTGGAAGGCAATCCTACTTCATCTAAAAAAATACAATGTCTCAGGCACCACAGTTGTGCGAGTGAAGACGCCACTGGACGCTGTTTTATCATCATCTCATTACGTAAATGCAAAAACGTATCCCAATCCCAATAAATAAACTTGAAAATACTTTATCCGCAGATGAAGTTTCTTCTTCCAAAAGTATCTAAATATCATAATGAAAACCTAGTGTAACTTGTAACATTCGTTTAGGCGCATTTTCCATGTTAATCGGAATTTGCAACAATTATAAAAACTATTGTTATGGAGAATCGATCAGCCCACCAAAAATTATATAGGTTAATGTTAAGAATAATTTAAGATGTAACAGTTAATACCTAGATTATAATACTAGTAAATTACTATATAAATAACAGATATCAAAGAAGGACGAGCGGTGTCTACTGCTACAGGTATTTTTATACTTACTAGTAGATAACGAAATAAAGAAATTTGTATTTTTGTATTTGTATTAGTTCTTTTAATCTGTCTAAAATATAATAAAGTTCATTTTTTACATGATTAGGCAAGGGCGTAAACCCGATTTTGGAGCCGTAGGAGGGAATTAAAACAAATAGCACCAATGGGGAAACACCCTCGCGACCCGGCGACCCTACACGCCGGAGACAATGGCCTGCCATCCGCTCGAGTAGACCACCGCCGACGTGTAAACATCACTCTTATGAAACCAATTTCCGTAAAAAGTACTTTAAAATGGATTAGTTCCTATAGAAAAACAAGGAAACTCGTTTGAGGCGACTTGTTGTTCGGAGCTACAAGGTATAAATTACGAGAGTGGGTTTAATCCGCTTACGTTAATAATCCTTTTGTATACGTTATGTACGAGGCGATGGATTAAGGGCTCTAGTAGTCTAACGTATTGCTGTGCCTAATGTTTGTCGCAACAAGGATATTTCTTTACAGACATGATGGAGAGAGGAGATTTCGCCCAAATTCAATATCGTCTTCAATAGTGCTTACACTAGTAAAGATTAGGGAAGACTGATGAGGAGTTCATTTTGCTTCCTACCTACACGTTCTCTTCAATCGAAATAACTGTGGAATTATTTAGTGGTGGCCCATTGACAGGCATGCGGTTGGCATGCAACACGGCGCCGTCACTTTTTACACGTCCGGAAAAATGATGGCGGTGGATAAGAAAAAAATCATTGAGCAGCGATAAAACAACGAATCTTTACTGTTGATTTCAGAGGTCTCCGCAGGTTTTACTTTCGGCTGGTCCTTAATTGAAATTTATAACGATGCAAACGTCAATGGCACTAAAAACTTCGACAGAGACAATTAAAGTTACTGCGATAAAGCAATTACGAAACCATAAACGGTGAAAATGAAGGAACGCGTAAAGTATAACAATTATTCAATGGCGAAAGGGTACATAAACCTTTTATTTAAAAATACATATATATAGATTGATATTATGTGTCCACACAGGATAGGTACGCGTGTTAACCCGTTGATTAAACAGAGCGGGGCGACCGCAGTGCGTATGCAACCGGACGGACATATTACAGGGCTCGAATTCTGATTGTTTAGAGAATTTATTACTCTCGTGCCTTGTACAGTTAATTGAATTCGCCTGTAGAATAGGCTCCACTGCGGCTCAGCTCCAAATTGCGTTGCGTCAGTTATCGTGTCTTCCTACTGCGTTCCTGGACTCAACGCCACGCGCTTTGCAAGCCCGCTGCTTTTTTGATGAACCATTAATTAATAAGTTAAATGCATGTTTGTAGTAGGAATATTTAAAAGGAAACTAAGAAGAAACAAGATACAGTACCAAAAATATGATGTCATAATTTTTTAGCATCTTATATTACTGAGGTTCCACTGTCGCAGACCTTCTTTCAGAGAGAGAGAATATGGTGCTTCGCACTTCGTCTGCTCTCCGCAAACTGCCGATTACAAGCGAGAAGTCAGACAGACGCTCAGATTTTCTCAAGACGTTAGCGAGTGGTGTTGCTACAAATTCAAAAATAAATTTCGTAAACTACCCCTTTTTATCGTAAACTAACAATTTGCCAATCTACAGTTAGAGCTGTCATTGGTTGTTTGCACGCATTTTGGTCAACTGATAGATATATACTACATCGAATGAATAAAATCGTAACCAAGAGATCTCGAATTCTACCTTTTAACTAAATCAGTTTCTATTATGTGTAGTTTAAGATGTTGCATTTCTGCACTAAGCCTCCGTATACGGTAGTAAGCTAAGACAGACAGGTCCTATATTCTCTTTTAGTGGCAAACTATACAGGCTACACTAAATGATTATTCCCGTAAATTTTGCAACGATGACTGCGTTATCAGTTGCAGGCTCGTCCTGATTTTAAATGTGTTAGGCCAGCAGAGGCACCATGAAATATCCCCGTTTCAGGGGTGAGTACTGAGTACTGCATAATTGTACTTTTTGCACAAGTTCCGCAGCCAGCGAAATATTATTGATATGTGGCGTTTCTCTGAAATTATATACCTAAATGTTCATTGGCACAACACGTATGCGGAACACTGCTGCACTAAGCTCTGTAAACTGATCCCATCAGTTCCTCATCCCCGAAGAGCCAATAATCTCGATTGGATCCTAAGCAAGTTACGTTGAGACGCGTTTGTCCTAAATTATCTCTTACTAAATTTCCCGAAGGATTCAACTGAGGTTTTTTAGGATCCTCTAGAGAATCGACAGTACATTAATTTATGACTAACTAGAATGTCAATTGTTTTTGTTTAGTTTCTTAATTTTTTGTAAGGCTAGGCTGTTAATGTTTAAAAAATATAATAAGACAAAGCGGATACGATATTTTTAGAGTGCCAGAGGTAACTGAGTTGAGATGAGTGATCACCGACAGCAAAATACTAGAGATCAAGGTTGAATAGCGCAGAAGCTGCAATTTAATGAACGTTACAAATTAAATAAATCAAATAAAATATTTTATTTAATAAATTAAATAAAATAAATCTGCAATTGCAGATTAGATCGCTTGAAAAAAAAAACCGCGTTATTCACGCAGCAGATAAATTAGTTCTGTAAATATTGCTTCCATTCCATTTTATTTATACATACATATATTTTGTCATGTCAACTTATTTTACTGGTTTAAGAACTATTTCTTCCTTCTAATATATAAAATCGTGTCACAGTGTTAGTGCGCATACTTCTCCGAAACAGCTTCACTGATTTTGATAAAATTTTATATGTATAATCGGTAGGTTTGAGAATAGGTTGTTATTTATTTTTCACGAATCACAGCCCAAAGTAAAAAAAAATATATGGCGAAACAATGTTTTCCGGGTCAGCTAGTAAAGATATAAAACGCTTCAATCACGCGGATAAATTATTTTTGTAAATGTTGCTGGCTTTGATACAAGACATCTTTGTCATCTAAATCTCTTTTAGTCGTTTAACAACTCTTCATTACTTCCCTTTATTCCTTCTCTTTATAACCTTCGTTATAATTATTTATTATATAAGGAACTCGTTTGGAAATTACACGTTTTTGACAAATTGGTTAGATAGTGGAGGAGTTGTTCAGAATTACACTGTAGGTATTATACGGGACTGTTGTAAAGAGAAGACATATTGGTTTAAATTACATTACCTTGGGCTTGAATATTTACATGTTTGTGACGTCGCTGTTTCTGGTTCCCACGACACAGGGTATCCTAGTGTGTATCCCAGGGTAGGCCAGAAGCAATGTATGTGCCTATATGTAAATGTTATGTTATGTTAAATGTTATGTTATGTTAATATAAGTAAGTAACCTATGATTAAGTTTAACCTGAAATTTCGTCTAACCAAGGCAAATGCATAATTTGAAAGCTATTGCGTTCGGTTTTCAGAACATGTTTATCTTTGTCGGAAAATAAATTTAAAACATTCATTAAAGATTCGCTATGCAAAAAAGCCTATTATAGATAGGCGAGTATATTTAAGATATTCCAGTACGATTTCATTGTTATTTAATTATTAATATTATAATTACCTTTTAAAAATGTACAGACGATGTGATTGCATGGTAATAAATAATTATAGGTACCTACTACCCGTTTTATAACTGACAAGTACTGCAGGTTTGCTAAAGGTCATTTGAATGGTGGCGTGGTGGCCGGGTCACCTATTTCCCTCAAAAAATATGGTTGAGACTGTGATGACTGACCCCCGCGGTAAGCATGTCAATGTTTTGACTTTTAAAGTTAAGGCAATCTGGAGTCTTATTATACAGGGTGTTGATTTGTACAGTTTAATCCAACTCAGGGGTGGTTATTTACATGATGTTGAAGCAAAAAATAAATAAAAAAAACCTTTTTTTTGTGAATCATGTTTTAGCTGTATTCAGTTGAAAATTATTTAAGAAGAGATGGTTAGAGTTGAGCTTTTTTCCATTTTCTCCAATACAAATACGGCCCGAAGGCAGCGGCTAACAGAGGACAAACAGACAGTAAATTCATTACGTAGAAATAAATTTAATTTCTCCGTAATTAATTTAATTTGATGTGATCAAAAAATATCACCTGTTCTAAAATCTGACGTCGACTAACGAGTGGAATTACCCACTTAAGTTTCCACGGACCTTTCTGTAGTACCCTTTAATGATAAGTTGATCGAACATTCAGGTAGTACCTACGACTACCTAGGGACAGATATACAATACATAAGTATGTTAAATGGAGTGCATTACAAAATCTCAATGGTAGTAAAGCGGTAGGAAGCTTATCATTCGGAAGGTCATGGGTTCGAAACCCGGCATGTAGCAATCACTTTGTTATCCATCTTAGTTATGCTGTGAAGTTAGGTACAATATTTAGGTACTGCTAAATATAACATCACATAACATAACATTTACATACAGGCACATACATTGCTCCTGGCCCCACACTAGGATACCCTGTGTCGCGGGACCCGAAAACAGCGACGTCACAAACATGTAAACATCCAAGACCTGGGTTTTAGTAGTAGTAGTAGTAGTAGTAGTAGTAGTAGTAATAACTCGCTAACCGTGAAGGAAAACAACGTGAGAAAACCTGAGTGTCTATGATATTCACATACCTCAGCGCTTGAAATCGCCAATTCAAGTGGGCACGCGTTGTGTTCAAGCCCATACCGGATCACGTGACGTGCTTTTCATACCATTGACGCCTGAAATGTTTGGTAAGTCATCATCATAATCATCAACCCATTTTATCCCCACCAAGGGGCAAGGGTCTCTTCCCTGAGGAAGGTAAAGGCCATACTCCACCACGGGGGCCAAGTCCGGATTGGTGGAGGCTTGTAAGGCTAGTGACTGGTCTTACTGTCAGAAGTTTTCAAGCCGCCCTAGGGCGTCTGACTTGGCATAACGACTGCCATCTATCGACGGCAGCCGGCACCAACGCTTAACGTGCCTTGCGAAGCACGGAACCGCTCGGAAAAATGCCACTAGCGTTCGTCATAGACGGTGACCCATCCATGTACTTAACGCGCCGTATGTTGCTTAACCTTAGTGATCGTTTAAGATCACTCAGGCAGCCCAGGCTACGAGCGAGTTTGGTATGTGTGCTCGCGTAAACTAGAAACGGCAATGAAACTAAGCCGCCACGTTCATGCAGTTGTCATTTTAGAAAGAAAGAAGAGAAAGAAAGAAAAAAGGTTAAAAAGGTTTATTTTACGCCACATGGACATACATAACAAGACAAGTAAATACAGAAAAATAAGGTAAATATTAGACAAAAGCAGAAGAAACATGAAGCGACAGTAAGGGCAAAAATTTTTACTACAATGCATTAACAGAAGATAGGTCCTGAGTGCTTATACTGAGTTTTTTCCTTCACTTTCGATAGCGAGAGCGTTTGCAATTTGTATAGGAGTGAGAAAGCGCGCCACATAGTTGTCTCTTTGTCACTCCTATGCAAATCGCAAACGCTCTCGCTATCGAAAGTGAATGAAAAAACTCAATATACGCACTCTGTTCTCTACGGTGCGACGTATTTAGCGCTTGAAATCGCCAACTCACGTGGGCACGGGTGATGATTAAGCCCATACTTTCTCTCTCTCTCTGAGGGAACGCCTGTGCCCTGCATAATGGACATAATGGAGGCTGCTTACAAAAATCTCCGCCCCACTTATTTTGCTTCAAGGGTTTGACTGCCTACCTACTTAAGTTAATGACTCCTAGAAAGACAAAACACTTGACAAAAGTGAAGAGGGTAGCCGGATGTAAGGGAACTTATCAGCTCTTCTTGTATCTGCAAAACACGTGTCACGATGTTGTTTACGGGCTCATCTTTCGATATTTCTGTTATACCACTGTTAATGCGGTTTGGAAACAAATTTTGTTTTTTCACTAAACTTTTTTGTGTTCCATTCCCGGGCAAAGCCTAAACTCCTACTTTTCATCGCAAGAATTTTTGAGTGCAAGAAATGATGCTCTGGGCAGGAAAACTTTAAGAAAACCCCCCAGTTAGTTTCCATATCTTTTACTTCAAAAATTACGCACATTCCTTCAAGTTTTCATCTGTTATTGAACCCTCTGATGATGTTATTAATCAAAAATCCTTTTGTATCTTTTGGGATTGTCTTCCCTGTGGATGAAGCCGTTTAGGATGAGAAGAAAGTGCTGAGCAATCCTAATCCTTATCATATAATATATTATAAGGATTAGGATTGCTCCTAATCCTTATCATATAATATATTATAAGGATTAGGATTGCTCATCATGTCGTAGGAACTAGAGTGAGTTACACATCATAAACTCACGCCTATCTCCCAGAGGAACAGTCAGACTAGGAGAAACTAGTCACTGGCTAATCGCCCGGAACACAAGAGGACAGTGTTAGATTCTTCATAAATGCTCGTGTAATGTACCTATATCCCTTACCTACATTCGTGAACACAATCTTGATGTCTAAAAGGGTGTCTGTGGTCTTTTTGTGCTCAATACCGACTAATCTTGTGCATTATTTAATCCAAGTTTGCCGTTGAAATCGTTTCCAATTCTTTACCATATCTCTTAACATAGGTCCTGGTGTTACTAAGTAACTTCAATGTACAGACGTGGAGTCCTAACGGATGGAATAGGGCTTTGATATAAGTAGATATAGAGTGTTGTATGTTAAGGCCTTCCAAGACATCAAGGAATGCATTAGCATGTACGGGAACTGTGAGAAACCCAACACTTGCCGCTTGATTGTCTAGAAGTACAGTCAGTTCAATATGAGTAGGTAAAGGATTTCTCCAGGATGCCGACCGACATGACTGTTTACGTCTGTTGGATTTATTTAATCTAGGTAATTATATAAAAATTCTATAAGATGCAAGCTTAAGAAAGTATAAGCTAAGGTATTATTATGAGACTACCTGTAAACTTAAATTAAAAATTATATACACCATATGTCTCTTTTTTTTTAATATTTAGGGATCGAGGACTGGACAATTCTAACACTAACTGGAATAGTAGACCGTAAAACAATATTTTATTAAAAAAAACTTCTTCTAAAAAAGTTTTCTTCTTGACCGTGTCTGGAAGAGCTTCCGATCCTTGAATGAGTTGATAAAGCGCAATCTACCATGTCCTGAATAGAAGGGTTTTTGACATGTGCATATTGTCTATCCTAACCTAAGGGGCTCAGACCTGGTCTTTGACTGAAAATCAGAGCTCCAAACTCAAGGTTTGCTTGCGAGTAAAGGAGCGCAGTATCTTAGATGTAAAAAGAATAGACCGTATTCTAATACGGTCTAACACAACATTGCGCTCAAAAACTAATGTTGGGGTTGCAACCGAACAGTTAAAATGGGACTGGGCTGGCCATGTCTACCGTATGAGCGCAGATAGGTGGGATATAATTGCGACGGACTGGGTTCCGCAAAATGGACACTGATGAATGACGCTTGAATTAAACTTGTTTCAATCCAACATTACTTTGATTTTTATTAAATTTTACGCTATTTATTAAGTATTTCAACACTTAGTATTTATTGTAATGTTGAAAAGTCGGTATTGACCGACTTCTAACAATAGACTTTCGTTGATCATTGATTTCCAAAGTTGCCTGTACCGATCACCACTCACGTAGACCCGCCATCTTACCCTCTCTACAGTGTAATACCTACAACTCGTATTGTATCAGATCGATCGCACCTTCCGCAGTAGGAGGACTAACAACTTAAGTGTACCCAAGTTCGACTAGTGAACCGCTGGTGTATGGAAATGATTACAAAACGTTTAAATGTCATTTCATCATCAACCCATTATGTCCCCACCGAGGGGCACGGGTCTCTTCCCAGAGGAAGGTATAGGCCATACTCCACCACGGGGGCCAAGTCCGGATTGGTGGAGGCTAGTAAGACTAGTGGCTGGTCTCACTGTCAGAAGTTTTCAAGCCGCGCGTCCCCTTACGGCATCTGGCTTGGCTTAACGACTGCCATCTATCGACGGCAGCCTGTGTCAACGTGCCTTGCGAAGCACGGCACCGCTCGGAAAAACGCCACTAGCGTTTGTCTTAGAACGGTTACCCATCCATGCACTTAACGCGCCCTATGTTGCTTAACCATTTGACGCTCTGAAAATAGCCCAAAACTCATCGATAGCGGTATATTCCAAAATTGTTAGGCTTACATGACAAGCGTAGATTCGACTTTTTCACGCCCTCTCTCGAAAATCTGTATTCTATTCTTCATCGTCACGCCAACCACGTTTAAAGGCTTCAAATAAAACAGTCAATTTTGACTGACTGTTACTTAGAAGTTGAAAAAAATTAACTTTGGAGATTTTCGGCAAATTTTCCTACAAATTTTCCATTTCAAAATTATCTAGATAGATAGTTTAACTTATAACGTTTATTAAGGTGCTTCTGCGCTACTTTTGATAAAACATATTTGATTTGTTTGACTTTGAGTGAACAATCCTTATTGTATTATTTTGAAATGCAACTTTTTCGAAAATCTAAACTAAATTTTTTGCGAGAATTATAATTTATTCATTTATAATAACTTAAAGTCACTCCCAATGTTTGCATTTCTGAGTCTTTCAGATACATCTTAACAGCGACGGTGTCGATAATAATACTCACACACATACACTGGCATTTGAAGAAATATATAAAATTGAGCGACTTTTCTGAAATGGGTTGTCAACTGATTAATCGTAGTAAAGAGCGACTGAATAAAAGTAAATAAGTAAGCAGACTACACGACCCACTAGAGGGCTCATGCCATCGCCCAGAGAAAGGGAAGTGTGGGGTTAATCGCTCAGACGCTCAGATTTCCTCGCGATGCTTTATTTCACATTTAGCGAGGAATAATATTCACCGGAATTCCAAAATACTTGTTTTCCCGGTCTCCAACACACGATATCAAAGTGGGGACTTTTAACTACGGCTTCACATTATTTACTACAAACTGCATAATCAAGTCTTTCGCAATAGGATTCCCAGTTGCCCGAACCTACATCAAATTCGTTAAAGTTGATGGCCAATTAGGAACTCCAACCTCGGTCGCCAATGTATAATCCATTATCTATACTTGGCATTTTTTTTTCAGACTTTAAACGACACTAAATCAAAAACCTTTAGCGTTACAAAACTCGAAACGGTTTACAAATTTAGTGCTAGCTAGTACTAAACTTGCAAAAAGTATCGAATTTTCTACCCCTAAAGGTTTTTCATTCAGTGTCGTTTAACGTCCAAAAAAATGCCAAGTATAGATAAATGGATTATAGGTAATAAATGACAACGCGTGCTTATTGGACACTGTTTATTTCGAGACATTTTAGCCATAAAAGATTCCTTAGGCTACCCTACACTACAGTTCCGCACCCATTTGCTTTAGTGACACTCATTGCTACTCAGTAAACACACCTTGAATAAATCCGTCCTTTGATAGCATGCTCATTAGTCGCTTCAAAGCTCAAACGGAAGCAACTTGATTGGCTCTATCCAATCTCGTTGAACTGCGTCAACGCTATCTGCCAACACTATCCATCTATTTATCAGTGGGTTAGCTCTATCCAGCTTACCTCTATCATCTATATATTCACTGCCTTTTTCTCTACTACACACGGCCCCAAGGCAGCGGCTAACATTGGTACATAAGTGTAAGTAAATTGACATTCAACAAACAGAATGTAAATTCTTTACGTTGAAATAAATTTTTTATTTCTGATTTCCAGTGAAGTCCAAAATCGTCTTTCATGACGACAATATTTTCAGAACTATTCATAGATAAATTTTAACTGACAACGCCGTCAATCTTCTATTTATTTATTTATCCATGTATACTTATTTGTCTATTAACTCACTCCATTGACTTGGCGCAATTTGCCCTTAGAATGGGAGAAATCAATAATGTAATTTTGCGCAACATTGTGAATTTAAAGGTGATGATTTCGTAAAGCCCGGAGTACTAAGAAATATGTAAGATTTTCTGGTGTAAGTTACACCAGAAAATCTTACATAAAAATATTAAAAAAATCACGCCCGCTATACCTGAGGGGGCAGGCAGAGGCGCCAATCACTAGAACTGGGCCCACGTTTAGCCGAGTTTATAACACCATGGGCTGATAATTTGTGCCCGGATAACGGCGAGAGGCTTGCCACTTGTCACGTTGGGACCTAATAATAAAATCTCACATATTAATATTAATCTTACATACACCGTAACGCAAGACTTGCCGATTAAAGGTAATTAAGATTGAGGGCCAGTATATGAATTGAAATTTTCGCTAAGTACCTACTTAGCTGTAGTGCTATCTCGTTAAATTTCTCAGAGATGAGCGTGGCAGAACGTTACTTGAGTTTTTTTTTATGTTAGTGAAATTCTCAATACAGAAACCAGCCTTATGGCACACTTTGAGAACGTTGCTGTAAAAAAAGATACAATAAATACAAATA
Organism: Yponomeuta plumbellus; assembly: GCA_947310845.1. NCBI lineage: Eukaryota > Metazoa > Arthropoda > Insecta > Lepidoptera > Yponomeutidae > Yponomeuta > Yponomeuta plumbellus. Next base: position 20,738,335 of record OX371191.1, on the reverse strand, counting down.
TAAATAAAAAGGTATTTTAAATTCTTTATTGATGTAATTGTACAATATAGGCTCAGTACTTATGTGGAAGTAAAACTTTTAAAACTGTTTGAAAGTAAAGTCTTAAACAAAAGTTACACGCACAGGCAAAGGTGCTTCTAAAACTTGATGCAGGAAGAGTTGTAGGCTGTAGGCATATGGCGAAGGGGAGAACCCATCTTTGGGAGAAATTTTCTGTGAACTTGTACTGTTACGAGCATGCAAAGTAGAGACAGGTTTACACAGAGCAATCTCGACAGCCTGTCCTCCCCTCGCCGGCTGACAGCTAACTCTAATATATTCTGTTTCGAATAATATTATAATAGGTACTGAGAATACTCGAGTATTGTACGTGTGCGTTCATCTATTGTTATAGAAATAGTAGCCAGAGGCTTGAGGTTTGTACAGAAACAAAAGGTATCGTTTCTATTCTAGTTCGCCGACATGGTTCTGAGAAATATTATGCTGTGTTGTGTCAATATATTATTTCAGTGATCTTTCGTTTACATGCTGCAGGGCAGCATGGAAAACTTTCCCGTCGTCGCCTTTTGCTCAGTTCTTACGTGAGGGCAGCGCCCACTAGCTAAAACATCACTCCTAAACATAATGATGAGACTACGAAATATAGACAACACTAGCGGCTTTTGGATTTTTTTGTAGTCAATAGTTTCAGCAGAGAATGCGAATTTTTTGTATCTTTTTCACACCTTGAGTTACATCACCGAAGTTTTCGTAGGGATCCCTAACTATTTTCAAAATAATTTATAGCCTATGTTAATTAGGGATAATGTAGCATTCTGATGGTGAAAGAATTTTTAAAATTGGTCTCCTCTTTTTAATAATAGTTTACATAGAGGGCTCTTATCCACGGCCTTAGAACAGTACTTACCAGCCACTGGTGTAGGTAAAATTGTACTCATTCAAACTCGCACAATTCTACCTCATTCATGTACTAACTCCACTCCGTTCGTATCGTTTGCTACCATTTTCTTGATATTACGGCTTAGACCCTGTCTATCTATCTTTCTAGTTCAAAAATAGTGCCTACAGCAGTGCATAGGCCTTTTGCCCGTCACGCCAACCCTATTGAACGCCCGCCAATCACGTCTATTTCTTTCCGACGGCTTGGACGTAAAGTAATGTCATCGACATCGGATCGCAAGTCTGCCTACCGATCATATAGGTACCCACCCTCGTCCACCACCATAACTATTATCATGATATAATTAATAAACTATTTATATATTCAAAATATACTACTTACCTATACCACAATATTTTGCTTTATTATATTAAATTTATATCTATACTTTATATTCATATTCATATTCGTTTTTTGCATGTCATGGTAATAGTGGTGGTAAATATTATTAAAATAGTTTATACATGACACCCTGTAAGGGCACTACAATTTCTTACGTCTAATTTATAAAATTACATATTTGCAGGTATAATCACAATTAATCCATAATTAAAAATTATTATATAATTATCATATCAATTAAAATCAATTAAAATGTATTACTTAAGATTAGGATTATATACGTTCATTCATATTATTATTTATTTATAAAACTTTATTTGATATATTTAACTTATATTATCATTAAAATACTCATTAATTGTATAGAAGCTGTTTTCCACTGAGTACAGGGTAAGCTTGGCTTTAAAAATATGTACTTTTTTTATATGTTTTATCTGTTCTGGTAATTTATTGTAGATTTTAGTGGCCATGGTCATGGGACCAGAGTTTACTATTTCTAATTTTGATGTAGCTGTGGCCAGCCGAGCTTGAGGTCTTAAACCTGCTGGGCGTATGTGCGATGGGAACAAGCTTTGGTTATTTCGTACGAATATGCACAATTCTAAAATATAAATTGATGTCAACGTCAGTATTTTATATTCCTTGAAGTAGCTTCTACAACTTGTTATGGCGTCAATATTGGCGAGAACTCTGATGCATTTTTTTTGTAGGGTAAATAATTGATTTGCGTCTGTGCTGTTACCCCATAATATTACTCCGTAGCGAAGCCGGGCTTGTGCGCATGCGTGATATGCACATGTGGCAGTTTTTAAATCTGTAGTCTTTTTTAGCTCAGAGAGGGCGTATAGGAAGCTGGAAAGTTTGCTGGCAATTTTTTTGATGTGGTCTTTCCAGTTTAAGTTGGTATCAAGGGTTATACCCAGCAAGCAGTGTGAGTCCGTGACATCTAAGGAAGTGTTATTAAATTGATAATCTATGGTAACGGGGTGTTTTTGATAGGGTCTAAATTGCATTATTTTAGTTTTCGCTAGATTAATTTTAAGATTGTGATCGTCAAGCCAAGATACTATTTTATTTAAAGTGGAAGTTAAAACTTCACTCATGTGCTTCTCATTTTGGACTGAAAATATAAGAGAAATATCATCGGCGAACAGAGTATATGGTGTATCCATAATTTTAGGTAGGTCATTTATATAAATGAGAAAAAGCAAACTACCGATTACGCTGCCTTGGGGTATTGATTTGGTTAGCTTGGTTTGATTGGATCTTTTTTTACTTATTAATCTAACGGCTGAGTCAAAGTTTTCTATTTCTACATATTGAATACGATTGCTTAAATATGATTCCATCCATTTATATGCTATACCCCGCACCCCTATTCCATAGAGCTTACTTAACAGAACATTATATAATACACGATCGTAAGCTTTGCTCATATCCAATAGTAGGCCGATTGCATGTCTCCTGTGGTTAATTACTGAGAGTATGTCGTTAATATACTTTACTGCTGCTAAAGTTGTAGATCGTCCCTTTCGAAAACCGTATTGGCTTTCGCTTAGTATACGGAATTTTTCACAAAATGAGTATATGCGATTGGACATCGCAGACTCAAATATTTTGGAAAAAGTAGGGAGTAACGCTATAGGCCGATAATTACTGCAATCCCTTCGGTTGCCGCTTTTATGTAGAGGCTTGACTATAGCTACTTTGAGTAAATCTGGGACTACGCCTTCTGTGAATGATTGGTTGATTATGAAACATAGGGGAAATGCTAACTCGTATGCACACTGTCTAACCAAAAAAGGTGGTATTTCTGTTTGATACTTTGTGTATTTTTCTTGGTCCGCTCTTTGACTATGTTCCACATAGTTTTCATGACATTGCTGGATTTCAATAATTTATTCCTATAGTTAATTTTTTTTGCGCGTGACACAATTTTTTTAAGTAATTTTTCGTATTTTTTGTAATAGGTAGTTAGAATAATGTTATCCGTTTGTGTAGTTAGTATTTTGAGCAAACGCTTGTTTTTACAAGATATTCTCAAGCCTTTTGTTAGCCATTTGTTACTCTGTTTAGTTTTTATTTTAATTTTGGTTTTTGGGAATGTTGTTTCTAGAATTTCGGTAAATTTATCATGAAATATTTTGTAGTTAATATTCGCACATTCAGAATTCTTTATGATGTTATTCCAGTCAATTTTTCTTAATTCTAATTTGAACTGCTGGATGGCTTTCGCCGAATAAATTCTTTCATATTTATACCAAGCTTTTTCTATATTTTGGCCCTTGATCGGTACGTCTACTAGTATGCCTACTAGTATTATATGTTTAGGATCCGGTGCCAAGGAAAGTGAGGAAGATAATTTATGTACACGTTTATTTACACTGACTGATTAAGGTACACTGGCACGGTGGAAATAATATATACAGAAGGAGTTGGCACTGACTAACTGTGATAAGCTATCGATTACAGCATATGGATGAAAAATAACATACAATAAAATAATAAAATCAATTCCTCAACAATCACCAAATTTTTCTGACAGAATCTGAAAGTCATTTTTTAAATTCGGTTACTTCACCTACAGCCTGCCAGCTATGCTCAGCGTTCGCAGGTCGAGCAACAAGGTTCGATTCTGCACACGCCTGACTGCCGCCTGTGAATGTGGTGTAGAGTCAACCCCACATCACTCCCCTCCAGAGACCGTCTTACGGGCGATAATAGTCATTTAGATGAACCGGAAACCGAACGCGTCGCCTGAGGGTTGGTTGGGTGTAGCTGTTATTGGCTGAGGAAGTGTAGGTTGGGGAGACTGCTGTGAAATAGGGCGCGATTGCTTAGAAGGATGATAACTCTGAAGTGAAGTGCCTAGTAACACATTCTTCGTCGCAGCGGCTGATCGATCTGCCAGCTCGTAGGCCGGTTTTAGTCGATCAATCGACACAGTTGTCTCCTTTCCCTGCCGCAATATTTTGAAAATCTTCTGACTCTCTCCAAGACTTTGAAAGGGCCAGTATAGGCTGGTTGAAGGGAACTGCGCAACGCGTCTTCGCGTAGGAATACGTGGCTGCAGGTGCTTAATTCCTTAAAAACAAAAACCTTTCCTTGACTGTGACGGGATGCAGGTGCTGGACGAAGGTTAGCCGCAAAAAACCTAAGACGTGTGGAAAGTTCGGTCAGGTCCGTTGATCCAACCGAATCATGACCGAAAAATTCACCAGGCAACCGTAAAGGAAGATGCTTGGAGGTCCTCTTTAAAAGCACTCCTAACCCCTAGTAACACCAAAGGAAGAGATTCAGTCCAGTTTGTATCAGCATGACACATTATCGCCGCCTTAAGCTGGCGGTGGAATCGCTCAACTAGTCCGTTACACGCTGGATGGTAGGCGGTAGTTCTGCGATGCTTGAAACCAGCCATTTTAGATAAATGTCTAAAGATGGCTGATTCGAACTGTCGCCCCTGATCAGTACGTAACTATATCCGTAGGACAACCAAACCTAGATATCCAGCCAGAGAGCAGAGCCCGGGCCACTGTCTCAGCTGTCATGTCCGTAATTGGAACAACTTCTGGCCAACGCGTAAATCGGTCAATCGCCGTTAAACAATAACGAAATCCTTGAGATAGTGGCAACGGGCCAATCAAATCTATATGGATAGTTTGAAATCTGGCGCGGGGTAAAGTAAATTCAGCCAGAGGAGAAGTAACATGCCTACTTACCTTTGAGCGTTGACAATCCAGACATGCCCGTGACCACTCGCGACAATCCTTGCGTACTCATGGCCAAACAAAGCGCTGTTTAGGTACTTAACTAAAAGTAAACAATCTTGATACGCCTTTTTATTGAAATGTACACTTATAAAGCAAAATTTTTACACATTACCAATTCAAATTCAATATGAAATAAAATGTAATTTCATAAAAACACATCGAGTTTGTAAAAATTTTGATTCAAAAAGTGTATATTTCAATAAAAAGACTTATCCCGATTGTTTACCTTGAATTAAGTACCTAAACATAAGAAGTATCTATCTTCTATCTCTTCTCTAATATTATAAAAATCTCGTATCACAATATTAGTGCGCATTACTCCTCCGAAACGGCTTGACCGATTTTGTTGAATTTTTTTATGTATATTCAGTAGGTCTGAGAAAAGGTTGTTATCTATTTTTCTAACAAACAAACAACAAACAAAACAAAATTTATTTTAATCAATATTATTTTTACTTTACTTTACTTTCTCTGTGACCGCTTTAGTCTAGTGGACATCCTACTGCCTGACCACATGCCCTGCCCATCTCCTCTTTAGCTTTGTTATTCGGCTAAAGCCCACTCGATAAAAAATATATTTGTGTCATGTGTCGAAAAAGGTCCATTCACAAAGGGCCAACCTGTCCCCTGTCCTCTACACTCATCCTCTTCATCTTGCCTTATCTCTGTTCATTCATTACAATCTAGTTTTATAGGAGTCGACGGCCCGAAAACATATCGCGCCTCCATTTTTTGTCAGGTCACTTAATTATCCGGATTCGGATCACGATAAAAATCGGCCACGGAGCAACAAAAACAGCGACAAACTGTAAGGACCCAATGAATTTGAAAAACAATAATGTAAGTTTAAAAATTAGGTTCTTTGTGTTTATCGGTCTATCTTTAATAACACTATTGCAAGTACTTTTAAAATGTTCATACCTATATATATACAGAAACTCACGCCTGTATCTCAGACGGGTAGCCAGAATCGAGCCTCTATTCTGCTAGTGCATTGCAGTATGATGACAGATACACGGTCGGACCACGTGACGTGATTTTTCATACCATTGACGCCTAGAAAGTTTGATATGCGTGCGCGCGTAGACTTGAAGCGGCAATGAAACTGCATCGCTACGTTCATACAGTTGTCGTTGTACTATAGTGCATTAACATAATCTAGTTCCTGGGACTGCCACAATCCTGCAAATCACTTTCGGTTCATCGCCATTTAGTAGTCATTACATGCAGGCACGTCGGTTTCGTTTTATTGTAAAATTTTATATCAATATACTGACTGAGTTTCGTATTTAACTCTTAGAAGTCCGTGGATGAGTCTAGAACATGGAATCCTTTTTCCAAAAGTAGTCATTTATTTATTGATTAGTGTTACATTTTCATCGCATTTCAATCTTTTTCGTCATCATGGATACGTAAAAAAATCCACTAATTATGGAATATGAGTACCGTTGTAGCAGCAACGCGGCACAAGCGGCACGCAACATCAACGACGTTTACGGAGCTAACACTACAAGCCAACACACCACCTGTTATTGGTTTGCTCGCTTCCGTTCTGGAAATTTCGACCTGAAAAATGAACCTCGACGTCGTCCGATGACTTTGGTCGACAATGACGAATTAAAGGCGATTGTGGAAGCTGATGATACACAATCTACGGCTGAAGTAGCAGCAGCTTTCGACGTTAGCTACAAAACAATATTGGTCCATTTGTGTCAAATTGGCAAGGTAAAAAAGCTTGACAAATGGGTGCCCCACAAACTCAATGAACGCCAGCGCGAAGTACGCGTCGAGACACGCCTTGCACTGCTCAACAGATACACAAATGAAGGAATTTTGAACCGCATTGTTACCTGCGATGAAAAATTGATTCTGTTTGATAACCGCAAGTGCTCAGCAAGTTGGTTGAATCCTGGTTCAACACCTAAACAATGCCCTAAACGAAAACTCACCCCTTGAAAATTGATGGTCACTGTTTGGTGGTCTAGCGCCGGTGTGATTTATCACGGCTTCTTACCAAACGGGGTGAGCATTACTGCAGATGTGTACTGTGAAAAACTGAACACAATGATGGAGAAGCTGGCACATCTCCAACCAGCATTGGTCAATCGCTCGTCTCCGCTGCTCCTGCACGACAACGCGCAACCCCATACTGCACAGCAGGCGGTCTCCAAGTTGCAAGAACTGGGGTTGGAATCTCTCCGTCATCCGCCCTACTCACCAGACCTTGGGCCTACAGACTACTACTTTTTTCAGAATTTGGATAACTTCTTGGCGGGAAAAAAATTCAATACCCGAGAGGCAGTACAAAATGCCTCTGAAGAATTTGTTGCCTCCCGTCCAGCTGATTTCTTTAAGAAGGGCATCAATAAACTGCCACTGCGTTGGCCAAGATGCATTGATTGCATGGGTGATTACTTTGATTAATACAATAAAAAATACATGAAAAAAAATAGTTTAGATTTTTTCATACAAACCGGCAATTTCATAGGTAAAGACCATATATCACCAACAGGTACATCGTTGTAGATTCAGTTGCTTTTTGTTATCGCCGTGTTTGTATATAGCTTTGATGAAATTCCCAATTCGATCTTAAGCCGGCGGCATTCGGCACACAATACGCAACGTGCAAATTCTTGGCTTTGTTCTCTGATCAGGGTAAGGACGCGGACGGTTGGGTTTTAGTTAATTACTGAGTACGACCTACGAATATAAGCGGATCGCCCGCGCAGAGGTGGCCGCAACGCAAGACAAAAGCGGGTCGATGGCTTCGATAACGAAGCCCGTTTTTATCCTCTTATTTTAACGCTTTTAATTAGTTAGGAAAATATTCTCAAATAAAACCAGCCCACGGCGATCGGGCAGTCTTGTCTTTGAAAATTCTCTGCAGCCCGGGGCTTGCTGTAATGGAATCGAATACCTCCAACAGCGTTCCGTTATGTCGATAGGCTTCTGTGCAACTGAAATTGAAGGTGGACCAATGACGATAATTACTTAACTGTGGCGTTTTAATAGCTTTCTTGTTACGGAATGATTAATTTTATAACCCTGCGTACAGGAATCGGTCCTTCAAATTTATTCAACTGGACCAAAATTTTATTGAAGGTTAGTAGCGACAGAAGTGCAGTTGTAACACTGTCAATTTTATTTTTGCTACCAGAATAAAGCAGACAATAACAATCAAAAACATTATTTAGTAGGTTACCTAAAAATTTGTCGCCATACGACTCGTTCAATGTATAAGGAAATTATTTGGACCGTTTGGTCCGTTTGTTATGCTGACGCCACACATGGCTATGGCATATTAACCATACATTGCCGGGTATCTTTACGAATCTCAAGCACTGATTTTTGTAAACATGCAATGTATTCTAAATTGTCGGCAAATATACGCGAATACGAATAGCCAAGTGTGGTTTCAGCATTATACAAAAAGTGCTATCATAATTTTAGTTTCGCATTTAATTATCGAGTGATTATGCCGAATTTATATTCGAATCGTAACCTAAACTAAACTAAACTAAATAGATTACAAAACTGAAGAAAACTTGGTCGGAACCTTTCGACAAAAAGTCAAGTTTGTATGTATCTGGAATAAAGTTAGGAAAACTTTTAAAGTTTTAGTTCAAAAACTGAAGAGAGGTTCCAATAACGTGAAACCTCATCATCATCAGACATCATCCACATTCTTAAAATAGCGGCAAAATAATAACTCACTTAATTTAACATTCAAAGCTATAATGAGGGCAGAAAAAAACGCGAACAAGACAATTTATCAATAAACTTAACAACAACAGATCAAGATCTTATTAAAACAAAGGAATAAGTGTTTTGAAAAGGGTAATAATAGGCACTTCGTTATTATTATAGTGAAGCGTCATCTGGATACGTTCCTACACCAACCCAATTAAACCTCATGAATAATAAATGAATACAGTTTTCTCAGCAGCGAGACAATCAAGCTGCAATAACAAGAACTAACTAGCCGTTTGTACCGAAAAACTTTCGGAATGTAACAAAACGATGTAGTCGTTAATTTTCATTTCAATACGGCTTGCATGACAGCATATCACACTTGTAACTGCGGGCTGAATTAAACTCTATCGCTTGACAATACGGGCGGTCCGAAGCACAAAAGCTTCATGTGCTATCGGCTGTAGCCCCGTTTATCGGCCGCTTGTACAATTATACATAAAGAAAAGGAAACTTTCGTAAAACAGGCGCCTATTCGGTAATAACATTGTATGAAAATAATAACATGTAATTAGTACTTTGCTACAAAGATAAAGGAGGGACAACAGAGTTTTTAAAAGCTGTTTATAATCAGACTTAAGTGGAGTACAGTCGTGAGCACAAGTTTCAATATAGTGTTTATTTAGTCTTACAGATCTTGGACGTGTATTTATTTTATTGGTAGTTAAACTATTACTTTTTATTGTTTTTTTAAGCAAATAAAGGATGGACCGATTAATTCTAGTAACTTAATCTCAACTTAGCGGGTAACACTTAACTAAATTTAGGAATTATACATCTTTTAAAATGGTGAGTGTGTAATATTTCAAAATAACAATTTGAGAACTAATAATTAAAATTAGAAAACCGTTCAAAACGGAAAACTCAAAGAGGAATATTTTCTTAACACTATCACCAAATCTCGACATTCCACTCACATTCACCTACCTACATGCACGCACACTAACATCCGCACATCAACTTTATCTCTCTCTCTCTCTCACACGCATACAAAAATATTGAATTATTATATGTTCAATTCATGCTTTATTTTATTAGCAAAAGCTATTGTTCTTTAGTTCAATAGATTTTTACTACATTTCCGCGGTTCAAACTGATTTGTTTGTTGAAACGTTTATAAACGCAGTAAAAAAAACGATTTTGAAATAATAAAAGTAGTGAATTTTTTTTTTGGTCTCCGTAATTTCGTTGTAATTTTTTTCTGTGTCATTTTCAGGGTTCCGTAGTCAGCAAGGAAACCTTATCCCTTGACGACCGTCCGTCTGTCTGTCCGCAACTGCGTGGTCCAAATAATTCTTTACGTTCTGTTTGTAACGTTACCTCTCACCTGTACTGCGGACGTTAGACTTGTTTCTGCCCTATCAGAATTATCAACTCGGCCGCTGCCGTCAATGATTGTTATCTTGACAGACACGCCGGTCACCGCCTCCCGCGCCGCGTCATCATCGACACCTCCGACGGCGTATAGTCTGCAAGACCCAGCGACCATTCTTTGTTCAATATAAGCTTTTATTGCACTCACGTTGAGAGCTACAGTGGAATAGGCGATCGTCACCGTCTGTAAATGTGACCTTGTTAACCCTTTCTCTGTACAACGGTACTTTTACCTCGGTAACTATTAGCAATTGCAATGCACACGGAAAGTTTTTTTTTTCATCATGACTTCGCAAGTTTATCGCGAATTATTCACAATTGCGTTGTTATTTCACTTCAGATAACCTCTTTAGTCCTGACCTTGAAAATAACAATAGAAAAACATTGCTATTTTCAAGGTCATGACTGCGGGGGTTAAATAGGGATATCTGATATTTTGCCATCAGTGCATAGAAAAAAAAATATAGATAAGACTAACGCTAGTGGCGTTTATCTGAGCGGTGCCGTGGTTTGCAAGGCACGTTAATCAGTTGGTGCCGGCTGCCGTCGATAGATGGCAGTCGTTAAGCCAAGTCCAGTACAGTAAGACCAGCCACTAGTCTTACAAGCCTCTACCCCGCCCCGTCGTGGAGTAGATTGATTAGTATGGCCTAAGCCTTCCTCAGGGAAGAGACTCGTGCCTCTCGGTGGGGACATAATTAGATTGACGACGATGATGAATATCCCGATTCTGAAATCTGAGTGGGCAAGGTACAGTGATTTTTTTCTGAGTTTATCGGAGCGAATTTTTAGGTGCAATATTCGAAATCTCATGCAGAATATTAATAAACTAGACAAAATCCCAGCTTCGCTCGGGTCAGTATTTCCTATGAATCGATATTTCATTAGTAGATATTTCTCGTAACTCTTATTTACCCAAATAACTATCACGTCTCTGTCTCAAACCTTAGGTCACAATGGATAACAGAATACAAACCTGTGACACCTGTGACTCGTGATGGATGACATGACCTCAATGTGATATTGCGGAGATTGACATGTTTACTTAGCAATGCCATTATACAGCAATTAATTAATTCACTTTTATCTTGAAAATACTCCATAATCTGAATTTTCCGCCTGTAAGTTGTCGACTCAGATCGACTAATTTTTTACGCTCTTCAATTTTCACTTCAAATTTTAATGTGCATTTCGTTCGAGTCTGCCTCAGACCGGTACGAAGTTATTAATAGATTTTTTGCCGCCGCCGGTCCAATTTTAATTTCATCTAATATCGTATGACTTTCAAAACGTTTTAAGTTAATGGGATTGGTATTCAAATCGGCTATTGTGGTCACTTAAAATTGTGAAATTCAATTTTTGATACGCCATTAGAAACAGCCTTTTAGAAAGGTAAAAGAAAATCAACGCTACCTAGTACCTACCCGACTACAAAGCTTTCAAAATGCAGACCTATATAGGCTGCTAGGTATGCTAATTAAGACTTTACAATTCAAATTAAACTGCATTTACTTAATTGACCATTAAAACCGAGTGTGGATCCAATTTAATTAAATTTACCTATAAATAAATTTTCGAAATTGACTTAGGAAATAATTTTGGTGGAGATGATACCGTTATCACCACACAGTTTTACCCCAATGTCTGCTATCCAAGAACATATTGATGGATTATACAGGGTGACCCAAAACTCAACGTCAAGCCGGAACCGGGTGAACAGGCAAGTCATCTGGTTATCAGAAAAAAAAAATTGCGTGAAAAAAATTTATAGCGATTTAAAAAAAAATCTTTACTTTTTTCATTTTTTTTTATTTTTTATCTCTGAATAATGCTTCTTTACACTTTTAACAAAATTTCAAAACCAGCTGCTCCAGCTTGGCAAAAACGAGACTTTAAAAAAAAAGGAACTTAAAAAAATTATTTTTCATTATGTTTTTGAAATTTCTTGAATAAATAATAATGATAAAAATAAATTATTGTAGCTACTTAAAATGAACAAATCGTTTTTTTTTTCTCATAACCAGTATGACATGCCGTTTCACCCGGAACCATCTTGACGTTGAGTTTTGGAACACCCTGTAAACAAATCGTTAAATACATCGTAAATCGGTGCCTCGGTTGTCTCTCACAATTTTCTTGTGGCAATCACGTAAATTGACACGGAGAGTTAAGCTCAAGATATTCCGGTCCAATGTAAAAACCGTATTGCTGTACGGGTGTGAGACGTGGAAGGTCACAAAGGACATCACGTGCCAGCTGCAGGTCGTTATCAACCGGTGCCTTCGCAGAATTCTTGGTATTTACTGGCCCGAGACAATCTCCAACCTGAACCTCTGGGAACGCTGCAGTGAGACCCCGATCGACCAACAAATAAAACGCCGCAAGTGGAGTTGGATCGGCCATGCGATCGGATCGAAAGCGTAAACGTGGTCGCCCTAAACAAACCTGGCGGCGGACTATTACTGCAGAAGTGAAGGCATTAGGCAAGACCTGGAGTGAAATAAAACGCGAAGCTCAAGGAGAGACATTGGAGACATTGCTGGTCACACATCTGCCCAATTATGACCATGTTGTCATCATGGGTGACTTTAACACCAATCTATTATGCGAAAATAATCGCTCTCGTCAAATTCAGTCCCTGATTACCTCCGTAAATTTAAATTTTCTCCCTCTTGGGCCTACTTACCACGTTAACGATTCGCATACCCTTCTCGACCTGATTCTTACTTCTAAACCCGACCGCGTTCCTGCCCACGGCCAGATTACTGCGCCAGGCTTTTCCCATCACGACCTTCTGTTTGCTTCTTATAAGCTCAAAATCCCTAAATTCAAACCTAAAATTATCTTTCAGCGTAACTTTGCCCGGATGGACGTGAATAAGCTTAAGGCGGATGCCGAAAGTTTAGACTGGTCACGGTTGGAACGGTTGGGTACGGTGGATGAAAAGATCGACCACTTCAACAGTCTCATCCTTGGTCTGTACGACGTTCATGCACCTGTACACGCGGTAAAAATGAAGCGTCCTCCAGTTCCGTGGTTGACCAAGGAAATTCGAGAATTGATGGCTAGGAGGGACTATCTTCGACGCAAGCATAAGAAGAATCCTACTGAAGAGAACTGGTATCTCTTTAAGACGGCCAGGAATCGGTGCAACCAGGTGATTAGGAACGCCAAACGACGTCACATATACTCGTCTATTGAACGATGCTCTCCCAACAACATCTGGAAATTTTTGCGTTCCTTAGGTTTTGGTAAGTGTCGGCAAGACCTGAACTCGTCTATCGACGTCAATGGTCTAAACCGACACTTTTCATCTCCCCCACACTCCATTGATCCTCTGATGAAGGCTGTAACTATACAGACCATCTCAGCTTCTCCCGTAGCTTCACACCACCCCTTCTGCTTCACCCCAGTTACTGGCTCTGATATTGAGAAGATCATCTTATCTATCCATACAAAGGCGGTAGGTCATGACTCGATTGGGCGTGACCTACTCCTGCCAATCCTCAATTCAATACTCCCTGCCCTTACACACATCGTCAATTCCTCCCTCTCCTCCAGTTCCTTTCCCTCTCAATGGAAGTTGGCGTATATGGTGCCTATTCCTAAAACCTCTATTCCTACTGAATTTAAACACTACCGGCCCATCTCAATCCTTCCTTTCCTATCCAAGGTTTTGGAACGTGTGGTGAATCGCCAGCTAATGGCTTTTCTCCACACCAACCGACTCCTAAACTCCTTCCAGTCCGGCTTTCGTCCATCCCATAGCACATCTACTGCGCTCATTAAAATCACTGACGACTTCCGCTACGCTAGGGACGAACGTCAGCTCACTTTGCTTACCTTACTTGATTTCAGTAGTGCATTTAATTGCGTTGACTATGAAATCCTCCTTGCCATCCTCCGATCGCTCAACATATCGGAGTCAGCCGCTGTGTGGTTCCACTCATATCTCCACGGTCGCCAGCAGCGCATTCGTGCGGATGACGTTCTCTCCGATTGGTGCGATGTCACTGCTGGTGTTCCGCAGGGAGGAGTGCTCTCCCCCTTACTTTTTTCTGTTTTCATTAACACCCTTGTTAAAGTAGTAAATTTCAGTTCCTATCACCTGTACGCAGACGATCTCCAGCGTTACTTGCCGTTCAAGCAGGATCTCCTCTCTGTTGCTGTCCAAAAAATGAACACTGACCTGATGGCAATAAATGCTTGGACTGAACAATATGGCCTGCTAGTAAATCCGAGTAAGACACAGGTTATGATTGTTGGGAGTAGGGCTCTTCTGTCTAAGATCGACAGGGATTCCTTGCCCCCAGTATGTTACAATGGAACCCCTTTACCATATTGCAGGGAAGTGAAAAATCTGGGTCTTCTCATTCAAGACAACCTGTCGTGGGAAAAGCATGTCAGTGAAATAAGTAGGAAGATCTTTTCATCCATGCACTTGCTTAAACGTATGCAGAAGTTCCTGCCGTACTCCGCCAAAGTTACGTTAGCCAACTCCTTGCTTCTCCCCGTCATTGACTATGCAGATGTGTGTTACCCCGACCTCACTGAGGAACTACTCGATAAGCTAGATCGCTTACTGAACGTATGTATTCGTTACATCTTCGGCCTCCGTAAATATGATCACGTGTCCCAATTTCGCACTCAGCTTGCTTGGCTAAATATCCGCTCCCGCAGGAATGCCCACATTGTGTCACTTCTCTATGGCATACTACATGACCCCTCCGCCCCTCAGTATCTTCGCGAACGCTTCGCCCCTCGTGGCGCGCATGGTCGCCTTCAGCGCCCATGCAAAGACTTGCTTCTTGAATCCCCCTTGCATTGTATGGCAGGCTATTCGGATTCCTTTACTGTGACAGCTGTGCGCCTGTGGAACGCGCTACCGCTGCACATACGCCAGGCCTCGTCGGCCGAAGTGTTTAAGAGTGCGATCCAGGAACATTACTTTGGACTTCAGAGCAATCCGACATAATTTATGTATATGAAAGTATTTATTTATATATCTTTTTTATTTATTTATGTATTTATAGTAGGTATGCATAAAATAATGGTACATATTTTTGAAGTATTATAATATAGTGTGTAGTATACGTATTAGAAGTTTGCGAATTTGCAAGTAGGTAATTTATCTTTTTTATTGTTTCTTATGACCTCTATAGCACTACCCTTTACTCTTTCCACATCACCCATGGTTAGCTGGTAGAAAATACTTTATAGTATTAAGCTCGCCCTTGTACAGAACACTGTTTATTGTGCAATAAAGAATTTTTCATTCATTCATTCATTCATTCAAGACCGATCGGATTGGCGACGCACTGTGGACGCCCTCTGCCCCACCTAGGGGACTTAGGACCTTAAGTCAAGTAAGTCACTGATCCTACGACAACGCACCACACTATCGGCTTGGGCCCGCCCAAGCGGGGTGACTGATAGACTGACAGAAAAGTTCTCAGTAAAAGTGTTTATGTCTCTTGAATTTTATCAGTTTCACCCCACTGCCTGCTATCCAAGAACTTATTGACAGATTAGGTACAAAAAAACCCACCCACGTGCAATGTAGAGAATGCTAAGCTACCTGCCGAAGTCATGTCTTCCGAGGCAGATTACTGGCAGCAACTAAATGAGGAGAGAAATGAGGTTAAGGAAAGAGGTATTGTACTTTTGGGCGAGGCCTATCTTCAGGTTCTGGAGAGAGTAGGTACTGACTGATTGATTAATACTTTTCTCAAAACAGTTTGTCATAGAGTTGTCGAGGGATTATTAAAAAAATTGGCATCTTTATTAAAGAATTCTGCTCGTGCTTTTCTTCTCACTAAAAGGTCGAAAACTGTGATTATTATTGGAACCTCGTAGCGTAATCGAAATCCGGCCAAGCCTCAGGCCACGCGAGGGGAATAGTTCCATAGAAAGAGAAAGAGTAAGTAAGTACTTCATCAAAGTAATTTTTGATGAAATTTGTGCGAAGTTTTCTTTTTGTAATTTATTCTTTTTTTAGTTGCATTGTAAAGCTTACTTACTTAATCGTCATGTTATTCCTTTTAAGTTAACTATCTATATTCTGCCCTGTATTTTTTTACGTTTCTCCAATCAACTGTTTAGCCGGGAAGCCCTACTGTAACGAAAGGTTGCCCAAAGCCTAATCTATGTATATAAAAGGAGAAGCTGACTGACTGACTGACTGACTGACATATCAACGCAGGGCCTAAACAATAAGGGTTAGAAACTTGAAATTTTGCACAGGGGTTCCTTTTATAACGTAGGGGAGCACTAAGAAAGGACTTTTGAAAAAAGGGGGTAAAATGGGGGTTTAAAGTTCGTATGAAACTTTGCCGTTTATGAAGTCATTCGATTAAAATTTGGTACGTAGTTTTTTCATTTAAAATTATGAAACACGTGTAAAATAGTTTTTTAAAAATCATCCCTTAAGGGGGTAAAAGGGGGTGAAAAGTTAGTATGAAACTTTGCCGTTTATGGAGTTATTCGAATGAAATTCAGAATGAAGGTTCTTCATAGAATGTCTTGAAACACATGTAAAATAGTTTTTCGAAAATTATCTCTTAAAGGGATAAAAGGGGGCTGCAATGTTAGTATGAAACTTAGCTATTTTTTAAGTTATTCGAATGAAATTCAGCATGAAGGTTCTTCATTGAAAGTCATGAAAGATGTGCAAAGTAGTTTTTCGAAAATCATCCCTTAAGGGGCTAAGAGGGGGTTGCAAAGTTAGTATGAAAGCTCTTTCGCATGCGATAAAAGTATCTCTAACTTATTTGCAAACACTTTACTCAACTAAAGCCCACGCGGACGTAGTCGCGGGCAACAGCTAGTATTTCATAAACAGATCCCTAAATCGTAAATTTTGGTCGACAATCACAATGTTCTTGAACGATGCTACGATATCGGACCACAAATTTGGGCTCGAACTGGTTCTTGGGCTGGCTGGCAGGCGGGCCCCTAGTGGAAATCGAACCCACGCCTCTTTGTTAGTAGCTAACCTTAACCGGTCAACCAACGAGGCAGTAGATTGATTAACAATAGATTAACAGATTGTTAGCCTTCGGGAACCTAGCGGTAATCGTCCAAAGTTTTGTTCTCTATTATTATTGTTATTATTATTTATTTAAATTATAGAACATTACAGCACATATAACTATTTCGTTTTACAATTAGCAACTATGTTACTAATAATTTCGACATAAAATACACATACAATAAAATTAAGATCCGATACAATTTACACATAATTTAGAACATCCTTTCATTCATCTCGTTCACAGTGTTTCAGACATTCTTCAGCTACATTCATCATCTTATCAGTAATAGGGTAGTTTCCAGGGTCAAAATAATTAAATTTTATTTAGTTCGTATTTTGGATTATAAAAAAATATTGGACAAGTATTTTTTCTTTTTTCGATTTAACAAAAAATAACAAAGATACTCGTATAGCCCGTTAAAGTTACGTGTGACGTCTCGCCGTGCTGCATTTTTTAGCACGGAGTGACGTCACACGTAACTTTAATGGGCTATATCTTTGTCATTTTTGGTCTAATTTACAAATAAAAAAATACGTGTCCCTTATTTTTGAATAATCTAAAAGACGGACTTATTACATTTTTTAGAACAACTAGCTCATTGTATTGTACACATTTTTATAAAGTGTTAGGTCGTCTCTATCAAATCATGGTGCTTTCCGCCCAGGAATTAGATTCTGATAATGCATTGTAGTAGTGACAACTGCATGAACATGGCAATTTAGTTTCATTGCCACTTCAAGCCTACGGGCAGACACATATCAAAACTGACTTCTAGCTGCCCATGGTATGAAAGAACACGTCACGTGATCCAACAGTGGAACTATCATCGTTCTATAATGCGCTAACAGAATCGAGGCCCTGTTTAAGTATTTGTTTGTGCGGAGAATTAACCTTTTCATAAAATTTATCGTTTATCTCAAAAAAGATTGCAGCGGGTGGAGAAGAATACAAAAGTCGTGAAGAATAATAAGTAAATAATTCGTTTTAAAATTATAAAAAAAACTCTTCATCAACATAAAAAAACTAATCCTATTCATTGTTCGTAGTTAGTCTTGCACAAAGTTATTTACGTGACTTCACCCACTATCTGATCGAGTTTAAAGTTTCAACTCTACATATTATTTTAATGAAGCTTCTCTATGTTTTCACTATCATCAAAGAACGGCTCCGCACTCAGCCGTCATACCTAATTATCATAATTCTCAAAAATAAAGACTGACTACTGGCACTCGATACAAATAGTATGTATATTTCAAGGGGAAAGACCCAACATTATTTTTTCGATGATTATACAATTGTCTATAGTACGTTATTGCTGGATGGATAGGATTCCTGTAACATTTTCACCAATTGGGTATTTGACAGGATGTCAAATGAGTTACTTTTAAAACGGAATTTTGGTATGTAAATACTTGCTTGTGACGTCACATTTCAGAGCACTCTTTTTATGTTACATCTGTTTAAAAATTGTAATTACTAGTAAATGATTAAAAGAAATACATTTTCCGAATCATTTTGTAATTTTTGTTTTAATCGAGCATCTCAAATAATTTACTGTTGATAGTGTCAAATACCGTATTGAACACCAGAAACTGGGTTACGTGTGTTTCTCATGTTCAGATAGTAAGAGTATTCCTTAAAAATATTGCTCTTGATTTATTTTTTTCAGCTGTGGCCTCTTCACGACGTCTATTTTATCATGAGTAAGTGACACTTTTTTGTGTGTGCTACATAAATGGCTTTTATACGGACACAAGCCTCTAGTTCCACCTCCTGTCTATACCAGTACTTTTAAAAAACTGACGAATAAATATTTTAAATTTAGTCCAAAGTATTGTAGATATGTAAAAAATATTTAAATTTACCTTTTCATAATTATTTTTTCCGAGCGTTTCCGTGCTTCGCAAGGGACGTTAAGCAGTTGGTGCCGGCTGCCGTCGATAGATGGCAGTCGTTAAGCCAAGTCAGAGGCCTTAGGGTGGCTTGAAAACTTCTGACAGTAAGACCAGCCACTATTACAAGCCTCCACCAATTGGGACTTGGCCCCCGTGGTAGAGTATGGCATATACCTTCCTCATGGAAGAGACCCGTGCCCCGCGGTGGGGACATAACAGGGTTGATGATGAATTATAAGAAATGTATATCTGAACTACTTGCCGTGTAAGTACTCTTTTTTTGTCATCAATACACTACATAGGTTTCGTGAGAAAAACTGAGTATCTAAGCGCTTGAAATCATCAATCCGCGGTGGGCACTCGTAGTATTCGAAAGCCCATACTCGCTAACTGAAAAAAAACCTGTGCCCTAGGTATTTAGGTTTACGTAGGTATATAGGCCGTAACATACATACTGTGCATATAGTATTAATTTGTATACACTTAACCATATGCACCCCAAGAGTGTAAGAAGCAGGAGGCATTTGGGGTATGGTACAACGAAAGGGTGTTGAGAATATTGGGTCCAGAGTCGAATTTGGAAGTCGTACAACTCGCCAATCGTTCCCGACCGTTGACCAATCGATTGTGACATAAAAATGAAGAAAATCGGTTACCCAGAGCATGCCTTGCGATTTTCTTTTCTTCAAGTTATCAACGCCAACGCTGGCTACACCCGTCTTTTCTCTGATGTTTCATAGCCATGACTTCCTTATTTGCCGAACACACCTCCTTCAATCTTGCCCATCATGATAACTTGAAGAAATCTTACTGGAGGACTTACTGATACGGAAGGGTTTATTATCAAGGATAGCTTTATTGAAGGGGGCGATAAATAGGTAGTTATCCATCTGTCTAGATTGAATTTTAGACATCTAGACGCATGTCTATACATCTTTAATCCATTTATCTATACTTGGCATTTTTTTTCGACTTTAAACGACACTGAATTAAAAACTTTAACGGTAGAAAATTCGATACCGTTTGCAAATTTAGTACTAGCTAGCACTAAATTTGTAAACTGTTTCGAATTTTCTACCGCTAAAGGTTTTTGATTTCGTGTCGTTTAAAGTCATAAAAAAATACCAAGTAATGAATGGATTATAGATTTCCAGATGAAATCGTTTTCTATTTAACTGCCACAGGTCACAATGTATGCTCGTAATACAGTTTATATTTATTCGCTTCATAATATTTAGATTGGCATAAGATTTAAAAAATCTAAATTTTTAAAAAAGGAAGCAAAAACAAAATAACAAGCAATTGCATTACAATCTTGACCATGTAATAAGACAAAAAATCGTTCGAACGGGGGTTCCCCCCTAAGTTATACTCACCGCCCGGGCCCGTTTCTCCGCTAGCTAGACACCATACAGTTTCAGACAGTAGTTATTAGCTAGTCAATAATTATATAGCATGTTAGTAGTAAACTACAACCTATCATGAGAATTTTATACACTTTTAATTAACGAATTAGAAATTACAACATCTTTTCCGCCGTGTACGTAGAAACGTTTGCAGATTAATTATCGCCGAAGGCTTTGATAATATTAAGCCACATAAGGCTCCCTTTTGCCGTCTAGCAACGTGATCGGAATAGGAAATGGCATTGTAAATTTGATAATGTAATAATCGTGTGGGCTGGATTGTGTCGGCTCGATTCGATAATCCGATGCAAACTATCAATAGAAGTTTGTGTCGTAGGATCGTGAACCCGCCATTCGGTCGACGCGCACGTTGCGCGGCGCGATAAATATACGCGCTCGTTGACCACTCCGTCGACTCCTTATGAATAAATTATTACCTGCCGGCAGGTGGAATGACCTGACACAAAATGTTTTGATGGAATTGTTTTAATTGGACGTTATCTCTACTGCACTATCGGACTCGATACTTTGTTTCGAAATATGAATTTTGTTACGCGCTATTCACATCGCTCGCATTTAATTATAACTTTATTGTTGTATAACTAAATATTGATTAAAAACAAATACCCGAACGGAACGATTAATTGTTTCTCGTTTTAATAAAGCAATAAGAAATGTTTTGGGATGTTTAATTAATAAATTCATATTTTGTAGTCTAATGTATTCATTGTAGGTAGTTTGTTTTCGGACTTTGTCTTTACGGATTTGTCTTTGTGAAAAAAGGGAATGAATTTACTGATTGCAAATACTCGGCAACCAGAGGACGTCATGGTACTGTAATAGATATTCTAATTTCACACAGATATTTTACGAAAAATTCGTTTTAAAGGTCTTCGAGAGTTCGTACATAAAAAAAATTGCTGTGGAAATACATATTGTTTTAACTTTTTGTATTCATGTCTCATTGTTTACTATACAATAAGAGTGTACTGAGTCATGGCTCTAACCACATCTTAACATCATCAAGAAATCTGCAGTTTTCTTTGTCTTTACCAATAAAATCATTGCCCGTAATCCGCAATTTCGGAATTTTGTAACACCTAAATGATTATTACTATTCAGATGGCGCGACAATAATATTTCGTCTTTATAGACATTCAATCGTTATTTTGAACAGACATTGCGGCATTTTGTCGCTTAATCTCAGGAGACAAAAACCGCAAACCTCATGCTCACTTACCGCAGAACCTAAAATGCTTTACGTCTACAACGACTTGTATGACAACTTCATATTCCTCGATTTGTGAAGTTTTGCTTGTAACAAGATCGTCACACGCGATTAAAATACAAAAACCGGCCAATTAAGAGGCAAATTCTCGCACAGTGGATTTCGCACCTAATTTACATTTAAGTGTTTTACTACCTCTAGAACTCTCCGTATTAAGTCCATAATTACCATCTCTCTGCGCACTTAGCACATGATTTCTCAGCGTCTCCCGAATTAAAAAAGGTGTTAGATGTTTATTTTGATAAATATAGGCACCTACTATTGTCCGAGAAATTTCTAGAAGACTAATTCTTTTTATTTTCAGATTCAGCACGCAACTAGAAATTAGAGTGAAAATCGTTTAAGCGAGAGTAACAAATAATCAATTTAGAATCCGACTCGGAGCAGAAACGAACAATAAACACACAATTAAGCCACATTACAAAGTCCATTTTACTTTCCCATTACATTCCTAACTTTATTACTAAACAAGTAACATGAGTGAGGCAAATGAAGCGCAAACTTTTTTGCACATTGATCTTTTGTAATTATGTAGCGTGGCACAACCCGCATCGCTTAAGTGTATTTTTTGCGTCTTTCTTGTCGTACACAAGTGTCAATGCATAGTTTATATATTCAATTGTTATTTGCAAGCAGTAAGCTATCCCGTTTATTAGTAATTAAGACATGATGGATGCAATGCATTTTTATTTACATTAGATAACACCTACTTAGGGTAGCTAAATGACAGCTTTTACTGATCGCGCGGCATTGCTTGAGAGAGTGAATACGAGTGATTTTTGTAAGAATAACATGTTTTATCATTGCAAGTCGCTGATTGTTCAGATGGGATCTTGACACAGGGTCCGATTAAATGTGGTGAGATGGAATTTTTTTCGCTGGCTTTTTCTCCGCTATAACTCGACCCGAGGACAGCGATAACATTGTAAATTGTCATTCAACGAACAGAATGTAAATTCTTTGCGCTGAGGTAAATTACTTATTTCTGCGCGCTTAGACAATTATATAATTTTCGTCGTTCGTCAAGCGAGCGTCCAGTGCCTCGGGAGGCCGCGCACGCATTAATTAGAGCAAGCGAGTCTCCGGAAGTCCGTCGCGTGCTTATACCGCCGATAGCGCATTGAATTATTTATACTTTTAATATTGTAATTATCGAGCGTCTGTGACCGCTGCCTTATTATCATTTATATGTTATTATAACATTTTATATAATAACACTCTCCACGAAAAGGTTACTTTCGATAAGGAGATAACGCTCGCTGTCAGCGTATAATGAGCGGGCGCATTTGCGCCGAGCGCCGGTGCATGGTGCGCGGTGGCGAGGACTCCACCAATGCTAATTCCAGCCACGACAACTTGTTTCTTGTATTATTAAACGACGACTGTTATTTTATAATTTGTACTCGTTTGTCGAACGCGACGATCGTTAATTTCGATATCAGCCTTGTAAGTACCCTGTATTGTGCATTAAAGCTGCATGCTCGCTCGACACAAATAACCAACTTTTGGTGTGCAAACTTTTAACAAAGTTTGGATTAAGTTTGCGCTGCTTTTTTTCAGAAGCAGTAAACGTTCTAGTCGACCTTTCCTTAGGCACGAGGGCAACTGTTTTGCTAGTACATGTAGCTTCATTAGCACCTGTTACCTACTCAAAGCCTAGGGGTCATATTACAATATTCAACGTACATTGTAATAACGCAAAAATAGAAAGCCGTTAGCTTAGTATTGATTTTAAACAACTTTGAAGAACTAAGTTAAAACTAAAATTATTGAAATTGTCAACCTTTAAGAAAATGTTTGAACGATATAAAAAATATACTTGAAATTGTAAACGTTTTGTACAAATTGCTCCTAGAACGTTTGTGTTTATTGTATTTTATAAGAGAGAAACTGGATAAATAGGGCACTTCATGCAGGATAACCTTCATTTATGAATATTTTTATCTAGCATTATTATATTATAGCCATTATTTACACACACAAATCGAAATACACGGAATTCAAGCGTTTCGTTGCACCGAAAAGCAACATATTATATTCTACAAGGTGGCATTGGGCCGATTTCATTTCAGAATTTGAGAATCAGAACGTTACTTAGTGTAATTTCTCAATTCATAAATCGGCCTTTTGTCACATTCTAGTAGCCTCCATAACACTGTCCTGCAAAAACTTCCCCATCTTAAAACCAATATTTTCAATCATTTGCCACATCTGACCTACCGGTCAAAGTTGGCAAGACTACCTTTACGGTTAAAAAGTCCTGTTGTGAATTAAAGAATATTGTTGCTTACAAAGAGTATATTCCCTTAAAAGTACGGTAACGATTTTAAATTCACCTTGCAATGTGATATGGGCCTAAGGATGTGGCCGATGCGGGTGCACGGTTGACACACCACACGTGTCTAGTCCAACGGAGCCACCTGAAGACGATACCCATGTTTTCCCACGGGCGGAAAATAAATGCCATTAGAAACATTTTAAACAGACAATGGAAATGGAAGTAATAAGTAAATTGGCACTTAGGCCTACAGCTATTTAAATTGACTTTTGTATGAAGAGTTTCAGTTAAATGCTACTTAAGGCTCACTTAAGAATGTGGTGCAATTTGGTGTTAGTTTTGTAATGGCTTTCCTGTCCACTTTATGCAGTTTTCGTGTTGCCTAAGTTAGTGTTATGCACGGAAATGAGCTCTTTGTGTTAACTACGTAGGAAAAACGTCACGGTTGGTGAAAGGTTCTTCTGAATAATTCTGAGTATGGAGTTCTAAATTCTGTAGTTTAATCTGAGGTAAGAAGATAAGAGATTAATTATCTTCTAGGTAAACCTGTGGCAAAAAATATGGGCTCTTTGTTTTGTAAGAACTCAGACTGGTATTGGACAGAGTTGTATGAATTGTGTTGAATGAAAAACATTCTGTATCTCGTTAAATAACAGCACTGTAAATATATATCTAATTTGGCTAAAAAACTACAAACATTGCTTATAATTAAAAATTATTTGTGTTGGGTGAAAATTGTTCCAGGTTTAACTAACGTTGACACCTAGTTTGCAGGTTATTCTTTTTGTGGAAACAAAACTTTGTTGAAAGTTAAATGTAAGACGTCAGGATGTAACTAATTGAAATAGTATTAACTTAAGTACCATCTAAGCAGTAAAAACTTCTAAAAAAATTTGTATTTTCTCTAATTAAAAGCGCAATGAGTGACCAACCAAAATGTTAACTATTTAATTTGATTTATAACAGCTGTATATAGACAGAGACAGGTGTGCTCCGTGGTTAATTTTTAGTTCGGTTACATATTTTATCGTGCGCATTAATTAAGTATTGTATATTATTTTTAATTACTACTTTAGGGCCTTTTACACGACATGCCTGCGTAATAGTTTGAGTTGTAGGACAATATTATATTAGTTGTGAATTTATGTAGGTACAGTCGACAGGACATCATCCTTTACCCACATGCACTCTACTCCGTTGCATTACGGGCGACTTCGCAACTAAAATGTGAAGGTTGATGTGCTGTCGACTGTACTAACAGCGTACTTTCATGTCAACGGGTTAGCCTATAGTCAATGACCACCCTGAACGTCCATTCTAAGTATTACTGAAAGAGTTTTAGAAATACTTTCGGAGACTACCCAGGGGTTCATCATCATCAACCCATTATGTCTCCCACCAAGAGGCACGGGTCTCTTCCCTGAGGAAGGTATAGTCCTTACTCCACCACGGGTGCCAAGTCTGGATTGGTGTAGGCTTGTAAGACTAGTGACTGGTCTTACTGTCAGAACTTTTCAAGCCGCCTTAAGGTCTCTGACTTGGCTTAACGGCTGCCATTTATCGACGGCAGCCGGCACCAACTGCTTAACGTGCCTTGCGAAGCACGGAACCGCTCGGAAAAATGCCCCTAGCGTTAGTAGAGTAGAGTAGAGTAGAGATAGTGACCCATCCATTGATTGAACGCGCCATATGTTGCTTAACCTTAGTGATCGTTTAAGATTACTCAGGCAGCCCAGGCTACGAGCGATCCTTAAACCTAGCAACTTTAAAAAGAGACATAAAAATTGGTGAAACCAAATCAAATCCTCAGACCACATTCATCAAAAGTGATGAAAAGTGTCATCATCAACCCATTATGTCCCCACTGAGAGGCACGGGCATTTTCCCTGAGGAAGGTATAGGCCAGACTCT
Organism: Yponomeuta plumbellus; assembly: GCA_947310845.1. Classification (NCBI taxonomy): domain Eukaryota; kingdom Metazoa; phylum Arthropoda; class Insecta; order Lepidoptera; family Yponomeutidae; genus Yponomeuta; species Yponomeuta plumbellus. The sequence goes on along the minus strand of OX371191.1, from coordinate 20,712,347 downwards.
ACCACGGGGGCCAAGTCCGGATTAGTGGAGGCTTGTAAGACTAGTGGCTGGTCTTACGGTCAGAAGTTTTCAAACCCCCCTATGGCCTCTGACTTGGCTTAACGACTGCCATCTATCGACGGCGCGGCAGCCAGCACTGACTGCTTAACGTGCCTTGCGAAACACGGAACCGCCCGGATAAACGCCGCTAGCGTTAGTCACAAACGGTCAGCCATCCATGCATTGAACGCGCCCTATGTTGCTACCTTCGTGATCCTTTAAGATCACTCAGGCAGCCGGGGCTACGAGCGATTCCGGGTTTTATGTTTGTACTACCCGGGGGTAGTACTTATAAACATAAAATCTTTTCTGATATTTTTCTGATTTTCTGATAAGATATTCTGATTTCGTATAGTGTTAGCATAGATATGTATGTAAACATAAGCAAACATAAACATGTACATACAATACAAGCACATAAATTGCTTCTGGCCCTACACTAGGATACAAGGTGTCAAGACAACCAGAAACAGTGACATTACAAATAAATAAACATCGAGAGGACGGCTTCTGTGGCGCAGCGGTTAGTGCATCTGCCTACCATGCGAGAGGTTCCGGGTTCGAATCCCGGCTGGGGACAGTAAAAAAAAAGAAACCCAGGTCTTGGATGTTGACATGTTTGTGACGTCGCTGTTTCTGGTTCCCACGACACCCAGTGTCGGGCCAGAAGCAATGTATGTGCCTGTATTTAAATGTTATTAATGTTATAAAAAAATGTTTTGCAAGACCTGGGTTTTTTATCCCCAGCCGGTGTTCGAACGCGGAATCTCTCGCATAGCAGGCAGATGCGTTGACCGCTACGCCACAGAGGTCGTCAAGATATACGTACAAGTTGTAGATTAACTCACTCTTCTATTAGCAATAGTTGTAGGAAATCATCGTTCATCCGTGCCAACAATGGCGTAACAATAAATTTAATTCGCTTCGGCAAATTTCAAACGAGAACATTTCGTGGATTCTACAAACGTGAATTGGCGTGTAATGCCAATTTATGCTTGTAGAATATAATTACGACAAGTGGTGCCGTGCCAACTGATTGAAATTACTAGAAATTTAATTGGGTCCTTCTTTCGTCATACCTACCTACAGGGTGTCCCGTTATGAGTGGTCCAAACGGTAATCGGTGACGGGTTGGACCATCCTCTATCAGAAAAACAAAAAATAGGTTTAGAAAATTTGTCATGGTTTTCGAGATATTTGAGATCAAAGATTTTTTTTAATCTTATTTATAAGAATTTTGAAAAATTATGATTTACGTGTATTAGCACGTAACGTCAGAAATATTCACAAAAAAATAAAATCAACGAAATCTTTCATTTGAAAATTTTACATGAAAAAGTAATATGCAAAGAAAAATTTTTGGTAGCAAATATCTCGAAAACCATGACACTTTTACTAAACGTATTTTTTGTTTTTCAGATAGAGGATAGGCCAACCCTCCACCAATTACCGTTTGAACCACTCAGAACGGGACACCCTGTATATGATGCCTCATTGGTCAAGCCGCTTATTGGTAAGGCGCTTACCTACCGAGCCAGAGGTCGTGGGTTCGATTCCCACTGGGGACCGCCGTACATTTGTACAAATGGTCACAGTCTGGGTGTTTTTCCATGTTTGTAATGTCCTTGCCTAGTTACCATAGCACAGGGTATCCTAGTTTGGATTTAGATCAAGTCAGTGTGTTGTTAGGCGGTTGGTGCCGGCTGCCGTCGATAGATGGCAGTCGTTAAGCCAAGTCAGAGGCCCTAGGGCGGCTTGAAAACTTCTGACAGTAAGACCGACCACTAGTCTTTCAAGCCTCCACCAATCCGGACTTGGCCCCCGTGGTGGAGTATAGCCTATACCTTCCTCAGGGAAGAGACCCGTGCCCATCGGTGGGGACAAAATGGGTTGATGATGATGAGTGTGTTGTTTGGAAGTTATTATTATTATTTAGGTAAGGAATCCAAACACGTATTGTACTTATATTCTACGGATACCCACCTATAGGGGTATATTTTCTGCAAAAGTATAATTACATTCTTGTTGTGCTAGATAAGCCGTATTTAAGTTGTCGTATGACCAGTGGTTGAATAATCGAATGCATATTTACCTATAGTTAATTTTTGGCTAGGAATATATGGAAGCGGCTTCTTAAAACGTACTTTATAAAATATAAATCCAGATATTACAGAAAATTCGATAATGCAAAACTAATCGGTGACATGGTATATAAATGACTTTTTTAGTATGTGGTTTTCATTAAAAAAAAACGCGAGACTCCGGGATTAGATGATTATTCGTGTAGGTATTATTAAAAAAAAACAAATAATACTACTACTTTACTTAATTATATTTATTTAATAATAATACTTTACGCACACAAGCATAAAATTGAAGGGAAAAAAGAAATTCATAAAATTTATTAGAAATAGAAAAAATCTAATTCGACAGATTCCGGAATCCCGGGGTTTTTCAGATACAAAAGTGCACTCCATAACTGCCAACATCTCAACTTTAGGTAAATATGCGTCCGATTATCCGACCACTGCTTATGTATGACTCAAACTATTATGCATGCAGGGATGAGATTATGTAAGTATACAGTAAACTCAATCCTGTGTCCTTAAGGGCTAGGCAGAAAGTAGAGTTTGCCACTTGCAACGCAACTGATCAATCAGAAATACGAAATCAGAAATTTGTTTCAACGTAAGGAAATTACATTCTGCTTGTTGAATGTCAATGTAAGTACTTATAATGCTAATGTTAGCCGCTGCCTTGGGGCCGAGTGTAGTGGAGAAAAAGGCAGCAAAAAAAACTCCACTCTGACCATCTTTTCTCAAATCAACTTAAGTCTAATACAATATTTGGTACAATGTCCATCTATTTTTAAGAAGGTCGAAATTAAAATTAAAGACCCATGAGTGCATTCAATAATCGCAATGTCAAACATCGATTTTTTCTTAAAACAGCAATGCTGCGGCCAGACACACGTACAGCACCCGTTCACGAGCATAACGCAGTGGTCAACCATCGCCAGTCTCAACCATATTAGAGGGAGATAGGCGACCCGGCCACAGCGATTGTGAACTATTTCTTTATCAGCATTAATTTTATTAGTCGCTGTAAGCAGACACGCTTATTTCGGGTACATTTTATTTTACCCTTCGCAATGAGATAATATGATCGATAAATAGTTGTTAAGCCTATTGGAATAAAAAAACGTATTAGGAACATTAAGAAAAAAACTGACAACCTGAATAAAAGACATCAACGCAGCCTTTGGACCTTCTTTTTATTGCTTTTCTTTTTAATTTGTTTGAACTCTGCAGACATGAAGACCTGAAGTATTTTCTATAATAAAAACGCCAAGTGCGTACGGATCACGCGTAATGTAGGGCTTAGTAGCAAAAGCGGATTGTATCTGCTTTAGAAAGACTTCAAAGTGATTTCCAATGGATTTGGTACCAAGATTTAATTTTATAAGTTGGTCGACTATTACTGGTTAACATGTAAGGTCTACGTGTAGGCCCTACTTAGTCTACTTATGATATATCCTGAAATGTATCATCATCATCATCATCAACCCATTATGTCCCCATCGATGGGCACGGCTCTCTTCCCTGAGGAAGGTATAGGCCATACTCCACCACGGGGGCCAAGTCCGGATTGGTGGAGGCTGGAATCACTCATAGACCCGGCCGCCTGAGTGATCTTATAGGATCACGAAGGTTAAGCAACATAAGGATCGTTCAGTGGATGGAGGGTGACCGTTCCATGACTAACGCTAGTGGCATTTTTCCGAGCGGTTCTGTGCTTCGCAAGGCACGTTAAGCAGTTGGTGCCGGCTGCCGTCGATAGATGGCAGTCGTTAAGCCAAGTCAGAGGCATTAGGGCGGCTTGAAACTTCTGACTGTAAGAAGAAGAAAAGAAGAAAAAATATTATAAAAACAGTAGACACGCCACAATAACAAAATAAACCCAAAAATGAAACCAAAAAATAGTACCAATCAAAAAATCAGAAGAAAACAGAAGGAAAATAAAGATCACGGCGTGCCCTTGCTGTTATAAATGGCAGCTGACTCAGCATTACGCTGATGGGCAAGCCTTCAGCGTGGATTTTCAGTCAGTGCCAGTGCGGTGTGGCACAAAGATTAAGAAATTTAAGGAGCATAATACAATATATTATACAGAAAAGATTAAATACTTAAAATAAATTAATACGAAGAAACAGACATTACTATTAAGGATAATAAGACCAGCCACCAGTCTTACAACCTCCACCAATCCTGAAATGTATCACGCTTCTACAATCAACCGTTTAACCAGGAAAATGGGGGGAGGGGCGGTTGCGGGCATTCTACACATACAAATACTAGCTGTTGCCCGCGACTACGTCAGCGTGGGCTTTAGTTGAGTAAAGTGTTTGCAAATAAGATAAGGATACTTTTAGCGCATGCGAAAAAGCTTTCATACAAACTTCGCAACCCCCTCTTACACCCTTAAGGGATGATTTTACACGTCTTTCATGACTTTTAATGAAGAACCTTCATACTGAATTTCATTCAAATAACGTCATAAACGGCAAAGTTTATTACTAACTTTGCACCGCCTTTTTACCCCCTTAAGGGATGATTTTCGAAAAACTATTTTACATGTGTTTCAAGACACTCAATGAAGGATCTTCATTCTGAATTTCATTCGAATAACTTCATAGACGGCAAAGCTTCATACTAACTTTGCACCCCCCTCTTACCCTCTTAAGGGATGATTAGCGAAAAACTATTTCATATTTATTTCATGACTTTTAATGAAAGAACTTCATATTGAATTTTATTCGAATACCTAACTTCCAAAACGGCAAAGTCGCATACTAACTTTGCACTCCCCTCTTACCCCCTTAAGAGATGATTTTCAGAAAACTATTTTTCATTTGTTTCATAACTTTCAATGAAGAATCTTTATTCAGTATTTCATTCGAACACCTAACTTAAAAAACGGCAAAGTTTCATACTAACTTTGCACCCCCCCTTTTTAACCCCCTTAAGGGTTGATCTTCAAAAAACTATTTTACATGTTTTTAATAACTTTCAATGAAGGTCCATCATATTGAATAACTTCAAGAACGGCCAAGTTTCATACTAAGTTTGATCCCCCTTTTCCTTCCTTAAGGGATGATTTTTAAAAAACTATTTTATACGTGTTTCATAATTTTAAATGAAGAACCTTCGTACCAAATTTCATTCGAATAATTTCAAAAACGGCAAAGTTTCATACTAACTTTGAACCCCCATTTTACCGCCTTAGGGGAGGAATTTTCAAAAATACTTTCTTAGTGCTCCCCTACGTTACAAAAGAAACCCTTGTGCAAAATTTCAAGTTTCTAATCCGTATAGCTTAGGCCCTGCGTTGATATGTCAGTCAGTCAGTCAGTCAGTCAGCTTCTCCTTTTATATATATAGATTTGCGCTTTGAAGCTCAATATTTTGTATATGAAGCAAAAGAGCTTTCTAAGCCCAGAATATAGACGACCAATCAAACGCAAACGGTACTTTTCATTATGGTGTAGTTGAGAATAAAATTGCGTCACTAATTTAAGTTTATGGGTCTGAATGTTTTTTTAAAATATGTACATTCGAAAAAATATGAAAGACTACAACAAGATTCCCAAGTTACTTCCAACGCGGTTCAAGAAATGTGTTATGCAAACTCTGTGCAAAAACGATTATTATCATAAAATCCACGATTATTTAGAAGACAAAGATGTCAATTTAATTTTACATTCAGGAGTAATCATTATTTAAGTTTGAATGTTTGTTATATAATGTTTCGCTAAATCGACGTTTTTCCTAAAGCTTGTTGTTCTTGGTATTGATAAGCAGAGCTCCCTATTTTCGGGTACGTATCGAGACTTAGTTACACCCTCTAAAATTAAGTATAAATGTAGATACATATTATAACGGAGTAAAATAGTAACATAAAATTATAAAGCCATTTGAAAAAAGTATGTAGACACTGCCAGTTAAAAACACATTGACACTGTTTTTGTGTCTAAAACAAACACCTCATTTTGGACTAAACCTATTATTTACGAAGCTTCAAATGACGAGCTTGTATCGTCGACCACATCTAGAGAAACCGCTTTCAGTACGATATTAGTACTTATTACGCGCACGCAAGGCTCAACCTATGATAACTTAGGCTACTGCTATCCGTATCTACCTACAGTAATAACATGCAGGTACTGTTAGACGCTTTATCATGATATGTCTACTTGTAAAGTGATACATTTATTTTGAATTCAGTCGCAGCAAATGATCTGACGTTGAGGGAGCCGATAGATTTATAAATCTATATTAATTATTTCGTTCGGGTCTACGGTAGACTCGACCGATATGCACACCAAATGAAAGAGCGTAATAAAATAGTTGATCTGAGTCGACAACATATGGGCGGAAAATTCGTATTATCGAGCAGCATCAATATAAAAATTATTAAATTCAACAATGGCGTTGCTAAGTAAACATGTCAATGTCATCATTGTTGTGTTAAGTGTCACAAGTGTCACAAGTTTTCATTGTGGACTGTTATGGCCGGTTTACATTATTTTAGTGTTTAGGAGAGTGCTATAATACAATTAGAGAGGCAAGTGCATTAGTACATTACTAGAAGTTCGAGTGAACGTTTATATTTCTTCCAGTAGAGTGTCACTTCGTCGACGTCGCGAAATATGCGCTATCCTACTCAAAATACTATGAGTTTTAATGGAACACATAAGTAGGTAAGTTTGATAATTCGAGTTATTGAAAACAACACGCACCCGTCACGGGTCACTTGCGCACTCTCCTAAAGTTCTCACTAAATTTTTAGTTTATACATAGATAAGTAACGAGGATAGTAACGCGTTCAGGTGTTACTGGATAGAACAATAGAAACCAATTCTATTTTGATTCTAATTGAAAGGCAACTAGAACCGTACTATACCGTAAAACGTACTAAAGCAAGTGGAGCTTACACGTTTCCACAGAAACACTCTCCTTAAGAAAGAAAGAAAGAAAGAAAGAAAAAAAGAAAATTTATTTATTTGATACTCAAAACAAAACAAAAAAACACACACACACACACAGAGTACGTACAATAATAAAAAAAATAACACAGAAAGCATAAAAAGCGTTAAAATAAATAAACTGTACAACATGAAAATAATAATAAAATACATTAAAGGTTGAGCCCCCAAAATGGGCCCGGTTCAGCATAATGTTGCAACAGAGTGTAAAGTAAAGCACTCTCCTAAACACTAAGATAATCTAAACCGGCCCTTTGATCAAATTTGTTAACTCCATGGTGTGTGGAATACCGTGGCATCCAAGAAGGTTATTATAATCTGTGCCAACTGAGAAGGTGTAGTAAGTAATCTGTGGTGTTTTTCATTGGCGGGAAGACAATAATTGACATTGAGTTTTGGAAGGGTCTGAAAAATAATTGAAAAAGGAAATCAAAGTCATAAATTGATCTTTATTGTTTTGCTTATAAACTTATTGAAATTAAAAAGCCACTAGATAAGAAAAATACCAAAAATTAAAATGATGAAGAAAAACATGTGGTCAATACAAAACTAAAAGCTGTAAAGCCAAAGAGGGGGAGCTGTTTTTAGTTGATTAGCCAAGTGGATTCTACGTCTCATTGAATACGTCATTAGATTCACTAGCTGTTAAGTTTATGAAGGAAGCTCATTTAGTTAGTAATTTGTGATGAGGTACCATGACAAAGTTATGATAAGTATCCGATTTTCGCCTTGCATTCCTTCGTGAGTAGCCAGAACATGTCCAAAAGAGCAAGATTGGCTATCCGTAATAGTGTGCTGGTTCCAATACTGATGTAAGCAAAGCATGGTAGCGAGATTTGGGTATGGCAGAAGAATCATGAAAGTAGGATTAGTGCAGTACAAATGAGATCCTTAAGAAATATGTGTGGTGTTACTTTGAATGACAGAATACGCAATAGTGTGATCAGAGACCGAGGATGTAGAGAAAGAGGATGTAGTGAGTGACTAGAATTGAAAAAAGGAATGTTGCGTTGGTTTGGAGATGTGGAGAGGATGAACGAAGAAAGACTGACAAAGCAAATATATCGAGCGAATGGGAGTGGAAGGGCCGGTAAGGGACGCCCCAGTTGGACATACTTCGACCAAATAGGGGATGTATTAGCAAAGGGCAAGATTAAAAGTATCCGAAACCGATGTGGGTACATGCAACGACTAATGGATGTCGATCAAGCGAAAGTGATATTATTTTGCGTCTACATTTTACCCATTTTTATTACCCATATTAATAATATAGTCAGTAACATAAGGGTTGAGTAAAATATCCTTTCCGTCGGAAAAATGTAATAAAGTAAAATACATTGCATCGGTAACATTGCAAGAAAACATTATTCTGGTTGCAGGCATAATTATAGGCTATAGAATAGAATGCACTGATATGGATTTTATTAACACAGACTAAATCACTGCTGGATATGAAATACTATCAAGTGCCTAAGTTTTCTTTTTATTGCTATTACAACAAATTGTATCACATTTTTGTATGTAAACAAATAAAGTAATTAAATAGTGGTCTATGTATTCTATTAATTATGTAGAGCAGTGTTGCTAACAAATCTTTCAATGTGAGAGTCTGAAGTTTCAAGTTTAAAGTCCTAAATCGCTTAAAACAATTTTTCGATGGCTTTATTACAAATATCATAATATTTGAAGTATTATTGAAACAGAGACTTCCGACGTTGAGTTTCTTGCACGTGTTGAGCTCTTTGCAATTTTGCTGAACTATTACAAATGGGTTATTTTCAAAGTTAAGCCTTACGTGGTATCTGCACTAAATTTAATTAAAACTCAGCAATATGCGGTTTTATCACAAAAAGCTTCAATAACCAATAACCCGACAGGCAACTAATAACTACTAAACAGGCGGAAAGAACAGTTGCACATCCTCAGATAAGTTTTCATGAGAATATCGGTCTGTTCCACTCCAAATTTCTCGTGATGCAAGAGAAACAAAACAAAACAATCTATTTTCTTGTTTACCTAATTATAGTTATAGAGACTTGTATTACAAAAAAGTATTAAAATTAAAATAAGACTGTTCTGTTCTTCTAAGACTGATTTGTTCTTTATAATTTTGTAAATATATAAGTATGTTATTATTTTGTACGTATATGTATTATCATCTAAATATATGCATGTCATGTATCACGTATTTATAAGTACCTACTTATGTTTATTATATCTTGCTACTTGTCAATATATTTTCGATTTTTTTATTTTTATTTATGTACATCCAAAAATCCACACCTACCGACTATGTTCTTCCTGCAATTCTCTCCATCCAAAGGTTGTCTGGAAGAGATCGCTCTAAGCGATAAGACCGCCAATTGTATACCATTTAGACATAAGGAAATTACAATAACTCTGTATTAAGGTTGAGCAATAAAGTGTTATCTATCTATCTATCTAAAATTTTCGAAACGAAAATGGCTTTCAGTGCTAAATTGAGTAAAGGTCACCGTGCACCGAAGCATGGCGAGTAATTTGCATTGTAAAGGTGCATCTGTATAATGACCCTTTGCTGTGCCAGGACATACTCGTAGTAGACATCGAGTGAAATTAGCGACCCGCTTGGCATGACGTGGAGATTTATTGGGTCCACGTCAAGCTTGTACTTTTCCTGCACTATCATGAAATTGACAGATTTTTTCTCCTAGATCTCGATGAAAAAAATGTGACGTTTTTATTGCTAGCCATCTACAGAAGTTTAATTAAATTTAAAAGTGACTTCCAAAAAGGAAAAGATTTTCGATTAGTCGCGTCAAATAAGCTTCGCATATGCAATGAGTTAATGTTTCAGGTGAAAAGAAAGCAAAAAAATTATTATAATTACTAAAATTACTATTGCGATTACTAAATTTAGTACTAAATTGTTTTATCACAAAGAGAGTCTTTAATACCGTAACAAAATTTTTCAATAAATAATAATAATCATCATCAGTCCACTGCTGGACATAGCCCTCCCCTAATGAGCGCCATAGCGCCCTATCTTCAGCTTGCCGCATCCAGCATCTGCCTGCAGTCCTTCGCAGATCGTCATCCCACCTGGTTATAGGGCGTCCTACACTACGTTTGCCGAGTCGCGGTCTCCACTCAAGAACACGTTTACCCCAGCGGTTGTCGGTTCTTCGCGAAATATGGCCAGCCCACTGCCACTTCAGCTTGCTAATTCTCTGAGCTATGTCGATAACTTTGGATAAATAATAATACTCGTATTAAATTACTTTTAAATTGTCTTAGCTCTAGGTCTTTTAGTAATTTTTACAGATTGTTTTTGCAAAAAATTACAGTCAATGTTTATTCATGCTAACAAACATTTTTATGGCCTTATCCCGCGCGCGAGAATAGACAAAGACTCGCGCGAGCTACGCGATTCTTTCTCGCAGGATTCTTTCTTTCTCTATTTCTCGCGGGATAAGAGATTATGATCAGACTCGGTGGAGCGATGATCTTCGCAGGGCGGCTGGCAAGAGCTGGATGAGAGTAGCTGAGGACCGTGTTCAGTGGCGTGCAATGGGAGAGGCCTATGTCCAGCAGTGGACAACCGTAGGCCGATGATGATGATGATGATGATGAAGAGATTATGATAAGGGGGCAGGACCTAGATTGTATCTAAAGGTACCTGAAACGGCCGATTTAGCGTTAATGCTATCTTGTTCCAGGGCCGTGATCCTAGAGGGAGTACCCTAAAAAAATACGATGTTATCTACCCTGTTATCATCGGCATGATTAATGTGTATATTTGTGCCAAATTCCAGATATCTAGTACTAATCGACTCTGAGCTACGCCGCGTATAGAAGGACAGAGAGACGAACGGACGTGGCGATACTAAGCCTAGGCGACTAGCGACACGCGACAGGCGACAGCTCGGCGACTAGACGAGACGACAGGCTACGGCCGTCAATTTCCATGTATTTTGTTCGAATCTCCGCACACTTGGCGTCAGAGTCGACGACAAGACGCCAGAAGCAGATGACAACGTCGCGTCTGACGCGGCGACTTGACGCGGCGACAAGTCGCCCTTTTTGCGATGGCTCTAAAAGGGTTGCTTGTAGACTACGGAACCCTAAAAAGAACAGTTAATGTGTACAGTCGACAGCACGTCAACCTTCGCATTTTAGTTGCAAAGTCGCCCGTAATGGACCGCAGTAGAGTGCATGGATGTATACGATGATGTGCTGTCGACTGTACGTTATATGCGTTAGCTATGCATTAGCCGAGACGGTCAATGTTGCTGTTGGGGCTTGTGACCTGTGAAATTGATTTTAATTATTCATGACGTCGCTGGTGAGTTTGATGATCAAATCAATAGGCTATTTGACAGTGTGAAAAAAACAGTATTATTTATACGTATTCGTATGAATTTATAAGTCTTAAAACTCCTTTCGCTCGTAGCCTGGGCTGCCTGAGTGATCTTAAACGATCACTAAGGTTAAGCAACATACGGCGCGTTCAGTCCATTTGACTTGACATTCGCGTTGACTCTATGACTAACGCTAGTGGCATTTTTTCCGAGCGATTCCGTGCTTCGCAAGGCACGTTAAGCAGTTGGTGCCGGCTGTCATCGATAGATGGCAGTCGTTAAGCCAAGTCAGAGGCCTTAGGGCGGCTTGAAAACTTCTGACAGCTTACTGTCAGCCACTAGTCTTACAAGCCTCCACCAACCCGGACTTGGCCCCCGTGGTGGAGTATGGCCTATACCTTCCTCAGGGAAGAGACCCGTGCCCCTCGATGGGGACACAATGGGTTGATGATGAAAACTCCTTTAGGTAATGCATTTTAATAAAAAAATAATTATGATTTGTAAAAAAAATACAAGATAAAATTTGATATATGTATCTGCAGCCATTGTATCGAAAACGGCCTGGGTTTGCCAATCCTATGATGACGTCACAAGTCAGTAAAAATGGCGTCTATATTCATTCTTTCTTACGTTCATTGGTTGGTTTTCTGGGATGTGACGTCACAATGCCTGTGCGACGCCATATTGCCCAAGATAGCGTTTTGGCGGCTTATTTCAAAAGTAAATTTTCATTTGTCTTTTTTAGAAGAAATACATGAAGGAATTTAAAATTACCACTTTGTGTGGACTCCATGAACACCAACAAAAAATATGAGATGGTCTTTAGAAAACGGTCAAGTAGCCTATTTAGCTAGAATGTTTTTAAATATTTTTTCTTTCAATGTCGTCGTCTATATTAAGGCCGATTTGCACTGCTTTCCTTAATGTGGCTTGTACAGCGTATGATTAAAATTCTTCATACAAAAATTTATTTGAACGGCAGCTTAAGTGACGTGTATGAAGTGGTGCATGTCGGCCGAAGTTCAGAATAAGCTGATAACTGACGACAAATGCTTATGGCATTAAGTATTCTTTTAAGTATTATTAACACTTATGCAGAATCGCTCGTAGCCTGGGCTGCCTGAGTGATCTTGAACGATCACTAAGGTTAAGCAACATACGGTGCGTTCAGTCCATGGATGGGTCACCGTTTATGACGAACGCTAGTGGCATTCTTTCCGAGCGATTCCGTGCTTCGCAAGGCACGTTAAGCAGTTGGTGCCGGCTGCCGTCGTTAGATGGCAGTCGTTAAGCCAAGTCAGAGGCCTTTAAGGGCGGCTTGAAAACTTCTGACAGTAAGACCAGCCACTAGTCTTACAAGCCTCCACCAATCCGGACTTCGCCCATGTGGTGGAGTATGGCCTATACCTTCCTCAGGGAAGAGACCCGTGCCCCTCGGTGGGGACGTAATGGGTTGATGATGATGATTAATACTTATGCAATAAACGTATTAATAATAATAGGAAATACGTTAACTTAATAGGTATACATCTTTCTTCTTCTTTCTTCTAATATATAAAATTCTCGTGTCACCGTTAGTGCGCATACTCCTCCGAAACGGCTTGGCCGATTTTGATGAAATTTTATATGTATACTCGGTAGGTCTGAGAATAGGTTGTTATCTATTTTTCATGCCCCTATCTGGCAAAACAACGTTTGTGCGGTCAGCTAGTCAAATTTATGAAATTCTTGTGTCAGTGTTAGTGCGCATACTCCTCCGAAACGGCTTGACCGATTTTAATGAAATTTTATATGTACATTCGGTATGTTTGAGAATAGGTGGTTATCTATTTTTTAGCCCTATGTGATAAGGGTGGTCTACCCCATTTTTTTTTAATTATAATCCCTACAAATAATTGATTATGGCGAAACAATTAACGCTTGCCGGGTCAGCTATTTTTTTATAATTTCGATGCACATTGTAGATACTTTTGTACCTTTACAGACGTGGTTGAATATTTGGACAGCAAATATTTAACCACATACATAAAGGTACTATATATAAATAGTATTTTATAAGACACAAAACAGGAACTTACACACACAGATTATAAGCTTTGTCTTATGTCCTATTTTCGTTTATAAGAAGTCGTAGAGGAAGGGTGATTTGTCGCCCAAGCAAATTTTAGGAAGAGTATAGAAAGAAAACTTCGGTGCCAAAAATGATCGAAACAAAAAGAGGCAGATGATGGAACACTCGTTATACTTGAGCCATTACAAACGTGCAAACTGAGTCATTTCTATCATACTTCTCTCTCACACATATATATAGATCGATAGATAGATAGATAGATAAAAACGTTTATTCACATTTACACACACACATATACAGAAGTAACACAAAATATAGGTACAGTGTACATATAGTATAGGAGGCATATCAGGCATATCAGGCATATCGGAACTCTTGCTCGCACTTTTATGACTCGGTTCGCACGTTTGTAATGGCTCAAGTATAGGTCATCACATTGTCAACGATCAGAGAGGCCGCATGCCGGGAGAGGAGGAAATTTATTGTGAAGACCACGAACAGGCAATATTGACAAAGGTAAATATGTAGAAATAGATGTTGTGGCCTTTGACTTCGAATACGAATTTTATTCGAATATTCGCCTTTATTACTATTCGAATATTTATGACTTACTAGCTGTGCCCCGCGGTGTTACCCGCGGTTCATCGATTTTCCCGTAGGAATAAGATATTTCCCCGCGGTAAAACGTAGCCTATGTTTTAATCGAGGGTATCGGCTAACTCCATACCAAATTTTATTAAAATCCGTCCAGCCGTTTCAGCGCTAAAGACTGACAAACATATAAACACACACACAAACTTTCACGTTTATAATATTAGTGTGATTGAATTTTTTGTACACCTAGATATTCGCGACTATTTCGTATAATAAGTAAAATTACGTTTCCCAAATAATCACGCTACCTACTGGGGCATGGAAAAAATCAATTCAAGATACAAAAAACTTTCATTTACTTCTTTTTTGACACTTTTTCGTCATATTGAAGTCGAATGTTTGAATGAATTGAAGGGAATTAGTTCACATTAGTCTTAGTGCACATTAATCGGTTCAACAGTGTTATTCGAAAAATAAAACCATTTGGTTAGTTTTCTCTAAAGAAATATCAATTGAAGGTTTGTGAATTTTTTAATATTAGGCAGCAAAATTATGAGATTTGAAGGAAAAAAGACTTATTTCCTCATAACACAGAAAATTATCAAAATATTCTATTCATTCGAACGTTCGATAGTTAGATTTAGTTCTAATCGAAATATTCGAATAGTAAAAATGGGCGAATATTACAAATTACACAGGAAGTGAAGGAACTAGCTTGTGACATTAGCGCGTGGAGCAAATCCCATAAACAATGACGATGATGATGATGTTGTTTAACATATAGTTATATATTAAACGGGTCTCATCGCGATTACTTATTAGGTAAAATAGGTTAACCCATAGATAAGCTTGATTAAAGTAACCGCTACGTGGTTCGGAAGGCCAGAGAGGTAGAGATTAGGTAGAGATCACAATTTGCCCCTGGGCTATATTTTGCCCATGTCTTATCTATCTATCTATTGAATTTTAAGTACTGTGGCTTCAAATTAACACTTTCCCGGATTGGGGATGCCATAGCATACGATAGCAATAATAATAACAATAGATCACATACACTTGCAAGAACAACGTGTTATTTCGAAATCAGATCCTTACGTTACATGAGAGCATTTTTTTAAGGTTTCCAAATAATGGCCGAAAGAGATAGCGCTGTAATGACACTAACAATGATATGATTCAATAGAATGATACTAACAAGCTGTTAATATACTGTTAATATCAGCTGTCAGTTGGCCAAATTGTATACGAAAAAACGTTTGACAAGGTATTAACAGTAGAACAACAGATTTTTAGCGAACGAGAAACCGGGGGTGAATTTTACAGTTATTGACTATTGGAGGATTTGGTACAATTAGACGCCTGATCCCCTGAAAAAAGCCTGTGGTGCGACGAAATAGGCTGCGTAATTATGTAAGACCAGTGTAAATTAGATACCAGAAAGTACCAAAATAACGCCGTATTAAAGTCTGGTCAAAATTACTTTTCAATTTCAGTAATAGATGCAGTGACGTTTTTAGACAATTCACTATACGGATTGAGATTGGCTGGACGACGAACATGTGCGACCAAGGGATGCTAATGTAAGCACCTAGCAACATTTGCCTCTCAACTTAATTAGTGACGTGTGACTATGTTGCAAGTGGTGTGACAGAATTATACCTAGTGAACGATCCTGCTGAAAACAATTACTTTAAGAGTAGGTATATGACTTGCAAATTTTGTAAAATGACACTTACGTCTTGCTGATTAAAGAAGTCATCTTGTGCTTCTTCGCTGGAACATCCCATATCCTGCAGCAGGGGAGTGACGTGTCGCTCCCAATCATCCATTATCATAAAAATCCTTAACAGTTTAAGCGAGAATCGACTTCACTTCTCCATAAAGTTTCAGAGGAAATGGACACAAACTGAAAACTTGCGAGTCATTTCGTCCATTGCGCACTCAAAGTCAACGGTTCACGTGCGATGTGATTAAAACAAATCTCACGTTTCGCGCCATAAACTTGGGCCCTTATTTCTTTCCCTGCGCTACTACTGGAAGTGGCGGGAAACGAACACGATCTCACGCGACACTCAGCTGTCACAGACCCGAGCGAAAGAGAAAAAACAGCTGCGGGCGTATCACGTGCCCGCTGTTGCCGGCGCGCATTCAAAAAACGTACTAGGAGAAAAGTCGGGAGAAGGCTGTACGGGTGTCAGTGTTGCGAGGCGCGCGCTCCCGGCCGCCCGTCGACGCGACCGGAGCTAGAGTGCGTGGTGCGGCCGCCCTCCGCCGCGCGCCGCCTAGCGGCCTTCTCGCTCGCGCCGCGCCGGCCGCCCGTCGCGCCTTCTCTCTTGCGCTGCACGCCTCCCATGGGCGGCCGCGATTTCCCGCTGCTCGCGCCGCAACATGGCTGGAACTCCGCTCCGCATGGACACCACGCGCCGCGGCGCCTCAGGCGTCGCGGCGGCGGCGGCGGCGCCGCCCGCGGTCCGGCGATGTGTCGATGCCCCATGCTACTCGAATTTTGTATTTCAGCCCTACGTCCGATGGTGTACCACCCGAGGGGTGCGGAACGGGTGGCGAATTTATGAAATTTTTGGTTTCTTCATAGAACTGTATGCACTCCGGGTTTCCGATGGTCAACCACAAAGACATTGTCAACAAACAAAAGGATGGTTTGCTAAGCGCAATAAAAAACCCTAGCTATCCACGAGGTCGCCTCACCACATTGCTACACACAAAAAGTGAGATGAAACATATCAAATCAACAAAAATCTTTTGATGAATATGAAAACGAAAAAAAGTTTTGCCAAAATACTGGCAAAACTTTTTTTACTCTATTAGGTGCTTGTCTAAAAACTCTAGTAACAACATTATTGTCTCCCTTGTTCTAAAACTTAAACTGATTTTTCTCAACAAGGAAATCCACACATATAATAGTAAGTATTGTTAAAGTGATTTATTCGTTTAATTTTTCCCTCAGAATAATTTGGTTTTTAGCCAACTACAGACAATATTTTAAAAGGAAGTAAATTTTTACGACAATAATTAAATCAATTTATAAGTTAAAGATTCATTTATTCCAGCCAACTACTCCTTGAAATTCTTAAATATAATTACATCTCTCTATTAATATGATAATAATTAATACAATTATAAAACTAAAAATAACCCCGCTAACCTAAGTAGCTTAGCTAACTTAAATATGTCTCAAAACATATTATGCGTCCTTTATTGGGCACTGCCTACGCTTTCGTATTGAAGTCCCTGAAATTATATTAAAATCATCTAAGAAAACACGCATAACTAATATAACTCAAAAGTCACTCCCAAGGTAAAGGACTAAGGACAAATTTCTGAATTGAGAATTTTGCTAAGTAACTACTTACTTTACTAACTACTAACTAATTACTTTTAGTAATAAGACCGCTAATCGTACTTTACTATGTTATTGTCAAATTTCATGTGTGATTCCTGGTGTACATACAATAAAGTATCTTTATCTATCTACTTTACTGTAGTTCTTCTCTTCAAATTTCTCAGAAAACAGCGTAACAAAACATTAGGTACTTAAGTTTTTACTTAGTTAAATTCTCTATTTAACCTTTAATTTATAAATTTAATTTTTTAATTAAACCGGGCCAAAAGGTTTGTTTGAACATAATACAATTTGCAGATAACATTATCGAGATATAAGAATAGAAAGTTAGTAAATAATGTAGAACTTGAGGAAGATATCGCTCTATCAATATGGATATTCGATATGAAGCTCTATCAAGGAATACGGAAAGCTGTGGTACGTGGAAACCACTGCTCAAGCCTTCTCTGAGTCACACTTCGGTAAAAAAAAAATGTTTACAAGATTAAAATTGTTTACTTCTCTTGGGGAGAAGCGCAGAACCATCAACTTCATCACAAAACTGAGATGTGATTGAAAAGATCTATAATCCGATCCTAAGTAGTCAAACAGAATTGTTTGAAATACGATTGAGTGAGATTTGAATTGTGTGAGACGAGCAACCGACGACGCGAGCTCCGTCTCTGCTCACCATGATTAAGCTCTGCGAATCTGAGCGAAACCTGGTCGGACTCTTCCGATATAACAACACCCGTAAGTAAATCCGGACAAAAAGTTTACAATGTTTGAAATAACTTTAAAAATTGAAATTTTCTTTACTAGGTAATAATTTGTAATAAACCATGTGCGCAAACCCTGCAAACAAGACATATAATTTGTCAGTCAATTTATTTCATAAGCATTATATAAGTGTCCCAAAGAAACTCGAATATATTCTCGACTGCTGATCAACATGTCTTTCGCAAAAACTTCGTAAGTATTATAACGATATTTAGGTATAATAGGATCTATCGATAACATATATTATAACTATAGTTAAAGCGCAACGCGTAGCATAGTAAAACACTTACGGCCAGCAAAGTTTGCGAAGTCCGTACAAGCGTCCAATTAAAAGTTAAATGTCTAATTCTTGTTAGACGCCGGAAGTCCGGAACTAGTGTTTCATAGAAATTTGAACCTGCCTTCGCTCTTGGGAGTACAGATGAACACAGTAGGCGAGAAATTGAATCATTATCATCAAACCATTATGTCCCCACCGAGGGGCACGGGTCTCTTCACTGAGGAAGTTATAGGCCATACTCCACCACGCGGGCCAAGTCCGGATTGGCGAAGGCTTGTAAGGCTATGGTCTTACTGTCAGAAGTTTTCAAGTCGCCCTAAGGCCTCTGACTTGGCTTAGCCAAGCCTTGGCTTGGCTTGCCATCTATCGACGGCAGCCGGCACCAACTGCTTAACGTGCCTTGCAAAGCACGGAACCGCTCGGAAAAATTGAATATGTACAATTACATTTGCGCCGAATCAAAAATGCGGACATTTTATTGGCAGCACATAATCAGACGGATTGAGCTTAGTTTACGCTGTACAGTAACATAAAATAACATTTACATACAGGCACATACGTTGCCTCTGGCCCCACACTAGGATACCCTGTGTCGTGGGACCCAGAAACAGCGACGTCGCAAACATGTAAAAATTCAAGACCTGGGTTCTTTTTTTTGTCCCCAGCCGGATTCGAACCCGGGATCTCTCGCTTTTTGTTAAAACGCGTAATTTCACAACCACTTCAATGTTAACCTAGACGTTAAAAAAAAAACTCACGCCCGTTATCCCCGAGGGGGTAGGCAGAGGCACCAACTGAGCCTACGTTTTGCAGAGTTTATTAGGTCCCAAACGTGACAAGTGGCAAGCCTGTCGCCGTTATCCGGGCACAATTCATCAGCGAATGGTGTTGCTGTACAAACAAATGTACGTAACTAAAAGTCATTGGTACATGCGTGGTTCGAACCCAGACCCTCATGATCGAGAAGCAAGGGTCGTCAAAGAACGTTAGTTCTAGCAAAAGTAAGTAAGTATTTACCGTTAATAAAATTCTCATGTACGCAAAATCTACGTATTCCAACCTCTACTCCTACATGTCCTTTGAAGACACTCTAGTGAAGGCAATAGATTCTCGTAAACAAGCAGATGTTTTTCGCACAGATTGCCAAAGCCATTTTGAAAAGGTTTCTCCTGTTATTTTGCTCAAAAGTGGTCTTCGTACGGTTTGACTCGGCCAGTAGGCATTTCGATGATTGGATTCTTAAAATAATCTACAGATCTGTATCATAAATGTTACATAGCATTTATGCCAAAAACTGACACATATGTATAGTAAAAATTAGTTAATATTACACATTTAATACTACTAATTACATAATAATATAATATTAAAATTAATTATTTACAAGGTTAATAGAATGAAAAGCCACTTTTTGCGATAATTATATAAAATACAAGGGTATTTTTTGGCATTGGTGGCGATAGAGAATCTTTGAGAATAGCCTGATAGAGCGCCTTAAGGAATGTACACAGTTTTTCCGCCAGCCGGGAACTTTTTACACACCCATAAAGGTTTTGTTACTTGTTCTGTTACTTTTCCTTCTTCGCCTGCCGGTCATCGGGCTGTGTCATGAAAGAACGCCTTATTGTAAATTTTTCATTGGCTTTCTAAACTTGTAAGTCTTGAATAAACTCGTTACACTTGAGAAAATACTTCGAATGCTGTTCACGTCCTATCACGCATCGGCAACAGGCGAACTTTACGATACCAA
Source organism: Yponomeuta plumbellus (assembly GCA_947310845.1). NCBI lineage: Eukaryota > Metazoa > Arthropoda > Insecta > Lepidoptera > Yponomeutidae > Yponomeuta > Yponomeuta plumbellus. Next base: position 20,692,108 of record OX371191.1, on the reverse strand, counting down.
CAGTTTTTTTAAGATATTGCACTAGTCTGAGGCTCGCCGCACCGCACCACCCTAGTGTATGGCTTTTGTGACGGGAGAATATAACATTTACATACAGCCACATACATTGCTTCTGATACCACACTAGGATGGTCACCACCTGTGTCGTGGAAACCAGAAACAGCGACGTCACAAACTGTCAACATCCAAGACCTGAGTTTTTTATCCCCAGCCGGGGATCCAACCCGGGATCTCTCGCATGGTAGGCAGATGCGTTTACCGCTGCGCCAAGGAGGTCGTATGGAATGGAAGCGATGGCCGAATGTACGTAGTTCGAGAAAAGAAAAGTAAAAAAAAATTGACAGAGTTGCCTGGCAGAAGAATCTCTTTATAAAAGCTGTAGCTATTTAAATTGTAACATTTTATCTGGATACCCTAACTTGGTTGCTATCAGAAGAGTCTGACCAGGTTTCGCTCTGATCCGGATCAAAGTGGATCCGGATAATACGCGTATGTTATACTGTATTTAAATTTTTATGTCGTCTTCCCAACATAAAAAAGATAGCTGGTCCAGAATGGCCACGCACTGCAAAGGACAGAACAATGTGGAAATTTGTAGAGGAGGCCTTTGTCGAAGGGCAAGCTGTAAAAGAAAAACCCGTTTGCCGATATAATTTACTAAAATATATTATATACCAGTGTACCTACTTAAAATATCTCGTAATAAATATATTATTTATTTGTCATACTATGCATGTTTGTTTATGTTACAGCAATATAGGCTTATTTTATTTTTTATTTTGTTTATTTAAATTACTGAAATATAAGAAAAAAAACGAGAACCCCATTCCCGTCCGGTAACTTTTGGTCTGAAAAGTTTCTGCCAGATACAGAGCGTTCTAGGCTTAAAAAGGATCAAGAAAACCCGGAACAGCTCGCCTCGCGCCAAAACCGAAATCACTGACATTGGAGTTGTGACCGCTAACCTTAAGTGGAGCTGGGTGGGCAGGACATGTCAGTTGGAAGGCCATGAATGGGCCCGGAAAGGTGGGCAAAAATGGTCACCGATTGCAGGTTCTAAGCGATGGCCGATGGTGGTGACGGTGTGACGACTTGAACAAATACCTATTTACCTGGGTGGGAAGAGTTTTCCAAAGATATGGAGAATTACCTAGAATCTAAAGAAGAGGCCTTTACCCACTAGTGAGTTACCAAAATGGCTACATAAACAAAGGTTTCTACACTAATCTGGTGAACAACTCTGTTGTATCACCTTTAGGTACGGGAGACAATCTTGTCGGCAGTATCAGTTTATGGTTTATGGTAAAGATCATTGATTGAATGATTTTTTTTTAACATAAACATTCTAAAGGATGATGGGCAAAATGGGCCCACCTCCAATAAAAATGGCTTGTTTATTAAATTAAAGGTCTATATACATACGTTCATTATCAGGTAGGTGCATACCAGAATTCGCTGTGTGGCTGGAGTTTTTCGAATCAGAAAAAGTTGATATTTTTGGTTATGAATAGAAGTTTTTGGCTTATAAAACCATTGTTTTGCTAATATGTAAACCACTTAATGCTACATCATTTACTGTAATAGTAAATGACCAACCCATTTCAGCTTATGGATGTCGTAAGGGGTGACTTACGGCCATTTAGACCTAAGCACAGACTACATTGCATACATGACCTAGACACATCTGGTTGCCCTTTTGGGTTGTCTAGCAATCGCTTCATGTAAAAAACAATCATCATATTCTTGCCCTGTTCCCATTATTTGGGGTCGGCGCAGTATGTCATTCTCTTCCATGCGTCCCTATCACTCGCCATCTCTGCATTCACATTCTTATCACCATATCATCACGCACACAATCCAACCACCTTTTCCTCGGTCTTCCTTTTCCAGCATAATAATATCCATTTGACCATGTAAATATTAGTATTTTCGCCATAAAACTTAGTGTAGTTAGCGCACTAGGAAATTGGGATAATGCTAGGATGATGACGTTATTATCGCTCGCTGCCTGAGTGATCTTAAACGATCACTACGGTTAAGCAACATACGGCGCGTTCAGTCCATGGATGGGTCACCGTCTATGAATAAAGCTAGTGGCATTTTTCCGAGCGGTTTCGTGCTTCGCAAGGCACGTTAAGCAGTTGGTGCCGGCTGCCGTCGATAGATGGCAGTCGTTAACCCAAGTCAGAGGCCTTAGGGCGGCTTGAAAACTTCTGACAGTAAGACCAGCCACTAGTCTTACAAGCCTCCACCAATCCGGACTTGGCCCCCGTGGAGTATGGCCTATACCTTCCTCAGGGAAGAGACCCGTGCCTCGGTGGGGACATAATGGGTTGATGATGATTATGATGATGTTAAGAAGAAGCAGATCGGCTCCAAACCGATCATTAATTTTAATTCTCGTGAAGCGTGCTAGATGAGTGCGCGTGAGGCGATGCTACTGTGGAGACCTCTCCGCCACCCATGCCACGGATACCGATAATTATTGGTCTGTTATAAATATATTATTTTCATTCTATAAACCAAAAACTTTTATTTTCCTACCCTAAAAATCTCAACTTATTATCTTATACAGGATGTAGCATTAGGTGGCTTACATATAAGCAAAACAAATGGTTTTATAAACCATAAAACTTCTATTTATAACCAAAAACATCAACTTTTTCTAAATAAAAAAACTCCAGACACACAGCGAATTCTGGCATCCGCCTGCCCGATAATGTATGTAGACCTTTAATTTAATAAACAAGCCATTTTTATTGGAGGTGGGCCCACGCTTCATACATTTTTGCCCATCATCCTTTAAACAAAGTTTCGTGTCCGTACTATTCAAAACCGTCGAGAAAAGTCCTCGTGGGTACTACAGCATCAGGTTATAGTAAACAGAACTGCGTATTCATATCTTAAGAATAAATACGTACTTAATAAATATTCTTAAAATATGAAGACGATAAAAGAAAAACCTAGAAGAACAAATAATAACTAGGTAAGTTAAATTAGGAAAAGGAGAAAGTATGCTATGTACAGTCGACAGCACATCATCCCATACACCCATGCACTCTACTCCGTTGCATTACGGGTGACTTTGCAACTAAAATGTGAAGGTTGACGTGCAGTCGACTGTACTATTTATTACCTATATTTATCTTAAGGTGCCCTATGCTATGGTAGGCAAGGTGACCAGGTAACCTAGGCTTAGTCCTTGACACATTCCTCTGATAGGAAACGAACCCACGGTCCCCGGCATGGAAATCGGCCTTGATGCTGCTAGACCCGTCAAGGCACGTTAAGCAGTTGGTGCCGGCTGCCGTCGATAGATGACAGTCGTTAAGCCAAGTCAGAGTCACTCCCCCGAGGTGGAGTATGGCCTATACCTTCCTCAGGGAAGAGACCCGTGCCCCTCGGTGGGGACATAATGGGTTGATGATGATGACTGCTAGACCAACGGGGCGTTGTTATTTACTGTCGACGTAAATAGCAACGCACATCGGCCTTCGCAGTCTTTCCCTTTCCTTAAAACCTATCTACGGATTTCCTGTTTAGACTTTTGTTCGGCTTCATTTGTTGGCCTGGACCCGTAATTGATCCTGCGATCCCCCTATTAACATTACATTGTAGACGATCCTTGATTTTTACTAATATCTATGTACCTACTAGTTTTAAAGCTAAGGATCAAATTGTTTTTTTTTTCTAAATAGGTGACTGCATAAATAAATTATTCAATGAAAAAATATCTTTCAGTTGAATGGAAGGAAAATAAAAAGAAAGTAGGTAGGAAGCGTTATTACTAAAAGACGCTACTCCTTAAATACCCTAATTAGGATTTGTGTTTTCTAACAATTCTTCCTTCCCATTTTATTCTACGCGGTACGCTAAAGAGAATAAGATACAATGAACCAACAACCAACAACGTCAAATGACCCGTGTCCACGTTTTGACTCAACAGTCATGACGCCGGAGGAGCAGTCATTTTTCGCTTTTGATGACATAGTTGTAATGCCATGCAGTGAAAATGAAACCCAGACGGAAGATATAGAGCCACAACTCTATCTACAGAGTCTAGAGTCGAGAGTCGCGATAGCGCTAAACTCGTCAAAGGGTTTTACAGATTTAGTTCAAATCGCTGAGGCTTATAACGATGACACAAAAATAAACATTAGGCTGAACACTACACCAGTGAGCTCTAATGAGTTTGACGAACTGGTTTCCGGAATGGAGCGTAAGGGATATGCAAAAGTCGAAACACCGTTAGGCGTTTTTGATGTGCCTATACCCACAGCGTTATCGATTCCAAAGTACCAAAGGGCGTTAAACAATGCAGCAGCTGCTAGCATCAAAACCTTGGCTGACACTTCTTTATTGATGTGTAAAGCCGGAGTCAATATTAGCAAAACTGCCGCTACGGTCAAAAGGATATGCCGCGACGTTATATCTAAACATGCCAAGACAGTCGAAAGACGAGATGTCATGGAATCAATATTGTCAGTGATGATGATGGAGAGATTGAAAGATAGACAGTTGCAAAGCATATGCGACCAATACAGCAAGCCGGAGATGTGGGTAGACCCACTGACTTCAGGTTTGTGGGTTGTAGATCCTGACTCTAATCATCCTGCCGTAAAGGCTGCGAGGACGAGGAAGGTGACTTCAACCTATGAGTTTGACGATAATCAGACTCAAAGTCTCATATCCCTAGCTTTTTCAAAGAAGCCCCGAGAAACGGCAGCTGCAAAGCTAAACCTATTCTCAAAGGTAAAAGGGTGTAGGAGAGACGACATTAAGAAAGATCCAAGGAGAGTACTCGCAACTGTACTGTCTGAGTCAGAGCTAAACCAATCTGAAGTAAAAGCGATATTATTCGCTAAGCCAAAAGAGGGCACTTCTGCCTGCCCATTGTGTAACGTACCCATCGAGATAGACGGTGTGGCGTACCATGGCAACTGCGAAGTGATTCAGTGGCTGGTGAAAAACTTTTTCTTCAAATACGATGAAGATTTAGGAATCTTGTCTCAGCAGAGAGTGGTCTTCTTAGACCAAAATCAACGTGCTATGTTGGAATACATACAAAAACATCATCGCACCTTGAATCAACCATTTAAGATCAAGAATGGAGCCAAATATACGTTAATGCAACGTGAAGGCGAGCAACTTCGAACACTGACCCAACTACACACGAATCCAGTTTTTATACCAGGAACTGAAGAGTGGTTAGAGGCTCAGAGGCGTAAGGAGAAGCATGACGGAAGAAAGCCACCTTTCTAACGTTATTACAGACTCAAAGAGAAATCAGACACACGCAATCATTCTGGGAAGGAGCGTTAGTCAGAGATAACTCTAAGAGTGCGTTAATAAGACCGCGGCCACGGCGAGCAGCATCGAGGGTACAGTCGACATTAACATATAAAATATATTTAAGAAGATTAAAGATTTTGTATTTCATATATATATATAAGTCTTCAGATCATTTAGGTTAATTTAAATTTTAAAACTAATTTTAGGGAATTTTAGACCCGTAGCAATACTTCCAGTATTTAGTGAAGTATTTGAAAAAATCATTTTACACCAATTGCTGACACACTTCACATTAAATAAACTCTTCCATAAAAAACAATTCGGTTTCACTAAGGGTCGTTCAACGACAGACGCAGGTGTGGCGTTGATGAATCACATCTTTGATGCGTGGGAGGAGGCGCAGGATGCCATCGGGGTTTTCTGTGACCTATCCAAAGCTTTTGATTGCGTAGACCACAAAACCCTCCTTCGTAAGATGATCAGATACGGTCTCAGTAATAAATCTTTAGAACTTCTTAGATCGTATTTAGCTAATAGAGTGCAGAAAGTTGATATTAATGGAGTTAAGTCACCCGGATCCGATGTTAAAATAGGAGTTCCTCAGGGTTCAATTTTAGGGCCGTTCCTTTTCTTAGTGTATGTTAATGATCTGCCGTACCTAGTTGAGAAATTGTCACAAATAGTATTGTTTGCGGATGACACTTCTCTAATTTTTAAAATCAAGAGAGGTCAATCTAATTTAGACGATGTAAACAATGCTCTTTCTAAAATTCTGAACTGGTTTAACGTAAACAATCTTATGTTAAATGCCAAAAAAACAAAATGTATTAAGTTTTCATTGCCCAATGTCAAAAAAGTGGACACAAGTTTAACAATAGCTGGTGACAGACTAGACTTAGTTGAGACAACGGTGTTTTTAGGCATTACAATAGACTCAAAACTACAATGGGATCAACACATAGAAAAGTTAGCGGGTAGGTTGAGTTCAGCTGCATTTGCAGTTAGAAAAATTAGACAACTAACAGATGTAGAAACTGCGAGGCTAGTTTATTTCAGTTATTTCCACAGTCATATGGTCTGCTACTATGGGGGCGGGCGGCAAATATAGAAACAATTTTTATTCTCAAAAAAAGGGCTATTAGAGGTATTTACAATTTACCTGCCAGACACTCACTACGTGAGTTTTTTAAGGAAATAGGAATTCTTACGCTAGCTTGCCAATATATATTCGATAACATAATGTATGTACGTAAAAACATAACAACATTTAAGCTAAACAGGGATATACATAACGTTAACACCAGAAATCGAAACAAAATTGCCTCATCTAGATTCAGATTAGCCAAGGTAAATACATCATTTGTAGGATATAGTGTACGTTTTTATAACAAAATTCCTGAAAGTATTCTATCCCTGCCAGGAAATAAATTTAAATTTGTTATTAAAACTGCGCTGTGTAAAAAGGCATACTACAGAATAGATGACTTTATAGATGATAAAAACCCTTGGCAGTAAACCAATTCCACAACGAGCTAGTTATTGGTATTCTAATAATATATAGGGTTTAATAAATTTCATACATATGTACAGACGCTGTGATTGCATATCAAAACTATGCTATTATTATAGATAACTGACAAGAACTTTATCACACAAGTTTGCCAAAGGCCATGCGAATGGTGGCGCGGTGGCCGGGTCGCCTATCTCCCTCTAATATGGTTGAGACTGGTGATGGCTGACCTCTGCGTTACGCTCGTGAACGGGTGCCGTCCGTGTGTCTGGCCGCAGCATTGGTGTTTTATTACCTTTTAAGAATATTAAATGATGTTTGACTTTGCAAGTATTTATTGCACTCATGGATCTTGAGATTCTTGGTATACGAACAGTCATACCTAATTTGTATTAGCTTTAAGTTGATTTGAGAAAAGATGGTCAGAGTGGAGTTTTTTTTCGCTGCCTTTTTCTCCACTACAGACGGCCCTAAGGCAGCGGCTAACATTATACATAACTGTATGTATGTACATTGACATTCAATAAGCAGAATGTAAATTCTTTACGTTGAAATAAAAATTTTTGTATTTGTATTTGTATTCTAACCACTTTTTTATATGTATAGGTAAGGCTGTTGCTAGGACTTGGATTTCAAATATTTGATTTATTTAAATACAAAAATTCTTAGTCATATTTATTCAAGATTAAAATGTTAAATTACTTTTATTATTATTTCAACGAAGTCTACTAGAACGCTTAGTAAGGATCTTCGACCAAAATAAAACATTTATCTGCGTGAAATAGCTAGCAGTTGAAGTCGAATATTCCGCAAATATGGGCGAATATTTCAAGCTGTTATAATATTCGCCCAGTCTGTTTTTTTAATTCGATGCAAAAAAATAAAAACTTGAAAAAAGGAATGTTTGAAATGTTTCAAAGTTATGATCTATAATGCTGCGTACAGACTGGTGAAACATAACATGCAATGTATAAGAAATGAATAATGTAAGAATTTGATATTCAATGTGAATTTGCCATACACATTGCCGCAACGTATCATGAAAGGTAAACACACTTTGAAACCGATTCTCATAGTTTGGACGTTTTGCGCGCGCGAATTTGTACCTACGGCATATTCTTTCATTGTATGATTGCATGTTACGTTTCACCAGTCTGTACGCACCATAACATGACACCACCAATAATAAATCAATACCTAATTAGTGAGATCGAAATGCACCATGGACACGAAGGCTGCAGTCATAATAGAGGTATGATCGATCCTAGTCTAATTCTAAGCCTGGACGGCATTGACACTGCTGTTACCTACCTGAAATAATGTTTGACATTGCAAGTATTGATTGCACTCATGGGCCTTGAATTTTGACTTTCTTAGGTAGATGGACCAAACTTTGTATTAGATATAAGATGTTAGGAGAATGAAATGAGATGGTCAGAGTAGAGTTTTTTTGGCAGGCTTTTTCTCCACTACATTCGGCCCCAAGGCAGTGGCTAACATTAGCATTTTATGTAGCATTGACCATCGACCACCAGAATGTAAATTCTTTACGTTGAAATAAATTTCTGATTTCTGAGCCTCGATTCTGTTAGTACATTACAGTTCAATTACGGTTACATAGTCGGGTCACGTGACATGCGTTTTAATTCCACTGACGCGTGGACATACGAATACGCGTGCGCGCGTTGATCTGAAGCGGCAATGAAATTAAATCGACACGTACAGTCATGCAAACTGTCATTGTACTACAATGCATTAGCAGAATCTAGGCCCTGATAGTAATCCGAGATCAATTAACGATCAAGGCTCACTATACGTAAGACTCTACTGTACGGAGTTGTCTGATTTAGCCCTTTTGTTCCCTTTATGTCACACCACCTTATGTTACTTTCTGGGCCTTTTTTTCCCAGTAGGTATCTTATACTCCTACTCCGAACTGTCATACACATACATATTTTAAATCTTTCGAGTTGTCTAAATGCTTGACCCGATAGGATAGTTAGTTAATAAGGGCAGGTCTCATCATTCACGATAGTTTGGTTCTAGAATACTGCATCAGACAGTCACAAGCACAGCATAGACTTTCGGCGATGGTCGTTCGCTGGTAGACCTCTGGACTCATAATCAAGAGGTTATGGGTTTGAATCCCGGCAAGTATCCATGACTATAAGTTACAGACACTTGAGAATTTGTAGTAGCAATACCACTGTCAACATTGAATGAAAAAATCTTCAGGAAATATAATGTCTGAGGTAAAACTTTACTCGTTCAGACAAAAAATCAAATACCTAAGTGTATCCGGAAGAAAACGAATTATGTCTGAGGTGTTCACGTTAGTCAGTCACAGTACCCACAAATAAAGAACTCAACATTTAATGAAATGGCCAATCGACGGTGGGCATGTCCTTCCCATCAGTGGGTGCCAGTGGCACGTACGCCTGCTTGCGAAGACCTTCAAATTATCATTAGGAATTTATTAAGTTGACGCCGGAGAATATTTTTAGAGTTCCGTAACCAAAGAGTAAAACGGAGCCTATTAAGAATGAATGATTGAATAAATGATTTTATTATCACAGACATGCTTAGGAATAATTAGTAATATATTACTAAGACTCCGTTGTCCATCGGTTCGTCAGTCCGTCCGTCTGTCATCAGGCTATATCTCATGAACCGTGATATTATTTAGACAATTGATTTTTCACAAATGATGTATTTCTCTTGCTGTAACAAAAAATATAATACAAAAAAAAATAGAATAAAACAAATATTTAAGGGGGCTCCCATACAACAAACGTAATCTTTATGCTCGTTTTTGCTCGATATTGATAACGGCAACAGTTAAATAAGGTAAGCTTGAAATATTCAAAGAATAATTATATACTCACTTTAAAATAAATAATGGAATTAAAATAAAACAAATATTTAAGGGGGGCTCCCATACAATAAGTTCGTGTTTATTTTTTCTCGATATCGATAACGGCAACAGGTAGACGCTTAAAATATTCACAGAATATTGAGTTATATTATTCACTTCAAAAATAAATAATTGAATTAAAATAAAATAAATACTTCACGGGGGCTCCCATACAACAAACGTGATTTTTTTCCAATTTTATAATGGTACGGAACATTTCGTGCTTGAGTCCGACTGGCACTTGGGCGGTTTTATTTAGAGATATTCTCCGGTCTCAACTAGACAGTTACAAAAAAAATACAACAATTAAAAACCTTGGTGAGTGCATCGGCCCACCAAAAATTCGACAGGTTAATGGACTTACTGAATTAGCTTTGTAAACCTTTTTATAACATTGCTTACAATTACCATGCACTTCATATATTTAAATAGGTATCATCATCAACCCATTATGTCCCCACCGAGGGGCACGGGTCTCTTCCCTGAGGAAGGTATGGGCCATACTCCACCACGGGGGCCAAGGCCGGATTGGTGGAGGTACTTAACTTTAATTCCTATCGCGGTATCTATAAGCTGCAGGTATTTTATATTTACAAGTAGATACCGTCAAAGTTCAGTCGACAGAATAATGTAAAACGCCATCGGCATCCTTAAGGTAAACGACAGAGTCCGCCATGTAAAGTTTGACGTGCTGTTGACTGTTCAATACCTCATCCACGCTGTAATCATATCCCGAAACAGCGTGCTAAAGGGCTCTAACGCAGAACCCCTGGATTGCCTTCTGGAAATGTCATCCAGGTACCAACGTTCAAATGGGATCTGAGACAGGATCAAATCCACCAAATTGAGGAACAGAAGTGAAGTGACTATGAGAACATTAACATCAAGTTACCTATTTAGGAATATGGTAGTCTCCTGGTGTGTTTTCCAACTACTAGTGATTTGAGGAAATTCCAGACATACAGTAAACTGTATCTCCATTATCAACAGATTACTTGTATTACCTATTCAGGTCTTTGTTATAATCAGGTAACTACGTGTTTGGTTTAAGTTTGGATTTGCTCGCACTATTAGGTCAGATATAAATCAGTTAAAAACTCGTGCCTAAAGTAGGTAAGTAGTCTGGTATGCCTAAACGATGATGATGACACTAACATCCTCTAGCGTTTGCAGTTACATAATTCTCATTTTAAAGCAGAATCATGTAGGTTGTGAATCAATTAATTATTAGGGCGTGACATTTAATCCGCGTTAGCAATTTGCCCAGACAATGTCGTATGTTGGATTTTCTTATTTTCCTCTTGGCCTACAAATCTTGATGTGTGGAAGTACCATGTTACCTTTTTTTCAACCCAGCGGTGTCACTAATGTCTCACATCCTCGCGATGTTTTTGCTAAGCACTGTTCCTTGTGCTCCATTACCTTTTGTCACAATGGTGTGAATCGTCCTTCTTAACCTATTTTATTTATTCAACAGCCATGTGACTTGTGAATCGCTCGTAGCCTGTGCTGCCTGAGTGAGCGTTCAGTCCATGGATGGGTCACCGTCTATGACTAACGCTAGTGGCATTTTTCAGAGCGATTCCGTGCTTCGCAAGGCACGTTAAGCAGTTGGTGCCGGCTGCCGTCGATAGATGGCAGTCGTTATACCAAATCAGAGGCCGTAGGGCGGCTTGAAAACTTCTGACAGTAAGACCAGCCACTAGTCTTACAAGCCTCCACCAATCCGGACTTGGCCCCCGTGGTGGAGTATGGCCTATACCTACCTTCCTCAGGGGAGAGACCCGTGCCCTTCGGTGGGGACATGATGGGTTGATGATGATGATGTGACTTATGCCCTATTACCTCCTGGTATACGAAAACCAAATGTAGCTTAGTATTCTATACTCTTCGTTTTTTTAATTGTAGATGTAACATTATGCCGAATTACCTCATATCTAGACTCGCGACAGCGAGTCCAGCCAAGTTCGAGAAAAAAGGAACTGGCGACGCAGCAGCCGTGTGTAATATTACAGGAATCACATCGAGCTACTTTTGACCCCTTCACAACTCTACAACTATTTAAACTACGTATGTGAATTTTTGGCACATTTCTTAAAGTCCATTAGCTTGCCTAGAATCCAAAGTTTCATCAATGTTGCTCAAACTGTTATAGGTATCAAACTGTTATAGGTAGGTATATTAACGTTTAAAAACCGGCATTTTTATGACTGACTGACTGACTCACTTATAGATCAAAAACCTAACCCACTTCTAGATGACCTAGAAACTTGATATTTGGCATCAAGGTAGACTATTAGGCGTATACAAAGTAAACAATCTAAAAACTGAAAATTATTGATATTAATATCCTCATAGTATTTAGTTCCAAATTCTGCCAATAGATGGCGCTTTTTAATTCTATATCGCGGTATGGTTTTGTATCAACCGATTCTATAAAATATCTGTAAACGACTTCCTATGCACGTTTCTCTGAATTGTAAATGAGTTTCTGTGCTCAAGTCGTATGTTCGTAGCCGATTTCTAATCCTTCGGTTATCGGTTCCTTGGCAATAAATAACGATGTATTTATTAGTGATCAATACCAATTATCTCTGTACAAAAAGCAGTGATATGCCATCAAAAACATAAATGTGAATGATATTAGAGCCAAGTTCAATAGGTATTAAGAACAGACGTCGTTATCGACTTCGCTGACAAAAGAATTGAGATCTATATGGGTGCTGCCAAGTTCTCTGAAGAAAATCATGAAATTTTAGTTACAAGATCACTAGAGATGTAAATTGTTATTCAAGCTTAAGATTTGACTTGGCTAGTTTTTACGTACAGGCTAAATCATATTTATTTAATGAACTCTACTTCGTTTAGTCATACGGAGGTTAGTGTAATTTCTGTTTGTATTGTACTTATGCTGTTAGGTTGACATCATACCTATGTGACTTTTCTGAAATTTGGTTTGTTGGTAAAAACTAGCAGTCAAATCTTGAGCTTGAATTACAATTTACATCTCAGTGATCTTGTAACTAAAATTTCATGATTTTCTTCAGAGAACTTGGCAGCACCCATATAGACCTCAATTCTTTTGTCGGCGAAGTCGATAACGACGTCTGTTCTTAATACCTATTGAAGTTGGCACTCATATCATTCACATTTATGTTTTTGATGGGTAAAATACTAACTAGCTGTTACCCGCGACTTCATCCACGGGGGCTTTAGTTGAAAAGTCTTTGCAAATAAGTCACGGATACATTTAGCGCATGTGAAATAATTAAAACAAAAAAATTGTGTGTTAATTAAACATTCATATTTACGTATTACATAACTGGCTGTCCCGGCAAACTTCGTACCGCCAAAGTTTTCGTAATTTTTCCATATTTCCTCACCATCTAAACCTTCCCTGGCATTTCAAACATTAAAAAAAATCAGCCAAATCGGTCCAACCCTTCTCGAGTTTTAGTGAGACTAACGAACATCAATTCATTTTTATACAGGGTGTCCCAAAAAAAAGTGTCAAGCGGAAGTCCAGATATATAGCACCCCTAGGGGTAGTTACCTACTCGAATCACCCTCACACATGTTGCGCAATTTTTTGTAGATTTCGAGTCATCAAGCATTTTAACAATTCATACATTTTAACTAACTTTGCGATTCCTCATTTTTTATAATATTATTATTATTATTTAATTATTTAAATTGTAGAACATTACAGTATAACTATGGCGCTATTGCATCAGATTGACCCACAATTGACAACATTTCAAAATATTAACCCTCATATTTTAATAGCTAAGCCGAAAGTAGGTAAAAAGTAAGGGATTTGCTTCCAACCCTTTTCCAAAATATTGATTTTTTTATTTTATATTAATTTTTAAAATATTATTTTTTGTAAAAACCACTCGTGGGCTTAAAAACTCATGAGCCATTGCCATAAAACTTCGCTGCAAAAAAAAAAACAATAGACAAGCAGTGTTTCCGCACTGGGAGAAATTTCCTTTTTGAAAGGAATTTAGGCTCGAGTTGCGAAGAAGAAGAAAGGTTGCCTGTCCCATCAAGACGTACGGCTTTTGTTCCATTAATTTAAAAAATAAGTCACTTATTAATTACACATTCATACATGTATGTTTCAGTTGTTATGCCATTGCAGATTGCAGCTTGACTATAAAATGGGGCGTATGAATTTCAAATGGGATTTTTTTTCTTGGAACCTTAAAAAAGTACCTAAATCATATAGAGTAATTTTGAAGAAGTAAATACATTCATACATACTTCTATAGCTTACGAGACGCGGGAAATTAAAACCATCAAAGTGGCAACCCTGATGTCAATGCGTCAAACAAACAAACGTCCAATTAGTGATGTGCCAACTCGGAAAAAATAAAACTCGATTTAACCAGAGTCAAAATTCACGCAACTTGGGTTGAACTCGAGTTAACTGGATGGAAGTGTGAATGATTTTTTAAAATCTTTACTTATTTATTCCCTCAGCTTCGCATTAATAGTTGGTATAGACAAATTATATTTTGGTCTGTTTCGACAACAATAACCAGCACTCACTTTAAAGCGAACCCCAAAAGCCTCAAATCTACATAAAATGTGCCACTCGGTTTGTTATGAATGAATAATATGCATATAGTCTCAAATGATTGCCAAACTTCACTCCATGTGTCGGGTCCATTCGGTTTTTGAACTCTAGTCAGAGAGAATTCAACTCGAGTCGGTTCGAGTTAAGCCCATCTCTGTTATATTCAGATGTTGTTTTACTTGGAGGCAAAGGTATTGCAGCTCTTCAGCCCACATCTTGATATTTGAGTTATTTTCAAAATATCTCTAAAACGAATGAACCAAAAAATATGTAAATATTTGTTTCGTAATAAGTTTTTAAGGCTTCATCAAGGGACATTTAAATTTTTCACCCGGCTAGAAATGAAAACATGTCAATGGAGTTTGTGTCAGCAAGGCACACTATTCACCTACTTGGAAAAAAAAAACAAAACATGTATCTTAATAATTCATGGCTCTGTGGCCAATAATGTCTTTAGGTCAAGGTGGGACAAAAAGACTAGCTGTCGTGGCAAAATTCGTACCGCCAAAGTTTTCGTAATTGTTCCATATTTTCTCACCATTTAAAGCTTTCCTGGAATTCTAGAAATATAAAAAACCAAAAATCACCCAAATCGGTCCAGCCGTTCTCGAGTCTTATTGAGACTAACGAACAGCAATCCTTTTTTATATATAAAATAATTATTATTATTATATTTATTTTATTTACATTTTATTAAAAAAAAATTTGAAAATCAGAGAACTTTCAGACTTACTTTGCAAGTTTACCCCCTTAAGGGATGATTTTCGGGAAAATATTTTACAGTCGTATTTTTGACTTTCAATGAAGAACCTTCATACTGAGTTTCAGTCGAATAATTTAAAAAACGGCAAAGTTTTATAGTAACTTTGACCCCCTTTTTATCCCCTTAGGGGATGAATTCACTATAAGGGATATCAGAAATAATCATTATTAAGAACTATAAATAATAATAATAAACTCACGCCCGTTATCCCCGAAGGGGTAGGCAGAGGCACCAGTCTCTAGAACTGGACCCACGTTTTGCCGAGTTTATTAAGAACTAATAACCCAAATACCACTTTTCATTGAAATCACTTTAAAAACCAGAGAACTTACATACTAAGTTTGCACCCCCCTTTTATCCCCTTAAGGGATGATTGCAAAAAAAAGTTTTATACATCTATCATGAATTTTAATGAAGAACCTTCGTACTAAATTTCATTCGAATAACTTCAATTAATTTTGCACCCCCGTTTTACCCCGTTTTAGGGGGTGAATTTACAAAAATCCTTTCTTAGTGCTCTCCTTCGTTATAAAAGGAATCCCTGTGCAAAGTTTCAATTTTCTAACCCTTATAATTTAGGCCCTGCGTTGATATGTCAGTCAGTCAGTCAGTCAGCTTCTCCTTCTAAATAATAAAAAATAATAATAGAAGATAGATAGTTAGATAGATAAACGTGGGCCCAGTTCTAGTGATTGGGGCCTCTGCCTACCCCCTCGGGGATAACGGGCGTGAGTTTTTTTTTAGGTAGATAAAGTATAAACTTATAGATAGATAGATTCTACCTACGGGTATTTTGTGACTAGGTAGGTATAATTTAAAAAATAAGCAAAATATTACATTGAAATTTTTCCCCTCTGATAATTTTGAGCCGTAGTTTATTTAATACCTTTACAGGTTTAGATAGGTACGACTTTTTTTCGATTGGTTGCGCAAGGTGTAATAGTTAGCTCAACTTAGCTCCACGTTAGCTCTTTCCAAAAACGCAAGAAACAATACCATTGTTTTGCGTAGAGCGGAACGCAACCAACCAACTGTCAGTGAGATCTATTTTTTATCTCGCTTGCACTCCACACAACGTATTTCCTTATTCACTCATACTTCACAGTCGCTTGACGTTTTCCCTAGCCGTTAAGTCGGCTAGAAATTAGGTTTTCCTATTTTTACAATGTCGAGCCCAAAGGAGCTAAGTTTTGATGAAATATTGAAGTTTATGTTAGCCCACAATGGGAAAGTGACGAACCATGAACTAGTGAAACATTTCAAGGTTTTTCTTACCAATCCTGACATGCGAGGTATGTATGCTGAAGTTTTGTTACGATTACTTTACATCAACCTAAACTTAGTTCGATTTCAAAACTTTTCATTCTGATTCTAGATGAAGCCAGGAGTACATTTAAGAAGCATGTAAACTCTCTGGCCCTTATAAAGAATCACAACAACGAAAAGTGGCTAATCTTGAAGAAAAAATATATGACGCCCGATAGCAAAGAACACAGTGATAGCTTTGTTGACAAGCTGCCTGATTCATCACCGATTGCCGTTACTGACACCCCAGTTGAGCTGCATGACACCAGCTTAGAACCTGTACCGGAACGACCACCTTTGCCGTTGCATTTAAACCAGGATCTAACTTTACTCAGTACACTCATTCAAGCTAATACGATCCCCAATCAGCTGGAGTTAACAGCAAGTGATGTAAAAGAAAATCTGGTACCACATTCCAGTACTGATGAAGACATTCCTAAAGCTCATCCCAGGCGACGCTCTTCGGGTGACAAGCATGTTAATAGTGACAAGAAATCTGGTGCGTTTGGCACTCTGAGCAGTTCCAGTTCAAGACTGTCCGTCACAAGTGAGGACAAGATTATGCAGGAAAGTGAGTCATTGTCACAGTCAAAATGTGAATTGATGGCTGAAGATAATGAACAGAAAATATCTGTGAAGGAGCGCAAGCAAATGTTTAACAGGATGGCCTCGGAAGGAGATGTATTGAAACCACATGCTGGTGCAAATTTGAACTTGCAAGTGAGTAAAATTTTCATAATTTATTATCTATTCCAAAGACACCTCTTTGTAAAGTTGTTACTTTATAAATGTTTGATGGCTTTTCACTCAATTTCAATCTTAGGCATTTTAAACTAATTCATAGAAGGAAAAAAAGTAGGCTAAAGCCAAAATTTAAATCAATATCATTCCCATAGTGTGTCAACACTTGAGAGTGACTTGGGTGAGCCCATTAAAAGGTAGGTAAATGAAGATAAAATGCAGTGGTAGTGGAGCGGTAGAACAGTGGTAGCCATGGTAGCCAATTTATGGTAGCCATACCATGGTGAAGGAAAACATTATGATGAACCCTTAAGGTATTTTCATATCTTAGCGTTGGCTACATCCAATGGCCCAACTATTAGGGACTCCACACACGACAGCTATAAGGTAAAGATGTATATTATAGCACGATATATCTCATTACATCTTTCCATAGAAATCGTCAGGAGACCACACACGACAGCTATAATATACATCTTTTCATCTTCGTACCTTAAAGGTACTGAGCGATACGAAGATGTATATTTACCTGTCGATACATCTTAATATATCTCAATACCTTTTCGTATATTACGATACATCTTTCTTCGAACAGGGTGTTCAAAAAGTTTCTTGGTGATTCAAAAACTCCACTAGGAGTCTTATGTCACTAAATGACATAGGTATTCAGAGTCCTGTCTCAAAAAATTAATTTGCTCCACATCACTTGTAGTCCTATCTGTAATCACTAAATAGTCTCGCTAAAGGCCAGTTTCCGAATCGAGAATTTCACTTAAGTAAATATTTAAATAACGTTCTGTCCAACTCTTTTCTGAGAACTTTGACGAGACAACACTAGAGTTAAGTAGTTACTTAGTGAAATTCTCAATTCAGAAATCGGCCGTAAGCTACGTTTCGTAAGCCTGAGGAAGGTATAGGCCATACTCCGCCACGGGGGGCTAAGTCCTTATTGGTGGAGGCTTGTAAGAGTAGTGGCTGGTCTTACTCTATGGCCTCTGACTTGGCTTAACGACTGCATCTATCGACGGCAGCCAGCACCAACTGCTTAACATGCCTTGCGAAGCATGGAACCGCTCGGAAAAATGCCAATAGCGTTAATCATAAACGGTCACCCATCCGCGCACTGAACGCGCCCTATGTTGCTTAACCTTCGTGATCGTTTAAGATCACTCAGGCGGCCAGGGCTGCGAGCAATTCTTCGATTCAGTCGATTGATGATTATGACCTATGATTTTATAAATATAACATAGGAAGTTACAAATTATATAGTGATGGAATATAGAGTCTGACAAGCGAGTCCTGGGACGCGATTTATTTCGAATTCTTCATATGGCCACACTCTGACTGTCAAACTTAGGTATTTCAGCTGCAAGTAGTACATCCCAAACAGTTTGATACTCGTCCTAGATTTAAACAAGAAAAAAACTTTTGTTTCTATTTAACATAATTTTACCTGTTTTAGTATGTACATACGAGTAATAATGTTTTAAAGCAAACATGAATGTAAGGTCTGTCGGATACGAAAATGTTACCTTTAACATGAAGGATAGTACCAAAAATCAATCTACCTCAAGAAAAGAAAAAAAAGTGTAGATACACAGTGGTCATCAATTTTGTAATAATATCATGCCTGTCCACTAGGTGGCGATGTCTGATAATTCCGCATATAATTTAAACTCTTCGGAATTTTCCTTACTTTATATGACGTTCAATGCACATCGTTCTATTTTTGGCTCATGTGCCAACGCATACGCGCATCAAAATCTCAATCATCTTCTGATGAACTACCTATCTATTAAATCTAGTAGTAAGTAAGTCGACAGATCCATAACAACACCCTGTATAACCCCTTAGCAGCCGGAACGTGTGTCGGTCGAGACGTATGTCAACGAAATGAAGCGAAATATTGTTCGGGTTGGTTGCAAGGGTCAAGCCCGAAGGATTGCTAGATTGAATGCAGAAGAGGGATTTGTCAAAATAAGAATGCACCGATGTGTCAGACGGTCTATAATGCACTAAAAATTATTATGTATAAATTAACAGAGTTGAAGTAAATAGGTCGCGCGTGTAAGCGCTGTCAGCGGAAAAGTTTAAGAATGTGTGAGTGGCTTACACATACTGCCACCCCAAAACAAGGGATTAAATACGAAAACTGTTGCAATCTAAATGCAGAATTTATCTTAAATATGTCATTTTAACATTGATGTTAGTAGCGGTGCGATTACAAAGTTTTGGTGCAATTAGTGCTTAGCTAATCAGTAATCCTAGTCAAAAGTTACAGTACTGTGAACGAGATTTGGAACGGATTTATTGAATTCACAACACTGCACTTGTGAGGCTACATTAAGCCGGGTCCGCTGCGCCATGTTACGCGTGTTACAAAAAATGTAACACGTTATTAAAACAAAAATGGGGAGTGGTATTAACACTTTACGTGTTACGAAACACGTAACGTAACGTTATGTCTCACGTAACGTGTTATACCACGCCCTATTTTTATTATATTTACGTGTTACGTTTTTTGTAACACGCGTAACATGGCGCAGCGGACCCGGCATTAGAATTTGGCACTACTTCATTTAACGCACTACACTCACTCACGGCGTGGTGTACAACGCGGTGTGTCATCTCTAAGGGGGCTTCTTCTCTGGGGCGCCCTGTCAACGATCGGAATTGACATCTTTGTCTGAGTCTGTAGATAGCGAATAACAGTATCGCGGCGGCCATAATAGAGGATATGCTGTAGTTAATCACGTGATGTGGGACATCATCAGGTGGAAAATCTTCTGACGATTGTGATTTCAAGAAGTCTAGCTTCTGTTTGATATCCTGATATAATTGGGCGTGATTTTCAATGCTTATGGTATCTTTCGAGAGAGATGTGTTTATTATGTCATTTAAAGGTGATGCGAAGAGCGGCGGTGCTGATTCAGCCTTTTGCTGTAAAAACATCTGATTGACGAAGTCGTAATGGGCGTGTATGGTGAAGGTGTCACCTTTTAATACACAACCCTGACCTAGTGCAATGACTCCGTTGCCGCGCAGGCGTTTTGTTGTTATTCCTGCCGGGCATAAAATGCGAATCAAGCATTCCTCGCAGCACGAGAACAACCAAGAGTCCCGAGCATGCAATTTGACCCATTTATCAGCGCATTCCTGTATTTCGGTTTGACAGAACTTTGTATTCTTATCATTTATAGATACGCGGGTGTCACATATTGAGTCGTGAGCTTTGATGTTGTAAACAGGACTGTTCAGTGGGCATAGTAATTTTTTGTGCGCTCTCACCTTTCGTTTGCGGGATTGATATAACACCATCGAGTTCGAAGTAGTCGTGGTTAAGAAGTGGTATCCGAATTTCCATGATAAGATATCGTTTTGTTACTCTAGCTTGGATGTGTAACAAGCTGTACAAGTCAGTGATGTCCTTTGCCGGTACCATTAAGTCTCCTTGAAGTTGTCCTGAGATGATATTGAATTGTTCCTGGATCTGCTTTGGTGATAGCAAGTGTACGTCCAGACGGCCATGGTAGATATTGGTCACGGTGTTTATCAGTGTCTCCTGGATCCGTCTGAGATTTGATATTACTACGTCAGCGGATATTGCTGACGAAACGATATAAAATGCCTTCATTATATCTTCGTTAATCCTATTAGCGTTGTCAATTTCTTCTGAAACGGTTTTCAGGTGTTGATTAATGATCGTAAACTGCTTATTCATGACGAGTTCATTGCGCTTTAGGATATTGTTTTCAGCTTCAAGAATCGACGTTTGGTTTTTAAAAAGGTTTAGGAGATGGTTCTCTCTGCGACCAATGGTAGCGATGTCTTGCTCGTATTTTTGAGCGAATCTGTCATCAAGAACGCCGAACAGCGTGTTTGCTACGTAGCCGATTCCATTTATTAGACCTCGCCGCTTGCGGTATGGCGTAGGACTGGTCAGTAAATTATTGTAGTGCTTGAGTTCGTTCAGTTCATGCTCAAACTGAGTTGCGATTGTAGTAAATGTTGGTTCCTTTTGGCACAACCTCGATAGTTGTTGTACGTAGTCGGTTATATCCGATATACTTTGCCAGTATGTTGTCATATTATAGTAGACGACCATCTTCCAGTGATCTTGTATGATGCCAAGGTCTGCTATTTTATCAAAATAGATCGTGTTGTTGCTATTTAGATTTGTAACATGGAAATCTTGTTGTACCGAAGGAGTGATGAAGGTAAGGTCATAATCAATAGTAACGCCGATATTAGCAGATTTGGTTTACGCCTTCTTTTGCGTGGTGGACGCGGGGACTGTGGGCATTTGTCAGTGTCATCGTTTTCGGGAGCTTGCGTATCGTTTAGATTTTGTTCCTGCCGGACAGGCAAGTGGACCGACTTGACGATGGGCCTTTTCATGAGTACGCCTCCGTTTGTCTTCACAGTAACCGTTTCCGTGCGTTGTAGTCGCGATATGTCATTTTCGTAATACAGTCTTTGGGCGGCCTTTATTATGGTGTCAGATGATGCTTCTATTTCACTCGTTGCTACGTGTGTCGACCGTATAGCGTCCGCCTTCCTTCGAGCGTTTGTTATGAAACGCAACACCCAAGATATGATGCGAATAATCCGCGTAATGGAGCTGTACTTGCCTAACATGTCATGTCCTATAGGCATGTCCTTTTTGAGCCAGCCAGGGTCTTCCCACCACAAAGGGTACTCTGTGAGCTGAGATGGAGTCGGGCCTCTCGTGGTGCAGTCAGCGGAGTTGTCAATGAACTTCACGTATCTCCAACGGGTAGGCGGGAGGGTGTCAGTTGTCTCCTTGACTCTATGGGCAACAAATGGCTTCCATCGTGTCGGCTCACCTATTAGCCATTCTAACACAACCATAGAGTCACACCATTCGTACGAAGGTATGTCAGTGTGTGGCAGGGATTGTTGTACTTTCGTCAGCAGTTTTGTCAATAGCATCGCGCCGCACAACTCCAACCTAGGTAACGTAGTCGGTTTTTCGAGCGGTGCTAATTTAGTCTTTGTGGCGATGACGTTTACGGTTTTATTTCCTTGCTCATCCTTAGATTTTAAGTAAACCGCGCATGCATGTTCCTTTTCCGAGGCATCACAAAAGCCATGGATTTTACACGGTTTTTGGGTGTCACCTGTCCATCTCGGAATTAGGAGTTGGTCAAGGTTAGTCAAATCCTTTTTGAGGGAGGACCATTCCTGTTGCATTTCGTTTTTAATCACAATCGGAGCTAGCCATCCGAGCGGGTCATACACCTTGGATACGTTCGATAATAAACTTCGCTTTGTTAGCGGTTTTGTCATGTCAGTGGAATCGGCGTCGTAAAGAAATATGAATGTGTCAGAAGTCACGTTCCACCGCAAACCTAGGGATTTGGTCAAGTGTGAGCCATATTTTTTGAAATCGACCGTTGTCGGGCTGAGTTGGTCTTCCGATAGGTCTTGCAGTAATTGTTGACTATTGCTGGACCATTTCCTTAGGTTGAAGCTTCCGCCATGTAAAAGTAGAATTAATTCTTGTTGGATCTTCTGTGTTTGCTCTATGGTATCACTACCGGTCAACAGGTCATCAACATAGAAATCTCTCTCCGGTACTTTCGCAGCTAGCGGGTATTTTGTCACATCATCCTTGGCCAGGTACTGCAGGGTTCTCTGGGCCAAAAATGGAGCTGCTTTCATTCCGTATGTGGTAGTAGAGAGCTGATATTCTTTGACAGGTTCATGGGGATGTTTGCGCCAGATAATTTTGTGTAATGCAGATCTTGTTTGGTATGCTCTGCAGTGGTGATATCTTCCATTTCCAGGGGCGTGGAGAAGTCTTCAGTGCAGTTGATCACCACGTTGCAATTGAGCGTCTTTACCCTTCCGGAAACAATCCACCCTAGCTTCGTTTGCTGTGCGATCGGTTCTGTAGCAGTTCCCTTTAACAGTCCGCTTATCAATATTTCTGAATAAATCTTTGCATCCAGCAGCATGTCAATTGGTTTTGAAATACTGAAGAGGGGATCTGCCAGCTGCAGATGCTGAACGTGGGGGTAAGTTTTGTCAGTAATTGAGCGGTTCGGTAAATTGTTAGTAACTTTACTCATGACGAGTGCATCGGTTGTGAACGTGTACTCGTCGTGAATAGATTTGCAGAAGAGATTTACTTTCCCCTTTCCTTTCTTTGTAGTATATGTTACTCCAGATATCAATGCATTGCAATATTGTCTGGGAAGGCCTAAGCGTTGCGTGGCATTTTCTGTGATGAGGGTGATTTGCGACCCCTGGTCCAGGAGTGCCCTTAGGGTGACGTAGCTTCCATCTGCAGCTCGTACACGCACTTGAACGGTGGTGAGGAGGATTTCGTCACCGTCATTAGCAATGTGACTAACATTTTGCTGACGGGGCTGTTGATTCCTTAAGTCGGCCGTCGCAAGTTGTTCACCTTTAATGGCCTCATGTAACATTGTGTTATGCTTTCCGTCACATTGGCGGCAACGTTTAGTCGAGTTACATATGTCATGTTCATGTACGTGAAGGCAATTTATGCATATACCGTGTTTCGAAATAGCTTGCAGTTGCATTTCTTTTGTCATATTCGAAACGTCCTGCATTGGAAAGTGGCATGATTGTTGGTTTCGCATATGCCGCACTTTACCAATACAGGGTGTGCATTGTATTGTTTATTAAAACTGTAGTTAGCCGGTTTGTAGGTTTTGTCCGATTTCTCTCGATGAGAGTACGTCATCGGCATTTGCTTGTTTGATGATGCTGTGTCATTCCGTTCCTTCTTGTTTATAGGCTCTAACGCGGTGAATTTCGCCTCAAGGAATTGCATAAATTCTTCAAACGACGGCAAGTCACGCGGCGATGCGCGTGCCTCCATGTAGTCGCTGTATGTCACCGAGTCCAATTTTTTGGCAAGCAAATGGACCAGTAGTGGGTCCCACGATGTAGTGTCGACTCCCAAGTTGCGGATAGCGTATATGCATTCCAAGGTAGTGTCATGTAGCCTTCGCAAGTCATCAGAGTTTTGCTTCTGCACAGCTGGCTGATTCAAGAAAGTTTCCATCTGTTTGGTAAACAGGATCTGCTCGTTATTGTATCGGTGAATCAGTATATCCCAGGCTGCATCATAATTGTCGGAGGAGATGTTGAGATGTTGTATTAGACGTTCAGCTTCTCCCCGCAACTTCCCTTTTAATTGCTGCATCTTCTGCGCTTTCGATAGCACAGGGTTGTCATGAATTGCCCCTTTGAACAGATCAAAGAAGGTGGGCCATTGGGCGTAGTCGCCTGAGAACTTAGGTATTTCCGCCTGCGGAGTGACCTGATGCTGATGACTCATAGCCCCGAGTCTCTTGTTGAGATCTCGCTTAGCCTGCTTGTATACTCGTTCCCACTCTAGGAATTCTTGCTCGTAACTCTCGTCTGAGCCTTGAAGAATATGGTCAATTTTTAAATGTAGACTGTCAATCTGACTCCACCGCCAAACCATCAACTAGTCTATTCAGTGCCCGGAAATTGGTATGTTGCTGCTGTATCAGCTCCATGGCACTAGAACTCGATTTCGGACTCGGCCCAACCGGTGTGAGTGCTGGTTGGGTTGCGTCTGGTGGAATGTAAGGGCGTGGGGACGGACTTGGTTACTCGTCAGAATATCCGAATATACATATCATGGCTTTAACATCCTCATAGAGGGATTTGGTTGAACCGAATATATTTCGAACGAAGTACTCTTGTGACTTATCTGGGTATACATCGAGTTTTTCGTGATTGTTCTGGAACTCTATCCAGAGTTCTCGGAGGGCTTCAAGCCTTTGCCTGAGGTAGGACGGCGTTTTGCGCGCAGTACTATCTTTTTTAAAGTTGTCTCGCAGCCTAGCAATTTCTCCTATTAGCTCCTTTTGGCGAAAAAGGGTTTTATCCATTTTTATGCAAGTAAAATAATGGAAAGATCTTACTTGTATAGAGTTGCGGATGCAGTTGTCTCACAATCCTCCGTGGCTGGATACAGTACTGCTGTAGATCAGGCAGACGCTGCGCCCGTCGGCGCTGCTGTCAGTAGGAGTTTGCACTCCCCCTCGTTACTGTCAATTCGAAGCCTGCACGGCCTCTGAACTGTCATTGTCATTCGGAACTTGTAAGTTCCGAGTTATGCTGCTGTTGTCACGTTGAACTGAAGCCAGCCCTGGCCTCTGGATGTCAAGCACGGAATCCCACCGTACTTATGTGGCAGCAGAAGTCTATTGTAACTAGGTACTTCCACGAATTGTCACTGAACTTCCTCTCTATGTCAATTTCGAATTTGCACTGCAATCCATGCTAGTTCAGAACCACACCACGCGGAGAGTTCACAAACGTGAGTTCACTGAAGTTCTACACTTTTGTCAAAATTACCGCGAGGTCCAGTTAGATTGCTCGAAGGACCATGTTCGGGTTGGTTGCAAGGGTCAAGCCCGAAGGATTGCTAGATTGAATGCAGAAGAGGGATTTGTCAAAATAAGAATGCACCGATGTGTCAGACGGTCTATAATGCACTAAAAATTATTATGTATAAATTAACAGAGTTGAAGTAAATAGGTCGCGCGTGTAAGCGCTGTCAGCGGAAAAGTTTAAGAATGTGTGAGTGGCTTACACAGTGAGTACATTACGTTACCTGTTGCGTGTGTGATACTTTAATATAATGTAAAGCTATACATCGCGGGATGTAATGTATATTATAGCCGTCGTGTGTGAAGTCCCTTAGGCTAAGTAAGGAAATCTCAAGTCTAACTAGAACCAAATCTGTTACCAACTGCTTGTACTATTTTAAAACAAGATTCTGGTCTTGAATTGGGATATTCAATTTGAATGTTTGTATTACATTTAAAAAACGAATTTCCTGTTTGATTTGAGAGTGAGAAAAAAGCTGTGATATTCTTTTGACAACAGTTTTATGTTTTGGCCGTTTTGATAACCAACACATAACTAGGTCATTTGGATAATTGCTGAGTTAAAGTGGCAGTGGGCGGGGCACATAGCTCGGAGAACTGATGGCCGTTGAGGCGGAAATGTTCTGACATGGCGACCGCACATCAGACAACCCAGTGTGGATAGGGCCCCCACGAGACAGTCTGATGATCTGATTTCGGTGGAAGGGAGTCGTTGGATGCGGGCGGCACAAGACCGGGAAACATGTAAAACCATTAAGGAGGCCTAGCTACTGCAGCGGGCGCCAAATGGCTGATAATGATGAGATCATTTGGGCTGACAATATTTACTCGGCAATTAAGATTCAATTGATGGTTTTTTATGCAACAGTAGGCCTGATAGACAATGTTTTGTTGATATCAGATACAATAGTACGAATGATCTCGATGAGTTACAGTATCTCAGTAAAAGGGACACTGAGTGTGTTGGTGATAATGGTTTGTGTACTGAAGATTTAGATGTGTGTAATTGTGCTATAAAACTTTGTTAGCAAAAATTTTAACTCGTTGATTAGGAATATAAGTAGGTGTTGCTTGTGTTAGTGGTTGTCGGCTATGAGATGAAGACAGGGGAGGCGATTTGTCTGAACTCCATGGAAAGCTTGGACTAATGTTGTATGAATAATTTTTGTGTGCTTGACTGCTGCTTATCAGAGCATCTGTTTGGACAGAGGTCCAGCATAATTTCTTCTCTTTTGTTGATGAAGCGAAGGAGCTTTGTGGCAGACTCTGGTGTATGCCTATCCCACTGAGACCTCACAGCCTATCTCACAGACATGAGTTTCAATCTGAATATTTTCTCAATTTTGTTCCAAGGAAGTCTTCCGTGGAGTTAACCAAATCACAACCGTTATAATTTTGTGTTCAATAAAATGTAAGGGCTCCACTTACAGAACCGAAAAAATTTTAGATCTCCCTCGCAGCCTCTGCTAATTCTGCCAGAGTTACTCTACCTCGAATGCCTCAAAGGTGAATGCCCGCCTAAGCAGCAGGCCCCTCACGCCCCTCACGCCCCTCCCGAGCACGGGTAGGGGTCTGAGGAAGACCGTGAATGCCCGGTCATCCTCGTACGACGGGGTGATGAGCGGTGCAATGCGGGCGAGGGCGCCCCCGCGCCTGTCGTCCGCTGCTCATCACCAAGGGGCGAGAAGCGGCGGCTCCTGCCCCTCCTGCTCCGTCCCCGGCCATCCCCCATCTGCTGATCAGAGGGACATAGAGGAGGCCCGTCCGTCCCGTCCCGTTTTTTATAGAGGTTGTTTCCTCGCGGCCCGAAAGCCCCCAGTCCCACTCAGTGTGGGGTTCCGGGTTTGGCGACGGCCCGGTAGCTGAGCAAGAGCAATTACCGAGCCGACCGTCAAGTGCGAAGCCCGAATTGGGCCCTGCTGGACATCCAGCAGCTGACGCCACTGTACGTCCCACAGGAAGTAGGTATCTGCAAAATTGGGCTTGCTCATTACTGAACATCTGCGGAGAAGGTTAATTAAATCAGGTCGTGTAGAAATGTGTACTACGGGTAAAACTGTTTATCCGGTGTGTTGTTAAATATTGACCCGATATCCCCCTCTGTGCGGTTTTAATGTCTCCTTGGGGAGTAATGCTGTTTTGCGTTTTTACTTTATGACAGCCGAAAACATATCTCCTAAACATTAATAAAAACACGAGTAGGGCGTGAAGTAACTACTTGCTGTATCACCTAAATAACAGAAACTTAATAGGGCTGTTTGTTACCTATTTTAAGTTGTAACATTGACTTACTGAGGGCCGGTTATTGAATTGATAATTTCGTTAAGTAACTAATTAACTGTAGTGTTGTCTCTTCAAATTTCTAAGAAAAGAGCGTGACAGAACATTACTTAAGTTTTACTGCGTGAAATACTCAATTCAGAAAATAACAGAAACTCAATAAAGCCTGACTTACATTTGCTTTTTAAGCATGCTTTGCGTACAGGTAAAATAAAATAGAAACGGGAAAAGCGTACGGTGATAGTTATTATTACGCCCGTACTTTATAAAAGTACCTACTTAAAAATCGTAGAATAGGGCAAATTGCACAATAATTTTTAAATTATGTTTACCGGCTATACGTATTTAGGTTGATGTCAAAGTAATATAAACAAGTCACATAAATAAAATTAGCAACTGAACACGTTTAACGCCTCCCATAGTATGCAACTAACCATTACTGATTTATTATTTGCTGATGTACTTATAAAAATAATATGTAAATTATCGTCTATACGAATTAACAACGCCACTTTGTAAAGTATGTTATTAAGTTTGTAAGCTGTTATTTACGGGTGTACGCTTTTGGCGTCTCTATTCTATTCTGCCTCTATGTGAAGCGTGCCTAAAAAGAATGTGAATCAGGCTTAAGGCCATTATATCTTACACGCAGTAATTAGACCGCAATCCCTTTGTGTATTTTGCCCAAGTAACAAAACATTTATTTAATTTTCATCTCGGTATCCCAGCGCGATCACGAAATGATTATCGATAATAATCAAATTCGACATCGCTTTGACCGACAAAGGGTCTTGACCAAAGTTTTACAATTCAATTAACCGCACCAGGTGTCGGCTAACAGGAAATTTATATCCGTATTGCAACAGTTTAGTATTCAAAATGAATAATATAAATTAGTATTAAAAGTAATATCAGAGGCTTAGAGCGGTTGGTTTTTATAGGTATACATAGTTATGTGCGCCATTTTAGAATGTTATTTATTAATCTTCAGTTCGGAAGTACTGTCCGGAAGACTATGGCCTACGAGTAGGAGGTTCATAGATATCTTGTCAAGTTTGAATTTTGTTGCAGTATTTAACAGTACGTAATGGCTATTTTTAGAACTTGAATCCGTACTAAGGAGGGAACTAGGTCCCTTGGATAGCAAACCAGGACCTACATTCTGTTGCATTGCAGTACCATGACAAATGCATTACCGTGGCGATGTAATTCATTGCCGCTTCAAGTCTACGCGCGCACTGATATCAAACGATCAAGGCGTCAATGGTATAAAAAAACACGTCACGTGATCCGACTGTGTATCTGTCATCGTACTATAATGCACTAACAGAATCGAGGCCCTGGGCTGCGTGTCAACTATAATTCGTAATTTATGACGATTCTATGTACATTGCTTACCCGAGTCTCCCTACTTGTTAATGCATCGGTTAATTCACTTTGCAATGTACATCGAACTGTAGTAAACCATGAAGTAGGTATCTATAAATAAGTAACTACGAGAGCGGATTAAGAAATATATAAAATGTTGACTAAAAACAGTCTAGAACAAAAAAAGCCCAACATCATCAAGAATTAAACACATCCGGCTAAAAGCAATTAGCTGGCCACTTATAAGCTTCCAAACAAGCCTGACACACGTTTTACTTGTAGCGCACACACTCACTAACGGTGCGGAAACCAATAAATTATAAATGAACAATCCATTTCACACTAATATGCCACGTTGCCACGCGTCTCTACGAGCTCTCTAAGGATAAATCAATTCTGAAATAGAACGACTAAGATAGCGTTTCAGTTTCCGGCCGTCAATTGAGTTACTTTATAAAATTATCTTCCTACTCAACGCTTTCCGCGTTCTTCCAGTCATCTGTACAATCGCAGATATTAAAAACATTAAACATTTACACACAGGCACATACATTGCTTCTGGCCCCACACTAGGATACCCTGTTTCGTGGGAACCAGAAACAGCGACGTCACAAACATGTAAACATCCGAGACCTGGAGTTTTTTTTTCTCTCCAGCCGGGGTTCGAACCCGGGACCTCTCGCATGGTAAGCAGATGCGCTATCCGCTACGCCACAGAGGTCGTCGTATAATATCTACATAATACTTTATATTCAAACAAGACGGGTGGTGTAAATGATGCGCTGCCCATCGATTGAACTGAAAAATAGACGTGAGTTCAAGCCATTTAAAAGATGAGCAGAAATGAGGACATTACTTTTAGAATAAGCAAAACGCTTTTTTTAGCAAGCCAATTTTGTTTAATATAGGTATGTAGTTTAAAAAAGTGTATGGCCGCCAATACGCTACTTGACTCGTATAAAATTTGACGCGATAAATGGATATTTCCTGTAGTATCTAACTTAAGAAACCGAAATATATTGACTTTGCTAAGTAATTATGCAGGATGGCAGCAAAATTTTCAAATAAAAAATATATTTTTCGCTTTTAATTCGGAACGGTGAAAACACTAGCCGCCATCTTGAAAGCACCTTTGTAAACAAACATCTGTCAGTCGTGCGTGCGTAGGTTCTATTGTGATTTGGATTGGATTTAGTGTTTTTGCAAAAACTCTTCTTGTGCAGTTAGTGTCTTATCATTTTATTGATAAGCGCAATCATGGACGCTGGATTCGTGGAAGCAGATAGTACCAATTTGCCAAAACCAAACCAAATCAAACCAAGCATTATTACAGCTAAAAACAGTTTCTGTGTACATTGATATTACAGGACTTACATTAAAGTAATCTTCACATAAATACACCCAAGTTTCAGTCGATAAAGAATCGGGGTATCTCTCGGCAAGTTTGAACCAAGTTTTTCGTATGTTTATTTCACTGGGTACACGAATCCGCGACTTCCCGGCGGTCTTTATTGACGTGTTTTTAGATTCTATAATGATGCAATAATGATAATTGATATATTTTGCATGTAAACTCGATGAAATCATGGTTGCGTTGTTGTTATTTCACTATGCTCACAGATCACTGAACTAGGTAAAGATCTTTTCATCAAACAAGTCCTACGGTAAAATCCTTAAGGCCATAACAATAAAAGCCAAAATTCATTAACTCATATTTCTTCACGAAGTCTACCTGCGTTAAATGTCAAACTTTGTTTACAAACGTTTAGGACTTCAAACCATAGACAAAAATGGCGGACCGCGTTTTTGGCTGTTTAGCAAAGCATCGTTTTAAAATAATGTTTTTGTTGCTTTTAGGTCCTCAAAAAATATACTAAAATATTTTTTGGTCTAATGGAAGAGATTTTAGCCTTTAAGACTTACTTGAAAAAATAATCAAGTAGCGGATTGTCCGTCTTGCTCGAATCGGAGCGAAACCAGGGGTGTAATTACGTAAGACTACACTGTATGGAGTTGTCTGATTCAGCCCTTTTATTCCGGGTTTGTCACACCACCTTATGTCACACTGGGACTTTTTTTCCCAGTAGGCATCTCATAGTACTACTCCGAACTGTCATTTTTACATTATCACATTCGTATTTTGACTCTTTTGAGTTGTCTTATCGCTTAATTAACCCGATAGAGTGGTGGTCGGACTCGTCCGATAAAAGCACCCGTAAGTTGATCCGGACTAAAATTTTACAAGGTGTAGTGCTTAGGAAGGTTTTAGTTCAAAAATTGTACTGTCTTCTTGTAAATATTTTACGTGTGGGTTTTATCTCGTATATAATACAGAATATTCTTATCTTATTAAATAATTAGTTTTGTATGATGTTGGTAAAATATTTCGAAAACCAATTTCAATTTTTTTATTATTATCAATAAAATCCCAGTCAGCAAGATCTTTTTTGCGTGCAATAAACGTTTGTATGATGAAAATGATGGCAGTCGTTAAGCCAAGTCAGAGGCCTCAGGGTGGCTAGAAAACTTCTGACAGTAAGACCAGTCACTAGTCTTACAAGGCTCCACCAATCCGGACTTGGCCCCCGTGGTGGAGTATGACCTATACTATACCTTCCTCAGGGCAGAGACCCGTGCCCCTCGGTGGGGAGATTATGGGTTTGAGATGATGATGAGTACAATTTTTTGTCAGAGCAGGATGTCTCCGTTCTGAATCGTTTCATTTGAGATTTTATTTTCAGAATCTGACTGTTAAGGAGTGTTTTAAGAGAACCTAGAATCAGACCAACTTACAGAATCAGCTTTCGGCGCAGTCGGGTAAAAACAGCATCATCTTTATTTCTTTGTGTAAGCTGGTTCACGACACGGAACACTTCGGGGAGTACCTACTCCCAGAAAGAGTATAGATGGCCATTCTCCACTACGGGGGCCAAGTCCGGTGGAGGCTTGTAATACTAGTGGCTGAAAAATTGTACCTACTATAAGACTTTAACATTTTTGCTAACGGATATCTTTTGAAAAATGGTTTTCCTACACCCACATCATCATACATCAGTATGATGTAGGCTAGAACGAAATGTCATCACTCTGCTAAGCCGAAGGGAGACACATACCTAGATGGTCGGACATGGTGAAACTATAAGGGTTCATTGCTTACTACGGAACCCTAAAAACCAAAACTCCTAACGATGTATAATGGACATGGACATTGTCTATAACTGACACGTACGACGACTGACACAATGCAATCATAAATTTTAACGTTTACTAATCACCTGCAAGATTAATTCCATTCAGTTTAAATACATTTGGCCTAATGAAAATAAACATTGGACAGTTCAGCAGGGAGTCCTTCCCTGCTGAACTGTCCAACTAGAACGTAACTAAGGCGCTGTTTTAGTCAATACCAACATCATTATTCATGAGGTATCGTGTTCGGAACACTAACTCGTGACTTTTGCTCGATTGTCCCCGACAATTATTAGGATCGTGTGACAACTACTAGCACGTGGACTATTAAAACTTTAAAAAGGTCATTTCGTGCTCGTTCATAGTGTCCGTTTTATGCATGAAACAAGTACATAGCTACATTTATGAAATTCGGTTGTAAACTCTCGTCCGTTTGAGAAAAGCTCGGCAGTCTAATTCGATTCAACAATGCATCTAACAATCCGTGTGACCCCAACGACAACGACGGCTCTGCAACCATTTAACGATGCCATTCGCGGTACGAAGACTTCTTTTAATCGCACTTCAGATAATCCCGGGTTTCAGTAAGTATGTGCTAAACACAAAATTCAATTCCTTTTTAGTGGGAATGTCCTGCGTAAAACTTGTTTACTGCTTTCCACTCCTGTATTACTTTAATCAAACTTTGGCTGCCTACAATTTACTTTACAGTCTAGTTTTTTGTTATTGACATTTAACTACATTGTTGTTAAATACTATTTTCCTTCAACAGTTCTAAACTTTTTAAACAATCGTTCATTGTTCGACTTATCTTTCTCGAGAGTTGCCATAAAACCTTCATAAAGGTAGCGAAAATAAGCTTCGTTTTAAGTGCACGTCATCATCGTTTCGATTAAACGCGTTCTCGTTGTTATGCACGATGCGGGAACGATAAGCTATCACGGTCCGTTGCAGATTGGCAGGAAAATATGACCGATTTCATTGTTCTCCGACTGCTGTTCGGGCCTGAGAATCACTTGCAGCCATCAACAAGGCAGACGCCACATTTAACGAGGCTTGTCGAAGTGATGGAAAATGGCAACAGGATTACCTGTCAGCTATGGTGAGATAAAAGTGCGGCATAATACACGCTCAGTGACGGTGAAACAATCGTCGGGAATGATTGTATTGTCTATGATAACACATACAAAGATATGGTACGTTACTGCTAGCGATCGTTAATATGAAGAAATTTAGGACTTCAGGGATAACTTTGTCTCGGAACACATCGGACGTAATAAAAAAGTCCCATTCTCTTGGTTGCCCGATCGTTATGCGTAGGCGCCACTACACCGATAACAATCTTATCTACTTGGACGGGCTTTTGGAACAGATTCAAAGATGCCTTATTATTTTGCGATTGCGATCCTTGCTAACTAAATGTGCCTCTAAAGTTGTGTCTTTTATTTCGTTGAGGATTTTGTTACGATTACGACACTCAGTAGGTTTAAGATTTAAGTCTAATATAATAATATCGAGCTCAAACTTACGAAGCAAAATAAATTGGCAATAGGGGTATACCCTGGTTTGTTTGAAATATTTTTAGAGTTATCTGCAAGTTAACTTTGTAGCATACATAAGAGTACCGGGGATAACTTCCAAACCATCTTGCAGCTGATTTAAGATTAAAAAGTAACATGAGAAAGTTCTTTAGGGGGAATACTTATTGTTCATAATATCCTACGGACCATTTCATACGAGTATCCTCTCTTTATGCCATATCCGTCTACAATTGAGGTAAATATTGCATCGAGTTTCGATGCTCTGCACCTAGGCCATGTCCTAGATTTTCGTGTCGAGGGCACAACTAGTAAAGTTAAAAACGTAATCTCGAATTCTAAAGAAAGTAAAATGAATTTTCTCCATCTATCTATCTCTATGTGTTAAGCTAAAAGTTGAACCTAATTTCTTACGCACAATTTCGTATAAAAAAATAACGATATGACACATCTGCATTATTTGTAGTATCGAAAATATCTCATTTGTTAGCAGTTAACTAATTTGTGAAAAGTCATGTTTGTTCATCAAATATTTGAGCGTCGACGAATGCTTTATTGTAGTTACCGTCGAACCATAAAAACCAGTTACGTACAAACTTAATCTTATTATTAAATCAAACACATCACATTAAGGATGTTATCTTGTCAATATCGAAGTCCCTAACAGTGAGGCCAATAGTGTAGACATAAATATGTAACGACAGGTGGTAAAGTGCTCATGCGGTGCAGCGCACGCCCCACGTTGCATCGATTAAACTTGTTACTGCCACAACGTATTGATCAAAAGTGGACTGTATTTCCTTATGCATAAAATTCCTAATTAGATAACATAAATTGAGATTCTTGTGACCTTTTTTTCGCGCCTTCGATCGCAGCGCAAGTCTGAAGACGAAGAATTCGAATTTATTGACCATTAATTCAAAATATTATTTTCACAATATAAGTACTCATTTATTAATTTTGAAATATTAGGTTCCGATTAATTTATATATGTCGTTAAGATATTTATTATGACATGTATGTAAATGTGTATTATCTTTATTTATAATTCTAACCTTATGTTTTCAAATACTCAGTATTGAGATTTACATCAGCAACATGTGCAAAGATTAAAATGTTGTTGAATTAAAGGGTCCTACTTACGTCGTAAGTGGCAATGAAAGTTCCGATGTCAACGCAACGAAAACCACAAATCATTAAAAGGATAGATGCCCAATCAAGATGCATCGTTAAGAATTAATGTAAATATACTTTTGTAGTATGTTTTAAAGGATCAACAATGCCGCAAGAAAAGTCTATAAGTTCTTTTGTAGAAGTGGTCCGACATTATACACATAAAATGATAAGACGAGAATTATTTTATGTTTTTCCGCTCTCTCCTCATCTGATTTAATCCTTCATTTTTTATTAATCTATTTTCCATTTCATCTGCAACTACCCAAAATGTGTAATGTGTTATGATGTTTTTGGGGTTATCTTATTAAATTCATAAATTTTGTTCTAGGGTGTCGACGAAGAGGATCGAGTTTCCGTTATTTCAGTGAGTAGCTTCCTTGTGATAGCTCATACTGTGGCATCATCTGCTCTACAAGTATTTTTTATTTGTAGATGGACCATAAAGTTGAAGCTGATCCGCTGGATTCTAAGCAGAAAGCTTGGATACTTTGTGCTGCAAGAGGAGAGTACCATGCACTCGCCAAGATGTGTTCGGAGAATTCAAAATTGGCAAAAACGAAGGTATGTAGTATGTGTTAAGTAACGGTGAATTAAAACTTATATTAAATTAAGAGTACTAGATACTCTAGAACCTCACGAATTAATCTTATTGCGACAATTTGCAAAACAATAAAGATTCCTCGTAAAAACATTGAGATATTTATAAGAAACAAAACATTAATCTGGTATGTACAATAGAGAGTTCAAATCCAATGCAAATCAATTTTACGAAAAAATATGAAAATAAAAGCTCTCTAAAATCGTTGTGCATTTTGTTCGCATACTTTTTGTTTGTTTATTTCGAACGGAATCACTCTTTCGAAACTATTAGGGGAAGTGTATCACGTCCTTGAGTTTTTAGAAGTTAGTTAGCACCATTTCGAGCACATGTCGAAAAGGTGTGTTTCTAATTGGTCCTTCGTGAACTTCGTCCGGCGCCGCTCTGCCACCCCCCGCCGCATGCTATCTTGACATATCTCCGGACGCAGTCCCTCGTTTTATTTTACGAGCCATCTCTCAGTCTCGTACTTTTTTTTCTATCATACTATTGTGTGTGTCCGTCTGTACAGTCTCAACTAGCTCACTTGATATATTGTTGTCATATAAACGGCGGAATCGCTAATTCTGAAAGGACTCAACGTGATTCATTGGTTGGTTGTTCTAAATGGTTCTTGTAAAACACATTCTTCGTGTCCGGTAATGACCGGATGAATAGAAGAATGCTTCTAATTACTTATTTAACTTCAAATACTTTGATAGGAAACTAATTGAAATCTAGGCAAAGAAAATCTAGAAAATCCACTTGCTAATTTTGAATCTTGCGATCTCAATATTTTTTAAACTGAAATCACTGTTTAGAGAGTTCGTATTTTAAAATGGCAGACGCACTGATTATCGACCACATTACTTTTATTGAATAGCCAATAAAAGAGGTAATGATAGCCTTCTCTTTTATTGATTCGCTGTAAATCAAGTGTCGACGCGATTGGTTCTAAATTTTATGAGCATCCTGTTGCGAGTAGATAGATAGTTGATTTGTTGAGTGGAATTATAGGTACAGTTAACTTGGATTAGTTGTCTTGCTTTTACGTTATAGAATCTGCTTTACGCTAAAACAACAAGAATTAGTAAATTAGCTTTCACTGAGTCCATAACGTCACTTATACATGAAACATGTGGGATGAATTACAGATTCTTTGTTTTCTCCGCGGCTCCAAGCTACAGCAGCAGTTAATATTGTTAGACACTATGTAACACGTGTTTGCCTCTGCGTGCCAATGGTCGACATTTGTAGTCTTCGTTCTAAAAAACTCTTTGATGCTTATTTTCGTGGGTGCCTCTCATGATGAGGGATTTATAGATTTGTGGAAGTCACTGTGTGAGTTCTCTGAGGTTTTCATATTAAGTACTACTCTACCACACTTTGAAACAAGATAAGCGTTTAAACTTGTCATCTATGCTTCCTATGTCCGAAACAAAGTGTGACGAAGATTATCATTGGTGCTTTTATGCAACGATAAAACTGTATTGATCTCAGGAAGTTTTAATTAATTAAAGTTGAAAGACTGTGGTGAATGAATTATTGTTTACTTTGTGGCTTGTATGTCCCACATGCGGTAGGGGCTGCCGCTCTCGAATTGGACTTTTCAGTCACTCAAAAAAGTGTCGAAGTCCCACAGGATACTGCTTGAATCGTCCGTAACGGACGCCAAGGCCTATGATGATGTGGCTTGTACGAATGTGACCAGTTTGTTTGTATTTTCATGACTGTGATATGCTAGCCTGTGTAGTAAAGTACTAGTTTGGGACTAGGACAAGTGATTGTGTTATGTAGAGGTTACTTTTTCTGTGTCCTTTTTTCTAGCTAACGTCTTTTTCATACATGTTCTAATTTAATCTATTGATTGTGTTAAGTCTCTAATATTGAAAAACCCTTGTTATATGTTTTATGTTCCACGATTTAGAACCAAAACAGACTGCCTCTTTGGTCTCGTTAGCCGCTAAGGAGCTTAGCTACCAAAACTGAGGTCGTGGGCTGATTCCCACTGAGGGTCGCCGTGTATTTGTACAAATGCCTCCGTCTGAGTGTGTCATTTTTGTAATGTCCTTGCCTGGTTACCAAAGCACAGAGTATCCTAGTTTGGGACCAGGTCAATTGATATTTATTCCAAAAATAAATACACATAGGTACAACAGTTGCAGTGGTCTCCACACTAGGCAAGAACCTGTTTGGTGGTGGTGACCTTAGGAAAGAGAAACATTTATCACTTTACTGGAGCGTGTATGTTAAATTGTCTAAATTAATGAAATTTAATAGGTATGTAACATTCAATTGGACGTAGTTTAGCAAAAAGGTCCCAACCAACAAAATGGTCATTTTTGAGTTAATTATAGCAAAGAGTTAATTATAGATCATAGTGATCTATATTTCAAGAATCAATTACTTTCATAGCGATCCGGTGGTATGTGCAAAGCTATAGCACATGGTAGTCCAGCTCACATGTATGGAGAGCGTGAATCAGCTTAAAGCTAAAAATTCAAATATCTCAAGACTCATTTGGTGTGGGTTGGAACCTTTGTGCTAAACAACGTCCAATTGAATTACGTTAAATAGATCTTGTATCTAGATGTTATTCATCATCATCATTATCATCAACCCATTATGTCCCCACCGAGGGGCACGGGTCTCTTCCCTGAGGAAGGTTTAAGCCATACTCCACCACGGGGGCCAAGTCCGGATTGGTGGAGGCTTGTAAGACTAGTGGCTGGTCTTACTGTCAGAAGTTTTCAAGCCGCCCCTAAAGGCCTCTGACTTGGCTTAACGACTGCCATCTATCGACGGCAGCCGGCACCAACTGCTTAACGTACCTTGCGAAGCACGGAATCGCTCGGAAAAAATGCCACTAGCGTTAGTCATAGACGGTGACCCATCCATGGACTGAACGCGCCGTATGTTGCTTAACCTTAGTGATCGTTCAAGATCACTCAGGCAGCCCAGGCTACGAGCGATGTTATTGCGTGGAAGTAATTGTTATTACTTTTTTCTTTCTTTTCTCTTTTCTTCTCTGTTTAGTATATAAGGTGGCACGGTCGAAAATGTCCTTCTGTTCGAGTTGTTTTAGTGGCTCATTTTAAAACAGGCCATTTTTTCTGTAAATGCATTTGTGTTTAGCTATAAAACGTCTCCTTTTTGTTTGGTATTATGTTACAAACCACGATAGTCGGAGTTTGCGATAAGAGGAATACTTAAGAATTTGCCAAAAATGTAAAATTTTGATGAATGAGGTGTCTAATTAAAGGTATGGTCATTCGAGCGAAGAAGCAATATGTCAGATAAGGAGCTGTTTTTTCTTCGCTTTGTGACTTACAGCCGGTTTCTTGGTGGCTGATTAGATTTATTAATCGCTACAATCAAATTAAACTATGATTAAGCACGATTTGGGTTTTCTGAGCGCCAATCAATTCAGTTGACCAGCAGATCAAATCAGTTAACAAATGAAACGTCAAAGGACATGTCAAACTGTATTCGGGTTTCCTGGGGAATGATTAGGCACTAATCACTGTTCAAAATCAATTTTGAAGTGTCAAATCGCCTTGTTAACTAATCGGAGGATATCGACGAATTAACTTAATTTGTTTGCTTGAAAACTGGTGATATTTTGTAATAATCTGCATGTCTTCGCTTTCGGGACTCTCACCTAGTTATGGTGACGCGCGGCTGCTTGTAATAGACGCTCAAGGAGGAGGATGAACCCTATGAGGAGTTTGATAAAGAGTAGTTTGGAACTTGGTTCCGGGTCCCGAAAGCGATTATGATGATTGTGGGCCAATCACTATACAATCAGGCGTAATGCCATTAGTGTTGTGGAGCAAATTCTGCTTACAATTAGCATATAAGCAACTGGAGCCTTCCAGATAACCGTGGCTGACAATATCAGGATCCACAAGACGGCAATGCACTTTTCTGCAATGATCAGAAGCATTTTTCACGTTCTGTGAAGTTTTTGCCCCGGGATGCTTTGCAATTCATTTTAGATTAGACCAACTCAATAATAACTTTTGAACAGAAAAACTTTTCATTTCGGCGCGAACCAAAACTTCAACTTCAACTGACATTAGTCGTGCATGTCATTAAAATGTCTTGTTTTACTTTTTAAACTGTAAACTAGCATGCTAGTCATCAATGTGATCTGTGCTAGTTGTGCTAGAAAAGTGTGTTTGACAGTTCCTATGGTTAAATTAAAATGATCGACTGATTAGTAAACTTTTGGCTAATCTGCCCTCGGGAAACCCGATTTGATTTGATTGCTTGGTCAAATTAAAGCTTTGTCAATAAATCACAACTTTGAACAGCGCCCAAGTAACCGGCTGTTGGTCTTTGAACAATAACGAACTTTTACACAATAACAATAAGAAACAACCATGAACTTTTGTACCTATTGGGAAACGTTTTTTGGTCAAATTATTCCACATTATTTTCTACGAACACGAAAAAAATATATTTTGTTTTAATGTAACTGTCACAAAAAAAAAACATTTACTCAAGGGTTCGCTAACCTGCGTGGCAGTTTCTTAGGGCGACCTGCACCGTCTACTAAAATTAATTTAACTCGAATTTTGACAGTTCCGCCATATACTATCTGTCAAAATTCTATTTAATTTAAAGTTAAATATATTTTAGTCGGTGGTGCAAGTCGGCCTTAGCGACTTAGAGGGCATCTTTTTCCGTGGTAATATCGTATAAAGCTCATTGCACAGAATACTGTTTTCTTTTTTTCGTTCATTGTTGCTGGGTCAACGATCTGAAGTGAATCTTGGGTGCTGGAATAGGCTATTTGACAGTGTGAAAAAAAGTATTATTCGTATAAATTGTGAGTCTTAAAACCGCTTTAAGGCATTTCAAGAAAAAAAAATCGATCATTAGTCAAAAAAACCACGATAAACTTTGATAATTTTCTATCTGTAGCCATTTTATCGAAAATCGGCCGATTTTAAAATCTATCATGACGACACAGCTTAGTAAAAATGGCGCCTGTCATTCATGTCTAATTACATTCATTGTTTTGTTTACTGACCAGTGACGTCATGATTCCTGTGCGACGCCATATTGCTCAAGGTGGCGTTTTGGCGGCTTATTTTAAAAAATAAATTTTATTGCTTCTTTTAAAAGAAATACACGAAAGAATTAAAAATTACCACTTTCAATGAACACTAACAAGGCAACTGAGATGGTTTTCAGAAACTTGTCTAATAGCCTATTAATTCAAGCTATCGT
Organism: Yponomeuta plumbellus; assembly: GCA_947310845.1. Classification (NCBI taxonomy): domain Eukaryota; kingdom Metazoa; phylum Arthropoda; class Insecta; order Lepidoptera; family Yponomeutidae; genus Yponomeuta; species Yponomeuta plumbellus. The sequence goes on along the minus strand of OX371191.1, from coordinate 20,651,212 downwards.
GTCTTTTAAGCTGCGCTACAATCTTGCCAGAATCTTAGGTACTATGTACTCTCCCTCTCTCTTGTAGTAGTAGTAGGTAGACCCATACGGTCAGCTTTCCTTATCTTATCATTTCCCTCCACTTCGCCCTATTCCCTGTATCTTCTCCAGAAGGCACTATTTACATCACTTACAAACCTTCGAATAGCGGTAATGGCCTTAATAATGTCTCTTCTTCCCAACTTAACCACTGCATTTCAAGGGTGTATAGGTAAATAGATGGTAAAAATCGTTAAACTATAATGCAGTTAATACCTACTAACTGTTAATGGCTTTAAGTATATTAAACAATAATCTCCCAGTAGTGTTATTGATTCTCGACCTCTCCATTTCAAATAAGGCGGGCCCGGGTCATCGTAGCAATTAAATCTTAACCACTATACTCTACCTTGAACCGGACGTTATATTGATACAATCCGTACACATAATTACTTACTCGATCTGCTTTGCTCCGTGTTGACTTAATTTAGGACGTTCAAGTCTTTTTTTTTTTCATTTAGTATGTTGATCTCCTAATTGGTTTGTTACATAGCGACGCATTTTTTGTTGCATGGCGCCTCTCTTAAGGCCCGGATTCTATTTCAGAGCAAAAAATTCCATACTTTCGGCTAGGATTTCGGTTGCACGCGCTATTAACGCCAAGTCGACGATGGGAGTGTCGTTGCGTAAAGCAATTTAGGGTTCTGATTTATTCCGATGCATTCCATCTTTCCGCTGACGTTCCCAGTTTTAATTAAGGGCTATATTTTCACCATGATTGGTAAGAAAAGTTTCATAGGACTACAATAATAATTCATGGATTACTATGACGATTGGACGCACATTGCAAAGTTGATTAAGGGCCGATATCTGAATTGAAAATTACACTAACTAAATACTTAATTAATTTGTAATTAAGTAATTTGTAATTTGTAAGTAATTTGACGACTTACTTAGCGAAATTCTCAATTCACAAACTGGCCCTAAGTAGGCGTCCATTAATTACGTGAGGTATTTAGGGGGGTAGCCGAATCTTACTAAATCTCACTTGGGGGAGAGGGGGTGTTGGCAAATATCACGTAATTTTTTTTATCAGAAAATGGTGTAAAACCGCGTGAAAATTAAGGTTTTTTTTAAATTTAAGATTACAGCAATATTCGCAAATCACCTTGCTTATATCTTCTATACTAATATTATAAAGAGGGAAAAATGTTTGTTTGTTTGTTTGTTTGTTTGTTTGCTTGTTTGTTTGTTTGTTTGTTTGTTTGTTTGTTTGTTTGTTTGTTTGTTTGTTTGTTTGTTTGTTTGTTTGCTTGTTTGTTTGTTTGTTTGTTTGTTTGTTTGTGTGTTTCTTTGTTTCTTTGTTTGTTTGTTGGATTGTTTGTTTTTTTTGTCCGTTCTAAATGAAAATCGGCACAAATGATCTCAGTCAAAATTTATGAAACACGTATTTTACCGTTTTTCAGCTCCAAAAGGGGTAAACAGGGGCACAGAAGTTTGTATCGGACCTAATTTTCTCAATTCTAGTCACTAAATTCTCTTTCAGTCCACGACGTTCTCTCACCACCATATTTCTTAAGGACCTCATTTCTACTGCATTAATCCTACTTCCATGCAACGGCTAAGGTCAGGATCGTGGCAAATGGCAGTCCTTGGTCTCTCCTTACCCCTTTGGGATGCAGGGGTGAGCGTATGTATAATCCATTTATCTATACTTGGCATTTTTTCAGACTTTAAATGACACTAAATCAGAAACCTTTAGCGGTAGAAAACTCTAAACTCTAGAAAACTGGAAACAGTTTGCAAATTTAGTACTAGATAGCACTAAATTTGTAAACTGTTTCCAGTTTTCTACTGCTAAAGGTTTCTGATTTAGTGTCGTTTAAAGTCTGAAAAAAATGCCAAGTATAGATAAATTGATTATATGTATATCTTAAACAATCCCTCAAATACCTGCGTTGGCGGTCTGCGGTGGCGTTTCGTGTTCTGATTTTACGTAAAGCTTAATAAGTATGTACCTATCCATGTCACCGATCTGCATAGCAGGTTTTATTTGAAATCTTGGTCTCAGAACATGTTGTTTTGTTTTCATACAGGAGATAAAATATTTTGATGGGTATACTTAGGTCAGTTAGTGTCCTTCGAAAACAGGCAAAATTACGTTTATGTAAAACTGAAACTGAAGGCGGGTGCCTCGCCTATCTATAAAATAAAAGATATATTTTATAAACGATTTCGCTTGGCCCAAAACGCACTGAACCAGTTTTGTTTTTAAATAGTATGTAATATACCATTGTCGCCTTAGAACCTTATCTGCTAAAATCACAAGCCTTTCTAAGAAATCGCTGGTAATCCTGATAGGGCATAAGTAGGCGGCAGAGGTCCCAGTGTAAAATTGTCATAACCCGGCTCGCCCTGGCGACGGCGCCAACGCGCTGCAACCCGAGAGTTCACGCTGCGCCTCATTTGACCTATAAGTCCTGGCCTTCGCGCGCGCCATTGTTTATCCATGTCAAACACACATCCGTCTTAAACTTTTTGTACGTGCCACCCGAAAAATTAAAGCTTTCGTCATTCTCTAGATTAAATCCCATTATTTTTATACCCTTCGTAGCAGTTATAACATGTTTCACGTAAAACGAAATGCACCTGAAGGCGGATCTCTGCTCGTGTTTTTCATAAAACTTACTTTTAGTCTGCAATTCTGCATCTCCAAGAAACGAAAATGTTTTGCGCATTGGAAACTGTTTACTTTCGTTCATATTTTAGCACGACTTCAGGCTTTTATCACATCTGTGTAAATATAATCTCGGATATTTATAAAGTAACTCTTAGAATAAGGCTGCGTTATGGCAGTCTAGTTCATAAAGCACTACGGAGTTATTGCAAGTCATTCCACAATAAGTGATTTCCAACGCAGTGACGCAGCGATATTGTAATGATTGTTTGTTTAGTGGTTCTACCTTACTCGTGTATTGGCCTAATCATATATGCCCATAGTTTTGTTTTTATACGCTCGTTTCATTAAAGAGTTCATGGGCGTGTGATGTTGGGCGCAATCAAATTTGAAAGGAGACAGGTTGGCTTTCGTGCTGCTTTGGTAATTTGGATCTGGCGCCACGAGCAAGGTGTTGGCAGTTTAAGATTAATATCAATATCAATTGAAAAGTTCATATTTTAAATTCTTGGTTACGGTCTTTTCAACACTAGCTATCAGATATCTCGCGAATACAGCGATATAGCGAATTTGTCCTCGAAGTATTATTGGAGCTCTGCTGTCTTAGCTTCTTTTACTCGGAAATTGTTGTAAATATGAAGCAAACACTGCCGGGGCTCGGGATTGCGAGACGAGAAAGCATCTTGCTTAAAATTCAGCATGAAAGGGATAATGAGGGTGGCGGACACTTGCGTCTTCGACCTGCCATTCAGCCATTGCCAAGATCACGTCTTACATATCGATTCATGCTTACTCTGTCACAGTATTACTCTAAAAGATTTTTTTTATTCAATAATATTATTACTTAATAATGTTATTAATGATATGATCACTAATAATAATATTGTTTTACATTATTTGTGTAACTAAAGTATTATGGAAAAATGTAAGCAAAAAATGTATGATGTGAGAGCGTCTAAGGTTTAGCGTTTAAGGCTTCACGCAAAAACCTAATAAGGTTTAAGTGATGCCTTTTGAAATGTAACAAACAAATTTTAACTGATTGAATTATTTTACAATTAGATCGTTTCATTTTATATGCAGGTCGTTTTCTAAATCTTTTTACTCCCTTGAAAGGCCGTAAACTACTCAAACATTACGAAGTAATATTTAAGTCTTAAAATCTTACTTCTATATTGAATGTAATATTACCCTAGTCCAACGCGCAGTTTTCATCCGGCCTATCGCTATATAAAGGATGATTAGGTATATTTTGTTAAGGGTTGCGTATTTTAATTTGCCGAAACTGGAGCTATCCCTACATGTACAATTTACGAACCCATTCAGGGATGCGAGGGAGAACGCCAGCAGACTTTACCATGGCACATTAATTAACCGACTGGAATCTACATACGGCGCCGCAACTACCTACGTACAGCGCCCACTGGTGGCAAGAGCGTAGATTTACGACTCGTTCGACCGCCATCTATCGGATAAACTAATTGCAGCGCAGAGCTATTGTTTCTAAACACTAGGCAGAAATAGAGCCTGCAGTTGGACAGCAATTGCTCTCAATAGAGGATAATATTCAATTGTGTTGTGCAAATGCCGGCTCCGTCTCTCAATGGCGGTTGGATGATTAATGGAATCGACATTGTGCTTTCCGGAACGAGTAACAAAATAATTTCTGTTTTATTAATTTCCAGTTATAAAACCAAATAATGTATGTTTTGAATGGAGATAATTTAGAGATATGGCTAGGGATTCCATTTCTACATAATCAAAAGTAGACAGCGCTCTTGCGCTGTTATTAGCAGAGTAAGCAAAGCTAACAAACTAACCCTGCTAATCACATCTAGTGTAATACAGACCCTTTGCTCTTTAATCTCACACTATCCAAAACTTAAAAGGGCCTCGAATTCGTACGGTTTGTTTATTCTGGAGTTGCTAATAACTATGGAAAAATCAAAATGTGAGTGGTTGACCAAAAAGGGACCTGGAGGGATTGGAAACCGTAATTTTTTTTATTTCATTTTTTTAATCTCTGGAATTTTAGCTTTGTTTTGGTCTAACCAGAATATTTTCAGGTGCCGTAGTTATTTTTTTATGATTTTTTTTGTGAGCCGAGCCGAGTCGAAACCTATCTATCTATACACGAAACTTCAAACGCGATTTTCTCGAAATCAATTATTTTCCCTTGAGGTCCCTTTTTGGTCAACCACTCACAAATAGTTTACATAAAGCGCATGTGCGTCAGCAATCTTAACGCAATTTTTCCCAAGTTCAACTGAGCAGACTGCCACCACGCGTTTACCTTTGAGCCTTTTGAATGTCAAAATCGAGAATCCGATGTTTAGTTACATTGCTCATGAATGGGGTGCTGTGATTTAGACGCCACGTGAAGGGTTGGGGCGGCCTTGTCGCCGCAATGGCCGCCGGCGGCGAACACGCCGCGCGATGCTCGCTTACGGCTATCTCTACGAACAACGCCACCCGCTACAACCCTAACTACCTTTGCTGTGGCTCCCTATTATCGTTTTAGACCTCGCTTGCGTTATTATCCACTTAACTAGCAGCTCTATCTTTCATCGGAGAGCGATGTACCTGTGACATGCCATCAACGAATATTAATACTAAATATTGTCTGGGATTTTGTTAAAGTTCGCTCCAGACCATACTTATATATTCAGATAAACAAATTATTCAAAATTCACTTTATCTATAGCTAAAATTTTAGTTACCAACGTCGAAAAAGCTCGGACAGCACAATATAATCGTAAAAACGTCTTCGATAGGAACGTTGTACTTTTCCTAAAATTGAGATCGAGTTGAAACAGCAGCAGTTTTGCGAGCTATAATATAAGGTATGTTTACCAGCCCCTTAATGCTAATATTACCTAAACGTTGATTTCCTGTACACCGTATCGGAGCCGAGACATACGAAGATATAGTACGGATAGGTCGGTTAATCCCTGGAAATGCTACAAGCGTTAACTTGTCAAGATCCACTTTCATCTCAACTATACATACTCCGCGCCAAAAATAATTATCAACGAACCAAGAAACGTACCAAGCGGGGCTGCCGCTAAGCCGCACAATTCGTTTGCGGCAGCCATGAGCTGCTGTAAATCAAAGGGATTGTACACAATAAAGCTCATAATTAATGTAAATACCACATTATTTATAGAGCTACCCATTCTTAAAAGCGTTCCGTTCTTACAAAACTAAGGATGTGTTGTTATGTTGCTAATGTTAATGATAATGCTAATGCTAACAACCACGAACATTACTCTTTATAAACTCTCTGAAATTATGGTCTAAGTGAAGCAAATGCACTTATGTCACAATTAAGACTAACTCCTAACCGCAACCAAAATATTACAATAAAGTACCGGAAACGAATAAAAACTAAAAAGAGCACAGCTTCCAGTATACGGCGCTGATTTACAGCACATGCGTCCAATATTTTTTTCTTAAACGCTTTAATGACTCTCCCCAGTCAGTTCTTCGTTCGAAAGCCTCTGTGAGTGTCGCGGGCGCTTCTAAATTATCCCAGCCACCGCTGAGAGCGTATTCTATTAATTTGTTTATATTAGAGAAGCTCACTTGCGCAGTCAATCACCATTGTCGTCAACCATTCGATATACGATTTGTTTTCAAAAGATCTTAACCGTGTTTTCGTTATTTCTGTACAATTGAAGCTTTTAAATTTAGTGTCACCGCAACTCTCCGGAGACGGTCCAAACATTTGTCTCTGGATATTTATCGCCGCGCCTCGCCGAGTATATCATGCTGGCACTATTCTGCCCATCGATCAGAAGCCGCGTGCTCCCGGTCTAAATTGATTATTTATTCAGGCTTAGCTTAATCTTTTGGAACGGTTGCGTTATTTGTAGACAGTCCCAGAAACCAGTTAAATATTTATTCCTATTTCAATGTATGACACTATAAGTTTCATATTTTGTATTGAAGTAAGAACCCATTTAAAGTCACGTAAAGTTATTAAGTTCTATTGAACTGAAATAAATAATCTTACATCGTTTTGGGATGAATGAAACTTAAAAAAACTCGTTTGGAATGGGTTTTTTCAAGGTAATTTTTGTCGGTAATTTACGTGAAATAGAGTAGAAAATAATTTAGTTTTACTAGACTCAGAATGTTCACCTACCTAAGACAAAAATGGTAGACTCTTGAATAAGACAAAGGATCCACACTTTAGCCACTGAACATCTATCATCTATCTGTCATCTATCTATGAAGTTCAGCTTTTGTTAATAAGGTGGCGCTACACCTTATTGATAATCAAAACAAACAAACAAATTGACAGGCTGATAACAGGTGGTGACTTGAAGAATTTCACTATTTTCTCCTGGCTACATGCTTAAACGCCTATATCACCAAAACGTCGCAATGATGTCAAATTATTGTATTGCGCCGTCGGTATTCCATAGATTTGCAAAGTTTAAAATTGATACAACATTGGATTTTTTAATCTATATTTGTTGAGGACAGACTTAGTTTTTTAAATACATTATATTAGTGTAGTTAGTTGTAGAAGTTAAATAAATTATTGTGTACTTATGGCTGCAGCAAAATAGACCTCCTATTTTAGAAATTGCGTTCAACTAAAAAAAAAAAAAATTGTCTGAACGAGTCAGTGTCACGTCAGACTTCACTTTTTTTCCTGCGTTAGTAAATATATTATCTATATTAATAATTTCGTACCGGTCTACGGTAGACGCGAATGAAATGCAGATCAAATTAAAGAGCGTGCAAAATAAGTCGATCCGAGTCAACAACTTATAGGCGGAAAATTCGGATTATCGGGTATTTTCAGTGTAAAATTATCTTTCTAATAATGGCGTTGCGAAGAAAAAACGTCAATGCCACCAATGTTGCGTTGGTGTCACGTCGTCACGTGAACTGTAAGGTCTAATTTGTTAATTCCATGGTGTGTGGGACACAGTGGCATTCAAGAAGGTTATTATATGAAAAAAAAATGTGGAATATAAAATTATGAGTCCAGATTTTAGCCAAGCGAAGCCGGGTTTTTATCTAGTAGTAAATATAAACTCCTCAGACCTGACCTTGAAATAAAAATGGTTTTCTATTGTTTTCTCAAGGTCAGGACTGCAGAGGATATAGTCGACCGTTCGACGTAGAGTCAAGGCGGTGTAGTCTCGTAAATCATTGTTCCCATCCGTGATGAAGTGTAGCCTTTTTGTCGGCAATGTTCTGAAACATAGAAAATCATTTCCTTTTACTAGATTCGGATTGTTCAGCACTTAAGACAAAAAGCGTGGGGCACTTTGTTTAAATTAATAACAATTATAACTTACAGACAACATAATCACTTGATCTGGTGCCAATCTAGGATACCCTGTGCAAAGACATGGTCAAATGTACGCTGCCCCCCGCTGGGAATCGAAACCGCGACCTCTGTCTTGGTAAGTAAGCGCCTTAACGGCTAGACGGTCTTGTTGGTCTAGACCAAGGTTTCTTAAAGTGGGGTCCACGGACCCCTAAGGGGTCCGTAATATGCGCGCTAAGGGTCCGCAGCAGCTCAATTAACTCTTATGATTAATGAAAAAAAAAATTAAGGTTAACTAAATCCTAATTTGCTTGACCACTCTCGCTGGTTATTGTCAAGCGGCGCGATGCGAGAGGCGAGAGCAATAAAAGTGATTCTTTAATCTTGTTTTTTTTTCACAAGAGGTAAATATTCATATATTGACAGGGGGTCCGTGGCATTTTAGGAATTCTTAAAGTGGTCCGTGACTGCAAATAGTTAAAAAACCACTGGTCTAGACCAATGAGACAGTCAACAAATTAACTAAAAACAGATTCACGAAATTCAGTAATTGAACAAAACAAGCGACCCACGATTTCCGCCGGAGCCTATTCTAGTTTCACAATGTTTAGTACATTGTGAAACTAGAATAGGCTATTTGACAGTGTGAAGAAAACAGTATTATTTATACGTATTCGTATAAATTATGAGTCTTATAACCGCCTTGGCATTTAACTGAAAAAAAGCATTAAAATGAGAAAATTACTTTGCTAAATTCCGCCAATATCCCACAAGCACCATGCGCGCATTGTCTCACACAAGTATTGTTGTCGGTGGTGGTGTGTTCGTGTCTTGCTTCTGCTTGAAAAAGTGGGAGGGAGGGAGGGCGGTGCATTAACTAACCGCATGGTGCTTGTGGGATATTGGCGGAATTTAGCAAAGTAATTTTCTCATTTTAATGCTATTATGGATTTCCGCAAAGTAACGCCTGACCTATACAATATCTGAAAAATAAAGATTATAATTATTAAAAAAAACACAGGATAAAATTTGATAATTTTATTATGTACCTATCTGCTGCCGATGCTATGATCACGTCACAGCTCAGTAAAAATGGCGTCTGTCATGTCGTTCTTACGTTCGTTGATTTGTTTACTGACCAGTGACGTCATACATTCATAATTCCTCTGCGACGACGCCATATTGCCCAAGATAGTAGCGGCTCATTTCAAAAGTAATTTTTTTTTGGCCTTTTTTAGAAGAAATCCACAAAAATGACTACTTTATGAGAACTCAATGAACGCCAATAAAAATGTGAGATTTTTTTCACAAATCTGTCAAATTGCCTAATTGTTTTTCTACTTTTAATGTGATGGCTACAAAAGCATGTTTGTCTGTTGTCCATTTAATACTGTTTAGTTATCTTTGTAGTAGCGCCTTATTAACAGAAGCTGAACTTCATGAAGTTGCTGGTTTTGAAGTTTGCTTAGATAAGAAGACAAATTAACAGGCTGATAATGTGTATGTATTTATGTAACGAACGGGTGGGTCTTATAATAAAAGTTGTTGAGATGTTGAGTATATAACTTTATAGACAATATTATAAAAAAAATATTTCCGTGTTTTATGACGTCCCGTTTAAAATAATAAGTTGGAAAAAATTCTGAAAGATTATTCATATACTACGTGAAAATAAAGGGTTCATGTAATTCGCCAAAACTCGACGAGAAGAGCGATCCTTAAGAACTTTTTTTTCTCTATGCATCCTTTTATTGAGAAAAAGGCTTTGATCTTTGAATCCTAAGGCAAAGGAGAAGGTCACTTAGGATAATATAATTAATCACAATAATTACCTACCTAAGAAGATACAGCACTGAAGTACCTAGTAGGGCAGCCCGAATAACACTAATTGTACCATTTGACCCGAAGCTATATCGTCCTCCAATTATCCCAACTAAAGTTCACTAATGAGCAGGAATTTCTTTGTCATGAAAATGTTAGCTACAAATATTAGAAATTCTCGACTGCGATGCATCCACCGTGTCCCTTTATAATTATTTATTTGAAGGTACTCCCGTTTAATACACAACAGAGGGCTGGCGGCCGCATGACCTCCCGGGGCAAACCGGGATAAGTACGTACACGCCGCACTCGGGTGGAAATATAAAACATGTTCATTATTTTAAGGCTAATTGGGAGAGAGGCCGCTTGTAGAGTTGTAGGTGCGAGAGCGTATTGTGCGCTAACCACCCGCCCTCGGCTGTGCCGAATTTGAGCGAGCACCCTGGCTTGTACCGCCCGCCCGCGTCATTATTATACCTCCACAGATATATCTACTTACAGCATAGACACAGCTCATGCATTAACCACGTACTCGCGTGTCAAGCATTTGAGTATATTTCACATTAAGCTCTCTGGAAGCTTAATTTCAGAGTACAATGAATAAAGCATTGTTTCTACTTTGGTTCCTAGGAAAGTTTACATGAAGACAAGCAGTTTTGTATTTAAATTCAGTTTCGTGTTGAATGAGATTGTGAGTCCCATCGCTAAACTGTTTCGGTTCTGGCGTTCAGATTTAGAATTTAAATTCAGTCTTCTTATGTGGGTAGTGACTAGTGAGACACCCCTCTTATCGTAACCAACGTTCCAATGAAAATTATCCACGTCATTATGTTCAACAAGTTTTATAACCATTGTGATAAGAGCAATATTCCTTACTTCACGATTTATTTGCGTTTAATCGATTGCGTTATGATCATGAAAATAAAAATTAAAAACCATTGCCAAAAATTCTACAGGTGTCTTGTCTAGGTTGTGCCTAGGTTTTGTTGATGCTTCTCGTCTAGGTTTTAAATAAACTAGATATGACAATAACTCTCAATAAGTCAGTACTCTTCTTTAAGGTTTATTTCTCTCGTATGTTTTTGTTTACGAGCCGATAAATTTACATTTCATTTGTAAAAGACATTGAGACAGGAATATGACAAGACTCAGTTCCGAGTTCTGTATCAATTTAATAAGTATTTCCGGCTGAAAAAGGCACTTGATTTTAGCGAACAGAAAACTTTATAAAAAAGGATTTATTCCCGTTTTGATGAGCTGCTTGCCCTAGGGCTGCGTTATTGTGAAACTTTTATATTATTTCGCTGCAAATTTGAGCGTTGTTTTACTTAAAAACTCTTCTCCAAAGAATAAAACACAAAAGAAGTTTTCTCTGCCGGTACAACCCCTGCGTTAAGTAACTCTTTTCCTTGGATAAGTTTTAATTAATAAGGAATAAAAGTATAAAACTCCCCGTCTTCATAGAAGCTTTTGCTGTGTTATATTTTTGCATATTTCTCGAACGTAATTGTGATAGCCAATCTGCTGATTGCGTCAAAGTAAATGCATTAGATATTGTTAATTCGCAAACGGGTAAACTGAATTACCTCAATTACCTTAATCTGTGTATAAAAATTGCTTAACGTGCCTTGTGAAGCACGGAACCGCCTCGAAAAATGTCACTACCGTAAGTTGTAGAACGGTCACCCATCCATGCACTGAACGCGCTCTATATTCTTAATGTACCTTCGTGATCGTTTAAGATCACTCCGGCAGCCGGGGCTATGAGCGAAGCCTCCACCAATCCGGCCTTGCCCCCGTGGTGGAGTATGACCTATACCTTCCTCAGGGACGTGACCCGTGCCCCTCGGTGGGGACATAATGGGTTGATGATGATGATGATGGTGCCCATTCCAGATAACATCTATATTGTTAAAGACGAAAAACCCAAAAAAATTCCTTTCTTTTTACTTTTGGTTCTTACGTTGTGAACTTACCTTGTGAACATAGAACTTGTGCATGGAACTGATGTCAATGCTAAATATCTCTGTCGTCTTAATAATCTTTAATTTCTAACACTGATCAAAGCAAAACTTACCACCCTGGTTCTACATCGATAGGACTAAGCCTCAAGCCAAGTTCCCAAACCTTTTCAGTTCTTGGCGTAATAAAGGAACGTCTCGAGGTCACATGACACAAATTTAACAGAATGTTTATCGCTCTGACGCACACTTTAAGCTACATTGTCTAAACAAATCGATAACGGATAAATGTTCTGATAACCACCCACCAAAAATATGAATTCAATTTATAACCACTTACCTACTTAGGAATGGTGAATTATGTAGTAAAAATTTCAAAGAATAAATTTCAATTCAATTGATTTGCTCTACTTGCATAGAGAAAGTTGTACGAGTCGAGCTGACCGAGAACCTTCAATGATGGAGAGGCACTTGAAGAAGGAATGAATAGCTAAATACACAATTTCTCGTACTAGGTACCGAAGAAATAATGATCTGTTATCGTTTTACTTCGCATCGACCGATCGACGTAGAGTCAGGGCGGTATAGTCTCGTAAATCATTGTTCGCATCTGTGATGAAGTGTAGCTCGATTGTAATTACTTCGTGTGTTGATTTAAGCTCTATCGCAAGGCACGGAGCGGCCCAACCCCGCTCCGGAATATCGAATTGAATTTTATTTATTCCTTTGGAGATACTTCATACAATTACCGTGCAACGCGAAGGTGCCGCCACGGGAAACCTATTAAAATATTGAAGATAAGATCACATTTTTAGTACGGGTGAGGTGGGCTGGTCTTATAAACGAGAATCAGATGCCGCGACTACTTCCAGATCCCAACTCGCAGTAGGTTACGGACTTTTTAGGGTACCTTCCGCGTTGGCGCGGATCCCTCACTCACTCACTTTGCTAAACATACCACCACTCAGCTTAAATCCATAGAAAAGACAATGTCAGGTAAGTGTGGAGCCATCTGAGACACGGGTAACATCATGATGTTTAACTTATTACTAAGCGATGCATTGTTGCTACGTATGAATAAATGAACCTAACTTAAAAATCCAAGTCAGTTTGCTCAGCAAAAGTCATCTATATCCCAGGATCGGCACGCAAGTGGCGGTAAGGTGTTGACTTGTTGAGTAATCCTATTCTAACTCAAAGTATGTCCTACACAGTTATCTATGTATATTCATAATTTCGTACCGGTCTACATCCACATCAAATTGCAAATGGCATCAAATGCAATCAAATTTAAAAGCGAAAAAAATTATTCTATCCGAGTCGACAACTTATAGGCGAAATATTCGGATTATCGAGTATTTTCAATGTACCTAATATGATCTTTCTATATAGTGGCGTTGAGAAGTAAACATGCCAATGTCACCAATGTACCGTTGGTGTCACGTGTCACAGGTGTCAATTGTGAACTTGAAAAAGCAAATGTATATGTATAAAAAATAAAAATTCAATGCTAAACAAAAATATGTAGTCGATACAATGCGGAATATCATTATGAAACATTTAAGCCAAGCGAAGCCGGGTTTTCATCTAGTGCTAATATATACTACAGTTATCATCATCATCATCATCAACCCATCATGTCCCCACCGAGGGGCACGGGTCTCTTCCCTGAGGAAGGTATAGGCCATACTCCACCACGGGGGCCAAGACCGGATTGGTGGAGGCTTGTAAGACTAGTGGCTGGTCTTACTGTCAGAAGTTTTCAAGCAGCCCTAAGGCCTCTGACTTGGCTTAACGACTGCCATCTATCGAGGGCAGCCGGCACCTACTGCTTAGCGTGCCTTGCGAAGCACGGAACCGCTCGGAAAAATGCCACTAGCGTTAGTCATAGATGGTGACCCATCCAAGTACTGAACGCGCCGTATGTTGCTTAACCTTAGTGATCGTTTAAGATCACTCAGGCAGCCCAGGCTACGAGCGATACTACAGTACTAGAATGTAAAAAAGTGCCAGCCAGGCCTGGGTCAGTAATCGTATACGTATAAATTATTTAGTACCTGGATGACCGAGCTTTGATCGGTATTTTTTTGATAAATCGTGTTTTTTGGAAATTACACTCAGATTAAGGGACAAACCCCTTCACACTTTCACGCGCTAACCCCCAGCCGCTCTGAGTTTCACTCTCCGTTGCAGTCGGCCTAGGGCCTCGCTAGACACTTTTGATTGAGATTTGACGCATGGGAACATGTATGGTCTCGGCCTTCAGCCTCAGCCTCAACGGAGCCTCAGCGAGGTTTCTTTTGCCCGCCCGCTTCGCGGAGCTTGAGGCCTCGCAAATTTGTACCATCCGGCTTTTCATTGTTAATTTTACGCCGGAACACGGGACGTCTTGACTTTCAGCCTTGGCCTGAACTGAGTTCTATCGCTCGGCCTTCGACCCCGCAAGTTTATGCCATCTGGATTTTGCATTGTTTCTTTTACACCGGAACCTGACCTGGTACTGGATGGAGCTCAGCCTTTGGCCTCGCCTCGGTGGAGTTCCTCGTCCTCGTTTCGCCTTATCAAAGTTTTTCCTGCAGGCTCGGCCTCGTTTGTCCCATCTGGACTTTGCATTGTTTCTTCGTCTTAGCCTTCGACCAGGTCCTGAATGGAGCTCGGCCTTCGGCCTTGCCTCGGTGGAGTTACCACGTCTTCGTTTTGCCTTGTCAAAGTTTCTTGTGCTCGTTTCGCGGGGCTCGGCCTTCGGACTCGCAAGTTTGTCCCATCAGAATTTTGCATTGTTTCTTTTACGCTGGAACTCACAACGTCTTAGCCTTCGACCTGGTACTGGATCGAGCTCGGCCTTCGGCCTCGCCTCAGTGGAGTTCCACGTCATCGTTCTGCCTTGACAAAGTTTATTGTGCTCGTTTCGCGAGGCTCGGCCTTCGGCCTCGCAAGTTTGTCCCATCTGGATTTTGCATTGTTTCTTTTACGATGGAACTCGCAACGTCTTAGCCTTTGACCTGGTACTGGATGGAGCTCGGCCTTTGGCCTCGCCTCGGTGGAGTTCCTCATCCTCGTTTTGCCTTATCAAAGTTTTTCGTGCTCGCTTCGCAGGCTCGGCCTTCGGCCTCAAAAGTTTGTCCCATCTGGATTTTTCATTGTTTCTTGGTCTCAGCCTTCGACCTGATACTGAATGGAGCTCGGCCTTTGGCCTCGCCTCGGTGGAGTTACCACATCCTTGTTTTGTCTTGTCAAATTTTCTTGTGCTCGTTTCGCGGGGCTTGGCCTTCGGCCTCGCAAGTTTGTCCCATCTGAATATTGCATTGTTTCTTTTACGCTGGATCTCACAACGTCTTAGCCTTCGACCTGACACTGGATGGAGCTCGGCCTTTGGCCTCACCTCGGTGGAGTTCCACGTCCTCGTTCTGCCTTGTCAAAGTTTCATGTGCTCGCTTCGCGAGGCTCGGTCTTTGGCCTCGCAAGTTTGTGTTATCTGGATTTGGCATTGTTTCTTTTACGCTGGACCTCGCAACGTCTTAGCCTTCGACCTGGTACTGGATGGAGCTCGGCCTTCGGCCTCGCCTCGGTGGAGTTCCACGTCCTCGTTTTGCTTTGGCAAATTTCTTGTGTTCGCTTCGCGAGTCTCGGCCTTCGGCCTCGCAAGTTTGTCCCATCTGGATTTTGCATTGCTTCTTTTACGTTGGAACTCGCAATGTCTTAGCCTTCGACTTCTTCTTCTTCTTGGTACTGGATGGAGATCGGCCGTTGGTCTCGTCTCGGTGGAGTTCCTCCTCCTGGTTTTGCCTTATCAAAGTTTCTTATGCTTCCGGGACCGCCCGATTTCTCACCTGAGCCAATACAACCTTGTGTAGTATCAGGGGGTTTTCAGGGCTCCTTCAATAATTTTATTTTATTCGTTATAAATGCAAAACGGTTTATTTCAAGCTACGTTAGATTCGAACAGGTAACGGACAAGCAAGTAGTGTATCTATAAAAAACGTAGATTCTCAGCGACATAGGTAGGGGTATTTTTAGTTCCTATTTTCGATAATAGATGGCGACACATGTCCTGTTGGTTTGATATAAATCTCCAACAGATGGCGCTAGGTGTCAAGTTTTAGCTCAGAGAAATTTGCCTTCGCATTCTAATGAGCAGTTTTTTATTGCCCAAAACACTGATAAAATAACATTTTCTAAAAAGTAAACCTACATGGATCAATTAATTGGCCTTGAAACTTCCTGCATCCTAAATTTCATGAAAATCGTTAGAGCTGTTTCCGAGATAAATTCGTGTCAATGCCACAGCTTTAGTAAAATGTTTGTTTTGCTTCGAATAAATGCCACAATAATTTGGGTTGTGACAGCGCCTTAAAAAATAACAAACAAAATAAAAATTGTTCTAAATAACAAAGTTTAATCTCTGATGAGCATTGTCCTGATTTTTTTTCGTATTTCTTTTATAAAAAAAAGGTACTTGGATACGAATTAGGTGCGTTGATAAAGGGCTCCTGATAATAGGTTTTCACACCAAAAATAGGAACTTGAAAAAAAAAAAGATAAATTTATTTGCCAAGTCTCGAACCAGGGTCTTCTGATTACGGTATCGTCTTACTTCCCACTTGAGCTACTGCAATCTGACATATTGTTGCAAAAATTACCTTCTTATAGTTTAGCAGTTATTTCTTTGCCTAAAAACACGGTTAATACGACGTTTTGTAAAAATGAAACCTACCTAAATCGACTAATCACCCCCGAAACCCCTTGCATACTAAATTTCATGAAAATCTTTCTAGCCGTTTCCGAGATTCTGATTATATACAAATATAGATACAAGAATTGCTCGTTTAAAGATATAGATACAAAACCCTCCATTACGCTTTGACTTCTGATTATGAACTTTTAAACCAAATCGATTTCATCCAACATTTGTAATTGCATTACCTACACAGTTTGTTTTTCTTTTATTTGTTGGTTGTTTATAATTGGTTTCTAATTATCAAAGAAAATATTGACTCTACCTGCGGGTAAGATTCTTTATTTTGTGTCTTTAGAAATAAATCGCTATATCGCTTGCTATGGGAACGTCGAGGTGCTGTTGGCTGGATAGTATTTTTGTGTTTGTGGCGCCATCCATAAATTACGTCACACGAATTTCATGATTCTCCGTCCTTGTCACAGCTGGTCACATTTGTGAGACCCCTCCTCCCTAGTGTGACCTCACATATTTTGCAATTTTACATCTAGAAATTATTGAATTAAAACAGCAGTTCCGAAATTTGTTACTTCCGACAGAGCTGCAAATAGAATTAGGAACAGATAGAGTGGCAAATGTTTTTGACTTTTTCGTTAATAGTTCAGTTGGTTTTTTTTTGGCTTGGCTAGTTTTCACGTACAGGCTAAATAATATTTATTTAATGAACTCTACTTCGTTAAGTCATATGAATGTTAGTGTTCTTTCTGTTTGTATAGTACTTATGCTGTTAGGTTGATTATACCTATGTGACTTTTCTGAAATTTGGTTTGTTGGTAAAAACTAGCAGTGAAATCTTGAGCTAGAATAACAATTTACATCTCTAGTGATCTTGCAACTAAAATTTCATGATTTTCTACAAAGAACTAGGCAGCACGCATATAGATCTCAATTCTTTTGTAAGCGAAGTCGATAACGATGTCTGTTCTTAATATTGAACTTGGCTCTCATTCACATTTATGTTTTTGATGGAATTAGTATTACTATAGTATTAAACTATATATTAATTAAAAATAATATATTAAACGGGTATAATCTTGACTATTTATTAGGTTAAATATGTAATTATGTGTAAAGCAGCGCGAGTCATTAAAAAATACTGTTATGCGGCACCCTGTATTTATTACACATGTAGTTAGACTACCAACTTGAATGATCTACTGTGTAGGTTTCATTTTCACGCTTATTTTCCGGAATTTCGCACGTAGTCCACGGGGCCGAAATGGGCCTGAGCTACTCCCGACGTGTCGAACTTGTGTTTCGCATGCTAGTCTCTAAGGATATGGTTATAAGATGTATTTTAGTTTGCATCGTTGCCCCCCCACGTCGCCAGCACGTTGTAATGTGGATACAACTTTTTGAAACCCGAAAACATTTTATCGCGGCAATGCAATTGTCCAGCCCCCTATACGAAAATAACAGTCATGTTATTGACGATTTTATTTAAACAAGTGCCAAGATGTTTTAAGTATCGGATACTTTTATAGCTATTAGCAGATAAGAAATTTATCACATTCAGTATACTCTTAACTTTCATTAGCTTGAATAGTAAAACCCTATTAGCAAAAAGGAAATTAAGTATCGTTGATGCTTTTAGTACCTTTTCTTTCTAGACCGCTAGTATCTACTCTTGGTCGACAGACAACAAACGCAGAAACAAGATTCCTGAGTTGCGTCCAAGCTCGCAGCCATAAACACTAAACGACTGGGAGGTGGCCAGACTCAATGACTAACAGCCCGAGGCTCCATTCGGATAATATACGACATCGGTTGAATATAGTTTTTAATTAGGAGCTGCCTACCGATCGAACGAGGCCTCTATTTGTTTAACAAAACGCAACTAAAGCAAGATGGGGCCGGGACGATAACCGCTATCACGAATACGTCGTCGTTTTATTTGTGAATCACCCGTTAGGAAGATTTACGCACAGCTGCCACGCGGCGGGCTAAGTGCCACGATCAATTCAGCAAATAGAATTAACTGCAGATGGGAAAGGGTGATCCTGAATAATTTTGATTGTGACTTCTTAATTAAGACTTGCAATTTGAATTGCCCCATAAAAACCAACTAGGCCTAATCAGGGGTTTTAAGAATAAAAGGTAAATTACCCAATAACTGTAAAGTAAAATGTTTTCCACAGTCTTATCGTTTCATAAAATTACTTGTGTGAGTTTAACCGCTTTTTGCTTTCGATTCTGCTGCTAGTGTAATAGAGAAGTTGAGAGATTGTGTTAGCTAAATAAGATTAATGATATGGCCGTCATCGCAAATTAAAGTTCCCTTCAAGATTTTAATAAGGCCTTTGTCGAGCAAAAGTTTGGAATTTATGTAAATTGCTAAGTTTGTATAAGGCAACAAGGGCGTAGTCTCAAAATGTATCATCGCATTTTGATATTCGACGACATCATGTCAGAAAAATTCCTCTTTTTTTGTGTAATGTTAATTAGCTGTTACAATGCCTGAAAAAATACTTGTGATGACTTTGGCGAATAGTGATGCGATGCGACATAGAATTCCTCGGACTTAAGCTTAATCAAATTGCTAATAATAAAAGCCATTGCAAACTCGTCCTTTTTGTATGATGTACATTAGTAGCTACCTGATGTACATTAGTAGAGTTAGAATAGAATAGAGCCGCCAATTCCTTTTATAAGCACAATAGCAAATAATAAATCAGTAATGGTTGGTTGTTTAGGTACCATGTATTTAAGTTTTTTTTAAGGTATATACTTTAATACTATATTATATGCGTAAAAAAACTATGAATCGGTGTACGTTCTGGCCTTCTTTATTTTATTCCACCTCTTTAAAGGTATGCTTAAAACTCATGAAAAATAGCAATTTTACATCAGACCTTTGGCTCAAGTTCTGTAGGGTGTTATACATACATACATCGGAATGGAAGAAGCATGTACAGGGTATTAAAAATCTAAGCCTGACGCCAAACCTTGGCATCATTATCATCATCATCAGCCACTTGACGTCCACCGCAGGACATATGCCTCCCTGGCAGTTTTCCAAGTTTCCCGGACTTGTGCCGCTTGCATCCTGTGACCCCTTGCCACCTTAGCTACGTATACTAGACTCCAAAAAACCCAAAAATATAATAGTATATGATTTTACTCGAGACGAATGAATGTTTATGAAGAGAAAAATGTAGCGAAGGCTGGTCTCTACTTATCCCTAACGAAACAGGCGTACGTTTCAAAGACATTTTTTTATGATTTAGTTACATATGTCTAGTTTCCAGATTTTCCCGTGTATTTTTAATATAAGACGGTTTTACTTGCCAAATGTGTTAATTATAGGTCAATGTAAATTACCCAATAAACTTTGATTCCCTTGAGTGTTTAAATTTAGGTTATTCTTTGCCGTAGGAGTTTCATATGTTCACAGCTTCAAGGGAATGTAAACTTGAGTGTATATCGATATCTGCGCGTGGCTTAAGCTGGGGTCCCACGGTCCGCTATTCTACGGATCAGCCACGCACAGCCGACGAGGACGGATGGCGACGCACCGCAGGCAGGGCCGTTCCAACGGTGCGTGTCGGTCTGTGTAGATCTTCAAGCTTCATTTCAAAATGCACCGCACCTTTGAAGTTAGGGACTTCACACACGACGGCTATAATATACATTACATCCCGGGATGTATAGCTTGACATTATATTAAAGTATCACACACGCAACAGGTAACGTAATGTATATTTCGCTTCATTTCGTTGACATCCGTCTCGACCGACACACGTTCCGGCTGCTAAGGCGTTATACAGGGTGTTGTTATGGATCTGTCGACTTACTACTAGATTTAATAGATAGGTAGTTCATCAGAAGATGATTGAGATTTTGATGCGCGTATGCGTTGGCACATGTGCCAAAATTAGAACGATGTGCATTGAACATCATATAAAGTAAGGAAAATTCCCAAGAGTTTAAATTATATGCGGAATTATCAGACATCGCCACCTAGTGGACAGGCATGATATTATTACAAAATTGATGACCACTGTTGCTAGACTTTTTTTTCTTTTCTTGAGGTAGATTGATTTTTGTTACTATCCTTCATGTTAAAAGCAACTTCAATGTTATATTCCATCACTATATAATTTGTAACTTCCTATGTTACACCTATAAAATCATAGGTCATCAATCGACTGAATCGAAGAATAATTGCTCGCAGCCCTGGCCGCCTGAGTGATCTTAAACGATCACGAATGTTAAGCAACATAGGGCGCGTTCAGTGCGCGGATGGGTGACCGTTTATGATTAACGCTAATGGCATTTTTCCGAGCGAGTCCATGCTTCGCAATGCATTTTAAGCAGTTGGTGCTGGCTGCCGTCGATAGATAGCAGTCGTTAAGCCAAGTCAGAGGCCATAGAGTAAGACCAGCCACTACTCTTACAAGCCTCCACCAATCCGGACTTTGCCCCCCGTGGCGGAGTATGGCCTATACCTTCCTCAGGCTTACGAAACGTAGCTTACGGCCGATTTCTGAATTGAGAATTTCGCTAAGTAACTACGTAACTGTAGTGTTGTCTCGTCAAATTTCTCAGAAAAGAGCGTGACAGAACGTTAGTTAAATATTTATTTAAGTGAAATTCGGAAACCGGCCTTTAGCGAGACTATTTAGTGATTACAGATAGGACTAGAAGTGATGTGGAGCAAATGATTTTTTTGAGACAGGACTCTGAATACCTATATCGTTTATCGAAATAAGACTGCTAGTGGAGTCTTATTTCGTTTTTTCGTTTCGAGTTTTTGAATCACCAAGAAACTTTGAACACCCTGTTCGAAGAAAGATGTATCGTAATATACGAAAAGGTATTTAGATATGTTAAGATGTATCGACAGGTAATATACATCTTCGTATCGCTCAGTAACTTTAAGGTACGAAAATGTAAAGATGTATATTATAGCTGTCGTGTGTGGAGTCCCTTACCGACTCGCGATGGATACGGCGCACCGCCACAGACGTGTCTGTGCTATCACGGACGAGGCCGGTCCCACAGTGAGTCGTGCGAGCTAGTCTGCGGGTGTCCGCGATTTTTCGGACCGTGGGATCAAAGCTTTAGATAAAGAGTTTTGACGGACGGACCACAAAGTGATCCTTTACGGGTTCCGTTTTTCTATTTGAAATACGGGACCCTAAAATAAACATCATAAAATCTTACCTAACTCTTACCACAATTAATAATTAATTTGAGTTCAAAAAATGATATATCAGTACAACCACAAATGTTATAAAATGAATTTGCTAGTATGGAACAGCGATTAGATATTTTGTTATTGGTGTTACAATAAAAGTTGTTTGTGTTACCCAGAATAAGCTGGCGCTAAGCTTGTTTGAGACCCGTTTGTTTTGAATAACTTGCGAGTTTATATAAAAACGAAGAGAAAGCTTAAAAATGTTAAGGGTTTCTTGGCAAGAAGTTTAATTTAGAAACAATGCATTTCTGCAAAACTTTGCAATATGAATATATCCTTAGCCGTTTTGTCATGGTTTCCCGTAATAATGTAAAAAAAAACGTATACGTAGATTTAAGGCACATCGTTGCTAAATTAACTCACGCTACAATGTCCCGTCTAAGAGAAAATAAATGTATTTTATCATAATATAAAAATGCGCTGGCTACCGTCGTTGGATTGACCCAATGAATGAACTGATTTGCATAAACGCCCGCAAGCTGTTTACAATAATCGATGATATATTTTTTTACGAGTTACATTTTCAATTTATCGATATTCATTCTTAGTCAGACAATTTATCTGTATCGATAATGCTTAAAAGACTTCTGTTTGTTTTTATGGTGCTCTCGTCGACGGGTTTATGGGGGTTTATTCCATTGAGCTGAAGGTGATTTACCGGCGCCCCGCTAATTACGTACTAATCTCGTAAGTTGAATTATGAACATTTTTAAGTGACGAATTAGACCCCGATGACATGCTCTTCATTTCATCTTATCATTAATTACGAAATCAGATACAAGACTAAGAAGTTTTTAAATTTTGAACAGGCAAAACAAAACAAATAATGAATACAATGGAGCTCGGTATTGTTTCTTCGGAAATAAGCCTTTGTTGTTAGTAACATTTTTCAATGGCCCAAATCTTGTTTGTGAGTATCTCTGGAATAGGCATGCGCAAAGCAGTACGTTTCAAAGTATAATGATATAACATCACCGTTCAAACCGCTTCACATTTCAGTATAACATTACTCCGGAATCCGGATCGATGTAGAATCTTAATTAGACTCGTCGTTACATGCAAACTGTATGTCACTCAAAATTAAGTGTACTGTTGCTGTATGTAGAGTAATACGTGATGCATAATTTACTAGTAATGCGTAACGTGCCGTCGATAGATGGGAGTCGTTAAGCCAAGTCAGAGGCCTTAGGGCGGCTTGAAAACTTCTGACAGTAAGACCAGCCACTAGTCTTACAAGCCTCCACCAATCCGGACTTGGCCCCCGTGGTGGAGTATGGCCTATACCCTCCTCAGGGAAGAGACTCGTCGTGCCCCTCGGTGGGGAATTAATGGGTTGATGATGATGATTGCTTATTATTTAACTCATATAACCCAGTTGGGTTATATGGCCTGTGTAATATTACGAGCCTATACGTGCCTAATCCGGAGGCAATGACTCGAGCTGGTCGTGTTGACGCTAACCGCCGACTTCGGATTGAATACAGTTTTTCACATCCCGGTGAGATAAGTGCATTTGCTTGTCGCGACAACGCGCCCGTGGTGATAGCCTCGCCAGCCCGCCTCAATGGGTGCGCGCTCTTTATTTATATGTGCCTCTTCGTAATTAACTATAGCAGAAAGAAATATATCCTTTGATTTATATCATATCTACCATCTACACATTTTATTCAGCTGCATCTACAGGATGCCCCGTTAATAATTATTTCTCTACTATCCTCGTTCGGGAAACGTAAGGTACCTAGTGAAGGAACTTCGGGCCGAAATATTATAGGATGCATGTTTAAATAGACTGAAAAGTTTTTGGCCTAATTTATAATCATCGTCATCATTCAGCCACAAGAAGTCCACTGCTGGACATAGGCCTTCTCCATGGATTTCCATAAAGACCGGTCTGAAGCGGCTTGCATCCAGCGTCATATCTATTAATTATTTTTTTTAGTTTCTTAAAATGGTCAATACTTTCAAAACTGTGCAGTCCTTTATTTATTTCACATAAAAAAAGACATTACAAACACAATCAAAATTCACATTTATAAGTGGACAACCCTGGGCGCAGATTACAAATCCGGAAATAAAAAAAAATATAAGAAAAATTGCTATAGGGGAAACTTCGAGATCGCGAAAAATATATGGGTTGTTCCATACCAACGTTTACAACGGCATTGTTTTTCCCATATTAAAACATTTCCCGATAATATAAGTATTGTTACACCATGAAGATGCACTCTGCGCGACGACCGAGAACTATGCCTGACACACTAGAACTATGGCTTCCTAAAAGTTTGTTCTCTGTTAATCTAACTAGGCGTTGATTACAATCTACTTCTACATAGCATAAACACAAGATGTCAATCAAGAAACTAATGATGTTAGCCCTTGGCCCCTCTTCACATAAATCTTCACGTGGCTTCTCTTCAGCACTGTCACCGAACGCCTCAATTTATAGGTGTTGAAAAATTCGCCTCCAAGTTCGTTTAAGCGGAATGAACGAAGCGCTTTAATTCAAGCGAATAAGTAATGCAAAGGAACAAAAGGAAAATTGAACGGAGCGTTGACAAAATAAGATAATTTAGGCGTAGAACGTGAGGAATGAGACATCGACGCAAGAGTGCAGAGGCGGTCGAGCAGCTGACACCTGTCATCACGCAATTTATTAGTCGCTCCGAAATAACAGAGTCAGTGAACGTTCAAACAAAATGAAGCGACACAACGGTCTATTAACGACTATCCTCGGGGTTCGGGCGGGCGTCAACAGGGCCACTGCTTGCCCGCGATTAATTGCATACAGCTTAGCAAACCAACCGACTTTCAAATTATATCAAACTAGTTATTATAAGACTTTAGTGCACAATTAAACCGCTACCAGTTTTTACGACTTTTGATGAACGGTGGTTTGTAATTAATGCTTTATGTATATTGTGCTCAGGTTGATTCTATCAAATGTGTTAAATGTACGATTATAATTGTCTTAGTTATTGAAGACTTCGTCCTTGCGAAGTAATCCGGCACAATTGTAGCTTAAAGGAAAAACAATGTTATTTAAATAGACTGAGTGTGTTGACATTAGTACTGTAACCGCATACTTTCCGTAGCAATTTGTCTTTCTCAGATTATAAATAAGAGTTTCAGCCGGGTAATTATTATTACTGTGGTATTTCTAACAAGACCCGGGTGTGTGTGTGGCGTATACGTCCGACCCATCCTGATGCACCATACTACTAGCGCTTAATAACTGTCGAGGACTGTTTGCGTCACTGTGTCTGCGTTTTAAGTAATAAATCGCTTCTTATTTTAGGAATTCTCATTCAGCCAATCACGGCGCTCTAATCAAATCTGTAAATGAGAGTACTAATAAAACGGAGCGGATAAAAGGTTTACTCTAATATAGGTACCGAAGTTGCAAAATGTGTTTTATTAAACGAAGTAACTGCAAAATACCAAATTACTTTTTTCTTCAATACAAGGTGATTTCTGACTCTCTCGGAAACGTTATTTCTTCAAAAAACATTAATGTTAACTGCACGAAGTCCATCGGTGTTGTAGTTGCAACGGAAAATATTACTGAAACTCGCTGGCCTGCTGCTGCAGCTGGAAACCCGCAATACCTTAAGAACGGATCGCTTTGAAGGGTGACCGTTGTCCGAGCTTTCACGATCTGTAAAAAAATTTACACCGGCTTACCGTGTAACTTGAGAGAGTGAACCTTTATTTTTTCAATGATCACAACATCAACGTTTGAAAATACTTTTGGGCATCGCCTGAAAAAAGACTAGGTACTTTATTTTCCATACTTTCAGAGTGCGTATCCAATATCAATATATATACAGATTACGCAATAGTTCCATATTTACCTTGAAGGTAAACAGAGATCTGCTTGGAAATATGATTCGAACAGATTCAGGTACACCTGACTTTAGTCAGGCTCAAAGCTGACGACGGTGATATGCATGAGATAAGTTGTGCCTCTCAGAGGAGACCATAATCTAATGATCATTGTCTAGCTGCCTAAAACACGGATAAAACGATATTTTATAAAAATGGTTAAATTCAAGTAATCGCCCCCAAAACCACCTGCATACTAAATTTCGCGAAAATAATTGGAGCCATTTTCGACTTCCTGGTTATATGTACGTATAATAGAATTGAATTACCTAGAAGAATTGCTCGTTTCAAGTATTAGATAGATATCCTCGTCCTCCTCGTGTACAATAAAGAATATTCTTATCTTATCTTATATTATCTTATAGATTTTAAAAAGAACAAATAAATATTTCAGTATGGCCCCCATACAACAAACGTGATTTTTGCTAGATATTAATAACGGCAACAAGTAAACGCTTGAAATATTCGCAGAATATTAGGTATTGTATAGATATTAATTTTAAAAATAACATAACATAACAACATAACATTTACATACAGGCACATATATTGCTTCTTGCCCCACACTAAGGTACCCTGTGTCGTGGGAACCAGAAACAGCGACGTCACAAACATGTAAACATCCAAGACCTGGGTTTCTTTTTTTTTGTCCCCAGCCGGAATTCGAACCCGGGACCTCTCGCATGGTAGGCAGATGCACTAACCGCTGCACTATTTACGCTAGAACCGACGTGAAAAACGTGTTTTCTTTTGCTGTTTTTCGCTTGATATTAATTACGGCAACAGGTAGACGCTTGAAATATTCTAATGTTCTATACCTACATAATGGGAACTCTTCGTGCGCGAGTCCTAGTCGCACTTGGGCGGGTTTCAACATTTGCTTGTTCTTAACTAGGTAGGTGCTCTCTTTTTGCACAAGTGCCACAAAACAAGAGCAATACTAGACAAACATCCTGAAAATATAGTATCCAAACAGATTCATGTAAGCTGGGTCATGTGCCTGAATCAGCTGCAAGACCGGAGCCCAGTCGCACCCGCGTCATTACTCGATCAATCTTAATACACGCATGAGCCATAGCGTAGCACTGATGGGATATTAAGGTTAAATTACCAACGGCAAAATTGGCCCCGCGACCGCTGAGGTAGCTACCCACCGAGGCCTATTAGCGGTATTACATATTTCATATGATCCCGCATCGACGGACGATTATGGGAGTATTAAAACGCCGTCGGATCGTCTCCCGAGCATGGGAATATGCACAGCCCTTACTTTTATCTACGTTTTTTTACAGTTTTATTAGGTAATTCGATACTTACGAGCGTGTTTTAAGGCACGTACATTATGAAAACTATTCCGAATTTTAAAGGTTAATCTGCTCGCCGCGTTTTTTGCACAGAACCGTTCCATGAGAACGCAAGGGAATTATTTTGAAAACGTTTGAAGGTCTGCTTTGTTTTGTATAATTTCAAAGAAAATTGTAGCACAAAGTCGTTTTAACCTTATTACGATTTAAGTGCCTATAAGCTTTGCTTCCGGCATCACGCAGTCTGCCGATGCCGCCGTGGTTTACTTGTCCTCCTGTCGTGCCATATTTGACTTGCTCTTGTCATTCAAGGACCACGATGTTTGTGAACGATCGTCTTGCGTCTTTAAGTGCGTATTCTCTTCTACCGTAACCTGTTGGAATTTCACAGAATATGTGTTATGGCCCAATAATTATTTAAAAAAACAAAATTACTTACAGAAAATAAAACAATGCAAGAAACGTAATTTTTAACGTTTTCTGTTTTTGTTCTATATTAATAACGGTACTAAATCCAAGTGTAAAACAGAGTTATAGTGTAGTCTATACTATATTATAACAGCAAATTATAAAAGCTGGTCAAGTGTGCGTCGAGAGGGTCTCTGTTAAGGGCTACGAACTGGATGAAATATGTATACAAATATGATATTTGTAGTATGGATTTTTTTATGAGCGCGTGAGATCGCATTATGCCGGTTTTAGTTAATGTATAATGTAGGTACACTGTCGCGCAAATAGAAGTCCGCCATCTCGGTCGCTTTTGTGTCAGTTCTTGACGGCTCTCAATAGTCTCGTCACTATTAGAAGTCTCCGATACCTACTTATCAGCATGCAGCAGCTTAAATGCAAACCGCGTTAACAAAACCTTTGTTTTGATTCCCAAATGTATAAAAAGCTAGTTTTCACTAAGTCCTCGTCAGCAAACAGTTTTGTTTAGTTTTTAGCACTAAAGTGATTATAGTTTTCGTTTGATTAAAAACGCTGTTCCTCCATTTTTACCTTCACTCCTCATGAGAATTTCCAAAGTAATATAAGATAAAGATACGGTAAAAAAATATATTTCTAGATTAGATTTATTGCTGGATATTCTTTATTGTACACCGGAATGCATGACACAAAAAAAAAAGATACATAGTATTACATATAATTGGCAGCCTTAGCGAATCGTCTCTATGACTTCGTGATAGAGCTAACCAAATTTCAAGTTTTGAAAGCCCGATTCTCAGTCATTCAAATCAATCACCATGAATTTTACAATTATGTAATTTTTTAATGCTAGTTATTGTTCATAAAGGTTTTTTTTTTCAGGATCCGTTCACGGTAAGAACCTTAAAAAGGGTGAGTAAATTTAATGTAGTTACTCATTGTGTTTTTACTAATCAATACGTTTGTTTTTTGTTTTCGGTGTTTCATCTGCACCGCTCATCTGTTATCCAAAGGGCGTAAGTACTTTTTCCATTTATCTGACACAAATTTTATTAGGAAATTTCAAAACTCATTTTAACAATCGATCTAGACCTTCATACGATCTTCTGTAGATTGACGTAAGTACGAGCTATTCCTCAGGCTTCAACACTGCGACATGCGTACTCACGTATAAGGCAATAATTAGTCGTGTTGAAGACGCATCGCTTTGCAAATCCTAATTGACGTACATGCAAACGCAATCAATATGACGTAGTACCGGATGTTGTCAAGCACTAAGACATGCTCGTACTTGTGACAACCACATAGTGCCTCTATATTCCACTGAGCATTAGGCACTTAGGTAACTGGACTGACTGAAGAAACCAATACACAAAACATGCCATTGCGTGCGGTGTGGTCAACTATTGTCAGAACGCACAAACTACATTGGATACAATTAATAAGCACTGCACATTATTAGCTTAATTCGGGATTCCATGCCTTGATTTTTTTGATCTTTTGTAAGACCAGGTTTAAATCGAATAAATGAATCTGGATTTTTCATGCTAATTTGAATTTTGTACATCTACAATATATGGAATCCTACGGAGTTCCGCATGATTGAATCTAAACAAAATTGACAATAAAATTTTTCCCACATATCATTGAAGCAATTTACACGTGAAGAACAAAAATGAATGCTGTAGAAACTTCATTCACCTCTGTATAACCGTTTCGCAGACTCAGATATTGAAGTTTTCTCTTGGTGAATATTGGCTCTAGAAACCACTTTGTAATATTTTCCTTATATTTGAAATCTGAAGCCTGCAAACGCTATTACAAGTGTATTCCAAAGTTGTATTTCATTTTCATATTTGTTAGTGTACACGTGCACTTAGTTTACCTAGGAGCTTCAAAGCTGTGACCGGAGAGTTACTCCACCTTTTCAACAAGTTAGTTTGGCATTCCGTTACTTTAAAACAATGTTGTGTCAACTTCAGCGTTAAAGTAAGTAGTTTCTCTAATGTCAGTTTCCTTTACCCTCACATATAATCTAAAGCTGTATGTACTTTTTTACTTTAGAAAGCACTCGGCTGAAAAAGGCAAGATTTATTTCGAGGAAATTAAAAAAGCTTTGCTTTGTGCGACGAACCACGTAATCCCTTTCGAATTTATTAGCTGAGCCGACGATAAATTAGTGAATTCAGTGGCCGCATGACCTCGAAACGTTGCCTTAATAAGAAATTTCTGTTAAGGGTTTATGAAGATAAATCTTTGCTTCTCTAACGCGATGCGCGCTAACTAAATACACTGTCCATTAAAATGCGGATCAGCTGCGCATCACTGCTCGTTGGTAATTTCCTTAAAGCTTAGGGAAACTTGAGCCTGTATTAAACTAAAATTGGTAATTCCAAAGAGAATATAAGAAGTATTGTTAATTCGAGCGTAAGAATTTAACTTTAATTTTAATCGCAGGGTGCTGCATTATAAAAATACTTTCCAACGTAGTTATGTAATTTAATTTATGACTAACATATTACTGTGGACTTTTTCATGTTACACGCATACCTCGCTGGTGCTGGACCCTCAGTACGTAAGTATATAAAACAATATATTATATAAAAAAGTCGTTCGTAATAATCAGAATCCTTGTTTCTATGTGTCAATATGTATCTCCGAAAATACGGCCGAGCTACGAAAACACAATGTTCCGTCCAGCTATGTCGATGTCGGCATCCAAAGTTAATGCTAGGTAGACAGATACGTGGAAAATCGTGGCCGCACCGAATGTGCTCTCGCAAATTAACAACGTTTCCCTGGGGGCCAATATTTCTCCGGGCGACGGCGGACCTGAGCTGGCCCGCCGCTAACTACCCCACTGAATCAGCGGCGATCACGCCTACATCTTGTACACACGCCGATTGGTACGCTGCACCGTCGGTCGTACCCTCCATGGATAAAGTAATTATATCTATATATCTTAAAGACAAAATGCTGACTGAAAACCCCGACCCACCCAGGAAGCCAAGCCCCCTTCCATAAAATGCCTGTGCTACCAACTTTTTAGGTAACAACCACCCCGAAGACAGGGCAAAGTTTTAAGATCATTGAGGACAGGTGATTTAACTATTATACCTTGCCCGCAAGTAGTGATTTCATAGTGTAGTCATCATCTAAACACAGGTTCCAGGGATGTTATACTTACCATAACGTTTAAAAAAATTAAGCGAGCAACGATGATTGCATGCTAATTCATATAACTATGCTAATAACACCTACCTACACCAAAATATGATCTTTAATCTGGATGCAAATCATCCTAATACGTTCCGATTATAAAGAGCTATAATTTCGGCATTATATTGTCCGTCAAAGTGTTTTACATAAAAATAAAAGGCAATCAAGTAATTTGTTTCTCAGCCTACTAAAATCATTTCGTGATGGAATCGGAAATCGTGTTTATGTTTTGAATATTTTGTATCGATTTTAAACTAGAGCTTTTGTTAGGAAACGCATTATTAGCTTGAACCAACTGATGCTAGTTGTGTCGAATTATTTACGCTTCATTTTATTGTTTCTTACTTTTCAGACTGCTATGCACTGGGCCTGCAAAAAAGGCGATGAAAACCTGGTGAAAATGTTGGCAGGTGTCGCCCGTAACGTAGTCAATGAAAGATCGGTGAGATTTTGTTAATTTAACAATAAAACTTGAACAGGACAACTAGGTGCTTAGGTGACATCCGTCTATTTATATATGAGGTTAAACTTCGCCGTGAACTGCTTTTGTTCTGAAGTCAGTCACAGAACTGTGGAACAAACGTAGTCGATGACGACCGAAAAAGTCAGTGGCATTCTTTCACTGGAAACGGGATGTGTCCGCGGATTCGCATCACGTATTCTTGAGTATAAAAAGTAGTAAAACTTAAGGTAAAGTAAAGAATTCGCATTTAGCGGGGAAATCGCGCGACATTAGATAGCAATTTTCTATTCCGTATTTGGTGGCCAGCGGCTTGCGAACGGTTACGGGCATATTTAAAATAGTTTATGTGAAATTAAAGTGCTGTTGCACCTATTCAGTTTATTCACTCGACATTTATTTACGCAACTTCGTTGGTTGTGGTCACAACTTTACGAAAACAATATGATTTTGATGCGGCTATCATTGTTACAGTTGTGGTTCCCCGTTTTGACAATGCTAACTTTATGGAGTTACAGTATTGTAATCAAAACATTAGATAGGTAAAGCATTATTTTTTTAACAGGTACAAGTGAATCGAAATAAGCGGAGTTGAGATTTTTGTTCCACTCCGGTTCATATTCCTTAGAAAACGTAGGCTATCCAACATTTACGTCTATAATTACGTATCTTTTTTGTGATTTATTTAATATTTGGCAAATAACCCTTAAATGAAATATCTATAAATATTGCAATTTTTTTACTTTTATATTAAAGTAGTCATAGATATTGTTTTATTGTCAAATATACATTCATCACATCATCATCATCATCAGCCAACATCTGCCCACCTGCCTGGGTATAGGCCTTTGCCCCATCACACCATATGTCTCGCTGTCTCTCACCATTCGCATCCAACCTGGCCACATCGTCCAACTGACGATGTGGCCAGCAAAAATACATTACTTTTTGGAATTTCAGAAAGTTGGTCTTATCTATCTATCTATCTATCTATCTAATACTAGACTTGTAATAACCTACTTTCAACTTAATAGGCTATTTGACAGTGTAAAAAAAACCAGTATTATTTATACGTAGGTATTCGTATAAATTATGTGTCTAAAAACCGCTTTAAGGCATTTTAACTAAAAAAACAATTATGATTTGTAAAAAAACACAACATAAAATTTGATAATTTGCATCTGCCGCCATATCGAAAACGGCCTGGATTGGCCGATTCTATGATGACGACACATGATAGTAAAAATGGCGTCTGTCATTCATTCTTTCTTACGTTCGTTGGTTGGTTTACCGGGAAGTGACGTCATAATTCCTCTGCGACGCCATTTATCGTATCGCACGCCTAAGATATAGTTTTGGCGGCTTATTTGAAAAGTAAATTTTCGTTTGCCTTTTTTAGAAGAAATACACGAAAGAATTTAAAATGACCACTTTCTGTGGACTCAATGAAGACCAACAAACAATATGAGATGGCTTTCAGAAATCGGTCAAATAGCCTATTATCGCTAATATTGTGTAAATGTTAATTTGTCAGTAATTGTCTCCCAAGTTTTAAACACTTCTAGGCTTGACTGTAAATTGAATACAATACCGAGAACATCTAATCAAAGTCTACGTAAACGTTGTTTATTTGCCGTTTACGATATCGTTAAAGTGTCGTTATGTTCTGTTTCATGTGGTGCTCGCTGCTTGCCGGATACAGAATGGGGTGAGGGGCCTTTATTGCATTTCTTCTTACAATCAACTGACTGGCTCGAGTCGATTTATGCACATACAGAGTTACCTTTTACACGAGCAATTTGTGGGACTAGAGGTGTCTCACAAATTGCGCAAAAATCAAACATAAATTCAAGATACACACTTGGTATCTTGCTATAACTTTTGTCCTTTGAGGAATATCAACACTTCAAATTCCCGCTTCACGCGCCCTATAGACAATAGACATCGCAGCCTCCAAGAAATCATACACAGATACAAAGCAAAGAAATCATATTGATTAAGGAAAATTACATGCATAGAGAGGAATGTAATAAAACAGCGTCAGTATAAAAAATCTTGAAAATATTTTTTAGTGTTACTGGAAATTTGAACGAATAATTTTTAACAATCGTAGAATGAAAGTCGTTCTAAGAGACGTATTTTTAATACTTTGCAGGAATTGCAAATGTTTGTGCAAAATTGTATAACACTTTAGAGAGGACTTTTTCATTATATCCTCCTAATTTTGTAAAAAAATCAAATGGCAACTATGTATTTATCAACGACGAAAACTGAAACCCTTCCTGATATTAGTTTGAGTCGGAGCCGACGACTCAATAACGGTGGATTATACTCACGCCACGGGCATAATATTTTTATCGAAATCTCAATATTGAACGTGTTAGAAAAGCAGGTAGCAGCTGTTTGGGGTGCAACAAATATAAGATTATACTTTATGGATTTTTTCTTTTAAGATTCTGTACTTTTTCAGGGATATACACCGCTACATATTGCAATGCAGTTCCGTCATAGAAACGTTTACAAATTATTGGTGGAAGTTTATGGTACGTACAGATTTTTGTTCATATGTATATTTTTTGCTCGCCTTGAGCGTAGTGTGTGTTAACATTATTGGTTGTTTAAAAATATCGTAATACTTGATTTTTCATCGAAAGAGTCCAACCAGGTTTCTTCTTAGTGCATAAAGTTAGTAAGTTGTTACTTCTGTGGAGCAAGGAAAATTCCCTTTTAAGGAATTCTCCATTGCATGTGGTCCGACGTGCGCTTGGCCGGTTTTTAGGGTTCCGTACTTCAAAAGGAAAGACGTAACCCTTATAGGACCACTTTGTTGTCCGTCGTTGACCGTCCGCCTCCATGTCTGTCAAAACCTTCATGTTGCGAACTCAGGTCTAGAGTCCCTTGAAGCTGTGAGTAAATCAAACTTAATCGTTATCGTAAAAAAAGATGCGGTCGTTTATGCCGCAAAACGTGGCGTTTATGTATGTGCCCATATGTAAATGTTTATGTTTTTACATTACTAAACATTACAACTATACATTTGTAAATCTTAAAAAAAAATCTTTGAAGTTCCGGAAAAGCGCAGCTACACTCGATTCTTTAACTACCTATTTTTTACAGTATGTAAGAATGTACCAACAAATTTGTACGGGTCCCTCTGTGAGGGATTCCAATTCGCTCTTAACCGGTTTTCGAATTATGTTAATTATTGATAATATTTAATGGAAATACAAAGGAAAATGCTATAGATTAATTATCAAAAGTTGAAAGATCCAACCGCACCGATGGAGCCGTCTAGCGACGAGCGCCATCTGTTGCATTTCTATGAAAGTAAAACAAAACATCGCCTGGCATTTGCCATCCGTATGAGCTAGTGTTGTATTAATCTGAGTTATTAGTGAGTATTATGTTATTCGGACAATAAAATTGCCAATGATACGAAACGAAATCTCACATTTTGTGGGTGACTTATATTTTTTCTTATGTGTTTGGTATTATGACTTCAATGGCATAAAAGCAATGTGACTCTAATCTAAGTGAGACACAAGTTCCCCATTGGCATAAAAGGGAATTTGCATCACAAATTCGAGAAGTAAGGTAGAGTTAAAAGCTGGCAAGAGCTGATTTTGTTATTTATTACTCAAAATTCGTATTAGTTAATCTAGATCTACTTCTAAATATTTTATCCACTGGAAGCCACCAGGAGTATATTACTAGCATGTATATTATTGCTATTTTTAATTCGTACAGTTACCGTTACAAACAATTGTCTTAAAAATATATTGTTCACACTGTTGTAGTTTGGTTATGTAGGTAAATTTATGTACCTGTTTTAGATGCGGATCCAAATATACGCGACTGGTCCGGTCGAAAACCAATGCAATATTTGGTTCACATGGATACATCGTTGTCACCGGGCTCCTATAGAAGTAAGTCAACTTCATCATTGTAGAATAATACAAGCTAATCAAGGTAATATACTTACAATCCATTTATCTATACTTGGCATTTTTTTATTTGGACGTTAAACGACCACAGCCTGGGCTGCCTGAGTGATCTTGAACGATCACTAAGGTTAAGCAACATACGGCGCGTTCAGTTCATGGATGGGTCACCGTCTATGACTAACGCTAGTGGCATTTTTTCCGAGCGATTCCGTGCTTCGCAAGGCACGTTAAGCAGTTGGTGCCGGCTGCCGTCGATAGATGGCAGTCGTTAAGCCAAGTCGGAGGCCTTAGGGCGGCTTGAAAACTTCTGACAGTAAGACCAGCCACTAGTCTTACAAGCCTCCACCAATCCGGACTTGGCCCCCGTGGTGGAGTATGGCCTGTACCTTCCTCAGGGAAGAGACCCGTGCCCCTCGGTGGGGACATAATGGGTTGATGATGATGAAACGACACTGAATTAAAAACCTTTAGCGGTAGAAAATTCGATACCGTTTGCCAATTTAGTACTAGGTAGCACTAAATTTGTAAATTGTTTCGAGTTTACTACCGCTAAAGATGTTTGATTTAGTGTCGTTTAAAGTCTGAAAAAAAATGCCAAGTATAGATAAATGGATTATACGTAGGTTTACGTACGTGAAAGAGAAATAATAAATTACTGCTACACGTCTTAGCTCAGATCTCACGAACAAAAAACACTATAGTAAAGGCATCACAGAATTATTCTTAGCAGAGGACAAAAACAGAACTTAAAAGCAGAATTTAGATACACGAGAAATTTATGATTTACACGATTTACTTTGTGAACGTCAGAGTTGTTAGTTTCACAATAAATGGATTATTGTGAAGAAAAAGCTGAAAAAGAAACTCCAGCTTTATTCTTTCGAAAACAGTTTTAGCTTAATTAACGAACTTTGAAACTTAGAAATGATTACTCATAGATGCGTTAATTTTCCTCTTAATACGTTTAATATAATCTACTATTTAACACCAGACATTTTTGTGGACTTGAAAATAGTAGGTTCACCAAGGGCGCAAACAAAATTTTTGCGTTAAGGTTGTGAAATTGAGTCCAGAGCGAACTGAGGCGATTCTTGCATTAACTAAGAATCGCTGAAGGAGCGAGGGATTCAACACTACGGAGATCAAAAACAGTTTGCGCCCGTGCAGAACACTCTGTTTTTCAATACCATCTGAGAGGAATGAAAATGCGTACTTGCGTTCCAATTTCAAATAGAGTCTGACAAGCGAGTCCTGGTTCGCGATTTATTTCGAATTCTTCATATGGCCACACTCCGACTGTCAAACTTAGGTATTTCAGCTGCAAGTAGTACAGCCCAAACAGTTTGATACTCGTCCTAGATTTAAACAAGAAAAACACTTTTGTTTCTATTCAACATAATTTTACCTATGTTTTAGTATGTACATTGTATATACGAGTAATAATGTCATAGAGCAAACATGAATTATTTCTTGTTGTAAGGTTTGTCGGATGACGAAAATGTTAAACGTCAGATCGAAGACTTAGTCAAAGAACTCAAAGATGTTGAGAAAAAAGATATGAATCAGATTTTGATTATGGTTCAGCATTAATAAATGTTTATAAGTTTATGTGGTGCATCTTTATTATCCCTGTTTTTGGTGGAGTGGAATGTTGGATTTGATGTAGTTAATGTTTTCGTTTTGTTTATATTTATTTATGTTTGGACAAAATTCATTGGAGACTCCAAACTAACTAAACAAATAATCAAGCTAAGCAAAAGTATCAAGATGGTTTATTCAGACGATATACAGGGTTATCAACTAAAAGATTAGGTAAATAGATTCAAAACCCAATTTTGAGTCTATTTACTTTGATGAACAACAATAGCGTGTTTTGGGTCCTAAAGGGGTTTGGGTAAAGTTGGCGTCGTTTTAAATTTTGGCGGCCATTCATGAAAGTGGTGTTTTACGAAAGAGCAGTATAAAGTAAACAATTTTTATTATGGAGTATATATGTATAGCTAAACCATATCGGAGCCGAGATATAACAGTTCATAGTTTCATCGTAAAACCTAATCATTTTTGTTGTAGTAAGTAAAAACTACGAATTTTTAAGTTATTTCTAGTCGAAATAATCGAGTAACCATGCGGCATTATTCATGTATACCATGGGTCACCAACCTTAAGTATAGGGCCCTCGCCCAAGGCGACTTTTTGCAGCGATGCAGTAGCAATACTGTCGTGCATTCGCCGCGATACAGTTGCGATGCGGTGGCTAGCTGTGTGGCCTCGCCCACGTACCCGCGATTCAATCGCGATGCAAATGCGGTACCGTCGCGCTTCTGTCGCGATGCAAATGCGATTCGGTTACATAGGGGCCCCTCCTCGATTCTTTCCCTGATCGCGACTATATCGATACAAACGAGCGTCCCTGTTGGACGACATCGGGAAAAGAATGGAGAGAGGGTGGGCCCCTGTTGTGATTAAGGGGCCTCGCCCACGGCGACCTTTTTTGCAGCGATGCTACTGCGATGCCGTCACACGTTCGCATTGATACAGTCGCAATGCGGTCGCTGCCTATATGCCCTCGCTCACGTAACCACGATGCAAACGAACTTTTAAGCGATTCAGTAACTTAGGGACCTCGCCCACGGCGACTTTTTGTAGCGATGCCGTCGCGTGTTTTGTAAACGCTTGACAGCATCGCCAGGACTGTCACACTCCGCGTGTAGATATCGAACGCGTAAGTACATGATATATCTCTTTCTGGTGTGTACAATAAAGAGTTCTAATCTAATCTAATCTAATCTACATGCGGCGGCCACTCTAGAGTGGCTGATAAGTAGGAACTCACGCAGGAACGAGCAGTGACGCACGCGCGAGTTACGCGGTAGAAAGAGAGGCAAAATGTAGGTGACTACAGTTATGTAGCTTTTTTAGCGCCGTGCGATCTGCTTTGCACCTAATTGTATCGCTGCTAGAGTCCCTTTTTCTTTAATTGATTTTGCGGAGTGAATCTTCTATACCTGTACCTGTATTATGTGGCATCGCTTCGAACGGGCGTTAGTCGCATTTGCAACGCACTACAGAAGCGATGCCTACGCGATACAGCATACCGACTGTATTGATCCAAACACGCGGCGTGACGGACGACATCGGCGAAAAAATGGAGGAAGAGTGGCCCCTCGGTTACTGAATCGCGTTTGCATCGCCACTGAATCGTGCTTTTATGTGAGCGAGGTCATACAGCTAGCGACCGCATCGCAACTGTATTGTTACGAACCAACGACAGCATTGCTACTGCATCGCTGAAAAAAGTCGGCGTGGGAGAAGGGCCTAAAGCTGTGGCTATCGTAGGCATTTTTGTGTCGTTAGGAGGGCCCTCGCCCATGGCGAATTCCTGTGGCGATGCTGTCGCGCGTTCATTTGCAACGCGCTGCAGAAGCGATGCCAACGCGCTACTAACGCACTACTGCATCGCGGCTGTATTGATGCGAGTGCGCAACCGTGTCGGACAACCTCGGGGAAAGAATGGAGGAAGGGTTACTGAATCGCGATTGAATCACGACGAACGCGCGACAGCATCGCTGCAAAAAGTCGCCGTGTGCGAGGGCCCTATACTAAAATTGGTTTCACGCGATTCAGTAACGACACAAGAATGCAACGTCCTATAATTTCTCAGAATAAAACATTTTTTTCATGCTTTTTGAAGAGCCATAACTTTTTTCCGATATTACTTACAGCTAAACTTATTTTATATATATATGAAGTTAAATTAGTATTAAAAATTAGCACCGAAAATAAAGGTGGCCGCTCAAAAAAAAAATGATGCCAACCGTCCATACAAAGTTACCCAAACCCCTTTGGGCATCAAAATGCATCATTTCGAGCAGATGGAGTGAAAAGAATATTAATCTAATATACAGTCAACACACACGGACTGTTGACCTGACCCAAATGATTCCCATGACGCTATCAGCTTTTTCCAGTTAATATTTTTCATTTTCAAAACAGTGGTATTATTTCAGAGGCAGATTATTTTAGTTTGAGAAGAACAGTGAAGACACCCCCGTCTATACGAATCACACACAATGACATATTACCGCTGCATTCAAGTAAGAGTCTGTACAAGTGTGCGTCCTGTGTGTGCTAATCACTATAATACTGTTTTGCACTTTTGTACATAGTGTGTCCTGGTTACATGTATCTCACTATTTGTATTGACATAGTAGCAGTGTTGGGCGTTTCTAACTCAATTCCTTTTGTAATTAGATTATTAACTATTTTACTACAATGGGCTAGTTGCCCTTAAACATTTAATTAGTCCGTCTTTTAGATTATTCAAAAATAAGGGACACGTATTTTTTTATTTGTAAATTAGACCAAAAATTACAAAGATATAGCCCATTAAAGTTACGTGTGACGTCACGCCGTGCTGCATTTTTTAGCACGGAGTGACGTCACGCGTAACTTTAATGGGCTATATCTTTGTTATTTTTTCTTTAATCGAAAAAAGAAAAAATACGTGTCCAATATTTTTTTATAATCTAAAATACGGACTAAATAGAATTTAATTATTTTGACCCTGGAAACTACCGTATTAGGTACTCATTTGGTTTGTGTCTTTCCCTTAGATGGATTACGGGTAGAGGTAAGGAGGCAGGTTACACAAAGTACACAAAACGGCTTCCGATGAAAATGCGCAATTTTTGAAACACATTAATTACATTTTTTTAGTACAACAACGTTTGTTTTAAAACTATTTATCTGTGAAACAGCGACACTAAAAAAGAAAAAAACTCGCAAATTTTTTGTTTTTTGTAATGGAATTTCTCTTCGTCCACGTTTGTAACTAAGATTTTTTCACTCCATAAGCTTCTGATTTTTTTTTTTTCCCTATTTGTCGCACAGTCTGTGCTGTGAGGGTTATCTTTTGTCACAATATTTTCGCGTTAAAGACTTCCTTTGCATTTCTTGCATTGCTCTGCCAAAACTTATTACTATTAATACCTATATGTTTTTGGAGATGGTATTTTAATATAAAAATCAATTAACCATTTATACAGGGTGTCCACTGGGAAAGTTCATATTTAAAAATTCTTTAGTGGGGCGGTAGCTGAGGCGACGAAGCGGGGAGAGGGCTTATGCCTGGTTCCAATATCCACAAAACGCTTCGTTTTTGCTTACGATCGGTTACAATTCCTACGAAATTCTTACGAACCGTCAATAAATTGTAGGGAAAACGGATCCTAGGCGGTAGGCGTATATTATAGGAACCGGGCATTAGACGACGTGCCGGACATGCGGGTTGCTTAGTCGCGATAGAGCGTTGGAGTGGACCGCATCGCTTACTTTTGTAATCGAAGCTTATTTAACGAGTGGAAAATCGTAAGCCGAAGCTAGGCGCAAGTTCTGCTCTCACTACAATCAAAGTGATGAAGCCCATTTTCACCTGGAAGGTTATGTTAACAAACAGAACTGCAGATACTGGGCCCCACATAACCCGAAACAGAAGCATCAAAGACAGTTACACAGTCCAAAAGTGACTGTTTGGTGCGCAATTTCTGGCTCAGGAATAATTGGGCCGTATTTTTTGAGAACCAAAATAGCGCCTCAGTAACAGTGAATTCCGAGCGGTATGTCAGCATGATTGAAAATAATTTTCATCCTATCGTGGAAAGAGATTCACGTTTTAACAGAAACACATGGTTTCAGCAGGATGGCGCTACTGCCCATACCGCCAGGGATGCAATGACCGTGATCCGAGCGCTTTTTCCCCAGAAACTGTAATCCCGGTTTGGAGACTTGCCCTGGCCACCCAGGTCGCCAGATATGATTATTTCTTATGGGGCTACCTAAAATCTAAAGTTTACTCGAACCAGCCGCGTACAATTAGTGATCTCAAAAGAAATATCCAATCAGAAATCGAAAACATTTCTCCGCAGCTCTGTAGGAAAGTTTTCATCAACTTACAGACTCGCTTACAGGAGACTGTACGAATGGACGGCAAGCATTTAGAAAATGAAACCCGCATAATTAAACTTTTTATTCATACAATTATATGTTTGGTTCTATCCAAAATGCTTGTTTTTTATTACCATTGAAAATTGAACTTTCCCAGTGTATAATTACTTATCTTTGAACATAAATTCTATGCAATTCTTGTTTTGTATATAATTACTAGCTGACCCGGCAAACTTTGTTTTGCCATATGAAGAAAAGATAACAACCTATTCTCTGGCATACCGAATATACATATAAAATTTCATTAAAATCGGTCAAACGGTTTCGGAAGAGCTTGCGCACTAACACTGTAACCCGAGAATTTATATATTAGTAAGAGTACGAGAAAGAATAAGAAGTTGGTGCCGGCTGCCGTCGATAGATGGCAGTCGTTAAGCCAAGTCAGAAGCCTTTAGGGTCGGCTTGAAAACTTCCGACAGTAAGACCAGCCACTAGTCTTACAAGCCTCCACCAATCCGGACTTGGCCCCCGTGGTGGAGTATGGCCTATACCTTCCTCAGGGAAGAGACCCATTCCCCTCGGTGGGGACATAATGGGTTGATGATGATGAAGAATAAGATACGATAAGATTACTAGAAAAAAAGTTCTCTTATGTTTCTGTATCCACACATCGTCATGAAACTACTACGTGGTACTACGTGCTTAAATAAAACATCCAATTTCTTTCGTCATTACAGAAAAAGAAGGCTTCCTTCGCATCGGTTCACTCAATGTCCGAGTGAAGAAGACAACGGAGGCTTTCAGCAACTTCCTCGGGGTCGGCGCCACTAAATCTTCCGCCTACCCTCCAAAAACGCGACTAGACGCCGACCGGCGCTCGTCCGATGACACCGATCACATACATAAGACGTGGGGCTCAGCCGATAACATACAGGTATAGCTAATGAAAAAAAATGCTTATCAACTTATTCCGGATCAAGGTTCGTATAAATGTAAAAGTTTAAAAATTCTATGAAAATATTATTTCTACCGTTAAATTTTCTACAAATTAACTGAAATTTCTTGTACCCTAAGACTGTACTAAGGTGGCCAAAACCGGTACTTCTACCCTACACTTACATACCTTTTTGTCAAGTCAATAATGTGTGGTGCTTACAAAAGTGGTTGCTCGTTGTTGCTTTTGAAATAATCTCCATAAGTAATACTACTGTGTCCCAAAAGTACCCGCAGATCGTAAAAAAAACACTAGGGGTAATTTGTCATCCAAATTATTTTGTCCCGTTCAAAGTAACTTCCATTAGAGGCATTACACTAACGCCTGCGCTTCAACCAGTCTTCGAAACACTTTTCATAGGTCTGAATCGGGCTGGCTTTCAGCGCCTCCGTCGTATTTTTTCCACCGCCTCTATAATCTCCAGATGCTTTCCACGAAGCGGTAATTTAAGATTGGAAAAGAGAAAACAGTGGTCCCATGGTGGCACATGGCACATGGCACATGTTACAATATCTGGTGAGTAGGGTTTCTGCAGGTGAATGTTTGCCCAAAAAGCTACGAATAATCAAGGCTGTGTGAGCTGGCGCGTTATCATGGTGCAAAGTCCATGTGTTTTCCACTCACAAACTCCGAGATAATACTCCTAGTTGAATTTGCTTCATTTGATTGACATGATCATCGTCAGTTGAAGTGGTTGGCCTTCCAGCTCGCGGTAAATCTTCGATCATTGTACGTCCCTCTTTGAATAATTTAAGTATACCACTCTTATGCCCGAGTTATGGACATACAATTATTTGTGAACTCCTTTTGTAAAATTTTAAGCGTTTCGCCAGAAGAAATTTCATTTGAAACACAGAATTTATTACAAGATCGTTGCTAAACAAAGTCGACCATAGCAATAAACGACGCGACCACAAAAGTTGTTAGTGACAAAAGGTTACTGTTTTACCGCCAATCAATGACAGGTAAACTAACCCAACCCAAAAAGATTTTTTTTTTTATTCTAACACGGGGTTTGGAAATAATAATTTCCGGGTACTTTTGGGACAATGTATCTATGTATATCATAATCTCGAGTGACTGTTTGTGTTACGAAACCTCTCCGAAGCGACATCACCAATATTTTTTTGTGTATGTTTGGATTACCAAACTGAGGATAGGTCGCAAGCTAATTAATACGGCAAAACAACGTTAGCCGCGTCAGCCAGTATATTATGACAAGCCCCAGACTACGGGAGATACGTAGATAGATAGAATATTCTTTATAATTTTTTCTTGGAGGGACGCTACAAGCAGCCTTACATCTCGCCAGTTGTGCGCCCACAATAGGCCCAAATGGAGAGCATAGGTGGCAGACACTGCCTCATAGTGTCGACCTTCAGTCACGGGAACACGGCAAAAAATAATAATATTTATAACATTAAATCATCACCATAAATCACAGGGGCATAAAATGCTCATTCGTCTTCAGGCCGGATCACTTTGCCAAAGGAGCAAAATTTAGTAAAATGCTTTTCTTTTTTTTTATTTAGACGAAAATAAATAGTCTTACAAAAACATGAACAAATTTTTCCTCATTTATAAATGAAGATAAAGAGATTCAATCCAATATATAAAATTATCGTGTCACAATGTTAGTGCGCAAACTCCTCCGAAACGGCTTGACCGACTGATATGTATATTCGGTAGGTTTGACAATAGGGGGTTATCTATTTTTCATAGACCTACAGTCCGTTTTTTAATTTAATGCGAAAAAAAATGGCGCAGTGTTACCGTTATAAAATATATAGGTCTACTCGGTAGATTTTTTTTTACCATGAATAGAAGTCTTGTGTGACCAAAATCCTTATTACATCAAAGACATTCCTCATAAGAACAAAGTAAAAAAAAACACCCACGTAGCACAAACAATTTTCACTTGGAAGTAAAATGGGGTAATTTGGTTTTTGCGTACTAGCAACATTCAGACATTGGATTGTATTGAGATGTCAACGTGACTGTTTTATTTTTTTGCTGGCGAAACAATTTGCCGGGT
Source organism: Yponomeuta plumbellus (assembly GCA_947310845.1). NCBI lineage: Eukaryota > Metazoa > Arthropoda > Insecta > Lepidoptera > Yponomeutidae > Yponomeuta > Yponomeuta plumbellus. The sequence continues at coordinate 20,607,303 of OX371191.1, read as the reverse complement.
CAGCAATAAAATAAACATCAAAACGTAAATGTTTCAGAAGGATGACAAGCTGATGCCGCCCCCCCTTAGCAGTAAAGTGCGCAGACGCGGCGCCAGTGGCCGCCGCGGAGTGGGCGCGCACAGTCGCAGTACGCCCTCTACCCCGGATCAGGTACTACTACAATGGAGAACTTGCACTAAAAATGTTGTACAATAAGCTGGCTTCCCACGGGGCTTACTAATGTATTGCCAAAAGTCGTTTCCCAAAGTATTACTTCCCAAACTATTTTCCGCAAATTATCACTTGGCAAAAAAACATTTCTCAAAACAACTTAAAGCAAATAAACAGTTAGCAAAAGTTATTATGGCAAGTTATTGTTTACCAAATAAATACTTGGTCAAAATTCATTTTACCAAGCATTATTCAGTCAAAAGTATCGTTTGGCAAAAAGTACCTTTCCATACAATACCGAATACGCTGCCGGCAATGTGTGTAAATGACACAACAAAGTCGAGTCTGTTTTCGATCTTACATAGAGAACCTAACGCTCCGACGCGCTCCGCTTCGCTACGCGCGTCGTCGCACCTATATTTCTGTTGCCACGTATTCTTTACATCGCCGACCCCCCGTTCAATAATAATTAGTACCTAATCGTCAACTATATTTATGCCAAATAATAATTTGACCAACTGAATAAAAGCCAAAATAAAACGTTAGCATAATAAACGTTTGTCTTAATAAAACTTGACGCAGTAAAATTATGCGAAATGATAATTTGACCAAATGAATAAAATGCGAAATGAAAACTTGCTAAAGTTTCATTTGGGAAATGAAACTGATGCCATAAGTTTATTGGGAAGTAAAATTTGGCGAAAAATACTTTGGCTAAACGGCGGTATCCCTTCCCACGGTCCGTGATGTCGCGGATGGACGCGGACGGCCGACGACCACGGACAGCCACGCGCCACGAAAGGCTGACCTGTGTCGTCTGTCTGCTACCGCGGACCGAGACCCTTCCACGGTTCCACGGTGTGTCGTGCGACCTGGTCCTCGTCCGTCTGCGAAATCGCGGACTGTGGGAAGCCAGCTATAGGAATACCACTACCAAGTGGTATTTTTGGGAAGTAAACCTTTTGGGAAGTTGTCTTTTTGGGAAGTTGACCTTTTAGGAACGTGGTCATTTAGGGAAGATGACCTTTTGAGAAGTGGTTATTTTGGTTATCATCTCGCTCGTTATCAGTCGCATCTGCGACTTATAAAAAAACGTTTACAACTGAATGAAAAAACGAAATGTAACTTATAAGAAAACGTTTACAATTGAATGAAAAAACAAAATGTATTTTTTTATAGGTACCTTCTAAATTTATTTCTCACATTTTTGTGATCTCGAAACTCTAAAAAAATTGTTTTATATGTCTTCGAGGGTATAACAGTAACGTCGCTCCAATCTAAGTAAGACGCATGTCTCCATTGGCATTTCCCTAATAAAACATTAATCTCTTTTTATATAACTATGTATTATTCGGGAAAATAGATGATTTTGAGAGCCCGGGCTGAATATTTTGTTTTGACCTCCTTTAATTAATTTTATAGGGCAAAAAAGAACCAGAGTCTACGAAACTAGAAGTACGTTATTTACGGAAACCGTGAGATCCTATGAGCGTTCAGTTTCTCTTGATTTAAAATTTAAAATTCAAATAAACAATAGTTACCAAAAATACTAAGACTATATTTTGCAAACATCAAAGATAAATTGTATTTTTTTCGCAATACGGAGTTTTAAAGTTCTTGGATTCGCGAGCCTACTTCTCAGCTGCGTTGTATATCATTCTCAGCTTACTTACGACTCATATGCGACGACATGCACCAACTTTTTCCAAATAATCGCTATGATAAAAATTATAAGTACTCAAAAGCCGTGTGCAGTGACTAATGAATACTGATGAAGAGAAAAAGATTATAAGTACTCAAAAGCCGTGTGCAGTGACTAATGAATACTGATGAAGAGAAAAAGATATATCTCCAAATCGTGACAATAGAAAACTCTTGTCTCTACCTACGGACGTAGGTCTGTAAGGCTACTTAAACACGGCGCCGCTGCGCTAGTCCCCCTTGGATTTGTAGGGAGGCTTACACACTACGCCGCCGCGGCGGCGGAATGTGTAAGCAGCGTTAATGATGTTAATAATCCTAGCCATTCACAACAGCAGAGAAAAAAACAACGCAGCCATCATCTGTCATGTTTTGTATCGAAAATTTCTGTCTGACGCCCTCTGTAGTACGTTGACTTACCTAATCAACCCAGCTCCCGCTTATAAACACAAGGGGCCACCCTCCAGAAATTGCACGCCATCTATCTGAAAACTCATGAAATGTGTGTTTCCCTTAGCCTCGAGCTCAGATCGGGTCGAACGAAGAGGGCGACTCTGATTCCGATTCGGCCGCCGGCTTCCATTCGGCGTGGCGCCAGCAGAGGGCTTCAGACGTTATGTAAGGCCTGACAATTCGAAAGATCGTGGGGTGAGGCCGGCCGCTTCGTTATCAATAGGTCCAAGTAGCAAAACGTCCAACAGCGCGAAACGTCTAATGAGCAGTATGCCTAATTAGCAAAACGTCCATGTAGCAAAACGGGGAACTATCATATGGTCTGTATAGCACTCTAGCCACGTGGTCCGACTGATATAAATTGAGGAGAATTAGTACGCGTCATGTCCCAATAACTTTTTACGACATGCCGCTATTATTTGAAACATTCTTTTTATAGCAAATAAATTTATTACAATTGCAAAAAGACTAACTTTCTATACATAAGGTTAAAATTGCTTTGAAACAGGTCCACTGTTGGACGTTTTACTTCTTAGACCTTTTGATAAGGAAGCCATTTAGTAGGTATTACCTACTGATCATGAGTGTAGACATTTAAAAGATGACGATTATCTATATAGACGGTGTGCTATACAGACCATCTGAGAGTTGGCCGTTTTGCTACATGGACGTTTTGCTAATAGGCATACTGTTCATTAGACGTTTCGCGCTTTGGGACGTTTTGCTACTTAGACTTTCTGATCTGGAGGGGCGAAAAGACGTGTCGCAGGCCTAAAACTACGTTCACGGACTCCATATTGTAACACAGCGCCACCAGTTAATTAAAAATAAAACAAATCATATATAGGTACACTAATATTATAAAGAGGGAAAAATGTTTCTTTGTTTATTTGTTTGTTTGTGCTTCTTTTTGTCCGATCTAAATGAAAATCGGCACAAATTATCTTAGTCAAAATTTTTTGTGGACACGTTTTTCACCGTTTTTCGAAATTCAGCTCCAAAAGGTGTGAACAGGGGTACGGAAGTTTGTCTTTTATAAAGACAGTTTTTGTAAAAAGTTCCATTACTATCATCGGTGAGCCAAGGAGGAACCTAGGGGTAGATAGGAAATGCCAAAACGGCCGGCTATGGTTCCTAAAAATCACTATTAAAATGATTGAGAGCTGAATGAGGTTGCACACTGACACTTTTTGACAAAACGCTCTGTATGATAGATTGTGATTTGTGTCCATTGGTGGCGCTGGTGGTAGTGTATGGAGCCTCGTAAGCTGTTATGTATTTTAATATTTTCTGTAAAATTAACCGTACCTAAACAATGTTATAATATATAAATTCGGCAAACAATGCTATGTTTACACGGCAATGTAACACGTAAAAAATACATGACGTGTATTACACGATACATTCCCCGTTTACATAAGTTTTTGCTTTTAATAGAACAAAATATGTATGGAGTCACAAATTAGATTTATTTTCACCCACATACGAACAATAAATGATTGTATAAAGTAATTAATAAATAATCAGAATATTTAATATGATTATTATTATTAGACTAGAAAATTTACGATTAATTATAATATTGTGAGCTCTGGCGACGATGAGATAGTTGGTGGATCGATTCAAAGAAATAAATCACATTTATTTGTTATTTTACTCTTTAAAGCTGCTATTACGTAGAGAATGCAGTCTTGCTCGCACAATTTAAGAGGGATTAGCTTCGCGATCCTAGCGAAATAGGTATTTAGGAAAACACTCGCTATCGCTCGTGCGCTCATGCCCCCGGGCATCGCGCCGCTCCGGACTATTAGATACAAGTTTTTTATAGATCCAAGTTAATTATTGATCCAAGTTAATTATTGATCCAATTCCCATTTCACTCAATATCCGTTTCAACCAATTCTTATTTTACACAATTCCTATTTCACACAATTACTTTTTTATAAAATTTCCATTTCACGTAAACTGTCCCATTTTCATCCAATATTCTTTTAAAAAAAATCCTATTTGCTCCTCTAACAATATTAAAGTACCTGTTATTGACATTGTCAAGAAGAAAACTATTTAAATCGTGTTTGAATGATAGAATGTTCGGGTCCCAAAAAACCAAAAGTCAGTTTAAATAATATGGAGTTCAAATTCGTCAAAACGAAACGAGATTCGTTATTAAAAGATCCGTACCACTTCAATTTGCATAGCAAAAATAAGTGCGGATCGACAATATGGGTTTGTATAGAAGAAGAAGACAGCGATGCGTCCATAACACTAGATGTCACAAGGACAAAAATATTACGTGAAAATAAAAGTCACTGCTGCATATCTCCCAAAGATTCATGCGAAAATAAAATAAAAGTGCTAATTGAACAATGCAAGAAAGATGTCTGCAAAAATTTCAGTCCAGTGCAACAAATATTTGAAAAAGCCTTCGAACATTAGTAGTATTCATAGTACTTTCAGATTGGCAAAAAGAAAAACATAATGCTTACTGGTAATGTCACCTATCTTATGTCACTTTCATTGTCAAGACGAATCTAAAGACATCTCACACATCAAAACCAACAAAGCAGTTTGGCCTCTAGCGTCGTCTTAAAGAAACATAGCCACATACATACATACCCGCGAAAAACATAACTTTATCAATTTACTGCGAACGAGAGAGCACTCTCGCTCCACGTAAGAGCAGTCTTAAGACTAAGGGCTGGTTTCTGAATTCAGAATTTCACCAAGTAGTGTGGTAAAGGAATATTTTTTTATGATTGGGAGTTTCAGCCAGTATAAAAGTAAACTCTTTCCGCCTTCACCGCGTGGAGGTACTCCCAGATGTTATTTTTTAATATTGTAGATGTTTTTAATAGTGTAGGTGAGCAACAAGAAATGATCATGGCAAATTCGTATTGTTACAATGTGCTACAGAGAATTAAACACATTTTTTTAAATCGGCCGTTTTTCGGAGCTCATAGCTGTGCAACGATTGGAGATATAAAGTGTAAAAGCCAATATTGTAGAGCATTTTATCAGGTTTCACTAAGTAGTACAATATCATGCGAAGCACCCTTTTTGAGATGTAAGCAGAAATCAAAAAACGGGACCTTTGAGGCCTCCCCCCTCGGGCTCACCTCACACTTTTAGTATGTTTATCTCTTAACTAGTCCAAACAAGTTTCTTACGTCAACATTTATGCCCCCCGTCTTTTCCGTCCACAGCCCCCTCCTTTACCAAACTAAAGTAACTACTTAACTGTAGTGCTGTCTCGTCAAATTTCTTAGAAACGAGCGTGACAGAACGTTTCTTAAGTATTTACTTAGTGACGGCCCTAAGGGCTTTTAATTATTTTCTAAGAAATTTCTTGAGACAGCTTAAGTGCACTTGGCGAGTCTCAATTCAGAAACTGGCCCTGACCCTAGGTATTTATTTACTTACCAGTATTGTTTGTCACTATTACATTTTCTTTTTTTTTTCTTGTAATACGCGCGCATATTCCGATGGCAAGTTATAGAGGGTTACCTCAAAAATGCGCAATAACTATATTTTTAATTTTGATCTTAAAACAATTTTCTCAATAAAATATACAATTTTCCGAAATATTATTCAACAGTTTTTTTATATTGTAGTAGCGCTGTGTTACATAATACGCTTAAATAACAATTGTGTTCAATAGTGTTGACATTATTCTATTTAGAACAGTGATCTACCTACTAGAGCCTTCAACTTCGACATTAAATATTGATGTTTTGAAAAAACTGATGGAATAAAGTTTGTTTTACAATACGAACTCTATACTCCGTTCCACGCGACGAACTCATAGGGAACAAAATACTTGCATCTCATTGGTCAATACTGCCGCCGTACGGAGAAAGGCCGTAACTTAGTTGAAACTAGTTTTGAGTAAATTAAAATCTTGTTTGAATTGAAGTTTGAAACATTAATATTAACTTTAAGCCGATGATAGTAGTTTTAAATTTTATAGAAAAATATGTTACATTTTTATGGTTTCTAATAATTTGCAGATTTCCCTTTCACTTAAGTAAAAAAAATATTTTAAGTAATATAATGTTAAGCAAGAAAGCCATAATTAGAAAGTAAAGGCTTTTCTTGTTAAATTTATCAAGTCATCAGTAGTATAATTTTGGATATTTCTTCAGTTGAAAAGGCCCTAATTTCATTTTTTCCAAAGAAAACTCTATTAAGAAAACTAACTATTAATATTATGGCATGAAATTTAATTTTATGGAAAAAAGGTATCAAAATTAAAACAAAAATGATCGAAATGAACGCTATGAACCAAAAAAAAAGATTTAATTATTGCCAGTTATTCGAATGTTTGTTTTTATTGTATGTTATAAGCAAGGAGGTTATTTTAATCTTTGTACTTTAACATTCAAATAGGCTATTTGACAGTGTGAAAAAAACTGTATTATTTATACGTATTCGTAAAACCGCCTTAAGCCATTTTAACTAAAAAAATATTATTTATAAAATAGACACAGGATAAGTAAACTTTTAGTCCAGATCAACTTACGGGTGTTTTTTTTTTATCGGATGAGTCCAACCAGGTTTTGCTCCGATTTGCAGTACGAAGCACCCGTAAGTTGATCCGGACTAAAAGTTTACAATGTGTTGTGCTTACGAAAGTTTTAGGATAAAATTTGATAATTTTATGTATCTGCAACTATTGTATCGAAAACGGCCTGGATTGGCCGATTCTATGATGACGTCACAGTTCAGTGAAAATGGCGTCTGTCGTTCATACGTTCATTGGTTTGTTTACTGGTATGTGACGTCATAATTCCTGTGCGATGCCATATTGCCCAAGATACCGTTTTGGCGGGTTGTTTCAAACGTAAATTTTTGTTCGCCTTTTTTACAAGAAATCCACGAAAGAATCTAAAATGACCACTTTCTGAGGACTCCATGAACACCGACAAAAAATATGAGATGGTGTTCTGAAATCTGTCAAATAGCCTATTGTGTTGTGATCGATACATTTTCCTATAATTTCCTTAAGTGTGTAGATGATTTAGTAATGTTAAAGTTAAAGATACTCATTATTATTACTATTGAAATTACTGAATTATAGTTATAAGATTTTTTTTTGTTTTGCTTAAAAAAAATATGTCTTATAATTTTATAAAGGTTAAGATATCAGATATGAAAATAACATGAAAAGCCGCAACTTGGAAATTACGGCTTTTCACATTAAGGTTTGTTGTTATTTAAAAATCTTTGGATTCAATTACGGCCTTTCATAGTAGTCAAACGTGATTTATAATGTGAAAAGCCATAACAATCAAAATGCGGCCTTTCATTTTAAAATTCGAGCGATTTTTGTTGGAGGATGGCTTTTTACGCCCTGTTATTTTCGCCTAGGTAGGAGGTAGACCTTATTTACATAGACCGAAAGATAGATTTTTCTTTGCTGATTCCAAATTAGTACTTAACTAAATTTTGCCAAAAACTTGAGTTACGGCCTTTCTCCGTACGGCGGCAGAATACGGCGCCAAAGAAGCGAAACAATAAGAGATGACAGTCCGCTTCATAGGGTAGGGCAGTGGCTATTGAAGGCCCCCCCCGCATTAGCCAATGTGCGGACTTGGACAATTTTCTCTGGGAGCTCGTTTCGTGGAATGGAGTACACTTCGGTTTTACAGGAATTTTTAGAGGTAACCTTTTATTATTAGAAGTCGATACAATAAAATTCATGACATGTCGATGTGTACATGCGTGTGCTGTACCCAGTTATGTTACGGATGACTTTCAACTACATGTAAAGGTGGAGCCATTGTCGACTATACCTCCTTGTTTCAATTTGATAAGTATAGTACCGTTTACTTAGCCGTGGCTTCATAATTTTAGTAATTATTATCAAATAAATTTGTTTATTTCTTAGTTCATCCTTTGGTTTTATTTTCTTTGGAAATCTACCATAAAAGGCAAAACAGTGCCATCTATAGGCACCACAGTGAGATAAGTATTCTGCTCGTTCATAAAAATGTAAGTAGCGCCACCTATTGTTAAACAAAGCGAGTTACTATCCTTTCGGAGGCATAAGGGGCTCCATCCGGTTCACAAACGCCACCGAGGAACTGATGCATAATTTACTAAACGAAATATTAAGAGATGAAATTACTATAAATTAGGTTAAAAAAATTAAAATTAATAAGCAAAAAGTCTGTACAATCTATCAATCATGTTAATAAGATAAGATTAGAATATCTATTCTTTATTGTAGGTACACGAGGAAAAAACACAAACATAAAATATTTAGGAGGTAACAGTAGGTACCTACAATTGGCGGCCTTATTGTTAATAGTGATTTTTAGGACCCACGACTTAGAATCACAGACCTCAATAATAATGCCAAAAACCGTTTTGGCGTTACATTGTTTGTCTCTCATCAGAGACAACCTCAAGGAAACGACTCCACCTCCGCCTCCGTTGAGTACTTATTGAGTCGAGGAGACTGAGGAATGTCTTGGAATGGTATGGGTGATAGAGCCAGTTTCTGTATTGAGTATTACGCTAAGCTTAAATGTAGTGCTGTCTCGTCAAAGTTCTCAGAAAAGAGCGTGACAAAACGTCACTGTTTTTTCACTAAGTATTTACTTAGTGAAATTCTCAATTCAGAAACCAGCCCTTAATAGGTATCTATCATTGCACTCAATGTGTAGGTAGGTGCCTAGTTACCTTCATCATCAAGCCATCATGTCCCCACCGAGGGGCACGGGTCTCTTCCCTGAGGAAGGTGTAGGCCATACTCCACCACGGGGGCTAAGTCCGGATTGGTGAAGGCTTGTAAGACTAGTGGCTGGTCTTACTGTCAGACGTTTTCAAGCCGCCCTAAGGCCTCTGACTTGGCTTAACGACTACCATCCATCGACGGCAGCCGGCACCAACTGCTTAACGTGCCTTGCGAAGCACGGAACCGCTCGGAAAAATGCCACTAGCGTTAGTCATAGACGGTGACCCATCCATGGACTGAACGCGCCGTATGTTGCTTAACCGTAGTGATCGTTGAAGATCACTCAGGCAGCCCAGGCTACGAGCGATTCATATCGCTAGATTCATTCTAGTTACCTAATTTAATATAAATTCTAGCATTCCCAAACCTGTTTGCTCAGTAAAACGTAAAAGGAATATTTGCAACCACTATATATATCTAAAAGAATATTTGGTGTCACATTCTTAAGGCCGATTTCTGTATTGAGAATTTGCACTAATAGTTAAATACATAAGTAAAGTTTTGTCACGCTCTTTTCTGAGAAATTTGACGAGACAGCACTTTAGTTAGTTAAGTATTCACTTAGTGAACATTTTCAACTCGGAAACCCTTAGTTATTGTATTTATATACCTACTCGTATACCTACTACACGTAGCGTTCGCGCGCCTCACGCGCGTTGTCCGGTGGAATATTCTTGCTGTCGCGTGTCACATCCGTCAATGTCAGTCGCTTGTCTGTTGTGGTACGAATTTTCTTGCGCACCAAAGATAGGTATAATCTTTAAGCATCCTCCTACTACTTAGTTTCATTGTTTGAGAGGAAACGCATCCTCCTCCTCCTCACACATACACATCCAATTTGGATGCTAATAAGAGTCGGAAGAATATTTCGTATCATAATTTTGACACACTTAAACACATTTTATTGCATTGTTATCTACACACTTATTAAAAATAAGCTAAACATTATAATTTAATTACACATTATAAAATAAAATAAAAATAGTATTTGATAATTATACAAACCAATTCTTTTGTCAGTTTTGTTAATATTATTATTTTCCATTTTTTAATATCATTTATGTGCTATTTTTTTTTCAGTGTAATAAAGAGTACTTATTCTTATACTATCATATTAAGCACTTTAACTGTAGGTACCTACCTATTCGTTAATATTTTTTTATTTTTTAAAATACTAAATTATGATGTTATTCCTGGAATTATATTATAATAAAAGTATTTAAATACTATTATATAAATACTTTTATTATAATATTATTTCAACAATTCTATAACTGATTCTGATAAATTAGAATCATACAATAGAATTTGAATTGCAATTGTACCTAATGGCGGTAGGGACGTCGAATTGTAGTCAACTATGAATAATAATTGGACCCTTGTACGCACACTGGAACCAAACACATTTTTTGTGAAATTGATTTAAGTACACAGATAGTGATACCAAAATACTTCTTACCTTTTCAATAAAAATGGTTAAAAATCAGTAAGTCCGATATTGCTAGACAGGCCTCAATCTGTCATACAAGCCTATCAAATTTTCTCTATAATACGTACTACGTACATACCTACACATTTTGCAAAACCTATTCACAAAAGTCTAGTTTTCTCGAAATCGACATGCTGTCGGTTGGTTCCAGTTTGCGTAAAATGGTCCAATTGTAATTCGATAAAACAGGGTATTGGCAGTCCCTGGTCTCTGCTTTCCGCTCTGGGATATATGTTTTGAGTTTATGTATGTATGTTAAAAAGAGGGTGTCCTGTACCTGTGTTCTTGGTCTCAGGTCCCTATAAATAGCTTTCGGGTCAGGCGTTAGTTATTTATCACCCTATAAATATACAAAGATGTACTAATTTTACTAATTAAATCAAAATCAAAAATATTTCATACAACATAGCCCAAAAAATGCAACTTAAAGAACGTTACAAGTTAAACTAGAGGTCCATTCAAAAACCTAAGTAGGTACATCATTGTAGAAAAATTGGACAAAAAAACTTCAAACTTAGTCTTTTCAAAAGTCCTTAATTAGCAGGGTTTAAATATTTTTACCAACAGTATACATCAATGTTATTGAATCTTGGTGATAAATATTCGTTAGTCCGGTCGCATACCTATATTATAAAAGTCGGTATATGTACCTATTAGTATAGGTACACTTACGCAAATTACAGATGTTAACAGATTGCTATAGATAAACCGTATCATTAATTCTAGAACTAGCTTTTTTAGAATTTTTGATACTATCGAGTTTTCGCAAGTGATGAAAAGCGGGGATATAGGTACCTAACTACCAGATTGACTATAACGGACTCCACACACGGCGGCTACAAGGTAAAGATGTATATTATAGCACGATATATCTCATTGGAATTTTTCCATAGAAATCGTCAGAAGACCACACACGACAGCTATAATATACATCTTTACATCTTCGTATCTTAAAGGTACCTAGCTACTGAGCGGTCTCTAAGCTATACATCCTGGGATGTAATGTATACAGAGGCGGCGTAAGGCGTGGGCGACGTGGGCCACCGCCCACGGCCTCGCGGAACAAGGGGCCTCGCGCCTCAAAAAATTTTATGCATTGCTTTAAATCGAGAATAAAATAAAAAAAGATATAAATTATGTAATTTTGTTGCTAAATATGTTTTTATAGTCCGGTAACATTTGCTTACGTTGCGTAACTATCGCGAGTAAATCCTTGCCAATCCTTGCCGCCGCCCACCAGTGCGGGGAATCCCTTGTTTTATTTGTTTACTTTCTTTACTATAGTCTGTAAAAAATAGCTTGAGCTCTGCGACAGCTGACATAGACTTTTGCGTCCCTGAAGTTTTGATATTTTTCACAGAATATTTGCACTGTGAAAACTCCGTACTAACTACACACAATTCGATGTCTAAGCAATATCTTAACCTAGCCCTGTCATTGTGACAGCTGTCGTGGAGCTCAAGCTAAATTTTACAGACTGTAGGAAGCCAACCAATCAAATCAAAGTAGGAAATGTAGCGATTATTCTTTATAGTAACTGGCTGGCACAGCCGTCTTGTTTGAATTTAAATATTTTGATGGAGAATCGCTACGTTTTTGCTATGCTGCGGCCACACTTGAAGGCGAAGATTCGTGTTCGCGTTGTCGCGACAAAATTTCGTGTTCGCTCTACGGCGAAGAGCTTGGCCACATCAAATAAACCTTCGCTACGTCGCGACAATCTAGAACGTTGCTAAATTTATTTTGCCCTTTGATGCGCGGTATTTTACCGACAGCAGCGCGAAGGGTGTTTGTATTCGCGATGATGATTCGCGATAGGACGAATTTTTTGGCCAGACATGTCGCGACAACGCAAATTTAGAGATGTCAGGAGGGCCAGCTAGGCTAGGCTTTCCCGACAAAAAGAAAAATAAAATAGTATTTTTGCCTTAAAAGCAATCTTTTAATCCAAATAATCGCTACAGTGCGCAACGCAGTCGCTAGGCGCTTAACAATAGACACGTAATATGTTAACATGATAATTTTACCGATGCATAGATCATTGACCCCTATGGTGGTACCTTATACAGCATAAAGAAAATATTTAAAATGTAAAATTATGTCCTGACTGCTGTCCTGATTGCATATCAGTCAGTACTATGGAGCCATAATAAAAAAAATGGAATTGGATTGTTTTTTCGACCGGAAGCATCCTTTGAAAGCCGATATTTAATTTATTCGTATTGTCATCTCCACCTATACAGGGCGTCCCAAAATTATGGGACATGAAGGGAAAGTACCTTAAATATCGTAGATAGGGTATTTTGCTGAAAGAAAACTTTATGTTATTTTTAAAAGCTAGTAATTCTGGATTCAAATATTTTCTAAAAATTACCTGCCTCGTCTGGGAATCGAACCCACTTAAATGTAAAAAAAACACCCCTACTTTTATAATGCCAATCGAAAGAATTGGAAAAAAATAATAACTCTTTTTAAGTAACATAGTATTTTAAAAGAAAGGAACAGCGTGAAATTAATCAATTTTAATCAAATTAAAAACACACATGAAACTGCCGTAGACAATTTAATGCTATTATAGATTTCCGCAAAGTAACGCCTGATTCTATAGAATATCTAAAATGATTAGTTTTACGCTGTTCCTTTCTTGTAAAATACTATGTTTTAGTAATAAGGCCGCCAATTGTACTGTACTATGTTATTGTCAAATCTCATGTGTAATTCCTGGTGTACACACAGTAAAGAATATTCTATTCTATTCTATGTTATTTAAGAAGTTATTATTAAATATAAGAGTTATTATTTTTTGGCCATTTTTTCGATTGGCATTAAGTATAAAAGCAGGGGTGTTTTTTTTACATTTAAGTCGGTTCGATTCCCAGACGAGGCAAGTAATTTTTAGAAAATCTTTGAATGCAGAATTAAATTTTTTTTAAAATAACATACAGTCTTCTTTCAGCACAATATCCTATCTACGATGTCTAAGGTATTTTTCCTTCATGTCCCATAATTTCGGGACGTCCTGTATATTTACGATTTGTAATTTTTCATTAATATTAATCTAATTTGTATTTTTATGAATAAAAACTTGGCAGTGTAAATTGTTTCTTTTTTTTTAATCACTATCACTACATAGTATAAAACAAAGTCGCTTTCTCTGTCCCTATATCCTTATGTATGCTTAAATCTTTATAACTATGCAACGGATTTTGATGTGTTTTTTTAATAATAGAGTGATTGAAGAGAAAAGTTTATAATTTTGTATAATAACATCTATTAAATAGTGGAGAAATACTGTTATTTGCACCCGTGCGAAGCCGGGGTGGGTCGCTAGTTATTTTATAAAATCCGTCTTCAGGTCGCCACAGAACAGGGCCTCGCGAAATATGTCTTGCCCACAACAAATTTAGTTCTTGCCCCGCCACTGAATGTATAATTATTATAGCCGCCGTGTGTGAAGTCCCTAACATAGAAAGAGCCTATAACATAGAAAGAGCGCTTGTTGCACTAGCGTGGCGCCGAGAACGTCAGCCATCTGTCTGGCGGCAAGCGTGGCAGACGCCGCCCGCCCACCAGCAGTGACGGTCGGCTCCCGCCCGCCCAGCGAACTCGCGCCAAAATCAGCCGGAAAACGTGTCGTGAAACAAGTGAAAGTTTCGTGAAAATACTACACCCAGCTTACAGTCGTGATGGATTGAAAACGTCGAACCAGGTATGTAAAGCTTTTCGATTTATATATATTTTTAACGGCCTATAGGAAAAATAAGGTTTCACCTTCTTCAGTGCTTTGATCTTCTCTTTTCACGTTATTACGACATGAGACTCGATATTAAAAGGATAGCAATAAAGATTCGGCCATTGGCCTAAGTACCCATCAAACGGACAGTTACGAACAGAAATGTCCACCTCCAACTCCATACATACATATATTCCTTAGATTCAAGCGCATAAAGTACATAAAAAATACCGGCCAAGTGAGAGTCGGTTTGGCCCATGAAGGGTTCCCACCTTTTTTTTTAGTTTCAACTGTTGTCGTGTCGTTATTAAAAAGTATATAAACAAACAAACATTTACATACAGGCACATACATTGCTTCTAGCCCCACACTAGGATACCCTGTGTCGTGGGCACCAGAAACAGCGACGTCACTAGAAAAATACGGCTAAAAATCACTTTTACTGTACCTCTTTAAGGATTTATTTAAGTTTCGTTATTGATTTTTAAAGTGAACGTACAACGAAATACCGGTTGCCGTTAATAATATGTCATGTCTGTTGTACAGGAAATCCACTTTAAATATTTACTTACTTAGGTTTTTAGTATTTGTTGCAGCGGCAACAGAAATATATACATAAATTGTGAAAATTTCAGTTCTTTCATGCCCGTTTTCACCAACAACACTTAAGATTTAGGGGCCACCTAATCTTTTTAGGGGCTACTTAACGGTTGATCTTAAGTTGGTGAAAACGGGCATCAGCCTCATGGTTCATCATATGCAGCCTGGTGATAGACAAAGACAGTGGAGTCGTAGTATTAGGGTCCCGTTTTTACCCTTTGCGTCTGGAACCCTAAAAGCACTTGTGATGTTGTACGGTTTGAGCAACATTCTTGTGCTTCTGACTTTATGTACATTAATGTGGCTTCATTGTTTACTTGTGAATCAAGTAGGTACTTTAAATCGTCCCGAAGTTTACTTAATAGCTTGGCAGAGAAATCAATTTAACCGGACCATTAATGGAAACTACCTCACCTGGGTGTGCTAATTGAAATAAATTGTTTTTCAATTTACCTCGCTCGAGGTTTTGTTAAGAGTTATATTCACTCTGAAAATTATTTTACTTCATACCAGACCCTTTTTACTTTCGTAATTTGTTTTACTAAATGAAGCAAGCAATAACGTCACTCCGACGTTCTTGAATAAGTAAACCGAGGCACGCATGCTTTATGTAGATGAATAAGGCCGTCATGGCACAGAGAAGATAGTACTATACGTACCTAATGCTCTCCGAAATGACCGGAAATGGGTATCTAGGAAATAGTATCAATAACGAGCCTTCATTTCAAACTATATATAACTAAACGCAATATCTAACATAACATAACCCACAGGACCACCTTTGATCATAGTATACTGATGCACCACTTGAAATTTTATCACAGACTTATGAAACTGTCCCTGAGAAGGATATTTTAAGGATATTTTTCATAAATAAGACTGCTAACGATTACTCCGCAACTTTAACAAAATTATTTCGATTTTGTGTCACTTGGCAGAATAATTATGTTATCCTCAAAAAATATTAAATAGTTACCAAATTACGAAGACAAAATATCACCGCTAAAATGTGAAAGTAGGTAGTAAAATGAGATCTACAGTCATACGCAGCAGCAAATGAAAGCCTCAGTAGACTAGACCAAACAGCCCAGGCATTCAATAAAGTTAAGTACGGCGTAGGTATAACATGACTAAATTACTGTGACTTCACAGTAATTTAGCGCTACCGCGTAACTTCTCCGTTTATGACTGCACTTTATTTTTAAAGTGACCTACGTAGGTACTTAGTTACATCAGGAAAACATCGTGACGAAACCCGCTTGGTTGGCACCGCATGTAATGACTTGTCTTTCCTGTGGACTAGGCCGGTTAAGCTGTCAGGATGGTATAGGTGCGGGGCAAGCTGTCTAAACAATATTCCAGGCACTGCAGTGTCCAAGTGTCCATTGGCGGAAGGTGCCGCTGGTTGCTGTACAAACCCATCTCTTTACGGAGATGAAACGGTCAGTGTTTTTGCGATATCTTTTAGGAAAACACTGTGTTTAGTTAAGCATGGTAAATAATTTAAAGAACATAGTTAACTACTGTAAAATACGAATTTTCCGAATAAGAATAGATTTTTTCCTTCCTTTTTGTCGGCGTGATTAATACCTGTACCTGCTACCTATATTCTACGCCAAATTTCGAATCAGCTTTCTAGTAGGTCATTGTCAGGTCATTGTCGTCTCTGTGCTAACCCACGGACGGACAGACATCACAGACAGACAAATAGATAGACGGACGAACGGACGGACGGACGGAGGTTCCTTGTTGCCTGCGGAACCCTAAAGAAGAGAAAAATTTTATTTTCCGCATCTCCAAACAGTACACATCACCGCGTGTCACTTCTACAAAAGCCTGTCACCAACATTTTACGTAAAAGTGTGATCGATGGGCGCCAATTTTAATTGGTTTTAGGTAGTTTCAACCCGTCACGTTAGAGTTTGGCTTTGATTGCATTATGTGCATGAATTTAACTTTGGAAAATAGTCGAAATTACTTTAAAAACTGTGCTAAGATAAAATTACAATTAAGTAGGTATAATAATATAAAGTATGCAATTGAAAGCTTTCATGAAAATAAAAGTAAATTCCAGCCAGCAACTTTAATGCTTAGGTACTTACTCCAATACCAACTTGAAGAAACCTCCACCTCAATTTCTTTTAAATATTATTAAGTATTTGTTGCCACTTCAAAAAGTTATGTAACTGAGCAATTGTAGCAATTGTGTCACTACTTATGAATAAATGAAAATCTCTTTATAAATCTCTGCACTAAAACAAGTTTATAGAAAGGCGAGATTACCTAATAGTAGATAGGTCCGATGAACAATAAGTAAGACTGATAGGTACATTGATGCCATAATATCAGTGGTCGTACCTAGAGTCACCGGCATATCCCCGGGACTGATGCCTCTTGGAAAAACTGAAGTTTTAATTTACAGGAAAATATATGTTTTCGTAGCGTATTTTCAGTTAAAAAAATGACCCTACACTGTCGATGCGAGCCTCGCGATAATAGCCTATTTGACAGTGTGAAAAAACAGTATAATTTCATTCTTTAAAAACTGCGATAAATTTCAAATATTACTCTGTTAATAACTAACTCAGCTGAGAAAGAAAAAGTGTTCTAGGCGTGAGAGGTTAACGCCTAATTCCGCTCCGGGCACCAAGACAACAAAATTGGAAAATTAATCAATACAGATTCATACACATAAACTATCATCCTACAGGGGTACGCAGGGACCGGATACTGCCACTTGCCTTGATCTTGACAGATCACGAACGTGATCAACAGTCCCTTTGTATGACGTTTGCTAAAGAGTACCTACTAATAAAATACGTCTACGTTTGTAATTACGTGTATGTACGTTGTATATCAAAAATATAACAATTTCGTGTCACAGTGTTTGTGCCTCGAACTCCTCCGGAACGGTTTCACCGATTTTTATGTCTTTTTTATAATTGCTAGGTTTAAGAATAGCTCGTACCCTGGGCTGCCTGAGTGATCTTAAACGATCACTAATGTTAAGCAACATACGGCGCGTTCAATCCATGGATGTGTCACTGTCTATGACTAACGCTAGGGGCATTTTTCCGAGCGGTTCCGTGCTTTGCAAGGCACGTTAAGCAGTTCAGAGGTCAGAGGCCTTAGAGCGGCTTGAAAACTTCTGACAGTAAGACCAGCCACTAGTCTTACAAGCCTCTAGCAATCCGGACTTGGCCCCCGTGGTGGAGTATGGCCTAAACCTTCCTCAGCGAAGTGAGCCGTGCCCCTCGGTGGGGACATAATGGGTTGATGATGAAGAACATGTCGTAGGCTAATTAAAACGGCAAAAGAAGAAGAGAAACCCGGGTCAGCTAGTATTCTAAAAATGTATGACGTTAGTAGCCATTGAGGTGTAGATACTCAGTTATATCGCGGTTTAAAAGGGTATTGTGGTAATCACGTCGGAAGGTCGCAGCTATCGGTTAAAAGGTATTTATTATTCGAGACAAAACCGCGCAAATGGTTCCAGAATCTCTGAAACGGGGAGAGGGGTCATTGTAACAAGGGAACGGCAACGAAGGACCGACTCCAACCAGACCAAAAACCGATTCCTCCAAAAGCAATCTAATAATAACTTCCGCACAACATAATCACTTGACCAGGGCCTCGATTCTGTTAGTGCATTATAGTACGATGACAGATACACGGTCGGGTCACGTGACGTGTTTTTTTCATACCATTGACACCTAGAAGGTTTGATATGTGTGCGCGCGTAGACTTGAGGAGGCAATGAAACTAAAACGCCACGTCCATGCAGTTGTCATTGTAATTACAATTGAAGGGTAGGCTAGAACGGTGAATGTCCAAAAAAAAAATTTTTATTTTATTATTGTTTACGGTAGCACTTTTGGATCTCTATCATTTCGTCTAGGTATCATACACTAGAACGCTGTGAGTCAAGAGATGTATCAAAAAGAAAATATTCCGCTCCATAGCAGTACGCTGAGGGTTTAAACTTCAAACAATGTTGGAAAAAGGACATTCATCGTTCTAGCCTTGTACCCTTCAATTGTAATTTGTACTAGCCGGGGCGGGTCACTTGTAATTAATAAAATACTTTGGGAGAAGCCTTAATCGTCGACACGATTTTTGCCTTCCCATTGATAGGGCCCATTGAGGACTTATTGTATCCAACACCGGCAAACCAGTATCAGCTCAGTTCTCAGATCACAGCCGGGATCTCGCATATTATCTGCACACGAAATTTGGAAATGCCTTAAGAGGTCCTGAGAGTCAGAAGAACCCCAAACTCATATACAGACTAGCCCGTTACAAGAGAAAGTCCGCATCACAACCACTCGAAAACTATCAACAGCCTAAGGCCGCTGTGCGAAGGTTGTACTCGTATGAATGAATACTTGTTGAACAATGTTTCGTCGTTAGTGTTAGATATCATCCAATGGAAAACTGGAAATTTTCTTCTTAGTTGTAATTTTTCTTCCAAAGGAATCATGCCTTTGAGGTCACCGATTCTTTCCCTGCTATCCATACTGTTAAGCTATCTTTGAGAAAACGAATTTGATATTTTAAACGCGCACTGTACCTTTCAATAAAAGTGCAATCCACATAGCACTACTCGATTTTTTGCTGGCTCACATTTTTGATTAATTTTTTTATATAGTCTTCTAGCTGACCCGGCAAACGTTGTTTTGCCAGATAAAATATTCCTAGTGGACCACCCTTATCGTTTAGGGGTATTAAAAATAGATACCAAACTATACTCAGACCTATCGAGTATACCTACCTATATAATTTCGCAAATATCTTCTAATACATAAAATTCTCGTGTCTCAACGTTAGTGCGCATACTTCTCAGAAACGGGTTTGCCGATTTTAATGAAATGTTATAGGTATATTCGGTAGGCCTGAGAATAGGTTGTTATCTTTTTTTTCATAGCCAAAAGTCAAAAAAAACTTTGGCAAAACAACGTTTGCCGGGACAGCTGTTACATATGTATATACATACGTAATATTTGCGGTACCCTAAATCGGTACTGTGCTGAACTAATAGAATGTGTCAAAATCTAAATCAATAAAATGTTGATTCATTTAAAAAAAACTATTTTATCACATCTCTGTCCTGTATTTGTGGCATTGCGAAAATAATACTCTCCATACGTTATCAGCATAGTTCGCGGTTGTTAAAATCAATCAATTTGATTATCTGCCCAATCTCGAATAATGTTGGGCCCCGCACTTCACAGCAACAAGGTTAATAAAAGCTTTATCTCAATAGTTTCAATAATACAACCAGTTATACAGGGCGTAACGAAATTCGCACATACATCCGATCCCAAATGGGGCTTGCACTCATCTACATAGGTACCTACCTGAAGAACTTTCATTATACCTTGTGGAAATCACATAATCACGTCCTAAACGTTCCTACTAACTGTGTTGCATAGCTCTTACAGGGCTCATGTTGTACTATTTATAAGACCAAATGAATGTACCGTACCACATGAAGCAATAAAAGATTGAACTAGGTATAACTTGAACGTTGGTCTACTATTGACAGATTCTAGTTTGGACATCATATTCTTCTTTGGACAGGGACACATTCATAATTGTTGTATTATGTGACAAATTTTATCGTTCTAGTTCAACGTAGTACTTTATGAATTTTATTACTTTGATTGTCGAAATATACGTTTCCTTGCGAAATAAACGGCCGTATCTTTTTTTAACGTTAACTTAAAAGTTTGATTGTTTCACAGCTTCAAGGGGCCGTAGACTTGAGTATTTGTTTTTAATTTTAACTCGATACCTCCGCGACCACTTCTTTCTTCAGCCCCCAAAGTTAGTCCACCGTTATTGAATTCATTATACCTACCAACAATGCACGGTGCCTTGGAAAAGCCTTCATCCATGAATGCCGTTTGATCGTACAGTCGTCAGCACATCATCCTATATACCCATGCCCTCTACTCCGTTGCATTACGGGCGACTTTGCAACTAAAGTGTGAACGTTGAGGTGCTGTCGACTGTATGGTTTGTCCGGTGTCAGGCGACACTTGAAAAAGTAGCGCGTAAATGCTCCCGGCGCAGATTCATTTTTCAATGAGACACGATCACTTAAGTTAGAAATCTCATAAAAAGAAACTTTTTTTTACGATAAAGTGTTCTCTATTTATAAGAATAATAACTGTCACACAACTCAATCACTAGACCTGGTCCCAAACTAGGATACCCTGTGATGGTAACCAGGCAAGGACATTACATACATAGACAAACACCCAGACTGAGGGCATTTGTACAAATGTATGGCGGCCTCCAGTGGGAACTGAACCCACGAGCTCTATCTTGGTAGGTAAGCACGTTAACGGCTAGACCAACGAGGCAGGCCAATACAAGGCAATACTCTCTGAGTGGTCTTGTACTATTTGTCTTATACCTAATTGTCTACTATTGACAGATTTTACTTTGGACATCATATTCTACTTTAGACAGATTCTACTTAAGATTTTGGACAGATTGTACTTTGGACAGATTCTACTTTTGACATCGGTCTTGTTATTGTCATTTGTTAAATTTCTGAAGAAGCAAAGGTGTGGTATGAACTAAAATTGTTTATTGCCATATGTTAGATGCATGTGGATTAGGTACCTAATAACTATTAATTTTGAAAAGGAAAAGGAACAAGCAAAGGAGATCTGACAGGATTGTGGCAAATAGCAGACCTTGATCGCGGCATACCTCTACGGAGTATAGGCGTGAGCTTTTTTACATTATGTACCTATTTGATCTCTTATGATCGTGCTTTTTTAGCACAATCTTGACGCGGTAATTTTTTTTTACACAAAAATTGCTTATTAGACATGGTTTAATTATAATTAATTGATGAATAAAAATAATGAATACAGGTCTTGCGTTATTTCAATGAAATGTACAAAAGGTGCAAGTTTTCAAAAGGGGAGTCGTTGCGTGTGGGTATGTAAGCTAAGCACCCGATGAATCATAGCCAAGTGAAAAGGTGTTTATCTCACAAACACCTTTTCACTTGGCTATGATTCATCGGGTGTTTGTGAGATAATTATTTTGTAGTTGATACATTACTTAAGGTCACGCAAGCACCCAAAAACAAAAATTGCGTAGATATTTACGCTACCTTACATAACTACAATTACTCGTTCAGGGGTGCTATTACGTAACTTCTCGAGAAATAGGCAGACTGATCCCAAAATAGACTTACCTGGGAAATGTTGATCACAAAAATCTCTTTCTTACATACTATAAACGCTAGCCAATCAATCTGTGGGACCGAATGTAGTCACTCGCCCCACGATAGTAGCAACCCGTACTCGTGAACTGCTAGACATAGGCCTCTACCAAGGCACGACATTCCCTTCTATCCTCGACTAATTGGTCATGCTAGATTTTTTCTCAAATCTCAAAATCATTTCGAAAATTACGCTTTAAGTACTAATTCTGTGTATCAGTATTGTAAAGAAGTTTATATTTTTTAAGACTCTCAATAAAAAGCCTTGCCCTTAAATGACTTTTCTGTGACGTCAGCAAACACAGTAGACTATTAATCCTTTGCCTTACAAAAAAAAAATGAACAAACTAAATCAACTGAAGTTAATGACATTTGTTTTTTGTATGTAGGCAAAGACTATCTCTCAAAGACTATCTTTACTACAATGAAGTTAATGACATTTGTTTTTTGTATGTAGGCAAAGACTATCTCTCAAAGACTATCTTTACTACAATGACGTCACAAACAAAACAATTTTAGAAAAATGTTAAAAATAGACAATGTATGAAACTCAAAAGTACCGAAATTAGTTTCTTAATAGAAAACCATTGTTGTTTTCTAGGTCAGGTCTGAAAGGGTTAAAATAGTAAATATTTTCAAAATAAATTATAGAAATATGTATCAAAAATATTATTGAAAAATTACATCGAAAAGGGTGATCCGCTATCTCCCAAACTGTTTACCAGTAGGTACCTTAGAAGAGGTGTTCAGAAAACTGGCGGTCCCCTGGGTGTCCAGAGGCATTGACGTCGGTAGCGGCAGAAGACTTACGAACCTCCGTTTTCCTGACGACATTGTGTTATTTGCGCCAACAGCTTCAATACTGCAACAAATGCTCCAAGATCTCAGCACTGTAAGTCTTGAGGTTGGACTGAAGATGAGCAGGTCAAAGGCACAGTGTATGACGAATAGCATGAAACGTAAGATTGAGGTAGATAGGCAGGAGATACAATACGTCGACGAGTATATACTTACTTGGACCAGATAGTTTCCTTCGAAAACAGGCAGGAAAAAGAGATCGATCGTCGTACGGAGTTGGCGTTGGCCTGGAAGAGCTTCTGGTCCATGAAAGAACCCTTCTGGGTCACTAGTTCTACCAAGGAGTACACCTGGTAGTAATAATCACCCGATTGTGTATCACTAGTATTACTGGTAGGCAAAACGACCGTTGACTTACGCTGGTAGAACTATCGACCCTAACGCAAAATTCTTGCAAAATCAACCCATTATGTCCCCATTATGGGTCTCTTCCCTGAGGGCCAAGCCCGGATTGGTGGAGATAATACTTTAAGTTTTTAGTCCATTATTGTCATCCATTAAGTGCCGGGAACTATTTTCCACAATGCAGTGATTCTTAGTGTGAGAAATAGGACTTCATTCCTTATTAAAAACATCAGTTTTTGGAACAAATAAATCATTTTTCATTTTCATGCTAAAATGACACCAATTTCTCGTCAATACCAGGAAAGGATTAAGATAGCTGTCATGCATTTTTTAATATCATTGTGTACTAATGATAACCTAGAATCATATTCAGTGGCTTACTAAATGAGGATATCATCAACGTCGTACTTTACAACCGTGACTCCCCCATAAAATGTAACTCAATAAAACGAAGCTTTATGCAATAATCAATACCACCAGTGAGGGATAGGGCTCTTTCGATTTCAAGAAGGCGTAAATAGGCCCTTCTGGAAATAGTAAACGATTTAATCATGAAGCAAAATAAACGTTCACTGCATCCGCAAAATTTGTTGCTGATGCGACTGCCAGTAGCAATCAGATTTTTATTTACGACCTTGTGACAAAGGGCATGATTTTAGGAGGTCCAAATCCATTTAAAATGTAGCTACATTATGTTAACTTAATATATAAATAAATGAATTAATTAAAGTATTTTGAATAATAAGTTATCAACTATTAAAATTAAGTTCTTAGAGTTCTACTCACCAATTTTTACAACATTCATACCTAAACAGCATATTTGACACTCTTGTTGGTCTGGCAGTGTCACGTTTGATTAGCGTACCGGAGGTGGTGGGTTCTATTCATGTGTAATTCCTAGTGTACAATAAAGAATATTATTCTATCTATCTATCTATCAATTTTTACTGCTTAAATTGTCCGATACTGCAGCGGCCTTAAAAAGCTGTCTCACTTTCCGAAATGTGGTAAGAACCATTGCATCTTACTTTTACTTATAGTATTCTATCTCAAATCGTTTGGTCATTGACATGCGTAGCCGTTGTTAGACGAAGACGAGTTTGAAATTTACGAGCCGTCATTGTAGAGTTTAAAGAGCACTAAGTACTCTTATAATATTGTGTGTCGGCCCTATGAAGCGGCTATTCGCCGAAGCTTACCCAAACCAGGTATTGCAACACAGTAGTCTTAGAAATATTTCAAGCATTTAGCTCTCGGAGAGAAACCAAACTGCTACCCCAAAGAACTCTATGGATTTATTTCATAAATTAATGTAATGGCTATGATGGCAGAAATCATGTAAAAATGCTTTCGTACTCTTAGCATTGTTGACTTAAAAAGATAAAAAAACGGATCCTTGTTAAAAATTTACGCTAAATTGATGTCCAGCTGGACTAAAAAACATAATTATAAGTACTAAACAGTGAGTCTTTATAAAGTGCACAAATCAAAATCAGGGAAACTATATTTTACAATGGTATAAAAAATTAAGTAAAACTGCCTAATTACTCAGAAATTATAATTTTATTTCAACGTACAGAATTTACATTCTGCTGAATGTCAATGTACTGTACATACTTATAATTAGCTGCTGCCATGGGGCCGAGAAAAGGCCAGCGAAAAAAAAAACTCCACTCTGACCATCTTTTTTCAAATCAACTTAAATGTAATAAGTTTATAAATTGGTACGAAAAGCTATACTATATCCTAAGAAGGCATGACCCGTGAGTGCAATAAATACTTGCTATGTCAAAACAATAATAGCAGTAATTTCGAATAAACAACATCGTAGTAAAATCCGGTGTAGGTATATTTCATAATGAGAAAACAAGGATGACGCATGTTGAGAAGTTGCGTGAAAGCATCGTTTGATCCGAAGTTTGTTTACCTACCTTACGTAGGACAAGCGAATACATAGAACTGTTCAATTTCGATTAGCCAAACTAACGGGATAGTGGGACATCCATACTATGGAGGCTACATAAAAGGCTAACGAGTAGGAAGAATAATTTACTAATGGTCTATGCAATGTAAATAGATTTTCATAGTAAACGACGTAGAGTAGTTTCATATACCTGGTAAACATTTGGATTAGGAGCTATATAGGCTTCTGAATTGATAATTACATTAAGTAAATACTTAAGCAACGTTGTGTCACGCTCTTTTCTGAGAAATTTGACGACACAGCATTACAGTTAAGTAGTTATTTAGCGAAATTCACAATTCAGAAACTGGCCCCTAGATGCACGTTCTAAAAATAGCTGAAATATTAAACATCTTCTTTTCTTTGGGGGTTTATTTGATGTTATGATGTGCGAGCAAGACGAAATATGTCTGTAACAGCAGCCTTAAGCCTGGGGTGGGTGCGACAACATGCTTGATCGTATTACTCCAGGCCTGTATAGAATTCAACATTATAAGAATTTTAATCTGTCATCAACATTTTGTATATTCAACATTATGAGAATTCAACATTCTGGGATTCAACTACGTGAGAGTGCAACATTTTGAGAATTCAACCTAATGGTCCAGAAGGTATTGTTCTGTACCTTAATGACCAGACTTACGCCTCGTGAGTGAGCATAAATTACAAATATTGGCGACATTGGAACCTTCTACACAATTCAGGTATATCATGCTAAATCCCAAAAGATACGTAAAAACCCGTAAGGAAAATAAACAAAAATTAGGGTTGTTAGGTGGGTGTCATGTTCGGTTTTAGTCATAATCTGCTTATAGTCATGTTTTGGTTTTGTCATTTTTTGGTTTGGTCATATTTATTCCCCTTTAGCCATATTCTGTTTTAGTCAAGTTCTTGTTTGGTCATGGTTATAGTTGTTTTAAGTCATATTCCGCTTTGGTAATATTCTACTTTAGCCGTATTCTACTTTAGTCATGTTCTGGTTTGGTCATACGTGTGGTAGTAGTTTCAAATATTTTAAACCTTTATTGCCAATAAGTAACCAGTATTCATAGGTACTGGCTGATATGCAGGCTAATTTGTACCTATTTATTCGAATGAATCGCTCGTAGCCTGGGCTGCCTGAGTGATCTTAAACGATCACTAAGGTTAAGCAACATACGGCGCGTTCAGCCCATGGATGGGTCACCGTCTATGACTAACGCTAGTGGCATTTTTCCGAGCGGTACCGTGCTTCGCAAGGCACGTTAAGCAGTTGGTGCCGGCTGCCGTCGATAGATGGGAGTCGTTAAGCCAAGTCAGAGGCCTCAGGGCGGCTTGAAAACTTCTGACAGTAAGACCAGCCACTAGTCTTACAAACCTCCACCAATCCGGTCTTGGCCCCCGTGGTGGAGTATGGCTTATACCTTCCTTAGGGAAGAGACCCGTGCCCCTTGGTGGGGACATAATGGATTGATGATGATGATGATGATTCGAATGTTATTTCACACCTTGCTTGTCATTGTCAGTCTATTTGCACGTGTCATATTTCCTCATGTGATTTCCTGATGTCCTTTCTATAAAATATTTAATTAGTTTTAATTATGGAAGAACCAATGGGTACAAGTGATCGGTTGACATTTATTAAAAGTGGAAAAGGGAAAAAGATTTTGTTAAACGATAGTTTTAAGTATACTTCGAATTGA
Source organism: Yponomeuta plumbellus (assembly GCA_947310845.1). Lineage (NCBI taxonomy): Eukaryota > Metazoa > Arthropoda > Insecta > Lepidoptera > Yponomeutidae > Yponomeuta > Yponomeuta plumbellus. The sequence continues at coordinate 20,580,343 of OX371191.1, read as the reverse complement.
GAGAGTTTTGAAGGCCGTAAAATTATAAATGATGTACATGTCCCTACCGTTTCTGCCCGAAAATAACATAGCCGAAGGGTGGTCATTTATTTTGTCACATGCGAATAATATTCCAAATTTTTATAAATTTGAAAATTATTTCGAGAAGCAATGGTTGAAAATAAATTACATGAATTGCTTAAGTGTAGCTAATGATGTTCACCGAACGACGAGTGCGTTAGAAGGGTGGCATCGGAGAATTAAAGCTAGATTTGGTTCCAAACCATTTGGCATTGTTAACAAGAGAAGCCACCCATTTTGACATCAAAATTCATCAGAGCAAATACAAAATTTATAAAACCGAAACAAACAATCGCAAATTGCGTAAACAGCGAATAACTGCTACTGAAGCTTTAACAAAATTCACGAAGCTGTCTTTATTTTAAGAAAAGATGTTATTTAATTTTTTGTAAGTATCTAAGTTATTTGAATTAATAAAAACAATCTAATCATAAGTTTTTTCATTGCTGCACAGTAAAGTTACGGTTGTAGTACAGTCAGGTACAGTCACTCTGTACTTTATATATTTTTCACCTCAGCAGCTCGAGCAAGGTACTATAACAATATACTAATAAAATTGCTTATTGACTAATAAACGACATGCAAATTGACCAATACGCATAATGCCAACACGAGCAATCAGTCGCGAAATAACCTACCATAAATAATATCCCTAACGCGTGTCTCTCGCAAGAAAGAACAGTAGCATTTTGATGTCATAAAATGAAAAAAATATGGAATTACAATTTTGTTTAAATCAGAGAGGATTTGAAACATTATTAGAACATGACCAACGCAGAACATGACTTAGATAGAACATGACCATACGCAGAACATGACTAGGATAGAACATGACCACACGCAGAACATGACTAGGATAGATCATGACCATACGTAGAACATGACTAGAATAGAACATGACAGGGTAGAACATGACCAAAGCGAAACGTGCCCTTTGAGTAACATGACCAAAGCAGATTATGACTAAAGCCGAACATGACACCCACCTAACAACCCATTAATTATCTGAAAGTAAAGTAATTTTTAAAAAGGGCTTCCTTTTCTTTAATTCAGATCTCATAGTCATCATGTGGGCGTACATCATTGCAGCAGCCCGCGGCGACTCCCGGGCATCCGTTCAAAAAAGAGACTCTACTAGCAACGATGACCACTTGTACTCGTAAGTATTCCAAGAATGTGGTTTTTGCCCACAAAAATTATCAATTTAATATAAAACTAAGTGATTTGTGAAAGGCTGTTTTAACCACTTTGTGTATATTGCGTAAGTCGCATTTAAATAAATCTATCTATATATATAAAAGGAGAAGCTGGCTGAATGACTGACTGACTGACTGACTGACTGACATGTCAACGCAGGGCCTACACTATAAGGGTTAGAAACTTGAAATTTTGCCCAGGGGTTTCTTTTGTAACGCAGGGGAGCACTAAGAAAGGATTTTTGAAAATTCATCCCCTAAGGGGGTAAGATGGGGGTTAGTAGTTCAAAGTTAGTATGAAACTTTGCGGTTTTTGAAGTTATTCGAATTAAATTTGGTACGAAAGTTCTTCATTTAAAATTAAGAAACACGTGTAAAATAGTTTTTTAAAAATCATCCCTTAAGGGGGAAAAAAGGGGGTGCAAACTTTGTATGAAACTTTGCCGTTTTTGAAATTATTCGAATGAGGTTCAATATGAGGGTCCTTCATTGAAAGTCATGAAACACATGTAAAATAGTTTTTCGAAAATCAACTCTAGGGGGATAATAGGGGGGTGCAATATAAGCATGAAACTTAGCCATTTTTGAAGTTATTCGAATGAAATTCAGCATGAAGGTCCTTCATTGAGAGTCATGAAAAACGTGTAAAACAGTTTTTCGAAAATCATCCCTTAAGGGGGTAAGAGGGGGTTGCGAAGTTAGTATGAAAGCTCTTTCGCATGCGCTAAAAGTATCCCTATCTTATTTGCAAACTCTTTACTCAACTTAAGCCCACGCGGACGTAGTCGCGGGCAACAGCTAGTCTATACATATAAAAGGAGAGGCTGACTGACTGACTGACATATCAACGCAGGGCCTAAACTGTAAGGGTTAGAAACTTGAAATTTTGCGCAGGAGTACCTTTTATAATGTAGGGGAGTACTAAGAAAGGATTTTTGAAAATTTATCCCTCAAGGGGGTAAAATGGGGGTTCGAAGTTAGTATGAAACGTTGCCGTTTTTGAAGTTATACGAATGAGATTCAATATGAAGGTCCTTCATTAAAAGTTATGAAATACATGTAAAATAGTTTTTCAAAAATCATCCCTTAAAGGGGTAAAAAGGGGGGTGCAAAGTAAGTATGAAACTTTGCCGTTAATGAAGTTATTCGAATGAAATTCAGCATGAAGGTGCTTTATTGAAAGTCGTGAAAGACGTGTAAAGTAGTTTTTCGAAAATCATCCCTTGAGGGGGTAAGAGGGCGTTGCGAAGTTAGTATGAAAGCTCTTTCGCATGCGCTAAAAGTATCCCTATCTTATTTGCAAACACTTTAGTTACTTAGCTACAGCCCACGCGGACGTAGTCGCGGGCAACAGCTATTTTCTTATATCAGTATGAATTACTATTTTAGGAAGTGGTGAAAATAATTTTTAGTTAGAGAAAGCCTGTCTGCTGTAGTATTTCGATACTACAGTGACAAATTCTCCTCAAAAATACTACCTTTAGGAATTGCAGAGATTTTAACCAGAACGGCGTGTAATGAAGATTTTTTTTAGGTATCGGGAGGGCAAAGTATTCACGTTGCAGCGGCACCCAGTACCTAGCCCGTCAGGCTTGAGCAGGCGAAGCATGCCCATCATGCCAAGCCCGCGCAAATTCAGCCCTAATCCGTTGTCACCTCTGTCGCTAAATCCTTCCAGCAGCCCCATTTACAAGGAGCCACAGCTGGAAGACGGGATCGAACCATTCGATGAGGTTTGTACTACGTTGCTATGTGAAACAATTTGTATATGCGAATTAACAGTCGAATTCCTGAAACCTATGCTGTAGAGCAGAACATCTGTTCTGTATAATGTGTATCAACAATAAATATTTTGTTTCATTAAAAGTCGAACAAAGCGTAATTTTTGCAGTCGACAGTTTCCTGAAACATCACATAAGTTGTATAGGGGTGGCGGCAGGGGGTGATTTTTTTACGAAATATAAAACTAGACACTGGTCAGAGTGGAGTTTTTTTTTGCTGCCATTTTCTCCACTATACGCGGCTCGAAGGCAGCGGCTAACATTAGCATTATAAGTACATTGACATTCATTTCTTTCTTTCTTTCTGATACCTATTTGTACCTCTAAACGTAATGTCTTTCTTATAACGTTACCCGGACAGTATTAGACAAACAGTATCAACAAAGTATGTTAAATAACAATTGCAAGCATCTTTGGTAATAAGTAGATACTTTTTTTTTTCAATTTAATCGGTTTGTTTCAAATTAATATAATAGATGTTACGCATTTCATTTATTCTTATGTACCTAGTCTGTAGTTGTGTCAGATATGATTTCTTATTAATACCTAAAACATAATTTTCCAAGTCGGTCCATGCGCCTTCGATTAATCTAAGCATACATAAAAAAAATATCCCGACGAACTGAGAACCTCATTTCTTTGAAGTCGGTTATAAATAGGCGAAGAAGTGAGTGGTACAGCTATAGATAGAAAACTATATAAACTTCTGAAGAAACTTGAAACCAGACAGATTAGTAATTTGAATTTCCTGAAGCAAGATATCTTTATGAAAAAAGGTTTAGAAGTAAACTTTCGTTTCCCTGCTAAAAAGAAATTGAGTAAATTTTCATCGTAACATAACGTAGAAATAATGTTATGTTTAAGATAACCGATAAAGTAAGTTACAGAGAAAGAAATATTTAAAGTACAGTATTTTTTATTTTATTTCTGGAACGTTTTAAAAGTTGTTGGAGTCGTGGACAAAAGAGTCATTTAGGAACTCCAAGAAGTCAACCCCACGGGACCACGGGTAAATACTGAAGTTTTCCATTTTGAAAAATGTATTGTGAAAGTCTACCAATTGGGAAAATAGACCGAATTTCCCGGAGGGGGATTATTCTTGTATTTTTATGGCTTCAACTGAATTTAGGCATGGTTGGGAAAGAGCAGAAAGTTTTTTCCGTCTGTTGACGGAGACGGCGATGACGTAAAACGTGCCCGGATAAGGTTTCTCGATACAAACAACAAAGTTTGTCGCGAGAAGTTTAAAAATTGTTGAATCCCCCCCAGCACTATTACAGTTTGCAGTGACTTATGATTACTAGCCAGGTAGCCTACTAGCAGATCCCATAAAAGCTACTAACTTGGGAATCGTGTACTACTACTACTGAGTAGATTTATCTAACCTATCCAATCAGGGTAAACAGCCCACTGTTGGGCAAAGGTCACTTCTCTTTACCAGGCCAGTGCTAGTCTCCTACAATATTTCCCAGCCGCTTTGACAATATTGTCGGCCCATCAGGCTGGTGACCTGGGCAGGGCAGTACATCTACATCATCATGATCATCATCATCAGGTCATTCATTGCAGTGGACTCACTGCTGGACATAGCTCTCCCCTAATGAGCGCCCCATAGCGCCCTGCCCTACTAAGTATATAGTAGTCGCTAAATCGCTCATCAGAAGAAGAGCACATCCCATAAAGGTCTGTAGAAGCATGTGCAAAGTACTAGTCAGAAAATCAGTACCTAGATGGAAAAAAAGAGTCACCTATGATCGCGATCCTCTTACACGACGAAATAACGATGAAGAGGAAAAATATACTGGGTGGCGCAAAAGTACCGGCACTATAAAAATTACTTTTTTTATATATGACATCTCCTGTCATTGACATTGAAAATTGTGTAATAAACAAAATGTAAAATTCACTAAAAATAATCATGGACCGTTTTACTCCCCAAGAACGTGGTATAATCATGACAATGTCAGTTAGGGACACTTTCCCAGGTCGTGTTATCTCTCGTTTTGGCAATTTGCCTTGGCCAGCAAAATCACCCGATCTCACCTGTTCAGACTTCTTTCTTTGGGGTTGTTTGAAATATTTGGTCGACGTAAACAAGCCACATACTCTCGCAGCTTTAAAAGAAAACATTCATCAAGAAATAAGAAACATATCGCAGGAAGTGTTACAGCTAGTAATGGAAAATGTCGTTAATAGGGCTCAAATGTTCTTCAACTCTGCAGGTCAACATTTAATAGACATTATAATGCAAAGAAATTTCATGACACAAATTTACATAGGTATTTAAAAATCTCATTCTAGTTTTCTAATTTAGGAACGACGTTGTAGTTGAACCAAGTAGGGTACCTTTGCGCCACCCAGTATGTTAGCCACAAGCTACAGCTAACCAAAAGTGGTCCTCCAAGAACTCGTCTTACAGAATAAAAACCAATTTTATTACGTTAACAGATTAGCAATTCTGTTATCTGCTTGTGGAATTAACATTTTCAAGCGATATACTAAATCAGTAATTTATCCGGTACGATAACTAGGCCAACGTCAACAGATAATTCCACCTTGAACCCGAACACATCAGATGTCTGCCCGCGTACTAAAACTCTATTATTCTAGGTTGTACCTACATGGCGAATAAAAGGTTTCCAGGAGTTACCGTAAATACAATCCTCGACGATAATCTCTGGATCCGATACAACGTCCGATTGCGATAGGGAAGTTTATCCCTATTTATTGTTATTGGTAGAGGGGAGAAAGTGGAAGAGAATGATTATCTCCTCTTTCCATAGAGGAAATTATGGACAATTTGTAAGGTGATGGGGCAGACACATCATAATAATATCCCACTGGGTCGATGTGTCGCCAACTAACTTAAGATAAGGACGATTGAAGATTGATGAAGGAAGATTGAAGGACCATCAAAAACACAAGAATCATTAAAAATTCTTACTTTATTTTGTATTTCGGGTTCATTTTGCGTACGAGTATTGACTGAAAATCGGCGCTGATACTTTCGCCACAACATGGTACCGATTGGCTTTTCGTGATTACAGGTATTTGACCTGGTACAATAGTTGCAAATTTTTTGGTTTAAAAAGTAGTGCTATAGGGAATCCCTTTAGACCACAAGGAGAACCAATGTGACATCAAAAGTCATGAAAGGAAAAAAAAGTTAATTTTATTATAAGGAATGACTCTCAAAGATATTTGTTTACTGAAATATGTAAATGGTCATGAATTGTTTGAAATTGTTAAAAGTAACAATTAGCAATATCTTTCAAATGAAGGTGATTTTTAGCCGATTTGCTTTTCGTGTTTACAGGTATTGACCTGGTATATTAGGTATTCGAAAACGTTGTGGGTTGGGGCAAGGACAACCAATGAGTCATCAAATGTCATCAAAGAAAAAAAAAATTGTTGGAACTCCTTAGTTTAACCTGCCAGCATTAATTCTATTTGCACGCCAATCTGATATAATTATAACGAAAGATTCTCAAAGACTAGGTACTGTACTGAAATAATAATCAAATGTTCAAGCATCGTTTGAAACTGTCATAAATAACTATTAGCAATATTTTCCAAATGAAGGTGATAGCGTGCAAACAAAAGAAGACAATTTTCTGTCGCAATTATTTATTTAAATAAACATGTCAATGCAGTTTTTTGCGGAAAATTACCAAGAAACTAGGGTGTTTTCTTTCTTACAATAACTGCTCTACTAACAACAACAGGCAGAAAGTGCTGGAGGAGCACATCAATCTTCGTTAAATTATATGTGTCAGGGCTATTAATTTTCAAATTTCACATAGGACACGTTTCATTTGGTTAAAACGTTTAGATCGCAAACATCGATGTGTTGATGAGACATCGGAACATGATCAAGTTAATGCATTAACTTTAATAGGGGCAATTAGCCGGATTACATTTAGCGAGTGGCGTGAAGGTAGGTAATCAGTATTTACAGCGGCAGCAAGGCGGCCGCGTCATAAACGTGGACTCCGCATCGGCGTCCATCATGGCCCATTGTTTCGACGGCTACCTTGGACATGCCATAAAATATCTTCAATTTTAGACTTAAGCTCATTCCGTCCCGGACAGTGCTACCACATCAACCGCTCTTCCGTGTCCGAGTGACTTATCTGAAACAATTAATTGTCACCAACGTCGATATCGATCTTGCGCTTAATTGAAGATACGACAATTTCGTCAAATAGTCGTGTTAAGTAAATTTCTTTAATAAAAGCTCGTGTCCTAACGTTGCAGTATCGTGCCCTCGCCTTCTAACAATTACTTTGATACTGATCTCTATTACTCGTCGACGTCGCTTAATGACTCTATTTTATTTCAAATACCGCTGAAGAGTGTTGCGTAGACTGGGGCCAGTGAAGTTGAAAAAGTGAATGTTAAAGAAAAAAATGAGCCCTGTATTCACAGTTCACAAATTTTCATTGGGAAATAGCACGATACCGGTAAGTTTAAAGGGATAAAGTAGATGAGAATCTAGTTATCTATACGGAACTCCTGAAAATAATGTGTACCTAATTAGTTAAAAAGTGGTACATACCTAAATTTGCTGAATGATGATGATGATGATAACCTAAATATTAGTTACTTTTTTTTATCTTTAGAGCATAAAATGGGAATACAACTTGTGTACTTATTTATTGTAGTATTATATTTTCTTGTGAAGTCAACATCAAAGAGCTTTCCCTTGTAGTAGTGAATCAGCCTTGGAAAATTCAAGGCATGCGAATATAGGTGAAGCACCGACACTAATTGTGACATCTAATGACCAATACAAATGAAATGTTCGTGTTGCCCGTTTACACAAAGGGGCATTCGATCTACTGAAGTGTATTTATTTAGCAGTAAGAACCACGCCGCTCGACACTATTGGCTTGAAAATTTTACAATGTAAGCGCTGAAATATATCGTTGGTGAAACTAATAAATTAACTCGTGTGTCACAGTATTTGTTATCGAACGTCTCCGATACAGCTTCACCTATTTTTTTTTTCTATATTTATATCGGTCGTAGTAGTATCGGTCGTAGACTAATTAATACGGTAAAACAATGTTCCCCGTTATTATAATTATAATAACTAGCTGACCCGTTTGCCTATTATCATTTAAGGGTATAAAAAATAGATACTCGTAACAACCTATTCTCAGATCTCCCGAATATACATTTAAAATTTCATCAAAATCGGTCCAGCCGTTTCGGAGGAGTATGCGCATTAACAATATGACAAGAGAATTTTATATATTAGAGGAAAGAAGATATACCTACCAACCGCTATAACTGGAAAGCTGACTTTGTGGAAATAATTTTTCTCCTGAAAATAGATCAATTCCAGTCACGAACGAAGAGAGTGGATAAAACTGCTAATTAGATGACAGTAAATATTATTTTTCTTGAATTGCTCCTAGCCCCGGCCGCCTTATTTTACACCTTCGTGATCGTATAAGATCAACATAGGGCGCGTTCAGTGCATGATGGGTGACCATTCTATGACTAACGTTAGTGGTATTTTTCTGTGCGGTTCCATGCTTTGCAAGGCACGCTAAGCACATGGTGCCGGCTGCCGTCGATAGATGGCAGTAGTTAAGCCAAGTCGGAGGCCTTAGGGTGGCTTGAAAACTTCTGACTGTAAGACCAGCCACTAGTCTTACAAGCCTTCCGCAATCCGGACTTAGCCGCCGTGGTGGAGTATGGCCTATACCTTCCTCAGAGAAGAGACCCGTGCCTCTCAGTGGGGGCATAATGGGTTGATGATGATGAATATTTTTTGGTATTTAAAGCATGTGTTTTTAGTGGTCGTCTGTGTGAAGTTTATAATAGAAAGGAAAATAATCAAAAAAGTGCGTTGTCTAACTTTGCTGTAGCCTGTCCTTATTTATCTACTTACCGACTTACCTGTATATCCACATGGCGGCTTAGAAGCTTCATACGTAGATAGGTTAAATTTAGAACGCAACAATCTGAGCCATCAGTTACAAAATTTTCAGTTACCAATGCACGGGACTTTAATTGGTGCTGGACAAACAATTAACGCATGTTAATGAGAAGACTCACTGAGGCAGCTAGCCACAGCCGCACGCCTACTGAACTCCCTGGTAGCTTGCCGGTAATGAGACAGTTTATAAACAAACAACGTTCATAATTTCAATAGCGCCTGTGCAGCGCGTATGCTTGATTATGATGCTATAGACATGTGTAGGTACCTCGTGAGCCAGAACTTGTCATACCGTATTAAGTGCTTACATGGATGCACACTTACGCATTTACATATTTGTGATTGGCGCGTTGGTTTAACCTCAGCTGAGCGTAGGTGTTCACCGAAACTGGATGTTGTTCCGATTATTTAGGGATGGTATTAACAATCCAGCCTTGCCCGTGTTTGTCGCTCGTAGCCTGGGCTGCCTGAGTGATCTTAAACGATCACTAAGGTTAAGCAACATACGGCACGTTCAGTCCATGGATGGGTCACCGTCTATGACTAACGCTAGTGGCATTTTTTCCGAGCGATTCCGTGCTTCGCAAGGTACGTTAAGCAGTTGGTGCCGGCTGCCGTCGATAGATGGCAGTCGTTAAGCCAAGTCAGAGGCCTTAGGGCGGCTTCAAAACTTCTGACAGTAAGACCAGCCACTAGTCTTACAAGCCTCCACCAATCCGGACTTGGCCCCCGTGGTGGAGTATGGCCTATACCTTCCTCAGGGAAGAGACCCGTGCCTCTCGGTGGGGACATAATGGGTTGATGACGCTTGCCCGTGTTTGTGATGTCTGCCTGTTTACTACTGGACCACTAGTCATGACTTGGCCCCAATCTCCTTTCGGAGGTACTCCGAATTTCAATCCTGATAAAATATTTATTAAACAAACCTGCCCGTGACTGTCTGGCTTAGTAATACACTGGAATAGAATGAGACCTGGTGTAACGGAAACTATTTAGTATTCAAAAGTTGTCTTCAACCTCGGCACTTACCACCATAATGATGGACAAGATCGATGTATGGTGTCGTGATCTAAAAATAAATAAGCATTGCAACATTGACGCAGTATCAAAATTTTCCCTACCCCTTTCAGACCGGCGGCGGCGCTCAAATTCAAGGATCTTGCTTAACATCAATAAATCAATTTTTGTATTTTTAAAAATTTCATTTTAATTCTTAATAATTACGGACCAAAATTATCGATATGGTAAAAATCCCCAAACGTTTCACCGTGGAAAATACACATAGGTAATTACCAAAAATGCAAATGCAAAAATAGTAGGCACTCCCGGTCCGGAACTTAATTTTAATGTAGTTTTCAATAAATAACATACGATCAACCAATAAAAAGATGTTTATTGACGAAAGAAAAAAGTTTCGTCAAAAATTTATTCGCAGTCAGAAAAATGTTGAGATACCTGCCTACAAGCGAATTATAATGACAATATCATTATAATTACATACTATCTATGTGTCTAATTATAATGATAATTAAAATAAAGTATAATTATAGATTATGAGTCTAAGGAGGAAGAGCTCGAGTCAGAAGTCGGGTTTAAGGTTAAATCTTGTTTTAGAACCCAATTTATTGTTGACTTCTTCCTGACAGTCATGTAGTTATTCATATTAGAGGCTAAATAACCTAGAAATAATTTTGACGCTCACAATACCACCAAACAATTTGCATTGGTGTTGTAAGCACCCCGATTGATATAATGTATCTAATTGAAACAATTGGAAAACATAAGTAAAGAGTTATTCACTACTTTAATAAAATATCTACTTCTTTCCATCTGCTTTGTCGGGGGAAGATTTATTGAAACCCAAACAGCTTGGCGGAAAGGAAAAACATATTAAATTTAACAAATTTGACATTTACATAGATTCTTGGATTTCTGACTCGTGGTCCCACCCATTCTGTCCCACCGTACTCGCTGTCCCACCAGTTTAAGGCTCGTGGTCCCATCACTTATTCCCACTGATAGCTACAACTGCATCATGGGGTCGTGGTCCCACTAAATACATTTGTAAGGAAGAATTATTCTATTAATTAGTCATAGGTGGCCAGTACCTATCTTCTATTTCTTTACTTGTATATGACCTACCTTTGTGCATGGCCATTGGCCGTACGCCCTGGGACCAGGAGCCATACTCTATAGCTATGACTAGTGGTCCCACCTAGCAGTGGGACCACGACCACAATGTTTTCAGGATTAGTGGGACCACGAGCAATAGTGGGACAAAAACAGTGGGACTACGAGTCATAAATAGTTTCTTGCACGATTGACCGACACATAATTCAATTTTAACGCTTAATTCACAACCCGCATAATTATTACGGAAGATTCTATAAACCTGTGCAAATTTTATAAATGTGTACAATTATGTACCAAATTTATAAATCTGTATTTTTATCTAAATTAATGTGGCATTTCTCCGAGCGATTCCGTGCTTCGCAAGGCACGTTAAGCAGTTGGTGTCGGCTGCCGTCGATAGATGGAGGCTTAAAAAACTTCGGCCTGTAAGACCAGCCACTAGTCTTACAACCCTCTACGGACTAGGCCCCCGGGTGGAGTAGGTATGGCCTAAACCTTCCTCAGGGTAGAGACCCGTGCCCCACCGTGGGGACATAATGGGTTGATGATGATGATGATGATGAAGCAGCTGTAACTGCAGGTAAAGTCTATCTAATTTTAAAATCACGTATGACAGTGTTTGTTTTCGACCTCCATCGAAACGGATTCACTGATTTTTATGATGTTTGAGTACCTACGTATATTTGGTACATCTGAGAATAGATCGTAGGCTAAATGATATGGCAAAACAACTACTAGAACTAATATATTTTACTACTAGTTGTTCTTTGGGAAGTTCGAGTTCGCGGTCGATCTGAGCAGACGTGCTACTGCTTAGTTCTCGGTGATTTCTCTGTTACGAGGGCTGCTACTTATTTATGCGGAATAGAAAAAATAAACAAATGTATATGGCTAAAATATGCTTTTATTGTTTTTCAAAGTATTCTCTACTATGATCGATGCACTTTTGCATTCGATGAAACCAATTTGTAAAACACTTTTTCCACACTGATTGAGGTATCTCCAAAACGTGCTGTTTGAACGCATCTACGGCATCTTCACGGGTCGAAAATCGTTGACCACGTAATTTATTCTTTACATTTGGGAATAAATAGAAATCATTGCGAGCCAAATCAGGGCTGTACGGTGGATGACCCATCAATTCTATTTTTTGACCATCCAAAAATGTAGTTGTTTCCTGAGATGTATGATAGCTGGCATTGCCATGGTGAAGTATGATTCTGCGTCGCTGGTTGTTTTGGCGTATTTCTTCAAATACTTCCGGCAAACAAATGGTCGTGTACCAGTCCGAATTAACCGTTCTGCGATTCTTCAGTGGTATTGTAGCCACATGGCCATTAATACCAAAAAAGCAGGCCACCATTTGCTTTACAGTGCTTTTTGCACGAGCCACTTTCGTAGGGTTCGGCTCATTTTGAAACACCCAAACTGTTGATTGTTGTTTAGTTTCGGGATAGATAGACGCGTAGATCCAGGATTCGTCACCTGTGTAGATATTATAAACAGATTTTGAGTCGCCTCCGTTGAATTTTTTTAAGGTTCTCTTGCACCATTCGACGCGAGCATCTTTTTGATCCTGAGTTAAGTTGTGCGGGATCCAACGCGAACAATTTTTTTTTACAGACAAATGTTCATGTAATATCGTATGAATGCTCGTCATACATATGCCCAGAATTGCCTCTATCTCGCGATACGTAACATGGCGGTCTTGCATTATTAGTTTTCGCACAGCTTCAATATTTTGTGGCACAACCACCGATTTCGGGCGACCTTCTTTAACTTCGTCTGTGAGCTTACTGCGCCCGCGATTAAACTTACTAAGCCAGTGATACACAGTCGTTTTTGATGGAGCTTCACCAGCAAAAGTAGAAGTTAATTGATCTACGCACTGTTGTTGCGTTAAACCACGTCGAAAATCGTAATAAATCATAGCACGAATATTTTCACGAGTGAGTTCCATTTTTTCAGCGATATGACACTTTAAACCCAACAAAAACAAAACACTAATGTATATAAGAGAAAAATATTAGCGGCCAGTATTTAAAAAAATAACGAATTTGACCATGGAGGTCAGACATTGCGTTTAAAATTATTGGAATCAAAGATTCCGCATACATAAGTAGCAGCCTATGTAAAAGTACAAAAAGTCACTAGTTATCTCAAAGTGTCATACTGTCGTAATGTATTAATTAATTTATTTTATTTTTCACTTTCAGCATGAAATTACAATTCAATATGGAATAAGTAGTTAATAATTTACCTTAAATCGATTTAGTTTTGAAATTAAAACTACTTACTAATAATATAATCCACAATCTGCTTAGATTGCCGCAATGTAAGACTAATATATCGCCTAATTTATATCGTGATGCCCACGATACAGGCTATGCCTAGTGTGGGGTCACCGTTACTCTAAGCTTTAAAGATGTTAAACTTTTTCTAGTCTAAGCATTGTTTGATTAATTTTTATTTGCCTCTGTGTGTATTACTCTTTTTACAATAATAAATATTATTTGATTTGATTTGATTTGATTTGACCTTAACCGAGCGAAGGGTTCGAATTAGGTACACTCATCTTCGAGACCTACCAGATTTTTTTATCGGTCTGGAAACGAAATACTTTTAACAATTTGTTACTGTTTTCTAGACCACAAACGAACCCGAGGAAGGCCGAACTTGGATCAGAAGGCAACTCACGCGTCTGGCCAGACCTCTTCGCTACAGGATCAGCGGCGAAGGAAGAGCCAAGCCGCCAGACTGGTACCTCGACAAGTTTGGGCCTCAAAGTGGACTCGCAGATACCGAGAAACCCTCGCATCAAATAAAAGGGTCCAAACTCCTATACAGCTGGAAGCTAGCTTTTGATCCTACGCTCCCTGCTCATTACCATGTATGTATGACTGCAATACGGCTATTTGCTTTGTTGAAGTTTGCCGTCTGAGGTTGACGACCTCTGTGGCGTAGTGGTACATGCGAGAGGTCCCGAGTTCGAATTCCGGCTGGGGATAAAAAAAAAGAAACCCAGGTCTTGGATGTTTACATGTTTGTGACGTCGCTGTTTCCGGTTCCCACGACACAGGATATCCTAGTGTGCGGCCAGAAGCAATGTACATATGTGCCTGTATGTAACTGTAACTGTTTCTACGCCTCTGTCTACAAATAGGTAATTATAGCGCCCCAACATTTATACAGGGTGTCCCAAAATATAGTGTTAAGCGGAAGTCCAGAGATAGAGCACCCCAAGAGGTATCCAAATCACCCCCCATGTATGTTCCGTGAATTTTTGTAGTTTTCGCGTCCCCCAACATTTAAAAAAAATATAAATATTAACTAAGTTTACGATTTTATGGCGCTATTGTATCAGATTGACCCACAAGTGAATTTGTGTCTGCAAGGCACACTATTCACCTATTTTGGAAAAAATAAAGCATGTATCTTAATAGTTGATGGCTCAATTCATATCTTGATAATTGTGGCTAATATTGACTTGTAGGTCAAAGTGGAACAAAAAATACAAAAAAAAAAAAATATAGTTAAAAAATTACAAAAAATCGCGGAATATATATGGGGGTGTTTCGGGTACCCCTAGAGGTGCTCTATCTCTGGACTTCCGCTTGACAATATTTTTGGGGACACCCAGTATACGCAGAAGAAACAATAATTTAAACTATAACAAGACACAAACAATATTTGCGCATAGCGCAAGAAAAAGCCTCCAATTAACTTTAACCCATTGAGTACATACATATGTACATAAGCTCACACCTGTATCCCAGAGGGGTAGGTAGATACCAGAGACTGCCACTTGCCACGATCCTGGCAGATCACGTCGCTTCACCGACATTCATTAGTCGTTGCATACACGCACGCCGGTTTCGGGTACTTCTTATCCTGCCCTTTGCTAATACATCCCCTGACGCATGAATCAGCTTTTTGTGGTATAGGTAAGTACTAGTACACCCAAAAAGTTCACACTCTGCAATATTTTCTACAAACTTTTTAGGTTTAGGGTATCAAAAAATTGCCACTCCGGTAAATAACCATTATTTTTTAGGGTTCCGTACCCAAAGGGTAAAACGGCCCCTATTACTGAGACTCCGCTGTCCGTCCGTCCGTCCGTCCGTCTGTCACCAGGCTGTACTCATGAACCGTGATAGTTAGACAGTTGAAATTTTCGGGTTACCTAATCTATAGCAACAATTGAAAATGTCAACATTTATAATGCAAACACCGTTCGATCAACGGTTTACTACTTGATATTTTGAAGTACTGACATTTTAAGCATTTGCTTTAGTAAACCGTTGATCAAACGGTGCGTGTTTGCATTATAAAAGTTGACATTTTCAATTGTTGCTATAGGTAACCCGAAATTTTCTAAGAGCCGCTATACAACAAATACTTAAAAGCAGATTAAAATAAATATTTAAGGGGGCTCCATGCCACGCACTTGATTTTTTTGCTCGATATTGATAACGGCAACACGTAGACTATTTAGGAATAAATAATTAAACTAAAATTAAAATAGATATTAAAGGGATTTTTTTGCGGCATTTATAGATAATGTTACGGAACCCCTCGTGTGCGTGTCCAACCCGCACTTGGCCGGTTTTTCTATTCTTGGTTTCTATTAATAACTGGGGCCTTTAACATTATTTAAGATAACATTTTTATTTATTTTCATTGCAGTGGTTAGCAGTCGTGTCGCTGGCGATTTTGTACAACGTTGTATTCGTAATCGGACGAGCCGTCTTTTGGGAGCTCGACAACCTAACGCCAACCTTGTGGTTTGTGCTTGACTATGTTTGCGACTTCATATATCTCGTCGACACAGTCGTCCACGTACATGAAGGTTTGTTTAAGTACTTATTATGTGACCGTATTCAGCGTTGTTGTCCCAAAATAAAATATTTCCGCTGCTAAGTAGCGGATGCGATCAGTCCAATGCGATTCATAAACTCAATTCGTTGTGGGCCCACACATCTAGCGAAATATTGCGATTGCTAAGCGAATGTTCTGTTCTTTATACATATAAGTAGTTTTAATGGTGTTCGCGGTTTATTCACTGCAAGAGCCCTTGAAATCGATACCAGCTTTACTGGAAAAACAAAAATGTTACGAGGGTATTGCTTTCGCAGTGCGCTCGCAAATCAACAAATTTGACACCTACGCAGAAGGGCCGCGCCTTGCGTCATCAAATTTTGCTAACGTTTGGATAAACAGACGACCATGGCTATTTTGGCTAGTATTAAAAAGAGTACGGCCATTTTCTTTCAGTCTCTACACATTTTAGAATCTTAATAATTTTGTATGTGCAGGATATTTAGAGCATGGATTAATGGTCAAAGTACCCAAAAAGTTGAGGCAAAACTACCTTCGGTCAAACTCCTGGAGGTATGACCTGATTTCACTTCTTCCCACGGACATAGTGTATTACTGGTGGAAACCCGGCACTTGCAGCCATGTAAGTTAAATAACTGCTTTTATGTGATAAATTTATGTTTATTCTATTAAACGATGCTTGATATTTGTTATTTTTGTCTCTTCGTCTACTTGTTGTACAATTGATTGATGTGAGTGTTTTTTATTTCTGTCTACAAAAAGCTTTCCAGCAGTGCAGTATTTTTGTTATTGGTGCTTTGTGAATGGGGTAATAAGCAGTCCATAGTATGCCACTGTAGTACATAGGCTTTCTCTCAGTTTTAAGGCTGCTGTTACAGACATATTTCGTCTTGCTCGCACATCCTAACATCAATAAACCCACAAAGCAAAGAAGATGCTTAAATTTTCAGCTATTTTTAGGACGTGCATCTATGGGCCAGCTTCTGAATTGAGAATTTCGCTAAGTAACTATTTAGTTATAGTGCTGTCTCTTCAAATTTCTCAGAAAAGAGCGTAACAGAACGTTACTTAAGTATTTAACCTTAAGTACTTAAGTATTCAGAACCCGGCCCTATGTTTATGTAAGCGGAGTGGGATCGCATAACTGCAAAACAGCTGGCTACCTTCACTTCAATCTACTTAAGTTAAATCGTAATTAGAGCCCAGGATAATCCAAATGAAGCTTACTTGAAAAAAAATTCCATGGCGCGGCACCACGGCCACAAACATGCTTGAACTTAGCTAAAGCGTCAATATTTGTTGTGTTCCAGAAACGTTTGCCGTGCCCTGTAATTGTGCGACTCAATAGACTGTTTCGCCTCCCTCGAATGTGGGAGTGGTTCGATCGCACCGAGACAGCTACGAGCTACCCAAATGCGTTCAGGATATGTAAGGTCATTATCATTTGTCTTATATTAACACTTAAATGCAGTGTAACTATTATGAAAACTTCGAATAGTTACACAATATTTTTTTTTCAATAATTTCAGGTCGTTATGGCAATATTGGTGCTCATACATTGGAACGCTTCCCTCTACTTCGGCATTAGCTACGCAATCGGTTTTGGCACTGATAACTGGGTTTATAATCTAACCGGATCTCGGAATGAATCATTAGCACATCAGTATATCTACAGCTTTTATTGGTCCACGTTGACCCTGACAACAATTGGTGAAACACCCCAGCCAGAAATCGATGCAGAATACCTTTTTGTGGTTGCTGACTTTTTAGCCGGTGTATTGATATTTGCCACAATTGTGGGCAACATTGGGTCAATGATTTCAAATATGAATGTGGCTAGAGTGGAATTTCAAAATAAGATGGATGGCGTAAAACAATACATGGCTTTTCGAAAAGTGAGCGGTGAATTGGAGGAAAAAGTTATAAGATGGTTTGCTTATACTTGGGCTCAGAGTGGTGCCTTAGACGAAGAAAATGTTTTGTCTTCGCTACCAGATAAATTGAAGGCAGAAATAGCTATCCGCGTACATTTAGAGGCACTGCAAAAAGTAAGAATATTTCAAGATTGCGAACCAGGTCTGCTAGAAGCACTCGTATTAAAACTGAGGCTTCAAGTATTTAGTCCATCAGATTACATATGTCGTAAAGGTGACGTTGGAAAAGAAATGTACATTGTGAAAAGAGGAAAGCTTCAAGTGGTTGCCGACGATGGAAAAACAGTTTTGGCCTCCTTAGGTGCAGGTTCAGTATTCGGGGAAGTAAGCGTCTTGGAAATAGCAGGAAATCGTACTGGAAATCGAAGAACGGCTAACGTTCGAGCATTGGGTTATTCGGATTTGTTCTGTTTAGCTAAAAGAGACCTTTGGGAAGCTCTTGCAGATTATCCTGATGCCAGAGCTACTTTAACGGAACGTGGGTGCCAATTATTACGAAAGGTTTGAGTTTGTTTACTTCTTTCAAATAAAGCCAAACATTATACACTCAAAATAATACCACTAAACTACATTAAAGTTAAACATTAAGTATCCAAGATAATTCGCTGCATTTATTTATTTATAAGGTTCTTGTAGTTTTAAAGCTTCTCATATATTTTACATATTTATAGAAACTAAATCAGTAAGCATCTATCTTCTTATTATTATTATTAAACTCTTTATTGCATCTAAACACAAGTTTTGCACATAAGCGAGCTTAATGCTACGTAGCATTTTCTTCCAACTAACCTAGACATCTTACAAGTCATGAAGCGAAATACTCGATATCTTCGAACACCTGCGAGAATGTTACGATATGTTTAAGGTTTGTCAATTCTACATGTTAAAAGGAAAAATATATATTTACGAGGGGCGGCTGGAAAGTTATCTACCTAACATAGAAAGAAAAGACATAGGAAGCTAATATTTTTTTATTTTTCAATGTAGTCCCCTGCAACTGTAATACACTTATTACATTTTTCAATAAGAGACATTAAACCGTCAAAAAAATATTTCTTGGATTGGTCGTCAAAATGATCATCCACAGCAGCCTTCATTTCCTCATCAGTCAAAAATCTGCTTCCCCTTAGGCTTTTCTTCAAATTTCTAAAAAGGAAATAGTCACAGGGGCCAAATTTGGACTATAGGGTGGATGGTTTAGTTCTGTGAAGCCGTTTTTGTCCAAGACCGACCTTGCATGGAAAGCTGTGTGGACCGGAGCATTGTCGTGCAAAATTAAAATTCCTTTACTGAGTTTGCCTCTTCTTTTTTCTTTGATGGCTTCTCGCAGTTGGTCAAGTAAACTAGCGTAGTAAGCGGCGTTCATCGTAGTATTTTTTGGTAGGTAATCTATCAAAAGAATCCCTTCTACATCCCAAAAAATTGTTGCCATAAGCTTGCCTGCTGATGGCCGAACCTTAAACTTGCGCGGTGGCTTCTCCCCTTTAAATTTCCACTGCAATGACTCCTGTTTGCTTTCGGGGTCCCATTGGCGAATCCAGGTTTCGTCGCAGGTTAATATTCTGGAGATAGTTTCTTCTTCTCTGTCTTTTACCAGGTCCAAAAATGCCTCACAACTTTCGACGCGTCGTTGTTTATCGAAGGGCGTCAGCATTCTGGGCACCCACCGGGCGCTCACCTTCGACATCCCCAAATGTTCGTAAATAATTACGTGAACACGTTCCTTACTAATCCCGACATCCCTAGCGATCTCCCACTGCTTGACTCTCCGATCTGCGAGGATTATTTTTTTCACTAGATCCACTGTGTCTTCTGTGACTGCAGAAACCGGCCGTCCGCTACGGGGATCGTCTTCCAAGCTCACACGGCCATGTTTAAATTGTTTAGACCAAAACTTTATTACAAAATCGGAAGGACATGAATCACCAAACACATTGGATATCCGTTGTTTGATTTGCGACGGAGTATTTCCCTCTTTTGTTAGGAATTTAATCACCGCACGCTGCTCAAGTTTAAGCATTTTATTATTTTCTTCCGACATGTTCACTATGTTAGTGTACTATTCGTAATGAAAACAATTAAAACAAATGAATGCTGTTATTTTCAAATAAGGAATGTATAAGTATTAAAACTTCATAGTGGCCAGTATCATTTTTGCAACTTTATTTAACAAAGTAGATTAAATATCAGCCACCCCTCGTAGCTCAGCATCACACGAATGCGTGTCTCGTACGTATTTGATAAGTTGCGTTATGACCTGAAAATAACAATTAAAAACCATTGTTATGGGGAGCCGAACGGCTCACGAAAAATTTTACATGTTAAGGCGTTATTTAGACAATCAAACTCATTACTATATACATACAGTATGCACCAGTCTACTCATTTACCTATCTACTAAAGTTTAGTTTAGTAAAGTATAGTAACTAAACCAATAGATTTGTTTTCTCTCTTTACTATTATCTCAAGAAAAGCGGCTGTCAAGCAAATGTGCTAAGCACAACAGTAGACCTAAAATGGTTCAGACAAAATTTAAACAAATCGCTCATTTTAATCCTAGAAATATTTTCGTGCTCTTTTTTAGGATGGTTTATTGGACGAGACAGTGTTTGAGAGTGCTCAGACTACACAACAAAGTTTCGAGGAAACTGTACATAAGCTCGAAACGACCGTAGAAATACTTAACAACCGTTTGCAGGGTTTGCTTACCGACATGGGAGAAGAACAAGCCAAAATCAAACAGAGGATAAACAGAATTGAAATAAGGTGAGATTCTTTCGTTGACGGGTTATTTGTCTGCAACCGTAGGTACTGTTGTAAAATTTGGTTTGTTTGGATATATCAGCACAAAAAAACTTCTAAATTCACAATAAAAACTCATAAGACAGTAAGTAACGCTTGTTCGTTTCTTTTGGATATTGCATCGATCGCATCACGCTCAATTTAAATTTACCATTTATCCATCTAATCGCCTTGGATGCATTGCGTATACCGACGCCGAAATTTAAACCTATTTGTTGTATCTTCCAATTAAAAACTTAGGTACCCACTAATCTGCAAAGGCAACTGAAATCTTTTCCCTTAAAATCTCAAGATGCGGGAGTTTCATGCTAAACTTGTATGGTTTCAGAGTTAATGCTGAGGAGGACGACGAATCGGAATCTGACGACGCAACTTCACTAGCGGGTATGGACAGTAGGAGTGAAATTACAGCAAGAGCCTTCAGTGACATCGCAGGATACGGCGAAGCTTCCATACACTCGCCCAACAGTTCCACAGTTCTTCTTGGTCACTCTATACCAGTTCGCGAGAGAGGTCACTCTTTATGCGTAGAAAGAGCACCCGAATTACTACGACTAGCAGAGCCTAGGAGCAAATCACTCCGCTTAAAAAAACCCTACAGAGACAATCCAAAGTGAATTCAACTATTGTGAACCAGTTCTGAGACAATAAAGCAGTGGAAATGATATTATTTTGTAGGTATACTGTATTCATATTGACAAGAGATTATTTACAGAAATGTCAGTATAATAATGATATGGCTCTATAAATAGGACCTCCATAGGATGGACCATGAGGTCGATAAAATACTGGCTCAAAATCCTTCTCGTATTATATTCTTCTTTTTTTTTTAAGTAGGAGGAGTCAAAAAGATGTTCTAGGCCTTGTATTAAAAATATCACAGATGATCGGAACATCAAATTTAGCCAGCTACGCATTTCTGTCGCCCCCTATTGGGCCAAACTTTGAGGGCCCCGCTAGTTAAGTAAAGGGTTAAGATGTACATTGTTTTTGATATCAGATACCTAACAAAGGGGTTTGGGTAACTTTGTATGGACGGTTGGCGTCATTTTTTTTTTGAGCGGCCATCATTCTTGTCCATGCTTATTTGTAATACTAATTTAACTTAACATAAATATAAAATAAGTTTAGCTGTAAGTAATATCGTAAAAAAGTTATGGCTCTTAAAAAATCAGAAAAAAAAGTTTTATTCTGAGAAATTATGGGACGTGCAAGCAGATTTCCCTGCGCTCGTCATAGTTTTGGAAAAGTTAATATGTCTAAAATAAATAAATAAATAAAAAACTCACGCCCGTTGTCCTCGAGGGGGTAAGCAGAGGCACCAAGTCACTAGAACTGGACCCACGTTTTGCCGAGTTTATTAGGTCACGATGCAAACGCGATTCAGTAATAACACAAATCCGACACGGTCACTCGCTTGCATCGATACAGTCGCGATTCTGTATCACTTTTGTAGCACGTTGGCATCGCTTCTGTAGTGCTTTGCAAATGCGACAAACGCGTATTAGACCCTTTCCACACTATGACTTTTACAAGAAATCCAAACTCTCGGCTGAGACTCTCAGGTTGCTGACAAAAAGACGGGAAACCACCCAAGCGACTTCGTCAGAGAGGTCAGACCTGAACAAGCAAATTGCGAAGATGGTACGGCGCGACCTTCGGAGCTCCAACACACGCCTCATTGAAGAGGCGATAGAACATAACCGAGGGTCCAAAGTATTCACTCAGCAGCTTAGCAGGAGCCACCTGACGAAGCTCAAAACGCACGACGGGAGGACCGCACTGTCGAAGCCGGAGATCTCCGCCGAGATAGAGGATTTCTATGGCCGATTGTACGCTGCATATGCCCCTCATTCCCGACGAGACGACCAAGATTCCAGAGCCACCCTGACGCGCCACTACACCGACGAACTGCCTGACATCAGTCAAGACGAGATTGTGTTAGCTCTGAGGCAGCTTAAAAATGGAAAATCCCCCGGTGAGCACGGAATAACATCAGAGCTTTTGAAAGCTGGAAGAGCCCCTGTTATACAGGAATTACAAAAGCTCCTTAACGCCGTCCTTCACAGTGGGAGAACTCCAAAGGCATGGAGCAGAAGTTTGGTGGTGCTCAATTTAAGAAGGGTGACAAGACCATTCTTAAAAATTACAGACCAATCTCGCTCCTGAGCCATGTCTATAAGCTGTTTTCACGAGTGATCACGAATCATCTCGCAAGGAGACTCGACGAGTTCCAGCCGCCGGAACAGGCTGGGTTTCGCGGAGGATATGGCACCATAGACCACATCCACACAGTGAAGCAGATTATACAGAAGTCTGAAGAGTATAATCAGCCCCTGTGTCTGGTCTTTGTGGACTATGAGAAGGCCTTTGACTGTGTCGAAACCTGGGCAGTTCTGGAATCCTTACAGCGATGCCAAGTAGACTATCGTTATATCGAGGTGTTGAGATGTCTGTACGAAGCCGCCACCATGAGTGTCCAAGTACAGGGCCAGCAGTCTAAACTTATCCAAATGCGCAGAGGAGTAAGACAGGGGGATTTTATATCCCCGAAACTGTCCACGAGCGCGTTGGAAGACATGTTTAAGACGCTGGACTGGAAAGGAAAGGGCACTAACATGAACGGCGACTACATCTCGCACCTGCGATTTGCAGATGACATATTCTTAATGGCGGAGTTGCCAGAGGAGCTAAACCAGATGCTGGCCGACCTAGCTTCAGCCTCGCGACGTATCGGTCTTGGCATGAATTTGGATAAAACCAAAGTCATGATCAATGGCCACATTGATCCAATACCGGTCGTCGTAGATGGTTACCTTCTCTAAATCGTTTCCGTATACACTTAGCTCGGGCAGATTCTGCAGTTAGGTAAAAACAATTTCGAGAAGGAGGCCAAAAGGAGGATCCAGCTGGGCTGGGCAGCGTTTGGGAAACTACGCCGAGTCTTCTCGTCATCCATACCGCAATGCTTGAAAACGAAAGTTTTCAACTAGTGTGACCTACCTGTTATGACCTACGGAGCCAAGACGTGGACACTCACGATACGGCTAGTCCACCAGTTCAAAGTCGCTCAGCGAGCTATGGAGAGAGCTATGCTCGGAGTTTCTCTGAAGGATAGAATTTGTAACGAATGCATCCGACAGAGAACCAAAGTAATCGATATAGCTCAGAGAATTAGCAAGCTGAAGTGGCAGTGGGCTGGCCATATCTCGCGAAGAACCGACAACCGCTGGGGTAAACGTGTTCTTGAGTGGAGACCGCAACTCGGCAAACGTAGTGTAGGACGCCCTCCAACCAGGTGGGATGACGATCTGCGAAAAACTGCAGGCAGATGCTGGATGCGGCAAGCTGACAGGGCGCTATGGCACTCATTGGGGAGGGCTATGTCCAGCAGTGGACTAATATAGCCTGATGATGATGATGACTATGATGATGTGTCGATATTGTCACGATCGGGAAAAGAATGGAGGAAGGGCCCTAGTTTACCGATTCGCGTTTGCATCGCGACAGAAGCGCGACGGTATCGCGTTTGCATCGCGATTGAATCGTGGTTACGTGGGCGAGGCCACACAGCTAGCGACCGCATTGCAACTGTATCGCGAACGCGCGACCGCGTCATGCAAAAAGTCGCCGTGGGCGAGGGCCCTGGTTGAGGTGACCGTAACTTATATTATAACTTAAGGTGACCCATGGTGTCGATGAATAATGCCGCATGGATTTAATCGAGAACGATTATTTCGACTAGAAATAACTTAATATTTAGTTTTTACTTACTATAACAAAAATTATTAGGTTTTACGATTGAACTTTGAACTGAAATATCTCGGCTCCGATATTATTTAGCTATATATACCCCATAATAAAAATTATTTATTTTATTTTGCTCTTTCGTAAAACACAACTTTCATGAATGGCCGCCAAAATTTAAAACGACGCCAACTTTACCCAATCCCCTTTATTGAAAATGAAGCGATGATATTGTATTTTAACTAGATAAAGTAAAGCTTATTTTGAGATCCCAGTGACTTAAAAATATATTTAGTAGTAGCAACCAGGGTAGAAAATCATTAGACATAAATGAAGGCATATAGGGTAAACCATAGTATTGCTGGCACCCACCTAGTCATTGGCACAGTGAGTTTTAAACACAAATATTAAGAATTAAAATTCTTAAAGGGCATTTTGGTAGTTTTTTTATAATTAGCATTGTTAAGTACAAAACATACATACAAATTATAAATGCCAATGACTGATATTATTAGTGACAATGTTTATACCTGTAATGCCAATGACTGTAGTTTTGGAGACATTTTCAAATTATTATTATTTTTCTCAAATAAAACTATGACAACAAGCAAGAATTATTTTTTATTTCCAACCTATACTCATATTCTAACAAATAAAAATGGTCAATAGTGATTTAATATGAAATTGAATGCTTAGGAAGCAAATTAAGTCAAGGTTTTGCTTAAGGTGCCAATCAATGTATAGTTTACCCTATACGTAAGCCTAATGTATGTGACTAATATAGTGTAGTTGTGAAAGAGAATGTTAATTCTGAAAAAGAGGTACCTAATTGAGTACCTAAGAAATTGAGTGATTGAGGGCTGATTTATGAATTGAGAATTTACACCAAGTAAATATTTAAGTAACGTTCGCGTTTAAGTAACGTGTGACAGATCACGCTCTTTTCCAAGGAAATTTGACGACATAACACTACAGTTATGTAATAATTACTTAGCAAAATTCTCAATTCAGAAATCGGCCCTCAGCTAATAACTGGACACACAATCCTATCAGATTGAATGATCCGACTACACTCCATTTATTTATACTTGACTTTTTTCCAAACTTTAAACGACACTTAATCAAAAACCTTTAGCGGTAGAAAACTCGAAACAGTCTACAAATTTAGTGCTAGCTAGTACTAAATTTGCAAACTGTTTCGAGTTTTCTACCGCTAAAGGTTTTTGATTTAATGTCGTTTAAAGTTTGGAAAAAAAGTCAAGTATAGATAAATGGATCATAGGTAATGTGACTATGTTTGTGAACTTCATTATATGCTTTGTACCTAATGAATAAAATAAAAAATATGATGATTTCGCTTACAAAACAAACCTAATGATGAGAGCTTGAGCGTAGTTTATTAAATGGAGACTACTTATTAAATTAAATCATAGCTATGTGGACGTAAAACGTAAAATGTAAGTCAACGATGCTCAAAATTTACATCGGATATGATGTTTGAACAAAATATGTTCAATGAAAGAGTTTGTTAATTTCGTATCGGTGCGCCTAAATTTTAATGTCAAAACATCCCTGGATTTACTCTGCATTAATAAAGGCCGGTTTTTGAAGTGAGAATTTCGCTAAGTTAACTACTTACAGTCTGTTAGCTTTTAGAATATACCTCGGCTACTATCGGATAGAATCGGATATATTGGTGTAATAGAAATATCGGAACTAATATCTCACTTAACTTTACATAACTTTTCAAAATAGTGAAGAAAAGTTTTACACAGACCGGGAAATAGAATACTTCTTATTTTAAAACCGAAGCCTACACTATAGGTACTTCGTTTCTTTTAGCATTAGAAATTTTGTAAAAAAAGAAGCAGGGCTAGTGAACCTAAAAATCAGCTGCCTAGTTCAAAACTTTTTTTAAATATACATATTATGTATATATATATATATGTAAAAAAATTATAAATTAGGCCGCCGATTTTTAGGTCGACTAGCCCTGCTTCTTTGTTTACAGAATTTCTAATGCTAAAAAAACGAAGTATAGAGCCCGAGGTGTATTCTAAAAGCTAACAGACTGTAGGTAACTTTACTGTAGTGCTGTCCCGTATAATTTCTCAGAAGAGAGCGCGACAGAACGTTATTTAAGTATTTTACTTCTTAATTTGGAAACCCGCCCTAATCGACTAAAGAGTTGCTTTGGTACCTGGTATCCTACTCTCATAAAAAATATGAACAATACATGTTGCAGTAGAAAACGAACCGAAACAAACCGTTGCTTTTGTATTCGACAAAAATGGCGCATGTCAAATTAAAAGAATCTTCGCGTTGGAGCTACCGAAAAACAAAACTTCATCTTTAAATGCTCAATGTTTGGATTTTATCAAATTACTTGCTACACAATACAATTCACATTAATAGTTTGGAAAATCTTGACCGCGAGGCGTCAATGATTCAGCTTCGCCGATATCATCCAAGTATTAATAACCATAATGCAACAGAATTTGAAGCAGTTTTTCATGATACACCTAGATTATAATGATAGTTTAAATATCATTCTTACACAACACTGATCACGTCCACCACATTTTAAACAACATTTATTATTATTGTCAACACATATAAATGTAAATTAAATTTAAAATACCTATAGATTAAGTTTCCTAACATAAATAATTCTCTTATGTATCTATGTAAGTTATCATTTTTGAGATTTCTTAGTAAAAAGATTTCTAAAACTGGAAATCTTTTCGCACTTTAGTAGGTGACAAGAAGCATATTCTTAAGAAACTATGCACTTAAGTTTAGAGTAAAATGATGTTTTCTTGTATGTGTTGCTTTTAGGTGGATAGGTAAGAATGATGATCCAAGTTAAGTTTTTTTTGTGCGCGGAGATTTTTTTCTATCGCGCCTGTTTTTCATCGTAATAATATATTTTGTAACTCACTAAATCATTGATCCAAAGTCATCTAGTGCTCATCAAATCATTTATCAAGGAACGTTTTAAATAGTTTCTTAATTTTGTATCACTTGATTACGTACATTGTGTAAATAGAAATTAATATTCAGTATTACACTTTAATTGTATTATTTGGCTTAAACATAACATAACTATTGAAACAGAACATAACTGCTATAGAACGATATGGTATGGTAACACAATTAAACAATTACATTAACTTTTCTAAAGTAGTGTATGGTGTTCAGTTATTAGATCAATTTATCTAATAAAATGGTCAAAAATTTATTTGTAACAACCAACCATCGGTTTCCTGTACCCTCATAACAGTTTAGCCCACAATGTGCTAGCTCAATAGGTTTTACTATGTTACGGACAACAACCGTAGGTTGTGTTAGATTTACGCATCCATGGACGATATTTAAAAACAACTATATGAAAACTTTGTATTTTGAAAGAAGCTTATATACCAATTTCTCAGATAACATTGACACTTGCAATCTAAAATTACTTAAGATCTATATGTTGTCCGAATCTTTTTCCTAAGCTAGTGTCAATGGAAAACGACACGGTACCAAACGAAGCTTGTTTGCGAAAAAATGATATCGCACCTCTGAACAATTTACATTTCACAGATAAAATGTTTTTCAAGTTTTTTTTTGACATGGTTTCAAAACGCTAACATAAATCAAAACGCTAACGGTACCGTTTGGTATTTACTTCCACCAGAACTTAGTCAGTAAGCAATGTATAACTTATCTACACTTTTATAAGTACAAACGATGTTGTGCAGAAATAAAATTTTTGCATGGCGCGAAAACATATTTGCCAATCATAGCGCGCCATGTGAAGCCGCGAACGAACCCGACCGTTATTTTCCGATGCGTGTACCCACAGCACATTAACCTTTACATACATAGATCACCCCCCAAGAGAATCCATTTATCTATACTTGGCATTTTTTTCAGACTTTAAACGACACTAACTCAAAAACCTTTATCGGTAGAAAACTCTAAACAGTTTACAAATTTAGTGCTAGCTAGTATTTTTGCAAACGGTATCAAATTTTCTACCGCTAAAGGTTTTTAATTCAGTGTCGTTTAAAGTCCAAAAAAATGCCAAGTTTATATAAATGGATGATACCAAATGCATTTAAATTCTTTTTGTCGATTAAACAGATTTTTTGTACTACGCGTCGCATCCACAGGTCACCCCCCAAGAGAATCCATTTATCTATACTTGGCATTTTTTTCAGACTTTAAACGACACTAACTCAAAAACCTTTATCGGTAGAAAACTCTAAACAGTTTACAAATTTAGTGCTAGCTTTATTATATTTTATTTTATCTTTTTACAAATACAGAGATTACTTTTGTTTTATAACTTTTACTAAATGAACAGCATTTTTTTTTTGTTAAGAAGGGCGCTCACTCAATCCAAACGCACACAATGTTTTTATCAATATCTTTACACGAATTATTTTTTGCTTTATCAAAGCAAAATTCTATTCTCGTCATTGCTATAAAAGTGACGAAGAACGAAACGTTGTTCGTTGTTTTTTTAAGTTAAGCACCTCCCAGCAAATAAATGAATACACGCAGTACACGGTGACGACGAATGGTTACCCTCTAAAAACAGGGTAATATGCTAAAAACGTTTTTGTATGGACAATTTCTACCTAGTTATTGAAAAACCGGTCGCGGTTAATATACTGCTTAATATTTGCATGTTTTGGTATGTTATATGTAAGTATTTAGTAAAATACCTACTTTAGGCTACTTTTACGTAGAGGAAAATGTTAAAATGTGCGAGACATGATTCTAAAATTTTTAGTGACTGTAATAAAATAAATTAACTTTTGGCAAAAGCGGTCTGAGGGTTTGATGCAAAATTAGTTCACGGACATTTTATATTTAAATACCTACACTTTTGTTTTCCTATACATACACCTTCAGATTCCTTTTGAACAATCTTAATTTTTTCAGTAAGAAAAAAATCTTTTTAATTGAAAATTTCATACTAAAATTACTGAATTACAGAAATGGATCACACAGATTAGTACTACCACACAGGTAATAAATTGTTATATTTTCGTATTTTATACAACATCATTACGAGTAATGCATAATGCAGAGAAAAACTTAAGGACCTCACTGACGTTGCAACTGACGGTTGTTGATTTGTTACTTTCATAGAATTATATCCTACAGTATACTACTACAGCAGACATTGAGACTATCTTATACTATGTACATTAGAAAAGACCACGAACGTTTTGGTAGCCATCATTATATTAATACAAGAAATAAACATAAATTGTGATTTCCAAGTTTAATACATTCTTATTTTATCTGCATAAGTTCTACAACAAGGTTCTTTAGGATAATTATAATAGAATTACATACCTTCCACGCAGTATAAAAATGTGCTAAGCACACTGCAAAAAAGCTTACTACAACATCAAGGATTGTTCAGAAAGCAAAGATATTGGATACTCGTATTAGATAGTACATTAATATACAAGGGTATTTACAGGACGATTGTGTCTAGTGTTCAACACAATTCATCATCAACACATGATGCCCCCACCGAGGGGCACGGGTCTCTTCCCTGAGGAAGGTATAGGCCGTACTTCACCACGGTGGCCGAGTCCGGCTTACGAGTAAACAATTTAAAGTGGAAAACTGTTAATCAAATTAAGTAAGACTTTTTTGAAGACTTGTTTTATGGCAAATAAGAAAGTAAATGTGTATTCTCTCCACATAAGCTATCATAAGGTCATTGATCTGCTGTCGATGACATTATTCGGTGTAGGAATCGATATTTTGCGCAGTAGCTATTCAGAATGTTACGAATTCAATCTTAGCTAGGTAGAAGTCCAAATATGAGATTTTATTTATCGAAGTGCCATGCTCTCTAAGTCAGATTTACCATCACTATGCAGGGTGAATTTTTTAAACGAGACAGTAAGCGCAGGTTAACCTTACCTAACCTTAACCGTTATAATTGTACCGTTATAATTAGTCTCCTAAAACGTTTTCCCGTAACTATAACGGTTAAAGTACCTGCCCTTACTGTCGCGGCTCAAAAATTCACCCTGTGTTCAGAATACATTTTAGCGCGACCCTGACTTGGTTGATTAAATGCCCGTTGCCACTAAACCCGCACACGTTACCTTCCTCCAAATTCGGTGAACGCAGTCCTGTAGGTTGAGACCTACAAGGACAGGTTACCCACTATGAGTCCTGCGGTATCTATTGAGGGTGACCCGTTGTCGCATCGCATTGCTCTATCTTACACTTGAGGGCAAAGATTTCAGGCAGTTTTATGTAAACTGTTGATTTTTTTTTTATTAATTTAAAACCTCTTTTTATGTGTTTGAATTTGAGTATTGAGTGTTTTGTTTATATTGAAAACAAACTTCTCAACACTCAGAATATAAATTTTCCAAAAAGCAATTTATATTGGTTATATTTTCATTGAGAATTTCAATAAACAATACCTAGCATGCCAAAAGCCATGTGTTCAGTGCAAACCATTTACAGTCTGGGATAGGACGTATAACAATGGCAGGTGGTGGCAGCTCAATCCTTACCGAGATAACACACCTTTTGAATGAAAAAAATTCTAAGATTTATGTGGAAGCTTGGCGGCGATCACGCTATTAAGGGTGAGAACGAATTTAAGACACTTGATGACGCTCTTGATAGCGTTTGGACTAATTCGTCATTAATGCTGGCGATAACATTAGTGATGAAGATATGTCAGGAATAGTTCCACTAGAATTATAGAATTGATTAATTTTTAATTATATCAGTAGTGAACTTAAAATTCAAACACCACCTAGGTAGGTACATTGTATACATTAGTAGATATTTTTCTTTGCATTCAAGTGTATTTTTGGGAGTACAATATTAGGAATTAGATAGCACGAATCCAGTACTTTTAGGATTTAGAACCTTATGTAGCAGCAATAAGTAGGTTATTATACTATTTTCATTCGGTTGGAGTCCGCGGAGGGTTGTGATATTCTGTGGCATCGGATAATACCGAGGTAACTTATAAAATTGGTAGTACTGTACTTACCTACTTAGTTCAATACAGATCTTTAGGAGTACAGAGTATATTTCAGTGTTGGAAAGGCAGACTAATTTCAAACTTCAAAATCTATTTGGGGTAGAATCTAGTTTTTTATGTATTCTGGTCCTAACCTGTACCATTGTATTTTTATATTACTGTTAAAGTCTAGTCTTGTGTTTCTCCCAATTAAGTAAATTTACATAAAGCATTTGTATATGGTAATCCGTTTGCGATGAGACTGGAGGAAGCTTCCTCTTTCACCCCAACTGTAGAAAATGAAAATGTTTAGTTAAAATATGATAAATCTTTACACGTGGGTGCAGTCGACAGCAAATCAATCTTTATAAAGGGTTACTTTTAAAATAGTACAAACCTTAAACTTTAACCGGTTGAATTTCCTGCTTTTACAGCAACTTTCCAAATTTGAATTTAAGTAACATGTAGAACATATAGAAATAAGGCAAAACATTAAGTTATGACTTCAGTACTGATATTCAACATATAGTGTACAATAGGCTAATATAATTTGAACACAATTTCGAGGGACAGAGCACCTAATACAAAAGATTGTATTAATAAAGTGGATGTAAATATATACAAACATCTCGAAATTTATGAAAATAGGTTATTTGATCTTCAAGAAACGCCACAGTAGGGACTCGGACGTGTATCAAAGCTAAGCATATCAATTTTATGGTCAATGAAAAAATAATATTACAATAATAAATTTCTTTCTTCTTCGGTAATGGGAATTGCTCTAAATAATGACCAAGTTACAAATTATACGTCATTTTTACGGCATAAGATCAGTAAAATCATAGCACAAGGATCCTACTTTGGGCCCAAGTGATTGTGTTGTGTGGAACTGATTATTATTACTAATCACAAGTGAACGACTTTCATACGTAGGTACCTCTAACGATCGTGTTACACACGAATAAAAATTGTTTTAATATTTTTGAATAAAACTGACAATCTCTGTATTTTGAAAAAAAGAAACGATCTCTTCTAAATTCGCACAGATTCCGATTATTTTTACAAAATTTTCAATGGCATACTTCAACGCATCATGTAATTCCGGTTCCATATACTCAGATTATCCAGGCAGCGCAGGCTCTCAAAATTACCCAATTTCTCGAAACGGATACCTATAGGTTCAGAATAAAGTATTTTCTTTCAAAAGACAATTCGGGATTTTTTTCCCATAATCAAAATGTCAATTCTGTGCTCTTTTTTTCCGTTTTGCTGCTGAACGTGTTTGTTGATAATACGTACTGTTTGAAAATTTTTTTTTTTTTTTTGTTTAATATTTTAGAAATCCAGTATACAATAAGCTGTATGAAATACCTAAATGTTGAAATGCCCTGAGCGATCTGGGCCTGTAGCACCCTCTCACCTTCTAATAAACCATTATTGAATTAAAAAAACATGTATTCAGAAAGCAAAAATTAAGTACCTTTGTCTTCTTCTTCTTAGAATAGAATAGAAAACGTTTATTTGGTACCAACAGGATCAAAATAAAAATAATGGTTCTTAAGTGAAGGTCTTACTTAAATGTAGAAGAATGGAAACCATACTTTTTCAGGGTTATTTATTTTATATTATATTAAATAACAAACCTTAAAAAGGCAATAAAATTAAATTAAAATCCTGAACAGATCCTCAATTGTAAAATTGGAGAACACAACCAAAATAGCTTCTACGGCAGGACTTTCTGGGCAGGAGGAACAAAACGCAATTTGGCGATCGGAAGATGCAAAAAGACCCAAAATTGATTTGGTAAAAAACGACCACAATTACATTACTGAAATTTGTCTAAAATAACAAAAACTAAATTTACAGCTTTTTGGCGAATGAAAAGTTCAAAAGTAAGTAAAAAAGTAAAAAAATTTTTTCATATTCGCCTCTGAAACTTGTCCTAATGATATTTTCAATATTTTAGTAACATATTTTTAAAGATTATTTTGTAGAGGTTTGACTCAAGAAATTATTAATAATGAACAATTTTCAAGCTTTTTATTGTTTTGATAATAAGCTATTCCGATTTTTTATTAAGGAGTGCAAACTGTGCATCGAACAATTATTTCATAATCTTTAAGATGTATTTTTTATTCTAGTACCAACACACATCTGTTCACGGCTATCATTCACTGGTATGATGTGTGACCATTCTCTCAAGTAGGTAAAACAAATTTACACAACTGGAATAAACTATTACAATTATGTAAAATAACTA
The DNA here is from genome assembly GCA_947310845.1 of Yponomeuta plumbellus. Classification (NCBI taxonomy): domain Eukaryota; kingdom Metazoa; phylum Arthropoda; class Insecta; order Lepidoptera; family Yponomeutidae; genus Yponomeuta; species Yponomeuta plumbellus. The sequence continues at coordinate 20,546,632 of OX371191.1, read as the reverse complement.
TGATATTTATATCAACTTTCAGCTTATGAAAGGGGTCCACTTTTGGGCATAGGCACCTTTTCCGTCACGCGAGTATTCCCAGTCCCCTTCCAGTTCTTTTAGCCTGTTGCCTCTGATATTTTGAAAAATAATAATCTGAGAAAAATCTCGTACAACAGAAATTGATTTAAGTTAAAAAACAAGGTTATGTTTATACTGTTTTCAAAGTAACCTTGTAGGGGAAGGTGGCAGTGATTGGACCACTTACATTTGAACACTTAAATAAATTATAATATACTGAACACTTAAATAAATTATAATATAACGAGTTAAAAACTGAGTGCAAGGGGATGAAAATTTTACCTTAAAATCGTTTGGGCTCTCGTGACTAGGTAATAAAATAGTAGTTAATAATACCAGAAAATAATTAAGTGGTCTAATCAAAGCGCAGGTCCAATGATCGCAACCCTTCCTTTACAAGCTTTTTAATTAGTTATGTCAACGGTCAATATGAAACAAAATTGTAAAGGTTGACTTTCTGTCGTTAGCACTCAATTGTTTCTTCAAAGAGAGTAATTAAAATAAACTTTACCCTCCGACCAAAATGGAAAACGTGTGCCAGTCGGCGTGTCCGACGAAGTCACGGCCTCGTGTCGGCGGGTAGGCGAAAAACTGCTCGAGGGCACGTAAACTGCATTCGGACTGGGAGAACCCCCTGCAATTCCAAAACAAAACACTAAATTCAAGCGTATAATAAAGCACTATAATCTATTATAAATACCAAAGCTTTATACCGTCAGGCCAAAATGGGAATCGAGATCCAGCTGTGTCTGAAGACGTGACCACATCGTGGTGACGACTGGGCGAGAATCCGCCGGGCGCGAACCCCGGACCAGGACTTGGAGATTCGTCTGGAAGAGATTGGTAATCAAGTTGAGTTGACTAACCCAGCACGAGTCGGCCATGTAAGCAGTCTATACTACATAGTCCAGGACAGAGTGTATGCCACCACCCAACCACGTCTAGCACAAAGTTTCCTCACAATATCACCCTTCACGGAATTGTATAACAAATTATTGTAGCATTATGAAACAGAGCCCCTTTTTGTAATAGTACAATAATTCGTGAGATACAACAGTGATTCACGATGCATTATGTTGCCAATTAACCCACATGTTAACTTGTAGAAAAACTAATTGTGAAAATCAGTTATGCGATATACATCAGGTTGTCGTTGTAAGTTTCTAAGAAATGGCACCAAACCTTCGATAAATGGTACATTCGATAAATTATTAGAATACAAGTACCAAGCATTAATTGCTACGGTGGTTGGCTGACTCACCTAATGCGTTCACTCCAATGGGATTGTAACTGTTCATCGACATTGGCTGCATAGGCTGCAACGAGCTCTGAAGCTGAAATTAGAAAAATAGCATATTTTTCTAATTATCAAGTTTTCATTCAGGGTTACCTCACAATTCGTACTTTAATTAGAACGAGTCAATTACAGTTTGTCATTTACAAAGTTTATACTACGACTGAAAGCATTGTATGTTTTACAGTTTTGTTGCTAAATAGTGGCGCTGCTTAATACCTAGATATTGATTAAAGTCATCTGGCCACGTGGTCCGACTACCTTTGTCCTACCTCGGACGATATGAACTTTTATTTCCAGTTGGTCCGATTAACTAATCGGACTATACAAACTAATATTTTCTTAGACCACTTGGTCCAACCGATCAGACGACGTGAACTTTGGATTTCCGGTTAGTTCGATTAACTAATCGCACTATATGTATATGTAAACTATCATTTTCTAAGACCACGTGGCCCCACCGATCGGACCACGCATTTCAGACATGAGCAACGCGACTTGCATACTGCATAATAGGTAACCTTTGGCTACTGTACTACTTTTTTTACCATTGTATTTGTTAAAGGATGGTTGGGCCTACATATTAAATGACATGCCAAATGATAACGCTATACATGGAGAGTCAATAGCTTAAAAGTGACGATTTCATCGCTAACTGGTCAATCTTCGGGCAGCTCATCCAAACTACAAATTGTTTGGAAGGGTGGCCAAATATCTCAAAATAACTCCAAAATAAATAAGTCAGTTGGGAAAAGGAAGCCAAATTTTGTGAATCTTCTCAATGTTTTGAAAAAAGATTCGGACTTTTATCTGATTAGAATGAAAGCTGGCCTCCTCGAAAAACGTCGAGAAGAAGTTATAAGACGTGATGTATTTATCTCAAGCACTAACACTATGCTCATTGATTTCAATATGGAACGCGGGTTCTTTTTAGAAAGATGGGCCGGTTTAATTGATCTGAAATATCGGTGGGGAAATGAACTACAGAACTGGCTAGATTACTGGAAAAAAGTTAATATTGTCCGATCGGCCGGACAAAACGGAATTACAGTTCCTAGTAGTCTGATTATTCGAACGAACAGGAAAAAAAAATTCACGTCGTCCGATCGGTAGGACGAATCGGAATTACAATTCCTTGTAGTCCGATTAATCGGACCAACTGGAAAAAAAGTTCATGTCGTCCGATTGGTAGGTAGGACCAAGGCAGTCGGACCACGTGGCCAGAGGGGATTAAAGACTTTACCCCACTAACCAAAATATATGGTATTCAATAATAAAGATCGTTGAAGAGTTAACCGACATCGCCCATTTGGGCTCCATATTACAAGGTTGAAGTACCTAAGTACCAAAAAAAACCTCAATTTTTATGCGTTACTAAAGAAAACGGTATTCCAAAAAGCTATGGCCAAATGGAAATAAATTTAATACGGTTTACTACGTATAAAGCAATTAGCCTGATGTGGTCGGTCCTCACAAAAATGCTTTCATGAAATGTCAAAAACGCAAAAAGTCTCGCATTTCATTCCACCTTATCTCTTCGAACTACTTTTACGGAACGGGACTTTTTTGAAAGCTGTTAATGACATCTTTCGAAATAATAGAGCATTCATTTGTTGTCTATAATTCTTCTTGACTGTATGTATACCTACTCTTATTATTACGTCAACATAAACATAACCTCTAATGCCTTCATGTAGACAAATGTTTTTCCCATTTGGCCATTGCTGAGTGACTTGAAACTTGGGATCTAAAATTTTAATAAATGGTTGAAGTGCTGGCCAATTTTTAGAGCTGTAACGTCAGACCCAGCTTGTATGGGAAATGGATACCTATGTCTTTTAAAGATCTTGTTTTTAAACATTAATGTCAGCGTCAAATACTCGTAGTTGTGATCACGTTGTGTCATCTATATTAATAATTTCAAAAAAAAAAAAATTTCGTTCGGGTCTACGGTAGACTCGAACGATATGCACACCAAATGAAAGAGCGTAAAAAAATAGTTGATCTGAGTCGACAACATATGGGCGGAAAATTCGTATTATCGAGCAGCATCAATATAAAAATTATTAAATTCAACAATGGCGTTGCTAAGTATAAGCATGTCAATGTCATCATTGTTGTGTTAGTGTCACAAGTTTTCATTGTGAACTGTTATGGCCGGTTTACATTATTTTAGTGTTTAGGAGAGTGCTATAATACAATTAGAGAGGCAAGTGCATTAGTACATTACTAGACGTTCTAGTGAACGTTTATATTTCTTCCAGTAGAGTGTCACTTCGTCGACGTCGCGAAATATGCGCTATCCTACTCAAAATACTATGAGTTTTAATGGAACACATAAGTAAGTTTGATAATCCGAGTTATTGAAAACAACACGCACCCGTCACGGGTCACTTGCGCACTCTCCTAAAGTTCTCACTAAATTTTTAGTTTATACACAGATAAGTGGCGCTTACACGTTTCTACAAAAGCACTCTCCTTAAGAAAGAAAAAAAGAAAATGTATTTATTTGATACTCAAAACAAAACAAAAAAACACACACACACAGAGTGCGTACAATAATAAAAAAAATAACACAGAAAGCATAAAAAACGTAAAAATAAATAAACTGTGAGCCCCCAAAATGGGCCCGATTCAGCATAATGTTGCAACAGAGTGTAAAGTAAAGCACTCTCCTAAACACTAAGATAATCTAAACCGGCCCTTTGATCTAATTTGTTAACTCCATGGTGTGTGGAATACCGTGGCATCCAAGAAGGTTATTATAATCTGTGCCAACTGAGAAGGTGTAGTAAGTAATCTGTGGTGTTTTTCATTGGCGGGAAGACAATAATTGACATTGAGTTTTGGAAGGGTCTGAAAAATAATTGAAAAAGGAAATCAAAGTCATAAATTGATCTTTATTGTTTTGCTTAGTTATAGGTACCAATAAACTTCTTGAAATGAAAAAGCCACTAGATAAGAAAAATACCAAAAATTAAAATGATGAAGAAAAACATGTGGTCAATACAAAACTAAAAGCTGTAAAGCCAAAGAGGGGGAGCTGTTTTTAGTTGATTAGCCAAGTGGATTCTACGTCTCATTGAATACGTCATTAGATTCACTAGCTGTTAAGTTTATGAAGGAAGCTCATTTAGTTAGTAATTTGTGATGAGGTACCCATGACAAAGTTATGATAAGTATCCGATTTTCGCCTTGCATTCCTTCGTGAGTAGCCAGAACATGTCCAAAAGAGCAAGATTGGCTATCCGTAATAGTGTGCTGGTTCCAATACTGATGTAAGCATGGTAGCGAGATTTGGGTATGGCAGAAGAATCATGAAAGTAGGGTTAGTGCAGTACAAATGAGATCCTTAAGAAATATGTGTGGTGTTACTTTGAATGACAGAATACGCAATAGTAATCAGAGACCAAGGATGTAGAGAAAGAGGATGTAGTGAGTGACTAGAATTGAAAAAAGGAATGTTGCGCTGGTTTGGAGATGTGGAGAGGATGAACGAAGAAAGACTGACAAAGCAAATATATCGGGCGAATGTGAGTGGAAGGGCCGGTAAGGGACGCCCCAGTTGGTCATACTTCGACCAAATAGGGGATGTATTAGCAAAGGGCAAGATGAAAAATACCCGAAACCGATGTGGGTACATGCAACGACTAATGGATGTCGATGAAGCGAAAGTGATTTGTCAGGATAGTGGCAGGTGACAGTCCGTGGTCTCTGCCTACCCCTCTGGGATACAGGTGTGAGCTTATGTATCTGAATGTATTAAGAGATTTATATCTACTGGTGGTTGATAAATACAGAGGCGTCACCATATAAAAAAAAACTAGTTATCATAAAGTTACCAACCACTCCATGTTTGCCCCCAGTCGTGAGGCTATTGTCACTTGTGATTTTTTTACTGATCTCATTCATTTCTATGGTAGGTACCTATCATCAATGACTGACCCGCAAAAGTAATAGAGGGCCTCGATTCTGTTAGTCCATTATAGTTCAATTAGAGTAACGTGGTCGGGTCAAGTGACATGTTTTTTAAATCCATTGTCGCGTAGAATTACGGAACCGCGGTAATGAAATGAAATCGAGTCATTCATGCTGCGCTGTGGTCATTGTCCTACACAATGCATTATTGTCTGGCCGCTGGGAGTATACGATCTTGACACATGTCTGTTTCATATGACTAGTGATGGGAGATTATCAACGTTATCATTCCTTACGTTATTCTTAACTAGCTTTTGCTACTGACGCACGATTAAGTAGTTTTGTTTTTTAAACGACCATCACTCAGTCATCTCTTGTGACATTTTCGCAGGAATTTTAGAAGGGTCATCATCTTTTTTGTGCCGATTGGCGGTGATGTGTTGTGGCGAGCTGTGCGACCTTTTATTTGAGCCCAGATCAGCTCAATCGCTTTGTACGGCATTGGTGCGGAGAGATTCTGAGAACGCAATGATCTTTTTCTAAAGCCTCTTCATCAACTTCGTATCGTTAAAACGACCGTTATTATTTTCGTTATTTTTGGTACGTCACTAAAAAAAAATACGGTTGACATAACCTTGTGACAAACGTAGTAAGGATTTTACGCACGAACATTAAATATTGTTTTCTTCTTATTTAACATTTAAATCACTGTGCAAAATATAACATTGTTTGTAAGTTTACACAATGATATAGTTTCAATGACAATTATTTGCTAGTAGGATAAATAGGACTTAAAAATATTTTAATCGAAAATTTAACGCCACTTCAAGGTTACGTCGTCCGTTCTAACATGACCTGTCAGGATTCTCCCAGCGGCCGGACGGTAACAGAATCAAGCTCCTTATTTATCGAAGGCAAATTTACGTCCATGCCCCCTGTATGATATTAATGTAGCTATAGTGCCGAATAAAGTCACACCTTATTTATCAAAATCAGACTAACACAAAGAAAGAAACGTAGGTACAGTCGACAGCACATCAACCTTCACATTTTAATTGCAAAGTCGCCCGTAATGCAACGGAGTAGAGTGCATGGGTGTATACGATGATGTGCTGTCGACTGTACGTACACAATAAGTCTACTTTTTATCGGCCTATGAAATCTGGTAAGAACCGACACAGGTTTACCTAGAACTACTAATATAAATTAATTAGGCAAGTATCACTTTTATGGGAAATCGTTACTGAATTAATATTCAAGTCGCCAATTTTACTGTTTCATGATACGCGAGAAAAGTTTTAATCTGAATTTAATCATTGAAATTATTTGTACGGGAGTGTGACGAAACTACGATAGATATTGTTTTATGAGAAAACTAACATCTGGACGTGCCAGCGGTCTTTTACTTTTGAATTCCTCTGTGTTCTTTTACGTTTGAATGGCACTAGGTGAACTTTAGTACATAGCCAGAAATTTTAACAAAATATGTATTACTCACAGAAAACAAAATCTTTTTCTTCTTTGCCTGGCTTTTCCCCATTTTATTTGGAGTCGGCCCTTTTGGCTCTTTGTCGTTTATGTCTTCTTTGAGGTTCTTATTTACTACGGGCATCCATGTGATTTGGGGTCTTCCTCGTCCTTGGGGTTTAGTCGCGCACGTTAGCATTTTTCTGGTCCTGTGCTTGGGTGGTAGCCTTATAACGTGTACCACCGCAGACAGTTCTCCTGTAGTTTTTCTGGGATAGGTCTTTCCTTAATTTGCCTTTTATGAGTGTTTTTCTGGCATGGAGGTAACTGTAATAATATAATATCTTGGGGTATCTCTTCAGGCCTTATACATGGGATAGTGCCTTCTGTAGCAGGAATATCTCGTCGTAGTGCCTCACTAGGTAAGACCTCATTTAGCAATAATTATGTGTATTATTCTTTCCGGCGTTCTGTGGATGTCTTCGTTTGAGCTTAGTAGTTTTTTATATTTATTCTTGATAAATTTGTTTGTGAAAGTATCCCATACTCCATTGGTGTTTGAGTTTTGCCAACTTATATATTTCTTTATCGTTTGAGACAGTTTCAAGCTTAGCATAGAAATCATCTCTGGCGGTTGTCTTAGCCGGTGCGATGGCTCGTTTAGCAATTCTTCTGTTCTAAGAAATTTTATAAGCCCTGTGGTCAGCACCGTCTTTCGTCTGTTGTCACATAGTTTGAAGAGTGTTTTCTTAGTTTGCAATTTTTCTCACACTTCTTTATTCCACCAGCTAGCATCCCTGTTATTACTGATGGCACCTTTAGATACACCTAGATATTATTTTGCTTTTTCATTGCAGTAGGTATGGTTGAAAATCTCTCCACATTACATCGGCTGTATCATTCTGCTGTTTTACCGAATATAATATGTTTGCAGAGAACCCTCGGTGTAAAGTTGGACTCGCACTTGGCTAGTTTATATTATACCGAATAATATAGTGCCCAAGATTGACGACGTACGAAAATATACCAAACTGGTTATTTTTGAACAAAAACTTTCATAAGCACTACACATTCTAAAATCAAATAAGTTTATCCGGAAAATATTTTGGAACAAACTGTTTATTAGAGTAATACACCTAAAGGTGTTAAAAATACTGTTGCCTAAGATAGAGAGACTTTTAGAAGCTATACATATTTCGTATAATAGGTAGTTCTCAGTTACTTATAGTATTGTTATGCGTGGGTTTTAATTTTACTGCTATCTACAATATTTATGTAAATAAAATAAAATTTTACAACATAGATTCCACCTTTACCAACTCCTGAAATTTGCAAGAGTAATTTTATCGGGGTGTATAATTATGTTCATCATCCTTGATACGTGGTCCATAGACGAGTATATATTAAAACGTCTAAAGGTTATTATTCCACCCCGTACGAGCATTTATCCATAGTAAATTTATTTATAGTACATTACTGCCGGCCAGCAAACGACGCATTGATGGACGTGTAAATATTGGCCATGGCCAAGGCAAGGTCCAGGCACAAAAATGTATGTGCATCAATGCATAATAATTGTGTGTGTCCAAGGCTTGTATAGATCTTTTCTCAAATAAAGCGCAGAAATTTCAACCAGCCAGTAGTCAACAACCTAGTCAGATCTTTTTTCGCGTTAACTAGTGTTCATTTGTTTTTTTTTTCTCAATGGACCTGTACGGTCTATTTACAAGCCAGTACGAAATTTAAACGTTCAATAAGTTACCTACTTGCTTGCAATGTTTAGGAGTAATAGATCATTCCATTTTTAAATTACACGACAGATATTTAAAGTTTAACTTATTGAGCCGCTAAACACGACAGATTATGGATTTCCATACAACTTTTTCCGCCTCCGTTCCTTTATTTGGCCACTACAGCAATTTCGGTAAATATTTCGAAGAAGGTTGTCAAAATAATGCTCAAATTTCAAACCATGATTGAGAAAAAATATTTACCGGCCCTTGTAGCTGATGGGATGTGAAGTGATTGACTGGTACTGGTGAAGATTGATGCGGCAACGCTGTGTGTGGCGAGCATCCTGGACTACGGGTCATCGAGCCGCAAGCGCTAGCATATCCTAGACTACCGGATGACTGCGCCAACCACGTTCTGTAAAATGCATTTTTTCTTATCAATGTAAGGTTTTCACTTGGGTAGCCTGATCTTAGTTCCAAAACTTACCTCCCAACTGTTATATAGGGCAGATAAATACGAAATCTCTATTTTGTTGTCAGGCACGAATACTAATCGTCCCCGTCACAGACTGTTAGACATATAAGTTTTTAAATTTTAAGTAGGTACATAAAGTAGAACAAATAAATACCTATTTATTATATTTTTACTTAACAATAATATTTAATACTTCAGTAAATAGAAGAACAATAAGAAGGAGCAATACATTAAAATATTGTGGAAAACTAAAAACGCAATCGACAAAACAAATAAAAAAAAATAAACAAAGCTATAGATGTAGAGTGGTTAGGTTGCCAAGCAAAGGCAGCTCCGTGTTGTGCTGAGGGCGCCAACCCTCAGCGATAATGGCGGCGCACAATAATGCCTGTGTACAGTCGGGGTCTAAAAATGTTTACCAGTGTTCAAACTTGATTCTTTGTCACAATGATGTCGCACCCTTCGTGTAAGAAAACGGTAAGTGAATTCGGCCAACTTTTCAGGCGCTTAAAAAAACTGTCTCAGATTGTTAAAAAAAATCCTAAAAATACCATGTTAGGAACAATAGATGGCATTTAGCAGCGGCGAAATGACAGTGTTTCCGATTTTTCGTTATGTTATGTGTACTGTGAGATGAAGTTAAATATTCCACGAAACTGTAATAAAAGACGCCGGAAAAATGGATACTGCTTTGTTATGATATTTTGTTTATCGCAACGGTTGCGTTAAGTGTAGTTACTCCATTATTCATGCTAAAAAGTTAGGCTAGTCAAAAAGTGTAAGTATCAGTTACGTAGTTCTTGCACGAGAAATTCAATTAAGTAATCTGAAATACATACTTTATGCGTGTTAAAGTATCAACGTTTTGCTGGAGCTTTTGAATAAACGTGTTTTTTTATTGGAAAAATATTCAAATAATTAAGTGTATCATCGTAAACTTGTATTTTACTGTTCACAGCTTACCATGTACAAAAATTGTATTTCAATACATTATATATTTATAATAACTAAAGAATAAGAAGGTTGCTGCGTTATTTTATTATTAATTGATTTAAATTATATTCGTATGTTTCTGTAGAAAAACGTGCTGTAAAAGCCTATTGTGCGGCAATGCATGCTCAAAAGAGCCTGCACATATCGCACCCCCCATGCAAAAGTCACGTAACTCAACTTGCGCCATTTTTTTTTATAATTGCAAAAAATCGAACGTAGTCTAATACACCTTCTCACAAATTTTCATGAAGCTAGCGCCAAAAATAAGGTTACTGTCACAAAAAATGTGTTTGTTTGCGAAAAAATAAAATATAGTTTTCCATCGTTATAAAGATGTAAGCATAAGTACATTGATTTATTTCACAAATTTTACTGAGTATAAAGCCATAAACACACAAACATATTACTAACACGATACTATTGCGAAGGCGTGTTTTACAAGTCCTCTTACTTACTTCTTGCACGAAACTTATCGCGGGACTGTTTTTCGTTACTATCGTTACGTTGTTTCTCCAAGCAGTAGTCATAAATACCGGAGACGTAGCTATACTTACTTCTTTACTCTACGAAGAAAACAGTTTTATTCAAATCGTAATAATGAACACTTGTTTTTCCATAGATATTAAGTGAAAGTTTTTATTGTAACTGTAATTATATTATAACGAGAATCGTAGATCGGTAACCCTCTAAACTTACCTATAGATGCGTTAGATTTTAAAACCAAAGTCTGGAACTGCACTTGCGAGTGGGCGGCCATGGTGACGCTTTGGGGGATGGGCACCGGAAGGCGATTACACAGCACAACTGCCTGGTGGCGGCGACGTCAATAGACCAGGCGCCGCTCTCAGTGCTCGATTTCCTATGACTGGCACTGATGCTTCACTGGTTGTGGACCAAACCGTCGTGGTGGCGACCACCTCCCAAAAGAAACGGCTCAGAAAAAGCGTGTGCTCGAGCGACAAAACGCTGAGGAAGGGTTCATAAAGAGGGCACGAGAAGTCAGTAATGAGGCCACTGATCCCGCGAGTGTCTCTAAGAAACAGAAAATCTAGTTTTTGGCTTCTTATGAGGAGGCACTAAGCAGGCGCAAGATGGCTATAATTACTGATGGTGATCCATCGAGGATCCCACCGGATGCGGTTCAATTAATAAACGCAGCAGTCATTGATTTAATTGAAGCATCGCCGAACCCGCTCCCTAACATTGAGGCAGTAGCCTCATCGCGGAGGCACTGCATGTCCTATGCGAAGGGGACAGCGATACACAGTGGATGTGTGGCCTTAACGAAAAAACCGTTGGGGACGTAAAGCTACGGGTGGTTGACGACAAGGATCTGCCCAAACCGGTGAAGTTGACCTGGTAGACCAGGAACAACTACACTTTGGACATTTCCAGGGTATTTCAGCTCTAATGCAGCGTTACAACCCGGAGCTGAAGACCCGCTAGTGGAATGTGGTGAACTCGCAGGAGGATAAAACGCAGGGGACCATGCAGCGCATTGTCCTGCTCGACCAGGACTCTGCCAAATAGGTACATCAAGTTGCAGAGATACTGCCTCCGTGTGGGCCTCAATAAGAGTTATTTAACTCTTGAAGGCTGTAGGAGGGGCCTCTAGTGGCTTGATTACTGCATCCACTCCCAACGTGGAAGCGTGCAGTGCAGGTCTCGGTGACGGTGGATGGGGTACCGTCGCGGGAGAGTCCTTAAATCGAGGCGCCTCAGACTCAAATGCATGCATGGATCTTACGGTAGTGTAGGTCATATCAGGAGGGCAGGGAGCAGATAAAAAGCTAGTCGTTATGACATCTGCACACCTGCCTTTTGAACAAGAGGACCCCCCTTCAGCTGTGGTAATAAATTTAACTAACCATTGTAGTAATGTGCACCACACTGCCTGGGTGCAGGACACTGGTGTGAACAGGAGAGGTGAGAAGCTAATTGACTATATAGTCAATGGACCTTTACAAATTCTCAACATAAGTAATAAACCAACATTGATCAAGTCAAGGAGAGCAGAAGTAGTTGACGTCACGCTAGCTTTTAATCGGGCTAGTAAAAACGTCACTGGATCTGATGAAATCTGTGGATCAGACTATCAGCACATCTGCTTCAGAAACTGCACTGAATATTCTATTCAATGCGTGACAAGGAGAAACCCGCGTTACACGAACTGAGAATTTTATCAAAATTACCTAGGGATTGAATTAGGTACTGCTAAAGGAACACTCAATTCTATACTCGACACAGAATTTGAAGCTGACATAATGTCCACGCTGTTCTCGCGGTTTGATGTGCGTTTCTCCTTGTCACGCATTCTACAGAATGTTCAATGCAGTATCTGAAACAGATGTGCTAATGGTCTGATCCACTAATTTCATAAAATGTTTCAGTGGTTGACGTTTTTACTAGCCCGATTAAATGCCAGCGTGACGTCGATGACTTCCGCTCTCCTTGGGTTGGTAAATGTTGTTTTATTACCTATGTTGAGAATTTGTACAGGTGCACTGACTATGAAGTCAATGGCCTCTTACCTCTTCTGTTCACACCAGTGCTAACCATTAGCATCGATGCCTAAAAATAAGATACAATCCCTCTCTACTACAAAGGCTACATAGTTAAATGTCTTACCGCAGCTGAAGGGGGCTACGACAAGGGCGATGCACGCTTCCACTTTGGCAGTGGGTGCAGAAATCAAGCCACTAGAGGCTCCTCCCACAGGCTCCTCTAAGAGTTTAAAGTAACCCGTATTGAGTCCCGCACAGAAGCAGACCCCTACGATTTGATTTAGTTGGCAGAGTTTTAGTTAACTAGGACAATGCACCGTATGGTCACCTGCGTTTTATCTTTCTGCGAGTTCACCAGCTCCAGGTTGTAACGCTGCATTAAAACACCCTAGAGATGTCCAAAGTGTAGTTGTTCCTGGTCTTCCAGGCCAACGTCACAGGTTTGAGCAAATCCTTAGCGTTAACCACCAGTACCTTACCCGTACCCGCCCACTCGCGAGTGCAGTTCTAGACTTTGGTTTTAAAATCTAACGCGTCTATAGGTAAGTTTAGAAGGGTACCAATCTACGATTGTCGTTCTAATATAATTTAACTACAGTTACACCAAAACCATTCACTTAATATCTATGGAAAAACAAGTGTTCATTATTATACGATTTGAAAAAAACTTTTTTAAAGAAGTAAGTGCAACTATGCATCAGGTATTTTGAAAACTGCTTGGAGGAACAATGTCGCTGAACAGTCCTGCAACAAGTTTCGTGCAATAAGTAAGTAAGTGGACTTGTAAAACATGCCTTCGCAATAGTATCCAAGAACAAATGCTTATGTTTATTTACTTTTATAGAGTTATTCTACTTCTTCGTGTTAGTTATGGGTATGTGTGTTTATGGCTTTATACTCAGGGAAATTTGTGAAATAAATTGATGTACTTATGCATACATCTTTATAACGATGGAAAACTATTTTTTTTTTTCGCAAAAATACACATTTTTTATGACAGTACCCTTATTTTTGGCGCTAGCTTCATGAAAATTTGTGAGAAGGTGTATTAGAATACGCTCGATTTTTTGCAATAATAAAAAAAAATTGGCGCAAGTTGAGTTACGCGACTTTTACATGGGGGGTGCTTATTACCTTTCAAAATTCCGAAGCCCCGATTCTTATCTAACTAAACTCATTTCGTATTTTAAAATTATTGCATTTGTTAAAGTGACTCATATCAAAAATCTGTCAAAATAGACGGTTTTGTTTCCTAAACATTATAATAAAACCTCCTTGAGTGAGCGAAGAAGGTTTGCCCTACACTTTGACAGGTTCGTACTCTACTCTTTATTCTGAGCTTTATCTAGTCAAATCAAAACAAATATCGACCTTGTGTCGTATAATCGTCTGTACAATTATGAACCGTAAGGTGGTAAACATTTTCAGACCCCGACTGTACCTACATTGACTGGGGTCACTTAAACAAACAAAAAAATACTAAGGTCACCATGTCCGAAAACGTCAGGTTGCAGCGTTATTTGCAGAAAACGAAAATCGTTTTCAATTTTTTTATTTACAATAAAACCAATAATTACTTTCCGAAACATTGTTTATTATTCAATATAACATACATTTAGGAACATAAGATGAAACAAATAAATATGCATATAATATGTACAGCCTATTAGATAAAGTACTTGTCAGCTATCTATATTTATAATATGTAATTATTGATTTTTTTTGGAAAGAAATCAAGTTGAAAAAGATTTTCTTTTTCTGCAATTAACTCTGCAACGTGACGTTTTCGGACATATTGACCTTAGTATTTTTATGTTTGTAGAATTGTGCCCAGTCGATGTAATTAAGTATTAAATAGTCCCCCACCATTTTGAAATAAAATCAAAATGGGAGTTGACCCAGTATGCCAAAATCTACAAACCACAATGCCCACGGTAGCTAAAAATTGTACACACCCCGGTGTGTGTGTCGTAATGCATTAAAAAAATATTTTAAAGAAATACAATAAGAAAGACGAGTACATACAATTAAGAAAAAATATATGTCTTAGACTTATTAGTATAGCAAAAGAGAATTTTCCCGGCAGGTAAAATAAAAATACATACATATTTCTCGTTCACCATTGCTCGATCAAAGTAATAATTAAGAACGGGATGTCCACATGGACAGAGTGGCATCACACTAAAGAATCGCTCGTAGCCTGGGCTGCCTGAGTGATCTTAAACGGTTAAGCACTAACGGCGCGTTCAGTCCATGGAAGGGTCACCGTCTATGACTAACGCTAGTGGCATTTTTCCGAGCGGTTCCGTGCTTCGCAAGACACGTTAAGGAGTAAGTGCCGGCTGCCGTCGATAGATGGCAGTCGTTAAGCCAAGTCAGAGGCCTTAGGGCGGCTTGAAAACTTTTGACAGTAAGACCAGCCACTAGTCTTACAAGCCTCCACCAATCCGTACTTGGTGCCCCGTGGTGGAGTATGGCCTATACCTTCCTCAGGGAAGAGACCCGTGCCCCTCGGTGGGGACATGATGGGTTGATGATGATGTCTACATGGCTTCTTAGGTCACTATTATCTCAAACGGATATTTTCATATCCGCCTGTTCTGCGAATCTCGTTCTCACTGAACTTTATTTTCCTCTATGCACCGCCAGGCACCGGCAGGATTTTACAAATAAGCAGTTGTTGGCGGCTGCATCAGTCAGAGCCACGTCAGAGGCCTTAGGGCAGGTTGAAAACTTACGACAGTAAGACCAGCCTCTAGTCTTACAAGCCTCCACCAATCCGGACTAGGTCCCCGTGGTGGAGTATGGCCTGTACCTTCCTCAGGGAAGAGACCTATGCCCCTCGGTGGGGACATAAATAATGAGTTGATGATGATGATTATGATGACATACAGACGAGTATGTCAGAACATGAACAGTCAGTCACCTATTTACTCGTAAGTTCGGAGCGTACTTCAAAAGGGAAACTAAAAGAAGGACTCGAGAACAACTTACGTGTCATATCTGGGGTACGACGGCGGATACGGAGAGCTTGCACCAAAATAATTTCTAGCGCCGAGTGGGAGAGGTTGCATGTGCGGCGGAACGTGCTGCGCCACGTGGCCAACGTGGTAACCATCTCCAAACAACCCCTTCGAGTACGGAGTCGCGCGAAACGGCCTTTTCATTCGACGACGTCGTCTGAAGTTACCGTTCTCGAACATGTCCCCACATTGCGGATCTAAAACAACACTTCACTCACATACCATTTAAATATAAACCTATCGCACATTCTTCGCAAGCAAGTAATTGTAATCAATTCGCAGATGAACTACCTACATTATATTAACATGGACGAGTATGTGAATGAAATGAAAATGCGCAGTACAGAGATGATTTCGCAACGCAGAATTAGCAAAGTCATTAAGAGGTTCAGTGGTAATTATTAAGTTATTAATCTTTTTTGAAAACTTTCAGCTTACATTATAAATGGTCATATACACAACGCAACTCAGCTGTTTTATTTGTTAACTCACCAAGAGTCCAGTAGTTCCCTTTCCTCTCTCCGCCACCTTCCCTTGGTACTTTGATGAAACATTCGTTGAGACTAAGATTATGCCTTATAGAGTTTTGCCACCCTTTTTTATTTTTTTCGAAAAACGGGAACTCGTTGGTGATGTATGCGTAAATTTCACTTAAAGTAGCACGTTTTGTTTCACTGTTTTGTATGGCCATAGTGATGAGAGCGACGTAGGAATACGGTGGTTTCGTCAGCGCCTGTGACGTCGGCGTCGTAGACTGCGCCTTTATTTCGGAAGCGTTGCTGGGACTTGATGGTGTATTCGATTTCGTTTTGGTTTTGCTTTCACTGGTAATACAAAAAAATATATGTAAGTATGATCAACATCATTATCCCTTGATATATATTTATCTACAATGAGAAATCTGGGAATACAATTTATTTTAAACTATTTATAATTGTCATATTTGGACGATTCTCTACCATCTCTACCCACTCTGCTGCGTATAGGTTTTTTGTGTCACACCACTTGTACCTACCTATGTGCTTAGCCCCTAGCAATCATTTATTACGAAAGCACGATTTCTTAAATCACCCCTGAGAAGTAGTTTAAATAAATCCGTTGTAAAGGTAAAGGCCACCAGATCATGTTTTTATTTATTGTATTTAGGATTTTTTAAAGTAACTTTATAATATTATGTATAATATGTAATATATATTAGGTATATAATAAATATGGTGCGCAATAAATGCTATGAACCGGCATACGTATTTTTACCGTCTGTTTTATTCAACCTCTATGGAAAGCATGCTAAAAGAACAAATTTAAATCAGCCTTAACCTATTTATAATTGTAAAATTTGGGCGATTTGTAAGTATAATGACTGATCTGACTTTGGAGCCAGGGGTTGATAGTGGAATACTTAAACTCTCTCCGTTGCGCCATCTATTTTATTCTTCATCAAGTCTTGCAAACGTCAACTGCAGAACGTAGTTCCATTTTTGTTCGCTTAGGTCGCGCCACTAGAAACCCTAATTTATCACAAATTATAAAAAAAATTAAAAAAAAACTGTGGTTTCTTTCAGTGACGCCATATTTGTGAATTAATTAACTACGTCATGATAGCTTTATTATTCTAGTATTATTATTATAATTAGTGGCCAATAACATTTTTATCAAAAGTCGCCATTTATCTTACCTACCTAAAAACTATGGTCAGTTAAATTTTATTTCATATTAAACAAAAAAGCATTTACGTCTTAACTTAAAGAAACGAACATGCAATTGCCAATTTCGTACATGTAATGATATATTACAATAACACAAGAAAAATAAAAATTACATGTGAATCAATACAATTCATCGATCAGAGCACCTATTCAATTCGCAGCTAGAATCGGTTCACAATAGTGGTTCACAAAGAATACCTCTTTTTGAAAGTAAGACTTTCAAAAGTACTACACATTATAAAGTTTATTCCGGATTCACCACTTGATTTTTTATCGGAAGAGTCCGACCAGGTTCCGCACTGATTCACAGAGCTTAATCAAGTCATTAAATCTGGGATAAAGTTGATAAGGAGCAGTGGCGTAACTATACCTAACTTGGGTCGGGGGCCCGTGGCATTTGGCCAGCCCTGCCACCCTATAGTTACGCCACTGATAAGTAGGTATGTTTCATACAAAGAACATAAGTTGTATCACGAACCTGTTCGAAGAACTAGTTGTGTTGTCTTCCCTTGAAAGTGACGGTAGATTTAAAGTTTGGTAGACTCGTGACAAGTCTTCTTCATCTTTTATGCTTTGAGTATGAGTGTTCGGGGTTTCGCCTCCATTATTTTCTTGCAGACACATTCTTTCATCATAAGGGGAAGAAGCTGTAAGAAAAAAAATTAAAAATAGATTTTTTTTACTCTTCGTGTCATTGTCAGTTTTAAAAGCTGAATTTATATTTTCTATGTCTTGGCTCCTGCTCCTTTTTTACATTTTATAATGCTTATCAATAGTTCAGACCGACTTTAGTATTAATCAGTTGCGTTGGGGTTACCTACACTACTATAGCAACAATTGAAAATGTCAACATTTATAATACAAGCATCGTTTGATCAACGGTTTACTAAAGCAAATGCTTAAAATATCAGTAGTTCAAAATGTCAACAATTTACTAGGACAATTGTTTACATAGTTAACGGTTCAAAATGTCAACACTCAATTCATCAACAAATTAAAATTTCGGTTTTGGGCAGTAGGCATAAAAAATTTGGTTCAGATTCGAAGCTTGTACCTAACAACGGTAGGTGGAGGAAAGTGACACAATTTGTAAGCTACCGTATTAATACCTTTTTATAGTAACTGGCCGGCACAGCCGTCTAGGATGATTTTAAAATGTTTGAAAGGGAATCGCTATGTTTTTGTTTAGATGTCAATCGATCCCTAGCTAGGATAGGCAATGCCGACGAAATTATAAGATAACAGTATTATAGCTAAAAAGCATAATTTTATCCAAAAAACTCACAACACCACTTGGGTAGTTCAGAATACATTCAGTCAATAGTTCACTTTAATCAATTTTCATTAGTCGTGCTGCTGTGAGATACGATACATTAATTTCCGTGAAATGTGTGTAAAAATGGAATCGGCTTAATTTGTTAAAACACAAAATCAAAAAATTTTATCAAAATGTTAACAAAATTCGTTCCAAATTGACTGAGCTCTTTTTAAATGTAACCATCACAAATTATGATATTATTTGTTTGACAGAGACAAATTTTAACTCTGATATATTGGACGGTGAAGTGTTGGACGATCGTTATAATATTTTTCGTCGTGTTCAAAAGGTATGGCAATCCTCGAGATTACGACACCTTTTCCCTTCTTCGGGCTAGATGCAAAAAACTCACAACCCAATGTTATCAAATTTTCTTAAAGTCAGTGGAAGATTCACTGGAAAATAACATCAGGGGTTTCCGGCGGTTCATAAATAGCAAAAAAGGGTATGCCTCTATTCCTCAAACCGTAACATATGGGCATCAGTCGTCTTCGGACGGGATGGGTATCTGCGATCTGTTTTCCAGATATTTTGGGTCAGTGTTAGTCAAGGATGATAATTCCCGCGATGAGTTGATTGACAATGATATAAGTACCATAGCTTGTATTAATACCCTCGCGCACATATTAATAGGTAAAGAGGAAATAATTACAAAAATAAAACAACTTGATACCTCGAAAGGGGCAGGACCTGATGGTATTCCTCCGTTTTTCATTAAGGCGTGTGGAGAGGCACTTAGTGAACCCCTGTTCATCCTATTCAATAAATCTTTAGCTTATGGTTCCTTTCCGAATGTATGGAAGACGGCACACATAATACTTATACTGAAAGGTGGGGATAAGTCCAAATACGAGAATTACAGGCCAATCAGTATTCTTTCATGCATAGCTTAACTCTTCGAATCACTGATTTACAAACACATATTTAATCAAGCTAAGCCGCAGCTCTCTGACAAACAGCACGGCTTCATAAAAAATAGATCCACAATAACTAACCTTTTAGAGTATAACCATTTTCTGTGCTCCTCTTTTGCCTCTGGTGGACAAGTTGACGCCATCTATACAGATTTCTGTAAGGCGTTCGATAAAGTTAATCACGTTATCCTAAGTCCTCGTCATCCTACATTTCTGCACCTGTTTCTATATTGTCGGGGATACCACAAGGTTCCCATCTCGGGCCCTTATTTTTTATAATGTTCATAAACTGTCAAATGTTACAAAACGACCTCCGTTGACTGTCGAGCTGGTGTACGACTAATAAAATGACCCTTAATGTAAGCAAATGCTTCGTAATCTCATTTACAAAAAAATGTGTTCATAAAATTTTATATAGCTTTGCGTTAGATGGTGTCTCCTTGGACCGACAAACTTGCGCTAAGGATCTCGGAGTATTATTTGATTCAGAACTTTCGTTCCGACAGCATTATGAGCACATAACCAAGCGATCACGTCAACTGCTAGGCTTTTTAATTCGGAACACTACAGGCTTCAAAAAGTCTCGTAGTCTCATTTATCTCTTCCAGACTCTAGTAAGAAGTGTGCTAGAATACGGATGTCAAATATGGTCCCCATTTTATGCTGTTCACATCAATAGTATTGACAATATTCAAAACAAAATGCTAAAAGTACTATCCTATCGGCGTGGGATGGGACGAACGCTTTCAAATTACGAACAACGCCTGCGAAAATTTAACCCCCTAGAAAATCGCAGAAAGATTCTTGATCTGAAACTACTCCATAAAATTCTACATTCTAACATATATTCCCCCTACCTGGTAAGTCTCCTTAACATTAATTGCTATTTTAGAACAAGAAATACAGACCATTCCACCTGCGCGTATAAAGGAACAACACGTCGTATTACAACCCTATTTCTAGAATGTGTCGTCTTTATAACAACCTGTTCGCCTAATCTTCAAGCATTGACATATTTGAATCAAATCCTTGTAAATTCTTTGAAATGATTAATTCTATAATTTATAACTCGTCTTCGTCCAATAGTTCACCCAATAATTGAATAATTAATGATAGTTATTTGTGATATCTAATTTACGCTAAATGTTTTGATGTTTTAGATTAAGTTTTAACTGCATATCCCGCTTAAAATCTCGCAAATTTCTATGTTTACATACTTTGGACTGCAGTCCAGAACACAAACAGTTTATTTTAAAGTTGGATTTGTATCGACTGTATTTTGTTTTGTAAACTTAATAAAATAAAATATAATAAAATAAAATAAAAGGGACACAATCTGATTAATTTAAGTGGATTTCTTTATTCTAAAAATTGTACCCGAGGTGAAAATTCATACTGGAAGTGCACACAGAGGATGTTACTGAATTGACAAGGTTTTGTAAAAACAGTCCTGATAGATGATACCGTCTTCATAAATTGCAATGTAGATGAGATAGAACATAATCTTCTTCCACAACCGCATTATGGTGGATAGGTTGAGTACAGTCGATTCTCTGAAATCCAAAGCAAAAAATTTGCTGATAAGTCCTGCACAAATTATACAATCTGCTAGTGTAGATGTTCCGTCAACAAGCTCACCTTATATGCCTAACAAAAACGCAATGAAGCAAATAATCAACAGAGAAAGACGGAATAAATTCAAAGATGTAAATTGCTTAGACTATATACCGGAAACATTAACAAAGGTAAATGGAAAAAAAATCGTTCACTACAACGAAGAGATCAATGAAGTAGGGCGAATTTTAATATTTACCAAAGAGCAAAATATAGCACAGTTAGGAACTGCGGTGTACCTGCCGTTGAATTGTACAACATTTATGCTTTAGTGGGAACTGGAGAATCACAGAGAACGGTTTCACTTGTCTCATGGTCTACTGCCATGCAAGACAGAAGAGTGCTACTTAGCGTTTTTTGAACGACTGAAACTGTGTGGAGAGGATTATAACATATAATTATCCCCTCAATTCATAATCACTGACTTCGAGATGGCAACAATAAATGCTTGCAGACGCGTTTTTGATGATAGTTGCCACAAGTGTTGTTTCTTCCATTTTACGCAAAATATATGGAAACAGGTCTCGAAGTTGGAATTAGCTACGGAATATTCTCCAAACCGAATAAATAAATAAATATGAAAAAAGCAGCGACTATGCATTGCGATAGAATATTTATTTGCTTTGGCATAATTTGCCTCCGAACGAAATACCTGGAGCTTTCAAGCGATAAAAACAGAGGATATCATCCCTGAAAGTGCTCATAAACTTCTGGAGTGGTTTGACCAATACTATGTAAACGAAAAATTAAAACCCAAAAATAAAGCACCTACTTGTATGATCATGAAGAAAACGAAGCCTTGGTTTCCACCAGAACTACGGTCAGTTCATGCATGATAACACTAATAACATTTTCCGCGTACGCAAAATGTTGTTGAATCGCGGCACGAGAGGTGTAATACGCTTTTAAGTAGCAAAAAATGGAATTTCAATATAATAATTTCCGAATTCGTCAAGGAACAAAATATGACAGAGCTGAAAATTGAAAGAATGACAGCAAATATTCCTGTTACATCACCAAAAAAGAAGAGGAAAATTTACGAAGATTCCTTACAACGCATCATAAATAAAAGAGAAGATATTGACTTGATGGAATTTCTCAAGAAGATTTCCTACACTTACAGAATATAAAATGATGCCGCTGCTGCCCAAAACCGAAATTTTTATTTGTTGATGAATTGAGTGTTGACATTTTGAACCGTTGACTATGTAAACAGTTGTCCTAGTAAATTGTTGATATTTTGAACTACTGACCAGAACTACATAAACCGTTGATCTAACGGTGCTTGTATTATAAATGTTGACATTTTCAATTGTTGCTACCTATAGCAAGGTAAAACGTTGCGTTGTTACTTTGGGATGAACAATTCAAAACCGGCGCACGGAAAAATCTACAGGCTGATAATGGAGTAGGTTTTCAGAACCTGTCAAATAGCCTATTGTAATTAGATATTTAACCTCGTGAGGCCCAATGTCTTCAAGTGATCACAAAATCAATTGTTCTTTTCAAGGTCGGGCCTTACGAGGTTATTTTTCGATAACTTTAGGTTCGTTAAGATATTAACGCAGCATTCTAAGTATCTCATCTGAAATCATGACGACCTCTGTGGCTCAGCGGTTAGCATATCTGCTACCATGGGAGAGGTCCAGGGTTCGAATCCCGGCTGGGGACAAAAAAAAAAACAAACCCAGGTCTTATAATAATATGTTTACATGTTTGTGACGCGCTGTTTCTGATTCCCACGACACAGGGTATCCTGTGTGTGGGGCCAGAAGCAATGTATGTACCTGTATGTAAATGTTATGTTATGGCTATGTAAATCACGTTAAGCTACATGTAACAAAAATATTTTATTTGTTGCTTGCGAAAGCAAAAGTAATTATAAGCCCAATTAATACAAAACAGGTAGGTACTATACAGGGTGATATTTTCACCGGTACAATAAATCAACGTACGTAATACTAAGTCCAAAATACAAATACTAACATCTTTTGTTACTACCCCGTTGGTACAAAAAAACAAAAATACCAATGTCTGAACTTATCCGCAAATCTTAAAGAAATATGGACTCATTACGCATGAGCACAACTAAACGCACGAACTGGCAACTGCGCGCGGCTTGCGGGAAGGAAAAGAAGCGGCGGCGGCGGCGGTGCAGCCAGTAGGTATGACTTATGTATGACGTAGCAAAAAAAATCTTACTTGATTTCAATTCTACCTTCATACTTGCACGGGCTTAGGACCGTCACCGGCGTGGAATACTTGCACTGGTTGGTAGTGGTATGAATTTCCACAACACGTACTGGCTAACGCCGAAGTGCGCCGTGCGTACCGCGTCGTTGGTGCTCCTTCTGGGGTCTTCCTCGAAGAACGCGAATATCTGTTCCTCGATCTCCACGGCCAAGGGAGGTCTCCCTCCTCGGCCTTGAGCGTGCGCTGGTGCAGTGAACTGTCCGTAGTCCAGCAAATGCTGCGTCACTCTCATGAATGTCCTGGTGTTGAGTATTTGAGGTTAAATAAACCCGGCATTTATCAGGCGGGGCAAACTTTCTTCAGCGTATACCCGCCGAGCTGCACTGTATTTCCCCACTGAGAAAGTAACTACGAACCATTTTGTAATACTCGCGGTTTGTAAACATCGTGCGGGCGTAATTTTCGACTGCAGGAAGTGCGGAAACGGCGCACGTGCACTCACATAGGTCAATGCGCGCGGACTGAATGACCGGCCGGCCAAATCGTGCGCCGACCAGCCCGCCGCCCGCTCACGCACCCCACCCCGCCGCCCTCTGCCTCGCACCGCGATGACACCTTGTAATGGGTGTCCATGAGTTACAAATTGGATGAATGATAAATTAATGAAAATGAAAAAAAAATATGGTAATTTTATTCGATAAATGTAATCTATTATCAATACCAATGATATGGTAAAATTTATTGTACCGGTGAAAAAATCAGGCTGTATTATTTTATAAAATATAATTAGAATTTGTAGGGACTTACGTAGGTATATAAGGTCCTGACAAATCTAGCGCAAATATTTAAAGGGCCGATAGAGTAAAAGATAAATAACGGTTTGGAATGTTCAATACATCATTTAAACAATTATTATTAGGAATAAGAGGTCGAATAATAAATCGATCATCCACCATACTAAATAAACACCCTAAACAATGTACACGCACACACAAGTGCCACCGCACTACGTACACAAGTCATAAATGTCACATGTCATTAAAACTTGTGTTGTTTACCGCCAGATACTTCAATCATGTGTGTGTGTGTGTGTGTGTGTGCATGAAAACAAGATGATATAAAATTAATTTGTTTGGAAGTTTTAATTTTTGTTCTAGAATTAAATTAAGCAAATCCTTTAATGATCTTATTTTTTTTTTGCTCAAAGGTATTATTACGCTATAATTATATGACTACCCCTCAAAATATTTGCGCTTGATTTGTTAGGACCTTATATTTCGGTTGTTCAGAGTTCCAGGCTCAACTTAATAATGTAAGATAGGTGGTTGTGAACAGTAAATTTCTTTGCCAAAGCTCATTGTTAATAAAGCTGAAGCGGAAGCGAGTACTAATTACTCCCACACAACACTGCCAGAATCAGAATCAGGTAGCAGGTGGTAGGTATACAGGTGGCAGGTGGAAGATCCTCGTCTCTTCCTACCCAATGTTTTATTTATATACAGCCAACATAATTTTAGGTTCAACAATATTATGAAAATAAAAAGGTAACACTACTGAAAATCTAGTGTAACACCCAATTACAGGCGTGTCATTATATTCAAGATAAGATAATATAAGAGTATTCTTTATTGTACCAGGAAAAACAAATGCAAAATATTTGCAAAGATACAGTTCAGTTGGCGGCCTTATTTCTTAAAGTAATTTCTTCCAGCACCATCATCATCATCATTCAGCCACAAGAAGTTCACTGCTGGACATAGGCCTCCTCCATGGATTTCCAAAAAGACCGGTCGGAAGCGGCTTGCATCCATTGCATTGCCACTTGGATGAGATCATCTGTCCATCTTAGAATAGAATAGAATAGAATAGAATAGAATAGAATAGAATAGAATAGAATAGAATAGAATAGAATGGAATGGAATAGAATGGAATGGAATGGAATGGAATGGAATAGAATAGAATAGAATAGAATAGAATAGAATAGAATAGAATAGAATAGAATAGAATAGAATAGAATAGAATAGAATAGAATAGAATAGAATAGAATAGAATAGAATAGAATAGAATAGAATAGAATAGAATAGAATAGAATAGAATAGAATAGAATAGAATAGAATAGAATAGAATAGAATAGAATAGAATAGAATAGAATAGAATAGAATAGAATAGAATAGAATAGAATAGAATAGAATAGAATAGAATAGAATAGAATAGAATAGAATAGAATAGAATAGAATAGAATAGAATAGAATAGAATAGAATAGAATAGAATAGAATAGAATAGAATAGCATCTATTCAATGTACCACAACACACTTTTCATCTTATAAAGTTATAACTAACATGCATAGCCTAATTACAGACAAAAAGTAAAGTATGTATAACATAACAATTACACATTTGAGACTAAAAAATAAGAACAAACAAAAATAATCATAATATAGTGTTACAGTCTTTTAAGGTGGCCTGTGTGTCATGGTAACAGAAAAGGTTTCTGACTCAGCATATGTCACGGGTCCCCATTGGAGAACTCGTGATGCTGATATTCTGTCAGAACCTAGAAAGTGACGGACGAGCAACCAACGGCAGCAATCTTGAGAAAAATACCTGCGTGTAAATAATATTGAAAAGTGAAAAGCAAAGCATAGCAATGAGAAACTTATGGCCAGTGTGTGGTAACAATGCAGAGGAACCACGCGACAAGAGACCAAACCTTTACTAGACTATACATAATACACCTAACAGTTATCGATCTTAGATAAAATATGTATTTAAAATTATTATTATTTTTATTGAAAATTTAAAAGCATTTCTGGTGTTGCAAAGTCAGTTACTTAGGTGGAATGCAATTGTGAAGACAACAAATAGACAACAAATCTTGTGGCTGGTCGTCCTACGCTGCGGTTGCCGATATGTCTCCATTCGAGACCTTTTCGGCCCCATCGGCCATCAGTTCTGCGTGCTTCTTCCAGCAATTCAATTTAATTCAATTTATTTATTTCAGACTATTAGTGCATATTTACATTTTCAATTATAATATTTTGTATTAGTATTTTATAATTTACGAAAATTAATTTTATTGACTTATTTGACGTTAAGTTATTTAAAAAAATAAATAGTAAAAAATATTTATTAGGTACCTATTTAAATTATCTTTGATTTTTTTCGGATTTGTCACCGCGTTATGATATTATGTTGGCTGTATATTTAAAAAACATTGCACCAATACAAGAAAAAATAAATTCAGTTGAATATGAATATTTATAAAAATGTATTCATACTGTGATTTGTTTATTTATTGCAATAACTTATAAGTATTATATTAAAGTAGTGATTGTATTTTACATACATCTCGGCTGTGCAACAAAGAAAGACCTCTTTAGACTCAAACATGCAAGTCCCCGAAACACAGTCGCGTGCAAAAACTAGTGTACGTCATAAAACCACTTTTTAACTACTCTATTGAGACTTTACAGATATTAAGTAAAGTCAGTCTGTTAGCTTTTAGAATATACCTCGGGCTCTAGAGTAGGCTTCGGGTTTCGCCGAAAGCACCCGAGTGTAATACTACTTCCTGCTCTGTATAAAACTTTTCTTCAATTCAAAATATTTAAATAATAAAATAAATTTGTGTAAAGTTATAAATAACAATACCAAATAAACCTTATCTTATTGCAATATAATCGGTTTTTTATTGCTCAGCCGAGGTATATTCTAAAAGCTCACAGACTGTACGTACAGTGTTCATGTTACTTCCCTCCCCTAACATTGTTCATTGGTAATTCAAAATTCAAAATTCAAAAATTTTTATTTCAACGTAAAGAATTTACATTCTGCTTGTTGAATGTCAATGTACATACAGTTATGTATAATGTTAGCCGCTGCCTTAGGGCCGTCTGTAGTGGAGAAAAAGGCAGCGACAAAAAACTCCACTCTGACCATCTTTTCTCAAATCAACTTAAAGCTAATACAAATTAGGTATGAGTGTTCGTATACCAAGAATCTCAAGATCCATGAGTGCAATAAATACTTGCAAAGTCAAACATCATTTAATATTCTTAAAAGGTAATAAAACACCAATGCTGCGGCCAGACACACGGACGGCACCCGTTCACGAGCGTAACGCAGAGGTCAGCCATCACCAGTCTCAACCATATTAGAGGGAGATAGGCGACCCGGCCACCGCGCCACCATTCGCATGGCCTTTGGCAAACTTGTGTGATAAAGTTCTTGTCAGTTATCTATAATAATAGCATAGTTTTGATATGCAATCACAGCGTCTGTACATATGTATGAAATTTATTAAACCCTATATATTATTAGAATACCAATAACTAGCTCGTTGTGGAATTGGTTTACTGCCAAGGGTTTTTATCATCTATAAAGTCATCTATTCTGTAGTATGCCTTTTTACACAGCGCAGTTTTAATAACAAATTTAAATTTATTTCCTGGCAGGGATAGAATACTTTCAGGAATTTTGTTATAAAAACGTACACTATATCCTACAAATGATGTATTTACCTTGGCTAATCTGAATCTAGATGAGGCAATTTTGTTTCGATTTCTGGTGTTAACGTTATGTATATCCCTGTTTAGCTTAAATGTAGTTATGTTTTTACGTACATACATTATGTTATCGAATATATATTGGGAAGCTAGCGTAAGAATTCCTATTTCCTTAAAAAACTCACGTAGTGAGTGTCTGGCAGGTAAATTGTAAATACCTCTAATAGCCCTTTTTTGGAGAATAAAAATTGTTTCTATATTTGCCGCCCGCCCCCATAGTAGCAGACCATATGACATAATGCTGTGGAAATAACTGAAATAAACTAGCCTCGCAGTTTCTACATCTGTTAATTGTCTAATTTTTCTAACTGCAAATGCAGCTGAACTCAACCTACCCGCTAACTTTTTTATGTGTTGATCCCATTGTAGTTTTGAGTCTATTGTAATGCCTAAAAACACCGTTGTCTCAACTAAGTCTAGTCTGTCACCAGCTATTGTTAAACTTGTGTCCACTTTTTTGACATTGGGCAATGAAAACTTAATACATTTTGTTTTTTTGGCATTTAACATAAGATTGTTTACGTTAAACCAGTTCAGAATTTTAGAAAGAGCATTGTTTACATCGTCTAAATTAGATTGAGCTCTCTTGATTTTAAAAATTGGAGAAGTGTCATCCGCAAACAATACTATTTGTGACAATTTCTCAACTAGGTACGGCAGATCATTAACATACACTAAGAAAAGGAACGGCCCTAAAATTGAACCCTGAGGAACTCCTATTTTAACATCGGATCCGGGTGACTTAACTCCATTAATATCAACTTTCTGCACTCTATTAGCTAAATACGATCTAAGAAGTTCTAAAGATTTATTACTGAGACCGTATCTGATCATCTTACGAAGGAGGGTTTTGTGGTCTACGCAATCAAAAGCTTTGGATAGGTCACAGAAAACCCCGATGGCATCCTGCGCCTCCTCCCACGCATCAAAGATGTGATTCATCAACGCCACACCTGCGTCTGTCGTTGAACGACCCTTAGTGAAACCGAATTGTTTTTTATGAAAGAGTTTATTTAATGTGAAGTGTGTCAGCAATTGGTGTAAAATGATTTTTTCAAATACTTTACTAAATACTGGAAGTATTGCTACGGGTCTAAAATTGTTCGGATCATCACTGTCACCTGACTTAAATAAAGGAACAATTTTACTAAACTTTAATAGATCAGGGAACGTCCCCTGATCAATACATTTATTAAAAATTATAGCAAGGTGTGGTGCCATGATATGAATTACCGTGGATATCAATTTAACTGATAGTCCCCAGAGATCTTCGGTTTTCTTTATATTTATTTGTTTAAATGATTTCAAAATGGTTTGGGGGCTAACGTGGGAGAATTGAAATGCTATTGTGCACGGTTTTATATTTTCTAACATCAAGGATTCTGCTGACTCTGGGGAAGAATTTAAACACGCTGTTATATTGAGGGGGATGTTTGTAAAGAAATTTTCGAATATTTTTGCGATATCCTCACTTGTGTCAACTACTTTCCCATCTACCCTTAGTACAAAATTTTGATCCCTAGGTTTAGTTTTGCCTGTCTCCTTGTTAATTATTTGCCAAACCGTTTTTATTTTATTCGATGACGCTTCTACTTTTTTACTTATACTGAGAGTTTTAGCTATAGAGCAGGTTTTTTTAAAGGTTTTAGAATATTTTTTTACATATTCTTTAAAACTCGGATCCTGATTTGATTGTTTTTCTTCATACAATTCATACAATTTCTTTCTACTTCTATGTATACCAGGAGTGGCCCATTCTGAAAAACCACCTTTAACACCTTTAATTTTTTTAATTTTAAAAACCTGTTCGAATTCGTTTGCTATTGTGGTAAACAATTCTTTATATAATGTGTTGGGATCATTGCTATCAAATTTTAGTAAGCCTATGTGGGTACTTAATTTCCTTTTAAATAATTCAATTTTTCTCTCTGTTATGGGCCTACAAATTATTTCTTGGCATTCTTTTTCTACTGTTGTAGGCAAAACAATGAATAAACCACTATGATCTGACTGTAGGTTATTTATAATTTTCTTTTCAAGATGCTCACAGTTGCAAAACACATTATCTATACATGTAGCACTAGTTGCCGTTGTTCTAGTGGGTTCTTTAAACTGGTTTTGTAAGTTAAATGATCTAAATAAGCTAATAATTTTGGTGTGTAGTGGGCTCTCAACTAACAGATCAATATTAAAATCGCCACATATCACTATGCGCTTATTGCTCGCAAACAGACGTTTTAATTCCTCTTCTACGACTGCCTCAAAGTCATTGTAATTAGTTTGAGGTGGCCTGTAAACGCACATAACAATATACCTGTCCAATTCCACACACGAGATCTCAACTAATCGCTCAACAGAAAGGCTTACAATGTCTTTGCGTTCCTTACCTACTTCTTAAAGTATTTTTTACAATTATCATAGAACCTCCTCTTAATGCTTTACTTCTATTATAAGTACTAATAGGCTGGTAGTCCTTTAAATTAAATACCATTTCTGATTTTTTTAGCCAATGTTCTGTTAAGCATAATATATCTATATTAAAATCTGTTAAAAAAAGTTCTGTCATATTTTCCTTGCCGGAAAAGCCCTGAATATTTTGTGCTACTATGTTAAGACCTACTTTGGGCTTTTCCGTTGTCTGCATTGGCAGTTTAAAGCCAATGATTCGTTTGTGTGTGAGCCCGTTGAAATTTTAATACTACTGCTAGTATCACGATTTAACATTATAATAAATGTTATAATGTCGGTACATATAATATATATACCTACTTCGCACGTTAGATTTAGCCAATCTTTCGCGTACGTGCTTCCCGATACGGCTTTCTTGGAATTCGTCGCTACTGTTCCGTTGGAAGTAGCTAAGAATACTATTGTAGGTACTCGCACCTACTAGTACTTTACATGCAAGTTTCTGAGTTCTATAACTTGAACTACAATTGTGCCTTATAATACATCGGTGAATAAACATAAAACATAAGCATTTACATACAGGCAGATACATTGCTTCTGGCCCCACACTAAGAAAATACTTATTAGATAAAAAAAAATAAAAAAATAGATGTTTCACGCTGGCTGGACTGGTGATTACGCTCCAACCACCGCAAAAACAAAATGTTCAGTAGTTCTTTATTCCATTTATATTAA
This sequence comes from Yponomeuta plumbellus, assembly GCA_947310845.1. Classification (NCBI taxonomy): domain Eukaryota; kingdom Metazoa; phylum Arthropoda; class Insecta; order Lepidoptera; family Yponomeutidae; genus Yponomeuta; species Yponomeuta plumbellus. The sequence continues at coordinate 20,515,709 of OX371191.1, read as the reverse complement.
TTTAATTACGAGTATATAAGGGACTGCCACCTGCCACGATCTTAACGAATCACTTTCGTTTCATCGACTTTTTTCAAATTATATCCCATTTTTTCTGTTGCATACTATAAAGAGATATTGAGAATTTAATCAACAGAATAAAATAAACACACGACTTCTTCGACATTTTATCTAAACAGGAAATAAACAAATTGTTTCTACTCGTATGTACAAGCCGACATAAGACAGGTGATGCCGATTTTCTTCCCGCCGCGCCAGCACCGGAAATGGAAATAGTGGGAGAATCTATCCCAGTATTTCATTCAGTATAAAATACCTAATAGAAATAGTGGGATGCACCCGTTAGATTGAAGGTTTAAAAATAAGTTGGGTTCAGCAAGAACTTTTTTCGATTTAGATAGATAGATGGAGAAAACTTCATAATAAAAAAGGAAATTACACAGCTATTTCTTAATCAAAGAGTACTGACGGCGGCGGCCTTATCACTAAAAGTGATCTCTTGCAGACAACCTTTGGATGGACTGGAGCCACATATTGGAGAAGAAGGAGATGTACAAAATAAGTAATATAATTTAGGGATCCGTTGGCAAAATATTAAGCTTAAAAGCGCTAATTTTTGTCAAAGTAAGGCGTTCCCTCCCATATCTCGGGTAAAAGGTTGATTGAAGAATCGTGAAAATTTTCAGGCCACTAGATAGCACACATTACAATGAACTTAAAAGGAAAACTATCCCGGCTAAGTAGGCTTCACAAGTAAACGAGTTAGGTGAACAACTTTTAAAAGGAAAACTTCGTAAAAAATTCGACTTTTGATTCGAAATTTGACAGCAAAACTTATAGTGTGAAGAGGTTTGATATGAGAAGATACTGGCCACAAGTGGCCACTGATAAAAACATTGACACATTGAACAAAAAAGCATTTATTAACATAATTTTTACGTAAAACCAATAAAATGGAAATTAAATTTTCGAAAAATCAAAAAGGCGGTGATTTGTTAATATACAGTGAAAATCACTAAAATCTATGTAAAATAAATAAGTCTGGCACTTCAAGATGGAGATGTGTATCGAGAGACGATTGCTCCTCAACTGTGACATTAAATTCATTACGAAATGCTGTCTTACGCTCGGATGAACATTCTTGTGTACCTTATACCGAAAAAACACACATATTCCTTTTTATTCATGCTTGTAAACAGGCAGTATGCAATGATTTCAGGCCTATTCAACAGATTTTTGAAGACATGGTAGTTAAGTTCAAGGATGAGAAACGAATTAAAATTTGTGATATACCACTGTTTTCATCAGTAAGAAGTACGCTTTACAAATGCCGTAAGGACTACCTAGGGGTCCAAAAGTTAACGAATAAGTTAGAAGAGACTGTCGTACCAGAATCACTTGGTAAAGAATTGCTTTTAGCCGATGACGGAGGCAAAGATAAAATTTTGATTTTTTGCTCTCAAACTTCAAGGAAAATGCTTAAGACAATGAAAAGTAATGAAGCATCCTTCTATGGCGACGGGACGTTCAAAAGTTGCCCTAAGCCATTCTACCAAATGTTCACTGTGCATTTGGATTATAAATCAAATCGGAACACAACCAATGTTATACCAGTAATTTTTGGTTTATTGCCCAACAAGACTGAAAAGACCTACACTCGTTTCTTCAAATTAATCAGGGATATTCTGCATATTAATATTTCCCATTACACGTGCGATTTTGAAACAGCTCAAAGTAATGGAGTCAAAAACGTATTTCCGGAGGTAAAGATACATGGCTGTTTCTTCCACTACAATAGAGCTATCTGGAAAAGGGTAGCCGATTTGGAAATAGACCGAAGTCGGGAGGGGAGAAATGTTGCTAGACTGACCTCTATTTTGCCACTACTGCCAGAAAAACATATTTCTGAGACATGGAAACGTTTAAAGAACTGTTTTCCGTCCGAAGCAAAAGAAATAAAAGAGTTTATAGAATACTTTGAGAAGCAGTGGCTTACGAAGGATCACTCAATGTTGAGTTGTTCAGGAACGAAGCACCGAACCAACAATGCCGTTGAGGGTTGGCATCGTCGTGTAAATGCCAAAATGCCACAGCATCCGAATTTATATCAATTTTTATACTTTTTACGCAAGGAAGCCAAACATTGTGACATAAGATTCACGAAATGTTTATTCCAAAATCTGAAGAAAAATAGAAGAAACCGAGATATTAATTTTGATAAAGCGTACACCAAGCTATTAAAAAAACGAAATAATAAGAAAATTGAACCTTTACATTTTTTGAAGCGTATAATTTATAAAAAGATGTTCCGCTAAATACCTATTACCTAATTAGTTGTTAAGAGTTAACGTATTTTTTATTTTACGGTAAGGAATAATTCACTGTTTTTTTTTCATCTGACAACAAAATGTTTTTTCTAATTTTATGTTTGCTCATTTAAAATAAATTAAATGTGTTAAGAAAATGGGAGTATTTGAGTTATTTATCTTGTTAGTTGAGTTATTGACAATGTAGGACTAGGACTGTTTAGGATGAAGACATTGTAATATAGAGACAATATAGGAAGGAGAAATTTTTAGGATGCAGGCTTTTTAGGATAAGGACAATATTGAATGAGGACATTATAGGATGAAGACATTATATGCCGGAGGGCCACACCCTAGACTGCGCGTGGGGCGAGACGAAATAGGCCGGCTTTTTTTATTATTTATTTTAGATTCTAGGAATACGAACAGCTTTTTCCAACTAGACCAGGACTTATCATAGTTTGGAGTTGGCAATAAACTTAGTTTTTCGTAATATATCTAAAATCTAAACAAAATCAATCAAATCATAATCCCGATGTATACAATACATACCTACAATAAGATACGGTCTAAGCAACTCGTAATAATTTATCTACTTTAGAATATAAAATATTATCAATTACACAAGCCTAACAAAATGTAATCTAATTTGTTAGGTATGGGTTTAAAATGCTAAAAACCATTCAAAAATTCGTGAGCCGACTCTTTTGTAGGTACGTAGCTCAAAATCATCCACCCACTTGTCCTCGTCCTTACTGGATAACCTGCGCCATGGTAACCAGCGGGCTCAGCACAAGCTTTCTCGTGATATATCGCTCGCGACGCGACGCGCAATAAACTTTGTCGCTTCTTTGTCTACACGGTCAATAGTATTATCATATGTTCGAGCATGAAAGTGGCCGAAGACAAAACACACTAGTTAAATTTTTTGGTAGCCGTTGCGAGAAAGAATGGGTAAGGCAATAAATACAATAGCATGATTTATGGCCTCGTCATAAACATGTGTTGTCGACTTTATGTACGACAGTCTCCTGTGAACGAACCTTCGTGGGATCCGTGGGTTTGCTCTCAGGAAGACAGCGATCAGTTATTTACAAGCTAGTTACTCGTAGGTAGTAGGGATTCGCTAAAATATTTCTTTAATGAAACCAACATCTTCAGAATTGAAGACTCCAGGGAAAAAGATGAACTTGTCAAGCAACAAAGATTTTGAGATATCGTGTGTTTAAAGTTTTACCCTACCTATACTCGTAAGTTTATATTTAAACGTCAAGTACTCTATGACTAATCATGTTTTTACCCTGTTCGATTTATCATCGTATAGTACCGGAAATTCACTACAAAATTACATTCACAGATTAGTTTCGAAAAAATAGTGACGATTTCGTCTTTTTCCCTGGAGTCTTCAATTGCAATTGAATACATTTATGAAAATATTTTGTATTGACTGAAATTCTGTGCTAAAAAACTTATAAAATCAATGATGATTTAGAAGACCAAGAAGTCTAGTGCCGATCAGTGGATTAATTAAAGGTATTTAGAGAACAATAAAATTGTTATTATTGAAAACTCGGTCAATTAAGTGAAAACTGTTTTGAAAAGATTAAATGTGGAGATTTCTTTGTTAGCTTCTTCTCCTTTTTAAACATTTTGTTTTTATTACGTTATGAATAATAAAATCTGAATTGAACTTGAGGTTGCCGTTCACTTTTGATAGTCAAGCATGTAACCACTGGACCAACTGAGATCTCTCAAGCAGATGAACAGCATTGTGATCCCTTGCATACTTTCAGCGTCGAATGCGTCATACAGTCACCGCAAGCCGATGCAGCCGATATCGAGTTCAGCGTGGCCGCGAACACCGTCAGGTATTGTGTCGCTCACAGAACAATGCCTCATATTTATAAAACATTAAAAGCCGGCGTATCGTTCGTGAAATTAATAACAAATAACAATTGTGAAACGTTAGTTCGGGAGCAATGTGAATTAACCACGCCGCCGGCTGCATAGTCAACCTAATGTTCTTGTGTGAAGCTAAGCGCCTAGACTCGTCTACGCCATGTGACCCACTTAACATTTCAAAATAAAATGGGACTATTATATCACAGGTGTTGAGGCCGTATTATCTATTTATTCTGTGATCAGATCATGGCTACCCTGAGATTTACTTTTCTTTCTCTGGTCAAGTAAAGTCAACTTGTAGTATTTTTGTCGGATTTGTCATAATACTTTACAAGGGAGCGGGCCTACAATTAAGTTACTATAAGCCTACATACGACATTGTGCACCTGAATTATTTCAGTAGAATAACATACACATAAATATGTTTATCACATGGTTAGAAAGAGCTCGACGAGCTGAGATAGAAGGTATAAAAAGTTATCGTAGAAATCGAACATACGACCATGCTTCTGAGGACGTCTAGAATTAAGGTACTGACAGACATGCTAAAAAAAAAAGCATGCCTATATGCGTGCTTACTATTAGCATGCTCTGCAACTGTTCACATTATTAAATTTCTATGAATAAAAAAAAGTTTTCTTCGAAATATCACGTTGTTCTTGCAAGGGTGCGACATCATTCCAAGATTTTATTGCAATTTGTTAACAAGAAACAAATCTACACTTCACAAAACACAGAAGAGTACCTATCCAGAAGCAGGAAACTGTAGGCACTGCGAAAATAGAATTGCGAATACCTTTCCCTGTTGACGCCTTGGGGGTTGTAATACTATCTTTTCGATCAATTAGTGTATCCAAGACGCAGATCAAGTAGGCGACCCCGGGCAATTATTAATTAAGATCATTAGCTACTTTTATTGGCAAAAGTTTTAGGCAAACCGTGTACCTAGTTATGTTACAGATGTTTTTTTAAATTTTTAAAGACCTAGGTAACAAACAAGCATAAATGAGGCATATAAAGGGTGTTTTTTTAGAGGTTAGGTTTTCAAGATGAAATAAAACGCATATACAGGGGTCGGCACTCGAAGTGTTACCAATTCAAAATGCTGTCATTTTGACAATTTTGTTTCTTTTTATTTATAAACTTCAATTTAAAGAGAAAAAACATTTAAAATTAAAAAGCATAAGTTATTGTTCGATGTGGCCACCTTTAGCGCGGATAACAGCATCGAGTCGGTCCGAGAAGGCTTCACACGCTGCACGAATGTGGTCTGCTGATATTTTATTCCATTCTCGGCGAAGAGCAATCTTTAGGGCGTCGACGGTCTCATATTTTTTTGCTGACACTTTGGCCTCTAGAATTGACCATATGGAAAAATCCATTGGGTTTAAGTCCGGCGAATATGGTGGCCATTGTTGCGAAGAAATGAAGCTCGGAACTTTATCTTGCAAATAAATTTGGATTTCCCGGGCTTTGTGGGATGGTGCCGAGTCTTGCTGAAACGTCCAATGGTTTCTACCGAATTGCTTACGTGCCCAAGGTAACAAAGCATCGTTTAAAATCTTTTCACGGTAGATTTGCTGGTTTACCTTTGCACCCTGCTCAATGAAAACGAGAGGTGAACGTCCCGTAGCAGTTACCGCGGCCCAAACCATCACAGCTGCTGGTGCTTGCTTTCGCAGAGCAATTCGTTGGTCAAATTGTAGTTTGATTTACTTTTTAACCATACGCGATCATTTTGTTTGTTCACATATTGCTGAACCGTAAAAATTTTTTCATCGGAAAATACCAAATTTTCAAGCTTGCTATCAACGTGCAAGTGCTTTAACTCCTTGGCTCTTTCTAGGCGAACTGCCTTTTATGTACGTGTCAAGTCTTGCACTTTTTGTATTTTGTAAGGCTTCAGGTGTAGTTAATTTTTTTAAATGCATCCTATGCTCCGGGCAGATACATTAAGACTTTTCGCCAATTTAACTGCGCTTTGTCGTGGATTTCGTTCAATTCTAGCCTTTACCTTTCGAACCATTTCTGATGATGTTGCGGTTGTTGGATGTCCACCTCCATGGCGTTTCTTGATGCTACCGGTGTCATTGTAACGCGTGATGGTCCGATACACAAACATTTTATTCAAATGTAAATGTCGTAGCGCATTAACAATGGCTGGTTGCGATTTACCAGCCAAATACAAAGTAATGACACTGTGACGTTTGAATTCCATCTGGATAACTTTTTTTAGCACCGACGAAAAACAATGAGCTTCTGTATGCTTAGCAACAATACAATAGACTTACGACTGTGAAAAAATGGGCGCCATATTGTAAACAGTTTGGTTGCTATAGCAACTTAAAAGTGGTAACACTTCGAGTGCCTACCCCTGTAATTTAATGGTATGGCCAAGAATTTAGCTTTATTATAAAGATAAGGATTTGCCATTATGTTTTAAAAATGATTTCGGGCAAGTGGCCGCCGCGGCTGGTTCGAAAAATTTTCGTTCGATTAAATAAACTTTTGGTGAGCGTATTATCTCGCGTCGTGGACCTGTGGAGTGGCCTCCAAGATCGTGCGATATAACACCGCTGGATTATGTCTTGTGGGGCTATGTGAAGTCGCTTGTCTACGCAGATAAGCCCGAGACGCTTGACGTCTTGGAAGAGAATATTCGGCGCGTTATTGCTGACATACGGCCCCAATTGCTGCAAAAAGTGGTCGAAAATTGGGCCTCTCGCCTGGAATTTATTCGAACCAGCCGCGGCGGCCACTTGCCCGAAATCATTTTTAAAACATAATGGCAAACCCTTATCTTTATAATAAAGCTAAATTCTTGGCCATACCATTAAATTATATGCGTTTTATTTCATCTTGAAAACCTAACCTCTTAAAAAAACACCCTTTAGAAGCAAAGGCTTCAAAGTACCACAAGCCACTTTGCTGCATTTGATTCCAACGCGGTAAACACTTAGCAGCCTTTGAACCCAATATGAGATTTGTATGTGGTCTTTTGCTGATTTTGTTAGTAAATTGAAAAAAATGCATAGTTTAAACTCGTTATACACTAGATGGCTCATATTTGGAAAGTATGGCACTTAGCAACCTTTGATTCTATATGCCTCAATGAGCATTTAGATACCGGTAAATACATTGCTTCTGGTTCCACACTAGGATATCCTGTGTCAATTGAAAGAACAATTAGCTTTCTCCTTTTTAAAATAAAAATGGTTAGAGTCAAAAACTCTTTAATATTTCGTGTGCATCGAAGTCTACTAATAATAATGATCAGAATAATGAAATTGATAATAATAAATAATAATAATAACTTCCACACAACACTTGACATGGTACCAAACTAGGTTAAAAAAATTGGTTATTAAATTATACATTTTTGTTTTAAGTAGGTATACGTAATTAAGTAAGAATTATTCAGGGAATTCATATTTTGCACGATATAGGTATTCGTACTGCTATACCTACACTGCATGAATTAAAATCAAACTTTCAATGAAGTGGATATTTGTGTCCCATAGGCCTTACTGAAAATTATTGTGAATGAACAAAGACGTATTAAGCTGCTGGGGCTCCTTTTACAATTCAGTAAAATAGTCGAATTCGAGCCTCGGAAACGTTAACGCGCCTCTACTTGTAACGAGCCGATACTTCACACCTACTACAAAAGGAATTGTTCTCCCAAACAATAACGTTGAATAACGCAGGGTTCTAGGTAAGCGCACACGCATTGTGCGGAAGCCGTAACTTGCCGATGACGAGCGATCGGTGTATAGTTAGATAACATTACTAAGCATATGGCATGACTTCTTTTTCATTTTTCGCTACGATAAGTCAACCAATCACTTGTTGCACCTTTTGTTACTCGATGGTCGAACGGAAAAAGAAACAATCGCTCTTGTCCCTTTTTATAGGGGGCCGATGAAGTTGCTATGGAGATTGATATGGGATACCTAATTTGTGTGCTTTCTACGGGAGCGTAGATTAAATACTTGAGCCAAACATAGGGGAGGGGTCGGGAAAAATCTCACTAATTAGGGCAACAAGATGTCTCGAAATGTTCAACCCGTCAAAATAAACATTAGTGTTTATCTAAACAGTTAGGTACATACAGGCACATACATAAGTTGCCATAAATCGGCACCTTTTTAATGCAGAAATATGGTAATTTATAAATAAAAAATGAAAACTCACGCCCGTTATCCCCGAGGGGGTAGGGAGAGGCACCAATCACTAGAACTGGGCCCACGTTTATCTGAGTTTATTAGGTCCCAAACGTGACAAGTGGCAAGCCTGTCGCCGTCATCTGGGCACAATTTATCAGCGAATGGTGTTGCTGTACAAACAAACAAATGTACGTTACTAAAAGTCTCATTGGTACATGCGTGGTTCGAACCCAGACTCTCATGATCGATGATATGGTAATTTATCTATCTAATCTCATTTAATTTTAACTAATTATTAATTAATCTCTTAATCTAATATATAAAATTCTCGTGTCTCAATGTTAGTGCGCATACTCCTCCAAAACGGCTTGACCGATTTTGGTGAAACTTTACGTGTATATTCGGTAGGTTTGAGAATAGGTTGTTATCTACTTTTCATACCCCTATCTGGCAAAACAACGTTTGCGGGGTTAGATAGTCTTGTCACAGCTATCGACCGATTTTTATGATTATTTTTGTATATCTTTGGTAGGTCGTAGGCTAACTAATATGGCCAAATAACATTTGCGGGCTCAGCTAAGCTTACTCTAAAATTTTAGGTTACTTTCCGACCGTTATTGCAAAATTCCATTTCGGAAATAAGTGAGGAGGACAAAGGTTTTCTGACACGGATCGTCGTTAATGGGTTTTTCTCCATAGGTAAATCTTAGGTCTCTAGGGTGCGTTAGTAAGTTTCTTATTTTTCCTACAATCTGATTGAGTTATGGGCAGTTTGCAATAAGACCGCAAAGGTTAAGGGGACACGACCGCCAGCTGACGTCACTCTAGCGGCCGCTTGCTGAGTGTGCCCGCTAGATACCGCGATGTCGTCGACGGCGATAAGCTCAATGCTCCTATAGGTCAAAATCATGAGTAGTTACGTGTTATCTACTTACTCACCAATTTCTTATTATATTTTTGTAAATTATCTACCATGCGGGCAAAACTTACTTATATAACGATTAAAACAATGATATTATAATGCAACTTGGTGAAATTTACATGCTGGTAATACTTCCTTATACTTCCTTATTTATTGGAGAATAAGGATGCCGCTCATACGGTTTAGGGATTTAACATTTATCTGTCTGTCAGTCTGTATTTCTTTTGTTCTATTTATTGGCATCATAAAACTATGCGACAATAATACACATACTTAGGTTACATTTTGTCATGTGTTAGATAGCCAGTTAGATTTTTCACATGATGACATGTGTTGTTACATCGCATTGCACAATAAATAACAAAAATACGTTATAAGTCTACGCAATCAAAAGACACGGCAGCTTACGCCACATATTTTGACATAGGGTTAGTATGGAAACGATGAAGGAAGAAAAATTGACGAAAGAAATGTATCGATCAAACGTGGGTGGAAGACTAAGGCCTTTCTCCACTTTTCCGGCCCGGCAAACGCAAATTACCGGTCCGTTTTAGAAACACACACAAGAATACTAGTAAGCTTCTCCACTACTCCGGCATCCGGTTTTTAACGGTCCGATAATTTGCTAGATCGAAACTGTATTTTACCGGGCCGAAGTGATCGACGTACAAAAACAATACACGTTTTTGCACCGTGCATACAACCCGAAAATGTTCCCATACTATTTTATAATAGAATGTGCGGAAAACGTCCACTGCCTCGAATAGAAAAACCGAGAAATTTTAATAAAGCACTACGTCACGTCCATTGCAGATATAATCGGATGAAGTGGAGAAGCATGATCCGGCATCCGATATTTTTCTCATGACTGATTCCGGTTCCTATGCTGGACCGGAGCAGCTCAGAAAGGGCCTAAGGGAAGTACGAGGCGGACATACCTACTTTAACCAATTAGCCCGAAAACGGTGTGCGTGCATGCAATGACTAATTGCAATTTCATCCCTCTTGGACACAGGTGTGAGTTAATGTAATGTATGTGAAGGGTACTTCCTGTTGACCTTTAGGGACCCCCCACACTAGCGTCTTTCGAGCGTCGTCGTCGTCCACACAGCGCCAGCGCAACGTTTTTTTTTTTTGCAAATTTTCCCAATTATAGTGAAAAATACTTCTTGCAGTTGAAGTAAAGCGAGCCGCTATCAAAATATAGTCTTATTATGCTGATGTGTTTTCAGTCGATGGCTCCAATACAGTTGCCATGTTGGGAAAATTGGCCAAAAAACGACGTTGCGTCGACGCTGTGCGGGCTCTGCTGCTGGCACGACGACGACGACGCTCGAAAGACGCTAGTGTGCGGGGTCCTTGTCGATAAATCAACAACAATTGGCAAGAGCCAAGTTTTTATGGCTCAAAGAACAAAACAACTGGTCTATTTAGATATAGTTATTTCGTAATAAGAAATATTACAAACTTACGAGTATCTTCGGAGTTGGTTTGCATGAGAGTAACTTTTCAAATGCAATGTTAGGTAGGTACGTCTCACTCTCACCTGACCATTTTGTTCGTGCATCCTCTCATAATATACTTGTCATAAGTCTCAACTCTTTAAAAAATCTAAGACAACGTTTTATAGCAAATCATCACCATGATACTTTTAATAAGGTTGCACAAGTTTTCAACGCAAAATTTGGATCGCTCATTCGCTAGATTTGCTCGCTAGCTAACTGCTTGGAACTGGAGAGTCAAGATAACTCTTGAATTTCCAAAAAACTTACCTTTATTGGAAAAGAAAGTTAGAAAAATGTATTTAAAACTTTTGTCATTTTATTACCTACCTGTCACATTTATCACAAACATACTTATTTTACTAATAGGTACGCCAATTAAGTCGGAGGGGTGCTAAAGTGTAGCGAATGTGGATGCATATTCTCCGCCAAAATTGGCAGAGAATATCAGCCACTTGAGAGCACAATATGCGCATCACTCTCAATAGTCTGATCCCATTCGCTATGGCATATTACGGTCGGGATATATTATACAGTAATATCCCGACTTACGCTACCTCTACATACGCGAATTTGGAGTTACACGATTTTTTAATTAAATCTCTTTGGACCCAGTTCAATATTAGGATATCAAATGACAGTAGGAAACTTGACAAAAGCCCTCAGTTCAATTGAAAAAGTGTTAGCAAACTTGGAAAGCATAGAATCATAGGAAGAGCGCATTTCTGTTACAAAACAAGGAATAAAAAAATTACTAGCATGCTACGATGAGATATTACGGGAGAAGAAACAATCATTGACTCATCACACGACTTTGTCGGATTTTATAAAACCTTCTTCATCAAAATAACTTCGGATTCTGTTTATATATGTAGTTTGTCGTATTTAATTTGTCGTATTATGTGACGACCTTAGTGGCGCAGCGGTTAGCGCATCTGACTACTATGCGAGAGGTCCCGGGTTCGAATCCCGGCTGGGGACAAAAAAAAAAAGAAGAAACCCAGGTCTTGGATGTTTACATGTTTGTGCCGTCGCTGTTTCTGGTTCCCACGATATAGGGTATCCTAGTGTGGGGCCAGAAGCAATGTATGTGCATGTATATAAATGTTATGTTATCTACAATTAGTTACACATTTATTTCCTAAATTATTGTTTTATTTAGTTTCCGGTCCGAAATAAACATACTTTATGTGTAGCGAATTCGACTTACACGGATAGCGCTCGGTCCCACTGACCGCGTTAATTCGGGGTATTACTTATACACATATATTAATTTTACTAAAATCACCAAAAATGTACCTTCGACAGTATAGCCCTAAGAATATTTCAAGGATAAGTGATATCGTGAAGAATTATCGCCGCATATAAACCGAATCGATTTCTTCCAATGTCCAATCGATTAACCTATGTGTAAACTGTTACGAAAGCATCACGGCCTAATCGACATTAAAACCGCATAAGCACTAGTTCCTATTTGTACTAGATTCGTTACGGGCTGCTTTACGATCACAATCACTACTTGCTGAAGTGTTTTACACACCATTCAACTATTATTAATGCGACGTACCTACTATGTTGTTTTTATATGAAGTGTTTTATCTATCCAAATTGCAAAATTAATGTGTATCCATCATCACATCTCATTAGTCTAGCGGTATCAAATCCGATCACCATGCCGGAGGTCGTTGGTTTGACTCCCAATGGGCACCCCCGTATATTTGTACAAATAGCGCAGTCTGGGTGTATTTTCAAGGTTTATGTATTGATGATATTGATGAGGTCAACCAAACTCTGGGCAAAGGACTTACTACGCAAAAATGTAAACAAATTACTATCAGCTGGGATAGACATGGCCTTGAAGCACAGATGTTGGACCTTCATCTCCTGCAACTCTGTATCAATATTAGTATTATCCTTAAATATAGGTTTATAGGTATATAAGTTATATAGGTATTCTAGCTAGCGTATAAAATTACGGAAAAAAATGTAATAGATATCGGACACATTACTTTTATTCCCTAACAATCGATACTTTTGAAACTACACAGTCAAATCAAGATCGATTGGTCTGGAGTAATAATGTTTAATATCACAAGGAACCAGAAGAGACGACGAAAGCCTTAAGGCGGACACATACAGTAGGATTTCCGTTTTGGAATTTCGATTCATAATATAGAATCGGAATTCCGCAAATACCTACATCACACATAATAGGTAGGATTTCAGTTCGAAATGACAAGGCTTATAATATGGACGATTGCTCAATAGCGTCATGCTTGCTGATCCTGCTAAGAAGGTGAATATATTTTGCCCTTACAGTTTGCAGTCTGAATTCCATGCGCAATTCCGAATCGTGGAAAACTTTTAACGTAAAACTACTCCAGAGCTACTGTCACGTGATCAGTACGGGCATTGCGGCGGTCGGTAGTGTTGTCCAAACATAGTGCCAAAACGCCTTTTTGATGGCTCAGAGTAGGCTAAATCAAACAAGGCGATACAGTGGAGCAACTGCTCCGTACCAACGGCCGTATTACGTAACTACATGATAGGCCCGCTGGTAGGTAGGTATGGGTCCGAAGGTGTGTATGGATGATTGCGTTCAATATACAGAATCGATATTTTCGAAACGAATCTCCGAAACAGAATTCCGACTATTGTGTAGCCGCCCTTAATATAAGATACTGGGAATAACAGTTTAGGGGCTAAATTATGCGCATCAAATCCTAAGCACTTCTAATCATCTTAGGTACTCTCAAACTCCATACTATTTGATAGACAACTGGAACAGTTAGATTTAATCCGCGTAAAGTGGGAGCGGATGGATTGTACTTGAACATGAACGGAAATCACAAAACCATTTCGAGAATTCTGCTTTCTGTATTAATTCTATTTGTCAGATTTGTTAATAAGTCTATATTTTTTAAGATATTTAATGAAAAGTTATGGATAGACCTTAAATAACTTTTTTAAGTCGTCAGCAAACACCGTACCTATGAGTATGAATCCTTCCAAAAAAAAAAAAATTATGTAGGTAAAGAATATCTCTTTAATCATACACTGATGACGTCACAAAGATCATAATTTTAGAAAAACCTTAAAATAGATACCTATAATGAAAAAAATATATATCGTAAAAAACACATATCAAAATTAATCAATCATATCAAATTACACTTCACCTGTAGAATTTTCATTGTCTGCTTGTTTGACTAGCATAGTTTGTTGATGTAACCTAAGTTTTCTTATTACTTTTACTGTATTTTAAATTGTCAACACATCAAATGATGTACCTGATTTATGAGTCACGGTTACCAACGTGAAAGTAAAATAGCTAATACACAATTACACAAATATTACCACAACTGTTTAATTCTAAGAACTAATTTTATTTTTGGTTTTACGCCAGATGTATTTTAGTGCCAATTTAGCTTATTACTACGATAGCGGTATCCATTCCTTTTCTAATCTAATACACCTCCGTAGGTAGGTACAATAAATGGTACCTAGGAGGCTGTGAGTTGAATCAGAGCTATGAAGTCATAGGAATGCCACATAAGGGAACGTTCTTAATGTAAGCAAATAGCTACTCTACCTATAAAAATATTATAGTCAGTGTACATACGTACTTTCAATACTTTAGAAACATTACGAACTACCTACTCTGGCTATCTTAAGTCTGCTTTTACATTTTGCATACCTCTTGTTCGCGCTTTGATTAGTACCCAAATGTAATAGGGCTTATTTTATTTTATGCAAAAGAATGTATCCACGACATTTTTTCCTTTTCATTTAGTACAATTAGCCTTTATTATTTAGTAAATTTTACATTATTATACTGCTACATATCTAAAGGAGACGGATACGCTTTCATACATTCTTGGACCCGGATGTAAAAAGATGAGAGTGGTGTCAATTAACAGCTTATATAATTGTCAAACCATCTTTGAAGATTTTGCGGATTTTGGCAATCTGAGAGCAAAATTAAAAGAGATTTAGTAAAATTGAGGTTATGCAACAAATTGACAATAACATACTTAACACCTGATTTTTTTTAACTATGATTGCTATTTTGTTGTAATAGACAATTATTTACTACATTAATTGTAGTTTTTATTGTATTGTATTGAGTGGGAGAATGTAACGAAACTTACAAATGGACTAAAAGACAGGGAAACCAGGATTTGTGTCATGTCATCATCTAAAACTCGTCGGCCCAGTGTACGACATCGATTAGTCGCTATGCCACAGTCGTATACAAGTTAAACAATATACTAGAAGTCCGTAGAGAGAAAGCACTGGTCGAGGAAATTGATTGAAATAACTACGCAAACGATCCGATACAAGACGAGTATAATCTGGTGATCAATGACCATCATAGATTGAAAGTCCGGGAGCTGTTACTGTCAGCACAGATTAAATACATTTGACAAACATAAGTAATAAATCGATCTGTAAACGAGAATCTACGAGAATCGATTTTAAAGTTGATATTCTGTTTTATTTTAAATTATTGACAATATAATTATTTATTCCGTAGCTTAACTATTTTGTTCACTTTGATTGAATCCATCATCCAGTGCTAGTGTTTTTAAGTTCCATATAATTATTTTAGAAATCATTCACAGTAATTGATTATAGTAATCGATACTCTATTTTATCAGTGCAATAAACTTGTTTTTAAGATTTCTCGCCTCCCAGATTGTGAATTGAGCAGATTTTTTACATTTTGAAAGAGAAAAAAAATTTTTATACCATATTTCAGCTTACAATTGGGCCCAGAGGTCCCCGTCTCCTTTATAGAAATATAATTCTAGTAATTCTTTATGTTAGTATGATTACTAAAATTACAATTTTAGTAATTCTAAATTTAAATTTTACTAAATTTTATAGAGCGTGCCTTTTTTATCACGTGACGTCTGTCACTTTCAGACGTATTTTAAGTTTCTTAGACGTAGTTTTTGAGAGAGAGTTCCATACTTACAAACCATTACGGTTTGTAAGTACTGAACGTTTTAAAACCATTTTAAGTAAAAGTTTTCGAGAATTATAATGCTACTCAAATACTATTTAATTTTGTAGTGCATAGATTTTCAAAATTCTTCATAAGCACAAGCATATTTTTTACAATATGCAATTATTAAAGGTACTGAATATTCTAGCAACAGACAATTGTCTGTACCTCATAATATGTTTAGGTACTTAACTAAAAGTATACAATCTTGATACGCCTTTTATTTAAATATACACTTATTAAACCAAAATCTTTACACATTACCAATCCAATATGAAATTAAATTTAATTTCATAACAACACATTTAATTTGTAAAAAAATGTATTTAAAAAGTGTATATTTCAATAAAAAGACTTATCCCGATTGACCTTTAGTTAAGTACCTAAACATATGGAGTATAGGTAATACAACCCATTAAGTAGGTACCGACGTACCTTGCAAGGCATTCTCATAGCAAAGTTGAATCGCTTTGTGATAAAGTGGAATGAAGCTGATTTCGAAATCCAGAGAACTTTAGGACAGAACTATGTAGATTTCAGCACTGAAATAGCTGCAGTTCTTACTACTAGTAGGTACCTACTATGGCGAGACCGGACGGCGTTAATGACTAGCAATTCACTCCCAAATCAAATGCTATGCCGTACGTTATTTCAGGACTGGCGATTAAATCTATCAATGAATTTCCGGCACCCGCAAGCTTGACACTTTTAATATCGCCAATCAAATCGGCCGTTCTGAATGAACAATACGCGCTCCGGTCGTAAATTAAATATTTCTAAGCCTGAAACACGAATCGGTATGCAACTGCGTGCGCCAGCGCAGTGACGTTTCAACAATCCATCACACGGTTAAAGCGTTATAATTTTAAGACAAAGACTTTAATGTACCCACGTCTCGTTCGTAATGTAAGTCGGTGTGCCGAACCCAAGCATTCAAAGCTTGCAGGTACCTGTTCTGTGTTTCGGAACTGCGCCACTTAAAATATAAATTAAAATGTGTGTAAAATAATGCTCTTTCGATAGTAAGAAAAGCGGCCAAGTGCGTTTCGGACCTCGCGTAGCGTAGGGTTCCGTATATAGCGGTGTTTTAGGGTTCTGTACCCAAATGGTGTACAGACCCTATTACTGAGACTCTGCTATCATGAACCGTGATAGTAAGACAGCTGTATTTCTGTTGCCGCTATAACAGCAAATACTAAGAAACAGATTAAAAGTCATAATTAAAGGGCTCCCATACAACAAACGTGATTTTTTTGCTCGTTTTTGCTCGATATTGATAACGGCAATAGGTAGGCTTGAAATATTTACAGATTATTTCGTTATGTATGATTCACTTAAAAAAAAATTAAATTAAAATAAAACATATTTAAAGGGGGCTCCCATACCACAATCAACAATCGTTTTTTTTGCCCGATATTGATAACGTCAACAAGTAGACGCTTGAAATATTTACAGAATATTAAGTTATATTATCTAGACTCGCGACAGCGAGTCTAGCCAAGTTCGAGAAAAAAGGAACTGGAGACGCAGCAGCCGTGTGTAATATTACAGGAATCACTTCGAGCTACTTTTGACCCCTTCACAACTCTACAACTATTTAACCTACGTATATGAAATTTGGCACATTTCTTAAAGTTCATTAGCTGGCCTAGAATCCAAAGTTTCATCCTTTATATATACGTTATTGCACACGAAACATTGAACAGAACATTACATTAAAAAACAACATGTACAAAGGCGAGCTTATCTCTGTGAGAGATTTCTTCCAGCAAACCTCAGCGAGTCGGAGCAGCGGTAAAAAACAGGTATGTATACGTGTACAAAATAGACTAAATAAACTACAAATATCCTAAACAATTACCTACTTTATGCTTATGCTTCATGAAAATAAATACACTACATAGACTAAATATGTACCTGTAGAAATTAATACAATACATAAATAAATATATAGCTCGAATTTATGATAGAGATAGATAATGCTCTTTCAGCTGCTTCTTAAATGTACCAATTGTGGGGCTAGCGCATATTTTCTGTGGCAGTGCATTCCACAGCCTCACCGAGTGGACTGTGAATGAGTCACCGTAAGCTTCAGTGTTGTGAGCAGGGATTGATATTTCTGATTGGTCTTTCTCTAGAATGCAGGTACTGAAACCTTTCTCTGAGGTATGAAGGAGACGAGGGATATTTTAGAATTTTATATAAAAAAGAGAGTACAGTAGGGCCTCGTTAATCCGGACTCCCGCTTGTTCGGTGATCGCTGTAATCCGGTCGGGCAACGGGGTTTGCGGGGGTGGCGGGTGTAGATACGGGCTGCCATGAGCCAAACCGTGGTCTGTCTTTTGTTTACCGCCTTTTGTCTACAGTGTCAATTTAGCGCACTCGCGTAATTTTTAACGTTGTGCATTTTGTCTTTATGATTTAATTTAAAAATTTATTAAAGAAACTCTAAGGTTAAACATTGTGTTTTAATAAATGGCATACTATAATCCGGACGCCTCGATAATCCGAAAAGGGACTTGTTTTTGCCTCTCCGGATTAACGAGGCCCTACTGTATATGTACATTCCGGCGAAGTCGAATTGGGAGCCTTTAACTCATGCCGAAAACGAGACACATGATCAAATTTGCGTAATCCGTATATAAACCGGATACCCAAATTTTGTAATCGTTCGAGTTTATCTAGCAGCTCCTCATTGGCATCCAAGTAGCAGACATCCGCATAGTCAAGAATGGGAAGGAGAAGAGATTGGGCAAGAGTAATTTTAGTTTTAAATGGGAGAAAGCTTTGAAGGCGCCGCAGCGAATGGAAAGCCGCAAAGACTCGCCGACTGACTTCACTAACATGCGTGGACCAGCAGAGATGACAGTCAAATAGCACTCCTAGGTTCCTGGCCTTTGTCGTATAGGCAATGGCCGTGCCGTTGAAAACAACTGAAGGAACCACCGTTTGCTTCATCAGCAACTTGTAGAAATGCGGACTGCCACTAAGCATCGCCTGTGATTTTTTAAGACCGAAGTGCTGAGCCCATTTTTGAATAAGCGCGAGGTCCGCATTCAAAGTATCAACCGCCGAGTCAAATTCATCCACTCCAAAATGCCTGTAAAGCTGCAGGTCGTCTGCATACAGATGGTATCGAGACGACAGCTAGTCAGTGACAGAGTTAATGAAGATGGAAAACAGAAGCGGGGAGAGGACCCCGCCCTGGGGAACGCCTGCACTGAGTTCACTCCAATCCGAGGATGTCTCGTTGGAGCGTATGCACTGCTGGCGTCCCCGGAGATAGGTATCATCAATGTTGCTCAAACAGTTATAGATATATTAACGTTTAAAAACCGGCATTTTTATGACTGACTGACTCACTTATAGATCAAAAACCTAACCCACTTCTAGATGACCTAGAAACTTGATATTTGGCATCAAGGTAGACTATTAGGCATATACAAAGGAAAAATCTAAAAACTGAAAATTATTGATATTAATATCCGCATAGTATTTAGTTCCAAATTCTGCCAATAGATGGCGCTTTTTAATTCTATATCGCGGTATGGTTTTGTCTCAACCGATTCTATATAATATCTGTAAACGACTTCCTACGCACGTTTCTCTGAATTGTAAATGAGTTTCTGTACTCAGATCGTATGTTCGTAGCCGATTTCTGACCCATCGGTTATCGGTTCCTTAGCAATTACGATGTATTTGTTAGTGATCAATATCAATAATCTCTGTATAAAAAGCAGTGATATCCCATCAAAAACATAAATGTGAATTTAGCCAAGTTCAATATTAAGAACAAACGTCGTTATCGACTTTGCCGACAAAAAAATTGAGATCTATATGGGTGCTGCCAAGTTCTCTGAAGAAAATCATGAAATTTTAGTAACAAGATCACTAGAGATGTAAATTGTTATTCAAGCTTAAGATTTGACTTGGTAAAAATAAAAACTAGCAGTCAAATGTTGATCTTGAATAACAATTTACATCTCAGTGATCTTGTAACTAAAATTTCATGATTTTCTTCAGAGAACTTGGCAGCACCCATATAGATCTCAATTCTTTTGTCGGCGAAGTCGATAACGACGTCTGTTCTTAATATTGAACTTGGCTCTCATTCATATTTATGTTTTTGATGGGATTCACTTTAATAAAATAAACATTTGAGGGGGCGTCCATACAACAAACGTGATTTTTGTGCAGTTTTTATACATAGGTAATGGTACGGAACCCTTCGTGCACAAGTCCGACTCGCACTTAACCCGTTTTATTTTAATTTGATTTACAGAAGGAGCAACTTTATCTAGTCATTTTCGTTGGATTTTATAAAAGTTGTTTTAAAAGTTGGTCGCCTACGTTACGCCTACTTCTAAAGGTAGCTTAAGCGTAGCGTAGTCTTGACACATTTCCTTTTAAGTTCAAATGGTCAATGCTTTGAATTTATTCACGTTTATACGATCAACCGTTTAACCAGGAGAGGGGGGACGCCCCACTTGTCACCACCTTGTCAACAATAATTAAAAAACATTTGTATGGTGAGCCGATCGATCCACAAAAATTCTACAGTTTAAACATTAATATTTTGCAACGGATCCCTGAATCGAATAATAATCTTCGCGCACCCACAATATTTTTAACGACCAATTCAACAATACACCACAGTAAAAAAATGCATCTCTTATTTACGGTTACCGTAATTTTATGAATTTTTTTTTTATTGTTTTGTCGGAGTGATTAATGTAGGTGTATGCCAAATGAAATTTCTCGTATTAATCTTCTGTGATCTAGGCCGCGGACAGACAGACAGGCAGACGACGAACGGACGGACATACGGACCGACACCTGGCGAAATTATAAGGATTCCTTGACGACTAAGGAACCCTAAAGAGGAGTAAGCACAATCCCGTAAAACACTACCTACTCATATGTAGTTTAAATAATCGCATAATCTCTCTTCAAAAATAAGATAAGAATACCTATTCTTTATTGTTTAACGGAAAAATAATAAATTAGTAACACCGTGAATTTGCACGTGAACTTGCGTCTTATAGTTACACCGCTTTAAATTAATCCAACTACATTTCATAATCGTCACCTACCTGAATGCTGCAAACTGACTGAGCACAAACTTTGGCTGGCTGGCTGGTTGGCTGTGGCGAGAGAGTAGGTCGGCTCGTCTTTTGGTTTCAGCAGATCTTGAGCCGAGACCGCGTGAATGGACAGCTCCTGTGCAGAACAAGTGAAGATAAAATGTTAACTTGTGATATTTAAGGTATAAAGTCTGTTTTCTCATTCAATGCAAAAAAAAAATGTGACGTTGACATCTCAATACAATTCAAAGGCTGTCTGTCAATGTATGAGTGTTGCTAGTACGTAAAAACCAAATAACCCAATTTAACTTACAAGTTAAAATTGTTTAAGCTACGTAGGTGTTTTTTTTAGACTTTGCTCTTGTGAGTAATTCAATTTTAATGTCTTTGATGTGATAAGGATTTTGGTCACGAGTCTTCTATTCACGGTAAAAAAGATCTACCGACTAAACCTATAGCTTTTATAGCGGTAACACCGCGTCATGTTTTTTGCACCGAATTAAAAAGCGGACTTTAGGTAAATTACATAAACTCACGCCTGGATCCCGGATGGGTAGGGAACCGGTATTGCCCCTTGCCGCAATCCTGACAAGCAACTTTCGCTTCATCTACATTCATTAATCATTGCTCTTCGGATTTGGGTATTTTGAGACCTAACATGGGAATTAAAATTTAACAACCAGCATCATCGTCAGCCTACCGTTACCTACGCTGGGTAGACTTAGGCCTCTCCGCCAAATGCCAGCTCGCAATTTATATTAAGGTTTCTTATTTGGGTAAATAAGAAACCTTTTATGTTTGGCCCTAAATCGTCTATAAAAGGATTTGTAGAATTTTTGTTGCGCTAATCGGCCTTCTGAATGTTTGGGTAAATAAGAAACCTTTTATGTTTGGCCCTAAATCGTCTATAAAAGGATTTGTAGAATTTTTGTTGCGCTAATCGGCCTTCTGAATGTTTGGGTAAATAAGAAACCTTTTATGTTTGGCCCTAAATCGTCTATAAAAGGATTTGTAGAATTTTTGTTGCGCTAATCGGCCTTCTGAATGTTCTTTTCGAGGTCATAACTCTATAGTTTACATTTTACACTCATCATAATCCAAAACTAAGTGGGCTGCTGAATGTTTTACGGACTACGGAGCCACACGGTGTTCAAAAACAAATGTGTAAAAATTAGCATAAGCGAGGGCACGTGCGCGCGATATTTTTCAACGCGAGTATTAAATCGGAACTTGTAGACATGGTCAATAAATATCCAACAATATCTATTTTTAAATAGGTACGTAGAACACTTTCGCTGCTACTGAATGAACGCGCGACCCTCCACCGAACAGAGGGTTCCAAACCGATCCACTATTTTGGACATCGAATAAATATGTACAGAATGTAATTATTACCTACGTATCATAATGTCATTTACAGCTAGTCATGAACTAAGAAAACGAAAAGAGGGTTGCTGATTTTCTTATAATATGTAAAAACTATATAAAATGTAAAAATGTATTGTAAAAGTACCGTGTCGTAACTTTTCGGTTAACATAATTATACAAAAAGATAAATAAATGGAAAAAATATTAGATAACAAAAGTTGTGAATAATTACCTAAGTATTGAAAACTCAGTGGATCAAGCTGGAAACGACACTCGTAATGTGTAATTCCGAGTGCCTGTTAACTTTTTGACAGTGTCAGCTATATCCGAACTGATTTGTTCGCAACAGCTGCGCGAGCGCACCTATTAACCGCTGATACATGTTTGTCAGCCGGCTATTAGGGAGAAAGAGATAAAAATTTCGAATCTTCTATAACGGAGCGAGATCGATTCATTACTTCGATATTGTATTTGGTGCATATGAAATTTAGGTTTCGGAAACATTCTTTGTCTGACATATAAAATGTAGATTAATATTTTGACCGGAATAAAGCACTCCGCGCACTATCATTTGAACATAAGTTTACATTTGTAATAATATTTATTATGTGTAACATGTAGGTTTCATAATTATAAAACAAATGTAAACCAGAAATCTTGAAAGTGTGTTGATGGCGTTTTAATAGCGGTATAAAACGTTTTGTTTAACAGAAAACTGACAACAAGTTGTCACACAACGAAAGAATTTACAAACATTTCAAAATACAATACAAATTATTCTTTCCTAGCGTGATCGACTACCTAATAGAATTTCGACGAGCGTAATTTTGGGGAAACAAAATATAAATAAATAAATGGACGTAAAATATCTAGGTGGTTTAAAAAACGCCGCTATCTCCGATATAGTGACGGGGAGACACGGTGGAGCGCGGGGTGGGATTAAACCAAAATAGCAACGTAATTAATGGGCGGTCCGAAGCCCACAATCTGAAAACGAGACATTTCAAGAATACCAGCACACATACACATTATCAAAATACGTATAAACACCTATACACAAAAATTACAGAAAGCATAATTTGGTGCATCAAAATGTTTCACGGGCGGTCGCGAACAAGATTTATAGTAGCGAGACGTTTATTTTTACTAGAAACTTCAGAACTGCTGAACAGAATTAGGACTCAATTAAAAACAATTTATGAGTCTGAATTAAGCAGAACAAATTACTATTTTCAGTAAATATAAGAAATATTATGAGAAGGCCTGGTTTTTACAGACTTGAAGCTGGACATAATAACTATATAGGCTGATTTGTTGTGTTGTATCATAAGTATCCTTGTAAGACGAATGGATTGTTATAAAGCTATTTTTACAAAATAATGATTCCATTATCCTAAAAGCTAGCTCAGGTTCACTAGCTGTACAGTCGATAGCACATCATCCTATACACCCATGCACTCTACCCCGTTGCATTACGAGTGACTTTACAACTAAAACGTGAAGGTTGACGTGATGTTGACTGTAGTCTTTACAAGGTAAGAACAACAACGTCAATTGGAACCTACATGAAACAATCGGCTTTATTAAAAACAGTCAATCTATATATACTGGCCTGCAAATCTAAGTATTCTAATAACACTCTTAAAATTGCAATAACTTTTTAAGTACACAAGATATACTTTCGAAATAAAAAGGACTCGAAAAAGAGTTTAATACTGCATATAAAAACTTCATAGTCGATAACCTTTTTGTAAGATACGCCCGAAAAAAACTTTAATAACAAAAACAATCGTTATTAGTTTTACCATAATTTTTTTTTGTTTCTGTTTTCAAATTTTTCCTTGATCGAGAAATCAAGTTAAGCGATGTTACGTGAAGCACAGGTTAGGGGAGAGTGGGTAGGATTCGTACACTTTTCACTTCGAGCCCTATAGCAGAAAAACTAAACGCTGTTTAAAAACAATTTGAGCAATGCTAGATTGCCTATATATTTGCCTACAATATTCCCTTAGACGACTTGTTGATAGAAAGAAGTGTGGCCAAGATATGACGATTTAAAAAAATGTGGAAGTCGTACGAATGTACCCCACTCACTCATTTATAGAAAATTTAACGTTTATTGAGAGCAAAATTTCACAGAATCAGCCTTGGGTGTCTAAGTACTTAATAATAAAATAGTTTTAAATACAATAATTACTTAAACTTTTTGTTTTAATATTATTTAACGTCTTATGTCCTATAGGAATGAATCAACAATAATATTTACCATTAGGGTAACAAGAGTCATAATATTTTTAAGAATCATTGTACACTAGACAGATCTTTATGAAAGATAAATGTTAGCTGTTCTTTCTGTAGAAACAGATTTGGGTTACGGCAATATAGGTATATACGATGTCTGATATGTAAACAGTCCCTTCGTCTGTGTTATTAGGAAAAACAAATTTCCAGGATTTCTTTCTTAAAAATTTAACTTTGTACTCAGTGGGACTATATTTTGTAATCACCTGACTAACATAGTGTTTGACAGATTTTTTCTTCTCTTTCACGAATTCAGTTAAAAGTGGAGTTTCGTTCTCCACATCAGATCCTTCAGCAATCTGTTCAATGAAAGAACAAGAACTTTGCCTGTTTCTTTTTGGTTTCTTTAATATATCTTTACCCGACATCATATGTAATGCCCTGTTCATCTCTTTAGCTCTTTGTTTTATCTCTTGCTCTTGTTTCTTCAACTGTTTTGCTTTATCTATTTTGTCTAGCCAATTTTTTTTCGAAAGTATCTGCTGTTTACCTTTTTTGGACTTTTTGGTCACATCTCTAGCCACTTTAGGGTAGGGTTGGATCATTTCATTTCACTTCATCCTTGAGCAGATGTCGATGGTAAATCAAGCTCGATCAGCTACGACAATAAAGATTGTATATCATAGGTGGGGTACATTCGTACAGTACGAATCCACCCCGTTCAGACCTGTACGAAGCTACCCCAACCAAGAAATTTTACTAATATATTGAAAATATAAATAACTGCTGAGATTATCTTCAAGTAAATGTCAAAAGAATAAACTGAAATATGTACCCAAACACCACAAAGAATCAGTTTAACAATGGCAGCAAACCATATAGAAGAAAAACACGTTTAAAGTTGCATCGAAAAATTATTTACGCGAAGCGAAAACACGTAACGTCCTATCACATCGAAGTCGGCGGCCGCACGGGCGAGCCACTCCACGGTTAGATTATGCGTGTGAATGGGCATCACATACATCATTATGGTATGAATGACGAAGGCACCACTACTTTGCGTATTCGAATTATGGCCGTTGTACGAATGCTCCTAGTGTACGAATCCTACCCACTCTCCCCTACACAGAATGGCGCTCCAGTAACTGGAGTTGCAGCACGACTTATTAAAAAATGTTACTAATGTACAGTTTACTATAGTTTAAAAGAAAGCTGATAAAATTTGCAATAAAACGTTTTTTATTTTAAATCTCTAACTCCCATAGTTTAGAAAAAAAAAAAATTTAAAAGTGTGATACTTACTTTTGCAGGCCAGTGTAGTTTATATAAATAGGAATTTGCGCGAATTATTACGCGTTAGGAGAAGTTTTTTGAACTTGTCCAAAACGGAGTTCAAGAAAATAAGAGACAGAGTGAGTAAGAGATTCTTGGGCGAAAAATTGTAAATGGATCAGATAGCGAAGGAGATAATACTTATGCGAAGATATTTCATACTTCAACAATCTAAGCCACGACGTTATAGTACATTTACGAGAATACTCCTCTCGAAGATTTGTTTAGGTTCGAAAATTAAGTAATGTTTTGAGGAATGAAGATTTGCTTTGGATTCAAAAATTAAGCGAGTATTTTTAGAATACAGTTTTTCATTATTTATTAATCCTATTTTAAGATTTCAATTTGACATTAACAAAGGTATATTCACGGTACACTGTGGGTAATCTGCTGCAATAAGCGTTTTAGGTATTAATGCAGAAGTGGCATTTTTTATTTTAGGCAATCTGCTTCTTAATCAAAATGACGTAGGTTAGACGTATTTTCGCAGCAACGGCATCTTACATTTTCAGCACTGTGGTCATAACCTGACCAAAAAGGATGAAATCTCCTTACAAAGACATTTCATCCTTATTAATATTTGCTTATAGGTACATATTTCGGGAAATCCTGTTCTCGTATTCTTGATCGAATTCTGTGACATATAAGTAACTATTTTGATTACATACGCTCGCCTGCCACTATCTTTTTTTTTTTCATATGCAAAATCACATTTTGAATATTTATAAGTGTAAAATTTACCAAGTAAGTACCTTTATAAAATAGAGGATAAAAAAGGCATATAACAATCAATCCTTCGAAGTATCATTGGCTGGTGAAACATTTTAGTATTTAGAACAAAGAATTTTCGGAATGAAGTAGGGTATCCTTAAAATAAAGCGTTTTTTCCGAACAATCAATCCACCGATTTTACAATATCAAGTGTTCCAGGTAATAATCATTAAAAAAAAGTTCTGATTCGAACTTCGTTGAGCTTTGTTGGGTTTGGCTTAGGTATAGAACGTCGTTGAGCTTTGTTGGGTTTGGCTTAGGTATAGAACAAGTATTCGACGACCTCTGTGGCGCAGTGGTTAGCGCATCTGACTACCATGCGAAAGGTCCCGGGTTCGAATCCCGGCCGGGTTAAAAAAAAACCAGGTCTTGGATGTTTACATGTTTGTGACGTCGCTGTTTCTGGTTCCCACGACACAGGGTATCCAACTGTGGGGCCAGAAGCAATGTATGTATGAATGTCATTGTATGTGTATGTAAATGTTATGTATGTATGTAAATGTTAGGTATGTATGTTACTTGATTCAAAGATATCATCACCCTTCAAATGAACAAACAAAATCTGTAACCACCTCCTTATTCTTATTTCCAATAGTTTCATTGTCTCATCAATCTATCTACAATCGAAGAGCGAGGCAATTCTAAATACTACGAATAGGTACCTAACGATGTTTTGACAAGCGACTGCTCCAATTAATCTAGTGCTTGTCTAAAGCTTAGAGGATTACTACCTATAAAATTGCTATAGGTATTTTTTTATTATACCTATACCGAAAAATAATTTTAAGACTTTTATATAGTTTCATTGACTATCTAATTGATTGAAATCTTTATCGGTATCTGTCTTAATTTTTTACATGAATGGGACAAAAATAAATCCAGTAGTTTGACATATCGCATAAAATAACGTCAACAGATCCACTCCTTCCACTAGGATCCCCTATTTTTGCTCCCCTAGGGGATCGAAAAGCACTCGCTATTGCACTAGGATCCCTTAGGGGATTTAATGGTACTTGTCATTCCGCCACGAACCCCTACAACAATGATAACCTTTTTACACATTACCTAAAATTGATTTACTTGTAAAATGCAATAGTAAAAACAAATTAATTACGATTTGATCGTTAAATTACCTCGTGTGTTCATAAGTTTTGAGACAAACTTTGTACTTAGAAAATAAAATAAAATATTACTGGCTGAAATTTATTTCTTTTTCCAATTTTCAATTTGGAATGTTAACTTTGAATTTCTTAGATTTTTAATTAATTTGTTTAAATTTTCTCGTGATGGAGGGAACCAAAGAATTACGTGCGACCGTGGTTTCGCTATTTAAGGTGGGGAAAAAACCAATGGAGATTTTCCGTGAGTTGAAATCTTTTGGTGTGAGCCGTAACCCTGTGTATTATACTATCAAACGATACAAGGAGACAAGTTCTTTGCAAGATCGCCAAAGAAGTGGTCGGCCACGCTCTGTGAGGACGCCTGCGAACATTAAAATCATCCGAGAGCGACTTCGCCGAAATCCATGTCGCACTCCGAAGAAACACGCTCTGCAGACTAATATTTCACGCATTTCAGTCAACAGAATACTGAAATATGATCTGGTAAAGGGTTATAGCCGTAGGAAAGTTAACTTTTTAAACGATCGCCTTCGTAAATTGCGACGCGAACGTTGTCCAATATTGCTTAGGAGACACGATGCGAGGAAGATACTCTTCACCGATGAGAAAATCTTTACTGTTGAAGAAAGTTCAACCGACAAAACAATAAAGTGTATGCCAAAAGTAGCAAGGATGTCCCAGCTTCGGCACGGAATGTCTCGCGTACTCATCATCCGGCTAGTCTGATGGTATGGTGGGGAGTTTCGTATTCATGAAGGTGTCACTCCGCTCCATTTCTGCCAACAAGGCGTCAAGGCGAAAGCCAAGAATTATCAAAGTGACATTTTAGAGCCTCTTGTGAAACCCCTGTCTCATACTTTATTTCACGATAAGGATTGGGTTTTCCAACAAGACGCGGCGCCATCCCATAAGGCAAAAACCACCCAAGCTTGGTTGAAGACAATTGTGCCGGCCTTCATCGCGGCGAACGAATGGCCCTCCTCTATCCCCGACCTCAACCCCCTTGATTACTCATTATAGACTGAATTAGAGCTCAGGGCCTGCCGAAAGTCCCACCCAAACTTGGAGTCTCTGAAGCGAGCCTTTGTCCGAGAAGCAAAGCGAATTCCGCTGGAAAAGATTCGTGCCGTCATTAATGAGAGGCCAAATCGTCTAAAGGCCTGTATTAAAAACGGGGGAGGCCATTTCGAATAAAAAATATATTTTATTGTTGATTATTATCTACTTAATGTTTACTAAAAATTTTAGAAAATATAAGTTAATTATTAAAAATTTATGCAACTTTTATTTCGTCTCAAAACTTATGAACACACGAGGTAATTGAAAAAAATGCCCGGCAGCGACGATGACGATGGATTCAAAATGTGCAAACTCTTGTACACAAAGGACATCAATATCATTAAAAAAAAAATACAATTCTAATGCTGTTGTATGGCGATACAGCGGTTGGAAAAAAAAACAAATGTGGAGGATATCTAACCATCAAGGTTAATCTATACTTCCTATCTAATAAGTCGATTTCAGTATAGGTTCTTTAAAAACAAAGAGAGGCAGTAACTGATCAGAGTGTCATGAGGGCGTAATATCTACTTTACCCTATATTCAAAGTTAAAGCCTTTTTAGGATGGCGACATCGTACAGAGCACTTCCCATTCGTGGACAACATGTAAACCGGATTCGTCTATAAATGACGTTTAC
Organism: Yponomeuta plumbellus; assembly: GCA_947310845.1. NCBI lineage: Eukaryota > Metazoa > Arthropoda > Insecta > Lepidoptera > Yponomeutidae > Yponomeuta > Yponomeuta plumbellus. The sequence continues at coordinate 20,486,285 of OX371191.1, read as the reverse complement.
TTAGCAGAACAAGAGTGCAAGTCAAAAGTTGTGAAGGAAGATTTTTGACCGATACCAACGATTCATATTGAATGTTTTGACCACTTGAAAGAAAAAGGAATAAATTTTGTGTCAAATGTTCCATCGCTCAAATCAATGAAGAGTGCTTTATACAAACTAAGAAACCAAAGTGCTGAAATACAAAAATATACATCCTTTAATAAGGTTGATGAAATAGACGTCCACAAGTTTCATCTGAATCTTTCAATCTTTCGTTCTCTGAGATTATCTGCACCACGAAAATGCAAAGGCAGATCGCAATCTCATTTTCGCGTCTGAAGAGAAAAAGGAAATATTACCATAGTGTAAATACAATTATATTAGATGGTACATACAAAAAAGCATATCCGGCTCCATTCACACAATTGTATGTACTCCATGCTGATCTTGGCAGCGACGAAAATAACACACAAGTAACACCTATATTTTACGCCTTGATGACAAACAAAAATGGGAAATCATACGATGTATTGATGCAATTGATAAAATTACAGTGGCCTGATTTTAATCCACCAAAATTAACAGCAGATTTGGAATTGGTGGCCTTAAACGCAATTAATAAAAAAATCCCGACGCAGAAATAAACGTGTTACTATCACTTCAAAAAAAACGTTATTAAAATATATATTACGATTCAAACAATAATCATGTTGCAGTAACTGTAATGTTATAAATTCTACACGATCACCTCGAACACAAATGCTTGTTTGTTTGTTACACTTTATTGCACAAAAGAAATAAAACAATATATAAAATCTTAAATAACAGGTATTGTCGATGTACAAAGGCGGACTTATTTCAAAAGAAATTTCTTCCAGCCAGCCTAAGAAAGGTTTTGAACAATAAAACAGAGAGCGGTAGATGACAAATAAAGCTCAAATGTTGTACAAAAACAAAAAAAAACAAAAGAATAAACCAAAAAAAAAAAGTCAAATATCACTGAATAAAAATATGAATAAACAGTCAGGGTTGGGTTAACTTTTTTGTTAAGTGATAGATGGTTACATCCTAATATACATATATGTATTTACATACATAAAAATATATATATATATATATATTTATTTTACATATATATGTATATAATATATATAATAAATAACATAATATATATTAAATACACATACTTCTAGACATAAATATGTACACGATAATAAACATACATAAACGAAAGTTACGTTGATAAAATAATAACATTATTACTTATATAATGGAGAGAAAGTGCTCTTTGAGTTTGACACGGAACTGTGACACAGACGGACAATCTCGGATTTCCTTGGGCAGTAAGTTCCACTGACGAGCAGCACGCACAGAGAAGGAGGTGAAATAGAACTCAGTGTTGCAGACTGGGAATTGCAATGTTCTTAAGTCAGACGCTCTCTGCCGTCTGGTTCGCGGCGGCAACAGTGAAAATCTCTCTCGAAGGTACAAGGGTGCACTAGGATTTCAAAAGTATCTCAGAAATCCAATGGTATATTTCCGGTGTAGGCGCTACATAATTGGCTTATTTTGGACAGTTTAAACCACACAATTTTTTTAATATCGCCGATGTGTCGTTTTGTCCATACCTATATGTCATTTTGGACATACTTCCCCTATGACATTTATAACTCTTAGTTCCTTGCTGGTTAGAAATAAGTTGAAATTGATTCTTTTGGCGTTCAGTGCCTCCTGACTGAAAATTATTTACGCGTTGAAGTGACCTAACAGTATTAGATAGAACTTAAGGTTACAATAATTGAGGGTTTCACAGGAGCTGTAACATGATCTCTTTTGCCACTACAAGTGACATAGTACTCCAATATACTACTCATTTGGAGCTTTATGTGCGAAATAGGGTTTAATTCTTACTTATATCTAAGAGTGGCTGATAAGTGATTTCAAGGACCTATTTGACACCATTTTTGCTATATTAGTAATAAAATATGCCTATATGGCACTGTAAGTAGCAATTACGGCTTTATGCTACCTTAAGAAATAATTACTTTTAGTTACGTACATTTGTTTGTACAGCAACACCATTCGCTGATAAATTGTGCCCGGATAACGGCGACAGGCTTGCCACTTGTCACGTTTGGGACCTAATAAACTCGGCAAAACGTGGGTCCAGTTCTAGAGACTGGTGCCTCTGCCTACCCCTTCGGGGATAACGGGCGTGAGTTTATTATTATTATTATTATTATTATTTTTATTAAGAAATAAAGAAGAAACAAAAAACATTCATAAGCAACAAGGAGGACCAGAAAGTACCTACTTACATGCAACTTAGAGATGTTTTTGCAGCTGAAAGTTTTAACTGACACTGTTTACTACTTATTTATAACTTTTAGTTACAAGATAAGCTGCAAAATTCACTAATGTGCTAGTTGGGACATGTCGACGAATAAAATGACAATAACGAACTTTGAAAATGGCATTCACTCCAGTAAACGAAGGAAAACTCAAACCGTAAGAGATAACTTTATTTTGAATGCACAAATGGAGTTGATTCATGAAGAAATCTGTGTTGGACATTTTATCGAACAACCACGATGATGTAGATACCTAACCATCTTTATATAATTGGCTAATTTTGTTTTATTTTTAAGTCGAGAGGGTATTTTTGGGTATTTTATTCGGTGCAGTACCAAATACATTTTTATTTGCATTAACTGTTTGTTACTATAACCATCTGAGCAGATTAACTTCTTGACTATCTTTGGGCTCCTAGTACTTCAACAGCACTAAGTTATACAGGGTGTCCGGTGGCAGATTTAGGATTTTAAATTTAAATAAAAAGAATACTGCCAGGAATATTCACGTAATAAAACAAGTTATGAAAAAAGGATAAATGCGGATTTTACTTCTTTTTTTTTAAAACCATCACGCTCGACACACTCCTGAAACTTTTCAACTGTGTTAAGCGCGACGCGCGAACAGCTAGTAAAATGGCGTTCACTTCGCTTACAATTTTTCCTTCAATTGAGAAATAGTGAAAGGACTTGTTTCGTACACTTTGCTCTTGAGGTAACCCCATAGAAGAAAGTCAAGGTGAGTCAGATCTGGTGATCTTGGGGGCCATGGGAAGTCTCCGAAGCTACGACATCACATTTTTTGTTCGGAAAAAAATCACGCAATGCTTTGATGAACTCTTCAATAGCAGACGCATGCTGATTGTTCGTCCACTGCGACATTGTGACTAATTAATCCGCACTAACGCTCAATCGAATGTGATGCTTTGGACTTGTCTATACTCAATAGTTGAAAAAATATTCGAATTTCAAATCCTAATTGACACTAATGGACACCCTGTATATTTAGTTGAAATTTTCGGAAAATATTTTAAGTTTTTTTACATACCTACTGATGTTTTTGCACTGACGAAAATTTTGCAACTACATATAAATCAGCTCTTGATAATGGTGTCAATAACGCGTGGTGCTTGACAGGGGAGAAACTGAGAAACTTTGATAATCGATATCGCGATTAGTACGATTTGTAAGTATGAAGACTTAAAAGTATGTACCTACCATAAAAAATGTTTCATTCTACCGTTTTATCGAATCATTAATTTGTACACCTATTACTAAATATCAGCTCTCTTCTAATTGTCTCAGTTTAGCCCGTGAAAAAGCACACATTGTATACGGAAGAAGGACGAACGTACGGACTGATAGATGGAAGGACGGACGGACTGACAGAAACTACATAAACAAACTATCCGATAGATTAAAAACGACATTGAATACCATAACGACTATTAGACCTTTGCAAGTTACTAATTTACTACATAGACAAAACAACCATGTGGACGAAGATGTTGACTCGATTGGAATAAAAGAACGTTTTAACCAGGAAGGAAACAACGCTGCAGTGATGCCTTTCAAGGGATACTTATCGTATGACACAGAAGAAAACAAACTGCCTCCGAGTATCTCACACATTCTCAGAAATAGCGGAGATACCTAACAGCCCCCTTTCATCAACGTCGCGTCGGCGAGAGACGAATCATAGCACTGTTTACCTTGGATTATACTCTACGTAATTTGTAATGTCATTGATTTAGGCGAAACAAATAATTAGAAGACAAAAATGAATTTAGAACGCCTAATTATTTATCATTTATCTCGACGATAAAATTAAAAAGATCCCAAAAAGACATCAAACATATTATCTAGCACTAGCAGTCCACCAACCGTGGTAAAACGTCATTAATTTTGTTTTTCTTTTTTTTTGTTTTTGACAGTACTGGCCAGTATCAACAATCGAACAACAAATCGATTTATCGAATGTTTCGGTTTCAATTTTTTTTTGTCCACTGAATTTCATGAGAATAGTCGGTGCAGTTTTAAACAATAAAAATGTAACAAAGCCAAGCGGGTCATGAAATAGGCCCATTGTGCCTTGTACCAGACTGAATTAGCTGAGCAACTTAGCAATATTCCTATAAGCAACTTTTTAGCTCGACACTTGCTTGTTTCATTAAAATACACTGATTGCATGTTTCACTAAGATTGATATTTGTTTGAACAAAGTTTCAGATGGAAGTTGACGCTCGAGTTAAACGTACACATGTAAAAATACTAAGGGCCACCCACGAGCACTCAACGTCCATGTATTATGCCGGGTAAGTATCAACTAAGTTAATGTTGAACGATCAGCGGTGAAAATTTTCGATTTCTTGAGAGGATAAGGCCTCTTTTTTTAATTGAATTGTAATAAGTACAGTCGGCAATACATCAATCTTTACATGTTGGATGCAAATTTACTCGTAACTCACTTGCTTGTAGAGTTCATACTTATCGTGCTTACTAAAAAATATTTTTTTCTTCCTTATGAAAAGATTAATTTAGGTAAGCACGTTTTTTGTAAAATCTCTAGAAGCTAGTGTAACTGAGTAGCGGCCCGTACGTAGTGATTGATGTGCCAAAATTTTCAAACATAATTGCAGTCATGCAGTTAACTGATTATTTAAATGCTGTTAAGTTTGATGTTCTGTCGACTGTACCTTGTACGCGATGCTGATGCCGGTAGACCTTATTATAAACATTGGATTTTGCTCGTGTCAGCAAATATTTAAGTTCGCTGACGTAGATTAATACCTCCAACTAATCTTTGCTTGATCACCAGCATGACATTGGCATAATTATTTTATTGCTATTACGTTTAAAGTTATAAAATGGGTCGACAACTTTCGAAATTTCTTCTTTCGAGTAGGAAACGAAGCTTTTCTTAGCTTTACTTCAAAATTCTCGATACTTGAAAATCGGACAATCGGTTTTCGTCAGTAGGAGTCTGAGAGACTCTGAGAGACATTCAGAGTAGGCTTAGTAACAAACAAATATAAGGTCTGCGTGGGTGGCGTAAGGTGTACCTACGTTGTCTTAATGAACGACTAACATATAATGAACTAATTAATGTGATAAAATAGACTGAAGGCATTATTATACCTACAGCACGAGACGATCATACGGGCTTCATCATCATCATCATCGGCCTATGCTTGTCCACTGCTGGCCATAGGCTTCTCCCAGTGCACGCAACTGGGCACGGTCCTCGGCTTTTCTCATCCCATACGGGCTTATTGTACCTTATATTTTTGTGTGCTTTACAAGTTAACGAATAATGTGCGACCAACTTATAATTTGGAAATCTTTGTACTAATTTCATTGAAAGTTTCTTTCATAAAGTTGTTAGTTCTCTAAAGCAGATAAGGCAGGCAGGTTACTTCTCTGCAAAACCCTATACTACGCGTAGCCCGATATTTTGTGCTTGGCTGGTTTTCAACGATTAATATAGTCTAATCTCACTCACCTCCATGGAACGGGACACGGAGTAAGCGTCTAACATTTTTTTTTAATGTACTACTTCTATTGTACTATGTAATTCGTTTCGATTATATAGAGTATTCGATTATTTCGTGAACACTGGCAGGTAAGACTGCCATTTATGAGATATAATTCACATACTACCCCACGAACTGAGTGTGGCCAACCTAAATTATTTGCCACGGATTAAGCGTATTAAGGTTGTGGAAAGCAAGAAGAAATATTAAAACTGTTTTTGGACGGCTTCCTTCATGCTTTTGCAGAATTTTTCAAACTGGACTTGTGGGAATTAGTTAATGTTTAGCACGTTCCCTGCGTCAACGCTAAATTTAAGTGCTAGTGCTTTAGGAGTCATGTAGGTATTTCTCGTAGCAATAATGACAGCTGTGCGTTACGACCTTCAATTTCCCGTATCAGGTCCTGACTTCAAACGTCCTTGGAAACATGGAAACTCATCACCAGTCCTTTTTTTTAACGAATCGATAGGTCATCATACATCATACATCCCTGTGTATATACCTACAGCTGGCGTCGCCCGGGGTTCTGTCCCATATTTCAGAAATTATACGCATTTTTCAAAATCGGTGATTTTACGGAATATTACTTCCCGTGTCGCGTAGAATAGATACAACGCTAGTGATGAGGTACACTCGTAAAATATGAAAAGGCGAAATAAACTTGAAATAATATTTATTAATATGTCAACATGCATTGCATAATCAATAGAATAGCAATATTTAAAAATAAAAAGCAAGTAAAAACAGATTACGAATTCCTCTTTTTTTTAAAACAAATATAATAGGAACTTAAGATCAATTTTCTAATAATTGGAGTGCTAAATCAAAAATATAATAGAAAAAATATTAAACGAGAGCAAGCTAATAAATTATATTAGTGTTTAGTAAAAAAATAAAAACAATACAATTATGATTAAGTATGTAAAAAATTAACATTTTTTTTATTTGAACTAGACTAATGCAAACTCTAAATAGTTCCCGTGCCGCATCAGAGGAATAAAAAAATATTTATCTGCGTTACGCATAAACACTTTTATTATGAAAAACTGATTACATATGAAGCAAGGATGTCGTTAACTTACCTTTTTTGTTCGTTTGAGGTTTATCCACCCCCGTACCAGGGGTAAGACAAGGACAATTAGCTGCCGTCTCGTAACGCAGGGAACGTTTTAACGTTGTGTTGAAAGTAATACAGTACTTAACCATTCCTAGAAGATTACTATGTTAGTTATTCTGGGTTTGAAGATGATATTTTTAAGCCACGATAGGCCTTGAGAGTACCAACGCTTAATGGGTGCGGACTCGCTGTCACGCTATTCTGTCACACCAGTGTGACACAGAATAATATTTTTCTTCACATTCACACTATTTGGTGTGACCCGATGTGACTGGCAATAACCAATAGTATCGTTAAGATTAAGCGTCATACTATGTACTCGTAAGAAGAAACAAAATAATACTTCAAACAAAACAATATATTTATTACCTACACAATCAAAGCGAAAACAGAGAATTTTGTTTAAAGTCTTAATGTAAAATATGTAGGAATGTTTCTATGGTGATTTTATTTTATTTTAGTGACTGTGAAGAATAAAATTATTCTTTGTAACACTGGTGTGACTGTGAGGAAAAACAAATCTTCTGTGTCACACAGGTGTGACAAAATAGTGTGACAGCGAGTCCGCACCTCGCTTAATGCGCGTAGGTATAATAATAGGGCAGCTGCTGAAGATAAAAAACTTTGGTCTTTGCATATCGATTTGTCGATAAAAATGTCCAGTGGCGCCTTTAATCTAGATGGGTGAAGGAACCACTCTGACATTGCAGCGCCTAGGACAACGATGTCCTGAGAGAAAAACCATACGTGATTGTCAAAATATTGATATTTAGTGGTGTTAAACATTCCATAATAATCTATAGTCGGTTTAAGTAAATTTAGCTTGTTTTCAATCGTGATTTTTGTAAATTAATATTACCTGCCGTAGCGTTTGGGAGACAACTGATCGTTTACAATGGCTAAATAAAAAAAATGAAAATTTATTTATGTACAGTGTACATACAATAAAGAATATTCTATCTATCTATTATGAAAAATGCTAATTTTGACTTTGTGCAAGTACGAGTACTAAGTCCTTTTTACCACAAACGTGTAAATGAACGTGTGGATGAGGATGATTGCACTATGTACAGAAGAGTTTAATACGAGAAGAGTAGCTTACTACCAAATTTACATTATGAAATCAACAAGAAATACCTGCTCTGACGTTAACGTCTGTAGATTTACCACCAAATCACTTAATTCAACCAATTTCAATAAAGTTAAGTTGCTATAATGATATCACTACCTTCCAAGATTTCACACAAGAACGCTCCCCTACAAAAAGGAATGGTGTTGCGGCCTCCAAATCATCACATCGCACTTAACTTGTACAAATCGCAACTCACTTAACTCTTTAGAAAAGAATGAAACTTTTTCTGAGGGACGGTGGCTCGATAGGTAACAACGCGGGCCTTGGACTTAGGGCCGGTCCCGGCAAGAACAGCCGTGGCATAAAAATGCAATGGTTTCACATTTGTCACCAGCCGACTCGAATTACAACGGAGTTATTTGACTCTCGCCGCGTGCTGAGGCAGCTGACCAATGCTACCGACGTCATCGACCTAAGGGCCATCGTGCAAAGTGCGCCACTTCTAAAAAAACGTAAAGGAGAATGATTTTTATTCTTCAGTCTAATATTAAAGCGAGACTAGGTCTGTCGGTAGAATGCTGAGTGCTAAATAAGTTTGGCCAATTTAGCTCGAAAAGTTGGTCCGGTTTTCATTGACTTTGTTTATTGTTTCTTTCGATGTGTTTACCGTGGTGGGTCCGATGAGACGTTACTGTAATAACTAATTAATATGATGACGTATTCCACGTGAAGAGATTAAAATTATCATTCATTCATTTATTTATTGCAAAACCATGAACAGTTCTTTCTGAACTAGTAACATGGACATTGTAAGGGTGTATCAAATTGGAATTACATAAGTAAAGCATGTATGCAAATATATATACAAAGCTTAGATTTTGAAATTATGCGGATTTTAAACATAACTTTTTTCCTTTTATTTGTATCTTAGTTGCGCGCGCATAACAAAGGGGTTGTTCAGCGCCACGAACTACTTGCATTGATGATTCACATATTATTCAATATCTTAGTGAACATTGATCTATAAAATTCTTATTGTACATTGATCTTGTTAATTTGCATGACATTCATAAGCGCAATGTACATAGAGAAAGAAAATAGAAAATAATTGAGTACAAATTTCATTACATTGCAAAACCTCTGTAGTCAACCGTTTTCAACGAATATTGAATATTGTGTCCCTTGTATTTCAAATTAAATTATTTTATTTTACCTATGTATACAACATACCGAAATATATTTAGATAAACACTACTTTAGCCTCATAAAGAAGTAACTACATTAGTCTGTTTGTCTTGTTTGATGATGAAGATAGTGATATTAGGGTATTAGTATTAATAATAATTTGATATTTTAATAAACATCTGTTGACTTCGCTTGTACTTTTTTTACTCACTTCCCTGTCCCTTTTCACCACACAAACGTGTGATGAAAAGGGACACGATTATCGCAGTAAATCCCTTTTTAATTGGGAGCGGCGCACTTAATAGAATGGATACATTCACTAACAAATAAAATTTATTACCTATCTCATGTGTGCTGGCTGGAAGAAATTTCTTTAGAAATAAGTCCACCTTTGCACATTGTTTTATGACAAACCTGTTATTTAAGTCATATTATGTATTTTCTTTTGTGCAATAAAGTGTAACAACAACAACTATACATCCGTGCTCAGGTGTCCAGAATCGTTTTGAAATTGAGAAATATGCCGGGTTTATAGGTAATCTCCGACATATCAAAAATGGTAAAACACTATAGTCACTTCTTTATGAGGCTAAAGTAGTGTTTATTTAAATACATTTAGGTATGCTGTATAAATAGGTAAAATAAAATAATTTAATTTGAAATACAATATTCTATCTAGGGAGACGCTGGATACAAGCCGCTTCCAACCGGTCTTTTTGGAAATCCATGGAGGAGGCCTATAACTAGCAGTGGACTTCTTGTGGCTGAATGATGATGATGATGATGATGATTCTATATGGCAAATTTCATTTCTTTTAAAAGGTAACCCAAAGCAGCTTGACACTTGAAATTGAAACCACAGGTGCATTGATTGTTCATGTCTGAAACGCAGCTCAGAGGAAGTTTTTCTTCACCACAGACTATTCATGCTTGAAGGGCATTTTATGGTATCGGGCTTTTAGTTAGTGAAGAAAAAGGTGTCCAATGATCGAAAACGAATAAAAACAGGATGAAATGCAACTGGTGAACTGCGATGGAAAGATTTATCTAAAACTGACAAAACAAAAGCTATCAGGAAAACAATCGATCGAGCACAAACTTATTCTCTTTCAAAACTAAAGCTATAGTATTGTATCTAAACAATAACACTACCCTTCTGCTCTCAACGCTTTTGTGTTCAAATTGTGTCTCAATTAAGTGCAAAAAGTCAGAAATAACTACTTTTAGTTCTAAGAAATAGAACTAAACTTCAAAGCGGGTCGGAAAGCATAATTTTGGCTAAATAAATAAAAGTTAATAAAAATAAATAACAGCACTCATTGTAGCGCAATTTGGCTAAACTGGCATCAAGGTTACCTAATGGGACTAAAAAACAGACGGGAAACAAAATAGTATGAAACTCCAGTACAACTCACACTGCGCTTCCGATGCCGGTTTATTAGTTAAACGAGAAGAAGATAGATAAAGATATTTATTGAGCAACAAACATATAGGTATACGTGTAAAGTTATGCTAATTTACAGGTTGACCTAGTTAATAAGTATACTTTATTTTCTATCACATTAGAAACCAAACTAGGTAGATCCTGTATTATGGTTTCTAACGCCCCCCTTCGGTTATCGTTAACTCAAATTTAAATTTAAAGAATATACAGCAAATCAATTTGTTTACAGGAACACTAAGTAATCTGCTCCTATATAACGCGCACAGAATTCTGAGCGTTCCCAATCGTGAAGAGAAGATGTCTGTCTGCCTTGTGCCACAGTAGGTATTTGTTGTCGAACTCTCGTTTCCGAGAAAATGGATTCAACAACATTTTGTGATTGTTTTTGTTTGTACTGGTAGGTATGGCCCTTAATCGATGAAAGGTGAGAATACGGGTAACGTTAATTAATATCTCTAGTTGGAAACGCTTTCAGCTGCAAAGCTCTCGTCTTAGTATCTACTTACCGAAAATTAATTAGACTTGTTGGCTAATAACTTTGAGCATTTTGACTATTGTCTTCTTCTCTTATCTTCTTATATATAAAAATGAATTGCTGTTCGTAAGTCTCACTAAAACTCGAGAACGGCTGGGCCAATTTGGCAGATTTTTGGTTTTTTATATTTGTGGAATTCCAGGGAAGGTTTAAATGGTGAGAAAATATAGAAAAATTATGAAAACTTACGGGGACAGCTAGTTAAATATATTTTTCTTTCTTCTTTCATTAGACCCCGCCAAGTAGCACTTTTTGTTTTACTTAAAATAACGCTGGTTTTGCTCGGGGCCAATAACTCACACATATTCGTTACGTTCGGCAGTAGCCAAGCATGTGAAAAATGTCATTGTTTGCAATATTGAATTCCGTTTTATGACCGACGCGTCGGGGTTTGATTGGAACCCTGATTTTTTGCTGGTCTTAACTCCGATACAACGTTTAATTTTCTTCATCGAGTTTGGTGTACGTGCCTATTTTAAATAATCGAGTACGAGAAGGCTGGCCTAGAATTAGAATTGATGAAAAGTGGTAGTCTGTAAGAAGGGCATCTCTAGCCCAGTTACTAGACGAGGTAGGTACCCACTCCATTTTTTACCTTGAAAAGAAAAAGGAAACGAAGCTTCAATTTTCCTGTATTCTTTAATGTACTTATCCAGAGGAGAACTGTGTCTAGTATTCAACACATCTATGAGGGATAATTTTTAAATTTGTTAATTAAGCTAAAACTGTTTTAAAAAGAATAGATGTGGAGTTTTTGGTTAACTTCTTCTCCATATTATAGGTAATCTATTCACTTCGAAAGTAACAATTTTGACGTGAAGAAAGATTTTGTTTTTATTATGAATAAAATATTTGAATTTGTATTTTAGGGCTGTTACTTAATTTTTACAATATTTGTTTTGAGTGCCTTCAGAGTGGGCACTGTAAGATTGGCTAACATTCTCAGGGCTTACTAGTAACAAAAGGTAAAAATTCGTCGCAATGTTCATATAAGTATAAGTTATTAATGCAATTTTATTGATAATTTATTATTTACATATCTGAATACGTACGGGGGTATATTATATGCTTCAAAATTGTACATAGATTACCTAGACCATAAAATTAAGCTAAAAAAATGCGAAAAACCAAGTTCCTCTAATAATAAAATAATAAACTTATTACATTTAGTTTTCCCATTAAATACTTACTATATGACAGTTTTCACTGTTCCGTACCATTAATAACATGATTACTCATTATTTTTAAATAAACATAGGACATAATACAATAAACTCAAACAATATAATTTAATGCATGTTAATAAATATAGTATTATTTAAGATTATTGGCAAATAAAGGCTATTTTCATTTTCATTTCCATTTTTAATGTTCCGTACTTCAAAAAGAAAAACGGAATCCTATTAGGTACACTTATATTACTTGCCCGTCCGTCTGTTGGTTTATCTTGAGAATGCGTGGAGGTATCAAGTTCACATTAAACTATAATATAGTTATAGTGTATTATACTCAGGTCTATGATCCCTTGAAGCTGTGAAAACATCAAGCTACTAGAATTAGTGGCCTATATCAGTAACTTATCGTAAAGTAAATTTTTAATCACAGTTATTTATGTATATAAATAAAATTCTAAGTCCTGACTGACTCACTCATCGACGCCCAGCCCAAGCCGTTGGACCTAGGAAGCTGAAATTTTGCACAGAGGGTCTATATAATGTAGGCAAGAAATAAGAAAGGACTTTGTGAAATTCAACCCCGAAGGGGGCGAAAAGGGTTGCCATGTATGGCAGGTATAAAGAATTTTGTCTCATTTTTTTGAAACTTTAAATAAGTACTCTTCAACACAATTGATTGAACACGTGTTTCGCCGTTTTTCTAAATTTAACCCTTAAGGGAGTGAACGGGGTTGCAAAATTTTCAACTTAAGTCCACGCGGACGGAGTCGCGGGCGAAAGCTAGTCTTTTAATATGGCCTATGATTCGAGCCTCTCCATATTTTTCTCAATATTTTTAATAATCTCCTCAATATTTTTTGCATGCATGTCCATTTCTTGTTACTTACCTACTACTTTGAAGCCACACAAACTTGATAAGCGTGTATATTAGTAAATCTCTTTTTGTAGGTAGCGGGCAGTACCTACTGCAATTGATAACTTATTATTGTATTTTGAAGGGAGGCGTTAGTCTCTTACAGAGCTGTTATCAATTTACAATCTGTTATTCGACTTGTTCAGTTTGCGATGAACTTGTGTCAGGGACAGTTTGATAAAATGTATTACACTCAAGCTTATCAGTGTTGAAATATACTTTTTGGCTAATTAAGTTACTATATTTATTGGGGACATATTTCCGACTCTTGCTTTAATGACAGGATGCTAAGATCGTCCCTAATACATGGTGTCTACTAATTATTCCCACTTAATGCCTACTTAATTTTTTTTCTTTCTTGTAGTAATATTCTCGTTATTTTAAATAAGAAATAAAAGAAAACGCATAACAAAGTCAAGCTGACAAGGTTGATGATGTAACGATCAATGACGAAGGCACTGGAATTGATAAGGCGTTCGGTGTTTTTATAGCTAATACGATTAACTGGTTGTAAACGTCACGTAAACAGTATTCCATTTTATGTTAATGAATAATTCAAACACCCGAGGTGACTTATTTGTAAATATTGTCGATGTTTTTCAAAATAAACTCACGATTATCGTAACTGTTGCAAAAAGAATGTCTTCTTATTTATTTAAGGGGCGGTACATTGGTCTCTAGTAAACGTGGAAGTACAGGGATCTGTTTCAGTATATTAATTAACTCATAGTTAACTTTGACCATTGCAATGTAGCAAAGTCGATCAACCCATAGATTAGTCGCAAGTTCTAGATTGGTTCACGGCAAATAGTCTGCAGTTAAATTCCAAAAAGAGAAAATGTAGGTATAATGTTTACCTTACCTAACGTAGATTAGTAGAAACCAACATGGTTATTGTAAATGTTTGGTCCGCATCAACTTACTTTACAATGTGTAATGCTTACGGAAGTCTTAGTTCAAAAACATTGTAATAAAAAAAACTGTAATTTGTAAGAAAATACTGTATATCTGGGCATCACAATCGGTGCCAACCTACAACGGGGTCCACATATTGTAAAATTGGCATACACACTTACCTCCGCAGCATACAATGCAGTGAAAAGAATTGGCATAGAGCCGATTTCTGAGTTGAGAATTTTCACTAAGTAAAGACTTAACTGTAGCTGTTTCTTCAAATTTCTCAGAAAAGAGCGTGACAGAACGTTACCTAAGTATTTACTTAGTGAAGTTCTCGATTCAGAAACTGGCCCTTACTGACGTTGCAACGTTGCAAGTCAATACGTCCTTTATGGGGCACTGTATAAGGTTCTACAACAAGATTCCCCGAGGTATATTAACATAACATAACATTTACATACAGGCACATACATTGCTTCTGGCCCCACACTAGGATACCCTGTGTCGTGGGAACCAGAAACAGCGACACAAACATGCAAAAATCCAAGGCCTGGGTCTTTTTTTTTTTTCCCAGCCGGGGAGAATTATATTAAAGTTACCTCCATCGCGGCTTAGGAAATGTGTTAAGCACACTCTGTAACCAAGCTTATTATAAAATCAACGATTATTTAGAAGACAATGCTGTCTGGTATTATTACAGATACATTAATATTAAATGTATTCAGAGGACAGTTGTGTTTGTGTCTAGTGTTCAATACATCCATGAGTAGGTAATATTTTTTGAATTTGAAAGTTTGTTAATTAAGCAAAACTGTTTAAAAAAATGAATGTGGTGTTTATTTTTCAGCTTCTTCTACACATAATCGATTAATTACGAAACAACAACTTTAACGTCCATGAAGTAAACATTTCGTTTTTATTATGAATAAAATATTTTAATTTGATTTAACAAATAGGTATACCTACTCGACTGCGTAATGAACATAGAATAAACCATGAATTTTCTTTTGTAGGACGTAACATAATAAAACTTGTCATCGTACGTACGTATTTATTCATACATACGTATAAAATAAAGGTCTGGTCAGTACCGACAGCTAAAGCGCAACGAATGAACCCTGGTGTTAAAGTGCTTGGCCTTTTGTTTGCATTTATCTGATTTTCTTGCCTTCATTTCTGACGCAGGCTTATTTAAAAATCTCGATTCCCTAAGACACTCCTCTATGTTCTGGAGTAAAAGGAATAACTTAACCATTGATTGAATAAATTACCAATGGGGATTTATTTTTGAGAAATCTTGTTTTCATAATACAAGTCCATTGAAGTGCAGTCTTTTTTTTAATAGTACCTACATAGGAATGTTTTGTATTTGTTTTTATTTGAAATGAAATTAATGAAAATGAAAATTGTTTATTTACTTTACAGATTTTTACATTAGCACAATCGGGCAAGATCTTCCTATTAAGTCATTTAGTATGTAAATACTTGTATCAGGCAGCTCCGCTCTTCCACACTTGGGCGTAATATTAAAGTTGATTGTATTTCAATGTTTACCCTTATCCTTGGTAACTAAATAGTAAATACATATATAAATAATTTAAAAAACGTCTGGTTTGGTTAAATCTCGGTTTAAATAAAAAACAAATCGAGCTATATAGTGTAATTTCTAGAATGCTATCGGTTCCCAAGCGAGAAGACTTTTTTTTTCGAGATGACAAACTTATCTACAAACTTTGATTTTCCGTCCTCGCGATAACAATGAGACATAAAAACTATAGAGTGAGTAAAATAATATTTACACATACGGATGTACACAGACACGCATACACAACACACACATGAACTCGTACGCACACACGAACTCGTACGCACAAACATAGTTAGCTAAGTTTATTTTTTATTTTTCCATTGTAATAACATTTTAAACGAAACTTGTTTAATGCTATGGCAGATCGGAGTCACCTCTAATCCATATTATGTGTATGTATTTAACTAAAGGTAAACAATCTGGATAAGTATTTTTATTGAAATATACACTTTTTAAATCAAAATTTCTACAAATTTAATGTGTTTTTATGAAATTACATTTAATTTTACACTGAATTGGTAATGTGCAATGATTTTGGTTTAATAAGTGTACATTTCAATAAAAAGGCGTATCAAGACCAATAAAAAGGCGTACCATTATTTAAGTAAATAAACATATGAAGTATAGTGCAGGCATTCTAACCTTAAAAGGTGACAGTTACTATGGAGCGGAAAAATATGAAGATAAAGAAAATTATTTTTGTATTTTTTGTATTTTGACTTTTACAAGCAGAAACAATTTACAATCACGGAGATTTGACCACATAAATTATTTGTATCAAAATTTTTATTTAGATTTTTACTCAATAAACGTGATTTAATTACCTGAAATAATTTACTTTAGTCGATAACGACGCTAAAGAATAAAGAAATAAATAAAGATAAGGAGTTAAAAAAAGCAGTTTGAAGTTCCCCACACTCGATCAGTAGTTAATCTTACAATAAGTTAATTATTTATTAGACAGAAGTAAGAATAAAATAGAAATAAGACTTATTTGTAAGTTCTTTACGATTAGACAAAAAAAATGAATATTCTTCAAACAATCATTGTAATCATTAAATTACTCGAAAATTAAGCGTCGTTTTAGTCTACCTCCATGGAAAGCAAACTTAAAAAGCATAAAAAATATAAAATAGTTTTGGCAAAAACGTATGCTGATTCACTGTTTTTATTGCGTACCATATTTATTATAAAAGTACTTTAAAAGATCTAAAATGCATAGTATACAACCAACCATTACTGATTTACTATTTGTTTATTTATTTATAAAAGGAATTGGCGTCTCCATTCTATTCTACCTCTACGTAACGCATGCTTAAAAAGCATGAAAATAAATAAAATGTAAATCAGGCATAAAAAAGAACATCCAACCTTCTCCTAGTCGTACAATAAAGTGTCCTCTGTCTATCTACATTTCTGCTCATTGTAAATTCTACCGTAAATCCCACTGTACAAATATACATACGAGAACCCTGAGAACATTTACACTCTTTTTTATTTAGGAATTCATTTAAAGGTGCCCATTCACGGCAGGCCGTTTTGCAGGACTCAAGTCGCATCCTGCTCGGTGTTGCCGGCCACCATGCAGGCTGCGACAACATTCACAATCCTGCATAAAGCCGCGGACGGCAAAGAGGCCTGCGTGAATGGGCCCCTTAAAAACAGCGGCTTACCGTTGGGTGCAGATGCGGGTGGGAATACAGTTGTAGTCTGCGCGTATCGACACCGTAAGCGTGGGGTGTCAACTCGTTCATCTCGAAGGCTGGCGAACCTTCTAGATCAGGGGTGATACGAGTCACGGCATCTTCGCAACTCCCGTCGAGTCGAGAGCCATCGGCGCTTCGAGCCACTGTGAACAACACTGACATTCTGGGCTTAAAAACATTGTCCTGAAAGTCTACCTCTAGCATTCATTCACTAATAGGCTATTTGACAATGTGGAAAACAGTATTCTTTATACGTATTCGTATAAATTATGTGTCTTATATCGCTTTAAGGCATATTAACAAAAAAAAGCAATTATGATTTGTAAAAAACCACAAGATAACATTTGATAGTTTGTATCTGCCTCCATTATATCGAAAACGGCCTGGATTGGCCGATTCTATAATGACGTCACATGTTAGTAAAAATGGCGTCTGTCATTAATTCGTTCTTACGTTCATTGGTTGGTATACCGGGAAGTGACGTGATAATTCCTGTGCGACGCCATATTGCCTAAGATGGCGTTTTAGCGGCTTATTTGAAAAGTAAATTTTCGTTTTCCTTTTTTAGAAGAAACACATAAAATAATTTAAAATGACCACTTTCTGAGGACTCCATGAACACCAACAAACAATATGAGATGGCTTTCAGAAATCGGTCAAATAGCCTATTATTGAAGTGCCCTCCGCGGAGGGAGCAGAGGGCGGAACTCCACCTCTGCATCACAAACATTCTAGTTTTTTAAAGACATTGTTGGCGACAGACCCTTTTTATTGCTTTTTCTTTTCTCTGAGCATTTTTTGTTTACCATTGCCATTTTTTTATTTAGTTACAAAAGTAACGACGCCTGTACGGAGCTTAATAGACATGCCTGGGGCATCAATAGCTTTTCTAAAAACTTTTCTTTTCAAGAAATCTTGCCGTAATTTAATATACGCTATGGAATTTGTAATTTCATCCCGCGTAGTTCAAACAATGAGATCTTACCAAGTTTATCGATGTACTTTCGCTCCAGCCTGTGAGTGTCGAAAGTCGCAACTTTCCAGTACATTAACTGTCAAATTCTGACATTTTAGCACCACAAAATGCGTAATTAGCGATTCGTACTACCCGTGCACGCCTTAAGAACGCTGAAAGTTAGCGACCATTGGGCGCCAATGATTTATTACGAGTAATGACCCGAAATATTAAACTGATTTCTTAGCAACATTTTATTGTTTTAAGCTTTTATCGGTGTCCAAGCATTAGGATCTGGCGTTAGTTTCTTAATACACTCCGTATAATATGTAATTTACAGGAATTAGACGTAGAATAAAGTGATGAATGAATGAATAACCATTTATTGCCAAGAACAGATATGTTTAACACTTAAAGTAATAACTTATTATAAACTAAAGTTAATAATATACAATTTTAACCAAGATCTAAAGTGAAACAGCTTGGCTGGCAGCTTGGAAACAATAGGACTGTCGCTCAGCCTGTGCTGATAGATGCTGGGCATCCTAGAGCGCTGATTTTCAGCGAAATCCTATAATCGCGTGTTGCACTTTTTTTTTGCATAATGTTACAGTACCTATTTGATATAACTGCTAATAAATGTATAATTTTGTTATTATAAGATAAGAAATCGTATTATAACGTGTATTTATAAATATTCCGTCAAGGCAGGTTTTTCCTACCTAGGTACCTACTTTATAATTTTAGGACATACACCTATAGGTAGGCCTAGGCCAGTAGGTAGGTTGAATACTTAATAAATATAGGTACATTAAACCTTTTAATTATTATAACAACTTCTAATAATAATAGTATCTAAATCCACAATCTCTCAATAAATCTCTCTCTCTGTGTGAGAGAAGGTCTGTGTGCTGCTTATATTCGAACGATAAAAAATCTGCGTTTAGATTTTTTTTATTAGGTCACATCACACATAATATGACCTTGTGACTTGTTTTGCTTGTGATAATTATAATGAGTTATTTCCTACATCTTCACGCCGTTGTAGGATTAGAAAACAAACACTTTTTCTATTATGCCACAAATGACTTTTCAAGTGCAAACAAGCAATAAAACTGAACGAGCTCGTTAATTTAATTTTATGTGAAAATTAGTGCTACTCACCCACTTTTTATTAAGTAGTTTCGAAGATTTACCGCCGCGCCTCTGGCACTTCAAGTTTGCTTGTAACCGCACTGGAGTTTAGCACTGAAGATTTGTTAAACTTTGTAATAGTTCACTGGGCACCATTGGCACGGCACATGTTTAGCGAGTTTGTTTTCTGTCGTCGAATGAAGCGCGCCGCGGCTTGGGCGGGCGGGACGGCTTCCTCGCCGGACTGACGACGTGTGCCGAGACTCGAGAATGGGGCGAGCGATCGCGACGTGTGGAAGCGAGACGCGCACTGCTTCAGGTCTCGGCTTCAACTGCGCGTTTTCAGACGCTGTTGACCGGCCGGCGTTAGTAGCTACTGCACAACTTTTTCACCACGCGTAGATTCATTAAAAATACGCCTTATAAATCACCTGACCTATTACTAAGACACCTTTACACTAGTGGATGTTTTCTATTGTCTCTTGAGTAATTTTAATTTAGAATGCACTCGAATCAATTTAATTTTCTTAGTAATTTAAGGTGACTGGTTTAACTGATTAACAATCAATGAGTAAAATTACTGTTTGTAATAAATATTACGTTTTTCACGGGGCTGGAAAACGTTACGGTTATTACATATGCATGACTGAGTGGGGGACGGAGAGCGGCGCGATTGGTTGATGTCTCGAGCTCGAGGCCAATAGCAAAGCGAAGGTGGGGCCTTCGCTGAATAGCTCCGAAAATTTGGCGAGTTCCGTTCTATACTGTTTTCCTCAATTTTGCCTTACGGGGTGCCAGAAATACATTGCTTTAAGTAATTACTGAAGTTGGACGTACCCACTCGCTTACACGGTTACACAGAGACAGAACAAAGCAGTTTTTACAGAACCGGCCAAGAGCAAGAAGATAGATAAATAATTTTTTTGAACTTCTTTTAAGGCAATGTTTTCTAAACATGTCTTTATTTTTTTCAGTCCGGGATTCTTATCCCTCGTTGCTCGTATGTCGACAGCACATCATCCTATATACCCATGCAATCCATCCCCGTTGCATTACTGGCGTCTTTGCAGCTAAAATGTGAAGGTTGACGTGCTGTCAATGCTCACTCAAAAAAAAAATCGGTTAGTCTAGTGTTAACGGCTGTCGGTTGCCCAAAGCGCAAAATAGGAAGCCAATTAAAATAAATTACTAAAAAATAAATTATGGTTCTAACAGTTGCTTCGTACTGTAAAAATGTGCAGCATTAAAAATTACATTTTTAAAAACTACAAACTAAATACAGTCCTATAATAATTAAAAAAATACACCTACTCAAATTAGCTTCAAAATAAACGATTTCATTATGAAACAGGACTTCAATTTGCTAAGTACCTATGCTTCGTTTTTATGAGAGATATTCAATTTCATTGAGTAAAGAGTGCAGTATTTATTTTATTTTATTTATTTAGAGAAAATACAGGCACAGATAAATAATTAATATTCCATGGTTTACAATCATCATTAACATCATTCAGCCACAAGGAGTCCACTGCTGGACATAGGCCTCCTCCATGGATTTCCAAAAAGACCGGTTGGAAGCGGCTTGCATCCAGCGGCTTCCTGCCACTTGGATGAGATCGTCTGCCCAATCCAAGGTTTACGATAGAGGGTATTAACATAACTGCCCTACGAAACATTTCCCACTTATATTTAGAGCAGATAGTGTAGAAGCGAGAGGCGCTAGCTATCGTCTAAAGCTGGGGTCCCACGGTCCGCTATTCTACGGATCAGCCACGCACAGCCGACGAGCACGGACGGCGACCCACCGCAGGCAGGGCCGTTCCAACGGTGCGTGTCGTTCTGTGTAGATCTTCAAGCTTCATTTCAAAATGCACCGCACCTTTGGAGTTACCGACTCGCGATGAATACGGCGCACCGCCACAGACGTATCTGCGCTATCACGGACGAGGCCGGTCCCACAGTGCGTCGTGCGAGCTGGTCTGCGTGCGTCCGCGATTTTCCGGACCGTTGGAACCAAGCTTTACGTGCAACATAACAAAAAAAGAAGAACAATAGAAACAACTTACTAGAGAGAGATAGGCATAGGCCACTCAACAGGTTAGAAAATCACATTGTTAGTTGATGGAATCGCAAAGTAGTAGTAGTAGTTTTGTATTAATAGGTAGATAATTAATAATTTTGTATCTGGTACGAGGAATGCGGTTTCGGTCTACCTACATATTATACTTCAATGCTTAGGTACCTACCTACTTAACTAAAGGCATTGAATTTATTCAATGCTAAAGGTAAACAATCTTGATACGCCTTTTAATTGAAAAGTACATTTATTAAACCAAAATATTTATACATTACCGATTCAATGTGAAATAAAATTAAATGTAATTTCATAAAAAAACTCATTTAATTTGTAAAAATTTTGATTTAAAAAGAGTATATTTCAATAAAAAGACTTATCGAGATTGTTTAGTACCTAAACAATGAAGTTAGTAACGTAGTACGGAGATAAGGAAGACCTACTTACGGATGCCTTTATTAATTCAAACGTTACAAGCAAGTTGTAATGTAAGGGTCAATATACGCTATTTGAATTTCTAAGGTCCATGGACAAATATTATGTTAAACTTATTATATTATTGCATTCGTATGCTTAAGCATTAAAGAATATGGTCTTTTATAAATAAAAGACTAAAGGCTAAAAAAGGCTAAAGCCCACATAGTCTATTCACGATAATTGTTTAATGTAAGACATTAATCGTTAAAAATAGTTGTAAATGTATACTCCTCTGGCCTCCCCATTTCTAGATTATAATGATTTTATGGCGAGATATTTTTAAATACGTATGCCATTATGTTTTTTTAAATATGATCATATGCGTTTATAAACATCGAAACATATTTCTTTTTTATTAATATAAAGAAAAATAACTTACTTTCATGTCACGTTACAATAATGTCACTTCATCTGGCGAAACTCAAAGAAGTAAAATTTGACTTAACACAGCAAAGGTATGTTTTTGTCCATGAACTACGCGCATACAATAGTGTTAAGTTAGAAACAAGCTAATGACGTCGAGCAAAATTCCTATAATATAGCGTAAATTTGCGATTCACTGTTTCTGCCAGTCGTTGGAGTGTTTCCTCTAGCAAGTCTATGTTTTTGTATTTTATAGTTACGAAATTGTATATTTGCACAATGCAGTGTTTATTGTGTGTAGATGTCATGTATTACGTTAAACGGTGATCAGAAAAGCGAGTGATATGTTTTTGTAGGTTTTGTGCGATTTTTTCACTTCTCTGGCGTCACTTTTCTGGCATATTTCATGTTTTATTTAATACGTGTCCCCTTTCTTAGCTATAATCAATGGCCTGTCACTTCCCTGCTTTAATTTGTGACTACTCTGCCAATAGTGTCAGTCCTCTGGTAACACATTTTCCTCTGGTGCTTATAAAATTCAAAAAATGGAAAAATCTTCTGGCCTTCATCATTAAACATTTAAAAATTGTGTCAAATAGAGAAATTATCAATATTGAATGAAACAGATTACATTTCCTTCTGGGACACAAAAAAATCAAATACCGTATATTCACCCGTAATACAGCCTATGTACTGTAACGAATTACTTTTATTAAAATACGCTTGTTTGCAATATATTAACTTTTATTTTATATTTTTATCGGTAAAGCCTAGCCTAGCTAGCGCCCGACTGATATCTCAACCAAAAACGTAGCGATTCTCCTTCAAAATAATTAAATTCATACAAGACGGCTGTACCAGCCAGTTACTAACAAGAAGAATCTCTACTGTACCTACGTCCCACTACAGGGCACAGAGGCCTTCTTTCAGAGAGAGAGCGTGCTCATCCAAGTTGATGAAGAATGACTCGATTACATTGCCCATTTTATAACGTCGGCTAAAGTCGCTAACGTCATAACTCCATTTTTTTTTCCAAAGTTTAAGTGTTGCTATAAGATACGGCCAGAAATTTAGATACTTTCTGAAAAGGCAAAAAAATTTTTTTTTGAAAAATTTGAGTTACAGGTCAGTTATCTAAAGCTGGCACGTTCACAGTACTCACACTTATGCAATTTCACTATACAGTATGTTTAAAAATAAATGATTTTGATTCAAAATGCGACTCTAGTTTAAGTGTAGACTAGAGTTAGGTTAAAACCTAACTCTAGTCTACACTTACTAAACTTACAACTTACTAAAGTAAGATGGGTGCGTTGTAGATAAATAAATACAAATATAATATGTGTTACCTACTTGTTATAATATATTTTTAGCAAATTCGAGCGAAAAGTATTAAAAATAAGGTGGAATCAATGGTCACAAAATAGTTTTAATTTTCAATAAATTTTCACATGAACAAAAATAATTTCACCTAAGAAAATCTTTACCAAAACAGAAAATAATTATCCCAGAAATCCTCAACAATTTAATTATAATTTAATTATGTTACAAAGGATCACGGACGCTCAGTGGTCAGTTACTGGATGAATGAGCCGTTTTCAGATGAACTAAAAAAAAATCTAATGGCTGTCAAAGGAATGCAATTTTGGACCTCAGCCCAGTAGCCATGTGTGATACACCATCAAATAGGTCTCAGCGAGCTGAAGTTTCTATGACGCCAACAGCCAAATGTAAGTTTTTTTTCAATACAATATAACTCCGAAAGGACAAACATTTGGCTGTTGGCGTCATAGTAACTTTTGTTCAGCTCGCTGATACCTATTTGATGATGTTTCACACATGGCTATTGGGCTGAGGTCAAAAATTGCATTCCTTTGCCAGCCATTCGTTTTTTTTAGTTCTTCTGAAAACGGCTCATTTGGAACTACTTTTCTTAGCTGTCAGAAAAATCCCTCATTGAAACGCACATACGGTTGAATACCAAAAAGATCACGCTGTATTTATAAACAGTAGCAAAAGTAAAACTATAACTGTCCCCTTCACACTCATAAGCTAGACCGCGCGCAAGAGAGACGGGCAGACTTTTCATGATGCGGATGCAGTACACGTCACGCTGCGCGCTTATTCACAGACACTCATGGATGTAATAATCAAAGAGGATTGAGTACTCTGACAAAAAAATGTCCAGACAAGGAGGCTCGAACTAGTGAATGTCATCTCTTTCTAAGTAGGGTGACCTTGATGTCAATGAAAACCGGACGAAACATAAGGGAAGCCAGCCGGAAGGAACGAGCGAAGTTCTCTCTTTAGGAGTAACTTGGGCATTTACTTCCATAATGGGCGACACAGTACCTAGCGGTAGGTATATTCATTGACTGAAGAACTTTAATTATACTTATATTTGCATTTAAATATACACACTTGAAATATACACAGAATAATAAATTCAGTTTAGAAACAAATAATTAAATTACCATAAATATTTAATTAGTTATCCATACAACAAACATGATTTATTTCGCCGTTTTTATAGATAATGGTACGGAACCTTACGTGCGCGAGTCCGACTCGCCCTTGACCGGTTTTTTTTTAGGTTCTTGTACAGGTATTATCTAGGTACATGAGATTTTCAATACCTACTATAGTTTTATAACATAACTAAGATTATAATGTTGATCTACCTCTTGGGCCTTTTATTTTGTTTCTAACTCATCATTGGGGTTAGTTATCGGCCTACGGAAAAAAGATAGTTGACATTTATATTAGGTGTGTTTGGGACTACGAGTACTCTCCGTCTAAAAGGCGCTTTTGCCCATAAGTCAGGGGTTTCAAATAGTTTTTTTTGTTTTCCTACCAAATAGTTAGTACTTAGGTACTTATATCTACCTACATACAAAAATGTACCTAGGTGACCTAGTTACCTACCCTTTCATATTTCTTGTACCGGCTGGCTGGAGCGCAAAATGTTTCAAATCCTCAAATCTTTGTATTTATTTAAATCATAAAACTCATAAATAGCTAATATAAAATGAAATAAAAAAATAAAAAAACTCACGCCCGTTATCCCCGAGGGGGTAGGCAGAGGCATCAATCACTAGAACTGGGCCCACGTTTTGCCGAGTTTATTAGGTCCCACAAACGTGACAAGTGGCAAGCCTGTCGTCGTTATCCGGGCACAATTTATCAGCGAATAGTGTTGCTGTACAAATAAACAAATGTACGTAACTAAAAGTCATTGGTACATGCGTGGTTCGAACCCAGACCCTCATGATCGAGAAGCAAGGGTCAACCCCACTACGCCACCACCGCTTTTTAAAATGAAATAACCTGTTAATAATATAAGATAAGAGAAGAATATTCTTTATTGTACCAGGAAAAACAATAACAAAACATTTACAAAATACAGTACAATCGGCGGCCTTATTGCTTAGAGCAATGTACTTTATTTTTGGTAGGCATATTATAAATGATATTTGATTTGATTACCTACTTTATTTATAATAAAAAAGTAACATAGAGTCTGACAAGCGAGTCGTGGGACGCGATTTATTTCGAATTCTTCATAATGTCCACACTGCTGACAGTCAAACTTGGGTATTTCAGCTGCAAGTAGTAGGTAAAGCCCAAACAATTTGATACTCGTCCTAGATTGCAACAAGAAAAAAACTTGTTTCTATTGAACATAATTTTACAGATGTTTTAGTATGTAGGTACTGTATACGAGTAATAATGTTTTAAAACAAACATGAATTATTTCTTGTTGTAAGGTCTGTCGGATGACGAAAATTTTAAACGTCAGATCGAAGTCTTAGTCAAAGAACTCAAAGATGTTGAGAAAAAAGATATGATTACGTCTTAATCCAGATGGTTCAGAATTAATAAATGTTTAATGTTTATAAGTTTATGTGGTGCATCTTTATTATCCTTGTTTTTGGTGGAGTGGAAATGTTGGTTTTGATGTAGTTAATGTTTTCGTTTTGCTTATAATTATGTTTGGACAAAATTCATTGGAGACTCCAAACAAATAATCAAGTTATGCAAATTATCAAGATGAGTTTATTCAGACTATATGCAGGGTTAAATACTAAAAGATTTTTAAACCCGCCAGAGGCTTGTGCCACGACTCACTTGTCGCACTCTAGTTACCTACTTTAAGAATATTCTATCTATCTAACATGTTATTATCTTCCTAAGCCATAGATTTTTAGTACCCACCTATTTATTCATCTATTGTTTCTTTTGTAAAACCACCTAAAATGCGCAGCCATGTCCAGGAACCATATTGACGATTTTTTTTTTTACGCAAATTGGCTAAATTCGTTCATTAGTTGAGGGGCTAGGGCTACTCTAGCTTGAGTCTGATGAAGTTTCGTAACTTAATAGCTCAGCGGTATTAGGTTTTTAATTTCTTTCAAAGCAATCAACACAGTTTGTCCAAAAACACTAAAAACCGGAAGTGAAAGTTTCTAATTGTTTTATTGAGAAGTCAAAACATTTCCTACTATATCTATTTGTTGAAACACAATACCTTATTTTGTATAATAGCTTAAGTTTTTTATTTATATAATGCTTGTAAGCGCAAGCTATTAACAAACACAGTCAAAAAGTCTGAGCAAAACCGTACTCTTTAATTTCTACTCTTTCTGGACAAGCCCATTCAGACTACAAAGGCTTGCGCGTTGGCTTCGCGCGTCCATAGCAGTAGCGCTCGGGCAAATCATATGAATATTTTTCATCTCAAGTTGGAACGCACCTAAAGTAATGTCAAAAAAGAAACGTGTGTATTATGTTAATGTGTTTGTGCGTGTGCAAAATTAAGTACATTTTACATCCTTGTTTTCCTAATTCAATTTGTATCTTGCTGTCCTGCTGTCAAATAATTACCGTCATTTTAGGTAATCAAGTGTGTTTGTATGTGTTTATTTTATTGCTTTGCTTTGGCAACTTGTGTTTGAATCGAATGGAAGCAATAATTTTGTTATCTTGCTCGCTGTCGTTAGTTTAGTTGTTATCGTTATGCATTTAATAGGTAATCTTTTTATCAACATCGCCATTTCATAAAACCTATCTTCGTGGTATCTTACGTCCGTACAGAGTAAAGACCGATCAAGGATTCTGAACTCGGATGTTATTTAGGTATGTACGTAGGAACGGTGTTATATTGAATTAAAATTTGATGGTTGTATTTGTGATGTTCATAAAGCTTATAACCTATTATAAACGGCACCTTCATCAATCACACCTACCTGATATTTAAACATAGAGGTTATATTTTCTGTTACCCAAAGTAAATAGGTGAATGGAAGGATGTTTTTTGTTACTAGATTTGTGAGTTATTAGCTACGTAAAATCTTAACACAGTCTTGGTAACTACTACTGATGATCTAGAGCAATTTAATATTGAGTTCTGTATTTTGAAAAAAAAAACTGTTGTTTTACTTATAATATGAGTCCATCACCCCATATCAGTCTGCTGGACAAATGCCTTCCTTGCTGCTCTTGTCTGTCCTGGCCAGAAATAATCCAGCCCCTGATTGGTCCAGGAATTGCTTTTATAACAATTTATTATTTAACAAATTATGAAAGAAATTCATGTCTTAAAGGAACAATGAATTAATGTTTTAATCTATGTTTTTCGTTTTTCAGATCCAAACTTTACCCACCAACCAAATGCTGCCTTCTGTAGACATGACTGTGAACAAAAAGCTTTTGCCCATAAAGGGCCATTTCTTCCTATTTAATGCAGGTAAGCCCTAAGCACACATGGGTAACATCACGGTAACATTTAAATGTGTAGAGTAGTTTGATGGCGCCTTAGTCACAATCTTTATATATTTTTTTTATATTCATTTACCTCCTGCAGTTGTTAAGCCAAGTCCGCCTTAGGGTGGCTTGAAAACTTCTGACAGTAAGACCAGCCACTAGTCTTACAAGCCTCCACCAATCCAGACTTGGCCCCCGTGGTGGGGTATGGCCTATACCTTCCTCAGAGAAGAGACCTGTCCGTGTCCCCTCGGTGGGGTCATAATGGGTTGATGATGACCTCCTGCAACCTTTTTACATTCTCCCATATTGTGCAGAGCAGAAATGCTGCCAGCGTTATGGGAGCCTTATGGTTGCATATGTATCAGGGTGGTTTGCTTGTCAGATTTTGCATTCATTTAATGTGTTTTGTTTTTTATTTGCTTTTTCTTTCTGATGGATAAACCATAATTTTAATGGGAAAACATTTGGGGATGTATTTGCTACTTATTTTAAATGAACCTACCTACTTACAATATTATTAACTGCCTCGTAGGTCTAGTCGTTAAGGCGCTAACTACCAATACAGAGGTCGTGGGTTCGATTTCCACTGGTGGCCACCGTACATTTCTACAAGTGTCAGTATTATTGTATTTACACATTTGTGTTATTTTATGCAAAGAGCCAGGAGGCACCAAATACGTCCTGACTCGACTCCGGACCTTCTCTTTATATGTCCTACATGCAACACGGGCTGCCGCTCTCGAATTGGACTTTTCAGTCACTCAAAAAGTGTCAAGTAACGGATGCGAAGGCCTATAATTATATTTGTAACCTTGCCTGGTTACCATAGCACAGGGTATCCTATTTTCCACACATCACAATAGTGTTGTGTGAAAGTTGTTATTATTATTTTGCCGGTTTCAGCTAGAGCCCATTTGATTTTATCTGATATATATATTATTGTTGATAAATTTTTGTGTACCCTATCTACTGATATTTCTTACAGGCACTGCCCCGTTGGTACCTTACTTGTCGACATATGCACGGCAATTAGGCTTTTCTTCTGCAACTGTGGGACTGATTTATACGGTACTGCCAATATTTGGCCTCATTGCCAAACCTCTCTTTGGTGTGATAGCTGATAGGTAAGTTTATTCTGGACCATTTTTTTAAAATAAATATTGTAACCAACTGCAGAATATTACACCACAAAAAAAGCAGAAATAGATTTCACGTTTTTTGTAACTAATCACAATCACCAAACAACCCAGAGACTACTTCTCATCTCATGTGTAATTCCTGGTGTACATACAGTAAAGAATATTCTATTCTATTCTATTCTACTTACGATTTATTTTGCAAAACATAATATTTTGCTAATATATAATATTAGACATATTATTAAACATATTATTACTCAAGAAACATATTACTACTTTTAAATCTAATAAAGATTTGTGTTTCAGATTCAAGACAAAAAATCTCTTTATAATTTTTCAAATAGCAGCCGTATGGCTTTAAGAGACTATAGGGTAGGGTATGTATACAATACACTATGATAGTGGATTGAACACATACCTTGTAGTGTCTTCCTTCTCCTTGTTCCAAATCTTATTCTCACTAACTCCTTATTGTTTTCTGTTTCAGATTTAAAACGCAAAAGTCACTTTTTATCATATTTCAAATAGTAACCATAGTCAGTTTCTCAGCTATATATTTGATACCTGAGAATCCAACGCATATGTCCGTGGAATTGGACTGTGGGGACGGAGTCACTGTACTAAGGAGCTGTTACCAGAATTCTGAGTCTGTAGACAAGTGCAAAGTAAATTCCCTCGGCAACGAGAATTCCACTGCTTCCTGTAATGTATGTTTCTTTTGTTTAGAACGTAAGTTAAAATGTGAAATTTAGTTACTCATAATATTTTTGTTTGCCCGCAGTTAAGTTGTGACATGAGGTCTCCGAAGATGTGGCAGACAGTGTGCGAGCATTGGCACATACCGCAGTACTGTTACAGCACTACGGAAAGCATAAGTTTTGTATCTCAGATCAGCGGTGGCAGTACACAACCTGATGACTGTGCCTACATATCTGCTACAAATGTAACTCTTGACGGTAATGTAATTGAGTTTAATTTTGTGTTCTTTCAGAGGTAAAGACTGAATCCACTAATCCTATTCACAAATCAGAGAAAATCAAAAATGGTTTATTAAATCATCACAAACTTGCTAATAAAGTAGTAGGCATTATAATATTGAACAGAAATAATACTAGTATTATGGTGACACATAACATTACATAACATAACATTACATAACATTTACACACAGGCACATACATTGCTTCTGGCCCCACACTAGGATACCCTGTGTCGTGGGAACCAGAAACAGCGACGTCACAAACATGTAAACATCCAAGACCTGGATTTAATTTTTTTTGCCCAGCCGGGGATCGAACCCGGGACCTCTCGCATGGTAAGCAGATGCGCTAACCACTACGCCACAGAGGTCGTCACTACGCACTAGGCAAGGCCTATGTCGTGGCTTACAACTGTTCGCACGGGAAAATCGATGAAAATGAATTCGCTGATAATGTATGGGGAACTTCGTACATAACATTTTCAAAAAAAAAATTACTCTTAATCAAGGAGAATGTTATACACAATGTATTTACCCTAATAAACCGCGGGTAACACCGCGGGGCACAGCTAGTAAAATATATAATCTAAACACAAAAACACACCCCTACGGCCGTTTAGGAAACTGGATTTTGGAAACCAGTTTCCTAAAAGGATTTTTTATTTATTTATACGAAAACAAAAGTCTTACCAAAAACATGGACAATAGTCTTTTAAAGAAATAGATAAGTTTATCCTGCTACGTAACTGGTTTCCTATAAAGATTAAATAAATGAATTGCAATCGCTAATTCGCTACCAACAAATGTTTTCCAACAGGTTTCTCTTTTGTTCCCCGTTGCCGCGTCGGAGATGGATATATCGACATAAATGAGCCCTGCTCCCTGGAATGTTCAAATCCAAACATCTCCTCTATAATTGGAAACCAAAAAATGAACATGACTTGCCTCGACAGAACGGTTAACTACCGCTTATGTTCAAATGATTCTTCATCATTGAGTAATTTGATGAAGTCAAAACAGAATTCCAGTTGCCAGGTAATAATAGGCTAGTTCCCCTAAAAAATGTAATTAGTCCGTCTTTTAGATTATTCAAAAATAAGGGACACGTATTTTTTTATTGTAAATTAGACCAAAAATTACAAAGATATAGCCCATTAAAGTTACGTGTGACGTCACGCCGTGCTGCATTTTTTTGGCACGGAGAGACGTCACACGTAATTTTAATGGGCTATATCTTTGTTATTTTTTGTTTAATCGAAAAAAGAAAAAATACGTGTCCAATATTTTTGTATAATCTAAAATACGGACTAAATAGAATTTAATTATTTTGACCCTGGAAACTACCCTATTGTTGGTCTACTACAGGGTTATTACTGAAATGCACAGGCCCCAAAACAGTTATTAATTTAGTTGGCCACTTACAATAACTTTTGTTCTTATTAACTTTATTCCGGATACACTTACTTGACTTTTTGTCGGAAGAGTCCGACCAGGTATCGTCTCAATTAGAAATGAGCAACCGACGACGCGAGCTCCGTCTCTGCTCACCATAATTAAGCTCTGCGAATCAGAGCGAAACTTGCTCGGACTCTCCCGACAAAAAGTCAAGTGTATCCGGAACGAACTCAATAATGTCTAGTACGAGCACTTACGATAGTTTTAGTTCAAAAATCTTTTTTCTGCGACGCTTACATTTTTTTTAAAATCTGCTTTAGACTAGCGATGTTTGATAGATCGGACCGCGTTTCTTATATCTAAAAGTCAATGTACTGTACATTGCTTAGTTGTCTTCCTATTGGTTAGTCTGTGGGTTAACCGACTTAACAATGTACAACTAATTGTCATAGGAAACCATGAATCGGGCCTCTATGAAACGGGCCTCTATTGCTTAAAACTATCCGTGTTAAAGAGAAAAATATTACAAATGATATTTGTTTTTTTGTATGTAGGCAAAGACTACCTCTTTAATCATGCTCTCAAACACAAACACCAATATCTTACAAAAATATTAAAAATATACATTATGAATAAAACTCAAAAATACCGAAACTAGTTTGTGGAAGTGGTCAATATTTTCAAAATTAATTTTAAAAAAAGATATATCAAAAATAAGTATCATTGCCAATTGGGGCACATGTTTCAGGAATGACCCTGTATACCTAATGTAAATAAAATCTTTCCTTATCGATCAGACACAAGCTCATTAATTCATGATATTTCAGACGTCCTGTAAGCTTGACGTGAAAACACCATGGCGTTTGATGGAAATATGTGAAGGCTGGCAGGCTGACGCGGCTGTATCGTGCCAACCAAAGACCGAGCTTGGGCATACATTCCCGGACAGATTGGACTTCATTGGTTACACGCCCCTTTCATCCACGATATATGAACATGAGTGTGTTTACATACGTCTGCAACACATTGAACTGGAAGGTATGACATCACTACTTTCATGATATACAAGTAGTTGATTTGTGAAGTAACGCCCGACTTTCTAACACTCTCATATCGTAAAAAAACCGCTGTTATATATATCTTCTTTATATAGATATGTATCTCATATAATTATATATCTTTAATGGAGTCCTCAGAAAGTGGTAATTTTAAATTCTTTTCGTTTATTTCTTCTAAAAAAGGCAAACGAAAATTTACTTTTGAAACAAGCCGCCAAAACGCTATCTTGGGCAATATGCTGTCGCACAAGAATTATGACGTCACTGGTCAGTAAACAAACCAATGACCGTAAGAACAACATGAATGACGGACGCCATTTTTCCGAGCTGTGACGTCATCATAGTATTGGCTAATCCAGACCGTTTTCGATACAATGCATGGATGTAGATACATAATTAGGATATTTTATAATGCCTTATGTTAAAATGCCTTAAAGCTGTCTTAAGACTCATCATTTATACGACGTACAAATAATACTGTTTTTCTTCACACGGTCAAATAGCCTATTGGCGGTTAAAAAAATAAGATGCTTTTCGGAAATTTGTCAAATAGCCTATTTAATTATGCATCAAACCCCACAAATTTATAAAATTTCTACTTCATTTTAAAGTAATAATTACAAATGTTAAATGTAAACAAAGCCTTAACTCAATTGAACAATCTATTTTCACAGGATCTATTCACTACCCTACTTGCGTATCAAAGGCGCAGTATCAGACTGAAGCTGAACTGTTTCACACCTCCTGTAATATCTCCTGCAATAATACTATGGTAAGAAAATCAGAGCTCTTATGCTATGAGAGTTTGGCTGTGGAATATCTTATTCGCAATTTGGAAGTTATATATTTCGGTGTCTTAATAATCCTCATTATGTTAGATAATTGTTAGTAAAATAATTTTTGATGTTTAATTTTTTTGTGTTACAGTTTTTTTCGTGTTAGGTGATTTTTACATGTTTTGAGACCGCATAAATCCTGAAAAAAAGTTACCATTTCATTTTTACCATAAGGTAGGTATAAATACAAATTAATCCCAATCTACTTTTGCGCCCTCTATCGTTTTGTTTAATAGCTGTGCCCTTGAGACATTTTGCGAATTGGACATTTTGTTAAAAGTCCTATTCACAACGTGTAATTTTGCGTATAGTCCATATCGCCCCTAAAATCTGCTTTATTCTTTTCGATAATATTTTCTTTTCCTACTTTTCAGGTCAATGAAATCTTTGAAGCTACGTCTGAGGGTAAAAGATCGAACGAGACTCAATACACACGACAGTTTTGGCTGTTCTTCTTGTGTATGATAGTGAGTTGGATCGGTCAGGCGGTAGTAGTAAGCATTGCTGACGCTATATGTTTTAATCTTTTGGGTACGTTTTTTTTCTCTTTAATGGCATAGAGGATTTCTGTTGCTTACATTGTATTAGACGAGTTTCAAGCTATTGCCAAAACTACTGGTACGCTCAAAACCCATTAAAAACGTTTCCTATACCCTGCAAAACTTTGAAAACTTTGAAAACACAGGATTTGATACGAAAATACGTTTCCTCCAAGACATTCCTCAGAGGACGTTTAAATTATCTGTGGTCACGTTTTTGCTTCTACATCATCAACCCATTATGTCCCCCACCGAGGGGCACGGGTCTCTTCCCTGAAGAAGGCCATACTCCACCACGGAGGCCAAGTCCGGATTGGTGAAGGCTTGTAAGACTAGTGGCTGGTCTTACTGTCAGAATTTTTCACTGAGCCTCTGACTTGGCTTTAAGACTGCCATCTATCGACGGCAGCCGGCACCAACTGCCTAACGTGCCTTGCGAAGCACGGAACCGCTCGGAAAAAATCCACTAGCGCTAGTCATGGAACGGTCACCCATCCATGCAATGAACGCGGCCTATGTTGCTTAACCTTCGTGATCATTTAAGATCACTCAGGTGGCCGGGGGTACGAGCGAGTCTCATTAAGAAGATGCAAATGCCTACAATTATTAGCGCTAATTTAGCTGTAATTTCAGGTGACAAACCATCTCACTACGGCAAACAGAGGCTGTGGGGCTCAGTGGGATTCGGTATATTCTCTCTGCTTACTGGAACACTCATTGATGAATTCAGTGAAGGAGCGAACAAAAATTATACCATAGCCTTCATACTGATGTTTGTATTTATGTCTGGGGATGTCATCGTATCCTGTTTTGTTAAGGTACTTCGTTTTTCGTTATGTACATCCTTATGTAGTCCGGCCACAAGTTCTGTCACATAGTAATTTCGAATTTTGAATGCAACCCGAAATATTATGGGTATTCCAAATTTGAATATTTAAATAAAATAAGAATAGAGGGTTCTTGGTATTTTCTTGGTTTTGTTTGGAGTGGAAGCGCGAAGAAGACGCAGTAATTGCAGTACTTCGCTGCGGTCACGTGCCAACTGAGATTTTGGAACTGGTGAACAATTTTAAAAATCCACAGAGTTTTATTTATCGCACTATCAAGGAAAAAACTCAATTGCCAATAAAAAAGAAAGCCGGGCCGAAAAAAAGAAAACAAGAAAGCTTGGCGGGCCAAGAAGGGACGCCCCGGGCGTATGTATTAGCAAAGTGTATGTATTAGCACCAAAAACCAGCGTGCGTGCATGCCATGACTAATGAATGTGGATGAAGCGAAAGTGATCTGTCAGGATCGTGGCAGGTGGCAGTCCCTGGTCTCTGCCTACAGCCTACATACAGACTTGAGCTTTGTATGTACTTATGTAAAAAAAGAAACGGTAATACTGAATAGATAAAAGTAACACCTCCAAACGAGCTGGCCGAGACGTAAAAGTCATTGGGGCCCTTACACGCGCTCTTGCGTTTGCACTCCAATAATTTCTTCTTTCATGAGAGAACGCTCTTAATTAGGCACACGTACTCTCCGTACGTAACTGAACAAAGAAGTACAGATATTATTACGGTAAAATAAATAATTTATTCTGTATTCGGATTAGTTATTTCTAGTAAAGAAAGTGTAAATGAATTGTCTAATAAACTATCTACTATCTCAGAATCAGAATCAGACATGACAAATAATGAATGTTATTCTGATTATGATCTACTGTTGTAACGAGGTGCAATTCGCCTCGTTGCTTATTATTATTTTTGGCCATTATCCATGCTAAATTTAATCATTCTTTGACATTTGCCACCGTGATCGGACGTACCTGGAGGTCCAGATAACCCTCAGCTTCCATACAAGGTGGACGTAAACGTCGTTCTACCTTTTATTACGACCCGGATTGCACTATTCTCAGTCTTATTATCTATTACAATCATATAATATTCTTGAGACACGTACATTCCTTTCTTTACCCAATAAACAAAATATAATTCTTCACACTCCCTGTTCCCATTATCACAGAAAACATAATAGTACAGGTACAGAAGATTCACTCCGCAAAATCAATGAAAGAAAAAGGGACTCTCGCAGCGATACAACTAGTGCAATTCAGATCGCACGGCGCTAAAAAAGCTACGTTATATTCACCTACATGTTTCCTCTCAGAATCAGAATCAGAATCAAGAATTTATTTCAACGTAAAGAATTTACATTCTGCTTGTTGAATGTCAATGTACATACAGTTATGTATAATGTTAGCCGCTGCCTTGGGGCCGTCTGTAGTGGAGAAAAAGGCAGCGAAAAAAAAACTCCACTTTGACCATCTTTTCTCAAATCACCTTAAAGCTAATACAAATAAAACATACAAAATAATATCTTGGATGTGTTGAACACTAGACACATTTATCCTCTGATTTAATTTAATATTAAACTACTATTTAATGCCATACGTCCTTGTCTTCTAAATAATCGTTGATTTTATAATAAGCTTTTTTGCAAAGAGTGTGCTTAACACAATTCTTAAATCGCGTTGGGGGTAACTCTAATATATCTTGGGGTATCTTGTTGTAGAACCTTATACAGTGCCCCATAAAGGAAGTATTAACTTTTGCAAGTCTAAATCGTGGAAATGACAATTTATGTCTCTTTCTCCTGCGTAACTCTTACCTCTTCTGGCGCCTGAATTCCTACCTATTGGCCTCTCCGGAGTGATCGCCGCATGTACTTACGCGTTCGATACCGACACGCGTAGTGAAACAGGCCTGCCATTATTGCGACACTATCTCTCTCTGCCTGCTAAGACTTCTTGTCTTAAACGAATCCATTTATTTTTTCAGAATGAACCTACAAGGATGTCCTTAAACATTTTGTCTGACGTAGGAACCTTGATGTCGTCCTTACCGACAGTCATATTTTTCTTGTGGACTATCGCTGTGGGGCTGTGCACGGGCCTTCTGTGGCAGTTTCTGTTTTGGCATATTGAAGACATATCCGCTCTGACCTGCAATGGCACAGATTATGTTAAAACGCTTCAGGGCTTAGTGAGCGCCATACAGACATTTGGTGGAGAGATACCATTCCTATTTATATCAGGTATGTAATTTGATTGAACCTAAGACCAAAGTAATTTAGAATTCATCAACATTATTAACATAACATTTACACATAACCCTGTGTCGTGGGAACCAGAAACAGCGACATAAAGAAACATGTAAACACCCAAGACTTGGGTTTCTTTTTTTTGTCCCCAGCCGGGATTCGAACCCGGGACATCTCGCATGGTAGGCAGATGCGCTAACCGCTGCGCCACTATTAAGCCATTATTAAGAGACTAGAAGTTTCGTTATTAAAGGCAGATTAAATAAATTGTCGCTAAGTAATGAGCCACGCTAGACCTCAGACTATACATGAGCCATTACAAACGTGCGAACCGAGTCATAAAAGTGCGAGCGAGAGTTCCGATATGCCTGATATGCCTCCTATATGTGTGAGAGAGAGGTCTGATACAAATGTTTAGAACTCATTTCGCACGTTTGTAATGGCTCAAGTATAGTGGATAGGGTAGGGTAGGGTGCCCAATGTCGCCACCCGACGTCGAACGAGGGTCGATAATATTGGTGACCGGATCTTGAGTCTGAAATGGCGATGGGTGGGAAGACGGCTGGTGGACCAGGGCGGTATCGTAGTGGCGACCGAGGAAGGCGGTGGTCAGTCGGTAGACCAACATGGACGATGTGGCCTGGTTGGTAGGGACACGTGGATGCGAATGGCGAGACACCGCGAGATATGGCGTAACGGAGAAAATGCCTATACCCCACAGTGGGAAGAGGTGGACTGATGATGATGATGATGAAGAAATCACCAACATGATAGTGATAAATATTCCTGTCTAACATCTTGCTTTATAATGTCTATCTGCCGAAATTATAAAATTGTTCCCAATGCTACAGTCTGTTAGCTTTTAGAATGTACCTCGGGCTCTAGAGTAGGTTTCAGTTTTCGCCGAAAGCACACTAGTGTAATACTACTTCATCATCATCAACCCATTATGTCCCCACCGAGGGGCACGGGTCTCTTCCCTGAGGAAGGTATAGGCCATACTCCACCACGGAGGCCAAGTCCGGATTGGTGGAGGCTTGTAAGACTAGTGGCTGGTCTTACTGTCAGAAGTTTTCAAGCCGCACCTAAAGGCCTCTGACTTGGCTTAACGACTGCCATCTATCGACGGCAGCCGGCACCAACTGCTTAACGTACCTTGCGAAGCACGGAATCGCTCGGAAAAAATGCCACTAGCGTTAGTCACAGACGGTGACCCATCCATGGACTGAACGCGCCGTATGTTGCTTAACCTTAGTGATCGTTCCAGATCACTCAGGCAGCCCCGGCTACGAGCGATACGTAATACTACTTCCTGCTCTGTAATTAAGAAATTGAGTGTCACATTAGTTCCGATTTCGAAATTAAGTGTCATATTAGTTCCGATATTTCCATTACACGAATATATCTGATTCAATCCGATAGAAGCCTATGCATATTCTAAAAGCTAACAGATTTAGGACTGGGTAGAGTAATTTTATTAAGCATTGGCTACCTAACATATTCATCTAATTAAAACTATTTACAGGTTACCTATTGAAGCGACTTGGCCACATCAACATGATGTCCATAGTGTTATTCGCTTTCGGTGTGCGATTTATCCTGTACTCGTTCCTGCTAAATCCTTGGTGGATCTTGCCCATCGAAATGTTCCAGGGCATCACTTTTGGCATGTTCTACCCGACGATGACGTCATACGCTAACGTAGTTTCGCCGCCTGGAACTGAAACGACAGTGCAGGTATATAATTATGTTAAAGAAGTAGACCGTTGCAATATTGTAGTTACTAGATTACAATCCTAGACGTATTTCGGATTTGGTATTCTGCCCTCGTAAGGAAGAACGCAGTAATAGCCATTACTGCGTTTTTACTTTGGATGCAAAATTGGGTTCCCTGGTGGTATATCTATAGGTGAAAAAATAATGGTGGCTGTAGGTCTACTGGAAACCTGTAATTTCAGTAAGAAAATATGCAGTAATGTATGAAATCCTTCTAATCCTACGAAATAAATAGCTATTTACTCAAAACTGCGTTTTTACGATTACTGCGTTCTTCCTTACGAGGGCAGTATTGCTATAATGGCTCTCGGCTATGGTTGGTGAGGGCTTTGCTGATATACCTTTTGCTTTCCGTATAAACTTTGGCACCCCTTTTCACGCTCTTAGGGGTTGAATTTAAAAAATGTAGGTATTCCTCGTTTATACGTACAGTGGTAGTGTGTGACAATATTTATTCAAGTAATAAATATTGCTCTGTTAAGTTTTTGTTTTTGAATGTGAGTATGCTTTGTATTTAAACCTGTGTCTTTTTTCTGATTTCTTTTTGTATCTTGTATCTCATGTTAAGCTGTGTTTTTAGTATTGTGTCGTTAAATAAATGTTTTATCTATCTATCTATCTAATAGATATAATAATAATAATAATAATGACATAGAGTCTGGCAAAGCTAACTTTGCAATGTCATAAATATGGTAGATTAAAAAAAATAGTATAATATCCCTATGATACTTGATCAGGGTTCGATAAAAAAATTATATTCAACATCCAAAGTATCAAAACTGTTTCATCATCAACCCAGCATGTCCCCACTGAGGGGCACGGGTCTCTTCCCTGAGGAAGGTGTAGGCCATACTCCACCACGGGGGCCAACTCCGGATTGGTGGAGGTGTTGAATCAAAACTGTTTATGCAAGCTTAAAAATGAAAGTGACAGAAGCGAGTGCTGCTACAGTAGTCTTTCTGTGGGGTTGCCACATAATTCCATTGCAAAGTTAGTTTTGCCAGACTAGTTGCATCCCACAAGAAAATTAAAACAACTGTGTTAATTGTAATGTTAACAACTTGCCCATCGTTGTGGAACATTTATTTATTCATATATTTTAGGCGCGTTCAGTCTATGTAGAAGGTAGGAACTAGTTGTAGATAAACAGGTTTGAGTTCTCAAGAGACGTGTGAAGCTTCAAGAGTAACGTCTTAAATTTCAGGGCCTCGTGGGTGCTATATTCGAAGGCGTAGGGACGTCTCTTGGCAGTTTCATAGGTGGGCTGCTTTATGAGACGTACGGTGGCTGGAACACATTCCGCTGGTTTGGTTGTGGATCCCTTGTGGCCTGCGCGCTGCATGCGTCCGTTCAGTGGCTGCTCAAAGACAAAATGCTGCACACTGGACTGCCCCAAGGTAAAGAAGTCGACGACGAACAAGCATCTTGATAGTCGAAATTGTATCTATTTTCATTTCGTCGTTCTATCCTCGTAGGGCCCGACCTTGAAAATAACAATTGTTTTCGTACCATTTTTAGTATATTGGGCCTTACGAGGCTATAACGAAGTATTGAAGACATTATAATTACTTTAGTTTCCCCACCCAACGTTTTATCACCTACTTACAATACGTATTACTTATTGGCTGTGTTATTTGTATATTATTTGGGTATTTACTTTCCATAGTTTTATTATAATAGTTAAGGAGTTCAAAATTCAAAAGGGATAGGATGGATGACAAGGAACCAGCCTCCTTAGCATGATCTCTTATCTCGCGCGCAAGAAGTAGAGAAAGAATAGCCCTATCCTGCGCTCATGTAGCGGACGAGAAGGGAATGGTGCGAGTCTTTGTCTATTCTCGCGCGCGCGATAAGAGATCATGCTAAGCGGGCAGGACCTTAATATAGTAACCACTGTACTTTTTTCTCTTGCTTTGTCTAGAGAAATTATGCGTACTTACTTATTATAAGGATTTCTAAAGCATATACGTACTAATTCAATGGTACTAGGTACTTATTGGCTGTGTTTTTTATGATTTATAAAATATATTTACTGCATTTGATTCGCAACTTACACGAGCCCCCATGCACTCCCGTTACCCTGTTTTTGACTTACAACTACAACTCCTAAATTCCTAAATTTTACCGAGTTAATAAAAAAGAATTGTGCTTATACCAACTTCCAAAAAGGTCAAAA
Organism: Yponomeuta plumbellus; assembly: GCA_947310845.1. Taxonomy (NCBI): domain Eukaryota; kingdom Metazoa; phylum Arthropoda; class Insecta; order Lepidoptera; family Yponomeutidae; genus Yponomeuta; species Yponomeuta plumbellus. Next base: position 20,445,039 of record OX371191.1, on the reverse strand, counting down.
AACGCGAAAAATCGAATTGGTAAGTAAATCATAAAAAAAATATTTAGATGTAGTACTTTTATTACAAAGTAAAAAAACAGTGCAATAAGCATATGAGAGTCTTGATTTTGAAAGTTCTTTCCATTCCTTTAAAAATATCTTTTTCATGGGACCCAAACTAAAACGTAGTGTTCAAAGGATGTCGATTTTGGGATGGCGAAAAGCGTTAGAAACAAATACGTAAATGTTTAGGTGCTTCACTAAAGGTAAACAATCTTGATACGCCTTTTTATTAAAATGTACACTTATTAAACCAAAATCTTTACACATACAAATGTAATTTCATTATGACACATTTAATTTGTAAAACTTTTGATTTAAAAAGTGTATATTTCAATAAAAAGACTTATCCAGATTGTTTACCTATGCCTTTAGTTAAGTACCTAAACATAGGAGTAAAGCAGCCACGTACTCAAGTGTAACTTACTAAGAAATTAACTTATTCAAAAACCGGCGACCACTTCCATCATAAAAAGATTTTACTCGACTCACTCGAGGGCTGCACAATCGTTAATATATTTTTAATTTTTTTTTCTTAACTAAACTAAATAAGAATTGCTTGCAAGGATTAGTGAAACTTACGTCTTGTGTTAGCTAATCAACTTTATTGATACTTTTCATAAATTAGGGCCGGCTTCTCAATTGACAATTTTCACTATGTAATTTTTAAGTAACGTTCTGTCGCGCTCTTTTCTAAGAAATTTGACGAGACAACACTATAGCAAAGTAGTTACTTAAAAGCGAAATTGACAATTCAGGAACTGGCCCTGAAATATCTACATTTTTCGTATTAAGTACTTACTTTGGTTCTAGGTAGATGACTTGCGACAGGTATTCTTATTTCCTCTTCCAAAATCAGCTTACAAATAAATTCGATTAAAAGTATGATCGGTGTAGAAATATGCTTGCTTTTGACTTTTGTTATCAGAACATCATGTCAAGTCTTTTATACTTATAAATAGGGCAAATATCTAATATTTACTTCATGTGATTTATTCTAAAGATCATAATGTGAGTTGTAGATTTTAGATGTTTATTTGTATAAATGTACCTCAACATTGAAATACAGAACAACTGAATTAAGAACAACTTACCTCTATTTTATTTTTGGTATATTTTGGTGCCCTGCAGTGGGACGTATGTGTATAATATGCACCCTATATATATGAAAATACCTATATATACGCTCTGCATATGAATGTGTTTTATTTTTTCTTCCTTGACTAGATTTGACTACATAGTAGGGCAATATTATTCTGCATTTTACGAGTAATTGTTTGTTTGTTTCTGTTTTCTGATTTCTGAGTGTTTAAGGAAAGTTTTACTTTCCTGTAAATGTAAATACACATAGCTAATAGGCTACTTGACAGATTTCTGAAAACCATCTTATATGTTTTATTGCTGTTCACGGAGTCTTCAGAAAGTGGTCATTTTAAATTATTTCGTGTATTTCTTGTAAAAAATGCAAACGAAAATTTACTTTTGAAATAATCCGCCAAAACGCTTTCTTGGTCAATATGGCGTTGCACAAGTATTATGACGTCACTTCCGAGTAAACCAACCAATGAACGTAAGAACGAATGAATGACAGACGCCATTTTTATTTCATCATAGAATCAGCCAACCAGGCAGTTTTCGATACTATGGCAGCAGATACATAATTATGAAATTTTGTATTGTGTTTTTTTTTTAATAATAATTGTTTTATTAGTTAAAATGCGGTTTTAAGACTCATAATTTATAGGAATACGTACTTATACATAATACTGTTTTTTTCACACTGCCAAATAGCCTATGTACAGTGTGACTTGTGTCATTGCTCGAATTTAATACGCCATGTCTAACGTTTAAGTAGTTAGGTACTTTATAATATTTTATTGCTAAATCCTTACGTACTTACCCGATATGTACTGTATGTATTGCCTACTTTTAGCATTACAATATAAGTCAATATATATTATTATCTCTTAAAGTTCTCCTGTCACAGTGTCACAGTGTGATACTCCTCCGAAAAGCCTTACCGATTTTGATGATATTTTATATATTTGGTAGGTATGAGAAATATTGCGGAATATGGTCCCAATCTGTATGCAATAAAGGCAAAAAGAAAACATTAAACAACGAGGTTGTGGAAGAAGTGCCCTATTTCCGGAATCGGGACTCTTTCCATATAATGACAAAATTTAAAAAATTCAAATTTCATGCTGCCAAAATAGATGCATATGAAACATTAAATTAATGGAATCACTTCAATTTTCCAAACATGCTCAAAAAAAATATTACTGAAATCTCCTTTGAGGGCATTCAATGCCCTTATGGGTCTTCTATACCTATCAAAATTGGCAAGCTAAATGATATACTTAAACTTGTACCCTTTTTAAAGAAACAAAATGCTCTCAAATTCTATAAAAACCTCAAGGGTGACTCAACTAATAATACAAATTCTGATGATGATAATGATTATGTGGAATAAGGACCCAAAAATGTTGTAAAAAAATTAACCCTCTAAATATGTTCTTGTAATTTTTTATTGTTTTATTTTATACCATTCATTATGTTTGTATACCATTCATATACCAATTATTAAAAAAGAAAGTTTGTAGACATAATAGAAAATATGAAGTTTTTTTGCTCTCCTGAAAAATTAAAATTTTTCATTTCGGGACCTTCTTCCAGACGCCGCTTCAATCCGCTACTTGACTCTTTTTTCAAGTAAGTCTTAAATGCTAAATATCTCTTCCATTAGACCAAAAAATATTTTAGTATATTTTTTGAGGACCTAAAAGCAATAAAAACATTATTTTAAAACGTTGCTTTGCTAAACAGCCAAAAACGCGGTCAGCCATTTTTGTCTATGGTTTGAAGTCCTAAAGGTTTGTAAACAAAGTTTGACATTCAACATAGGTAGAGTTCGTGCCACGAAAGAGGTATGAGTTAATGAATTTTGGCTTTTATTGTTATGGCCTTAAGGATTTTACCGTGGGACTTGTTTGGTGAAACGATCTTTACCTAGTCCTAAAATCTGTTAGTGATCTGTGAGCATAATGAAATAACAACAACGCAACCATGATTTCATCGAGTTTACATGCAAAATATATCAATTATCATTATTGCATTATTCGAAAATGCAAAAACACGTCAATAAAGACCGCCAGGAAGTCGCGGATTCGTGTACCAAGTGAAATAAACATACGAAAAACTTGGGTCAAACTTGCCAAGAGAGACCCCGATTCTTTATCGACTGAAACTTGGGTGTATTTATGTGAAGATCACTTTGATGTAAGTCCTGTAATATCAATGTAGGTACACAGAAACTGTTTTAGCTGTAATAATGCTTGGTTTGATTTGGTTTGGTTTTGGCAAATTGGTACTATCTGCTTCCACGAATCCAGCGTCCATGATTGCACTTATCAATAAAATGATAAGACTAACTGCACAAGAAGAGTTTTTGCAAAAACACTAAATCCAATCCAAATCACAATAGAACCTCCGCAAGCACGACTGACTGTTTACAAACCAAATGTGCTTTCAAGATGGCGGATAGTGTTTTCACCGTTCCGAATTAAAAGTGAAAAAGATTTTTTTAATTTGCAAATTTTGCAGCGATCCTGCATACTAGATACTTAGCAAAGTCAATATATTTCGGTTTCTTACGTTAGATAATACAGGAAATATCCATTTATCGCGTCAAATTTGATACGAGTCAAGTAGCGTATTGTTTAATTGATGTATTGAACATTCTAAATTGTTATTTATCTTTTACTCTATCGGCCCTTAAAATATTTGCGCTTGATTTGCTAGGACCTTACCTACATACATACAGGGTCTCCCGTAAATCGACGTCAAGCCGGAACCAGGTGAAAAGGCAAGTCATACTGGTTATCAGAAAAGTATTTAAAAAGAATCGATTTTTTTATTTAAAAAAAAATTTTTTTTCATTCATTTGTTCAAGACATTTTACAAACATAATGAAATGTAAAATTTAAAATGGGCAATTTTTTTTTTTTTAAGTCTCCTTTTCTTCCAAGCTGGAGCAGCTGGTTTTGAAATTTTGTTAACAGTTTGAAGAAGCATTATTCAGAGTTACAAAAAAAAATTGGAAAAAGTAAAAATTTGTGGCAACAGGATTTTGAATTTTTTTTTTAACCTATAACTTTTTCTTTTTGCAGTTTTTTATTTTTTTATATTTCTAATAACCACTATGACTTGCCTTTTCATCTGGTTCCGGCTTGACGTCGATTTACGGGACACCCTGTATATCTATAAATTCTTTCAATGTCGTCACTTAGATGCCAAAACTTAGGTAGGTACTTACTACTTGTAATAAAGATAGTTTAATGTAATATACCTTATTAATATGAGGTAATAAAGATAATTTGTGAAGTTATTTATTAACACACGACAAAATTTTGTGACGAAGTATATTTAGTATTATTACACATACTGATAAAATGTTAGTGTCTTATCCTGGAGTTTTATTTACTTAGTGTGTACCTAGCTACCTACCTAAAGATAATTTATTACGTAAAAGATTTTTAATAAAGTAATATAACTAGCATCAATAAATGAAAAACCACCCGATACTGTCAAAGATACAGTTTTATATGTTTACTTTTATCAATGTCGTAAAAATTACCAGAATAAGCAGTTACTGTATTGGCAGAATCAGTAAATTATCGAAAATTACACTGTTACGACGCGTAGCGTACCTTAGTCTGCATAATTAGCGCTAAGAACGTCTTGGCTCGCGTTTTTAAATATAACTCGCGACTTTCCAGTATCTACTTTAACTGTCATATTCTGACATTTTAGCGACTAAATAATCTTGTTCATTTTACGAAAATGTTATTACGTACGTACGTTACATTTATTACGAATAAATGTTATGTATTTTCAATTCACTGATTAAATGTAATGAAGATATCAAGAATGTTTAGATTAAAGGTCTTATTTATAAAAGTTCCAAAAAAACGCCAATCATAAACGTACAGTGCCACCATCTTCTCTGTTCAGTTGATAGCGGCGGCGCTAGTGGAGAATTTAGTAGTAAAATGGAATGTACCTAAAATGGAATGTGCCTAGAACCGTCCTAAATTTTAATGGTTAACTACTAAATGTTATAAGTATATCTATAAATATGAGTAAGTGAATAAATAAAACAAAAAATAGGGAACAGGATTCACAATAACTAATTATTAGTTAGTTAGTTACAATTTTGCCCACCTGAAAAGATAACTTGGTGTCGCTGTAGTGGAGATTTAGCAAGGGAAAGTGTAGGCACAGATTACCTACACGGAGAAAACAGATTGGTTTTAGACGATTCATGTTTTTATAACTAAGGCCATAATTTTGTAGTAGGTAAATAGGTTTATTAACTGCCACGCAATGGCTATAAAAAATATTTTTTGCTTCTAACTATCAAACTCTATAGTGTTTCCTAAACAAACAATACAAAGACTCTAAAAGAATTAAGCAATGCAAAAAAGCTTTGCGAAGAAAAAAATGCCAGCCAGCTCTTCTAAGTTATGTGATGAACATTTATACATAATTTTTGTTGAATACTTTAAGTTCTTATTTTAAGCAAACAAATTGTCGAAACAAAATGTCGACTTCTGATGCGTTGGACAGTGGCGCCACCAATCACATCCGTTTTGTTTCTAACCCCATTTGTGACTTACGACGAGCTTTAGTCGCCCGACTCTAGCGTTTTAGTCACGAGTCGATAAGATAAGAATATTCTTTATTGGACACCGGAAAAAATACAAAATATTTACAAATGTGCAAAGGCTAAGTTATTCAGGTTAAGTTGGTGTTCTCTGTAAAATTAATATTTTGCTAGGTGATACAGTACCTACATTTAACAAATAAGATGAGAATGTAAGTAAACTTTTTATATTCCTTAACTCAGTGTTAACGAAAGGTTTCGAAAGCAAGTATATTCCTCTAAACTCTCAAACTTTAAAAGTAGGTAATAAATCTATCGTATTTATAATTATTTATTAATATAGTGCGTAGTGTTCGAATTTAAAAATATAATTAACTACCTTAATTGACTAACAAACCGCTTTGTAGTGGTTATTAATTCGAAAAAGGTTGCTACCGTTTACCTAATAAAACCTCTTCTCTTCCTGCCAAAATGTCGTATGTAATGTTCTTGTTTCTTGTTTCAGGTTACTCATCAGTTATTCGCTATCAGCAATCCGATACCGTCCGCATCATGGACGATCTTGCTTACGACAATGTAGAAATTACTGATGACGACTGACAACATTACAAAATATGTACTGTTAGGTACTACTCAACCTAGTTCAATAATAGGTAAATCGACAGTAACTGTAACGTAACAGTTATTAGTTATATTATAACTGTTATTAATTATTGGTGGCAGCTTATTACTCTAATTAAGGGGCTCCACTGAGTAACACTACCGCCACCAAGGAATAATACCATCATTTTTTACAGATCGTTTTTGAAAAAAATATCTGTATATAGGTAATTACAATCTCTGTCATGTTGATTTTTGCGACCTAAAGAATCTAGAATCGTCAGCTGGGACTAAAAAACGGCCGTATTTGGCCTTAATGCTTTCTAGTCGTATTTTATTCGCCACAGGTTCAGGGCCATGTGTCCTAAAAATCACAATTAACATGATTGTGACATTGTACGGACTCTTTATACGGATCTGTAAATAAAAGTTATGTGATTTTTTTTCCTTGGTGGTGCTAACGTTACCACCAGGAGCCCCAACTTATAGCGTAACTATCGCGTTTATTCCCCGTGGCGGACCAAAAGACAGCACTAGGGGTGCTACCTATCTAGGTCCTCCACTATATGGAGGGTATTTTGATATCAGAGTTTTCAAAGACTTTTCTAAAAGCTTTTTTAATGTCATTCGGTATGCCTTCTGTTTAAATCTATCTACACCGAAAATTATGGCTAAGACCTGTGTGCCAGCCAGTACACGAGACAACTCTAGCGGCCTTACTAATAATAAGTTATACAGTCTAGCTAAATAACTATTTGACGTAGTTACCTATATCAATTTATACTGGTTTAATCGCATTTAGCGTAGGTACAAATAATCAATTTGTCAGACCTCGCATAACGGCTGTATACACAGCTCATAACCTTTATTAGTAAAGCCGTAGGTGTATATATATGTACAGTCGCGGGGAATAGTAATTTGAATCTGAGCTGTCTATAGGTGGTGTCAAAGGAAAAGATTATTATCGTCCGAATGCTAGGTAGTTCGTGGAAATAAAATAAAATATATTATGCTCATAAAGTGAGTAGAAAGAGAAATAATTATATTTATATATAACATTTTTACAGAAAATAAAATAAAGCGGTCATATATTGTGCCGCCGCCGGTGGTGGCGCCGTTTTTTGTGTACCAAGTACACACGAACTATATCTACTTACGGTGCTAATTTACAAACAAACATTAAGTTTATAATGCAGTTTAAATAGTCTGTGAAAAAGTCGCCCTCTCAGAAGAAGAACTAACGGCCTGGCCCCACCGGGACGGGACATTCGCCCGCGCGAAATCGCCCGTGGCCAGGCCGTAAGAACTAAAGTCCTTATTCTGAGGTCGCCCACCTTACCACAGAATATTAAACTGAATTTGATGAGTGTTTTAAGAAATAGTGTTCTTTGTAAATTAAAAGTAGCTACGGTTTTATTTTTAAGTAGGTAGTAAGTACGTCGAAGTTTGTTCTCGGCACACAATGTCACGATCGCAAAATGACACTAGAATAGCTAAAATAATAATTTTTATGTTTTCACCAACTGGACACACTATGTTTTTTTGCAGAAAAGGGTACAGTCAGGTTAAAAACCGTCTCGCTCATGGAATTATTGACCACTAACAATGGTCGCGATCATAGTGTTCATGTTGATAGTTTCAATTTTTTTTCGGAGCGAAGTACTGGGAATTAAAGTAACTCGCAAAGCGACATTATGGGAATCGAGATTCAGGGAATAAAACTTATGATAAAGGTACTATAGCAAGAAAAAAAATTGAAACTATCAACATGAACACTATGATCGCGACCATTGTTAGTGGTCAATAATTCCATGAGCGAGACGATTGTTAACCTGACAGCTTTCACAATCTGAACACACATAACAATCTTTGTGTGCCCAGATGACGAAAGAATAAATGATACTAATTTGAGTTTAACCAACTCGACACAGGTGTGTCCAGTCATGTGTGTCCGGTTGGTGAATAACCCCTAGCGAGTCTTCAGACTGAATGTGATAGTTGACGTGTAGCCATGGTTATATGACGCTGTCTACCGCTGTCTACTGTAGGTACGAACGTAAATCACCTTTGGCTAGAAATCCATCTAAATAGAAGTGTGATAAATACTATTTTTGATAGTCTAATAGTAGGTAAATACTTACTTTAAAATGTAAAAAAGGTTTAAATATTATAAACTAAAATAGCTCTAAGAGTAGATGAATTAAAACACTACACGGATTTTGGCTTTTTGTTTCTGTCTTCGTTTGCGCAACACGAATCCCTGAAGCAGCCCTTAAATTCGGTTTAAAAATATTCCTATCTATTGAATTTAGAATTTGAATCTTAATTCAATGCTATTGTACAGCGCCACCAAGGTATCTGTTCAGGTGGTCAAAATTGTAACTAACTAATTAATTGTAAATCCTGTTCCCCATTTTTTGTTTTATTTATTCACTTACTAAGATTTATAGATATATTTTCATTAAAATTGAAAGACTGGTTAAAATACTCTAATTTTTCTGGGTAAACTTAAATACTTAAACTACAAAGTTCTTCATTAGCGCCGCTATCAACTGAACAGATAAGATGGTGGCACTGTACGGGGAGACTTCATGTTAACTCTATTGGAGGAGTGATTTAAGGATTCAAACTGAAGGATTGTTTTAATGATCTCCTCAGAATAAGGACTTTAGTTCTGTTTTAGTTCAGAAAGGAGGACTTAAATGCAAAATTCGTACAGCCATTCCATATTTTCTCACCCTTTTAACATTCCCTGCAGAGGTAGTATGAGGACGCGAGTCGCGCGCGACAACGTCAAAAGTCGCGAGAATTTGACAGTTAATGTACTGGAAAGTCGCGACTTTTGACGTTGTCGCGCGCGACCCACGTCCTTTTGCTGGTGGACTTCCACAAATATAAAAAAACAATGATTTGCCAATTCGGTCCTACTTTTCTCGAGTTTTAGTGAGAGAGACTAACGAACGAATTCATTTTTATAATAAAAAAATCATCTTCGAATCTCTTTATCTTGCAACTCTATCTAAAATAAGCTCGTAATTGCCCTATGACAAATTATATTTACAACTGTTAATATTATTGTGGGTTTTACAAATAAAATAATGATAATACACTAATACCAACGCGCCGCGCTTGTAGTGTGAACGCGCCGCGCCGCCACTCCACTAGCCTCAGCCACTATCCAACAAAACCAATGGACGCGACGCTGCTGGTGCCATGACAGCTGTCACTTCAACTTCGCAAATCGGAACGCAACTGAAAAAAAAACTGTGTGACTCAACCAAGCAAGACTCGACTCAAAACGACAAAAACGTCGTAGTCGTCGGCTTTCGTAATAAAAATTACACTAAAATAAAATGAAATCTTGTGCTAGACTCTTTTGTGTCTATAAAACTCAAGTGATAGAATAGCATGTGCTGTGATTCTAGTACATGTTACTTATTTATTTGCCGTGATGCGATGTAAAATAGAGGTCAAAATTGTTCCTATTCCACTCTGAACATGGGTTCCAGACTCAGGTGAATATCGTTTTCGATCTTCTATACTATTGATTGTATCTATATTAAATGTTTATTTCTACCACCAGCTAAGGGTTGGTGAGTGAAGTTAAGCATTAGTAGCTGTTTTATATCTGTTACTCCAGCTAAGCCAGTAACAACTTTCGCCTTATTCTAAATCTGCGGATCCTGCTAAAATACATAAAAAACTACACACTGAATACACTAAAGACGATTTCCGTGTGCAAAACAAATTTGGTATAAAAAGGAAATAAAAATGATGTTAAATATAATAGGAAAACTGATGTGTTTGTCTAATTTTTCACGAAAAACACGAGCAGAAGAGGAGGCTTTAGAAAGATAATAAGACTATTGTCATCAGAAGCCAAGATAATGCATACTAATGCATATACTTAGAATCAACCTAGCAACTTCTAATTCTAAAACACCTAGATCTGGGAATGTGTGTAACCACACCACTCACACACAATAAAGGAAAGTGTTGTACAATATACCTCACGATTTCTTCATATTGCCAACCCGGGGCTTGTTTAGACCAACAATTCATGGCTTACTAAGAAGATTCAATATGCATGTAAAGCCTACACGAACTGTCATTTAAAAATAGTGTTTTATTCAGACCAGTTCAGTCAAACTCAAGTGTACTTCGTGTCAAGACGTGACTCTGGCAGGAATAGTCGCCATCGGCTGGTTGCCATAAAATCAAAAAATCAATCAAGATTCAATATACATTATGAAGTGTATAGATAGACTCTACTACGCAATGCACCTCGATTGTCATAGTAAACTAAAAATTTTAATTTAATTTAACTTGGCTTGGGAGTGGGCACATGTGGTGATTAAGCACATACAGTTTGCATTCATAAACTCACACTTGTATCCTGGAAAGGTTGGCAGAGACTTGGGTTGGCCGCTTGCTATGATCCTGACAAACCTCTTTCCTTTCATCCACATTCATAGTCTACACAGTGCTGGCCCTGAGTACTTTTTATTATACTAGTGACCCATTTGGGAGGTGGAGAGAGGTCTCTTTAGAATACTATGCTTAGTCACAGGAGTGATTTTTGTCACATAGCTGAGAGAAGCTTCTAGTGTAGATAGTGCTTCTTAAACTCTCAGGCCCGTATTACAGAAACATACTCAAGCGCCGATCTCCGCTCTGCAATACCAATCACAACTAAACTGAATAACAGCTAATTCGAGAACTGCTTGAGTAGCAATCTCTACTTAAGTCAAGTTCAAATCTGTATTTACCCAAGCGTGGTCGGAACCACACTTAAGTATCGATTTCCCTCACTGAACTGTTTCGTGATTAATGCAATATTATTGCAAAGTAAGTACACTCGAAAATATTGACCATGACGACGATATACAAGTTTATTTTTCAAATGCGGACATATTTAGACCAAATAAGGGATTTATTAGCGAAAGGCAAAACCAACTTGAGTGCAGTGCATGTAATGACTACCCAATGAATGTTGATTAAAAGAAAGTAATCTCAAAGGATCGTGGCAAGTGGCAGTCCCTGGTCTGCCTACCTCTCTGGGATACAGTCACAAGTTTATGTATGTATTTTTAAAATGCGTTAATAATGCCTGAAAATTAAACTGAAATTCCTGCCTTGGTGATTGAGAACCACTTTCCATCATCATCAGCCCACCTCTGCACTGCTGGGTATAGGCTTTTATCTTCACTACGCTATTTTTCGCGGTCTCTTGCTCACATCATCTGACCATCCGGCTGTCAGTCTACCCACTGACCGCTGTCCTGTTCTTGGGTCTACCTGCCAGTGCCATCTTCCCAATAACAACTCAATAGTAAAGTTGTAGTCTACAACTTGTAGTTAGAACAATTTCTATGACAATCGCAATCACATTTGCATTACTAGGTAACCAATTGAGGGGGGAGGGGCCTTTATACTATGAGTGGTCACCGAGGGGAGGGGAGTTCATGTATTGTAGGTACATTCCCTTAGTCCATAATCTATTTGAGAGAAGACAGTGCTCTACAGTGGGAAAGTAAATGTGCAAACGAAATGTATATTGCTCTAATTAGAGATTGTGTGGTCAGTCATCTGTGTGGGTGTCTCCCGGAGATTTGAGTGCTGTGCCAATACCAACTTATCAGTTAACAACATACATTATAATATATTGTTGTTTTGTAGCATGTGTTTTATCAGTTAATGACTTATAAATTGACAATAGGTACATGTTTCAATATGTGCTTAGAACTATATATTTTCAAGAATAAATAATTATTATGGTCAGTGCATGACAAATAGCCAAGACTTAAGTAGAAAGTGAAGTAGTATATCAAGGCATTATTGGTATAAATTGTGTTTTGTACTTTCCATAATATATATGATCGATCTCTCAACTATTGTGTACTTTAAAATAAAAATCATTATTTTGATTTAATTCTGTTTATGGGAGGTAAGTCCACATTAGTGGGGGTTAAGTTTGACTAGGAAACTGGCAGGCAGTACATTGCTTGTCTACCGAATATTTGTATAAAAACATCCTTAGGGCCGTCTAGAAAACGTCTGACAGTAAGGGCGATTGTGCACTACAAGGAATTTTACTGTCCGAAGTGGCATGAAAAAAACGGATGATTGGCTTGTGCACTTGTCCGTCTTTACTCGGATGATACGCCTCAGTTTAGGGTAGCTCTGTCTATGAAACTACACGCGACGCACGCGAAATTACTCTGAAGGATGAGTTTCTTGGAACGTCGCAGTTGCTTGCTTTATTGCGGAAAAAACCGTTCCGGAATGGGGAAAAGTAAAATGTCGGACGGCAAAATTACGTATAGTGCACAAACTAGTATACACATTATATGGCGTGCCATATCGGACCGTAAAAAATCGGACTGCCGGACAGTAAAATTCCTTGTAGTGCACAATCGCCCTAAGACCAGCCCCTAGTCTTACAAGCCTCCACCAATCCGGAGTTGGCCCCGTGGTGGAGTATGGCCTATACCTTCCTCGGGGAAGAGACCCGTGCCCCTCGGTGGGGACATAATGGGTTGATGATCATGATGATACTAAAGTAACGTTCTGTCACGCTCTTTTAAGAGTTTGACGAGACAACGCTATAGTTAAGTACTTAGAAGAAATTTCAATTCGGAAACCGGCTCTTAGTCTGTGTGTATTTTCCATAATTACGATGTCCTTGCCTTACAATAGCGACGTTCACCCTAATTTGGAAACAGGACAATAGATTTCGGGAGGGACTGTCGAATCGCTTCGGCCGTCTACAGAAACGGAGTTTCAGAACTGGTTCCATACGAGGCTTTTAAATTACTTCTACGGAACTGGTCCCGATCGCGGCTATTAATTTACTTGTATAGAATATGGGGCCGCTGAATTAAATCCTGAAATTAATGACGAATACCGTTAACCACTTTGTTTTTTACCTCGAAAGGAAAAACGAGAGCCTTGTACGATCACTTTTTTGTCCGTCCGTCCGTCTGTCTCCTAGGACACTTTATCTCGGGAACGCGTTGAGGTATAGAGTTGAAATTAAAATATATACTCAAGTCTACGGTCCATTGAAGCGGTGAGAAAATCAAACTTTTAAGTTCATGTCAAGTTAAGCCTGAGTTTCCGAAAGAGTGTTCAAGTGTAACAAGAGATTAATCTAAGATTAATTCCAAATACCGGCACGTGATTGGCTGAAATGAGCTTAACATGAGATTAACATTTGATCGCTCTTCGAGAAACCGAGCGTAAGTCTTATAATGTATTTGTTTGTTTTTCTGGTGTGTACAATAAAGAGTTCTAATCTAATCTAATGTAAAAAAAAGGTACGGCCACTTATTTGATTTATTTTAAGTTTATTAAGGAAACCAACAGCTTAAATAACAGTAGGAGCTTAAATGCTTATAGTGACAATGTTCAAAAGCCAATAATGGGCTTCCACAGATTAACAAAGGTTACATTAAAAATTAAATTATAAGTAGGTATTAAATCTTTTTTTTTCTTAGCAACATAATATGTGAAGTTACATTTAGTCTGTAAGTAGGGTAAGGTGGGGCACAGTGAAACGAAAAAGTCATATTGATTTATATAAAAATCTCTGTTCATTATATCAACAAAACGTTTATGTTTTCATATACTATGCTTAATTATCTAATAATCTGTCATTGAAAAGAGATCGAAAGTTAAAGGTAACTCTATTATTTTTCAGTTTTTCGGAGACTCTGATTCTGTTTTATTGTGCCCCAGGTCTGGGGTACAATAAAACACACCCTGGGGCACAATGAAACATAGATTTTGGGCATAGAAACAAATATTAGAAACAACAAAATAAGCTCAAAAACTTCTCAAAAATTGTGGAGTCTCAAGATTATGATGTGTGACTAATTATATTAATTTGTGACTAATTATAAAGTGGGTAATTGCGCATGGGTGTAAATACTCCTTCAATGCTTCTTCCGGGGCTTCCAGAAACACTCTTCGCACTTTGTAATTCAGTGTTTCCTCCCTAAAAATAATGTAAAGAAAGAAAAATGAAGCTTAAAAAAAGAAAAGAAAAATAATATAGTAAAACAAGTTTCATTGTGCCCCGTTTCAGTGTGCCCCACGGGTACTTCAAATCATAATCATGCAACAAAAAATTTGTAGGTTATAGATACCGGCACTTAAATAACCAAAATATTAGACAAAATAAGCAAGAAGTACAAAAACATATGCACACTCATCACAATCAAGTTGTCGCCAAGTGAAAACGAAAAGATTTTAGGAAACAATGACAACTTCATCAAGATGGTGGCTTGGTCGCTTGTCAAATTAGTGTTAACAGTTTGAATTTTTATTACAAATTGCTAGAAATACAACGTTTGTTTTACTGTACCCCGTGTGTCACTGAGAACCACCTTACCCTACATATACTTATATCGCAAAAAAACCGTGGAGGGATGGTTCTACTCAATCAACGAAAAAAACGTATGTTTTGTTTTGAGAATAAAAATTAATTTCTGTTGACGTAGAACTAAAAAACAAACCCAGGTATTGGATGTTTACATGTTTGTGACGTCACTGTTTCTGTGTCCCACGACACAGGGTATCCTAGTGTGGGCCAGAAACAGATCATAAAAAAAAACTATGAAATTTGGCACATGATATCGTGTTTTAAATACAGGAAACAATCTGAAAAATCATAATTAAATTAGTGTTTGACGTTCGGGAAAAGCTCGGTTAAAACTGCGAGACTCGATTCCAGTACTATTTATATAATAATTATATAATAATTATATAATAATAATAATAATAATAAACTCACGCCCGTTATCCCCGAAGCCTACATTTACGGAACCCTCGGTGGGGGACTTCCACTCGGATTTGTCCGGTTTCCTTTTAATCGACTGAAATTGGTAAATTTTACCAATAATTTGACCTCGTTGGTCTAACCTTTAAGGCGCTAACTGCCAAGACGGAAGTCGTGGGTTCGATCCCCACTGAGGGCTGCCGTACATTTGTACAAATGGCCTCAGTCTGGATGTATTTCTATGTTTGTAATGTCCTGGCCTGGTGACCATAGCACAGGGTATCCTAGTTTAGGACCAGGTCAAGTGGATTGTTATCATCAATATTACCATATCGAGAGCTGTATTTGTAATGTATTTATTTCAAGTCTCAATTCAGAGGCCCCATACTGTACTATTACCCGAGATTTTGTTACGTAGATGTCATCAATTATTATAATTTTTGGACATAGGCCTCCTTTTTGTTGTGTCCTGTGCAAGGGTAGACGAGGTAGGCCACGTCTCGTGAAAGCTATTCTCGGCCCAGACGAACCCCAGAGTCTAGCACTTTCATATGAAAGTGAAGAAAATTATATAATTTTACTTGTAAGTTTGTCCTAATAATTAGATCCGGCGGCCACAAGTACCTAATTCAAATATTATTCTTATGCCATACACCGGCTGGAATAAGCGCTTAAGTACTCAGACGTTCATGGGCCTGTTGATGTCATGTCGGTCATTCCAACTTAAAACTTTATTGAAATTTCAGCAGCGATAACAAGAAACTAACCACTATAAAATTTCTGCTGTAAAATTTTGCCATCCATTTCTTTTTGACTAAAGTGCTTATTCCTTCCGAGTCTAGAACTTTTCCCCTTGTTTCTCAGCGTCACTTTTGATCACTTCATAATCCTACTTTTCCTTTCAGAGACACGGTTCGCTTGTTTGAGTTATTCTGCGAAGTGTCACCAGGTGACCATGTAAAGGAACCCAGTTT
Organism: Yponomeuta plumbellus; assembly: GCA_947310845.1. Lineage (NCBI taxonomy): Eukaryota > Metazoa > Arthropoda > Insecta > Lepidoptera > Yponomeutidae > Yponomeuta > Yponomeuta plumbellus. The sequence continues at coordinate 20,428,979 of OX371191.1, read as the reverse complement.
GATTAGGAAATATCCAGATGCATACAACAACGAAGAAGAGTTGAAAAATATTCCAAAGTTTACATTTCCTTGTCAGTTGGAGAAGTGAGTTATAAATTTGTCTAAGTTTTATCTTGAACCTTAGTGACGTGGAGTTTGTGGATATCATTCCCATGTTCTCACTAGTTTGTGTTACTTTGATAACAAAGGGGTAAAGATGGGAAGGATTCACCCTCTGTAACCATCGGTAAGGGTAGGTTTAGACGGAGACTATTTTGAGACGCCTAATGACGGCGCCAGTGTCTACGCTCCAGCACACCTTCAGACCGTTTATACAATTACTATTTTCAGCCGCCTAAATCTCTCCGCCCCAGTCACCAGCATGGCGACACTAGTCGTTCGTTTACACGGTGCATTTTCAGTACTACAGGGTTACAGGGAAAGTCGTACACAATATTAAAGGAGGTTATTATTTAGGTCATTTCTGATGGATTTTGTTATATTATGTAGGGTCCGAAAGTTTATTGTTATGGAGATATTGACTGTTAAAGATTTTAAAAAAATATATATTTTTTTTTGCTTTTTGATTGATTTTTTCTCAGAATAGCGCTCATAAAGTGGTTTTTTTAATGTATTTAGTTAAAAGGCATGTCAATTCATAAAAACTATCAGCAAAAGCTGCACCTACTACTAACAGCTTTAAAAAACTGCTCGGCAACGGTTAGAATTAAATAATTTTTCTCTAAATATTTTTCACATTGAAGCTCTTAAAAAAAAAATTTACATATGGAACTTATTCTGCAAATAATATTAAAAACTTCTACGACTCTTTAACTATTCAAAAAGGTATAACATTTAATAGCTATGTGCATACAATTTTAAAATAATGTCTTTTAAGTAGGCTCTAGTGGTAGTACCACATAACTGAACTTCGATACAAAAAAATCTTTTTACTTCCTGGCACCTTTAAACTATGTAAAAAGGTCAGATAGGCCTTTTTGGGCCCTGGAGACATGCTGTCTCAGGTGTTCAGGTACCTATGATAGTATTTCTTTTTTAGAATATTATATTTATCTATTATTTTTGTGTTTATCTCGTGTGATTCTTCCGTGGTAGACTGTGTTAATACGTGCACTGCAAATGATTTGCGTTTTAGAAACTTCTACGTCTCTTTAGGTATTAAAAAACGTATATCACTTGCTTTTACATCGGAAAAAGGTTAGCCAAGTGTCACTTACGATGGCAAACGGTAAATTTTTAGTCTTTAATTCTCCTTGGTTGAGTGCAGTTCAGAGCAGTGAGTGGGTGGTGAGCAGAGACGGAGCTTGCGTCGTTCGGTTGCTCGTCTCAAAATGGGATGGGTAAGTTGCTCCGGATTAAAAGTTTACAAAAATGACATGATACTGCAGTCAGGACCACATTCTCGCAAAGGAACTAAACAGCGTCAAGGAACATGATCAATAAATTTTGCGCAGTATCAAAAATAATTGCAACTAAAAATTTGTTAAATAATAATAATAATAAAAGATGATAATAAACACTTACATACAGGCATATACATTGCCCCTGGCCCCACCCTAGGATACCCTGTGTCGTGGGCACCAGAAACAACGACGTCACAAACATGTAAACATACAAGACCTGGGATTGTTTTTTGTCCCCAGCCGGGATTCGAACCCGGGATCTCTCGCATGGTAGTCAGATGCACTAACCACTGCCCCACAGAGGTCTTCAATTAAAATAAAATAACGACAATTATTTTCCCAAAGTACCTAATAAGACGCAGGTACTCTACCTAAAGTACCGATAATTATTTATTACTGCTAAGTCATAGACAAAATATTATCGATAGATTTTTATAATGTTGTGTCCCAGCTGCAATTGCTACTCATTTGAGTAGCATTCAAATGTTGACAGAAATTTGTAGAAAAAGTACACAGACTTCGACGAAAATTGAACATTATATTCCAGTAAATAAAGGTGGTTTTACTTTCTCACTTTCGGATTGCTTTCCTTGTTCATGTCATTACAAATTTAATTTCTATTAAATTAAATACAATGGAAATACTACTGTCTTACGGCATGATCGGTACATTTTGGTCACAGCACAATGAGGCATTTTAGTAGAGTTTTCACAATTGTTTTCTTTACTAGAAGCGCACGGCAACTGAGGTAAGAAAAACTGTCATAGACTACGCTTAGGCAATATATTGCTAATTTGAGGCACGCGGGCACCGCCCACTTACGATTTCTACTCTTTTTTTTTGTTCTGTGGTTATAAGCGCCGCCACAGCTACGCGGTCGGAGGTCACATGCGCCAAAAATGCGCGTGTGTTCTATTCCGTGCCAGCGCTGGTATGCCTCGAAAAAATGGTACCGAAAGTGATTATAAGGTGCCTTTTTAAGCGCTGTAATTTAGGCGGCTGAAAATAGTTATCGTCCAAATCTACCTTCACTTTAACAATCGTTTCACTATTAGTCTCTATTAGTCAATGAGCGTTTTTCCTTTCTTTTTTTTTCTTAGTTCCTTGAGATAATCTAGATGGCGTTATTCGTTTCTACGTACAAAATTGTGATTCGTAGCAATCAATGTCAAAGTTAGTCCACAGATTACTAAACAAGAGAAGGAACCAGGGTTGCTATTCGGACGAGGTTTCTCGTAATAAAAATAAAAATTCAAACCCACAATCCACAGCAAAGACTCCAAAATATCCAAAATCGCACTTATCACCAAACGACAACAGCATTTTTGTTTTTCCTTAATCAACCATCAAAAATTCCACAGAACCATAGTATTATTTTTTGCTTTGACGTTTATTGTTACGGTACGGCAGCGCCACCTAGGGATTCTTTTAGAACTAAATTTGACATAAGGAAAAACGCTCATTGTATTAAATACAATAATAAAATAAAATAATTGTATTGTTATGCATGTAAATTTTACATGCATAACCGTATAATCATTTCTCTTCGTCCATTTTCTTTGCAATTTTTCTTTTTAATAACAACCCATTTCTTAACCGATTTTTGTCACGTTCGTTGTACGCATTATACAAAAAGCTTTTATGAATATACAATTTTCAGATGTTGTGGTCAGGAAAGCTTGTATTTAACTGAAAGTAGACTAGTGTTTGGTAATTGCCAAGCAAGAGAATAAACTGTGCTGACAAAGCTAGGACTCGATTCTGTTAGTGCATTATAATACGACGACAGATCGGGTCACGTGACGCGTTTTTCCATACCATTGACGCCTAGAAGGTTTGATATCTGTGCGCGCGTTGACTTAAATCAGCAATGAAACTAAATCGTCATGTTTATGCTGTCGTTTTTACTACAGAGAATTAGCAGAATCTATGTCCAGATATTATATAACATCTCGTGTAGCAGTGTTTATTATGAAGCTCCTCCGAAACGGCTACACTGATTTTTTTATTTTATTTTGTGTATATTTGATGTTTCTGAGGATAGGTTAATTAAAACATTAACATAAACTCACGCCTGTATACTGTAGGGGTAGGCGTAGATCAGAATCTGCATATTGTCTAAATTCTATTTTATTTGGTGCTAATGTCTAAGATACATAGAAACAAACACAAATAGTTAACCTGTAATCTGCTCTTTCACTGTTCTGTTAAATTGATTTTATTTTTCAGCAATTTTGTACAACACTATTCCTTTGTGCTGACATCGGTTGATTCGAAATACACTTTCTGTTTCTGCCGTTATGATCCGAAAGTAAATACAGCTTTAGTATTATTGTCACATCTTCCATGGCATGATATTTTTTACAAGTGAGTATTTGAATACAGATATTTTATGTATATATTTTGGTTATCCTAGAATGAAACGAAACAATGCGCAGTGAAATTGTTATTTAAGATAAATTCTTGCAATGCTTATTCTTAATTTGCGAATTTATTAAATCTTTTTATGTTTTTCTTACGCGCATTGCGAATGTTTGAAAACTGACTGAAACATATATAGTTTATATAATAAAAATCTAATAAATATGAAAGTTTATATAATGCAATGCGAATGTTTGCGTGCTGTTGCAAAATTTTAATAAATTATGGTACCTACCGGATCAATATTTCTACCTCACTTGTTGCGCTGTACCTACTCCTTTGTATTGTTTATTTCAGGTTATTAAATTGTATAGCGAACCTTTTGAATAGCTCAGAGAGAGGTGAGCTAAACTCGTTTTTGGAAGCATGTCGCATCAGACCACCTATGCCCGGACACACGTTAACCGTGAAATACAATGCTGGTCACAGCGTGTTTACATGTCAAAACCCCGGCACAAGACTGCCAAGCATACCAGAAAATGTAAGTATTTTTAATTTAAAAAAATAATAGGAAACGAACTAAAAATTATTTTGTTTCCAATTATTTATTATACATAGGTACATTGTGGTGTGGACTTCCTATTAAGTGTTTAAACACTTGTGCCAGGAAACCCCGCTCTTCCTTTACTACATTGGCATTAACTTAGGTATAATCATTTAGTTACTGTTAGGTACATACTCGTTACATTAATATTGAGTTACAATTTCATAACTTTAAATCGCCAACCCGTTTGTTTAGATATGGAGTGCTGGAATCGTACTCCAATACAAATATCCTTAAATGATAAAGATGAATTGATTATACAGTATGCAATATTATAACTCCATAGATTGCATAAGTGTTAGGACATTTCAAGCAATGTTTGTATCATTCCTCGTTTACAATATACTTTATCGTGTAGACCATACATTATACTTTCCTCGTGTAAGAGTATGCTTGTTTTATCCTACATTTCAGTTCAACTTGACTGAATACTTTAGTGCAGTGGACACAAATTGTATGGCGGGTCTGTGGGCCGCGTTGCTGCATGAACGAAGAGTGGCTATAATAGCTTCGAAGCCATCGCGCCTCTCGGCGTGTGTGCAAGCCGCCAACGCCACCCTATTCCCAATGTCATGGCAGCACATATTCATACCGATCCTTCCAAAGCATTTGGTCGATTACTTGCTGGCACCAATGCCGTACCTCATTGGTGTTCCTAGAATCGTTATGGAGGTGAGTTACTTAATGTATCTTTTAAAAGCAATCGTGTGATACAGTAGGCAAGAAGAATTTCGCTTTGTGCTAGTGATCCCCTGGACCCATATTGCCTCCTCGTTATTTTGATGAATAAAGGTTATATATATACTAACAGCTATTTTCTCTATTATTTCCAAAAATTCTCGGACAAAAGCAATTCTGTCTCGCCTTCTGTACTGTGTTTCATCGTTGGCAATGATAAACTATTATCTTTTCAACTTGTCAACACAAACCTTTTCATTACATCGCTATGTTGCACTTTAATGAAATCAAATAAGAGCTGTCACCCTTTTATCAACCCATCACGATGTGCTGGGTGCTTACTCATACTGGCCCCCTTTCCTCCTGCTCTAGCTTTTAATTAAGTCCGACAAAACGTTGTAGGAGTTTCCATTTTTTCCTCTTAATCAAATTTGAAAAATATAAGTGAAATTAAAGATAGGTATGTGTGAAGTAATTAAGAAAATATCTCTACAAATAAAGAAGCCTAAGAGCATTTAAGTGCCCCTTGCGAACGGCTCAGCGAATGACGTCACGCCACGTCACGGCCCGCGATCGTATGACGCCGGGGGTACCTAAAATACAAATTCATTCACAGGCAAGCAGTCATTTGCGCGCTTTTGTTGTTTTAAGTATTTCTCTCGTACCCATTCACATAAGAAATAACACAGCTATATATATTTTTTTAAATTCAATCGTCTTCCATAGAGGAATTTTAAACTACGATAATTCTGTGTCTAAATGTACCGTCACGTTCTGTACTTCCAGTGTTGGCGACTTATTGTAGCAATCTAGGTTGATCAATCATTCAATCAACTCTATGAACTACGTGTCTGAGATGGGCAATTTATTTTGCATGCATCTCGCAACTAAATTGTTATCTTCCCCTGTTTGAGTCCGTACTAAAGTAGTGTTTGAAACAATTATTGTCTCTGTTTGAAACTCCTGTCGGCCATGGACGTTCAGTACCAACGAATTTACTTCTCAAATGCACTATTCCTGAGACAGGTCAATTAAAATCTGTAATTTACAAGATTTTTTAAAATTAAAAATTAACGTAACTAAAACCCCTCAAGTCTATTTAAATTTATCGACATTGGGCAACTTCTCACAATGTAATATGGTTCTTTTATATTTTCAATTATTTCTGTAGGATTTTAGTAAATCTATTTTATTTATTTATTTGCAGGGAAACACGGTTTCTCTTATACAATTTGGAATATTACATGCGTGTTGCGCCAGTATCTGACATGCAATTTTTATTGTATTATTTTTTTTTAATTTAATATTGCACTTGTTTTTAAGTGAATAAAAATTATAATTAAAATTATTATTCTTACATGATGTGTATTTATAAATATTCTTAAAAACGATATAACATTATAAAAATCATGTCTTTTCCTATAGATCGATTTGAAAAAAGTTCTATCCTATTTTCCAAACATGTTAATAGTGATTTTTAGGACCTTCGTCCGACCTTCTATTACGGATCTCTAGCCAAATTCATGCCAAAAACAGCCGTTTTGGCTTTTTAGTCCTAGGTTTTTGGCCTTAGGTTAAGGCCTCAGAACACAAAAAGAAGGAGAAGTGCCTTATGGGCGTGGCACTGTCGCTCAACGTTAGCGCGGTTGGGCTAACCTTGGAAAAACTTTTAAATATGGCCGTCAATCGCCTAGCGCCCGCCGCCACGGAAAGATATGTGAAAAATCCCTGATTGCGCAGTGATTACCACCTGAAAATGCTACTCAAATAACAGTGGAGTGTATTTTCTTCGGCAAGCCTATTTTACTCACTATATTCATCTTTAAACTAGAAAAAATAATTATTATAATAATTTTCCTGTGCAATATGCATCCTAGAACTAAGGACGTAAATGAGACGTATTTATTACGTCGGATTTACTCCACTGCTGTTTTTATATAGAACTTTTGTAGAGGGTTTCTAAATTGGACAAGCAAGCCCGCAATGGACCATCACGCAAAAATGACTATTGTTTTGTGCGATGTTTCGTGGTACGGCCGCATGTATTTGCCGTGAAATGTCAAAGTCACCAGTAGGTGTCAGTGGGAGTCATAGTAATGGGGTAGTTGCTTTCTTTTTAGACTGATAAAGTATCGATATTATCGTCGCATTTACACTCGTTTGTCTAGACTTCCAAAATTACTAGGACAATTATGTTGTAAGACTATAGTTAATGCCCGCGACTTCGTCCGCGTAGACTTAAATTGCTAAGGAAGCTTCTATTTTTGTGGCAGGATTTTGTTGTAATAAAAACAGGCCTAGCTGCGATCATATAGTTCAAAGAATTTTTCGAAATACGTGATCGATTTGTATTTGAAACTACGGGGATAGGGTCTAACTAGTTTCTTCTCAAATCAAGTACCGTTTACTCCATCTATTCTACGGAGAAATGTTTCCAAAAGAAAGTGTTTCTAGAGAAACAAATTAGGTGATGTGTACTAAATAATATTCTTAAATATATATTTTACTAACGACCCGCTCCGGCTTCGCACGGGTGGCAAAAACGTGGAAATTTCCCGGGGTAGTAGTTTTTTTACACCGCTGGTTACATTATTCGAGAGTTCGTACGGAACCCTAAGCTTTTCGAAAATCCAATATAGCCTATCTTACTCACAAAGAATGTAGCTTTCTAATGGTGAAAGAATTTTTAAAATCAGCCCAGTAGTTTCTGAGCCTATTCATTACAAACATACACACAAAAATACAAAAATACAAATCTTTCCTCTTTATCCTCGTAAGGCCCGACCTTGAAAAGAACAATTGATTTTGTGATCACTTGAAGACATTAGGCCTCACGAGGATATAATATTAGTGTAGACGAGCCTATCTTATGAATGAAATTCGAATAATTGAAAATAAAATAAATAGTGTTCTGAGACAAGTTGTATATAAATAAATATTTACATATTACGGAACTGTAAAATATTCTCTGCAGGAACACCGTCGGATGGTAATTTTATTTTTTTATTGTTTCACATGTTTCTTACTACGTACTGTCTTTTTCACAAGTAAATAAAAATATTATTGTTTATGCGAAATTACGAGTATTATGAATGTTTTTATGTCATCACAGCTATCAGCTACCACCAAGGCAATGCAAATTTTAATCCAAACTCACAAACATCTACAGTCACTGCTAATTAATAAATTCGTGTGTTAAAATAAGTAGTTCTACATTTTGATAGTATATTTAAAACAATTTAAGGCGTGCGCTGTACAAAAAAAGGCGTAAGGTGAAGGCACGGCGCAGGCATCTTGCGGCTTCAAAATGTTTCAAACAAAATTTACGTAGGCGATATGTTTTGAATTATATTCAAGCGGCACGGCACTGCCGACGTAGTTTCCTCGCCTATGTAGGTACATTTAACAGTTATGAAAACGTTTTGAAGCGTTTCAGGTATGGATAGAATAGAAATAGATTTTTTCCTTAATCGACTATTTTGTTACATCCCTAATGTTGTGCTGTGTCTGTGAAACCTCCTCATTGGCTGTTTTATTTGGGTTCACGACAAATCGTGGGCCAGTGGTTAATGTTGTAATCAAATAGAGATTATGAACAAAATGTAGCTGTGTGAGTAAGTGGCGAACTCCTTTTTCTAGCAAACGGGCAATTATAACACTTCTCCTTCTTTTTGTGTTCTGAGGTTAAGGCAATAGGACCTCGAGTGATTAAGTGATTTTACAGACACTTTGTGCAAATTCGATCTTTAAAAAAATATTCTGACTTTTTCCTCGATGGCGCTAGTATAACTCCCCGGAACCCCTTAAATAGAAATATTTACCATGCGATGTGTTTTTTATTTAGTCAATAAATGTATTTATTTTTCAGTCGGTTCGAATGTCTGACGTCGGTGACATCGTTATATTAGATGTAGACAGGAATGAGCTTAAATCTCCGTTTCGTGATCTGGAAAGTCTTCCGCATGATTTGGTAAGTTGCTAGACTTTTAATTGAGTATTATCTATATTATCTGCGAATTTTATTTTAATATGACGCAAACTCTTGTTTTTGTAGGTGACAAGTCTGAAGAAAGATTTGAGTAACAAAAATGCTTTGGGTGACGCTGTTTCTCGAGCTTTCCTGCGAGCTCTAGTTTGTCTAATAGGTGGATACAGAGACGCCATCAGGTACATTCATCTTACAATAATAATAACATAACATTTACATACAGGCACATACCTACATTGCTTCTGGCCCCACACTAGGATACCCTGTGTCTTGGGAACCAGAAACAGCGACGTCACAAACATGTAAACATCCAAGACCTGGTTTTTTTTTTGTCCCCAGCCGGGATCCGAACCCGGGACCTCTCGCATGGTAGGCAAATGCGCTAACCACTGCGCCACAGAGATCGCCTTCACCTTACAAGACTTGTAGTTAAAACACTTAGTGTTTTAACTACGTTTGACACTTCAGTTCATGTAGATAAATGATATTTTCCTGCCTGGTAACCGATGGGATGAGGTTTATAACTCAGTACTGTTTAATGCACTATATTAACTTCCGCGTATGTTTTAGCATTGAACGACGAAAAAAGATAACATTCAACGAAGAGGCCTTCGTCAGAACAAGGAAAAGTATGCAGCCCTTTCTTAGAAAAATACTTGAACTACAAATATTTCGACAGGTGGGTCTTCTGCACAAAATAATATTTTCATATCAACATTACAAAGAACATGGGACTTGAATTTTCGGGTGTATTGACTCTGTGGACATTCCGGTGACTTTCAAAGGCTTTTTGTTGAACACAAGAGGAACTCCGATTGGCAGAGGAGCTAACATACCTTTGCGCTTGAAGTCACCAAAACGCTGTCATCAAGCTCATCCTCTCTCTCTGAGAGAAGGCCCTATAATAGAACGTATAAAGAATGTTTCATCATCAACCCATTATGTCCCCACCGAGGGGCACGAGTCTCTTCCCTGAGGAAGGTATAGGCCATACTCCAACCTGGTCTTACTGTCAGAAGTTTTCAAGCCGCCCTAAGACCTCTGACTTGGCTTAACGACTGCTTACGGCACCACTGCTTTACGTGCATTCCGAAGCATGGAACCGCTCAAAAAAATGCCACTAACGTTAGTCATGGAACGGTCACCCATCCATGCAGCTTAACCTTCGTGATCGTTTAAGATCAGTCAGGTAGCCGGGGCTACGAGCGATTTCCGCCCTGCGATTGTGCCCTATAAAAGGACGTATATAGTCGTTTTACATCAAGCTTCTAAACCCAAGTTTTATTCAAAGTAAGACAAACTGTGGCTCATTGAACGTTACAAATATAACTAGGTGTCCGCTGTTGAAATTAACTTAAATGAACTGTCCGTTTCAGTTTATCGACGAGAGGCTCGACCTGCTCAACTCTGGGAGGGGTTTCAACGATGAGTTTGAGCTGGAGTGCGGTAGTTACGCCGATGAAGTGAATACAGGCAGTGGGCAGCGCCTCAAACAACAGTACCGGGACTGGGCTAAGAACGTCAAGAAGGAGGGTGGCGCCTTCTTCAGAAATGTCAAAGATAAGGTCGGTTGGACTGTCTCCTGGTTTCGTTTGCCGTTTGTAAGAGTGTTCACTCTACTTCTTCCTCTGGCTCACACGTACTAATAGTTTAATGACTGTTAAAGATTGTATACTTTTCACCATTAATGTGGTTTAAACCGGCATCGGAAAATAAAAACATGCATGGTTGGCATGTTTTTCTTGATTGGATGATTGGCAAAAAACATATATTACTATGTACTTAAACTTGAAAATCGTGAATAAAATATCAGCATTGCACTAATATGTGAAATATGTCCACCTCTAGAGCACATCAAATGCGGCGCACAAATTTTGTCCAAAGTATTTCTTTGACAATCACGTTTTTTTTAAAATGTATGCGACAGGGCTGCCAGACTGATGCACTGGTGAACTGTGAGGAGTTCATTATGTAAAAGTCTGATTTTTAATTCCGTAGAATTCTGACAGTTATCATCTTTTGACATGTCAGAGATTAGAAACCTTTTTTAGCCGGGCACATTTTTCAATTTCAGTACGAGTGTGAACATCTGAGTACTACACATTTAATTTGTTAGTGAATGTATCCATTTTATGAAGTGTGGAGCTCCAAATTAAAAGATAATTTAAGGCGAGTGACAATTGTGTCCCTTTTCATCACACAAACATTAAAAAAGTACAAGTAAAGAAAACATATTTTTATTAAAATATCTAATCGTCATTAATACTACTATCACCTAATATCACTATCTTCATCATCATCGCTGACATGAATTATTAAGAGAGCTAACAGCGGCATACTTCACTTTTCTAAAAAGGTTTAAGAAACCTTGAATTAGTAGGCAGTGATGCCAGCTAAAGAATAAAATAAAATTAATTCGATATATTGTTCGTGATATTGGAATAAATATTTAGATTAACCTTTTTGTAAGTAAAACATAAAAAATATTTTTATTGCCCTCAAATGGGTCAAATCTGTCCCTTTTTCGGTGGAGAACTTTTTCAGTAGCAACACTTATGAAATGTCAGAATTCTACGGAATGAAAAATCAGACTTTAGAACATCTGTTTTGTACAAACAAAAAAATTTTCTTAAAACCTAACTTTTATAATACCGAAAAGTTATCGTATCCTTACGTCACTTCCACTGGAGAACTTGATGTTTGGCTGTTTCCGCGTCCTTGAAAAGGCAATACATTTTCTTGATTGTTAAAGTCAAATTAATACGCTTATTGGTGACGGTTACGGTTTCCGCAACTCTTCTACAAGCCTATTTTGCGTAGAGGAAGGTAACATCCAAAGGAGTTTAGTACTGCCACCCCAGCTCGAAAGCCAGGAGCCCGCTAGTGTCACTGCACGCCTCCCGCTGCGTCCCCGGACCCTCAAGGACGCTTATATTATTATAATTAATACATTTTTTGCACGTAAATATTACCGTAAATATTATATTCGTATACAAATAGTTTAATATAAGGATAGTTTTACTTTTTTGTACATTAAGCTTTAATTTGAGTTCCAGTCGTTCCAGTCGTTGAGTTCCGTCAGTTAAGTCGGTATCCCAAGTCTATATTAATAATTTCGTTCGGGTCTACGGTAGACTCGAACGATATGCACACCAAATGAAAGAGCGTAATAAAATAGTTGATCTGAGTCGACAACATATGGGCGGAAAATTCGTATTATCGAGCAGCATCAATATAAAAATTATTAAATTCAACAATGGCGTTGCTAAGTAAACATGTCAATGTCATCATTGTTGTGTTAGTGTCGCAAGTTTTCATTGTGAACTGTTATGGCCGGTTTACATTATTTTAGTGTTTAGGAGAGTGCTATAATACAATTAGAGAGGGAAGTGCATTAGTACATTACTAGACGTTCGAGTGAACGTTTATATTTCTTCCAGTAGAGTGTCACTTCGTCGACGTCGCGAAATATGCGCTATCCTACTCAAAATACTATGAGTTTTAATGGAACACATAAAGTAGGTAAGTTTGATAATTCGAGTTATTGAAAACAACACGCACCCGTCACGGGTCACTTGCGCACTCTCCTAAAGTTCTCACTAAATTTTTAGTTTATACACAGATAAGTAACGAGGATAGTAACGCGCTCAGGTGTTACTGGATAGAACAATAGAAACCAATTCTATTTTGATTCTAATTGAAAGGCAACTAGAACCGTACTATACCGTAAAACGTACTAAAGCAAGTGGCGCTTACACGTTTCTACAAAAGCACTCTCCTTAAGAAAGAAAGAAATAAAGAAAGAAAGAAAAAAAGAAAAATTATTTATTGATACTCAAAACAAAACAAAAAACACACACACACAGAGTGCGTACAATAATAAAAAAAATAACACAGAAAGCATAAAAAGCGTAAAAATAAATAAACTGTACAACATGGAAATAATAATAAAATACATTAAAGGTTGAGCCCCCAAAATGGGCCCGATTCAGCATAATGTTGCAACAGAGTGTAAAGTAAAGCACTCTCCTAAACACTAAGATAATCTAAACCGGCCCTTTGATCTAATTTGTTAACTCCATGGTGTGTGGAATACCGTGGCATCCAAGAAGGTTATTATAATCTGTGCCAACTGAGAAGGTGTAGTAAGTAATCTGTGGTGTTTTTCATTGGCGGGAAGACAATAATTTACATTGAGTTTTGGAAGGGTCTGAAAAATAATTGAAAAAGGAAATCAAAGTCATAAATTGATCTTTATTGTTTTGCTTAGTTAGGTACCAATAAAGTTATTGAAATGAAAAAGCCACTAGATAAGAAAAATACCAAAAATTAAAATGATAAAGAAAAACATGTGGTCAATACAAAACTAAAAGCTGTAAAGCCAAAGAGAGGGAGCTGTTTTTAGTTAGCCAAGTGGATTCTACGTCTCATTGAATACGTCATTAGATTCACTAGCTGTTAAGTTTATGAAGGAAGCTCATTTAGTTAGTAATTTGTGATGAGGTACCATGACAAAGTTATGATAAGTATCCGATTTTCGCCTTGCATTCCTTCGTGAGTAGCCAGAACATGTCCAAAAGAGCAAGATTGGCTATCTGTAATAGTGTGCTGGTTCCAATACTGATGTAAGCATGGTAGCGAGATTTGGGTATGGCAGAAGTCAGAAGAATCATGAAAGTAGGATTAGTGCAGTACAAATGAGATCCTTAAGAAATATGTGTGGTGTTACTTTGAATGACAGAATACGCAATAGTGTGATCAGAGACCGAGGATGTAGAGAAAGAGGATGTAGTGAGTGACTAGAATTGAAAAAAGGAATGTTGCGTTGGTTTGGAGATGTGGAGAGGATGAACGAAGAAAGACTGACAAAGCAAATATATCGAGCGAATGTGAGTGGAAGGGCCGGTAAGGGACGCCCCAGTTGGACATACTTCGACCAAATAGGGGATGTATTAGCAAAGGGCAAGATTAAAAGTACCCGAAACCGATGTGGGTACATGCAACGACTAATGGATGTCGATGAAGCGAAAGTGATTTGTCAGGATAGTGGCAGGTGACAGTCCGTGGTCTCTGCCTACCCCTCTGGGATACAGGTGTGAGCTTATGTATCTGAATGTATTAAGAGATTTATATCTACTGGTGGTTGATAAATACAGAGGCGTCACCATATAAAAAAACATAGTGGAATATTCTTTTGCGTCTACATTTTACCCGAGCGAAGCCGGGTTTTCGTCTAGTAATAAAATAATTAGAAAGGTACAATAATTGTCAATTTTACGATTTGTTGACTGTATTATTGAAAATAAAAATTAACTTTTAAGAAAAAAAAAGTCATTATACAGGTGAAACAAAATTTCCATTCCCGATCTCAAAGTTTTTCCCATAGGAATAGTTGCTACTCTTAACGACTATGTATGGGGCATTTTAGATTGTTTAATTTTAGTTTTATTTTTAGGTAGTCCGATTTTGTAACACCTTATATGTATTTAAGAGCATGTTCAGCAATCGCCATGTACGCCCTAATAGGCAAGTGCCTCAATTTTAAAACATCAAGTCGTATTTTATATATTAGTTTTTTTTTTACTTCCATGTTTTTAGTAGTAAATGATTTAAATTTTCAGTATTTTCAAGGTAAGTAGCCGACAGATTGCTTCAGATAATTTCTTGTCGTTCACTTATTTTTCAAGTTCTCGAGGCGTTACCAGCAATAGGCATTGTCCTAAGTATTGGCAGTAGTTACAAATGGTAGTTAATTTTAAACGTATAGTCAGTGAATCATCATCATCATCAACCCATTATGTCCCCACCGAGACGCACGGGTGTCTTACCTGAGGAAGGTATAGGCCATACTCCACCACGGGGGCCAAGTTAGGATTGGTGGAGGCTTGTAAGACTAGTGGCTGGTCAGTCAATATAATGCTACAATTATAAATGAATAACATTAGCGTTCTTGTAGTAGTGAATAAGTATGTGACTAACTCGATCATCATAAGTTGTATAAGTTGTAGCTTAACCTTCGTGATCGTGATTGATGACGTTTTTCCGTGCATGACGTACTTCCGGTAACGTAGAGTGAGATCATTTTTCTTCAATTAATTAAAAAAAATACAAACAATTTCATTACTTATTTTTAGGACAATGCCAATTGTGGGGCCAGATAGCCAATTCCACCCAGTAAATCCATTCGTTTATGAAGCAGTATTAAATTCTTTTTATAAATTTATGGCTATTTGTAACTTGTAAATTTTTCATCCCCTTAAATGCGATAAATAGCTTTTTGAATACATTACGGCTTTTTATTCACAATGTTTATTAGACAGACTTATGTTAAGAATTATGTTAACAACCGTGATAAATGTTTTTCTACTTAATTTCCTAATACAGGTCAAATATAACCTGCCAAATAGTTATTCTAGTCACGTCGTTAAAATATTGTTGTATATTCGAGTCATTTCGTAAAATAATGTTTTTTTTGCTCTAGTGTACCTAAGAGCAAGCGTTTAGACGTTTACTGAACTATAACTAAATGTCATAATTTGTAAACTATTGCAAGACTGGTTTTAGAGTTACGCTTACCACGCGCTGACCGTCAGGGCGGATACACAAAATGTATGGCTGGTCAGCGCTGAATCGTCGGCGTTTTTCTAAAACGCTCCTTAGGACGTAGTACATATTGGCCTGTCAGCGCCGAGTATCAGCGTGACCTAAAGCTAAGCGTCCACCGCATCGGAACCGCTCCGTACGGAGCGGACGGATTTGTTGCTTTGTATTGATTTCTATATTACTGCGTGCACTGGATCGGCATTTCTGCTTCGGAGTGCGATATTACTGCCGATGACGTCATCCGCAGCCGACGCGCCATTCGGATTCCGAACGCTTCGAGTTCTGACGTGTTTGCGACGCTTGTGCATGAATGACTTTACTGAGGCCAAATTCGATAAACAATAAATGTAAACAAAGCAATTTAGGGTCAGCACAACGCGAGCTAAAAAATAAAGTATACTTTTGGTATTATTGATTTGACTACAGAATTTTACACAGTAATATTGATAAGCTTATTGGATTAGAAGGGCATTATTCATTATGAGCTGTTACCAGGAAACGTAGTGTGCCTGCATGGAAATGAGATGTAGCATTTGTCTTACAATTACTTTTTCTCTTATTAGGTATTATAGATTACAAAAACTTACCTTATACAAAATAAAAGCCTTTCCTTTGTTCCAATCGCCTTTCTAAAATTCGTGTCTTGCCTAGTTAGGTGCAATCGCACCTAGTGAAGAGTACCACCACTATACCAGAATATAGTGAAGTTCAAAGAATTTGGTTCGAGACATATGAATGTACACAAAAAATCTATTTTCATCTTTTAATAAATCGTAATATAATGTATGAAATTCTCCAAACATAAATCTTTTTGAGATTATTTTATGATCCCACATCTTGCGTTTCCTTTTGCTTTTCTCCTCCTCAGCTGATAACAAACAACTAATGACAACAATATCCTCGTCACTATCCTGCATTGCAAACACACGTGCACAAGCGAACTCGATTACTTTGAAAATACCGATACTGCCGACGGCAAATCCGATGCCATGATGTGCAGGAGCTGTGGTTTCAGTAAGATGGCGCAACATGTCATACAGCTCGTGCCACTATTGATTTATTGAAGAAAATGTTTGGTAACCGCATAGTTTCACATTTCGGTCCCGTGAATAAGCTTTCAAGATCGTGCGATTCAACGCCACTCAACTATTTTCTGTGGGGTTATGTGAAGTTGCTAGTCTACGCCGATAAGCCCGAAACGATTGACCACTAGGAAGAAGACAACATTCGCCGCGTTATTACCGATATACGGCCACAAATGTTGGAAAAAGTCATCGAAAATTGGACCTCCAGATTAGACTGCGTCCGAGCCAGCCGTGGAGGTCATTATGTGAGAAGTCATATTTAAATTATAATGCCAGAAGGTTATCTTCCGAATAAAGTTAATTTTATGTCAATTTAAAAACATGCTTGTTTTATTCCATTTCAAATTTCTATACCTCTAAAAAAACACCCTTTAATTAACACAATGTGTTGTAGTCAAAGCACGGCCCACGATTGTCCGTTGCTTCGAGATTTTCGTATTTTTCCACAGACTTAGTAGAGATTACGCTACTCGTATCAACAGGTGTAGCTACTGTTGATGTCAGGAGCGTGGAGTTCGGTAAATCCTTCCATCACAAACGTTATTACGTACAACGTTATGTTTGGACGCCGCAGTAAAGTAACAAAATAAAATAACGTTAAAGTCCTAAAAACCTAGAATATCTGCATGTATAGATTAGCTGTACAGCCCTGAAACGTTAATACCTAGATTTTGATGCATGCATGCTTAATGAGAAACGCTAGTAAAGGTGTTCGCTTAAAGTTGTGAATATTTGCAGGCAAATCCAGCCGTACAATCTGCTGTGAAAACGGTGAGTTTTATCGGAATAAATCGTTTGTTCAAAAAATGTTTTGATGTTTTGGGTTAACGTTCTGTAATCAAGTTCACTCTATTGTTTTCGTTTCTTTTCTTGGACCTAAATATCGTTCCTTTTTAACGAAAGGCTTCCTTCAGACATTTGTTCTCTTTAACCCTGTTATTAGTCAACAGCACGAAATCGGCGTCTATATCTGATTAGTGCTGAAACTTTTATTCATTTGTCTTCGACACTTGATTGGGAAAGGTCATTGAAATACGTAACATCAACCAAATAGTTCTTTTGAGGTTTATTTCATACTTAGATATATGTTAGATACTTCTGCCTCCCTTAAATGCACCAGAACAAACTTAATATGTCACTGTTGTACTTGTTTGATATGTCTGTCCTTTTCCCTATATTTAACTTCTTTCAACGTATTTCACTACACTTCGAAGTTTAAACATTGATTTTACGTATTTTGCATTATACTTTGGTCTAATAAATCCAGTCTTTCATACAGTCTAAATTACTCCTTAAAAATATAAAAATCCTGTAAAATGTCACACTGAAACGAAAAAAAAACGAAAATACATATGTAATTACAAAACTACAAGAATATCAAGGAGTTATCACATCGGAATGGGCGTGGTGTAGGCTTGGGGCTTGCTAATAAATATGTTTAAGTACTCTGCTATGTTTGGTGCAATTGGGATTCACGACTAAATGGTATTTTATTTTTAGAAAACAAATCGCGTTAGTGATGCTTTGAAAATATTAGAATTATTTTTACACCGAATCTAAGTCAATATTGTCCGAGATCGAGAATTCTGTAAAATAACATAAAATAGTTGCTACATTCATGACAATGATTATGATTCGTGCCCTCGACCGCGGTTATAGCTGTTAATATTTCAACTGATATTGCTTCGAATAGTTTTCCGTTATTCTGACTGATGTCATTATAAACCGCCTGACTCGATACTAAGATGGGTTGTAGTTTTGGTGGTGCTTTCTTTAACTTCTTTGTGTGCTATCCCTACAAAGCTCCTTTCCATTGCGTGACGTCAAGTGCCTATCTTATGCCATAGTTTATGTAATAGCTAATTAAGCTACTCCAATCGTAATTATATTGTTATTAATTTAAGTCCGTTGTGCGACATTCGATTTCTACATTAATAATTTCACTAAGAATTGGTTTACCTTGTTGTTTTTAGAGATATCGGCCCTTATATTACGTGATTTTCCACTCTATTGGGTTAAGCATTTAGACAACTACGAAGTGTCAAAACATTACGAATCTGACAGTTCGGAATAGGCTAAATCAGACAACGCCATACAGTGGAAGACATAAGTAATTGCACCCCTGGAGAAATAAACTGATCTGCTCAAGTATTTACTTTCTGAAATTGTTACTACAGAAATCGATGGTAGGTATGTTTCGCATTGCTAACAGACAACTTGTTTTTTAAATAATATCTAGCAAGGGTTGTGGGTTTACTAAACAATTAAAAACTATTGTTATGGTGAGCCGAACAGCCCGCCAAAAATTCTTCTGGTTAATTAATTAAACAAGGCATTACAAATCAAGAAGTTAAGGTCGCAAGATTAAAAAAACAATAAAGGTCATAAAATTTAGTTATAAAATTTACATTCTGTTTGTCGAATGTCAATGTACTTATAATGTTAATGTTAGCCGCTGCCTTGGGGCCGAGTGTAGTGGAGAAAAAGGCAGCAAAAAAAAAACTCCACTCTGACCATCTTTTCTCAAATCACCTTAAATCTAATACAGTATGAATATCCATCTACGAAGAACCTCAAGACCCATGAGTGCAATCAATACTTGCAAAGTCAAAAATTATTCCATTTTACATCGGGCCGTAATCACATCACGTGCATAACGAACGTCCGTGGGCACAATGTGCTGTTACATCTAGCATACTGTCTGGCTCGCAGAATCTTTCACTTTAAAAAAAAAATTCTTTCGATAAGTGTGATTGAGGCTTGATGTCAGTAAAATTACAAACCTGTTTTTCTTATATTATCCTGGACTTCATTTTTGATTGACAAAATTGAATACTAAATTAACCATTTTAGAAATAACTTTTCTACATCCAACACGTATTGGAAAACTAAAATGTCTTAAAAATTATAATAACTTCCACACCATACTTTCACTTGACCTGGTCCCAAACTAGGATACCCTGTACTATGGTAACCTGACCAGGACATCACAAACATGGAAAAACATCCAGACTGAGGCCATTTGTACAAATGTTCGTAATTTTATAACTTATACGGCTCATGGCTATAAACCTAAGGCAAAAGCGTGTTTACATCATTGCTCGGTTCACGGCCACGGGTAGGTACTATAAATCACTGTTGACAGCAATGAAAGATATTACAGACACTTTCAAAAACGATTTATAAAATAGATAGTTTTGGTTACGCTTCTCCTTATAGATAATTATTCAAAATGTACAAGGCACTTAGGAATATGAATTTATGAACAAAAAGTCTACCATTTTAATTAACCATTCTATTTTTCACAAAGGTTCGCCAAGGCGGCAAAAACATGAAGTCAGCCGTTCGAGGACTGAAAAACAGGATACCCAAAACAGGATCGCGGTCTTCCTCCATTAACACGACGGACGATAGCAGGTAATACATACACCAGAAAGGATCGGATATTTCGGGTTAGGGCTACATTGTCCTAATCAGTCTCGTTCGATAATGCAGAACTTGCAAAATAAATATTCTTCTTAATGGCGAGGCCATGTTGAAAGATAAATATAAATCGATAAAGATAAATCGTGATAAAGATTTCCTGTACCACAACTTTCGTAATATAATCTGTCAAAAAGTAGTTCTAGACACGTGCCACAAGAACCATACAAATTGGGCGTAAACTGTGACGTCACAAGGAGATTTACTAATATAGGCTAAGCCTTCTTAGTACTAATATTTCTATGTGGATTTATCTTCTTTCTTTATCTTATATATAAAAAAGGATTGCTGCTCGTTAGTCTCGAGAACGGATGACCGATTTGGCTGAGTTTTGTTTTCTTTTATATTTGTGGAATTCCAGGGAAGGTTTAAAGTACCTAAGTTTGGTGGGACAGCTAGTAAAGAATATTCTTATCTTATCGAAAGCCAACTAAGCTCTTAGGATGGTATAGGTAAACCTTCAAAAAATACATCCGAGAGCCAAAACCAAAATTGTATGGCCGCTAAAAACGGTCTTTTTGGCAAAAAAATTACGTCCTTCGAGGCACACCGACCGGGCACTGTTTTACCGTTATGTACACCGGCTAGGTTCTCGTGCGGCTCCGTGACGCCCGTGTCTTCAGACTCGTCCAGCTCGTCGCCAAGCCGCGGGGAGACCCCCCGCGCGCCCCCGCCCCTCCCTCTCGACCTGCTGACAGAGATGGAGTTCGACTCCCTTTTCAACCGCCGTCGACGGGACAGCCTGCCTAACTGCGCCAGCAACGCTGCCCAGCCATCCGCTGCCGATAAAGCCGTGAGTCCACTAACGCCCCGGTGGTTATGCGCTTCTTTAGGACGGACGCGCCTAAGCGACCCGAACGAAACTGGCGTTGCATATACAGGGTGTTCGGTGCATGGACCGTCAAAAATTTTCGGGATACTGGTGGGTTCATCTGCTACCTTTCCACCCTTGGAGCCTGGGTCCGAAGAGTTACGGTTATGGAGATATGATTAATAAACAAACAATAAACAAAATTTCCTTTATAGATTTAATAGACTTTATATGGATCGCTCGTAGCCTGGGCTGCCTGAGTGATCTTGAACGATCACTAAGGTTAAGCAACATAAAGCGCGTTCAGTCTATGGATGGGTCACCGTCTATGACTAACGCTAGTGGCATTTTTCCGAGCGATTCCGTGCTTCGCAAGGTACGTTAAGCAGTTGGTGCGATTGGTCGAAAGATGGCAGTCGTTAAGCCAAGTCAGAGGCCTTTAGGGGCGGCTTGAAAACTTCTGACAGTAAGACCAGCCACTAGTCTTACAAGCCTCCACCAATCCGGACTTGGCCCCCGTGGTGAAGTATGGCCTATACCTTCCTCAGGGAAGAGACCCGTGCCCCTCGGTGGGGACGTAATGGGTTGATGATGATGATGATGATTTAATAGGTGAGGTTAGGTAGGTTAAGCCCCTGTTACACAATGTTCAAATAAAGTTCCCGATAAGGTATCCGCAACCAGGGATGCCGTTTGTTCCAAATTTAAATATGTTTTCCTATGGCTTCGATATGGCTTCAAATTTAGAACAAACGGCAGCCCTGGTTGCGGATAGCTTATCCGGAACTTTATCTGCAGATTGTGAACAGACCCTTAGCCTCGTAACTTTTTTAGTTATGTGAAAGTATCTACCATTTTTTTTCTACGTAGTAAATGGCCCCAGCAGTACCCCGAAAATGTTTGACGGTCCATGCATGCAACACCCTGTATACGTAAACCCACGCTCTGAGCGCCGCCAAAGCGTGAGTTTATGTATGTAAAGTGGCAAACTGGTCTCTGGGTTTGCCACTTGCCACCATATGGACTAACATCGATTTTATAATAGTTTGTTTGACGCCTAGCTCGCGACCTGTGGGCTCGCACGTGGAGAATCTTGGACGTTTTCGCGAGTTGACTCTTTCAAAAACACTCGTGAATACTTTTCGAACTAAAACTTCATCTGCACTGTACTTCATATGTTTAGGTACATAACTAAAGGTGAACAATCTTGATACGAATTTTTATTGAAATGTACACTTATTAAACCAAAATCTTTACGCATTACCAATTTAATGTGAAATTAAATGTAACTTCATAAAAACACATTTAATTTGTAAAAAAATTGTTTTAAAAAGTGTATATTTCAATAAAAACACATTTAATTTGTAAAAAAATTGATTTAAAAAGTGTATATTTCAATAAAAAGATTTTTCCAGATTGTTTACCTTTGGCTAAGTACCTAAAAATATTATTATGGAGTATACAATACACTACACAGTCACATTGTGTACTTGAGTCCGGACTCAGTTATTTGCGATTTCAATGACCAATGCCTAACTGTAGAGGTCATTACGACCTTTTTGTCATCGGCCGCGGTGCGCCTGCTATGTGATAGCTACTATCAAATTACTTACGGACATTCAGATAAGGCGGTAATTTGGGAGAGTGCAACACTCTGTATTGCATCAAATCTCCTCCCTCGTCTCTCTCCTCTCCCAGCCTCAAATGTGTAATTCTTAGAACACATCGATTAAAGTGTCTTTGTGACTTTTGGAAGTAAATATTAGTAAACTAAAACCTTCATAACTTATGTGGTTTGGTCCTCCCATTTATTAGCGTTTTTCAATAGATACTGCTGTTAACTAAAATGTTAATTTTTCTATGGAGGGTGAATTATTTAACGGAGGTTGCTATTTCGGAATTTCATAAAATTATATAAATTGTGTGGAAATCAAACCCACAACCTCTTGTTTTGGTAGATAAGTGCCTTAACGGCTAAACCAATAAGGCAGCGGATTATATTCCACTCTTACAAATTACCACTCTGTTTAACAAACTCTGAATAGTACTAGATAGCAGACCGATCAACGATCACAAAGAGTGCGGATTGATCACGCTGCAGTAGGCAACTCGCACGTTAGAGTTTCGTGCAAGTATTTACTAAGAGTCGACACGCGCGCGTCCAAGGATTTTTGTGTCCGATTGAGCTATCCAGATCGGGTGAATTTGGATTCCTAATTTGAAAATGAAAAACTTCAGTAGTGGCTTTGATGTGGTCGTTGTGTTCGGTGCGGATAGGTGCGCGTTTTCCTTTAGGCCTTTCGCATACTGACGAAATCGCTGACAAATTGAGCGATATGTGACATCGCTTTCGCGGTACGCGACGTCAGTTCGCGACTGGCGCTACGGCTTATAGCGCCCGATTGATGGTTATTTTTGTTCATTCCTTATTCATACGGCTTGGACAAAAAGACGTTGACACTTTATTTGATGCTCATATCGACCATTTTACCAATGACGAGATGGTTATCATCATTCGGCAGCATCATCGGTAACTGACGGTAATTCTGGTGACTGATGTTTCGATCCGATATTGTAAATAACAATACTGAACTGTCCCTAATTCTCCAAGACTTTCGAATCCTTAATTGGGCATTTTGTTTCTATTTTCCTATTTGTAGAGTAAAGGATGCGGAATGAAAGAGAAATGAACAAAAATAACCTCTCTTTATACCTCTAGCAGTCGGCATGAGCAGTCGGAATTAAAATTTCCGCCAGAACGAGTGCAAAGTGGTTTAAAAGTGCGTTCCATGACACCGAGCAAAGCGGTGGCAACTTGACGTGAACTAAAATCGTCGAATAAAGTTGCCGAAGTAATTTTCCGTCTGCGCTGTTTTGTAAACAGTGAGCGAACGGCTGAAACTTTCTTGGTGTATCGGATTTCATGGACCGCACTTTGTCTAGATATGTGTGCTCTAGACTGTAGCTAGTATCCCGCTTGATCGATCATCCATTGTTCTGTCCATTGTGAATATAGAGTTGCCTATCATAACTTTCAATGCTGAAACTAGGCTGAACCTGAACAATAGATTTATGTAAAGCGCGTTTCACTTCGGTATGTATCTGAAAACATTGAAAGTTATAGGTATCTAAGATCACTTTTCTTTCTTCAGCGCATTTTATTCAAGTATTTAGAACAGTTTATTCACGTGATTTTGTAAACAATTTGTTTTCGTCGCATGTTATCACTTTTCGCCTTGCATTAATTTGATGTCGAAATTTTTTTACACAACCATCCTTGGACGTGGTTCTTGGCAAACCCGCCGAGTTGTATAGGAATTGTAGGTTTAGGTGTCACTTGCGCTTTTAGTCTGCGGTTGTGCATAAAGCATGCCACTCATAGGAGCACCGTGGCACCTTATGTAACTTTTGTTTTGCAGAAGACACTGTCACCAAGCATACCACCCCGGATACCGGAACGTCCTAAGCCCCCTACCCGTTATCCAATTATTCCCGAGAGGAAGTTAGTTGATTTAT
Source organism: Yponomeuta plumbellus (assembly GCA_947310845.1). Taxonomy (NCBI): domain Eukaryota; kingdom Metazoa; phylum Arthropoda; class Insecta; order Lepidoptera; family Yponomeutidae; genus Yponomeuta; species Yponomeuta plumbellus. The sequence goes on along the minus strand of OX371191.1, from coordinate 20,404,447 downwards.
CGGACGCGCCGATGCCACCGCCCCGTACGACTGTAGCCACGACGACCCACACCAACCAGTTCGTCAGTAATATTGTGAGGGACGCCAACGGCGTTTCGGACTTTCACACTAGCACGATTAGTTTCGGAGATTTCGGGAAGGATAAGGCGAAGCTTAAGCTGACTATGTCGACGCATCAGAGGAAGCCGTTGCCTTTATCGCTCCCGCCGAGCGAGCTGGGGCTCCCGTCCCGGGAGTCTGGTATTGCGCCTGAGCTCGGTCCCGGGGCCGCCCACGGCCCCGCGCCCGCTCCCGGGACCGCGATGAGCCGACCCCCCCGCGCCCCCCGCGGCGGGAATCCCGCGCCCAGCGCCATCGCGCTGCAACTGCCAGTCAGCGCGAATGGAAAAACGCGCGAGGTAACTGTGATGTGCACATTTATTTTGATATCGATATTGTGTATTTTTATAAAAAACTGGATGAGCAACGCTAAAGATTAAATTAGCCTAACAAAACTTCACTCAACCATTACGTTAAGTTTATTTATTGTAATGTATAGAATGCATTATAACTTTACTGTTGTGTAGGGATACGATTTAATGTCGCCATTTTCCTTTTACTGATGTTAAATATTTTAACCATATTCTTATCTTTTATAATACCTATCTTCACTTATAATCCATTTATCTACACTTTGCATTTTTTTCAGACTTTAAACGACACTAAATTAAAAACCTTTAGCGGTAGAAAACTCGAAACAGTTTACAAATTTAGTGCTAGCTAGTACTAAATTTGCAAACGGTATCGAATTTTCTATCGCTAAAGGTTTTTAATTCAGTGTCGTTTAAAGTCGTTTAAATGCCAAGTACAGTAAATGAATTATACGTGAAATATAACATTTATTAATTTTATGAACGTGTACAACTTCGTAGGTCTGCTTGTTGTTAAATATACCTACTTAAAATATTTTTTCTTTGTGATTTATCAGTTAATGTAAATTACGGTTTTGTTATCCTTAAAATACTTACAATGTCATAATAGTAGAGAAAAATAGTTCCTATAACATTATAAGAATACCTGAATGATACTTAATGACATTTATACTTTTCTATTTAAATTAAAATATTTTGAATACTTATTTGTTAAACATTTTATTTTAATACTTGTACGGTATTTTCCCTTTAATTTGAATTAAAGTGTAGGTATCTTTTTACGTTAAAGAACTCTACTTGGATGGTAATTATTCAAAATTTAAACCTTATCAACTTCAACTTCTAGGTGTTTTATTTTTTTAACGTTCTTATCATAGATCTAGTGCCGTTGTTTCTAGTGCACTGATTTCTTTGGAATGATTTTTGTCACTAAGCTTATCTTACCTCAACCATCAAGCACGCATTATTTGTTTGGTTAGGTACGAAACAGGAAGATCGCATCCATATCCTGGGAAACCACCGTTAAGTGTAGCGCCCGGCAAATAACGTGACCAAATGACTTTATATTCGCATGGACGTATTTCGGGTTTCGTTGGCGGGGGACTCAGCATGTGTGTCTTAGATAGAATCTTTCCCGGCATGTGACTAAGGCCCAGAACACACGGTAAAACGCAAAAGCAACGATACCCTTTTGAAATTATTGTTTTGAAACCAAAACCAATTTCAACTATTTTCCACACACGCTGCAACCACAATCATTTCGGTTTTCTTTGAGAAAAGACGTCTGTATAATGAGTTCTTCAAGTGAAGAAGAAAAATGAATGAAACGCAACGCGAGTTTCCTGCACGCCGGTTTCAATGCGACTGATTTGCAACGCGTTTTCAAACCGGTTTCAAACTGGTCGCGTCATGTGTGGTCTCTCAAAGGAATCTATTGCAGAAACTTAAATGCAACTCAAAAGTTACTAGTAGTTGCAGTTTCGTTGCATTTTCGTTTCACCGTGTGTTCTGGGCCTAAGAGTTAACAAATTAACAAATATTAAAAAAATGCTCCCAAAAGTGTCCATCGCGCGGATTTTTGGCGTGTTACTGCCGGGCTTTATACGTACGTGAAATCGTTATGACGCTTGAACACCTAACAGTATTTCGATCTGATGCGATTACCCGCCGGTGCATTCGAGAGGTAATCCACATTGAGCACCCGCCTAAATAGCACCTGCACAAATAGCACCTGGCCTAGTCTATATTCAGCATCTACTGATATTTTTGGCAGGTGCTGTTAGTGAATTCAAATGTATTTATTCCGCCAAAAATATTAATAGGTGCTGAATCTGGACTAGAGCAGGTGCTATTTAGGCGGGTGCTCAATGTGGATTACCTCGCATTCGGATTAGAAAATATGAGCGTTTATGAGCTTTCCTGTTTCGTGCTACCTACAAGGTTTGTTGCATGTTTTGTCCGATCACTCAATAACTTGGTGTTTTGCTGCGTTAGTTGGATGGAAAGCGGGCTGTAAATATCTACAACTGAATAAATATAATTTCACCTAACTTTGTACTTCATATCAACAAAATAAGTACTATTGAATGTTTCTCATTATTCATTTGTTTCTCATTATTATGTAGGTTCATATATAACACTTATTTGTTGACTCATGTGCACAGTCAGTGACCAAATAACCAACGATTTTTGAAATTGATATTTTTTCTAAGTACCTAAATACTTAATTATGTAGGAAATAAGTATTAATCTGACTCTTCATATTTATAAAAAAAAACAAGGTATTCGTTTCGTGAAATTCTCAGTACAGAACCAAGATGTAAATGTGAGGTATTGTCACGGTTCTTCATTATTTCGTGAGTCCGTGATATTTTGGTACTGATATTTCGTGTAGACTACCTCACTACCGCGAGCAATTTCTGAATTGAAAATTCGCTGAGTAGTTAATTAACTGTTGTGCTGTATCGTCAAATTTCTTTAGAAAAGAGCGTGACAGAACGTTACTTAAGTATCTACTTAGTGTAAATTCTCAATTAAATAATTAAATACTTTACATGAAAAGTGGTAGAATACTGTTTCTTTACAATTCGGTCAATATCATTACAAGACTGATGTAGGTAAATCGTTAACATTATGGAGTTAATTAATGTTCGTCTAGTTATTTGCTGATTGTAGGTCATCTCGTTAATTGTTTATCCTTAAAAAATAGGTACGCAATTCCTGAAACCCGTCAAATATAGTTATTCATTTAAAACAACTTTTGTTGTACGAAATTTTTAAGTTCATATTAAAATAAATATCCAAAATAATCTTAAGATAAGACAACAATATTCTTTATTGTACCAGGAAAACCACAGACATAACATATTTACAAAGATACAGTACAATTGGTGGCCTTATTGCGTTAATTTTAAATCCGAGATAACATAAAGAAGTTGTTTGGTAACACCAACGTCTGCATGGTATATCTCGTGAAATGCGCATTTTAGAATCCTGGTTAATGTGTAACAAAAAATAGTAGCGAATGTTTCTGGGGTCAATCAGTATGTCATGCTTGATTTCCGTGATATCATAAAATGTAATATAACAGAAATCAAGCGTGTTTTATTTTCGAACAATTTTGTTCTTGTTCTCAATTCAATTCTCAATTTCTCTTGTTTTGTTATGGTTCTTTTATAGCCAGAAATAATTTCTAGAAGAAAGATTTTTGATTCATTCTAGTAATAGTCCAGTGACTTTATACATCAGAGCATGCGTCAAATCCGCTAGTTCTGATTTCTTTCAGATTTGTTTTGACGTTGGCCCATACCAATGAATAAACCCAGTTTGTGACCTCGAGCACCGATCGCAATTTTGTCCAAAATCGAAAATTCCTGATTTTTTTCAGAACTGAACAGAATGAACTAGTTTTTGATAGTACCTTCTCAGAACGCTTATAAGTTTTAATTTTTTAAATGGGTCATACTTGGATTACCTATTCATTGGGCCAACATCATTAATCAGAAATATGTATCGATTTCACGCAAAGTTCCCCGTACTTTCAGGCGAATGGGTTACTAGACTGTAAGATTTCCGAAATAAATAAGTAGCGGCAGCATAACAAATCAATTGATTTATAAATAATAAAATATTCTCGATTTCCATGATAAGCGCATATTTTATAAAGTGATCTACAAAATGCTGATTCGAAACAAAAATATTTAAATAAAAATCATTCATATGTAGTTTGGTACTTCGTTAACCTTACCTATTTTTGTTAGTTTTTTTTTTTCATTATCTGTAATATCAATTTCAACGTATTAAAATATGTTTATGTTATATTATTTGTTACAATTAGGTGTTAAATAAAACTATTTGTAGTACGACTAATTTCAAAAAAACGTTCTATCATGTTTACCTACTATTTGTTGACTATGATCGTTGTATTTACAAAATATATGATTCGCACTAAGGAAAGTTTATCGGTATTACTGTCGTTTTAGTCATACGCAACGCAACTGAGTAGATTGCATCTATCTAGCTAAAGGTCTAAACCTACTGCCGACTCTACAATACAATCACGTCAAACTCATGAAGTACCTATTAAAGGGTGGGGTAGACTTCCGCGTCACTGACTGTGCCACAACTCCTCAGAACTACGTGAAGAAGTGTCTCCTATATGTGAATATTTCTTTTGCAGTCCTTCGGCTCTGATACTGATCTCATAAAACTGGACGATTCGCCCAAAGATGATTTCGATCCTCTGAAGTGCAGATCGACGGAAAAAAATCTCCGACCCAAGACCTCCACGGACAGTGCGCTCTTACGCGAATACGGAATTGATTTCAATCAGTTCAGTATACTAGAATCCAGTGAGTCGTCCACGTCAAACGCGCACAGGGGCTGGGCTACGTTCAACCAGTAGTGACAGTTACTTGTAAACATAGTTCGCTATTGAAACTCAAATAAATACGTACAGTGCTATTTATATACGCCGTTAGTAAATTATTCTTTGTTGATTCAAAGGAAATTATGATAACTGTTTCATTACGATCATTGTAAATAATAATTTATATATCAGATGTCTAAATCAATTTATGAATAGTAGTTAGATACCTACCTGTGGTAGTCAACGGTACTACCTACATTTGAATTATAAACTCAAATTATTGGTATTTCTTTAAGGCTATGTGCTGTAAATTTAATAAATTTGTAAATACTTAACATAGCTTATTGCGTGGGAGTTCACAATATTGTTTTGATTAAAATAATTTCCACTTGTTTGTACAAAGTTGCTGGGTTTGTATTAATTTTGATTTCTTGTTATTGTTTTTGTTATTTTATTACCTAAGGTTTTATTATAATTAGTTTATTATTTAAATATACCCTTTAGTGGGATGGCTTTTATTTTATTTTGTATAAATAGGTAGCTAGTTTTGTACTCCCACATTGCCAACGATAAAACCTGTTTGTACCATAAAAGTACAATTACATTATAAAAGACATTTTATTTTATATAAATTTTAACTCGAGTTCTATTACTTTTAGTCATGTTTCATCATAGGACAAGGTGCTATTTATTGTAACCCATTTATAAATATTATTTTGTAATTATTTATTCATCTGCAGCGGCAAAATACTAATGCTCAAATTGGGCTAAGAATGAGCCAAATCGAAATTAGATATCTCGTAGTCATACATTTTAAATTAACTTTTACTCATTGCATAATGTAGAAGAGATAATAAAAGTGAAAAATTGTTTTTAACAGTAAGTACGCATTTATTTTTCATCGTTTCATTAACACTGCCCTACAATAGGACTTGTCTAACATTTCAAAACAATTGAAAGTTACAACGAGGATAAACGCTTCGTTGCCAACTGGATAGAACTAGAATAGGGAAACAGTATTGATTAACAAACAAAACGTTGTTCTTGTAAAGGCGCGCTCAAACGGCGCTCAAGCACGCAGGCCGAGGCAGGCTCTGCGCGTAATTCAGCGTGCCACGCGGCCGTAAACAGACTACGTTCGGCGCAGCTCGGCGAAGTTCGGTATAATATACCTACACACACATATGTATAAAGTAGGTTTTTTAAATTGATGCAATAAAATGACGCGGTGTTACCGCTGTAAAATTATATACGATTATTCGGTAGATTTTTTTTAACGTGAATAGAAGACTCATGCGACCAAAATCCTTATCACATCAATACATTAAACTTTAATTAGGTAGGTACTCATAAGAGAAAAGTCTAAAAAAAACCTTAATACATAACTACACACAATTTCTACTTGGATGTAAATGGGCAAAATGACAATTACTTTTTGCATTGAATTAAAAAAAAAACAGACAAGAGCGGCGCGCCGTGTGTACGAGTAGGCTCCCGTACACGGATGGCGCGGCTCGTGTAGGATCGTGCTACCACGCACCGTTTAAACGCACCTTAACTGCTTTCAGGGATGAATGACAAAATGAGAATGCATGAAAGAGTCGCCATTACGGCTACAGTTGTCACACACGGACATCCAAAGCCGAGAAAGCCAGAAACTCAGAAGAAGGAGAAAAGTAGGTAGGCAGGTTTCTGAGTTGAATTTTCACTAAATACTTAACTGTAGTGCTGTCTCGTCAAATTTGTCAGAAAAGAGGGTGACAGAACGTAAGGTATTTAAGTATATAACTGGTGCATTGAATTTCCTTCTAAATTCAATGCCTAGTGTAAATTCTCAATTCAGAAATCGGCCCTAATAGTTTTATTTACTGATCAGACATCATCAGAAGACCAGAAGTCATCTTTGTCCATACAATAAATCATCATTAACCCATCATATCATCATGGAACTAGGCTATGGTAGGTACTACTGATGGTAGGGGAGCCCAAGGGGGGATTTCGGGAGTTACTAAAGCTTCAGATTAACATACAGGGAGATACCTTGTACCAGGTAAAGTACCTCCACCAAATATGAGCCCCATATATATGGTCGCCTGTCAAGGATAAAGGATCAGATTAGTAAAAAAAAATTGATCATCAGAAATTCTCGAGCGCGTCAGATTAAGGTAGGGTGAGTTAATTACATGCTAAAAAGTGTATATTCCACTATTCTGACAATATTCGAGTGACTTAGAGAAGTAGGAGGGTTACAAACTTGTAAAAAAAAACGCCATCTCGACTTTCTCGAGCGTGGCTAAATTTTTTTTTATTTTGAAGAAAATAATTCAAGGTTAACGAAAAATTTATAATCTGACGATATCCATAAACCGAAGTAAGAAAAAATAATAGGTAAAGTTTAATGCATGCAGCTATGGATGGAATCGAGCCAGAGGAGGAAGATGATTCTACCGATGAAGAATAATGATTAAAAAAAATACGCAAAACAAAATTATTTTTTATAATTATTTTCTTATAAATACAAGCATTATCCTTAAAAAAACCTGTACTTTTTTATTTGCATGCTATTTCTTCAGCTTTTCAATTAATTAAGTTCAATGATTTTTTTATTGTCAGATTAGGCGAATCCCTCTAGATAATCGTCAGATTATGAGACAGCACGTCTAGGGCATTAAGAAGAACCATATAATATAGCTAGGTATATCTTAATCTGACGCGCTCGAGTATTTCAAAATGGCGAATTTTGTTTGCACATTCTACCTAATAATGGCCGCGAGTTTGCGTTACATCCAAATCGTCAGATTATTATATAAGAGCTTTTTTTTAGATGCAAATAACATCCCCTTAGAAAATCTGACGCGCTCGATGTTTTTTTTTATTTTGATTTTCAACCCTTACCTACGTACAGTCGACAGCACGTCAATCTTCACATTTTAGTTGCAAAGTCGCCCGTAACGCAACAAGTAGAGTGCATGGGTGTATACCATGATGTGCTGTCGACTGTACGACCACCCCCACCATAGAAACAATCAGATTAACATAGGTACGTAGTTACATTTTCAAAAATACACAGGGCATAGATGCTATCAATATCTGAGGCGCTCGAGTAGCTATGTCCATGCACCAGATGTTTTTTTACATTTTTGAAAATCTATAGTCGCTCCCCCCACTGATGAAAAGGTGTTACTCGTAAAAAAATATTACTCGTACCTAGTTATATGACATTTTTTTTCTTCTTATCATCTAAACTTCACAATCAAATAGGTAGGTCTCTATGACGCTCGAGTAAATCCCGATTTAGCATCATGGGCTCCCCTACTATGAGAACAGATCGTACAACCTACAACAAACAACCTTGTCGTACCTTTGGTCAATATAGTAGGTATGCCTAAGTATGATTTGCCGCAAAATCGAGTTGCAAGCGAGACGTGAAAAGCATACGTGTTTGAGCCAAAAAGTCAAAGAACTTTATTGTTGATTGATTACCTCATCATCAACCCATTATGTCCCCACCGAGCCGCACGGGTCTCTACCCTGGGGAATGTATAGGCCATACTCCACCAAGGGGTCCAAGTCCGGATTGGAGAAGGCTTGTAGACTAGTGGCTGGTCTTACTGTCAGAAGTTTTCAAGCCGCCCGGACCCCGGTTTCTCGATCCCTTACAGTCTGTTAATCTACTAGCAGTTGTCAGTTGTTTTTTTGTACCTATGCACTTTTGACAACTGGCAGCTGTAAACAGTAGATTAACAGACTGATAGCGTACGAGAAACCGGAGTTAAGGCCTCTGACTTGGCTTAACGATTAATAGTTAGGTAAAATTTAAAATTTTTTGGCTCCGTTTACGAACCATCGAATTCTATCAGTTTTGATGCAACCCTTATAGAAGATTCATCCAACGACGTTCTTATTTCCAATTTAACTTTCACATCCGATACCGTTTTTCAAGCTCTGAAGTCATTGGACATTACTAAGGGGTCGGGTCCTGATGGCGTTCCTCCTTTATTTTTCAAACTAACCGCACAAACTATTTCTGAGCCTTTAGTACTTCTTTATAATAAATGTATTCACGAAGGTACTCTGCCTCCTGTTTGGAAAACTGCTAATGTTACGCCAGTCTTTAAAAGTGGTTGCAAAAATGACGTTGAAAACTACCGTCCTACTTCCCTTCTCTCTACCTTGTCAAAGGTTCTTGAAAGGATTGTGCACGACGCTATCTATCCGAGCCTGCACTCTCATATAATTCCCGAGCAACATGGTTTTGTTAAAAATCGATCTACTCTTAGTAATCTTTTAGTATATACAAACTTTTTATTTAATAGTATGGATAATCGTATACAGGTAGATTCGGTATATACAGACTTCCGCAAGGCCTTTGACGAGGTGGATCATCTTCTTTTATTACGAAAGATTGCGTTCAATGGCATTAGAGGGAACTTACTACGATGGTTCAGTTCGTATGTCACTAATCGAACACAAAGAGTAGTTATTAGGGAGTTTACTTCTTCTTTAATAACTGTGACGTCAGGAGCCCGCAGGGCTCTATCCTAGGGCCGTTACTCTTTGTACTGTATATAAATGACATAAGTAAATGCTTTAAATATAGCGATTACTTACTGTATGCTGATGATCTTAAAGTGTATCGTAAAATAACAAACTATGAGGACTGTATCAAACTTCAACAAGATCTAGATCGTTTATCTAACTACTGTTTTTCTAATAAACTTCAATTAAGTATACCTAAATGTAAATCCATTACCTTCACCAAAAAAATTAATGTTATTAACTTCACATACAGCTTAAATAACGAACCACTGCAAAAAGTCTCATTAATCAGGGATCTAGGCATTCTGTTGGATGACAAACTACAATTTGATGCACATATAGATCATATTACTAATAAAGCTTACCAACTATATGGCTTCGTAATGCGTACATGCAATAATTTTAAACGCCCTGCAACATATATATATCTATACACCTCCCTAGTTATGTCTCAACTTGAATATGCAACAGCAATATGGAATCCCCATTACAATAAATACAGTGACCAATTGGAATCAGTACAGCGTAAGTACCTACGTGTAGTTAACTACAAATGCTACCATTCTCGTTTGTCATATGCCAAATTACTAAATAAATTTTCAATTTTGTCTTTGAAGGCCAGAAGGACACTTCTTGACTCCATGCTTCTTAACAATATATGTCACAATAAGTTTGACACGAACTCTTTAAGTGACCAAATATCCTACCGTATACCCAGCGGATCCCAGCGCATCCGTGATGGGTACACCCATCGCTTGTTTATGGCTAAGCGATGTAGGACTAACGCTGGCGAGCGCGCGCCGATTCACAGGTTAATGCGCACGTATAACGAACATCTACACCATATTGATATATTTTATCTATCTCCAGGATTATTTAGAAAGACTGTTATTAGTACACTTTCCAACTTGGTTTAAATTCAACGTGGGTAATTTAAGATTTAGAATTTGAAATTTTCTTTAAAATTTAAAATTTTCTAATTTTAAATTTTTACGTCAATTTCATTTCGATTTTTTGTTCGTTGGTTGGGCTTTGGCACATTGATAGGCACATGCACAGAACAAAAAAATGTGTGTTTTTTTTCTTTTTGTTGTTCCATTATTACAGCTAGCGGGAGTTAACTTGAGACTCGATCGGAATGCGCGCCCACCTCCTGGCGAGTGACTCCTATTTCAATTTCAATCATGTCTTCCAAGCGAAGTCTTGAGTTGACTCTTGCTAATAGATAGATGGATAACACTTTATTGTACATACCTAAATATGTTGAAGTATTATTGTGAAACTTTACACAGTTGTAGAAATTACCTCTTAGAAATCGATATAGCTATGAGCTTTTCTCTTTTATGTCTTTGATTTAGTCTATAGAAAACGCTGCTGGTTGTGCAATTACATAGTGTAAATGTAATTATTCTATGTATTTAACCATATTGTACAATTGTTTGTTTTCTTTCAATAAATAAAAAAAAAATGTTAAGTACCAAAAGTCTGTTCGCTATCATAGTGTCACTTTGATATTTACCGCCTCGGCACGTGGCGGCTTTTCACAAAAGAAATTAAAGGAAGCCCACGCGGCGCAAACACGCCAGTGAATTTGGCTCGCAGCTCGTCTCATTCTACTATATGTAGATCACGCAATTAAAGAAGTAAATCAATCAGTATTTTAGAATGGATTTATAACGAGATGATCCTGCATCACTTAGGTAGTTACCTATTCTAAATAAAGTCCGTTCGCTTAGATAGTGTCGGTACACACGAAGGCAATCTTGGTTTTAGTAAAAAAAACATTTATTTCAATAATACAAAAAATACTTTAAATAGAAAAAAAAACATGGTACGCAACATACCTAATGAAGCACAAAATAAAACACTACTCTTCATCACTCGAAGTGTCCTCAGAATATTCATCTCCACCGGTATTTAGAATAGGAACCTACCTAAGTGATGCAGGATCGTCTCGTTATAAATCAATTCTAAAATACGGATTGATTTACTTATTTAATTGCGTGATCTACATAATAGTAGAATGATACGAGCTGCGAGCTAAATTCACTGGCGTGTTTGCACAGCGTCGGCTTCCTTTAATTTCTTTTTTTAAATCCGCCACTTGCCGAGGCGGTAAATATCAAAGTGACACTATGATAGCGAACACATTTTACCTACTGGTGGAGATACATATTCTGAGGACACTTCGAGTGATGAAGAGTAACTAGTGTTTTATTTTGTGCTTCATTATGTATATTGAGTACCATGTTTTTTTTCTATTGTAACTATTTTGGCCCTCTAAGTTTTATTATTGTTATAAATGTTTTTTACTAAAACCAAGATTGCCTTCGTGTGTACCGACGCTATCTAAGCGAACGGACTTTACTAGAATGGGATTTTACTTTTCGTATTTCGGAACTAACTATAGGGTACATAATTAATTTTGCGTATACTAACAATAGGTACCTAATTACGGCAAACGTCCCCATGAACGAAGTAAGTAGGAATTTCGCGTCCACTATACTTAGGTATTGTGGCCATTTATATTAGACATGCGACCACTGACTGCAATCCTGAGTGACCGCAAATATCCCAGACACGATCGAACTGTAATTTAATGACGACTCTACCTACCTACCTACCTAGCTATGTAGGTAAACTTTATCATCTCTAGGATTATCACTTGAACTTTGGTATTGCAGCATTAGAGATAGCATAGTCTCCACCTCATATCAACCTCTGAATGCTATCTTTCATTTCATTCAAGATTTATCTGCATGCAAAACTTTTGTTAATGCTTACCTACATTCAAAACCGTGTTTAAAAATTTATAATAATGTACCTAGTTATTTATTGAATTAATGACCTATGAGAAGCAATGAACTTGATACCTAGGTATACTCTACATTCTTTTCCGTATTCTAACCACTAAAACGTGGTATTTTTTTTCTCCACGCACGACTAACACATTTCATAACATAACCTGACGAAAAGTCAATAATTATAGTGGTTTAATATTATAATAATCACGTGGTGAAAAGCGCGCCGTACAGGTCGGGCTTAAACTGTGACATCACAACTTGCACGTAACAGATTATGATGTATGGAGCTTTTATATTGACGACGTCTGTGATGCAGCAGTTAGCGCATCTGCCTACCATGCGAGAGGTCCCGGGTTCGAATCTCGGCTGGGGACAAAAAAAGAAACCCAGGTCTTGGATGTTAACGGATGTAACGTCCCACAATACAGGGTGGATACCCTAGGATTAGTGTGGGGCCATAAGCAATGTATGTGCCTGTATGGAAATGTTATGTTATTTGACGATCTCTGTGGCGCAGCGGTTAGCGCATCTCCCTACTATGTCAGAGGTCCCGGGTTCGAATTCCGGCTGAGGACAGAAAAAAACCCAGGTCTTGGATGGTTACATGTTTCACATGTTTGTGACGTCGCTGTTTCTGGTTCCCACGACACAGGGTATCCTAGTGTGGGGCTAGAAGCTTGTACAGTACATGCCTGTGTGTAAACGTTTAGGTATGATTATTTGAGGTATTTCGTAAAAAATGTGTCCATGTTATACTTAAATATAAGTATTATTCTTTTAAGAAAACTTCGGAAAATATTTTTTTCAATAATAGTTTATTCACAACACACTCAATAATATAACATTAATAATGGACAAAACTACTCTATAAACTAATTAAAATAAGTAATTACTTAATAAAACTAATATAAACTAAATTCCTAAAGTAAATAATAATATAGCTTATATAACCTATGCTAAAAATATATATTTACAAATAAAACACGTGCCCCAGGTCACCATCCTTAACAGCCCTTTTTTTCATGATTTTATTTTCTAATTTTTCCTACGTTTTACATGTTTTCTATGGCATTTCATCTATGCCACTCAAATCTGAGTTCGACGCAAGCTCCCCATTGTTTGTTTAGACCTAGATGAAAGCTGAATTAATGAAGTAGCAAGCATGCGTCGATGTGACGACGACGGAGCTGTCTATTTTGCCTTAATGCACGAGGAGTCGACATTATTGCGTTATTGCTACTACCGACAGCGTTAATTTACCGACACTAAATTCTTGTCCACAGCTTCCTTAGATCTTATGGCTGCTACACACTATGCCGGCGGCACGGCCGGCGGGTTATACAGGCCGCCCGCCGGCATTTGCCGTTGGCTGCCGCAGAGCATCATTGTCTCTGTAGCATCATTTTCAAGTTGTCAGCCGGGTAGACCAGTAGTGTTGTACGGTTTGTGTTCCTAGTTCTTATTAATGGACTTAAGCGGTTGGCATCGCCATCGCGGCCTTAATATTAATTTTAATTAGCAAAAGACTCAAAATAAAAATTAGATTTTGGGCGGGAGCTGCCAGCCGGCGGCTCGGCTTGTGCGGCATTGCCGGCGGCTTTATTACCCGCCGGCATAGTGTGTAGGAGCCATTAGCGTTATAAAATGAAGTCCGAATTCATTTATTGTTATATTTATTTACATACTTTCTTATTCGGATATTAACCCTTTGAAGACTATTGGTATTATAACGTACCATCGGATGGTCAAAAAAAGTTGTCTTGAAAGGGTTAACTCACGGTTTCTGTGTTGTACCTATAGGTACTTACAATGATTAGATTTTTTATTCTGATGATACCTAGATAACTTATTAATACGTCATGGTCTCGCTCCTATAAGTTAGGCATCCGTCGCCTGTAGAAGTTGCTGAAGGGGTCTTGAAGCTGGATCTTGGACTTTTCCTCCTGAAGTTTTGCCAACACTACCGGCCAGTCTTTGTCCGTCTCTTGCCCATTAGGATTGGCCTCCATGCGACGACGGATCTTGGCCGCCTTCGCCATCACGTCCGCATTCAACATGTTCTCCAGATATCGTAGCTTGTGCGGTAAAACAATTTTGGACATCTGAAAGTGTGAATTTAAAGTTCAATCGTGTTTTATTATTAGGCAACCATGGACAAATTTGAATTGAGAATTTTGCTAAGTAACTAGGTACTGTAGCGCTGTCATATAAAATTTCTCAGAAAAGGGCATGACAGAACGTTAGGTAGGTAGCTACTTAAGTATTTACTTAATAAAAATTCTCAACTCAGAAACCGGCCCAATATACCTATGTTTGAATAGAGTGAAAAATTATTCCCGATATAGGTAGGTAATTATATTTGAAAAGAGGGGTTCTATTCATTAATCAATCAGCCTGTACCTACTCGTTTGCTGTACCAACCTACTGCTTGGGACAGACAGGCTTCCCCTAAAGCCTACCACGCAAGGTGGTTCAATCTTTACGTCTATCTAGATAAGGTAAGAATATTTTTTGCTCAATGCACCTAGTCCGTGTTGTTTCTTTGTGCGTACAAAGGTGGCACGAATGTGCCAGAAGAGCATCTGATCGCGAGGAATGGCGAGGCGATCCTGAGGCTCGCAACATCAGCCCACAATATAGCCTCTTCATGAGTAACTACACTACAAAAACCGCTCTGTTGAGAGGGAAGAATAGTACGTGCTCGTCCATACAAAAAGAGAACGTTTTTCCCCTTCGAAATACATATTTTCTAATCTCCATGATTTTTTAGTATGTTATTGACACAATAAATGACTAGTTAGGTTTTCTTTTTTCAAAATTTGCTATAGATACAAACTTATACGAGTAAGGACCTCAAGTAGGTATAACGTAATTTTTGTGATCAAAACTGTGTCGAATTAAGCCGTTTGTTGAACAAAAACAATGTATTTTTTTAAATAACGAAACCTATAAACCTAGAATATAATATTCTGGAGCGATCGACATCAAAATCAAAGAGATATGTTGATATTTAGTAAGTGTAAACCGTTTTCTCTCGGTTCCGCTTACAGACCACGGCAAAGAAGACATTTCACTTCCTTCCGTCCTCGGTCCATCTCACCCGGCCGCTGCACGTCAATTTGCCTGAGATCATCGGTCTGCGGCAGCGATCGGCGAGCTGGGCCGACATTCTGTTAATGCATTGTAGTACGATGACAACTGCATGAACATGGCGATTTAGTTTTATTGCTGCTTCAAGTCTACGCGCGCACTCAATTTAAGCAATCTAGGCGTCAATGCTATGAAAAAATACGTCACGTGACCCGACCGCGTATCTAGTTCTAGTTAGAACTGAAATTTCCGCACTTAGCCTCATGGTTGGGCCATTGTACGTAGCAATTGTTAAGATATTATTATGTAAATACCTTGAACTCTAGGGTTTCCTCACGATGTTTTTCCTTCACCGTCAGCGAGTGGTAGGTATTGCTGCTATAACTTAACAAATGTACCTACGTAACTTAGAATAGGTACTAAGGCATTGGTACATGCCGAGATTCGAACCCACGACCTTCTGAGTGAGAAGCCGGCGCTCTACCGCTCCGCTACCACTGATTCACACCGTTCTATGACCATGTATCTGTCATCGAACTATAATGCACTAACAGAGTTATACATTTTGCATAAGTAAATAGCGCAGCTGATGTGGGACAAGTTTTCCCCGTAGGCAGGTAACCTTTTTGGGTTTTGTTTATGAGTAAACATTTGTTTATGTTTACTCATAAGCAAAACCCAACGAAAAACCATTTTGCCCATAACAACAGTGCTCATTAAAGGTAACGCCTACCTGCTCACGAAAGTAAGCTGCACAAAGTTTAACAGGCACAAAGGTAGCTACTTAATGACTTTATGGATACTTCTTGCTTTTGTTAACAATGTAGGTACCTATAGGTATAATCCCCCGCAAATAACTTGAACAAGTGATTGCTTCGCGGGGATGTATTTCGAGTATTATTGCCTGGAGACGCGTGTTGTGACTTAGAATTCTTCGAACTTTAATTTAGTCTAATTAACATCACAAATCGGTAGGTAGGGTACGTATGCATCGCTATCTCGTACCGATTGAGCGCATCTTTGTTCAATATATCTGCCGGGCATTATAGCTACCTAAACACAAAGGGTGGATCTCGAGCACCCGGGACAAGGCCAATCCTTAATTATTCAGAATGAAATTGGTGTTGTATTTTCAAGCGCGCTTTTAGGGGCAGCAGCAACCACCACGAACAATCAAACGGAAATAACTCAAATGCCAGTGTTCCAGATTGGAATTCGTAAATTTTTGAGCGAGACCTATAACAGCCTGAATAATTTAACTCCTTGATCGTGGGCAGCTCAGTACACCACTGCACGTCAAGGTTTGAATCCGCGTTAGAGTGTGAATCTCACATAGGTAGGTATGTAGTTACCTTATGGTATGTATGGTATATGGTACCGTAGGTATGTAGTTAGGTTTTGTAGGTGCATGGTGAATCTAACACCTACCATTGCATCCCTTAATATACATTAATGTATTCACACAGAAAAAGATATTATAATTTTATCAAAAATCCAAAGTCCGCTTTTATTTAATAGGTAGGTACCTACGCCATCATGACCATCATCATCACTACACAAATGTTTGAATATAATATTAATATATTAATTGAGCATACGATTAGGTGTTTTATCACCAGGGTTGTGGTCACAAGAGGTTAAACTTAGCACACGAAACACAAACAAACAACAAAGATTTACATACAGGCACATACACATTGATACGAATCGCTCGTAGCCTGGGCTGCCTGAGTGAAGGTTAAGAAACATACGGCGCGTTCAGCCCATGGATGGGTCACTGTCTATGACTAACGCTAGTGGCATTTTTCAGAGCGGTTCCGTGCTTCGCAAGGCACGTTAAGCAGTTGGTGCCGGCTGCCGTCGATAGATGGCAGTCGTTAAGCCAAGTCAGAGGCCTTAGGGCGGCTTGAAAACTTCTGACAGTAAGACCAGCCACTAGTCTTACGAGCCTCCACCAATCCGGACTTTGCCCCCGTAGTGGAGTATGGCCTATACCTTCCTCAGGGAAGAGACCTGCGCCCCTCGATGGGGACATAATGGGTTGATGGTGACATTAACACATTGCTTCTAGCCCCACACTAGGATGCCCTGTATCGTGGGAACCAGAAACTGCGACATCACACAAACATGGAAACATCCAAGACCTGGGCTTTTTTTTGTGCCAACCGGGATTCGAACCCGGAATCTCTCGCTGTGCCACAGAGGTCGTCAAAAGCTTGTTTGTTAACACAATATAATATCCCTGCGTACCAAGTTCTATGGAAACAGAGGGTAAACCGGAACATATACTCCGAGACTCCGCTGTCAATTTAGAGGTATTATTTTATATGATAAAAACAAACAGCGTAGGTACATGCAGTGCAATATTATTTAGGGTAATAAATCCTATAATACTTAAGAAAAAACATTTAAAAACTGACTGTATTTTTGAAACTCGATGTGTGGTTCTTACAAAATCACGATACCTACCTATCTATAGATACTTGTAGGAGGTGGGTCGCAGTGTCTTTTTTTTCTTTGAACGTGCGATATCAGAAACGACTTTAGTATGGTTCGACTTTTTATTTATTATATTTATACTTGTCAACGACAACCTGCAACTACGTCTGTCTGGAAATTATTACGGTGCTGAGGTACCTCTGCTACTTCTCCAATGTGTATTGAAATCATTTTAGGTGGTTTTAAAAATGAATAAAGAAAAAAGGGAATCGAAAAATGGTCGATAAATAAGACCACGTAATAATTGACGGACGATCCATTTGATACAGGTGCAATTATGTAGTTTCACCTTCTTTTAAGTGTACCTAATTGCCGTTCGTAGGGGTAACCCTATGTGCTATTCCAGACTTTACAATCTATGTCTGTAGCAATCTTCCAGATCCGTCATAATGTTGGTAAGATTTATAACTCAAGCCAATTAGATAAACAAACTTACCACATGAACAGACACGTATAATATTAGTAAGGAAACAACGAGTGCTCTGGCGTCCGCCATCGTTCCTAGATGTCGAATTTCTAAACAGTTTATGGCACTAGATGTGAACAAACATGTAATTGTACCAAGGGAGGTAAGTTTTGAATGCAGTTAGCGAGATGTTTACTAAACTCCACAGCGGCCGGCGGCCCAGCATACGGAACATGAATAACAAACAAACTACTCGAGAATAACATCGCTTCTTACATAAGTTCTAGAACGGAATACCGACGCACGGCAGGGCCAAAGTATGCAAAAGTATCAATAAATAATGTACCTATTTATTAAAATATTTATTTTTGAAGACAAGATGTATAGGTATTGTAAGTAGGTAAATTTAAATATATTTCGAAACTACAGATGTCTGGATACCTATAACTTTACTTTGATTGCATCAAATATAAATAGATAGATACCTAACTACTATAATACGCGATAAAATTAATGAAGAAAATGACGAATTAGGGAAACTGACTAATGAAAGATTTTTGAATAATTGACGAATTGGAAAAGTGACCAATTGGTGAAATTGACGAATTGGGAAAATGGCGAGTGACCCCTTGACGCATAAATTTGGCTAGCTCCCTTGAGACACAAAATTGTGCCAAAATTGCCAAAAAATGAAGTACATAAATAAAAAAACTCAAGACGTACACCTAGGGTTAGTGTTTAAAGTTCCGTACCCATGTAGGATCACTTTATATTCCGTCCGTCTGTCTGTCTGTTAAGAGTTTAAGACCTTTTATCACGGAAACGCGTGAAGGGATCGAGTTGAAATTAAAACCATATTGAGGTTTACAATCGCCTAAAACAGTGAAAAATCAAACTTATGTTAAAAAGTTACGGCCTTTATGACGCAAAAAACGTACATTTCGACGCTCAAGTGAATCTTCCCGGGTACCTACTTCCCATTGATCTATATTTATAAAATTTGGCAGGTAATGTTGTTTTATAGTACAATTTAATTAAAGAAAAATCTAAACTATTTGTGATTAAATCATAAGAATCTCTTCGGGAATAAGAAGTTCGGGAAATTTGGAAAAAAACTGTTAGTTCGGAACCCGACTCACTCCTGTCCGTTTTTTTGGAGTTAATTTCCCATTCTGAAAGCTGAAAGAAAGGAAAGGTTTTTTTTCTAAAAGCCGATCTCATGCGTCTTTCGAGTTAGTTGATACTAACATCCGATTTAGAACATAATATACGTATATAGTGTTTTTAGTGATGGTTTTTTGGAAAAAAAATTACTTGAAATTCTGAAAACTTTGTTTTTTTCTTCCAGCGCTTCTTCACTCAGCTGGTATATTGGCAGCTGACTGTTTGAAACCACATCGTGCCATATTAATATTTTTATAGAGGAATAAATATACTTCGTAATTTACTAATGAATGTTTTTCCCTCTTACCTAATAAGTTCACAGTAGGGATACGCAAAAAGTATCGATACCTGAGTATACTCGATGCTTTGGTTATGATACTGAGTAATTTAGTACTCGATACAATTTTTTACGATATTGAGTTAGAATCGATACTTTTCACAATATTCGATACTTTTTTCGTTGCAGCAGTGGAAAGATATGGAAACAGTGTTTCCGGGAATATAAGCCTGCAATCCGTTTTTTTATAATACCGGGGACGTCAGTTCTGGCGGCGACTCTATTTTCGAAAGCCCTTATCACGGAGACCCGAAACCGCCTGTTGGGTTTAAGGGTCAGCAAATTATTGCAAGGAAGATGAGTTTGGATTATAACACAACATAATTTTATTCTAAGAAACATTTTTTAAATTGAATTTAAGTCTTTTTATTTACACAATAATTAAAAGCCAAAAGTACTCGATACCTGAGGAACTCGATACATTTTACAAGCACGATATGTACCAGCATCGATTACTTTTGATGCGATACTACTCATGAGTATAGTATCGATACTTTTGTTTCGGTACCATAACCCTATTCACAAGTAGCATCTTGATCAACCTACAGTACTGTTCGCCCTACACTTTTCTATCGAGCCTCTCGCCTCTCTAGGAAAATCCTTTTTCCTTTTGCAGAAAAAAAATTCTGAGTGCGATTGCTTGTTCCCCAATAAAATTGTTAAGCAATAGATCGAGGAAGAATGAAGCTTGAGTGCTATGTTTAGCTACGGATTGTAACAGTACAGTCGACAGCACATCGTCCTATACACCCACGCACTCTACTCCGATGCATTACGGGCGGGCGACTTTGCATCTAAAATGTGAAGGATGTGACTGTACAAACAATAAAAAAATTAGCACAAACTAATAACAAAGCCAGTTTTAAGTCAGGTATACCTTCAAATTAGCATAAAATATATAATTGAATGACCTATACTACATACTTTTAGGTACTTAACTAAAGGTACCTAATCTGGATAAGTCTTTTTATTAAAATATAAGTACATACACTTTTTAAATCAATTTTTTTACAATTTAAATGTGTTTTTATGAACTTGCACTTAATTTCACATTGAATTGGTAATGTGTAAAGATTTTGGTTTAATAAGTGTACATTTCAATAAAACGGCGTATCAAGATTGTTTACCTTTACTTTAGTACCTAAACGTATGAAGTATATACTCATTTTAATATTTTGAATTCATAACACTGTTTTCTATGAAGCGTCCCCACCGACCGACCGTGCGATATAGGTGCAGTCGGACGCTGAAGCAAGTTGTACAAACACAGACGTAACTTTAACTTATTTACGTTCATACCTCCGTAATAATTTAGTTGCATACTAGCATTCACTGAACACGCGGTTCGTTCTGTAGTACTTTCATATTATTATTTAGGTATTCAATTCAATTTTTGTTAAAGATTTCTCTCCGATAGCTTATACTTAGAGATAGCAGCTTACCTATACTCAGCGATAGTTTGAAATAAAAAACGTTTGATGAGTACCACACATGTATTAACTACCTTAGGTACATAGTCATCTATCAGCGTAGATGTTGGGACTACAAAGTTGTAATGTACCTCTTAGAAAATCACGTGCCATTGTCGAACCGGGACCCGGTTCACTAGCGCCACCAAGTTGTTGACAATTGCTATCTAGTCCGGACGCCTGTGATCCTTGGTTCATTCACCGCCATGGGTCCTTAACCCTCTACTAGGCAGTGGTATAAGTTCCTACCATAAATTGGACGTAGTTTAGCAAAAAGGTTCCAACTCACAACATGGTCATTTTTGAGTTAAATATACCAAAACGATCACTATGCTCTACATTTTAATAATCAAGGACTTTCATAGCGATCCGATGAGTATGTGCAAAGTTACTGTACATGTGCACATGGTAGTCCAACCCACATGTATGGAGAGCGTAAATCAGCTTAAACCTAAAACTCACTTTGTGTGGGTTGGAACCTTTTTGCTAAACTGCGTTCAATTGAGGCCATGAGAGCCAGAGCGGCCCTGCTTCTAAAAGTCAACGAGAAGAAAATGAGCTCTAATTGAAATTATAACTTTGGTAAATCAATTTATTTCACAATTTTTTGCTGTCTTACGCACTTTTTATGTAGTCTTTAAGTGATTTGCGCGAATACATTTTTCGAAGCGAAAGCTTCTTGTCTAGCTGACCCGGCAAACGTTGTTTCGCCGTATATGTTTTTTTTTTCACTTCGGGACATGAAAAATAGATAACAACCTATTCTCAGACCTACCGAATTTACATATAAAATTTCATCAAAATCGGTCAAGCCGTTTCGGAGGAGCATGCGCACATTGAGATATGATAATTTTATATTTTAGAAGACTAGCTGACCCCCCGCAAACATTGTTTTGCCAGATAGGGATACGAAAAATAGATAACAACCTATTCTCAGACCGACAGATTTGCATTTAAAGGGCAAAGAGCGTATCAGGTATCAAGTAGCACGCCACGTCTACTTAAGTACCTCTCTTCGTAACATATCACCTTCCTTTCTTTGAGTACAGTCGTATTACCGATGAGAAAGCCGGAAATGATTCCGGTAAGCTTCGTTTCTTGTTGAGTATAGAGGATGTGTTATTACATCCGTCACTGCAGGCGTAGTGACGCCATAAACACGTGTAATCGCCTGTCGTCCCCACTCAGACTGAAATAACTTTCTGCGCAGGCTTTGCATTATTATACCTTTTTTATTCTACAATACAATGTAATTACATTTTTATGACGTGGCGCGGGACGATCGATCAAAAATTACGGTTTTGATCAGCCCAAATAAATTTATACTAGTCACGGTTGAAGCACGCTCTTCAAAGGAACCTATTTTAGCTTCTCTGAAGCTACTCGTATCGCTTACTTCGGCGATCTAAGATCATGAATTTTTCCGTAAAGCTCGATTGACTATATTTTTTGTAATTGGTTGCGAAAAAACAATAAAAAACCATTGTCAATCAAAAATCCTGACGACCTCTGTGGGGCAGCGGTTAGCGCATCTGCCTATGCGATAGGTCCCGGGTTCGAATACCGGCTGGGGACAAAAAAAAAACCAGGTCTTGGATGTTTACATGTTTGTGACGTCGCTGTTTCTGGTTCCCAAGACACAGGATAATTATCCTAGTGTAGGGCCAGAAGCAATGTATGTGCCTGTGTAAATGTTTATGTTTTATTGTTATGGTGAGCCGATTGGCCCATCAAGAATTCTATATTTTTTTAATTTCGGGGATTGCTTTTTTATTAGTTGCGAAAAATCTAAACTTTATTTTCTGCTGCATATAAAAACAGTCGACAGCAGATCAACCTTTGTATTTTTGTGCAAAAGTTGCCCGCGTAACTAAGTAGACAGCACGCGTGTAAAGGGTAATGTGCTGTGTAACTAAGTAGAGTGCACGCGTGTAAACGGTAATGTGCTGTCAACTGTAGGTGCGTACCGGAGCTTAGCATGCTATGGAAATTGCGTATATGAGTAGTTTGTTTAACGGCACGCATTGCAAAGACAAAAGATGATTTTAGTTCATTTTTTAATAATGGCAACCATTTGGCACTGTCCACAAAAAAGTTCTCTATTTATGTTTTATTTATAACTATAGTATGGCATAATGGAATCAAAAGGCTGCAAAGTGGCATACTGGCCGAGTTTCATAAAACTACAATTCGTAGTTTATAATGACAATGTGCATTGCGTAGCGTCGTCTACATCTTAATCTGCGGGTTAATCGACTTTGCAATGCACCTCGCTTGTCCAGTAACCCACGAATCAGTCAATAGTCAGGGCCGGATTAACCATGTCGGGGCCCCTTTTCTAATTCCTAAAATATGTTTTCCTACCGTTTTTGGGGTCACGTACTCAACAAGGGACGCGTAAGTACAGTTTCGCCACCTCTGGTCAGAAACGATTAGCACGATAAGCTAAAATGTTTAACAGGTAAAAACAGTAGAATAAAATTTAAAGGAAAACAGGCTTTTTCCCTTACACCAATAAATTTTCTAAATTAATAATATTGAATAAATTAATAATAACCATTACATACAAAATATTGTCACTTTCGCCAGTCACATTGCATATTTCTCGTTTGAGTGGTGTGAGGTATGAGGTAAGAAAATAATTATTCGATTCAGGAATCCGCTTAAGAAATATAAAGATGTTTTAAATCGCTCAGTTATGGTCGGAGACCCTAAGGAGTTGCCTACTCCGGCCCTGGTTGTTGTTCTAGAAGACAGGCCCCTGAACAAGCCCGCTGTGTGAGATGAGACTATACATAACTTCTCCGGACAGGGCCGAGGAGTGTGAAGGTGAAATAGCCTCGATAATTGTAGATTATTCCTTGTCACAATGTTTTATTTATCGTCTCCATACGTAGAGGTGATAAATTGTGGATGATTGATGATTAGAACAAAGTATGCAGTTTTAAAGAGAAATCAAAAAATATAACTCTGTGAAAAAATATCGAAATTGGATAAGAAATGACGAATACACACAATACACAGGTTCGAAAAACGGGCGACCCCATACGTCACAGGGTCCGATGAACCGCGCGCTTGGTTGCCAGTAAGTAGGTATACATCCATACATACTGTCTCGATTGGTCTTAGTGAAATGGTGTGTTGGCGTGACTTTTTTAACGTTCTGATAATGTTGCGATACAAATATTTTACTATGCTAAATGCGCCTAAAAAATATTTTTTTGGGTTCCACACGGCGAAAAAATTGTAAAAATAATTTTAACGGTGAGTGTGGACATCCGATTTTACTGCTTACATAGAAATTCTTATAGTTATAGCATTTCAAATCCGACAATTGTCAAATCGGAACATCGGAGTAGGTACCTAATATACGAGTAGGTATTCAGTTAAGGCCACCTAAGAAGACATGATTACTCGATAATCTGAACTTACTCTTCCCGAGAAAAAAAATCCAGTAAAAATGGCATGTTAGTCGAAACACTGACGTGCCAATGTTTTACGTGACAATAAAAAATTCAAACCATTCCCAGAATTCCAGGGCCTCGATTCTGTTAGTGCATTACAATACGATGACAGTTGCACGGTCGGGTCATGTGGCGTGTTTTTTCATACCATTGACGCCTAGAATTAATTATACACGTGCTCGCGTCGACTTGAAGCGGAAATGAAATTAAATCGCCATGTTCAAGCAGCTGTCATTGTACTAGCATTAGCAGAATCTAGGCCCAGTAATGTATAGTATTCAGGGTTCCTAGTCAACAAGGAACCCTTATAGTTACGCTATTTCCGTCCGTCTGTCTGTCTGTTCACGGCCTAGCTCAGAGACTATTAGAACTATTCTTGAGCCATTACAAACGTGCGAAATGAGTCATAAAAACATGTGTCAAACCTCTCTCTCACACATATAGGAGGCATATCAGGCATATCGGAACTCTCGCTCGCACTTGTATGACTCGGTTCGCACGTTTGTAATGGCTCAAGTAGGTATAGTAAGCTGTAAGTTACCATTAAATTTATGAAATTAAATTCTGACAAAATGGTAGAATAAAATGTTAAAATATTTCTTTTTAAATACTGTATACTATTAAATAAATTAAAGTTTTTAAATTTTCAAAAATTTAATAATCAAAATAAATATACATATTACGAGTACTAACAAATTGTCCCAATAGGCTTTATTTTCTGCTGTCCATTCACTCTCCATCTCTGAAAGCTAGCATCAGATCTTCACCTAATTAAAATGGGTCCCACGGTGCGTTATATCAAATCAAAGGAAAAAAGGATTGTCAAAATCGATTAAGATTTGACGGAGTTATGCGATAACATAGCAAAAAAAAAAGAATGTAGAGTACGCGCCGTCACTCATTACCGACGGAGACAACTTTGTCTTCATTGAAATAAGAACGAAAATGTCTTAACTCATCGGCATTCAGTGGTGGCGCGGACTTTAGATAGGTACGCATTGAAGTGACAACCTCGGCTCCAAAAAAAACTTTGAAGTACGGGTGGAATAAAATATCGGTTGGTCCATGCTAAAGTTACCCCTGCGCTTACAATATTTATAAATTCAAACACCCATCCCTATTAACAATTTCGGGACTCGGCTCGCATTACAAAAAAGTGTCTGGCTACATCCGAGGAAAACGCACTTACGTGCACTGATATAATTACATTACAATGCGCTAGTACCATCTCACGCAATCCGCAACAGTTCGTTCCGACGAGTGAAAATAAAATCGAAATATCCGTCTTAGCGTCGCACTTAGCGAGGGTGAAAATGTGCCTGCAGGGTAGTCGGAGCCGTTGGGCTGCGCACAAGAGGTTTTCCGTCCCAGCTCGCTCGCGGCTGAGGGCGGGCGGCTGGCGGCAGTGACTCGCCGCCGACCGAGCAGGCGAGGCGGCATGCCTAGCACCGGGCACTCCACACGCCCGTTCCACGCGTTCAACTATTCAAATACTTAGTTGACAACTTGCAACAGACACTCACGGCTCGACCAACGAGTGCAATAAAAACCGGACAAAGTTGCAAGACTCTCCTGCCTAGAGGCTGTTACCGCCAGTTTTCATTCAGAATAGAAATAATAAATTTTATGGACGAAACGGCCCAAATATCAGTGGTATTTTAGTAACGTGGCCAGTTAATACTGTGTTAGTTTTATTTGCGATATTGTTCCGAACACATCTGTTAGGAGTGTAAGATCCACCGCCGCACTTCAGGAAAAAGTTTTTACTTACAAAGGTAAGTTAACCTCAAAGTACCTATTTAGGTGTTTCAGTCAGTACAAGTAGATTTGTAGCGTCAATAACCTCTGGCGCCGCGGCATTGTTCAGCGACAAACTGGCCATGGTGCATGTTTTTTAAGATTTTCTAACCGGATCGTCGCTTTAGAGTTTATATGCCAGTTATTTTTTGGTCTTACAACTTTTGGTCAATGAATTAGTTCTCAGATTTAAATTTCTTTGAATTTTAACCATTGTTACATTTAGAACGGACTATCGCCAAGTTATTGTCCAAACTAAGAAAGAGAAGAAACAAAGTATTCTATATTTTTTTAATGAATTTGCGAGACTATTAAAATGTTACTGTTATATTACATTATAATCGAGTGCTGTACAACTCCAGCTGTGTTTTATTTAGCCAATAAACAGAAAAAATATGAAAAATAGAAGGAAACAGAATAATATAATAATATCTTTAATTTGGTCAGGTAATTATATTTTAGTTTTGATTTAAAAGTGATAGACAGAGAATGAAAGCAAATATAAAAAAATGTTGTAAAAATACTTTCGTAAGCACAACGCATTGTAAACTTTTAGTCCGGATCTACTTACGGGTGTTGTTATATCGGGAGAGTCCGACCAGGTTTCGCTCTGATTCGCAGAACTTAATCATGGTGAGCAGAGACGAAGCTCGCGTCGTCGGTTGCTCGTCTCACACTGAGTGTGTAGAAGTAGATCCGGACTAAAAGTTTACAAAGACTTACACTGTTACAAAATCTTTTTGACAGTACCCTCCATCAGCCTCTATAAAAATTTTCATGCGTCCAAACCAGTTTTCTAGACACTTTTCCATTCCGAAGCAGACACCTCGTTTACAGCCTGTTCAAACGCTCCCGGCGGCGAGGGAAATAGTATCTCTTTGAGGTGACTTTTACTTTCGGAAATAAAAAGAAGTCACACGGTGTCAGGTCAGGGCAGTAAGGAGGGTTTGGGTTCAAACCCAGGAATTTGACGGGCATGCTGTCCAGGAAGTCCCGAGGGACGAGTTTTGAGCATGGTGGAGCAGTAGCGCGCGGAGCCTTTCACCTGTAATAATGTAGTAACGAATCGCTAGTATCGGCTGCCCGAGTGATCTTAAAACGGTCACTAAGGTTAAGCAACATACGGCGCGTTCAGTCCATGGATGGGTCACCGTCTATGACTAACGCTAGTGGCATTTTTCCGAGCGGTTCCGTGCTTCGCAAGGCATGCTATGCAGTGCAGTTGGTGCCGGCTGCCGTCGATAGATGGCAGTCGTTAAGCTAAGTCAGAGGCCTTAGTGCGACTTGAAAACTTCTGACAGTAAGACCAGCCACTAGTCTTACAAGCCTCCACCAATCCGGAGTAGTCCCCCGTGGTGAGTATGGCCTATACCTTCCTCAGGGAAGAGACCCGTGTCCCTCGGTGGGGATATAATGGGTTGATGATGATGATGAATGTCGTAAGCACGGAGACAAGCCGGCTTCATATTCGATCATCCCTAAGGATTCTGCCAATGTCGAGTTTTGGCTATAGCAAGAGAAAAAAAGAGAAAAAAAAACTTCGTGGGTCAGTTGCAGTTATGTAGTACTTATAACAAAATACATGTTATACATAAATAACTTTACACATTAGTAATAGACACACACTCACAACCAAATTTTGCTACTTTTTACAAAGTAAAATACAAAAAAAAATATTCAAAGGGAAACCATTACACTCGTAATTTACGTTGGTAACCACACTAGATGTGAATCTGTGCGGTGGTAACCAGAGGAAGGCTTAACATTATGGTTAGTTGGCGCTTACCGATTATGGTTGTTTTTAGTTAGATTTTACATTTTACAATTTAACCAAAGACTTATTCTACTTAACTCTATTAACATGGTATAGTACTAACATGACTGTGTATGTAATATAAAGTTAATTTGGATAAATAAGTAAATACATTATAATATGGCTTATTATAAAATTACATAGATGCTTAATAAATGGGGAGAATACCAATTGTAACACAGAACGAAAATTAGTTGGGAGAGGGAGATTGGATGGAAGTTTATCATATCACGGCACCATTCCACCCGGGCTGCTTCTGAGTCGGTGAGGTTAGGTTAGTTCTACACAGTGAGAAACTATCCTCACTCCAAGATGCACGTGAAGAATCTCGTGAAGGCTTCCAGATTCAATCTGCAGTAGGTATGCGCTGAATCTCAGGAGATTCAGGATAGGAAACTCGCCTATTAGATAAAATTTTCACTGCGATCATAGTAGGTACATACGTACATAAGAACATAAACTCACGCCTGTATCCCAGAGGGGTAGGCAAATGCGAGGGACTGCCATTTGCCACAAACGTGACAGATCATTTTCGCGTCATCGACATTCAGTAGGTAGGTATTTAAAGAATGTGCCGCATGCTTTCTCGGTTTCTTCCGTGACAGCCGTCAAAGCATTTTTAAAGTGTTAGGCCGGTTTTCGAGTCACGCTGACACTCGGCGCTGACCAGGCCAATATGTAGGTACTATATATGTATAAGAGCGTTTTAAAAAAACGCCGACCGTTCAGCGCTGACCAGCCATACATTTTGACTAACAACGCTGACGCTCAGCGCATGGTCGGCGTAACTCTATGCCTAGGCGCACGCTAGCGACACGCGACAGGCGACAGCTCGGCGACTAGACGCGACGTCAGGCTATGGCCGTCAGTTTTCATATATATTTTGTTCGAATCTCCGCACACTTGGCGTCAGAGTCGCGGAGTCGCGGCGACTAGATGCGGCGACAAGTCGTGTTTGCTCTGAACCCCGATTGATTGACTTGTGATTTTAATGTACTTTTTGATATTTCATCTACGTATAAGTTGTCAGGATCGTGACAGGTTGCTGGCTCTGGGGGCTAGATTCTGTTAGTGCATTACAGTTAAATTATATTTACACTAGACGAAAACCCGGCTTCGCTCGGGTAAAATGTAGACGCAAAATAATATTCCACTATGTTTTTTATATGGTGACGCCTCTGTATTTATCAACCACCAGTAGATATAAATCTCTTAATACATTCAGATACATAAGCTCACACCTGTATACCAGAGGGGTAGGCAGAGACCACGGACTGTCACCTGCCACTATCCTGACAAATCACTTTCGTTTCATCGACATCCATTAGTCGTTGCATGTACCCACATCGGTTTCGGGTACTTTTAATCTTGCCCTTTGCTAATACATCCCCTATTTGGTCGAAGTATGTCCAACTGGGGCGTCCCTTACGGGCCCTTCCACTCACATTCGCTCGATATATTTGCTTTGTCAGTCTTTCTTCGTTCATCCTCTCCACATCTCCAAACCAACATAGTGAGTACTACATCCTCTTTCTCTACATCCTCGATCTCTGATCACACTATTGCGTATTCTGTCATTCAAAGTAACACCACACATATTTCTTAAGGATCTCATTTGTACTGCACTAATCCTACTTTCATGATTCTTCTGACTTCTGCCATACCCAAATCTCGCTACCATGCTTACATCAGTATTGGAACCAGCACACTATTACGGATAGCCAATCTTGCTCTTTTGGACATGTTCTGGCTACTCACGAAGGAATGCAAGGCGAAAATCGGATACTTATCATAACTTTGTCATGGGTACCTCATCACAAATTACTAACTAAATGAGCTTCCTTCATAAACTTAACAGCTAGTGAATCTAATGACGTATTCAATGAGACGTAGAATCCACTTGGCTAATCAACTAAAAACAGGTCCCTCTCTTTGGCTTTACAGCTTTTAGTTTTGTATTGACCACATGTTTTTCTTCATCATTTTAATTTTTGGTATTTTTCTTATCTAGTGGCTTTTTTATTTCAATAAGTTTATTGGTACCTAACTAAGCAAAACAATAAAGATCAATTTATGACTTTGATTTCCTTTTTCAATTATTTTTCAGACCCTTCCAAAACTCAATGTCAATAATTGTCTTCCCGCCAATGAAAAACACCACAGATTACTTACTACACCTTCTCAGTTGGTACAGATTATAATAACCTTCTTGGATGCCACGATATTCCACACACCATGAGGTTAACAAATTAGATCAAAGGGCCGGTTTAGATTATCTTAGTGTTTAGGAGAGTGCTTTACTTTACACTCTGTTGCAACATTATACTGAATCGGGCCCATTTTGGGGGCTCAACCTTTAATGTATTTTATTATTATTTTCATGTTGTACAGTTTATTTATTTTTACGCTTTTTATGCTTTCTGTGTTATTTTTTTTATTATTGTACGCACTCTGTGTGTGTGTGTTTTTTTGTTTTGTTTTGAGTATCAAATAAATAAATTTTCTTTTTTTCTTTCTTTCTTAATTTCTTTCTTTCTTAAGGAGAGTGCTTTTGTAGAAACGTGTAAGCGCCACTTGCTTTAGTACGTTTTACGGTATAGTACGGTTCTAGTTGCCTTTCAATTAGAATCAAAATAGAATTGGTTTCTATTGTTCTATCCAGTAACACCTGAGCGCGTTACTATCCTCGTTACTTATCTGTGTATAAACTAATAATTTAGTGATAACTTTAGGAGAGTGCGCAAGTGACCCGTGACGGGTTCGTGTCGTTTTCAATAACTCGAATTATCAAACTTACTTACTTATGTGTTCCATTAAAACTCATAGTATTTTGAGTAGGATAGCGCATATTTCGCGACGTCGACGAAGTGACACTCTACTGGAAGAAATATAAACGTTCACTCGAACGTCTAGTAATGTACTAATGCACTTGCCTCTCTAATTGTATTATAGCACTCTCCTAAACACTAAAATAATGTAAACCGGCCATAACAGTTCACAATGAAAACTTGTGACACTAACACAACAATGATGACATTGACATGTTTACTTAGCAACGCCATTGTTGAATTTAATAATTTTTATATTGATGCTGCTCGATAATACGAATTATCCGCCCATATGTTGTCGACTCAGATGAACTATTTTTTTACGCTCTTTCATTTGGTGTGAATATCGTTCGAGTCTACCGTAGACCCGAACGAAATTATTAATATAGATGGTCGGATAACATGACATGTTTATTGACGCCTAGAATTACGAATGTATACGCGTGCGCCCGTTGATTTGAAGCGGCAATGAAATTTAATCCACGCAGTCTTGCAACTGTCATTTTACTACAAAGCATTAGCGGAATGAAGGCCCTGGTCTCTGCGTACCCCTCTGGCATACAGGCATGAGCCTTCGTATGTATGTATCTACGATAAAGCCTGTTACACACGTAGCTATAATAAATAAAGGACCTTACCAACTTATACCGTAATTTATATTATCGCATGGTAATATAATAATAACAAACATAACATTTACATACAGGTACATACATTGCTACTGGCCCACACTAGGATACCCTGT
The DNA here is from genome assembly GCA_947310845.1 of Yponomeuta plumbellus. Classification (NCBI taxonomy): domain Eukaryota; kingdom Metazoa; phylum Arthropoda; class Insecta; order Lepidoptera; family Yponomeutidae; genus Yponomeuta; species Yponomeuta plumbellus. Next base: position 20,372,713 of record OX371191.1, on the reverse strand, counting down.
GTCGTGGGAACCAGAAACAGCGACGTCACAAACATGTAAACATCCAAGACCTGGGTTTTTTTTTGTTCCCAGCCGGGATTCGAACCCGGGACCTTTCGCATGGTAGTCAGATGCGCTAACCGCTGCGCCACAGAGGTCGTCAAGAATATAGACCGACCATCAATGAAATGAAGGCAAAAATATATATTAGGTATAGCATCGTCTCCGTGTGTGGTAGTTTACCATAATATATATTATAGCACGGCATATTAATATACAGGAATATTTTTTCACCGGTACAATAAATCAACATACGTAATACTAAGTCCAAAACACAAATACCAACATTTTTTGTTACTACCCCGTTGGTACAAAAAAAACAAAATACCAATGTCTGAACTTATCCGCAAATCTTAAAGAAATATGGACTCATTACGCATGAGCACAACTAAACGCACGAACTGGCAACTGCGCGCGGCTTGCGGGAAGGAAAAGAAGCGGCGGCGGTGACGCGATGACGCCTTGTAATGGGTGCCCATGAGTTACAAATTGGATGAAGGATAAATTAATGAAAATGAAAAAATATATATGGCAATTTTATTCGATAAATGTAATCTATTATCGATACCAATGATATGGTAAAATTTATTGTACCGGTGAAAATTTCACCCGGTATAATATTATAGCTACGTGTGTGACGGGCTATAATATGTTAAACCTATCAGAACTGCTTGGCAAGGCGTGAGGGTCTAATGTTGAAAACAACACGAATTTAATCTACAGGTGAATAGGGTAGTTTCCAGGGTCAAAATAATTAAATTCTATTTAGTCCGTATTTTAGATTATAAAAAAAATATTGCGCACGTATTTTTTCTTTTTTCGATTAAACAAAAAATAACAAAGGTATAGCCCATTAAAGTTACGTGTGACGTCACTCCGTGCTAAAAAATGCAGCACGGCGTGACGTCACACGTAACTTTAATAGGCTATATCTTTGTCATTTTTGGTCTAATTTACAAATAAAAAAATACGTGTCCCTTATTTTTGAATAATCTAAAAGACGGACTAATTACATTTTTTAGGGCAACTAGCCCATTGCATTTGCGCTACGTTCTGTCGGATTGCATTAGGTAAATAAGCAGACTAGGTGCGGCCAGCCATGAGCGCTTTGTTGTGTCTTTCTGTGGGTAGGTAAATTGTGGTAAACTCAACCACCTATGACGCTGTTAACGGAGAAGTTTAGCGTGGTACTCAGGTTGGAGAATAATTGGCGTTATCGCGAACAGGTGGAACAGCTTACAACTTTATTTAGATGCCAGAAGCAACGGTCTGCCTGAGTGCGTTATAATTGAGTGCATTTATTGAAGCATACATACATATATAAGCACGCCTGTATCCTAGGGTTAGGCAGAGACCAGGGACTGCCACCTGCCACGAACCTGACAAATCACTTTCGCTTTATCGATTTGAATCATTTAGCCATAATCCGGTTTCAGTATTCTTTGTGCTCTGAGGGTCCAAGTTTAATGCTTTTTCTTACAACTGAAACGTTTGATCAATCTGTATTACTGACGTATTGCATTTAATTATAACGCAACAACGTCGAGAATAGAGGGGCAGATTTGGCGAACCCCATTTGTAAAGGCGGCCTACGTAGCCTAAGACCAACACATGCCGTCTCTCAGAGAGAGATTTATTTGTTATTGTCAGTAGATTCATCATCAACCCATTATATCCCTACCGAGGGGCACGGGTCTCTTCCCTGAGGAAGGTATAAGCCATACTCCACCACGGGGGCCTAGTCCGGATTGGTGGAGAAGCCAGAGTTTTCAAGCCGCCCTAAGGCTTCTGACTTGGCTTAACGACTGCCATCTAGCGACAGCAGCCGGCACCAACTGCTTAGTTGGCCTTGCGAAGCACGGAACCGCTCGGAAAAATACCACTAGCGTTAGTCTTAGACGGTCACCCGTCCATGCACTGAACGCGCCCTATGTTGCTTAACCTTCGTGATCGTTTAAGATCACTCAGGCAGCCGGGGCTACGAGCGATTTAGTATGTCAGTTATGTCAGTAGATTAATATTTAATATATTGAGAGGACAATTGTGTCTAGCGTTGAACACATCTATGAGTAATGATTTTCAAGTTTGTTAATTAAGTTAGTTTTAGCTTTGAAAAGAATAAATGCGGAGTTTCTTTGTCAGCAACGTAATCTAAGTTGTGGAACTAACAACTTTGACGTTCATAAAGTAAACATTTCGTTTTTATCATGAATAAAATATTTGATTTATATTGAAGTGATCTTTCACCGAAGGTATCACTGGTACAAATTAACAAAACGTTGGCTTATATCGAATAACCTCGTAACTGTAAATTTCGTAGTTAACTATTCAGGAGACAAACCACTACATACTGAAAAAAATTGTTCCCACATACCTAAAACCAAAGTAGACCTTTAATATGTATAAAGTAATTTCAATGTTTTACATGGTTTGTTCAAATATTTAAAGACATCGACCTAACGGCCTTTAATGTTACAAAATCACCTAAAATTGCATATCCGAGGTACATAATCTCTGTAATCCATCGAAATATACGCAACTTAAAAAAAGCAAAGTTATTGGTACATTGTATGCCATTCCTGAGAATATTAATCTAACTAGGACCTGTCGGAAGAGAAGCCAGCATTCTACTATTGCTCGTTTTACACGCCACTTAGTAAAATATAAGTTGTTGCATAGTTATCTGAAAAGGAATCAGTTCAGTGAGCTACTGCTAACTAATCTAGTTAGCAGCAATTTAAGTTGGTCTTTACGGCAGACTTGGAGTCTTTTCCTTTACAAATGGCATTTCAGGCGTGTTCAGGACGAGTCGCCTTTTAATAAATAACACGGTCAATCCATGGCTTACGATGACCATTCGATGTAAAGTCTGTTCGCTAAAATAGTATCACTTTGATATTTACCGCCTCGGCACATGGCGGCTTTTAACAAAAGAAATTAAAGGAAACCGACGCGGCGCAAACACGCCAGTGAATTTGGCTCGCAGCTCGTCTCATTCTACTATTAAGTAGATCACGCAATTAAAGAAATAAATGATCAGTATTTTAGAATGGATTTATAACGACACGATCCTGCATCACTTAGGTAGGTACCTATTCTGAATATCGGTGGAGATGAATATTCTGAGGATACTTCGAGTGATGAAGACTACCTAGTGTTTTATTTTGTGCTTCATTAGGTATATTGTGTACCATGTTTTTTTCTATTTAAAGTGTTTTGGCCGTCTAAGTTGTATTATTGAAATAAATATTTTTTTACTAAAACTAAGATTGCCTTCGTGTGTACCGACACTATCTAAGCGAACGGACATTACCTACCTATATTGCAAAGTCCAATAACCCACAGACTAACGAATAGACTTTGTTACGCATTAGTGTATTGTCAAAACAAAGTTTAACGAGGTGCAATTCGCCTCGTTGCTTTGTATTATTTCTGGCCACTATTCATTCTAAATTTAACATTTGAATTCACATTTCGACACTTGCCGCAGTGGTCGGACCTAGCTGGGGGTCCAAATAACTCGGCTTCCAAACAAGATGGACCGTAAACCTCATTTGTACGTTTTATCGCGACCCTGATTCCTCTATAACAATCATCATACAATAATATTACATTATGTGTCTTTCTTTTTCCTCATTAACAAAATATAATAATTATTACTGCCTCTGGATCCCTATTTTTACCTAGTGGAGTGTACAATAAAGAGTTCTAAACTACTCGAAAGTATTGCGCATATACCTACAAACAAATGTTATTAAATAAGTGTTGCCGTTTCTAGAAATCAGTACTTCCATTTCAACGATGAGTTGTCGCTTTATCGCACACGCACTAACGTTATACTTACCCCTACATACGTAAACACAAGCTTCGAATATTAATCAGCCGATGGATGATAGATAATCTTATAAACCTCAATTAAGGTGATAACTATTTTTAGAAATTACAGCCTAGTAATCTGGGTCGATAACCTCCGACGTTCCTCCATAGTTCCGCTCTACTTGGCCTCTTGGGCTATGGGTCTTTTTCAGATGATCCTTGGCTATACACTCTTTAATTGCCCAATGGGTAGTTGGTGTATGTGATTGATTGTCTGGTTAGACCTCCCTTGTCTCGGCATTGTGTATGGCCTATCCACCGCCATTTTCAATCCAGGTGTTCTAGATGGATCAGTCCTCTGAATGGTACCTACACTACCAGAGGCCCTCATACCCAATTGTTTGTGAATGAAATTTTAATATACCCATGCAGCATCGACATTAACATTATTAATAAAAAATAATTGCTGTTCATGAATCTCACTAAAACTAAAGAACGGTTGGACCGATTTGGCCAATTTTTGTTTTTTTTTGATAATATAAAAAAAAAAACAAAAATTGGCCAAATCGGTCCAATAGTTCTTTAGTTTTAATGAGACTCATGAACATATTTCGGGAAGTCCAGGGAATGTTTAAATGGTGAGAAAATATGGAAAAATTACGAAAACTTTGGCGGTATTAAGTTTGCCGGGACAACTAGTAAACTATATACATATCCATGTTTCAGTCGGTTTTCAATTTTTCGCAATGCGCATAAAAAATATATAAAAAGATTGAATAACTTCGCAAATTAAAAATAAGCATTGCTAGAATTTATCTTAAATAATAATTTCACTGCGCATTGTTTTGTTTTATTCTAGAATAACCAAAATATATACTCGTACTTAAAATATCTGTATTTAAATACTTGTAAACTTACTTGTAAAATTATCATGCCATGGAAGATGTGGCAATAATACCAAAGCTGTATTTACTTTCGGAACATAACAGCAGTAACAAAAAGTGTATTTCGAATCAACCGATGTCAGCACAAAGGAATAGTGTTACAAAATTGTTGAACAAAAAATCAATTTAACAGAACAGTGAAAAAGCACATTATGATACAAAACGAAGTTATCTACTTACCTACAGCTCTCAACTTTTCCCGACTGTTGGTACCTACGCTCAAATATTGGGATTGATGGATTAATTTCCTTTCAGCTTTGATGCCGGCTATCGACTCCAGAGTTTAAAATACCTAACTCTTAATTATTTATCTCTTGGTCTTTTTAAGTCAAGATTTCGACATGCAAATTTGTTTTAGCGGAAAGATGGAACAGACATTTCCTCGTTTATTGAAACGAGATGTAGGTACCTCATGTACCTTACCATATTCGATTTGTATCCGTCGGTTGATCGTATTTACGGTATTTTTAACATTTCATTTTGCGTATTCCAAAAATGTTTGCCCAAACAGCACTTTTACATGTTTGTGATGTCGCTGTTTCTGGTTCCCACGACACAGGGTATCCTAGTGTGGGGCCAGAAGCAATGTATGTGCCTGTATATAAATGTTTAATGTTTGTTTGTTTTAAATAGGTATATACCTATACCTCATCACAAATTGCTCTAGATATTATGTAATCTAGTCTAAAATATCTTTGCCTTAATTTTTTTCAACATATTTCCCACAAAAATAAGTAATTAATGTAAACTAAGATCATCGCTGCGTCTGCGGAGCCCTACCTTATTGAAAGGCTATAGGTTAGGGTGGTCCTCATTAGAGCTTAACTAAGCTCACACAGAGCTACTCCTAGGGGTGAGTGGATTCGGGAGACTTTATGAATGGAGCACGATAGCAATCATACCAGAAATCTTCTTACATATAAAAACTAGCTGACCCCGCAAACGTTGTTTTTCTAGATAGGGATAGGAAAAATAGATAACCTATTCTGAAACCTACCGATTATATTAAAATATAATATATATGATTTCATCAAAATCGGCCAACCCGTTTCGGAGGAGTATGCACACTAACATGGTAGATGAATTGCAGTTCGTTAGTCTCACTAATTTACAAGAGGAACTAGTCGACTACTCAGGTATACATGAAGTCAGAGTTTATACGGACGGCTCCAAAACCGAAACAGGAACGGGCGCGGGAGCCTTCTCCAATGACCTAAACATAAAAATATCTACAACCCTTGGCACCTTGAATACAATTTTTCAGGCAGAGTGCATCGGTATAACAAGAGCAGTCGCGCTGTTGAATACAAGAAATGTACAAGACTATGCCATACGCATAGTCTTGGACAGCGCCTCAGTCCTAAAAGCACTTAATAGCAATGTCACAAACAACAGCCTGATACTAGAGTGTCACCACGAGCTGGATAAGCTGTCGACATACAACCGAGTCACATTACAATGGATAAAGGGTCATAGCGGCTCCTTGGGTAACGATGCTGCGGATGAACTCGCCAGAAGAGGCTCGGAAACTAAAGTGCAAGGCCCCGAACCCCTGCTACCACTCCCTTACAACCAGTTTAGGAAATGGTTGAGGACACGAACAGAAAATCAGCATGCTGAACTCTGGAGAACAGAAACGAAATGCAGACAAGCCAAGGAGGCTTTACCAATAATCTCAAAACGTCTCTCACGTAGCCTGATTCGTCTGAAAAGATATGATCTGCGCAGAGCTGTGGCAATACTAACAGGCCACTGCTCACTGAACAGACACTTCCATAACATGGGACTAACCGACAGCCCGCTTTGCCGGGGATGCCTGAAAGAAGAGGAAACACCCGCCCACGTGACCATCTACTGCGAAGGCGTGGAGAAACAACGGACCGCCACCATTGGGAAGCTGGGAACCCTTCAGGAGGCCTGCAGTGACATCAGAGCACTGCTGGCCTTCTGGAAAGAGATAGGCTGGCTGGAGTAAGCTCACAGCCCTGCTACGTACAATGGCCCAACTATGAGGCCAAGTGCGGAAACCCTAAGCCAAACTAACTAACTAACTAGTCTCACTAAAATTCAAGAACGATTGGACCAATTTGGCAAATTTTTGGTTTTCTATTTGTGTGGAAGTCCAGGGAATGTTTTTATTAATTGGTGAGAAAATATGGAAAAATTGGGAAAACTTTGGCCGTACGAAGTTTACCAGGACAGCTAGTTAGAAATAAACATTTAAGTATTTCAACGTAAAGAATTTATATTACACAAACTTGATACCATTTCTTCTTCTATAGCTACTTCCAGCGACCTGCCTCAGATCCTCGGTCCAGCGAGCAAGTATTCACGTATATTCTCTTTGGATGCTTTGGTTATTCCATAAGCAAAGCATCCAAAGTTGATATCTTAATGGAAATTGTTGGGTTGAGAAACGCGAAGATAAATTTCCTTTCGAGCGAAAACTGTAAGTAATAAAGTAAAAAATAAACTGCAGGTGTCAGACAAAGGTCTACCGACGTAGAATCTACATAATTGTCATAAAAACGAAGTATCTTTGAAGATAAAAGATCCAAGGTCTTTTCGTTAAATTGCAAAATGTACACTTGATTAACTTTTGTTTCGACAGTCACAGAACTTCTATAAGAGTTTCTTATTTTCATTTCTCATATTAGGTAATCTGAGTAATTAATTATTTTATTATTAATCGTTCCGATCCGGACTTGGCCACCATGGTGGTGTATGGCCTATACCTTCCTCAGGGAAGAGACCCGTGCCCCTCGGTGGAGACATAATGGGTTGATGATGATGATGATTAATCGTTTGGAAACAAAACATTTGATTGCGACGACTTTATTCAAATAGTTTTGAGAATTGTCCAATTTTTACAATTACAATTTGTTGTACATGGTTTTTATTGTGGCAATACTTTTATCAGTAATATTGAACTTTGGACTTGATTTAGGGATGAAAAAGAGAAGATGTATATTGCGTGTATTAGAATCGCCTCAGCATCGCAAAAGTCGATATTTAATCATAGCCTGAAAAACTTTTGAATGAAATTTCCTTTGCGAGCAAATTCCAAAGTTGTAGCAAAAATATTGAAGACCTATTGAATGTCGTCGTTTTTAGTTTCGTTTACGGTCATCATCATCATCAACCCATTATGTCCCCACCGAGGGGCACAGGGGTCTCTTCCCTGAGGAAGGTATAGGCCATACTCCACCACGGGGGCCAAGTCCGGATTGGTGGAGGCTTGTAAGACTAGTGGCTGGTCTTACTGTCAGAAGTTTTCAAGCCGCCCTAAGGCCTCTGACTTGGCTTAACGACTGCTATCTATCGACGGCAGCCGGCACCAACTGCTTAACATGCCTTGCGAAGCACGGAACCGCTCGGAAAAATGCCACTAGCGTTAGTCATAGACGGTGACCCATCCATGGACTGAACGCGCCGTTGCTTAACCTTAGTGACCGTTTTAAAATCACTCAGGCAGCCCAGGCTACGAGAGATTCCTTGAAATATTAAGAAGTTTTATAGATGATGTCACGGTACCCTACGTGCGCGAGTCCGACTCACACTTGGTCGGTTTTTTATATTAATTCATGTCCGAGCCTACCCATTGTTAAATAGTAGAGTTCACCAAGGGCGCAAACAACATTGTTGCGTCGAGGTTGAGAAATTGAATCCAGAGGGAGCTGTGGCGATTCTTGAACTAAGAATCGCTGAAGGAGCGAGGGATTCAACACCACCAAGACCAAAAATTATTTGCGCCCATGTAGAACTCTACTATTTAACATATTTTTTCAAATAATTTACAATCAGGTCCTTAAAAGTTTTGCAGCAAAGAGTTTGGAAGTTTAGTAAGTAGATCCAACCTCGGTTTTAAAACTTATTGCTTGGGTTGGAGACAAATAGATAATTATAGGACGAATCATCAAGAGTGAAAGAGAAGTCCGGCTTCTTAGTAAATGAGTCCAGTAGTATATAAATTCAAAATTGGATTTTGAGTCTATTTACTTAATAAATAGATTCAAAACCCATTTTTGAGTCTATTTAGTTTGAAGCATCTTAGCTTGAACAACAATAGCGTGTTTTGGGTCCTAAGTTTGGGTATCAAAATGCATGATTTCGAGCAGATGATGTATAAAAAATTGTTAGTATCAGTAATATCAGTAATATTTGAGCGCGTACATTAATTAACTATATCTTTAAAAAAGAATTGTTATTACAAATGACCCCAGAGCGTTCACTCGATCTTGACGTCACCGAGTGATTTGTTCGTAAGTTTTACGAAGAGATTTTTTTGTCGAAAGATCTTACTCCGATAAAAAGTCAAGTGTATCGTGATAGGTACCGTGTATGTACCCTTACGAAAGTTAAAAAAAATCTGTCAAACGATACTAAACGCGTTCTTAAAACTCAATTGTGAATATAGTAAAGTGGAAAGCATAATGTAAACATCCCTGTAATGGATTGAGTTGTAGCAAGAATGTTCGCGAACCAAGTTACATGACGCGTCGTTCACGTACACATACCTACCTACGTAGTCTACCAACGCACAGCGGTGGCTTGAGATCACTTTCATTCACCCCGCCTACCCAAATGGGACACGGGAAAATATCGATTTATTGTCCGACGTTTCTAAATAGGCCATACATATAAGTGCCGGAAATTAATTTCGCGACTTCAAAAGGAATGGGTTAGTGATGGGCGTTGTTTTCGCAAACATTCGCATTGTCGAAACAGAAAAGAAGTACAGATCTCATTTACCTAATTGCTTCGGCTCTTTTAGAGTTACGTTTTAGCTGTTTTCTTATGCTGACTAACCGTTGGTGCCAGAACGAGATAATACAAGAAGTGAACACTTAGTATCGTTCTATAGTATTTTTAATATAGTTCTAAATGAAGTTCTTTAATGTAATTCTTACTGCCTGGTTGGTCGCGCCGTTAAGGCGCTTGGCTATCAAGAAAGAGGTTGTGGGTTTGATTCTCACTATATTTGTACAAATGGGCTCAGTCTGAGTGTTTTTCCATGTTTGTAATGTCCTTGCCTGGTACAGTACCCTGTGCTATGGTAACCTAGTTTAGTAACTAATAACTAATACTAACCAAAACTAATGGACCGTTTTTAAAAATTCTTTCACCATTAGAAGGCTACATTCTTCGTGAGTAATGTAGACCATATTGAATTTTTGAAAAAGTTTGGATTTCGTACAAAATCTCGAATAATGTAACCCAAGGTGTAAAAAAAATACTACCCCGGGAATTTTCCACGGAACGAAAGTAGCTATTTCCACGGAAACGTTTTTGCCACCCGTAAGAAGCCGGGGTGGGTAATAATATAATGGAAGTGTCATCGAGGTCTAATCATCATCATCATCATCAACCAATTATGTCCCCACCAAGGAGCACGGGTCTCTTTCCTGAGGAAGGTATAGGCCATACTCCACCGCGGTGGCCAAGTCCGGATTGGTGGAGGCTTCTAGACTAGTGGCTGGTCTTACTGACAGAAGTTTTAAAGCCTCCCTAAGGCATCTGGCCGAGGTCTAATGTTTTTAGACGTTAAACCGTATTGCTGGTTGCAATAGACGCATATTAACGATACTTTAACTTTTTTGGAAAGCCGCGGCAATAATACATGTCCGTGAAAAAATTCTCTAGCTTACGGATTTATGTTTGAAGATACTTAATTTATGGATCAGATGGAGAGACAGCCAGATAGACTTCGCAGGCATACTAATAGGATCCCATTGGGTGCCTTTGCAGTACGGTCTGTACCTATCCATAAAAATGTGCCGAGAAAATGTATCAGCTGACGCTGAGTAAGAGTAATTATGGTGGACGTTACAAAAGCGCTCAAGTATGAATATTATGGGGCAGTTTCTGAATTGAGAATTGCGCTAAGTACCAACTTAACGTCATGTAAAACGTCATAAGGGGATGGGTAAGCTTAATTTTAAAGATGATGTTTAAACAACATAGGCCCAGTTTCTCAATTGAGAAATTTTCCTCAGCCAAACCTCTATGGCTCGTTTAGCTTTGCTCGTTGGAAGTTTTTTTATACTACGAGTATCTATATGTGGGCAAATTTTGTTATAAATATGTATAAAGGAAAATGGGGGAAAACGCCTAGCAAAGGTTGTACGAATAGATGGTAGAGGTATTCTGTAGACTCGACGAGAAGTTAATTTTAGGAAATCTGGGGAGTTAATAGTTTTTGTGTGCGTTGCGACGGCTACTTTAGATATAAATAGTTGGCGTACTCGAAGAACTTTACTTTCACTGTAGAGTTCATCTGTAGGAAACCTGAAGGGCTTACGTAACATTACTTTTAGGACTGCACGTTGTGCTCTTTCAACCTCAATCAAAGTAGTTTTAGCTATCCCGCCCCACGCCGAAAGGCAATATAAAATTGCACATTGACATATAGCTTTGTAAACTAATACTAAAACTGGTTTAGGGGCAGAGCTTCGCAGGGATTTCATAATGTAAATCGATTTACGTAGTTTGCCAGACAGTGAGGAAATGTGTTGTTTAAAAGATAGGTGTTCATCGAGTAATATTCCTAGGTATTTTATAGTCTCAGTGTGGTCAATTGCTAAGCATGTACAAGGGACGTGAGGTTTTTGCTGATTATTATTCAGGAAGGAGCAACAAGAGTGGATAGTAAGTTTTGGAATTGTGAAAGGTCTGGATGCACGGGTCTTGTGGAAAGTTGGGAATTTCGTTTTTTTTTTAATTAAGAGTGAGAAGGTTTTTATTTAACCAGTTAGCGAGTACAGCCATACCGAATTCAGCTGATTTAAATACTTTAGTCCAGGAAGTATCGTGAAATAGTACAACTGTATCATCGGCATAGCAAATCAAATCAGCATCTTTTAGTGGGATATTAAATAAGTCATTCATATAAATTAAAAACAACGTAGACCCGAGGATACTGCTTGAGGGACTCCAAAGTTAACAGGGAGTTGGTTACTTATTATTTCATCTACCCTAACGCACTGTCGACGATTAGTAAGATAACTCTGGAACCAGCTGTGAGCGATACCTCTAATACTTTTGTTTTCTAATTTGCGTAGGAGTATGGGGATCGACACTGTGTCAAACGCCTTAGCAAGGTCTAGGAACACACCCAAGCAGCATTTATTTTCATCAAGAGAGGAAGTCACTAGGCTTGTAAGACGCAAAACCGCATCTTCTGTTGACTTCTGACGACGGAACCCGTATTGGTTTTCGGATATGTGAGAGTGATCCTCTAGAAAATTTACCAATCGCTTATTAATAATTTTTTCAAGAAGTTTTGAGAAAATGCTGAATAAAGTAATTGGTCTATAATTGGAAGGGACTGATTTGCTTCCGTCCTTGTGGATTGGAGAAATCACACCTAACTTCCATGAGTCAGGAAATGTACCAGTTGACATGCTTAAGTTAAATATATAAGTTAGTGGTTCGACTAACGCAGATTGTGTTAGTTTGATTAATAAAGGTGAGTATCGGTCAACACCTGGGGCGCTACCTATTTTAAGTTCTTTTATATAATGAGATACTTCTTCTATATCGGTGGGGTACAAGAATAATGAGTTATTAGAGGCTCCGCTATTTCTAATGTCTGAAGCTAGACTGTCTTCGGTGGTGTGTAATCGACTAAGAGTTTCGCTTGCAAGTCTCTTACCTACGTTAGCAAAATACTCATTACAGGTGGCTTGGGCTTCTGTAAGATTTGTGTCTAGGATTAACTCCTTTGCATCGTTATTACGTCTTGAAAAGTTGCAGATGTCTTTTATGGTTTCCCAAAGTTTCTTAGGATTTTTAAAATTTTCCGTCAATACGCTACTTGCCTCGTATCAAATTTGACGCGATAAATGGATATTTCCTGTAGTATCTAACGTAAGAAACCGAAATATATTGACTTTGCTAAGTAAATATGCAGGATGGCTGCAAAATTTGCAAATAAAAAAAATATTTTTCGCTTTTAAATCGGAACGGTGAAAACACTATCCGCCATCTTGAAAGCAATTTGGTTGTAAACAAACATCTGTCAGTCGTGCGTGCGTAGGTTCTATTGTGACTCATACTCTTTCGTGGCACGAACTCTATCTATGTTGAATGTCAAACTTTGTTTACAAACGTAGAGGACTTCAAACCATAGACAAAAATGGCGGACCGCGTTTTTGGCTGTTTAGCAAAGCAATGTTTTAAAATAATGTTTTTGTTGCTTTTAGGTCCTCAAAAAATATACTAAAATATTTTTTGGTCTAATGGAATAGATATTTAGCATTTAAGACATACTTGAAAAAAGAGTCAAGTAGCGGATTGATTGCTTTCATACGATGTTTTAATTCTTTTTTGCAGAGTAGACAAGAAGTTACGATGCCTTTTGTAGGTAGCTTGAAAAAAATATATTTGTAGGGTGTCTTTTTGCTTGACGATGAAGAGCGTCGCGGTTTTTTTGACATTTTATGAGACCCGGAGTTACCCAAGGCTTAAGATTAAATTTACTAAGGGGGATAATCAGTTCCTTTGTGTGGACTGAAACAGCATTTTTTAATATATTGGTGAAGCATGATGTTGCTTCATTAGTGCTACTATTTTCAGTAACTCTAGACCAGTCGGTCGATTTTAAATCAATAGCAATCGCCGCGAAGTCAGTCACCAATCTTGTACGTTTGTAATTTACTTTTTTAGGTTTTATAGAGGGGACACCAATAATGCAAATGTTGTGATCAGTAATATCGGTATTAGCAACTATTCCTACAGCAGATTCTAAATTTTTAGTGAAAATGTGGTCTAAACATGCATCCCCTCTGGTGGATTAAATTATGTTAAATTATGGTAATTCGCGTAGTATAGTAGCCTTACGATACTACATACTACACATTATGAAATAATGGTACTAATAGTATAATTATACTAAACTTAGATTTTTTATTCCGTAGAATTCTGACAGCTATCATTTCTTGACTTTTGTAGGTAAAACATTAAAAAAATATCTAGCATTTTATTTTTTATTGCCCTCAAATGGGTCAAATTATTCCATTTTTCGGTGGAAAGCTTTTTTAATAATAGTAATAACAATTTCCACACAACACAATCACTTAGTAGCAACAATGAAATGAAATTATGAAATGTCAGAATTCTACGGAATAAAAAATCAAGATTTACGAAATCCATCACTGGTAGGTACTTACGCACACTAACAAAAATGTGTATTTACGATTACAACTACAAACTAAAGGCTACGCTATATTTTGTCACATTTTGGTAACGAACTTGTTCTCCATATTAACGCTAGATAGCGTTACATTAGCATAGTTGAGAGAAAATTCGCGACGCTATCTGTCGGTTTTTGAAATAACTAGCGGCATTGAATATTCAATGCCAGCGGTCTATTGGTAGCGACATCTGGTGATTACACGTAATTTGTGCTAATTAGTGGAGTACGTTTTTTTGTATGGTAATATCACTCCTGTCTTTAATTCTCCTTGTTCATATCTATCTCTCTATCTAAAAATAGAAGGAAACAGAGTAAAATATATTTAACAAGTAGGAAAGCTGTCTGTTTATGATCTCGTCATAAGGTGAAGTAGGAATGAAATCTAGAAATGGGTGACGCAGAGCTGGTTTCTGACCGGGAAATTTCGCTAAGTAAATGCTTAAGTAACGTTCTGTCACGCTCTTTTCTGAGAAATTTGACGAGACAGCACTACAGTTAAGTAGTTACTTTGCAAAATTATCAATTCAGAAACTGGGCCGAAATTTTTAATTTCGATTTAAAATTAAAAGAAACATAAAAATTGTGTAAAAAAGCGTTACCGTTACAGCATAAATGCCTGAAAGTGAGTTCAGTCCCTTAGTTGCCAGCACATCAACCTTTACACGTTCACTCTAATCTGTTACGTTAAAGACGACTTTGCAACACAAATAGAACGGTTTACCTGCTGTCGGATACTATTGTTGGCAGCCAGGGTTCGGCATCGGAGTGAAAGGTTTTGCCAATCAGCAGGAGGAGCTCGCCGATTAGCGCGCGACAGACGTATACCCCCCCCCCCCCCCCCCCCGACTCTCGATCCTAATTTAGTAAACTTGCGTCACAATTGGCTATGCTCTTATTGATATATGTTTTTTTATCATTTATTTTAAAAATATTGACTACTTTAAGGCTCAATTCCCACTGGCGCAGAGTCGAAGCGTCGCGTTTTTCAATTGTTCTAGTTTCATTATTTTTAACGGTACGAATTTCTGTTGCCAAAATTTGAAAACGCTCAGCACGCGCGTCTGCTGGGTCGTTGATAGAGAAGTAGAGATGAATTTAGAACCGTTGAAAAACGTGACGCTTCGCTTCGTCTCTGCGCCAGTGGGAATTGAGCCTAAGAAACTCATTTCGGTATTTTTGTGTTTTGTTCATGATGTCTACTTTTAATACTTTTCTATAGAGTTGGTGTTTATGACGTCATCAGAGGATGATTAAGGAGATAGTCTTTGCCTTCATATAAAAAAAAATTCACTACTAACGTCAGTTGATTTGGTTTGGTATTATTTTTATTGTAAGTAAGGGAGAAGTAAGGCAACGGTTTAATCATACTGACGTCATAGAGAAGTCATTTATGGTCAAGGCTTTTTTTTTAAATCTCTTATTTTATTATTTTGTTACCCAGAATATGATTTCAGTTTCCGAAAGTTTGATGTATTTTTTACAAATAAAACTTATACTGAGTCATTATAATTATCTGATGGTTACGCAATTTGAACACAATATCGTCGAGAGTACAGGTGCAAAGCTGTAGGTACGGTCGTTTAGGGAATCTTTTCATACACCCCACAAATATCTTTAAATATTGCGATGATTGATTCAATGCGATGAAAAGGTTCCTTAAACTTTAATCTCGCCCCACACGTATTTTTTATAAGATAATTGGTTCGTTCTACAAGTCATTCTACAGGATTTTTTCTGAAATCCGCAGTTCTTGAAATACACCAAGGTGCGCTTGTGTTTAAAATTAAATTTATTTCTATGAGTTTTTCTCTGAATGCTGTACTGCAAGAGATTCATCTCTTCTGCAAATCCTCGTAGGAAAAAGCTATGGTTTTTCAATAGAAACAGTGGTTTAATAAATTTGTACCTACGTGTCGCTTGCAGAAATATTTTTACAAGAAGAAAAACAGAAAAACTAGCAAGAGGGTCACAGATTTTTTAGAGCGTACTAAAATTTATGTTCACGTGAAGTCAAAACCTTAGTTCTGTGAGTTTTGTCCTACAGTGATAGATTACGGTGACGGCAATAATAATACCTACGGAATCAAGAGATTTATCTGTAGGTACCTACCGTAAAAGCTGGTAAAAATAAAACGATGTTTGTTCAACAGAATCAACGGTGCAATTACAGGGGTAGGCACTCGAAGTGTTACCAACTTTAAGTTGCTATAGCAACCAAACTGTTTACATTATGGTGCCCATTTTTTCACAGTCGTAAGTCTATTGTATTGTTGCTAAGCATACAGAAGCTCATTGTTTTTCGTCGCTGCTAAAAAAAGTTATCCAGATGGAATTCAAACGCCACAGTGTCGTTACTTTGTATTTGGCTGGTAAATCGCAACCAGCCATTGTTAATGCGCTATGTCATTTACATTTGAATAAAATGTTTGTGTATCGGACCATCACGCGTTACAATGACACCGGTAGCATCAAGAAACGCCATGGAGGTGGACATCCAACAACCGCAACATCATCAGAAATGGTTCGAAAGGTAAAGGCTAGAATTGAACGAAATCCACGACAAAGCGCAGTTAAATTGGCGAAAAGTCTTAATGTATCTGCCCGGAGCATAGGACGCATTTTAAAAAATAAACTACACCTGAAGCCTTACAAAATACAAAAAGTGCAAGACTTGACACTTACACAAAAGGCAGTTCGCCTAGAAAGAGCCAAGGAGTTAAAGCACTTGCACGTTGATAGCAAGCTTGAAAATTTGGTATTTTCCGATGAAAAAATTTTTACGGTTCAGCAATATGTGAACAAACAAAATGATCGCGTATGGTTAAAAAGTAAATCGAACGACAATTTAGACCAACGAATTGCTCTGCGAAAGCAAGCACCAGCATCAGTGATGGTTTGGGCCGCGGTAACTGCTACGGGACGTTCACCTCTCGTTTTCATTGAGCAGGGTGTAAAGGTAAACCAGCAAATCTACCGTGAAAAGATTTTAAACGATGCTTTGTTACCTTGGGCACGTAAGCAATTCGGTAGAAATCATTGGACGTTTCAGCAAGACTCGGCACCATCCCACAAAGCTCGGGAAACCCAAATTTTTTTGCAAGATAAAGTTCCGAGCTTCATTTCTTCGCAACAATGGCCACCATATTCGCCGGACTTAAACCCAATGGATTTTTCCATATGGTCAATTCTAGAGGCCAAAGTGTCAGCAAAAAAATATGAGACCGTCGACGCCCTAAAGATTGCTCTTCGCCGAGAATGGAATAAAATATCAGCAGACCACATTCGTGCAGCGTGTGAAGCCTTTACGGACCGACTCGATGCTGTTATCCGCGCTAAAGGTGGCCACATCGAACAATAACTTTTTCTTTTTAATTTTAAATGTTTTTTCTCTTTAAATTGAAGTTTATAAATAAAAAGAAACAAAATTGTCAAAACTACATCATTTTGAATTGGTAACACTTCGAGTGCCGACCCCTGTATAAATCTACGTCTCTTAATAAGTGTTCTTACAAGAAGAAAAACAAAAGACTAATGACAGTAATAGAATTAGTTACAACTAACAAGGAGGTTACAGACTTTTTGACACGCGCAAACGTACACCTTACCTGTAACTTATTGTATTTTTCTTGTATTTTTTCTTTTTGATGAAAGTAATAAACTTTGTCATGGTAGGGAATAAAAAAATGTAATAATGCAAAATCAAAGTTATAAACTATTTATTTGTACTACAGTTCTAAGCAACAGTGCATTGTTTCTCTTTACAGTTTTGGCATCACGATGGCAATTATTCAGTCATGCTGCTGTTGGCGAAGCCTGCGTCGTGGGTGTTATGCATGCGCCATCTACACAATGGTATGTACGTAGATAAGATAAGAATATTCTGTTTCGCGCACAAGAAACAAAAGACAAATAAAAGTTACAAGTTTAACCAAGTTATAAACTGTTTTCCAGATACACTTACCTACCTACTTGACTTATTGTCGGAAGAGTCCGACCAGGGCCTAGATACTGCTAATGCATTGTAGTGCAATGACAACTGGATGAACATGGTGATTTAGTTTCATTGCCGCTTCAAGTCGACGCGAGCACAATGTAGCAATATTCTGGGCGTCAATTCATTCGTCGTCATGTCATTGAATTATAAGCCACTAATAGGATCGAGTCCCTGGATTCGCTCTGATGGCTAGTGCTTACGAAAGTTTTAGTTCAAAAAAATTAGCCAGGTCAGCTTTGTTTACTCAATTCGACTGTCTTGACTTGTTTGGTAACTTTGTGTAGGTAATCTACCAATCACTCGCCTCTCATCCCGTTCGCTTATTAAATTCAAACAGTTTATAGGTTTACAATGTGTTAAAAATGTTGCCCATCACCGCAACTACGCAAGTGACGTGTAGTTAAAAGCTTTTTTTGGCGTGGAGATCTAGGGCGCTGCTACGTAAGTTTTCCTCTGTATGGAGCTGCCCGATATAACATACTCCGAACTGTTGAACACTTCCATATTTTGACACTTAATATTCGTCAAAATGTTTAGCCAAATAGAGTGGATAGTTACGTAATAGGAGAGTAGTATAAATACGGTAAGTAGTATTTGTCTTTTACAACTTCTTAGAGTAAGTGGAAAATTGGTCAAAAATATTTCAAAGTTCACCCAACTTTACATGAGAGACTGATCTGCAGCTTCGCCTGCCGAATCAAGCCGTACCCTTCAGGCAGTGTGTGTAACACTAATGCAAGAAACAAAAGTTGTAAATGACATACGCTGACCGACATGATTGATGGTCTAAGATAGGATTAAGTAAAATATGCCCTCATCTTTTATTTAATAATAGTAAGGTATATCATTTATGCATGATATTTTTTACATTGATTGATAGGTACATACGACACAGGCATGTTGTACCTATAATCTATTTATCTATACTTGGCATTTTTTTCAGACTTTAAACGACACTAAATCAAAAACCTTTAGGCGTAGAAAACTCGAAACAGTTTACAAATTTAGTGCTAGCTAGTACTACTAAATTTGAAAACGGTATCGAAGTTTCTACCGCTAAAGGTTTTCAGTGTCGTTTAAAGTCCAAAAAAAAAAGCCAAGGATTATAGGTCTTTTTTTTTCTATTTTATGTACATTTATCGAGGAGCATTACCACCCGCTAACATCGTGAGGAAACCTGAGTGTCTGGGCTATTCACATACCTCAGCCCTTGAAATCGCCAATCCGCGATGGAGGTAGTCCAGTTTGCGCACCCGCCTAAATAGCACCTGGCCTAGTCCAGATTGGGCACCTATTGATATTAAGATAGAATAAATACATTTGAATTCACTAACAGCACCTGCCAAAAATATGAATAGGTGCCCAATCTGGACTAGGCCAGGTGCTATTTGTGCAGATACTATTTAGGCGGGTGCGCAAACTGGACTACCTCCCGCGGTGGGCACGCGTGGTGCTTAAGCCCATCGGATACTCTCTCGCTGAGGGGAGGCCTATGCCTTGCAGTGGGACACATAGTATAGGTTGCTTACTTACCTACATCGCGAATGCATTGCCAAGAAAAAGCGCGTACTGATGTTACGTGCGCTTGTTTTAAAGTGATTAAACCCGTAACCCACCGAGCATATATGTAGGCAACCATACACTTAACATTTTTTTGATGCAGGCAACCGAATACGGTTGGAGTGGGAACGAAAATAATATCCTTTCATCTGATATAGAGATGTTCGACGAAATAAATGATGAGGGATATTAATAACAATGCTTACGTTATTTGTACTCATTATGACAAAAAGTCCGTAGTTGGACCGACGGGAAAATAGGCAACCATTATCTCAGGTAATGTCCGATTATCATTAACAACAAATCAAGAAATTTGATCGAAAACTTTTAATAAATCTTTTTATATCGTAATATTTATTTCACATGCGCTAAAAGTACTCTTGCCAACTATACTCCATTTGGACGAAGTCGCGGGTAATAGCTAGAATTAAATAAAAAATATTAGCTAAGAATTTGAAGCACATACAAAATTAATAATTTCGTTCGGGTCTACGGTAGACTCGAACGATATGCACACCAAATGAAAGAGCGTAATAAAATAGTTGATCTGAGTCGACAACATATGGGCGGAAAATTCGTATTATCGAGCAGCATCAATATAAAAATTATTAAATTCAACAATGGCGTTGCTAAGTAAACATGTCAATGTCATCATTGTTGTGTTAGTGTCACAAGTTTTCATTGTGAACTGTTATGGCCGGTTTACAATATTTTAGTGTTTAGGAGAGTGCTATAATACAATTAGAGAGGCAAGTGCATTAGTACATTACTAGACGTTCGAGTGAACGTTTATATTTCTTCCAGTAGAGTGTCACTTCGTCGACGTCGCGAAATATGCGCTATCCTACTCAAAATACTATAAGTTTTAATGGAACACATAAGTAGGTAAGTTTGATAATTCGAGTTATTGAAAACAACACGAACCCGTCACGGGTCACTTGCGCACTCTCCTAAAGTTATCACTAAATTATTAGTTTATACACAGATAAGTAACGAGGATAGTAACGCGCTCAGGTGTTACTGGATAGAACAATAGAAACCAATTCTATTTTGATTCTAATTGAAAGGCAACTAGAACCGTACTATACCGTAAAACGTACTAAAGCAAGTGGCGCTTACACGTTTCTACAAAAGCACTCTCCTTAAGAAAGAAAGAAATTAAGAAAGAAAGAAAAAAAGAAAATTTATTTATTTGATACTCAAAACAAAACAAAAAAACACACACACAGAGTGCGTACAATAATAAAAAAAATAACACAGAAAGCATAAAAAGCGTAAAAATAAATAAACTGTACAACATGAAAATAATAATAAAATACATTAAAGGTTGAGCCCCCAAAATGGGCCCGATTCAGCATAATGTTGCAACAGAGTGTAAAGTCAAGCACTCTCCTAAACACTAAGATAATCTAAACCGGCCCTTTGATCTAATTTGTTAACTCCATTGTGTGTGGAATACCGTGGCATCCAAGAAGGTTATTATAATCTGTACCAACTGAGAAGGTGTAGTAAGTAATCTGTGGTGTTTTTCATTGGCGGGAAGACAATTATTGACATTGAGTTTTGGAAGGGTCTGAAAAATAATTGAAAAAGGAAATCAAAGTCATAAATTGATCTTTATTGTTTTGCTTAGTTAGGTACCAATAAACTTATTGAAATAAAAAAGCCACTAGATAAGAAAAATACCAAAAATTAAAATGATGAAGAAAAACATGTGGTCAATACAAAACTAAAAGCTGTAAAGCCAAAGAGAGGGACCTGTTTTTAGTTGATTAGCCAAGTGGATTCTACGTCTCACTGAATACGTCATTAGATTCACTAGCTGTTAAGTTTATGAAGGAAGCTCATTTAGTTAGTAATTTGTGATGAGGTACCCATGACAAAGTTATGATAAGTATCCGATTTTCGCCTTGCATTCCTCCGTGAGTAGCCAGAACATGTCCAAAAGAGCAAGATTGGCTATCCGTAATAGTGTGCTGGTTCCAATACTGATGTAAGCATGGTAGCGAGATTTGGGTATGGCAGAAGAATCATGAAAGTAGGATTAGTGCAGTACAAATGAGATCCTTAAGAAATATGTGTGGTGTTACTTTGAATGACAGAATACACAATAGTGTGATCAGAGACCGAGGATGTAGAGAAAGAGGATGTAGTGAGTGACTAGAATTGAAAAAAGGAATGTTGCGTTGGTTTGGAGATGTGGAGAGGATGAACGAAGAAAGACTGACAAAGCAAATATATCGAGCGAATGTGAGTGGAAGGGCAAGTAAGGGACGCCTTAGTTGGACATACTTCGACCAAATAGGGAATGTATTAGCAAAGGGCAAGATTAAAAGTACCCGAAACCGATGTGGGTACATGCAACGACTAATGGATGTCGATGAAACGAAAGTGATTTGTCAGGATAGTGGCAGGTGACAGTCCGTGGTCTCTGCCTACCCCTCTGGTATACAGGTGTGAGCTTATGTATCTGAATGTATTAAGAGATTTATATCTACTGGTGGTTGATAAATACAGAGGCGTCACCATATAAAAAACATAGTGGAATATTATTTTGCGTCTACATTTTACCCGAGCGAAGCCGGGTTTTCGTCTAGTGTAAATATAATTTAACTGTAATGCACTAACAGAATCTAGCCCCCAGAGCCAGCAACCTGTCACGATCCTGACAACTTATACGTAGATGAAATATCAAAAAGTACATTAAAATCACAAGTCAATCAATCGGGGTTCAGAGCAAACACGACTTGTCGCCGCATCTAGTCGCCGCGACTCCGCGACTCTGACGCCAAGTGTGCGGAGATTCGAACAAAATATATATGAAAACTGACGGCCATAGCCTGACGTCGCGTCTAGTCGCCGAGCTGTCGCCTGTCGCGTGTCGCTAGCGTGCGCCTAGGCATAGAGTTACGCCGACCATGCGCTGAGCGTCAGCGCTGATAGTCAAAATGTATGGCTGGTCAGCGCTGAACGGTCGAAGTTTTTTTAAAACGCTCCTATACATATATAGTACCTACATATTGGCCTGGTCAGCGCCGAGTGTCAGCGTGACTCGAAAACCGGCCTAACACTTTAAAAATGCTTTGACGGCTGTATTTTGTACTAGACGAAAACCCGGCTTCGCTTCGGGTAAAATGTAGACCCAAAATAATATTCCACTATGTTTTTTATATGGTGACGCCTCTGTATTTATCAACCACCAGTAGATATAAATCTCTTAATACATTCAGATACATAAGCTCACGCCTTTACCCCAGAGGGCTAGGCAGACACCAGAAACAGCCACCTGCCACGGTCGTGACAAATTACTTTCGCTTCATCGACATTCACTAGTCGTTCATGCACGCACGCCGGTCGCACGCATGCAGTTTTCTTTGTTATTAAAATCGATGACATGGTTCCTAAGAACAGATCTTCGTATTATACTTTCAGACTTTCCCATTCTGACCGATCGAAATGTGCCAACCTGTATATTACCTAGCACATATTCCTTATCATTAATAAATAACACATGAGGGTCCAATTGCGCATTTTAGAAATAACTCGTACTATGTAATAAAATACTATATAATATACCAACAAACGGTTATCTCTTTTTTTATCTTCACAACGTTAAACTATAGTACCTATTGATTGATTCATCATCATCATCATTTGGTTGAGAGAAGATGGTTTCTGCCAAACTGCATAATAGTTTAAAATTACCTACTAAAGTTGAAAGTTGCTGGGGCCAGTTTCTGAATTGAGAATTTCACTAAGTAAATACTTAAGTAACCTTCTGTCACGCTCTTTTGTGAGAAATTTGACGAGAAAGCACTACAGATAAGTAGTTACTTAGCGAAGTTCTCAGTTCAGAAACTGGCTCTAAGAAGTTGAAAGTTCAACGAAAGTTTTATGTAAAATGCGTGCTATTAATTTATTTAGTCCAACTTAAGCCACGTCTTACTAATCATAAATTAAGGATCAGATTAAAGCCTTCAACATTTTGTGATGGCAGGCGCCCGCGTCACAGTAAGCCAGGAATTTGTGGAAACTTCTTATTAAGAGGCTCCAGTGGGTAACACTAGGGCCCCTGAGATAAAAAAATACAATGTCTGAAATATGTTAATACTGGTTTTTAGGACCCATGGACAATATGGTCATGAACAAAAACTTAGGACCAGATAGCATTAACCCCTCAGGCCTTGAACACTTTTTATTTCTCAAAGCTAAGTTAGTTATTCAATATATGGCACCACACGAAATTGTGTGGTGGTCTGCAGCAGAGCCACCACCTTAGAATCTAATCATTTATATCTTGAAAGGATATACGTCAAACGTACATTGCGTACTTATGCCGTTAGCGGCTGTACGTGCCTTAGGTAATGATAAAATAGACATTGATTGTGACTCTGCTGGGGAGCATACTCTCTGGCAGAGTCACAAAGAACATGTACTCAGGAAAGATAAACTCTCCCGTTTTTGGATTAAAACTGTTGTACGAATAGTCTTTATTGCGTACGTGTTAAAAAATAACACAGTTTTCAAAGAATAAAACATGCTCATACAACTGTGGTTATGTCATAAGTATTCAAAATTCGATTCAAAGTGCAGTTGCAAGACCGACGCGCCAGCCGGTCTAGGGGACCTAACAGAATGCGCCGTAGTTTACATCGGACCCGGGGTGACCCGCCAGCGGGCCTCGGAGCTTGAGAGGTTAACGCCAAAAGCGGTCGTTTTAAATAAACATGCTTAAATGCTATCTATGACGTACGGAGCCGTATTGCCTTCTATGATTACGGAGCCGAGACCTGGACTCTCACCAAGCACACCACCCATCGACTTCAGGTAGCCCAGAGAGCGATGGAGAGAGCGATGCTCGGTATCTCCATCAAAGATCGAATGCGGAACACCGAGATCAGGAGGCGTACCAAAGTGACCGACATTGCAAGAAGGGCCGCTACACTAAAATGGAGGTGGGCAGGTCATGTTTGTCGCAGAGAGGACGAGAGATGGAGTCGAAAACTACTAGAGTGGCAACCGAGGACCGGACGTAGAAGTGTGGGCCGACCCCCAGCTAGGTGGCGTGACGACATCGACAAGGCAGTAGGGAAGACTTGGAGAAGAACAGCGCAAAACAGGAACGACTGGCACTTGCATGAAGAGGCCCTTGTCCAGCAGTGGATATCGACGGGCTGAAGAAGAAGAAGAAATGCTATCTAGTCCCATGTCCTTGTTCACAGCTTTGGATCCTAAAAAATGACTATTAGGGTAAATGATAGATTGTACAGAGACTTATGGCAAATTCGATCTGTAAAAAAGATATGATTTTCTACCCACTGGATCCCCTTAAATTTATTTGTTTAATGAAGCCTAAGGCATGCCTTCTTTAGAGAGAGAGACGGAGATAGTATCGGGCCCACCGCGAATTGCCATTTTCAAGCGCCGAAATATCTTAACACTTTTGACATTTAGGTTTTGTCACGATGTTTTCCTTCACAGTAAAAGAATCAAACAATAAAAATACATCTTTCGAAATTAGAGTATATCGACTAATCGAGGTTTTCGACCGTACCTACTCAGACGTCATTTAACGTATAATGTCCATTAAAAATGTTGACGACCGTCTTTAAGCGTATTGATATAAGTATTATTTTTCTTTCTTAACTAACCATTAAAGTTAATGAATGTCTTTGAGTACGGCAGTTTGACAATTTATAAGTTTTAAAATGAAAAATGAATGAGTTTGTCATTCAAACACATTTAGATACTCGTAGTTTCCATCTTGGTGTCCAATGAACCCAATTTTATTTATAGTTGCGCTAAATATATTATTACCAATGGAGCTGATTTAGCTGTCGATCCCTATCAATATTTTTTTTTTTGTCGTAATAATTTACAGTTTTCGTTATTAATTATTCCGATCTTTATCTTCGCCGAGGTATGTCATCACATACTTCACACTCGGAATTGAAATCCTCTCGCTCTCCCTCACTCTCTCTCTCTCTGAGAGAAGGCCTGCGTGCCCTATAGAGGGACATACAACCCGTCGGAAATATCTGTGCACCTCGCTGGAATGCGTTTCCCCTCGCGCTACGCCGCACCTCGCCCCGTTCTCACCTATCTAGTACCGTTTCCAACGCCAGCGCTGATGCAGGTGTATTATTCTTGCTTTCGTAATCGCATCATTTTTTGCTATCTCTTCTATTCGCATGACGTCACAAAGCTAGGTGCACAGATATTTCCGACGGGTTGTACGTGTACGTGGGATGCTTACTTTATTCTCGCCAATAATATATATAGATCAATTGACAGGTATTTCCAATTACAGGTATATTTCTCTTTAACAATAATAACGCTGGGCCACTTCATCGATACGGAACAGCGCTATTTGACTGGAAAAATGGCCGACCCTGAATCGGAAAGCTTTTTGGAACCTGATAGAATCACAGCCAGTAAGTATGTTTATGTATTTTTATATTAACGTATTTTTAGTTTACAGGTGTTGGTAATTAGACACTTTCCAAGCAGATGGAAAAAATGTTGTAGGTACAAAATATCTACATCTGATACTCTAGAACTCAACTCACAGTAACATTTCGAGGAGTGGCGCTGGCGACTGTAACACAGTTTTAACAAAGAACTAGTACAGCCGCCATTGTAAATACGGATAGTTCATATGTTTAGTACCTAATCATGTATGCCTATTTCTTCTGAATAAAGAAATAAAAAAAATCTACAGTAAGGCTGGGGTTCCTACATAGTTATCAAATGAGAAAGTAGTTGGAAGGCGAACAAAAATTCCTTTCGACACAGTAGAAGCTGGTCAGAATTCATCCGACAAAGTCAGAATTCTGGCAGTCGCTAGGCATTCTACATAAGTACCTAACTAATTGATATCCCCCTAAAACCTACCTTAATATGTTTTTGAAATCAACAGATTATGGCATAATTGAGATTCAACCATAAAGCCTATTCTCATTCAGTCTTTACTTCATGTATTTGGCTAAAGTGAGAAATGTGAGATGTGCTGAAAACCCTAAAGGAAACCACTTAGAAATTAGGTTTATACGAAAAGACACTATTTATAGAAAAAAATCACCAACGTAAGTTCAACTGACTGCGATTGGAAACACCGACAAACGTAAAATGCTAACTATTCAAGAAAGAAAAAACTTAATAATTTCGTAATTACGACTCCTTTTTATTCAGTAAATACATCGGACATTTACATTTTAAGTTTAAACAAGCTTCAAGCACAAAACGGGTTTTACAGGCGCCTTGGGCTAAGAAAATACTAACAAAATACCACAGAATTAATTTTGCTAAAAAATGTTCGTTGGATTTTCCAGGAGCAGCGACTAAATGCGAGTTAGCAAAAAAGTTTTCCTAATTAATTAATGACAAACATCAAACCTATAACATCCCAGCTAGAGGCAAAGTTTACTAATTGCTCTAAGCAAGACGGAATGAGTGAAACTCAGTTCCAGAATGTCACTGCCTAATGTTTAGTACATACTTGAGCAGATGTAGGTATACATCTCACGGCATCCAGTTTATCTGTTTTTAATACTGTTGCATTGGTAAACCTGCAACCACACCTGCGTGTACTTTATAGATTAATCTTTTAGGTAAATTTTCATTCACGGTTACCTTGTTCGTTAAGTAGCATGAATGTTATAACTACGAGCCTTCCCTCTTAGAGCTTGTGCCGTTAGAAAGGGGTTATTCCACTAATACCCATTGAAAATCCCCATTGATGGGATTTGTGAACATTTGCTTCATAATACCCCATTGGCGGTTAAGTACAGTAAAAATATCGTGTAACAGTGTTTGTTACCGGCCTTCTCGGAAACGGCTGCACTGATTTTTATGAAAGTTTCTGTGTATATTTGGTAGGTCTGAGAATAAGTCGCGGGCTGATTAATATGGCAAAACTAACTTCCGCCGAATCCAAAAAGATTGTTGTAAGGAAAGATTTTAGTGAAACAACTAACGACAATGGAGTGACGATCTTGACCAACATCTACCGGAGTGAACTGAGGGGGCCCAGGACCAAAAACTGTACTGAACTGAGGGAGGCCTTTACTCAGCAGTGGGACACAATAATATGTTATTGTATGTAAATAACGTTTACATACATAACATTTACATACAGGCACATACATTGCTTCTGGCCCCACACTAGGATATCCTGTGTCGTGGGAACTAGAAACAGCGACGTCACAAACATGTAAACATACAAGACCTTGGTTTCTTTTCTTTTCGTCCCCAGCCGGGATTCGAACCCGGGACCCATCGGATGGTAACCACTGCGCCATAGAGGTCGTCAAAATAATAAAGGCCATGTAAAAAAAAGTATAAACTAGATACGTACAAAATACATACAAACAATACCATATTCATTTACAAATCGGTGGGCTAAGCATGTAGTTTTCATTCACGTCACGTGGTCGTTCGATCTATTATTTCGTCATTGTTCGTAATGCGATTTCTACGCCTGATGAACGTATTGCTTTTATCGGTCATAGGTGGCAGAAATACCAGAAATAATAAATAAATTATAAATTTGTTCTGTAGTAACTAAGTCTGTCATACTGCATTTGTTTTCAGCAACAAATCTAAGAAAAATATACAAGGAAAACAAGACTACAAAAATATGGGCCCTAAGATTTATTCAGAAAAACAGTTTTTGACTTTCATATCGAGTACAGTCTGTTAGCTTTTAGAATATACCTTATCGGATAGAATCGATTATATTGCGATAAGGTAAGGTTTATTTTGTATTGTTAATTAGTTATAACTTTTCAAAATAGTGAAAAATAATAGATTAGTAGCCAAGGGCTGTAAGGCATCAATTGCAGCCCGAGATATTTAGGCGCACGAGCGCAGCGAGGGCGCCTATAGTTCGAGGGTGCAATTGATGCTTACACCCGAGCTAATTACTCTGCTTTACATCTCGATTGTGAGGTAAGTAGAAAAAATTACTCTTTTTTCTTTTCGCCACTTCATGAACTCGTCGTAAGTTTTCAAATATCTCTCTTTAGAACTTTCAGGCAAAATATTGTTAATTGCTGCTTCAGCTTCCATTTTCATTGAATCGGGAGTGCAGTTTATATCTTCATCACTTGCAGAACTCATGTTTTTTCCTAATGAGCGTTTTTTCTTATGTCAAATTTAGTTTTAATCCCTAGGTGGCGCTGCCGTACCGTAATAATAAACGTCAAAGCAAAAAATAATACTATGGTTCTGTGGAATTTGTGATGGTTGGTTACTTAAAAGGAAAAATGCTGTTGTCGTTTGGTGATACGTGCGCTTTTGGATACTTTGGAGTCTTTGCTATGGATTGTGGGTTTGAATTTTTATTTTTATTACGAGAAACCCTGGTTCATTCTCTTGTTTAGTGATCTGTGGACTGACTTTGACATTGATTGCTACGAATCACAAATTCGTATGAAGAAACGAATGACGCCATCTAGTGTATCTCAAGGAACTAAGAAAAAAAAAGAAAGGAAAAACGCCCATTAGCACGTAATTATTAAAAAAATCCCAAAAACAAACAATATTTAAAGTAAAAGTTTTCTATTACCGCCTTTTTTTCTTTTTTTTATTCTTTTTTTCAAGAACGAAATTGAGCTTCGCCGTTCGATATTTAAAATTGATGACTATTATACTCATACGAAGACAAGGCTGAATAGCGAAGCGACCTCTTTTGTCTTTTTGAAAGAGCGAAGTTTTTTTTTAAATTACTTACCGCCCTAGGGCTTTTCTAGCTACATTATTACCCTAGAGCGCTATTTGGTCACCTACAAGCCCCATTTGGGGGTAATAAGGACCTACTTACCGAATATGAGAGATGTAAAAGTTTTATACAGAGCAGGAAGGCACACACTCGTGTGCTTTAGGCGAAAATCGAAGCCTACTCTAGAGCCCGATGTATATTCTAAAAGCTAACAGACTGTAGTTCTACAGAGAACCATAACTATGTCAACCATGCATGCTTTTATTGCGTGACCTCTTCTCTCGTGTCAAGCTGTCGAAAACTTGCCCTGTACAAATCGGGCTTACGTCGATTTTCCCGAGCCAAATATTATTATTTTTCATTTACGACCACTAACACATCAGAAAAACGTGTGCCTACGTTCATTGTTGCTGTCGTAACCATATTGGAAAAATATGTTGTTGTTGAGTTTTGTCTGATACTAAATAATTATTGATTCCTTGTAAATTGAGAATGGGTGAAGTCAACGAAGATTTTTCAATAGAAGGGTTGCAATGAGCTGGTTGAAGCACGTTTAACATTACGCTACAGACTTGAGTTCGTTGAATTCGTTAGGGGGCGTCCGATAATTGCATGAGACATTTTTGAGG
This sequence comes from Yponomeuta plumbellus, assembly GCA_947310845.1. Lineage (NCBI taxonomy): Eukaryota > Metazoa > Arthropoda > Insecta > Lepidoptera > Yponomeutidae > Yponomeuta > Yponomeuta plumbellus. Next base: position 20,342,814 of record OX371191.1, on the reverse strand, counting down.
ATTTTTGGCCCCCCCTTCCCTCTTTGGTGAGATGTCGTAAGATTTTTCTCGACCCTCCCCCAATCTCACGTGAGATTTTTGAAACCTGTACTTTGGATACAAAAGTGTTTGGATTTATTTAAAAAAACACACAGTTTCCTCAATTACTTTTATTTAAGACTAGCATTGACTAGAATGTGCGAATATTGCTGTAATCTTAAATCACAGTGATAAAATTCAATAGTAAGTACTTAAAGGAAAAATATTGATTCTAATTCAGTCCATGGAAACACCATTTTCTACTAAAAAAATTACGTGATATTTGCAAAAACCCATCCTAGTCAGATTTAGTAAGCTTCGCTCGATCCCCTCCCCACTTGAATACCTCACGTAATTAGTGGATGCAACACAATCTACCAGTATGGACAAAGGTTAGCGCAACTCATGGAAATTCGATGCACATAATTTCAGGAAATTTTAGCGTGACGCTTCTCGAAATAGAACGAAATCTCGATGCGGGAAATCTGTTAAATGTTAGTGCGACTCATAAAATCTTGATGAACGTAATGTGGACAAACTTTGTCACGCCGTGCACAGCTCATGGAGCCTCGACAGTCGATGGGATTTCAGGTTTTTTCTACATAAAAATAATCGGTTGATAAAAATAGTTAAAACATCTACGAGATGAAATAACTTAATGTACGTTGTTTTCTCGGCGCAGGACATTCATTCATTTAACTGATCCAAGAAAAATAAATCCCTAACTTTAATGAATTTAGATTGTTATAGGTACTGTTCCTCAGGGAATCTCATCTAATGTGTTGATGATGATGATGATACTGTTTCGTAATTACGATAACGGACTTGTGTTTGCTTACTAGATTTTTACAATATGGGGACACCATTCTAGTTTTGCCTTGAGTTTGATGCCTAGATATTCCGGAGGGCATAAAATACGAAGAGCAAAGAGCTGAAAGTAATTCCTTAGTAATAAGGACATGCCACTTTTTTGTTATGATAGGACCCCGTACTTAAGTTATAGTTGTTTAAAACAAGTTTTAAAAAAATTGTGTAGTAGTTTAAAACAATTAATTTCTGCGATTTTGTCGAATGTCGAAGCATAGAAAATATATTTTTTTGCAGTGGGCACTTTTGGATTGATAGAGGTTATTTATTAGGCGGTATAGTCCGAAGTTGATGAAGTGAGCTGTGCAGTGCGAAGACAACTCGGCAAAGTGGGTCAACGGACGGCCAGCTAGGAGTTGGCACACCTCAAACAAATTGCTGCTATCAATCATGCCCTCCAATCCGGACGCTGTCATTGCGGGAAGCCATTGTACCGCTGAATAGACAGCACAGGAAAACAATGGGACGGATTTCAAGCCACCATAAAATTAATAGAAATCGCATGACATAATGATTAAGTATAACATAAATAAATTACTTGATTAAAAATAAATTTAAAAAAGCAAATTTGACTACCGAAAGATTGTGTAGCGATAAAATGTATGCTTCGCATTGAAAATTAGGTTAATTTAATAATAAAATTTAATATTTCTTTGAACGATTTTATTTTTCCTAAAAAGTCTTGAGCAATTTAATCATACAAAAACTCCTCGCGTAATAAATAGACTAAAAGGTAAAGGTTGGTGTGCTGTAAAGGTAATGGCTCTCGCCAAAAATCAGTGGATGTGGATGCCAACCTTCAGCGAATATTGAGCATTTTTTCCGCTGCTTCGACATACAGCGTCCACTACTGTAACTTTAATTCTCTCTCCTAAAGGAATGGTTAATTTCAAATATAACAATAGAAATATTAAAATATTATATTACATGTACTCGTATACAACACACTTACAACACAAAAGTTACATTTACAAGTGGCGTTAAAATATGCTGCCTAATTTCATTCAAGTCCCGCATCTCGATAGTTATAATAATAATAATAATCTTTATTTTTTTACTTAATAAACCTGAAAGATATATGTTTAGTTATGTAGAACAAAACTTAAATAACATACTATAAAATAATATTACAAATAAAATGCGTCAAGAGGTGAAATAGAATGTGGATATTCACCACAAATTTACTTTTCCATTCCATGAACTCGTGGTAACTTTATTTTATTATAGTTGCTCCTATATTTCGCTGGTAGCAAGTTCATAGTCATGTTTGACGCAGCTTCCAGAATGTCTGGTGGTGTACAATCCGCTACTTGACTCTTTTTTCAAGTAAGCTTTAAATGCTAAATATCGCTTCCATTAGACCAAAAAATATTTTAGTATATTTTTTGAGGACTTAAAAGCAACAAAAACAGTTTCCAGCGGTGAAACGTTTGATGGAGGATGATGATTGTGACAGAAAACATTCTGCGCGTGACTGTACTTCGTCATAAATTCGGGTAAAATTCGCATGTGTGTCCGGTTGACGAAAACATTAAAACGATTTAAATACGTTTCACCATCTGGACACACATAAAAATCTTTGTGTGTCCAGATGACGAAAGAATAAAAGATAGTAATTTGAGTTTAACCAACTCGACACAGGTGTGTCCAGTCCAGTCATGTGTATCCAGTTGGTGAATAACCCCTTTTAGGGACCATAACGTACAATGATCTTAAAAGAGTTTATGCCTCTATTTGTAACAAAACATTAAGCCGCTCATCTTTAGTTCACTGGTAGGTTTGTGGCAACTTATTAGTCGTATTTCTATAACAGAGAAATAATACACTATATTTTGCTATTAAGATAGCTTATCTACTTTGTTACCGTATTTAACCGTATTATGAAAAAACTTATAGCGTCATGGAAATTGTAGTCAGTTCTCATAAAGGTTTATAAATGTCTTCTTTAAGGTCGGAGCACATTACACCGGCACCGCAACGGCACGACGCCAACACCCCAATCAACTTTTAATTCAAATTCAAGCATTAAGCTGTGTGTCGTATAGACACTACAGGCCGATTCCTGAATTGATCATGTCACTACGTAAATGCTTAAGTAACGTTCTGTATGAGCCACTCACACATTTATATATTTTCCGCTGACAGCGCTTACACGCGCGACCCACTAAGTTTCACCTAGACCAAATTCTGTAATATTTTAATTAGTGCATATATGTAGACCGTCATACCAATCGGCTGTGTACTCATTGACAACTCCCCTCCCTTTGCATGACACAGTGACGCTACGGGGTGTGAATATTGCATACCGCTCCGTACACGTTCTGTTACGCTATTTTCTGAGAAATTTGATGAGACAGCACTACAATTAAGTAGTTATTTAGCGAAAGTCTGAATTCAGAAGCTGGCCCTATGAACCATTATGTCACTACAAAAAAACCTTCCAAGTGAGTGTCAGCCCACGCGCAGTGTAGGGTTCCGTTGAAAGATGTTATTTTATCTGCTCTACAGAACTAACTAGGTACTTCATTCATCAATCGTAGAAAGTTTTCCTGTATTATTTTCTTCGTAGTGAATATTATTCATTATTTTGTGCAGTACTTTGGCGTGATAGTTTAAGTTTTTTATGAGTGCTACAGCCCTAAAATTGAGCATTAAGTATCTTAAGCTTAATATTTCCCAAACTTATCCTCAAATCGTGAACCGGTCTCCCTACACCTATAATACTTTTCAACGACCAATCCAACGAAATACCACACTATAATGTAAGCGAAAAATAATGCCTAAAGTACCTAACCTCTTTAGTCCTGACCTTGAAAGTAACAATAGTTTTCTATTGTTATTTTGTCAACACGGGACTGAGGAGGCTAATCTAAGTACAGGGAAACATAAGTATTTTTTCTAAATTTTATTTCTTCTTTTTATCGGCGTAATAAATGCCTTTCAGCAATGAAATGCCTATCGCCTCCGTGCTAAGCTGCAGACAGACAGACGGACGGTCAGGCGAAACTATAATCAAATCAAATCATTTATTTCCAAAAAGCTTATGTAGTAATGACATTAGAGGACTTAACTTTATGTGAGTTGGTAGGAAAAATGTTGTCACTAAGTACAAATAATTGCGTACTGGTGTTCGTCGCACTAGGCGGATATTGCTATGAATGAAACTGTTATCGATAAGGGTTCCGTGTTGAATACAGAACCCTAAAAGACAACGATGGGCAGCCAGCGCGCTTGTCGCTCAAACGAATTCTTGATATCCGCTTCAAACGAGGACCGCATGCGTGCGACGCCGACCCCCTGACTGCGAGCCGCGATCGCTGTTTCATAAAGCTACAATTAATTGTTTACCACAATTCGCTGTATATTGCAAAGCCGATTAACCCACAGATTCTCCGCTACACAATGTACCTTGAATGGTTATAAGAAACTAAGAATTGCAATTTTATGAAACTCGGCGCAGCTAGTCCTAGTCCAAAGCTATCATTTAACATGTACCTATCGAAAATGCCATAAAATTGGGTATTTGACAGGATGTCAAATGAGTTACTTTTAAAACGGAATTTTAGATAAAAATACGTGCTTGTGACGTCACTTTTCAGAGCACTCTTTTTATGTTTCATCTATTTAAAAATTGTAATAACTAGTAAATGGTTAAAAGAAATACATTATCCGAATCATTTTGTAATTTTTGTTTTAATCGAGCATCTCAAATAATTTATTGTTGATAGTGTAAAATACCGTATTGGCATTGCGGATTTGCGGCGTTGCGGTGCCGGTATGATGTGACATGCCCTTTACTGTGTTATATCAGTAGCAGTACTTAAGTGCTTTTGTCTTGAAAACGTTTAATGGAATTTATGATCGTATCTGTGATATCCCTACTGTCGGCCAATATTTACTGACGTACGTAAGTAATAACCGTCACTAGGGCAAGCCTTTGCTGATGATCGTGACAATTTAATGGCAACCGTGACTGTCCAAAATGTTACCAGACGAGCATACATTGCGCAGGCTAATTTGTTTGTACCTAAGTAGAGCAGTATAAAACTTGCCAGGTATAGATAATAGTGGGTTAGTACTGATATTTTCCAGTATTGCTGATAGGAAACATGGAGAGGAAAGGAAAATTATAAAATAGGTTTTAGAGACGACGCAGAGTTAGGTACCATCATCATCAACCCATTAGGTCCCCACCCTGAGGATGGTATAGGCCATACTCCGGATTGCTGGAGTCTCATAAAGACTAGCGGCTGGTCTTACTGTCACTATAAGGCCTCTGACTTGGCTTAACGACTACCATCTATCGACGGCAGTCGGGACCAACTGCTTAGCGTGCCTTGCAAAGCACGGAACCGCTCGGAAAAATGCCACTAGCGTTAGCCATAGAACGGTCACCCATGCATGCACCGAACGCACCATATGTTGCTTAACGTTCGTGATCATTTAATAGCACTCAGGTGGCCGGGGCTAAGAGCGATTCTGAGCTCTGAGCTGATGTACCATCAATAAAAAAAAAACATGTGTTTTATAAATATTTTTTTTAAATGATGATGGTGACAATTTAATGGCAATATTATTTATAAATATACGAGTTACTAAAAGTTGTAATTCATGTGTGTCTAATTAGTTTGTTTTTGCTTTTAGTTACGATCTCCCTGAACATCACACTGCTAGCCTGCAGCACTTTAGGGTTAATCTCCTGCGTTCTATTGATTTTGGGAGTTTATAAGGTAAGTCCACTCGTAGAATTTCCTCTGGTTTGCTAGTTAACCTTACCAGAAGTGTATAAACATAATGGTGTACTATTAAATTAAAGTTAGCGATATAAAGTTCGTAAAGTAACATTGCATTAATAATAATAATAATAACATAACATTTACATACCGGCCCATACACCGCATTGCATTAATTGCACATACTTATTTCATACTACAAATATCTATAGGGAGCTTCCTGACTTAGGACCATACATTTGAGGCATTGACAATGCATTAATTTTAAGAGTAAAAAGTGTTTTTTTCTGTATAAAACAGGATTAAATATCAATAGATTATTTATCTGCTTATTTATTATTACTATAAAAGACACTTAGTATTAAAATGAAAAAGAAAAAAAACACGTTTTACACTATATCGCCAGCTCATGGGACTATTCAAAGTTAAATTTTTGAACATCATCTCAATTCTTATATTAATTTGTAAAAGTGAGAACTTTATTCATTATTTAGGGTTACCTGTTTCGAAATTCCTGACGCCTCATTCCTAGTTAGTGTTTTACAACAACTTCTGTTCTGCGATTTTTTTTTTCAGACTTGATATACGTTTTAATGTAAGCATTATCTGTCAATAATCGCCAGTACAGCCTGTCCAGAAAAGTATGGTTTTGCTCAGGCTTTTTGTCTGTCTTTGTTAATAACTTGCACTTACAAGCATTGAAAAAATTAAAACAATGAGCTATTACATAAAATAAGGTATTGTGATTCAATAAATATAGTGAATGTTTAGATTTTTCATTAAAACAATTAGTGAACTTTCACTTCCGGTTTCTTGTAATTTTGGAAAAACTGTACTACTGAGTAGTCACTACACTTAAATTAGTGAGCAAAAAATGCAGCGAAAATTAATATTTATAGTTTTTGACAAAAAAACTCAAAGGCTGACCAGAAGTTGTTCTAAATGTCACACTCTAACCTTATGTTTAATCTTATAAATTTCACGTTTAAAAAAAAAAGACCCATGTATAATATTTTATTTATTTCAATATTAAAAGTAACGTTAATTTTTCAGGACATAAAGTTCATGTTGCTGCCTTGGCTGGTGGCGATGGTACTGGAGACCATAGTGGACATGGCCAATCTGGTGTATTTGTTTTACATACAAACCGTGAGTGGATTTTAAACTAAGGCCGACTTGCACAAGTTTCTTACATGACATATAACTAAAATCCTTCATACAAAATTCAAAAGTTTTTAAGTGACCTTAAAGAAGTAGTGCATGCCGTCTGTTAGACTAAGTATTTTATTTATTTTTCCATTTTCTGCTTAGAAGATCTTTAGCTTAGGTGTAAAACATACATAAACTCACAACTATGTCATAGAGGGTTAGGCAGCCAGCTGTTGCCTTTGAACTGTCACAAAACGTGTAATTCTCAAGATTGTTTTCGTTACAGCACACAGTATGACCAGGTGTGGAAGTTCTCCGTGCGGAGTTTCTGGTCTTCCATCGGACGCGTCCCCCGGGTGGCGGATAGGGGAACGCCCTCCAGATATGGAGGGTACTGGCTTCGGCCGGCGCGGACCAAAACCAGAGGGAGGGGGACGTCCAGTGGCTTGCGCTGCTGGATGTCCTGCGGGGTCCACCATGGGCCACGCACCCGTAACCCCACATTGAGCGGGGCCGGGGGCCTTCGGGCCGCGAGGAGACAACCTCTATAAAAAACACACGGTGGGGGCCCTCTCTATGTCCCTCTGTTCAGCAGAGGGCATGGAAGAGGGCTGGAGGGGCGGGGAGGGGCGCGAGATCCACAAGCCAGGCCTGGGAGGGACATTGCGGGAGGTAAGCCAGGGACCAGGGACTGGGCACCCCATATGGTCTCTGGCCGAGGGGTGCTTGTTTGGGAGGGACTATTGATGGGCCGAGGATCCGGGCAGAGGGCCACAACGGGTCCTCGGTAGTTGGAGGCTTGTGGAACTCGCGCCTCTCCGCCGGGAGAGCCGGTGGCGCGGGGGACGCTGCGCGGACCTTGCGCCGCCGGTTGCGGGAGGGTCACAGACGGCAGGTTGGGGGACCTGCCGTCCGACATCGTGACGGGAGAAGGGGGTGGGGGGCCCATGCCCCTTCTCCAGTGAGGGTGGGCCCGACTCCTTGCGAGTCGGGTCGACGTCGCCGGGGCGCCGCTGTCGCATTCGCGTTGCGGTCTTACACCACTTGCGAGATCCGGCGGCGCCCCATTGCACGAGCGACAGGACGGCCCCCGGGGTGTTTTAGGAGGTATGCCTCTCCTATTATTAGGAGAGGAGAGTCCGACACACGGCCGTCGCCCTCCCCCAAGGGTGGCGGTTATGCTGCACAAAGCATTTCACCCCGTTAACAAAAAAAAAAAAAAAAAAGGTGTGGAAGTTCGCTTCGTTTCACTAACCAAATACAATTCTGAACTTTCTTAATATTATAAAGAGACAAGTAGTTATAATAATATATAAAAATAAAGTCTCCTTACTTACACCATTTATAACTCAAGAACTGCGCTGGACCAAGTCCCGTGTGATTCGTGTCTTGTGGGGTTAAATCCAATGAAAACTATAAAATCAAACTTTGTGACCTTTTTCTATTAACTTCTGAACACCAAAGCGGAAATTTTATTCAGAAACACAAAAAAAATCATCTGTGTAAGGTACAATGCTTTCACCTTGATTTGACACTTCACGGACAGAATTCATCCCGTATTCATCCCCACGCTTAAGTCTCGTATCCACTAGGCAACATTTAGCGCGCAACATGTTGCGCAACATGCTGCGCAACATGTTGAGCGACAGCGCGGGACATTTGTTGCGACGCGAAACTAGGCGGGAGTCATGTTGCGCACCCACTGGCAACGTCGCGCGCTGTTGTGCAACGTTGCCGAACATGTTGAGACGCACGTGTTGCGCTACAAATGTTGCCTAGTGGATACGCGGCTTTATCTTTTTTTCATTTTAAGTTGGTAAGGGTTTGTCGTACCAGCCAGTTTCGTTTCCAAAGATAATATTATAAGGTAGCTACGAGTCGGTAGAGCATTGCATGTATACCCGCGCTATTGAATCTCACATCTCAGACCGGGAGCGAATAACTTGGGGCTTTTATCCAATCTCCACGCTTCAATGGGCCGCGCCAACCGAGTCTCCAGTTTCTATCGCGATGCATAGTCGATTTACCCGATACTTTTATGTTGACACCTAACCTAGTAGGTACAAGCAAACTCCAATTTTACACCGAGAATATCCTTAGCCAAAAGGAGCTTACCCAGAACTCATTATCGGTTTCGGATTTACAGAGTGCGAGGTTAAGCAATGGGCCCCTATTTTAATTCATTTCAATCCACTTTTTTTTAAACATCGCGAAGGATTACAATTCCGGTATACTGGGATCCCGCATACACAATGCGGTTCTCTAATTGATCTCGGTTGAAAATTTTGCGGGATCCCGCTAGACTAACGGGATTAGAGAGAAGCGTAGATTACGCGTGAACAAGTATAACGTAATTCTCTCTGCGCTTTGGTTAAATTTAAAACCATATAAATGAGGCCAATTAGTTCTTTATTACTATTGATTTCAGAGGGGTAATTACAGCCTGCTGAATCCAGCGGCATTAAGACGGTTCGGTCTCGCAAATATCTGGATTGAAATGATCTTGCGGAATGGTATTTCCTAATCACGAGGTAAACCTAGCGTCTGAAGTGATCATATACCTCGATGCTTGAAAATCCCATTAAGCGGTCGGCACGCGTGGTACTCTCTCTCTGAAAGAAGGCCTGTGCCCTGCTGTGCAGTAAGTAGATATAGGCAAAATAAAAACAAAAAAGTTTAAAGACACCGTCAGGAATAATCATAAATTGTTATTTACCGGGTTCGAACCCCGACTGGAAACAAAAAAACCCCATGTCTTGGATGTTTACATTGTGCGCGATGTTGCTGTTTCTGATTCCCTCGATACAGAGTAACCTAGTGTGGGGTCAGAAGCAATGTATTGTATGTGCCTGTATGTAAATGTTTATGTTTATTTTATTCTCTTGAAGTCATACTTTTAATAGTTATGTACCGAGTATTTTTCAATGAGATGCCATGCTCATACGTAGATAATAGTAGATATACAATACATTTAATGAGTTGAATCGCAATTAATTATCAGTTAAACATAATTAGTTATCTTAATTCCCGACGTTATTAAGTACCTAGATAGATAGATAGATAGATAGAATATTCTTTATTGGGGTTATTTAACAACTGGACACACATGACTGGACACACCTGTGTCGAGTTGGTTAAACTCAAATTAGTATCATTCATTCTTTCGTCGTCTGGACACACCAAGATTTTTACGCGTGTCCAGATGGTGAAACGTATTTAAATCAATTTAATGTTTTCGTCAACTGGACACACATTCGAATTTTACCCGAATTTATGACGAAGTACAGTCATGCGCAGATTGTTTTCTGTCAGAATCATCATCCTCCATCAAACGTTCCACCCCTGGAAACAGGTAATTTTACAATACTTTTACAGTAAATAGTACAAAAGTACTAGGGTAGCAGAAGTATGTAACATATTGCGGCTAAAATAAAATCTCATGAAAAACATGCGGCTTAGTTCATGGTGTTGCTTAATACTTCGCAGTATTAAACAGGGTTGTTTACTACTACTACCTACTAACTTTTGTTACCCTGGTACTTTTAACCGCTCTGGACTATACCATAAGTGCGACGGGGCGTACTTGAAACCACTGTGAAGCAAGGAGCGAAGTACTGGGAATTAAAGTAAAACGCAAAGTGACATTATAGGAATCGAGATTCAGGGAATAAAACTTATGAGGAAGGTCCTATAGCAAGAAAAACAATTGAAACTATCAGCATGAACACTATGATCGCGACCATTGTTAGTGGTCAATAATTCCATCAGCGAGACGATTGTTAACCTGACTGTACCCTTTTCTGCAAAAAAACAGAGTGTGTCCAGTTGGTGAAAACATAAAAATTATTATTTTAGCTTTCACAATTTCAAGCTTTCAAAATTATTTTTTTAACAAAATCTTTGTGTGTCCAGATGACGAAAGAATAAATGATACTAATTTGAGTTTAACCAACTCGACACAGGTGTGTCCAGTCATGTGTGTCCAGTAGGTGAATAACCCCTTTATTGTATGTACACCAGGCATTACACATGAAATTTGACAATAGCATAGTACAGTACAATTGGCGGCCTTATTACTAAAAGTAATTTCTTCCAGACAACCATTGATGGAAAAAGATAAAGAAGCTAAATTACGGGTAGTCGGTGCAACTAGACAATATTAAACAAGATATTTCTATATCTAATACACATACATAAACGGTACATAAATATTTAATAAATATAGAATAAACATACATAAATAAAAATAATATCATATACCTACCTATCATGAACCTACTTACATTTTATTGGCAACTCCACTTTAAAAGTTAATAAGTAAACTTGACCCAATATTGTTTTGGCACTGTATTATTTTTGTGTAGGTGTATCAAGCCTGAGTACCTTTAAAACTTTCTTTTCAAAGGTAAAATTAAGATTTCCAACAATGAATAAGTAAACGATAAACAAAATTAGGGCCACAAAAACGCACTCTTGTACCCCGAACTCGTAGGGTTAGGCAAATACTATGCCACTTGACACAATCTCCTGTCAAACCACTGCCCGGCCTGTATACGATCCTGACAGGTCATGTTGGAACGGACGACGTACGTAACCTTGAAGTGGCGTTAAATTTTCGATAAAAATATTTTTATGTCCTATTTATCCTACTAGCAAATAATTGTCATTGAAACTATATCATTGTGTAAACTTACAATCAATGTTATATTTTGCACAGTGATTTAAATGTTAAATAAGAAGAAATCAATATTTAATGTTCGTGCGTAAAATCCTTACTACGCTGTCACAAGGTTATGTCAACCGTATTTTTTTGTAGTGACATACCAAAAATAACGAAAATAATAACGGTCCCTTTAGCGATACGAGGTTGATGAACAGGCTTTAGAAAATGATCATCGCGTTCTCAGAATCTCTGCGTACCACTGCCGTACAAAGCGATTGAGCTGATCAGAGTGCTTATACTGAGTTTTGTCCTTCACTTTCGATAGCGAGAGCGTTTGCAATTTGCATAGGAGTGACAAAGAGACAACTAGATGGCGCGCTTTGTCACTCCTATGCAAATCGCAAACGCTCTCGCTATCGAAAGTGAATGACAAAACTCAGTATACGCACTCTGGGCTCAAATAAAAGGTCGCACAGCTCGCCACAACACTTCACCGCCATTCGGCACAAAAAAGATGATGACCCTTCTAAAAAGCCTGCGAAAATGGCACAAGAGATGACTGAGTGAAGGTCGTCTAAAAAACAAAACTACTTAATCGTGAGTCAGTAATTAGCAAAAGCTAGTTAAGAATAACGTAAGGAATGATAACGTTGATTTTCTTCCATCACTAGTCATATGTGTCAGGATCGTATACTCCCAGCGGCCGAACAATATCAACATTCATTACTTAGGATTGGTTTTAGAGTCACGCTGACTACGCGCTGACCGTCAGCGCTGATAGACAAAAGCGTTTTTCTAAAACGCTCCTTAGGACGTACTTAGTACATATTGGTATGTCAGCGCCGAGTGTCAGCGTGACTCTAAAACCGGCCTACGCCTTAGTCGCGGTATGCACCACCTTTATTCCGCCCTTCACTAATACATCCTATATAATCGATGTATGTTCCCATGTAACGTCCCTTATACAGGGTTTTGATTTGTACAGTTGACTCCGACTCAAGGATGGTTATTTACATGATACTGAAGCAAAATAAAATATATATAAAAAAATTTTTTTTCGTAGTGAAAATCACCTAAAATCCCTGATTTTGCGGGGCCGGAGGCGAGCGCGCGGGCGGGCGCACTCTCCAGCCCCGCCCCGCGAAACCCCCGCCGGACCCGTCAAGTGCAAACAATAGAAGCTAAGCCATATAAATTTGTGATTTTTAGGTGATTTTCACTAAAAAAAATATTTTTTTATATTTTTTTTTTTTGCTTCAGTATCATGTAAATAACATCCCTGAGTAGTCGGAGTCAACTGTACAATTCAACACCCTGTATAATAACAATATAAGAATGACAACTTGCTTACGACACTTGTCTTGGCCCCAAACTAGGGTAACCTGTGCTATTGTAACCAGGCAAAGACATTACAAGCATGGAAATATACAGACTGAGGGTCATTTGTACAAAACGTATGGCGGTCCCCAGTGCGAATCAAACCCCCGACCTCTGTCTTAGAAGTTTAATGGTTAGACCAACGAGGCAGCCGGTCCTTCCATCCACATAACATAACATAACATTTACATACAGCCACATACAATACATCCTAATGTATCTTCATTTTCTCTGTGAGTCCGAACCTCAGAGTTTTGAATTGAGATATCTGTGGTCCGAAACAATATCTTTCTTTGCGGACTATGCTAAGTACTAAGAAATGTGGATTGAATTGTCTTGAAAACTTTGAATTAGGAGTGGAAATAAAAATATATACTTTGTTATTTGTTTGTTCTTTGTAATTAAATGTAAGTGCGTAAAGGTAATCAAATCAATGCTCTGTTTATATTTCTTTGTGTATTTGCGCAATTTTTATGTTGTGTTATTAGTTTTATGTTGTATTGAAATCAGAAATCAAACATTTATTTCAACGTAAAGACTTTATATCCCTACAACTTTATTTGAATGTCAATTAAAGGCCGCCAACTGATTAAGTCAGCCGTCCAATTTAACGCCTGAGAAGTTTATTGAATGGTGGCATTTAATTACATAGCTTTTAATTGTATTAAAGCATAGTTTAAGACGTTTGACGAGTTGGCTGATCGACAACTATGCGTTTTATTAAGAGCCTGAATGAAGAGCCGTCATATATTATAAATTGACATTTTTCAATGTGACATCAATGCAACAGCTGATTTGCTTCACCGTCAGCTTAGCTTAGAGTGACCAACATATTTGGTTCAAATTCGAAACTGAACTTAAAAGGGATTCTCTTCTTTTTGTTTACATATTTTTAAAAACTATTTGAAAAAACTGCTTAGCAACAAATTATCCTTCCTAAATTACATAATGAATAGATTTATTAAATAAAAAATAGTATATTGTATTGTACTTTACATTATTCAAATTTAGATACCATATCAAATCGTGACGTTAAACACGTATTTAACGTGTTTTTATTTAACTCTCTATTAAATTTTAGTTTAAGTAAACGCGATCATGGTCTTGAAGTGCAAACATTCAGTAAGAACACGGATCAGCTTTGTGTTCGGTTGTAAACTTGTAAACATGTTGTGTTAGGATGAACCGATGTTGTTGAAAATTTGCGTAGCGGGAGGCGGGCACGAGGGCGGGCGGATGCGGCGACGCTGTCTCCATTAGGGTTACCAAATGGCGGGGAAAACGAAAGTTTTTTTATATGTACCACTAACTGACATTAAGTGCGTTATTTCTGTAAGCTATTCTGCGACAAAGAGTCATCTATGTTCCTATCTTCCCAACTTCCTCCAAACTTTGTCAATATGGTTTTTTTTTTCTTTTCATCTTCCTCACTTTATTGCAATTGACATACAATGTAGGACATTTTTGGAATAGGCTTGCCTTTATTTAATAGGCTTTATGCGACTACTACCGTATACTCATATCTTACTAATTTTTATGGCCGATTTCTGAGTTAAGAATTTCACTGAGTAAATACTTAAGTAACGTTCTGTCACGCTCTTTTCTGAGAAATTTGGCGAGACAGCACTACAGATAAGTTTGTAAAAAGTTTTTCGTCAATTTTGTGGCGTGCTTCAAAAATTGTTCTGTATGCGGCGCAGATGCTAATCTTAAGTTATATGATGTAGACTGTCCCTTATTTGTTTTGTATGTACTTTTAAGAAAATTAAAAAACATTAAATTAGTCTTTTAAATTTCATGTTTTTTAATTGAAAATAAAAATACTTTTGTTATTAAATATAGTGATTATTTTGTGAGTCAGTAGCTTGAAAAATAATGTTGCCATGTTCAATGTAATAGTGATGCATTCAGTTCTGTTCAATGACAGGAATTAATGAATACTTCGTTAACATTACCTTATTGAAACAAAAATCGCTCGTAGCCCCGGCGCCGCCTAAGTGATCTTAAACGACCACGAAGGTTAAGCAACATAAGGGGCGCATACAGTTTATGAATGGGTGACTGTTCTATGACTAATGCTAGTGGCATTTTTCCTAGCGGTATCGTGCTTCCCAAGGCACGCTAAGCAGTTGGTGGCGATTGCCGTCGATAGATGACAGTGTTAAAGCCAATTCAGATGCCTGAGATTGAAAACTTCTGACAGTTAGACCAGCCACTAGTCTTACAACCCTACACCAATCCTGACTTGGCCCCCGTGGTGGAGTATGGCCTATACCTTCCTCAGTGAAGAGACCCGTGCCCCTCGGTGGGGACATAATGGGTTGATGATCCACAATGAAGTGGCCTAAGAACGTCATCCACCGCTTCCGGTATCTTTTTATTCGATATTTATATGTTATGCTTGCAGTGCCCGCGACTTTGTTCGAGCCACAGGATTAGCCTATGTCCACCCTGTAGGTTCATCCTAAACACTCGTGAAACCATATTTGAAACATACATACATACATAAGCTCACGCCTGTATCCCAGAGGGGTAGGCAGAGACCAATTATATAATAATATATACTTTCGGATATTACCCTTTACATACAAACTTTTCCTCTTTATAATCTATCTTATATCTAATATCCCTTCTAATGCCAATAATTAGCATAAATAAGTAAAATTCTTGCTCTAATATACCTAATTTAATCACTGTATTATTATTGGAAGACTCTGTTGACGAACCAATTTCACATGTCGATTGTTATCTAGCTAATTTTATTACTTACTTACTTACTTACTGCGATGGCTCACCGACCCGAAGTGGATCTTGGCCTCTAATACAAGAAGTTGCCACTTGCCAGAGCTTGGCTAATTTTATTACTAATTTTTGATAATTCTGGGTAAAATCCTATCTCTAATTTGACAATTTTACTGTTTGGACCAAAAAAACCTAGTTTGATTTCCTCAGACAAAGATGATAGGATGAGTTTATTGAAATCAAATAATGCGTGAATTTTCAAATATATATTAAACCAAAATGAAACAATGTGGTTAGGTGAAGCTTGGTGACAGTAAGACCAGCCACTAGTCTTACAAGCCTCCACCAATTGCCTTTAATATTAAATTATGGCCTATAATAAAAAATATTGTTTTATATTAAATTTAACAAGAAACTAAGTAACAGATAACTGTGTCTAATGTTCAATACATCTAGGGGTTATAATTTTTAAGTTTTAAAGTTGTTGATTACGCTAAAACTGTTTTGAAAAGAATACAATTGTGGAGTTTCTTTGTTAGTTTCTACTCCATATAATCTATTAATTAGGTACACATTTAAACATTTTGTTTGTACTATGAATAAAATATTTTAATTTGATTAAAATGTTTTTCGTAAATAGTCCTACAAAAAAGCCCATCTCAGTGTTTGTCTATTATCTTATGTGTAAGCCATTATAGCCAAAACAGTGAACCATATAATATAGGTTATAGGAGCATACTATACAGTAGCTACCTATAGGTCTATGATTAAGGCTCTGCTTAATTACCGTATTTCTTATGTTGACAATATTGTTACCTTACACTGTAACATCTCAACATTGTCAGCCTATTATATTTTTCAAATGCGACCCAAAAAATATTTATGTTATAATTTTAATGTCATAATGTTTCTTTTCTACGCTACGCTAACGAGCTACTCGAAATACTAATCCTTCGCAGACGAAGTCGCGGGCGCCCAGCTAGTAAAAGATTGATGTTATTTTTTTCGTTCATTCACTTTGTCACAACACTATTTTTATTTCGTCAAAACCTGGCAACCCAGTAAACGTCAGTTTACTCCGTTTAATAAAAAATACGACTTTATCTACAAGTATTCCGTGGCGAATGCCCCAACTCGCTAGCCAAGGGTTGGCTAATCTACGACCAAAACAACAAAATCTTCGTTCTTACCAGACCACTTTGTTTCACCTACTTTTGCCCAACAATTTCAATATCATTTGTATAATGCTTGATACATATAGGTAACATGAATAAATAATACCTTGACTTTGACACCGCATAAACGTATTTCGAGTCTCAATAGCGGAGGACACGTGATGTGACTTAAAAAAAGTGGGTGATCGACGAACGAGCCATAATACCGCGGTTTTAGTACGACGGTTTTACTTGCGGCTTGATGGTGCAGAGTGCTTAGTGCGAGTTTTTTCATTCACTTTCGATAGCGAGAGCGTTTGCAATTTGTATAGGAGTGACAAAGAGACAACTAGGTGGCGCGCTTTGTCACTCCTATAGAATATACGCACACGCGATCGAGTAGTTTAAACAACTCGCACTAAACACAGAGTGCTTAGTGCGAGTTGTTTAAACTACTCGATCGCGTTAACGTAAACTCATATTCTATAGGAGTGACAAAGCGCGCCACCTATTTGTCTCTCTGTCACTCCTATACCTACAAATTGCAAACGCTCTCGCTATCGAAAGTGAATGAAATACTCGCACTACGGGCCCAGTGTGCTTAGTGCGAGTTTTTTTAACTACTCGATCGCGTTAACGTAAACTCATATTCTATAGGAGTGACAAAGCGCGCCACCTATTTGTCTCTCTGTCACTCCTATACAAATTGCAAACGCTCTCGCTATCGAAAGTGAATGAAAAAACTTGCACTACGGGCCCTGATCAACTAGCGAGCAAAACAGACATGCGGCTGTAGTTCAACGTGACGGTAAAAAAGAAAAAAAACTGACGAGCCGCGAGCCAGGCTCATCGGTATATAAAACGGCGGTTTTGTAATGAATGATACACGGGCGAGCTTTTCCGACGGGCCGAAAAACTGCGGTAAAGCTCGCCCGTCGATCAGGCAGGGCCTTTAGAGTTCTTCGGACTTAACTCAAATAAATAAAAAACTCTACCTGTCCAGCTTGAGTAGTACGATGATTCGAGCCACACATTTTGGGTCAGTTTCTGAATTGAGAATTTCGCTACAGTCTTTTAGCTTTTAGAATATAAGTACCTCGGCTACTATCGGATAGCATCGGATATATTCGTGTAATAGAAATATCGAAACTAATATTGACTTAATTTCGAAATCAGAACTAATATGACACTTAATTTCACTTAAACAGAGCAGGAAGTAGTATTACACTCGTGTGCTTTTGGCGAAAACCGAAGCCTAGGTACTCTTGAGACCGAGGTATATTCTAAAAGCTAACAGACTGTAAGTAACTACTCGACTCTAGGCGGTCTCGTCAGATTTCTCAGAAAGGAGCGTGACGAAACGTTACTAAAGTATTTATTTAGTGAAGTTTATCTTCTGAAAAGTAGCGACTTATGACATTTGAGACGCGCGACTAGCGTCAGGCTATTGACCCCTGCCGCACATGCTGATTTTGGTTCAAGTTATATTATTAAGCGGTGGTGGCGTAGTGGGGTTGACCCTTGCTTCTCGATTATGAGGGTCTGGGTTCGAACCACGCATGTACCAATGACTTTTAGTTACGTACATTTGTTTGTACAGCAACACCATTCGCTGATAAATTGTGCCCGGATAACGGCGACAGGCTTGCCACTTGTCACGTTTGGGACCTAATAAACTCGGCAAAACGTGGGTCCAGTTCTAGAGACTGGTGCCTCTGCCTACCCCTTCGGGGATAACGGCCGTGAGTTTATTATTTTATTTTTTTATTTTTATATTATTATAGTTATTATATACCTTCCTTAGGGAAGAGACACCTGCCCCTCGGTGGGGACATGATGAATATTATTATTGATGAAATTTTGGATTTTAGGCAAGCTAATAAATGTGCCAAATTTCAAATACGTAGGTTAAATAGCTGTAGAGTTGTGAAGGGGTCAAAAGTAGCTCGAAGTGGTTCCTGTAATAATACAAACGGTTGCTGCGTCGCCAGTTCCTTTTTCCTCGAACTTGGTTGGACTCGCTGTCGCGTGTCTAGATCTATGTTTAAAAGAAATGCTCTTCTCAAACATTGACAATGATGACAATTTACATTTAAAATTTTTGAATTTTAGCGAAAGTCTTCCATAGAAAGTAGCTGTGCTTTGCTTGCAGCTTGTCCTTAGTTGTCCTTTGTCAATTGAAAGAAATTGCGAGGTAAAGTTGGTAAAGGAGCCGGGGATCTCTGGGCCCAATTGTAATAAGCTGAAATAAGGTTTAAAAAAAGCGGTATTTTTTTCTGTTTCAAAATATAAAAAAAATCTTCTCAATTCACAATCTGGGAGACGAGAAATCTTAAAAACAAGTTTATTGCACTGATGAAATAGAGTTTCGATTACTATAATCGATTACTGTGAATGAGTTAAAGAATTATTATTATTGAACATAAAATCACTCTCATCGAATGATGGATTCAATCAAAGTAAACAAAATCTACGGAATAAATTATTAAATTTACAATAAAGCAGAATATCAACTTTAAAATCGATTCTCGTAGATTCTCGTTTACAGATCGATTTATTACTTTTTATGTTTGTCAAATGTATTTAATCTGTGCTGACAGTGACAGCTCCCGGATTTTCAATCTATTATCATGATAGGTCACTATATTGCACGGACCGAGAATTTACGGCACGAGAATGTACAACCCGGGAATTCGTGCCCAAATGACCATCTATAACTAACGCTAGTGGGATTTTTCCGAGCGATTCCGTGCTTTGCAAAGCAAGTTAAGCAGTTGGTGCCGGCTGCCGTCAATAGATGGAAGTCGTGAAGCCAAGTCAGAGGCCTTAGGGCAGCTTGAAAACTTCCGACAGTAAGACCAGAAACTAGTCTTACAAGGCTCCACCTATCCGGACTAGGCCCCCGTGGTGGAGAATGCCCTATAGGTATAGGACCGAGGGGCACGGGCTTTTCACTGAGAAAGGTTCCTCAGGGAAAAGCCCCGTGCCCGTCAGTGGGTTTATAATGGGTTGATGTATCGCTCCGCTACATCTAAACTCTGATCATTTAGATTGACTTGTCTAGTGTAAGATCCAGCCAGATCAGGACGTCAATCTATAGCGACTCATAGCCTCGATAATGTCACGCACTAGATCGAGCGTGTAATGGCTGCGAAGTGAATGATTTATGCTTCATGGAAACGAGGCACCACTCTGTCGTGTCTATGGCTGTACACGGATTCTCGCCCGTACTAATTTTATACAGCCTGATATGATAACGCACGACCCGAGAACGTACGGACGGGAATCCGTGTACATGTGCACGGATTCCGTGGCTGTACATTACCGGGGCGTACGTTCTCAGGATGTGCATTCGCGGTACGTATATAATCGTCTCCCATTAAGATCACCGGACTATCTACCTACTCGTCTTGTATCGGTTATCGTTTGCGTATTTTAATTATATTCCTCGACCAGTGCTTTCGCTCTACGGACTTCTAGTATATTGTTTAACTTGTACGACTGTGGCATACCGACTTATCGATGTAATACACTGGGCCGACGAGTTTTAGAGGATGAAATGACACAAATCCTTGTCTTCCCTGTCTTTTAATCTATTTGTGAGTTTCGTTACATTTTCCCACTCAATACAATAACAACTACAATTAATGTAATAAATAACTGTCTATCTTAAGATCATAGTTATAAAATCAGCTGTTAAGTACCTATAGGTTATTGTCAATTTGTTGCATAGCCTCAGTTTTACTAAATCTCTTTTAACTTTGCTCTCAGATTGCTAAAATCCGCAAAATTTTCAAAGATGGTTTGGCAATATATAAGCTGTTTATTGACACCACTCTCGTCTTTTTACATCTGGGCCCAAGAATGTATGGAAGCGTTTCCGTCTCCTTTAATCTCATTTACGATTCGCCTTATATCTCATAATTAACCTTGATATAATAAATAGCATTAACAGAGCGTGTTTCTACTAAGTTCATGATGAACTTTGAAGCTGTAGGTACAGAATAATTTTATTGATGATTAATCGACTAAAATGTAATTAATATTGTTCAGGCTTCACTTAGTACAACACGTTAAGACTGCTGACAAGTTTCAGTCTAAACTTTTCCCAATAGGCTATTTGACCGATTGCTGAAAATCATCTCATATTTTTTAGTGAAATTTAGAAGTGGTCATTTTAAATTATTTCGTATATTTCTTCTAAAAAAGGCAAACGAAAATTTACTTTTGAAATAAGCCGCCAAAACGCTATCTTAGGCAATATGGCGTCGTACAGGAATTATGACGTTACTTGCCAGTAAACCAACCAATGAACGTAAGAAAGAATGAATGACAGACGCAATTTTTACTGACATGTGACGTCATCATAGAATCTACCAATCCAAGCCGTTTTAGATACAATGGCTGCAGATACACAATTTATCAAATTTTACCTTGTGTTTTTTACAAATAATAATAATTGTTTTTTTAGTTAAAATGCCTTAAAGCTGTTTTAAGATTAACAATTTATACGAACACGTATAAATATTACTGTTTTTTTACACTGTCAAATAGCCTATCTCCTAATATTTAAGCTGGCTGTTTAAAAGCTATTTCGTTTTTCTAAAATGTGATTTATTTTTCAGCTCAACTTCAACCCCATCACGTCGTTCCTGTTCACGTTGGATTTCTTCATCTTTGTATTGAACGTACGTATTAAAGGCATTTCGATAAATGTTTCCCAAATCCGTTCCAATCAGAATTCCTTTCGATTGAATATGCGTAACCCCGTCACCTAGATACAGTAGGCAACACGTCAGCCATTACATTTGCGTGTACTGTACTCAATCACGATACGGGCGAATTTACAAGAGACGTATAAAATGCTTTACAACTGTCGACTGTGTGTAGGTATTCCTATAAATCCCCATTCGCATACTTGGCTGATTCCCGAAGGATGGAAGAAAATCTATACCCGTCGTTAGCACTTGAGCTTATTGCTATTTATGATACATTACAATATATCAAATCAAATCGTTTATTTTGACGAAAGAAACATGAAGTACTATAACGAAGATTGTACCAGCCGGTAGCTAAAAGCTTAATTACCCAATTTTTCAAGCACTTATTACAACGTCTGAGTCATTCGACATATTTAGTTCGGGTCGTTGTTGCCATTACACGCCTTACGATACAAAACATTTCCATAATCATGGGGTACTTTAAGATTTATAATATACAGATTTTTACTACAGTAACTTGATAACTTGGTATAACTAGGTGCTTAATACGTTTGATTCGTACCTATGCAACATACCACAAAAGAAAATCTTTTCAGCATCGAAAAAGGAGCATCTAAGAGTCTATTCCTTCACAATTCTCATGCAGTTTTTATTTCATTTCCACCAGCTTCCCACTTCCACTTACTTTCGGCCAGTACTACACCTTCCACTGGGCATCGCAATAGGTACCTACCAAGTACTATAGAAATCAGCTCAATTAGATAGACAAATGGATAAATCATTATTAATACTTCTTAAGTCGTAGATAAAGATATAGCACTGTTAGTGTAAGAGAGGGACGTAACACTAAAGCGTCATTTAAATTTACATACAATAATACATATATAGTAATACATACAATCCGATCATTTATTAAGTGCACCATTAAATTAGTAACTATAATTTTTTTTTTTAAATTTCAGTCAATAAAATATATCAATTTGTTTTTTATCCATAATGAAAAACTAAAAGTTTACTTTATGAACATCAAAATTACTAGTTTCAAAATTAATAACTTATGTGTGGGGAAGAAGCTAATGAAGAAATGCTGCATTTATTTTCGAAATAGTTTTAGCTTAATTCAACTTAATTGAACTTAAGGTCAAGCTAAATTTTTAAACTTATAAAAATATTACTCATGCATGTTCAACTCATGTGTTGAATACTAGACATCTTTGTCTCTTTTATTCTATTTATTTTATTCTACAGACACATTCTAGTCTTTTCTATATTTTGCTAACGTCAATACCTACTTACTTACGTATACCTACCTAATTTTAAGCTTAAGTTCTACACTATCAGTAATTTTGACCTAATCTACTAAGACAATTTGTAAATATCTTGCAAATTATATCTTTATAAAACATGGACACGGCAGGCTTAACAGAAACGAAAGAAATTTATGAAAAAGGAAATTTCGTGTGTTAATGAGCTACCTGGCACTAACCAAAGCCACAAATGAAAATTGTTTTTGAAGAAGAATATTGGGCGAAGGTGGAGATTTGTAAAGAAGTTTGCAAGCCGTTCTGAGGCCCCTGACTTGGCTTTATGACTGATATATATCGATGGAAACCGGCACCAACTGCTTAACGTGCCTTGAAGCACGGAACCGCTCGGAAAAATGCCACTAGATAGCGTGAGTCATAGAACGTGTGCGCGACGACGAAGGCGAAGGGCGAAGGGGTGACGTCACACGGCAGCGGGCGAGCGTTCAGTGGACTGTATACTATGTTCGATGTGTGCCCGCCGCGCGTGTGGAGAGGGGTTTCGCTTCCGTCGTTTGGTGCACAGGTTGCGCCGGTTGGTTCGAGATGCCCTGGTCTATGGGTTCGCCTTCCTCTGCCCTCGGTGACCACGCGGGAAACTGTAGCGTGGGCCGCCAGGCGGGAAACTATAGCGTGGCGACTCGAAGGTGGAGGAGTGAAAGGCGCGTTCTATGAAGATCGACCGTGCTGTATTCGATGGGGGTCAGGAGCCTCTCGGTGTTAGACCGGAGCGAAGCGAGTGTGCGAACTGGACTGCAGAGAGCTCAAGTGGAGTTGAGAGCTTTTCCTTTTCTTCTTCTAGTTTTCTCCGTCTTTGTTAGGAATTTATTTCCAATGACTATTCGAACCACAAGGCCGCTTAATATAGCGCGAGGTTGGTTCGCAAGCGCCAGTGATTTGTGCGAGCTTGTGGCGTTTCGACCAATCAGAGTGCGCGAGAGTGGGGAGATATACCCCATCGCCTCTACGCCTATTGGCTAATAATCTATGCTCTGATTGGTCGCCTATATGTTCAAAATGAACATTTCCTATTATCTATTTTGTCTTAATGACCTATCTATTTTCCTTTTTCTAAGGACTATTCTATCTATGTCTAACTATTTGCCTATTCCTATTTATTCCCTATATCTATCGGCTCCTGACCCTACCATTAAAAAGACAGCACGGGGTATTCTTTATTCGTAAAATCAACAAAAGTATAAAAGTACAAAACTTACGAACTATAAAACAAGTGTAAAAACTATCATCATTCATCATTCAGCCACAAGAAGTCCACTGCTGGACATAGGCCTAATCCATGGATTTCCAAAAAGACCGGTCGGAAGCGGCTTGCATCCAGCGTCTTCCCGCTACTTGGATGAGATCTTCTGTCCATCTTGTGGCTGGTCGTCCTACGCTGCGCTTGCCGATATGTGATCTCCATTCGAGAACTTTTCGGCCCCATCGGCCATCAGTTCTGCGTGCTGTGTGCCCCGCCCACTGCCACTTCAACTTACTAATCCGCCGGGCTATGTCGACGACTTTCGTTCGTCTACGGACCTCATCATTTCTGACTCGGTCCCGTAGAGAAATTCCGAGCATAGCCCTCTCCATAGCTCGTTGCGTTACCTTGAGCTTTCTTATGAGGCCCATGGTAAGAGACCACGTTTCAGTGCCATAAGTCATCACTGGTAACACACACTGGTTGTACAGTTTTGTTTTGAGGGATTGAGGTATATCGAAGGAAAAGACTTTTCTGAGTTTCCCGAACGCTGCCCAGCCGAGTTGGATTCGACGATTGACCTCTTTCACGAAGTTGGACCGGCCTAATTGGACTGTATGTCCTAAGTAGACGTATTCGTTTACAACTTCGAGAGTCGAGTTCCCCACTGTTATTGGGGTGGGCACAACACGGGCGTTCGACATGTCCTTTGTTTTGTCCATGTTCATTTTAAGGCCCACCCGTTGGGAGACTCGACTGAGGTCTTCGAGCATTATGCCGAGGTCCTCCAGCGTCTCTGCCATGACTACAATATCTTCGGCAAATCGAAGGTGACTGATGTACTCGCCATTGATATTGATGCCGCGTTCCTGCCATTCCAGAAGCTTGAAGGCATCTTCCAGTCCGTTCGTGAACAGTTTCGGAGATATGACATCTCCCTGTCTCACGCCTCTTTTCAGTGGAATTGCCTCCGAATTCTGCTCCTGTACTCGGACCGACATGGTGGCGTTGTGGTACAAGCACAGCAGCACCTCGATGTACCAATAGTCAATATGGCAACGCTGGAGAGACTCGAGCACCGCCCATGTCTCGATCGAATCGAAGGCTTTCTCATAGTCCACAAACGCTAAGCATAATGGCAAATTATACTCCTCAGTCTTCTAAAAACTATAACTAAGTATTAAATTATCATGTAAAGGCTATATCTATCTATAACTATGCTATCTAGAACATGTAAAAGCTATATCTATGTACTATAATGGGTCAATGTTCCCTATAACTATATATATCTTTGTCTATGTCCTAACCGTCGGGAACATCCTCCCGCCGTACTTCGCCGGTAGGTGGAGCGCCGGCGATGTAGTCACTTCCCCGGTGAGCGACGGTTGGCTGCTCCGGCTCGGTGGGTAGCACGATGACCTTCTTGGCAGCCCGTCGCTTTGTGGTACCTCCGGAGAGCACATCGAGTGCTCGGACGATTCCATCTGGTCCTGGGTGGACGGCAGTAACGAGGCCCAGAGGACAAGTGTTGCGAGGCTGTGTACTATCCACCAGCAGGACAACGTCGCCGATTTTGACCGGTGGGCCGGTGCTGTAGGGCTCCCGCCGGTCTTGCAGCGTTGGCAGGTATTCACGCAGCCAACGCTGCCAAAACAGGTCGGCGAGGCGTTGGGATGAACGTCAGTGCGTGCGGCCGATCAAGTGGTTGTCCGAGAAGTCTCCTGCTGTCGGGACGCGTGCAGGGCCGAGCAGCAGGAAGTGGTTCGGCGTCAGGGCTTCGGGGTCGTCCGGGTCCACCGAGATGTGAGTTAACGGCCGACTATTGACCGTAAACTCAACCTCGGCGAGCAGCGTGGCCAGGACCTCTTCAGTCGGGCTTTGCTCGGTCATGACGGTGGCCAATGCCGTCTTCACGCTGCGGACGAGACGCTCCCAGGCGCCTCCCATGAATGGCGCTCCTGGAGGGATGTAGCGCCAGTTTATGGTCCTCTTACTGGCCTCCTGTTCTGTGGCTGCGTCGAGCGTGCGGCGCAGTTCTCTATCGGCTCCCCTGAGGTTGGTCCCGTTGTCAGACCAGATCTCTGTGGGGCAGCCTCGACGCGCGATCATCCTTCGCAGTGCCATCACTGCGTAGTCCACGTTGAGCGTGCGGGCGATCTCGAGATGGACGGCGCGCGACGTGAGGCAGGTGAAGAGGGCCACGTATCGTTTCTGTGTGCTCCTGTTGAGTGTTACGGTGAGCGGTCCGAAGTAGTCGACTCCGACGTGTGTGAAGGGTCGACGGTGATGTGCCAGGCGACCGTGAGGGTGGTCACCGGTGGCAGGCGATGGCGGTGTAGTGCGACGGCGTGCGCACTGTCGGCAGCGGTGGACGATCATTCGCACCACTGTGCGTAGTCGGAGGATCCAGTAATGCTGTCGGCATTCATTCATGGTCGCTTCGACGCCAGAGTGATGTGCCTTTCTATGAATGTACTCGATGTACAGCCGTGCTAGGTGACTGTTACCATCGAGCACTGGCGGACTTTTCTGTGTCACTGGAATCCCCACAGCGGCGGCGATGCGTGACCTCAAGACGAGTACACCGTTGACTGTTTCTGTGGCTATGGCGGAGAGGCGACAGGATCTCCCCGGTGGCTTGCCGTGCGCTAAGTCTTCGATTTCAGTTGCGAAGGCCTCGTACTGGCTGGCCTTCACCAGTAGGATCTCGGCGCGGCGCAAGAGGTCCGCGCTGATGGCGAGCGCGTTGGTGACGACGGTACCCGGGATTCCGGCTGTAGCTCCGTCGTTGGTGCGTCTTCTCGATCCTGTCGCTTGCCACGCTGGGTCGGATTCTTGGTTCCTCTTCGTCCTTTTGTAATGGACTCTGGCGCGCGATGGTTTGCGGCAGAGCTCAATGAACTGTAGGACTCGTGCTGTCGTCCGCACAAGGCGTTCCCATTTGGAGAACCGGTCGGCTTGTGGGAGTGCGTGCGACAGTCTTGGGGTGCTATTCGTGGCGAAGGTAGAGCACACCTTCTCTTCCCCGGTGTTCGATACTGGCATCCGTCTCTCTATGGGCCAGTTTGACGGGTCCTTAGCGTCGCATTTAGCGGCGACAGTGTCTATCTGTTCTATACAACGCTGTTTCAGCGTTGGGCGTCGATCCACTTTCTTCTCCCTATGATGCAGGCGACGAGGTGTGTTCTCGTGGCTGTCCGGTATCTCACGTCGTTCGTTGGCACACAGTAGAGGGACTTCGGGACCTCCGGGTCAGACTTTGGTCTGCGTGGCTCCACCATGAGCGCGTCCATGGGGAAGAAGTGTCCTAGTTTCTCGCCCATGCGTCGATCTATGACGTGGGTGACTGTGGACGAGGTTGCTGAGCGCGCTGCGTTTGCGCCGTGCAGCACCCAACCCAGTGGTGTGAGGGTAGCCACTGGTTGGTGCGGAGGGCCTCTTCTTGTTTCTATCGGGATCAGCAAGTCCACGTTGTCTTGGCCGATCAGTATTCTTGGCCTCTCTGCGTTGACCATGAGTTGCGAGGCGATGTCTTGCAGGTGTTCGCAGTCTCGTACGTCGTTGGCGGACACCGTCTGCGCAGAGAGGCGCACGGAGTCAACTGTGTTGGCGTTCAGCGTGCACTGTCCCGTCGTGCCACGGAGTGTAAGTGAAACACGACGGGATTGAGGCGCTTCTATGTGGTGGTTGCTGAAGGCCTCGATGCGAAGTGGGTCGTTCGTTCCCACAGAGCCGATCTTCCGGGCGATGGAGTCTTCTATGAGGGTTACTGTTGAGCCGTCATCGATCAGTGCGACGGCGTCGATGGCTCCCGCCGGTCCCAGGACAGTTACTTGAAGCATCTTCAAATATGCACGCGGCTTCTTCATCTGTTTCGCTGTGATGACGGTTTCCGGTTGAGGCGATTTCTGCCGAACGAAGTGTAGCAACCTGTGGTGCGTTCGGTTGCAACTATCTTGGCCGCATTTGGTGCGTGGGCATTTGTGCGTCTTGTCACGCTTTCGTAGACAGCGGTAGCAAAGGTTGAGGGTCTTTGCCCGATTCCAGCGGTCATTTGCGGTCAGACGCGCAAAATCTGTGCAGCTCTTGGCGCCGTGTCCCTCGTTAGTGCAGATGGGACACCGTGGTGGCGTTGTAGCTGACGTGACGTAGGTGCGCTGCAGCTTTGGCTTCTGCTGCGCCGATGTTCTGTTCTGGGTGAGACCGGTGCTTCTCTGTGGTGCCGGTGTTCTATTCTGGGCGAGACCGGTGCTTCTCTGTGGTGCCGGGTCTGGGATGGACTCGGGCTGTGCATACGGTGCGAAGCGGTCGGCCTCTCGATCAAGGAAGCTTGCTAGCCGTAGTAGATCTGGCAGGCTTCGGTCGCTCTCGAAGGCGTAGTCCATCCATCTGTATGCCTGCAGGTAGCTTCTCTGTGGTTGACCTCACGATAGCAGGGCTGTGTAGGTACTCGCTGCGATCGAGTGCTCGAAGAGCGGCGACTCCGTTGCCGAAGCGGCTTGCGAAGATACAGATATCTCTCGGAGTGTCGCTGGGTGGGCGTAGGTTGCGCAGACTGTCGAGTTCAGACTGTGCGACTTGATCTGCGCGCCCGAACCGTCTCTCCAATGCGTGCATGACGTTGACGGAGGTGGAGCCGTAGATAAGCAAGCATTCTACGGCTTCCCGAGCTGCTCCGCGTAGGCATCTTCGTAGACGGGCTATTCGTTCTGTTTCTGTGTAGGCAGCCGCGGACTCTATGTAGGCTGCCTTGAAGTACAGCCACTCATGGTGTGAACCGGTGAACGTAGGTAGATCACCATGGCGTGGCGGGTGCTGTGACGTCCGTAGAGAGGACGTAATCGCCGCAGCTAGGTCCGACAGGTTGAAGGTCTGTGGGGCACCTGTCGGAGCCTTCGTTGGCGCGAACTGGGTAGCCGGCGGCACGGGGTGAGGCGCCGGCTTGTCTATGCCTGCAGTCGGCAGGGTCGGCGTCGTTTCTTTGACGACCGGCTTCGATGGTGGAGGCTTGACGAGACGTGCGGGTGACGCAGGTTCTTGAGGCCTCGGAGCCGACGGGTTAGACTGCGGTGGTGGGATCTGGGTGTCTAACCATCTGTCGAGTCGGTGCCGAGAGACTTCAGTGATGGCGTCGTCGTCTTCGTCGCTCCCGGAGGATTCGGCTCTTATCGTCGCGATGTCATTCTCGGCGAGCTCAAACATTATGCGCAGACGCCTGTCGTTTGCTTCTGCGAGGCGACGTGACTTCTCGCTTCGTTTGCTCGATGACGAACGTGCGTATGGAACATTCGTAGGAGCTGGTACTATCGGTGGAGCGAAGAGAGGCGGTGCGGTGAAAGTGGTAGGGCGTAGCGGCTCGCGGATGTCTCTGAGGCGCATAGGGGACCCCGAGGTAATCGTCTCGGAGGCCGGCGTCTCGGACGGCGATGCGGGCGACTCAGGCACGATAGGTGCCACTTGAGGAGCGGTTGGTTGCGTCGCAGTTCGTCTCTCGAGAGCTTCGTCCCGGTGGAGGCGTCCCGACGTCGATCTTGTGGTAGGCATCTCGATGGATCCTGCTCGAAGGACCAGACTCGATGTAATCCGGCTCGAAGGACCAGACTCGATGTAATCCGGCTCGAAGGACCAGACTGTGTAATCCGGCTCGAAGGACCAGACTCGATGTAATCCGGCTCGAAGGACCAGACTCGATGTAATCCGGCTCGAAGGACCAGACTGTGTAATCCGGCTCGAAGGACCAGACTGTGTAATCCGGCTCGAAGGACCAGACTCGATGTAATCCGGCTCGAAGGACCAGACTCGATGTAATGCGGCTCGAAGGACCAGACTGTGCGCGACGACGAAGGCGAAGGGCGAAGGGGTGCCGTCACACGGCAGCGGGCGAGCGTTCAGTGGACTGTATACTATGTTCGATGTGTGCCCGCCGCGCGTGTGGAGAGGGGTTTCGCTTCCGGCGTTTGGTGCACAGGTTGCGCCGGTTGGTTCGAGATGCCCTGGTCTATGGGTTCGCCTTCCTCTGCCCTCGGTGACCACGCGGAAAACTGTAGCGTGGGCCGCCAGGCGGGAAACTATAGCGTGGCGACTCGAAGGTGGAGCAGTGAAAGGCGCGTTCTATGAAGATCGACCGTGCTGTATTCGATGGGGGTCAGGAGCCTCTCGGTGTTAGACCGGAGCGAAGCGAGTGTGCGAACTGGACTGCAGAGAGCTCAAGTGGAGTTGAGAGCTTTTCCTTTTCTTCTTCTAGTTTTCTCCGTCTTTGTTAGGAATTTATTTCCAATGACTATTCGAACCACAAGGCCGCTTAATATAGCGCGAGGTTGGTTCGCAAGCGCCAGTGATTTGTGCGAGTTTGTGGCGTTTCGACCAATCAGAGTGCGCGAGAGTGGGGAGATATACTCCATCGCCTCTACGCCTATTGGCTAATAATCTATGCTCTGATTGGTCGCCTATATGTTCAAAATGAACATTTCCTATTATCTATTTTGCCTTAAAGACCTATCTATTTTCCTTTTTCTAAGGACTATTCTATCTATGTCTAACTATTTGCCTATTCCTATTTATTCCCTATATCTATCGGCTCCTGACCCTACCATTAAAAAGACAGCACGGGGTATTCTTTATTCGTAAAATCAACAAAAGTATAAAAGTACAAAACTTACGAACTATAAAACAAGTGTAAAAACTATAACTAAGTATTAAATTATCATGTAAAGGCTATATCTATCTATAACTATGCTATCTAGAACATGTAAAAGCTATATCTATGTACTATAATGGGTCAATGTTCCCTATAACTATATATATCTATGTCTATGTCCTAACCGTCGGGAACAGAACGGTCACCCATCCGTGCACTGAACACGCCCTGCCTAAACTTGGCGATCTTAAAGATCACTCAGGCAGCCAGGACTACGAGCAAATTCTAATTTTAAACGAGCAATTCTTGTATATATCTTTATATCTAATCAAAATCTCGGAAACGGCTCCAAAGATTTTCACGAAATTTTGTAGGCAGATGCTTTCAGGGGCATTTAATTGATCTAACTAGGTTACATTTTTAGAAAACGTTGATTTATCCGTGTTTTAAGGCAATTGAAATTTGCTATGATAACATACAGAGGTAAATTTCGCATTCATCTGTAAGGTTGGGATAGTTCTGACGGGAAAACGGGCGACCGTTTCGGGCCGATTTCAAGAGACCCGGTTCGAGTCATGATGTTTTTTTTCTAAGTTATTTTTTTGTTGAAAAAGGATTATTTTTATTTTATATTACAAAAAAAGTACCAAACAAAGCTCGGTCACCCAGGTACTGTTTACTTATGCGCAATAAACGTATTAATAATAAATGTTGCCAAATAGTTCTGAATTCTTCATTTTAAACTAATGGACTTTGAGAATAATGCAATTATTAATTAATGATATTCACTGATTTTTGTACTTTTGTGAAAAAGTGTGAGACTAATTCGACCTTCTAACGATCGGGTCACAATAGTACCCTTAATATGTTTAAATGAAAATCTTTGCTAATACGTACATACCCTGCATCCCACATTTGAGGTTTGTCCGCCGGGGGCGTCATCTACTGCGATAAGTTTAAATTACGTTTTACTTAAAACTAATTCAAAATTGATGAGTTTTTTACGTACTTTTATAATCATGGCTTTCAACCTAACCTATCACTGGTGGCTTAGTTAGCACTGATAGCCCCTTAACACACCAAATTTGCCACGCTAAAATGTCTCGGAAAATCGGTAAGTTGGTATTTACCGTAATAATATAGCGTTGGAAAAATAAAACAAGTAATTACTAACCTACCGAGAAAGCGACCTTTTGAAATACTTAAACGTTTTTGTAGCTAAATCTTTTCAATAAAAAATATTCTTCAGCCGCGCTTTAAAAACAATTTCTCAGCCAGACGTCTCCATTTTAATAACATTTCATCTAACCACACTTTTATTTCACCGAACTCGGCAATTTCTTTTTAGTTATTTTTCGTGAAAATAAAGGGCATCAGCTTACAATAATACCTTTGCCAGTCACTGACTCTTATTCTTAGGGTTTATACAAAGGCTAACTTGCATCAAAAACGAGAAAAATGCAACTATATACTCTTTTGCGGAGAGATGAAAACCTCTTTAATGTGCATAGAAAAAGAGATTACACAGGTATTTCATAATCTACCGACTAAAATCCATTTATCTTGACATGATCTGATCATGGAAGTTGTGCTTTTTGTGACACGAAAATTACAGAATTTGACTATGGAGAACTTGCGAAACAGTTGTCAAGAATGATTTGTCTCTTGAAACAACTTATATTCTGCATCCTGTTGAAAAAACTACATACTAATTGAAACATCAACCTGTTGAAAGTGATTCCCGTCACGTACGAGATCGGGCGTAAACTGTGACGTCACAGGGCTACCTGACGCCTTATGTAGTGCATTATTATGATCACGTATCAATATTTGGGTAAAATGAGTAATCGCCATTAACAGTGATTTATTTGCGTCTACAAAGTTTTCAATGTTTATATTCAACGAATAAAGATAGAAAGTACACCTTGCAATGAATAAACTATTGTTATGAATAGCTATTTTTTGTTATTACTATTATAATAATTTCACTTTTGAATTTTTGAGACCATCATCAACCCATAATGTCCCCACAGAAATGCACGTCTCTTCACTGAGGAAGGTATAGGCCATACTCCACGACGGGGGACGGGCTGGTCTTACTATCAGAAGTTTTCAAGCCGCCCGCCCTAAGGCCTCTGAGTTGGCTTAACGACTGCCATCTATCGACGGAAGCCGGCACCAAGTGCTTAGCGTGCCTTGCGAATCACGGAGCCGCTCGGAAAAATTCCATTAGCGTTAGTTATAGACGGTCACCCATCCATGCACTGTACGCGCCCTATGTTGCTTAAACTTCGTGATCGCTTAAGCCAGCTGCTCTAAAGCAAACCTCCAAATCCCGTTTAATAAACTAGGTTTAGTAGTAGTCCACTATCCAAGTATTGTGAATGTTAAAAAAGGAAAGCTAAGACTAGGGCTGACATTCAGAGACGAATCCTAAGTTCACGCTTAGATCAGTCTTAGCAAAGTAAACTAAAGTCGTACTTAGTAAAGTGCCGTAATTTTCGTATTCACAGTACTTAAGAAAATCATCTATATTGTCTGTCATATTTTAGTGATGTAGTTCTTACCGGTTTTTTAAATTTGACAATTTTACAACTACAATATACAATTTTATATATGTCAGAGTGAATAAAAAATCCCACAGATAATGCTCGTAGAACATCAGTGAAATGACGTTTGGAGTAGTCTGTGAACAAAAGGCTTAGAAGTGACAGTTCTAAGTTCACGTAAAGTCACCGATATTGACTACACTTAGCTAAGCACCATTTCATACTAAACTTGCTAAGATTCGATTCTGAATACGAAATGTTTCTAAGTACGTGATTTTGACATTTCTGAGACCAGTCTTTGCTTAGTTTTCGTCTCTGAATGTCAGCCTAGGAGGCCAACCATTCTGATGGGTTTTTGTTCAAAGAGTAAATAAGTGTGTGTTTATCCCTTTTCCTCTTGAGTTGGCTCTTTGTGCGTAAGGATCGGTAGAAAGGTTAAGTAGATCATGTATGTCAAAAGTGGCCATTGAATGCTTCCTGAATGGTTTTACTTAACTTCTTTGTTATATGCGGAGTTACCTATTTACAAATCGCTATTACATGATGAGTTGCAGAATGACATTATGAGTTGCAGTTTGACACTAACACATTTAAATAAGACTACGCAAAATTCATTTCATTTATGAAGTTTGTTAGAGAGATTTCATCCTTATAATTGACCCTAACCATCGATGCAATAAAAGTACAGGGTACAACTTTCACAGATTTTAGTCGATTCGATTACCGGATGAGGCAAGTGAATTTTTAAAAATCTTTGAATGCAGTTTTCTTTCTTTTTAAAAATAAAGGAATATTTCTTTGAGTAAAATTTTCTATCTACAGTATTATGAGTACTTCCCCTTCAGGTGGCATTACATAATTCCATCCTGTATATTAGCGAACGCTAGTTGTTTTTCAAAAAGGGTCAGTTTTGTACCATTAAAAATTTACAATATTTTTTTCATTTTCATGGGTACTCGCTAATTAGCTCCAGGAAGCTCGTTCATAAAATGTAACAAAGTTCATCAAGAGTGGCGTACCCCTCCGCCTTGCATATGTTTTTTTTTACAACCAAGTAGGTTAGAAGAAGGGTCCTTAACCTGCTTATCTCCCGCTTTAATGTTTAATAATCGAATATTGCTTAAAAGCTTTCTGTACAGAATCTTCTCGACAAAAATTGTTACTTATAGAATCGAAAATCCAACCTAAGAATGTTGTCGACAACAAGCTAAATCTAATTTCTCTACGATACCTACGGGCGTGGAACGTTAGAACATTCTAAACAAATACCTTTTGTCTTTAATTAAGACAATGTATTTACTTTGTGACTGTTTTATTTAAAATTAAGGACATCGGTTACCTAGCTAACAATTCTGTTAACCGTGGCCGTCTTAAGAGTGATTTAAAAAACACATTAACAAATTTTAACTTTCCTAAATGCGTTTGTTTAATGAGTTTTTACAGATTTTTCAACGGCATTTGATAAAAATTAAATACATACATCTACTAATATTATAATAATCTCGTGTCACAGTTAACTAATTCTCAGACTAACGTCTAATTATAATAATCTCGTGTCACAGTTAACTAATTCTCAGACTAACGTCTAATTATAATAATCTCGTGTCACAGTTAACTAATTCTCAGACGAACGTATTCTTTTCAGTTCGTTAGCGAACTCCTCCGAAACGGTTTCAATATTTTTTATGTTTTTAGAGATCCGTACCCAAAGGGTAAAACGGACCCTATTCCTGACACTCCGCTATCTGTTCGTCTGTCTGTCACCAGGCTGTAGATTCAGAACCGTTATAGTTAGACAGTTGAAATTTTCACAGATTATGCATATCTGTTGCCATTATCTAATACCTAAAACAGAAAAAATAAATGCTTAAGGGGGCCCCCATACAATACACATGGTTTTTTGCCGTCTTTATAGATAATGACGAGTCTGACACGCCACTGGCCGGTTTTTTTTATATGGTAGGTGTGAGAATAGGTCTTTGTTGTTGTTGTTGTAACATTTTATTGCACAAAAGAAAATACATAATATAACTTAAATAACAGGTCGTACTTTTGTCGGATTTTATAACTGTAAAGTCTGTGTATTTAGCCACTTGTTACTCTTTATTACCCTCATGCACGTTGTATGGTTCACACTGCGTCCCATAGTGCCGTAAGTCAGCCTTAAGTCCGATGTTACTCCATGGTGAACTTAAGGCTGTCTAATTTGTGCCCAAACTGGTTCTATAAGAGCATTATAGCAAGCTATACAGCTCGTATACAGCTGACTTACACAGCTTGTGGAGTACATGTGGACGACTAGACATCTTATATAGAACCCCGAATGCTACTTGGGAGGTAAATAACATGGCAAAACAACGTTTGCGGTAGTAATAAATAATAAATAAGTTCTATACAAAATAATCACTTCATCATCATCATCATTCAGCCACAAGAAGTCCACTGCTGGACATAGGCCTCCTCCATGGATTTCCAAAAAGACCGGTCGGAAGCGGCTTGCATCCAGCGTCTTCCCGCCATTTGGATGAGATCGTCTGTCCATCTTGTGGCTGGTCGTCCTACGGTGCGCTTGCCGATATGTGGTCTCCATTCGATAACTTTTCGGCCCCATCGGCCATCAGTTCTGCGTGCTATGTGCCCCGCCCACTGCCACTTCAACTTACACTTATCACTTGACCGTCCTAAACTAGAATACCGTATGCTATAGTTCTGCTATTATTACTGCGTTCTGCATTAGAGGTTCCTCTGTACTTAGGTATGCTGCAATTCTGTATTTTATTTATGAATGACCGCGATAAAACTTTGTAAGGAGGAGAAACGACTGACTGGCGTAATTCATAAGAGCAACAAGATAAAAGTGTCTGGAGAATATGAATTATTCGATGAGGCTTGTTAATTAGGTGCCGTACCTACTTACGTCATCACTTTGTCCGTTATACAAAAATATCGCACTTTTTTAGTAATTATAAGTATCTTCTCTTTCCGATTTTAGGAATAATCAATATACAAAATACGTTCCAACATCCGAGAAAATACAAAAATATACAATGTAGTAAATTGCAAAAAATAACTTGAAAGCGTTAAATTACTGTACGAAAAGCCTCTGAATGTAAATTTAAAAAATACCAAATAAGTACCTATGCAAATACAGCGTTTTTTTTTAATAATTTCTCCGCATTTAAAGATAGGTACCTACACCTCTTCTTCCTATACATTTTAAAATGTAGGTACTTAAATAAATGTACACGATGTTGGCATGTATCAACATCATCAATGCAACGCGTAGGTACGTGTACTCAACATAGATATCAATTTGCGCCTCGTCGTTGGCATGGCCTCATCTACTGTACAAATATCGATAAAGTTCATCGTAACGGCCTAGCAATGTTTGGTCGGTTTCTTCCTTACCAGTCTCATCAAAAAGTTTGAAATTGGCGAAAGTTTTGCTCGACTAGTGATTCATCCTCATAAATATAGCCAGTGGCCTATTTGCCAAATCAAATCTCGTGCAAATAGGCGATCAATAGATACTTGCTCAAACATCGTGAAGTGAAGTAATCAAGATTCAACGAATAAAAGTTCTAAATACTCAAACTGTCTGGGCTGGAGACTTGTTAGTACAACTAAAAAAAGCTTTTCTTATTTTACTTTTCTCCAGTCCAGTTTTTTATCGTCCTTTGCTTCTCCTAAAAATCTACTCAACCCCTCTAGCCCTGAGGATCCGCTGACGGGTCTAAACCCTGCAATACATGTTGGCCGAGCGTTTCCAAGTGAAGGCCAATACCAACGTATAGACAGTATGTTTGCATTGTCTTGCCATCGCACGGTGTCGCTCGCCGAGTTGGCCTAGTAAGGCAAGCGCCAACGTGTATAGATATCATTGGCGTCGCTTGTCACAACTTGCAGTCGCTCGGGACCACTTGGCGCACTTCAGAGCGGTGTCAGTTTTCCGGCCATCTCTTCGAAACTCGAACATTGGCCATTTGCATTGGTTTTTGCTAAACTTGCCGAACGTCTAGGCAGTAGCGCTTGCCTTGTATTAGTTTGCCTACGCTCGCGTTGGCCTAATCTCGACCTACGCATTGCAGGCTTAGTGTAAACGTGTAAACTACGGCGCATTCCGTCAGACCTCGTAGACCCGCCGGTGGCGGGTAGATCTGCAACGGCCCTTTGAATCGAATTTTGATGATGATACATACACAGTGGTATGAGCATGTTTTATTCTTTGAAAACTATGATCAAATTCAAACGTTACTCTGTGATTATCTAATTTAGCGGTGAAAGAAAAAATGTTCTAGGCCTGAGGGGTTAAGCTTAAAACACACCGACGCGGTCGCGGTCGCGTCATGGCGTTTACGGCATCGGCAGTAGTATTTTGTATTATGGACCGCCGACCGCCACCGCGACCGCGAAGGCTTTGGTCCGTTCTATCCTTTAAGCGACAAGTTGCGAGTAGAGAAGGACCCAAGACAATTATTTTTGTACGAGTGAGAGTGTCCAGCCGCCCCTGTTTATCATCATCATCAACCCATTATGTCCCCACCGAGAGGCACGGGTCTCGTTCCTGAGGAAGGTATAGGCCATACTTCACTACAGCGGCCAAGTCCGGATTGGTATCGAAACCGCTGTTTTTGGTTCTGTCAAATTATTTTATCCAGCTATCTCGCCATTTCTATCGCGCGGGGTGTAGTCCTCCTTAGGTCTTCCCCGATGCAAGTCATTGGGTACTGTGGGCATCGCATCGGAGGCATGGTAGTGTGCGTTTCCCGGCAGGCGTAGCTGATAAGGTCACATAAGGAAGAATTTTCTTTTTCTCAAACATGCTTGGAAGTTTGGGCATTATTTCGACAACCTTCTTCGAGATAAATCGAAATTGCTGTACTGGCCAATAACACGTGAGCAGCGGCCGGAAAAAGTTCTATGAAAATTCATAACCGTCGTGTTTTGCGGCCAAATAAATTACATACTAAACTCATATCTGTCGTGTTATTTAAAAATGGAACAATCTTACACTCCGAACAGTGACAACCAAGGAGGTAACTTATCAGAGATTTTTTTTAAATTTAGAACTATTGAAAATGAAAACTTTAACGAGGCAAAATATATTGTTGTTCGTTCGTGGTTCGCCTGATTTTGAAAGTTTATTGAATTTAACAGAATGAGTTCAAGTGATGAAAATGACTGCGATGAAATTATTTTAACGCCACCTGAAATTCAAGAGGCGGCAAGACCCGTAATAGAAAACTTGTTACCGCCAAAATCGAAAGAAAAAAGTTCTGCCTTAGAAGGTAGGTACTACTTATCAGAAATCAGAAATTTATTTCAACGTAAATAATTTACATTCTGCTTGTTTTAATTTCCGCGCATTTTTTGATAAAAATCACATACACGCCTTGGCCACAACTAGGCATTGATGGACTCACGTATGTGTGCCTCGGCTTCGCCTCGGCCCACATTTCCACGTTCGTCCATCAATGCCTATTTTGCTGGCCGCTGCAGTAATGTACTATATTGTACCAGGGAGAACACATACAAAACATTAAGAAAGATACAGTACAATGATAAGGCCTGCCAGCTTTATCTGATATTGGATGTCTTTAGACTTCAGACGCCTGCTCTATTCTATGCTCTATATCTAAAGCTTATTCGTCGGCAGTTTTTCAACCGGTTTTGTAACGACGATGTTCTAGTCGCAGAGTTGTCCTTTCCATAATCTGGATCGGGCCTCGCTCGTTGATTGTCTAAAGATACTTAGATAAGTGATAGTTTAGCTAGGCTGGCCAGAAATGTTTCGTTCTTTGGCTTCAGACGTCTTTTCTTGTGATGTCATGGCCAGGGCGTCGGCAAAGAGGAAGTGGTTCAGTCCCTCAAACATAGACTGATCACTGACCCAATATAATGTTCCCTCACGACGAGATCTTAAAATTTATAGTCCGTGTTTTCAATAAACTCAAGTTATGTACTGTAAATTTATTTCATCATTTCAAATATATTGAGAACACTTTCTTCCACTTTATTTCAGGGTTTCATGTAACTAATTATGGGCAACATAATACAATTGGCGGTCTTATCACTGAGAGCGATCTCTTCCAGACAACCTTTGGATAGAGAGAATTGCAGGAAGAACATAAGCGGTTGATGGAGGTATATAAATAAGAAAATCGAAAATATGTTGACAAGTAGCAAAAATACTTTAATAATACTATAATATAATAATAAAAAGTACTTCTAATAACATAATAATATATATGATGTAGTGAAAAAATATTATATGGCGAAACAACGTTTGCCGGGTCAGCTAGTAAACCTATAAAATAAATACAAAGCAACGGTTAGCAAGCAAAATAATTAAAAACCTTCACTCTTCAACGAACTCAATTTTAGATTCTCGTGAATATTTTCCCCGCATTCACTACGGCTGTTGGCAAAATGAAATTATGAAGTGGATTAAGGGCTACTTTTTAATCGAATTCTACGCGAACTTTAGACTGCAATAACAACATCACTAGTTGGACGGACTTTTCTGCAATACACTCCACCCGCCCAGCGGTGGAAAATCCAGAAAATTCCGTCCAACTTTATTAGGGCTTCTTCACACCTACCACAACCACACAACGTCGCAAGGACAAAATGCAGTCGAGCAGTGGTTACGTGTGAATAGTGTCGCTGCAGCTTTTTGTAGTTGCATTGTAGTACCGACAAAATATCGATGTGGTTGCGTTGTCGCCAGTAGTTGCGTTGTGGTACCGACAAAATGTTGATGTGGTTGCGTTGTCGCCAGTAGTTGCGTGCGGTTACATCGTGTGCAGACACAATACGGCTCTGGCATTCATAGGTTGCGTTGTGGTTGGGATGTGGTTGCGATGTGGTAGCGATGTGGTCGCGATGTGCTCGCGATGTGGCCGGTATGAAACACACGGTCGATATCGACTGCAAAATGTGGTACGTGTGAATAGTCCTATTCATTGTCCATACAAAATACATGCCCGGCCACGTGGTGTGGTTGGCGTGTGGTTGTGGTTATGGTGTGGTTGTGGTACGTGTGAAAAGGCCATACGTCCAACTCTGAAATCGTTAAAAAAATCTGCTGATTTTCAAACGTCTTCTATACCCTGTTCCACAAGTCGACTCCTAGGGAATTTACTAGCGCGGCTAGAGAAGATGTTGAAGAACAAAGCAGTTAACTAATGAAATGTGTATGTTTAAGAATTTGTAAATATAAAAAAATATAAACTTAGACGGTCTGTTTCATAGGGGAGGGTCATGGAGGGGTGTAATCAAAATACCTCGCTTAGGTCTTTGGCACGGACATAGTCAATAATAATCTCACAGTTTTTCGAGCTATTTATAATGTATGCAAATTAGATGGCGCGCAGCGTTCACAGCTTTTTATTCTCAAGTGGCACGGCACATAAGTCGATATTTTTAGAGAGTACATAACTTTTTGTTAGTTTTTGTTTCCTTAATTGCTACGTAATTTATCTACAGGAAGAAGGGGGAGGGGAGTGTTGACATATCGTCGGGTAAAGTCGCCTCTTAACTCCATTTTTTTTTTGCATCTTTAGAAAGTTAATTTTTGCTTTAAGACGTTAAAGCAAACTCTTATTTTTTCTAAAAATCCGTTTAAATATAAAACGCAAAATGTAACGCCTCGGAACTCCATACCGCAATTTTGCTCAACGCAGATAACGTATTTCACCCCGCTCAGTACTGTTTAAGATGGCGATTTCAATGCACGTAATTTCTTTCCACTGTTAGGTTGATATGTTCAACTTTGGGCGATAAATGTGAAAATCAGAGCAAGCCTTCATAGACTTCAAACATAATATTTCCATGGTGAAGTTTTTTGTGCCTCCTGTAAAGTTTGGTACTGTAGCGAATTATTTGATTAAAAGATTCCTTTTAGCAATAATATTATTATTTGATTACCTTTTTTCGAGGAAAGCCTAGCCTAGCTCGACTGACATCTCTAACCAAAACGTAGCGATTCTCTATCAAAATATTTAAATTCCTACTAGACGGCTGTGCCAGCCAGCTACTATAAAGAAGAATCGATACAGTACGACGGAGTTAAGAGGGTTGCGACTTTAGCTCACGTTATACTAATGGTCACCAAGAGGAGCGAGGGGAGCGAATAATTATAAAAAATGGGTCACGTATGGGTACGTTCCCTATGCATCCATCCACCCAACTGGTACTACTGGTAGGTGAGTATACAAAACACGGCCGTCCCCGCGCATCCCGTAATAGAGACTAATCCTTCTGCTCGGCCTAGCAATAACTTGGTGGACATAAAGCGTGTTTTGTTTTAAATTTGAAGAGGTCTCAATTTTTCACACGTTTCACTTCACTTCAGCACGTTTTTCAGTTCGGTAGTAGGGGGGGACAATAAAAACATGTAGCCTCGGGGGAGGGCTGCAATTCATTTAAATTTTAAATATTGTGGAAGAAAGTAGCCATACTCAGATTCCGCTAAAAATTTACTTTTACAAGTATTGCACAGAGAAAAGAAGTTATTGAATTCCAACAACGTACCGCCCGTTTTTTGTTAAACATCGATCTGAGAACAAACTCAAAGATCAAGTTGTGACATTATTCATGTGTTCAAATTTTTTTGATAAATATAGTTACCTACTACTTGAATAAACTATTCCTTAAAGTCAGGAGATAGTCTTAATTACTAAGAATTTATAATTAAGTTCGATCAAAAATTCATAAAAAGTGATGCTCAAAAGCGTTCCTGATTTTAAACATTACAGAATTCAAAATTCTCTTTGCAACGTAACCATCCTGTATAGGAGGAACCAGTCGCGTAATATGCTCCGGTTAGATCCTATTAGGGTAGGAAATGGAGCCCGCAAAATGAATTTGCTAGCACCGGGCTAATCCCCAATTCTCAAATTAGTATTACAGCACATATAGTAATACTAATAATACTATTGCAACTAAAGAAGCAATTAATACTTAAATGCACATATAAGCACGTATTTTGATGTTGTATTTTTGTGCAAGTTCAGCGATATTTTTTTTACAATTTATCTGATTTCATTAATTATTTTTCAGGGATGGATTTTCAAGGAGGGATTTTCCAGTTTATAGTCACTTATACATTTTTCTTATTTGGCCAAAATCAATTTGTCGAGGTCCATAAAATAAGTCATCAAACTCTACATGTTTGTGAATGTTTTTTTTTATTTAAATTGTTAATACTTTCGAATGTTTTAGTTTTTATTCTTTTTTAAAAAAAAACACTATTCAAGATTATTTTATATAGCCCTCATAAAATGAGAGTCACAGTGCAGTACAAAGGCTTCCCCCTTTAATCGTCTTCTAAGCCGCCCGGATAGCTGATTTAATTTTCAGTCCGTAAGAAGGGTAAATAGGTAGATACGTAGGTAAGAAGTATTTGTCAATAGTGATTACCATGTGATCCAAATCGATTATCAAGCTAGAATAAAGTTATTTCACAGTAACAATAAGGTAAGCCTTTAAAACGAAAGCAATCCAAGTAATTCAAAGCGAAACCATTCGAAGCCTGTTATATGTAAATCGTTTAAGCCGGCTAATTTTCTTCTTCGAAACAATGCATCTTGTTACCATAGCCACTCAGATAGAGAGGACTGGGGCGGGCCAAGTCTCGCACAGCTTGTTTGTCAATTGACCCAGGTCCTGAGGACTCTCGACGGTTGCTTGCGTCACACAACACATATTCGTTCTTGGTATTCCCGTACCCGCGATTACACAACATATTACGGATGAGGACCAGACTGAGAAATAATAGGGTTGAGACCAATTTGTTCCTGCACCCTGAGCGTAGATTCTGCTAATGCATTGTAGTACAGTGAAAACTGCATAAACATATTAAACATGTCGGTTTAGTGTCGATTCAGTTCAAGTCAACGCGAGCACTTGTATCAATAATTCTAGGCGTCAATTGGTTCAGAAAAAAACGTCACGTGACTCGAACTGTATCTGTCATCTATATAAATAACATTCAAAACCCTGACTGACTGACTCACTCATCAACGCCCAGCCCAAGCCGTTGGACCTAGGAAGCTGAAATTATGCACATAGGGTCTATATATAATCTAGGCAAGGAATAAGACCGGTTTTTTTTAAATTCAACCCCTAATGGGGCGAAAAGGGTTGCCAAAATTTGTATAGGAGGTATAAAGAATGTTGTCTAATTTTCTTGAAACTTAAAGTATATACTCTTCAACACAATTGATTGAACTCGTGTTTCGCCGTTTTTCTAAATTTAACCCTTAAGGGAGTGAACGGGGTTGCAAAATTTTGAACTAAAGTCCACGCGGACGGAGTCGCGGGCGAAAGCTAGTCGTACTATAATGCACTAACAGAATCGAGACCCTGTACTGAACATCTATGATATTTATGTACCAACCACATACATACGAGTATAACATTTCAAAAGCCACGAAACGTGAGCCGTAGCCGGTCCCTAATTTGCCGACTCGTATTTGCGTACCTATTATACGATGAATTTTATCGTAATATCAGAAATCAGAAATTTATTTCTACATAAAGGATTTACAGTTTGTTGAATGTCAATGAACATACACTTATGTATAGTAATGTTAGCCGCTGCCTTGGGGCCGAATGTAGTGGAGAAAAAGGCAGCGAAAAAAAACTCCACTCTGGCCATCTTTTCTCAAATCACCTTAAAGATAATACAAATTAGGTATGAATGGTCATCTACCAAGAACCTCAAGACTCATGAGTGCAATCAATAATTGCAAAGTCAAACATTATCACCAATGCTACGGCCAGACACACGGACGGCACCCGTTCATGTCAATTTAATATGGTATATTGTAAGCAATATTTGATATAACCATCCATTATTTTTCGGGTTTTCTGACGAAGCTTTAGCCCTGATTTTATAAATACTGCCTTGTGCTATCAATCGTCGGCAATAACACGAAAATAATACCCTGATGAAGCAAGTGTGCGTGTGGACTGAGTGAGCACCCTTCTAAAAATAG
This sequence comes from Yponomeuta plumbellus, assembly GCA_947310845.1. Taxonomy (NCBI): domain Eukaryota; kingdom Metazoa; phylum Arthropoda; class Insecta; order Lepidoptera; family Yponomeutidae; genus Yponomeuta; species Yponomeuta plumbellus. Next base: position 20,298,696 of record OX371191.1, on the reverse strand, counting down.
AAAAAGGATGCTGTTCATTTAGTAAATGTTCTAAAAGAATTGTAAAAGTTATATCTGCATTTGTAAAACGATAAAAAAAAATTACAGTATTTAACGTGTGCTCACTCAGTTCTCACAAAGTACCATCGAAATCAGCGACTGTATTAATTTAATATAATATATTTATAGACTAGTCTTTAGTAAAACCTATGCTAACTTACCTTTGTAATTTATAGAACACCTGGTAACGTATTTAAGATTTTACAATTAATTTCTTATGCTCACTCAATCCACACACTTTCGAAAACCTGATTTCTAATGAAGAAACTGAAGAATTAAACTACTAGATGTGTCTATAGTCAAGTAAAATTAATATGGGAATTCGTAAAATAGATAACAAACCATTAACGCGGCAGGTTTTTGGATAATAAATGTTTGTGTGTGCTCACTCAGTCCATGAACGCGCCGTATGTTGCTTAACCTTAGTGATCATTTAAGATCACTCAGACAGCCCAGGCTACGAGCGATTCGGCAGCCCAGGCTACGAGCGATTCATTCCATTGTTTATCGCCAGATATTTCAATCATGTGTGTGTGGGCATGAAAACAGGATGATATAAAATAAATTTGTTTGGAAGTTTTAATTTTTGTTGTAGAAAAAACTGAGCAAATCCGTTAATGATCTTATGTTTTTTTGCTCAAAGGTATTATATATATAATTGACTGACTACCCCTTAAAATATTTGCGCTTGATTTGTTAGGACCTTATATAGATTTGGTCGGATTACCCGTTAATAGATAATACATGAATGTGACCTCTTAATAGATGAATACATTCAATTAACTAATATATGATAAGTATCGATTGCATCCATGTTTAGCTTAATGAAGCCTTCTCTTCATTTGGCGTACGCCTCGCACGTAGGGGGTTGCCATGGCAGAGGATGAGGTCTGTGTGCTCAACGTTTCATTTCATCTGTGTGAGACAAAATTGAAAACCGGGAAGGTTTCATATTTCGCTTGCAATTAGCTATTAATTATTTACTGTCTTCAAATTAATTTAACTGGAATTAAAGGCCTTTAAATCTTATTCGTACGAAGTTTGATTTTGACTTTTTAGAGAGCTATTAAACTTTTTGTTTTAGTTAAAAAGGTAAATAGGTACTGTAGCACACTACTTTGAGATTGAAATCCCTTAGGGCACGTGGTCCGACCGGCATGGTCGATCGGTACCAATATTTTTTTTTACTGATGGTTCGATTGATCGAACTTCTAAGTTCTTGTACTTTTAGTGCGAGTGTCAAACTATTAGGACTTTAAAAAGTATGGTTTAGTAACCGGATTAGCTACGGAGAATATTTCTTAATAGGAAGCCACTTATAAAGGTGGTCATCTACAGGGACCAAGATCTTTATTCTTTGACTAATATAACTATTATTTCATATGTAGTGAAATAATGGAATTGGTGCCTCTGCCTATCCCCTCAGGGATAACGGGCGTGAGTTTATTCTTTTTTTTTACAGATTAAACAATATACACAAACTTACAAACTTTTCCGTCGTTATTCCTTCCTCTTCTTTCCCGCATCACACCCGCCCCAAAGTATCCCGTGGTACAAAGGGAAGGTACAAGGGAAATCTTTTCCATCAGGTATAGGTATAGTATAAAAGCCCGAATACCGAATAAATCTCTTGTTCCTCTTCCTATGCTCCGGTTTTTCCCATGATGAGGTTTATCTAGTCCCGGATTTTTACTAATTGTTTGTGCACTCTTACAGATATACGCAATGGTGTGTGTGATATCCCAGTTTCAAGAGTACCTTGCCGACAGAGGAACGGCCGCCTTTGACTATTCAGACAGGGTGAGTCTATAGTATTAGTATTATTTATTTGAATCACGCAACAAGGCTCATACAAAAAATACCTTAACCTAATTTTGTTATAAATACAGGTTGAAAATAACATAACATTCATATACATACACATACATTGCTTCTGGTGACACACTAGGATACCCTGTGTCGTGGGAACCAGAAACAGCGACGTCACAAACACGTAAACATCCAAGACCTGTTTTTTTTCCCCAGCCGGGATTCGAACCCGGTACCTCTCGCATGGTAGGCAGATCGCTAACCACAACGCCACAGATGTCTTCAATATTATACAAAAGTTATACAACACATCTTAGCCTGGTCTTAGTGTAGGGAGTTCAGTTTTCTGTCTCGCCTCCCTTTAGCGACGAAACACATCTTCCTCTGGCCAGAGGTCCGGACTCAGAATGACCTCCGCATCTTAAGTCTGTACGATTTAAAATATTTAGATCGAACCAACTCCAAGCGATCAATGGGTACCTAAGATTGGGCAGTCTCTCTGAATAAGGACTTTGCACCTGTCCTAGACATGACGCACGATATTAGTGTGCGTCACCTCCTTTGTCAAGGCGGCGGGAGAGGCACCTAGATGTGTATATGGTACGAGTATAACAAAAATAGGTAACGGTATTATCTGGGGTCAAATAGTAAATAATAAGGGTCTCATTCGTATCGGACATCAGGCAACTTTTTTTATCATTACAATACTTTTTTCGCTATCGCTACATCGGTCACCAAAATGAATTGAAGACACAGGAAGGCACAAAAATACGTGGCCAGTTCCAGAACTGGAGTTTCGTGTAGTTAGTGTTGTATAATCAGCAAAAAATGCTGTGCCGTCAGCAAAAACCAACGCGAAAAATATGCCATCGTCAAAAGCCTTGGCTGTCGCTCTTAAGCCGGAGCTTTCCTAACAGTCTTAATTTTGTATGCCATAAAGTGGAAAACAATCAGTATCGCCACCTTGTATATTTAGTCAGATAAAAGAAGAGCATAAGCTTTATTGTGTCCGGAAATACACAGCAAAAACATTTACAAAGATACAGTACAATTTACAGCCTTATTGCTTAAAGCGATCGATTACAGATCGTTAAGTGAGAGTCTAACCCTAAATTCGTCTTACCTTCTTACCTTGTGACTTATCTGAGCTAACTAGGCGCTCAACACCTATTTAACCCTTTATATCTAGTCTCGAGCTTAAGCGATTTCACAGACACGTTCAGTTTAGGTATGGAGCGAAGTTATATTATTACTCAAATGTCTTATCTACATGTTCTTAAAATACTCCTCAGACGAACCCAGTCTACATAGTCTGTCGTGAAGGGAACGTGTTACGGAATCACATTTGATTTAAGCCGCTGGAGCTCATTAATTAAATAACCATGCCTATCAATAATTTCTCGACTTAGTATGCATAAACATTCTCGTCATAGTTTCAATGAATCGATTGCTTAGACCAGGGGAAAGTTGACAGAAATCATTATTATAAAAGGTTTTTTATATCTGCTAGTTGCCCAAAAAAAATGTAATTAGTCCGTCTTTTAGATTATTCAAAAATAAGGGACACGTATTTGTTTATTTGTAAATTAGACCAAAAATGACAAAGATATAGCCCATTAAAGTTGCTAAAATGGCTTTTTAAGCATTAAAGCTTTTTTATAATCTAAAATACGGACTAAATAGAATTTAATTATTTTGACCCTGGAAACTACCCTATTATGTAAGCTATGTTATCTACCTTTTTGAACATGAACGTTTTCGAGTAAACGAATAAACCGTTTCGAGAAATATGCTTTCAGTACAATTTCTATTTATAAGTAAATAAGTCTATATTGTTTAAGAATATAGACTATATAAAATAAAAAACCTTGACCTTAGACGACTCTTATAAAAGAGTCGTCTAAGGTCAAGGTTTAAGGAGATTCTCCTTGGTATGGGTATGAATCCTTTGCTTTATTAAAAAAAATACAATTGTAATTTTTTTTTATTATTTATCTAAAGACTATCTCTTAAATCATGCTCATGATGAAGTCAGAGACACCAAAACGTCAGAAAAATATTTAACAATAGACATAATGAATAAACTCAATACCGAAATTAGTTTTATTAAAATGGTTAATAATATAAAACCATGTATGGAAAATAAGTAGCACGGCCTTTACAAACGTTCTACTGTGCGGTTACCACGAGCGACGCAATTTTGCGTAGAAATCACAAGCACGTTAAGGGGATCCAGTAGGTAACATTAGCGCCAAGAGGAAAAAACGAACGTTTTTTGCTTGCTATCTAGTCCTAGATTTTCTACCTTATCATTGGGTCTTCGAAATCACTATAAATATGATACAGAGATTGTACAGGCACTTAAATAAAATCGATATATAAAAAAACCTTTTCTCGGTTTCTCGGTGGAAAATCTTTTTTCTTGGTTTTACCTTTCTTAGTGTTACCTTCATCTCCAGTGGAGACTCTATCTTTTTGTACAGATCATTTTATTAAAAGAGCAAGATCGGTTTTTAGAACCCAATCAAATCCAAATTAATTGCGAATTTACGTCTAAGCGGCAGTTTTTAGCATAAATGCTGTCTAGTCCAAGATCCTAGATTCTCGGTTAAGGGTAGGTACTAATAATCACTATTAGGTTGAATGAGAGATTGATCTGGCACTTTTTGTAAAAATGGTATGTAAATAATATACGTACTTATGATTATTCCATTGATACTCAATTCGATTAAATAGTTCATTGCCATAAATTACAGTCGCATATTGGTATCATAAGTATAAAAAGATATCACTCACTGTAACTACAGCAGCATAGCAAAATTAATAAGACGAAGATTTCCAAAAAGACCGGTTGGAAGCGGCTCCCATCCAGCGTTTTCCTGTCACTTGGATGAGATCGTCTGTTCATCTTGTGACTGGTCGTCCTACGCTGCGCTTGCCGATGCGTGGTCTCCATTCAAGAACTTTTCAGCCCCATCGGCCACAGTTCTGCGTGCTATGTGCCCCGCCCACTGCCACTTCCACTTACTCATCCGGTGGGCTAGTTACAAGTGTTACAAGTGATAAACGCGGTCTTTCACTATGGGCCTCATAAGAAAGCTCAAGTTCACGTAACGAGCTATGAAAAGGGCTATGCTCGGAATTTCTCTACGAGACCGAATTAGAAATGATGAGGTCCGGGGACAAAGGAAAGTCGTCGACAATTAGATAATAAAATTAAGTTATTAGTATTCAAAATAATATTAAAAAATCACTTGAGCCTGTTTATTTACAATTTTCATGAAATTCACCTAAACTAAGTATACGGACACACGTTCAAAAGATATTTACTGCATGGTGCCAAGGAGAATTAATTCTCCTTGATGGAGCCCATTAATAACGTGGAACAGGATTCGCCGCAAGCCAACATGTTAACTGAAATTGCATCGGCCGCAATATGACGCCACGTTTGCGCTCGTCGCCTTTACAGCGGCCTAACAAATTTACGACTCTGCCGTCTGACAAAGGAAGGTCGGCATGGTCAATGGCGAGACAACCACGACTGGCAGATATCATAGCAAGCCGTGCATAACACTGTCTCGTGGAATAAAGGGACTGGACAACTAACAACTACTTTGTTTCTCATTTTTACATCTTCTTCTTCTTAAAGTGCCTCTCCATCACTGGAGGTTGGCAGTCAGCTTTTTAGAACGGTCTCTGTTCAGTGCAGTTCTGAACAGCTCCTCCGCGTTTTTAGCACCGGTCCATTCCTTGATGTTGCACAACCATGGCATCTTTTTCCTGCCTGGCCTCGTCTTTCCTTCCGTCCATATTGAGTAAGAGAAAGATCCAGAGAGTTATTCAATAATAATCATAATAATGTAATGGTTTTAATAATCACAACTGTATTCGTGGAGTTTGTTACTAATTAGTTTTTTCTTTTGTTAGTAAAAGAAAGTTACAGTGCTGACGACCTTTGTGGCGTAGCGGTTAGCGTATCTGCTTACTAAGCGAGAGGTCCCGGGTTTGATCCCCGGCTGGGGAGAAAAAAAAACTCCAGTTCTTGGATGGTTACATGTGTGACGTCGCTGTTTCTGGTCCCCACGACACAAGGTATCCTAGTGTGGGGCCGGAGAGAGTGTGTGTGCCTGTGTGTAAATGTTTATGTTTATGTAACCTTTTTGCCGACGCGCGGCAAATTCTTTCCCGGGGCCTCAGTTAATTTTCTCACAAAGGTCATAGGTTTGGTTTCCACTGAAGATCTTAATTCCCCTCAGTGTAGATTTATTTGCATGTTTGTGATACTTTTCTCTGGTTAACATATCACAGGGTATTGTGTGGAAGTTATAGACTCATGCGGCGTGCCCCTCGGTGGGGACATAAAGGGTTGATGATGAATGAATGGTATAGCAAACAGAGATTAGTAAGTTTTGCCTGTTAAAATGAATACCCACTAATTCTTATTTGGATCAGATGGCGGCAGTGCAGTACACGGCTACCGCTGGGCAGACCATCACGACTAGCTCAGCACCAAGTGGGCGTCGCAAGTCAGCTACCAAACCTACGCCGAGTCGTCACGACCCTGAGGAATTCTCCGAGGCACCCAGCAAAGCCATGCGTAAGTATTAACTGAGATAATCTTGGCACAATTCGGTATTTGAGTCAAAATTAGATTTGGTTGAAGTTGTAGCTATTTATCCTGTGTTTAATAAGATGATTCATTCAAAATTAGAGATGCGGAATAAAATACTGAAGGAAGCTTGCTGTGTGTGTTGAAAGTGAAACATGTGTAAATAAAGGCAGACTTAAATGATAAATAGCCCCTTAATTTATAGGTAGGTACTTAGACATTATTAAGTTTGTAAAGAATTCTTTTTTTTTATTTTATTTTTTTATGATAATAATAAAACTTACAGCTCATAGCGGTTTTGTTAATCTAATTGTAGCCGGCTAATATCGGCTAGACCTAGTATCAGCCACTAGGGTTACGTTGGGCCTAGTTCTAGCCGGAATGATACCGGCTAGACTTAGTTCTACCCGAAAACAACTGGCTAATACTAGATTTAACCAAGAGGATTAGTGGTTACACCTAGTTCTAACCGGCTAAAACTAGGTGTAGCCGCACTTCGGGTTTTAGCCGTAACATACCTATACCTTTATTTGGTAGGTTTGAGAATAGGTTGTTATATTTTTTTCATAGCCCTAAGTGAAATAAAAAAACATATGGCAAACCAACGTCTGCAGGGTCAGCTAGTGTAGGTATATAATATATTTCGTTGTCTCAAATGTAATTCCTATAAAGAATATAATAGGTATATTAGTGTCGGTCCATCAATCAATATTAGGTCAGGAAATCAATGGAGGGTATCGATGACAGAAGTCTAAGAAAGGTAAAAAAGCTTCATACGCTACTTATGCTGTCCCAGAACAAATACATGTTATTGTTTGCACTTGAAAGTTGTTTAAACGACTGGGCGTCCCTCAAAATAAATTAATTTTGCCTGTGAATTAGTATGAACGCAGGGAATATATAGAATAGATTTATTACGGGAAGGGCCTAACATTCAAACGAGCTAACAATTTAGGAGAGTCAATTAAATTCGGGGCAATTAACATCAAACATTAAAATTTAATATCCTACCCTTCTTATCCTTACTAGTAATGAAATGCCGACCTTGAAAGTAAATATCTAAAACCATTCTTATTTTCACGACGAGGACTTAGAAGGTTTACGACCAGTTTCTGATTTGAGAATTACGCTAAGTAACTCCTTACATAACTGTACTGCTGCCTCGTCAAAATTCTCCGAAAAGAGCGTGACAGAACATTACTTAAGTATTTAGGTACGTAGTAAAATTCGTAATTCAGAAACCGGCTTTAGGCCACATTTAAGGAATTGGTAGGTACACATCGGCCTAGGACATGAACGAAGATTTGTATGTCAACAGAATCGTTGCTATCAAAACCCAGCAAGTCTGCGGTCAAGAAACACGTGCAATTCCCGGATGAGCAGAGTTGTATCGAGGAAGCGAGCGAGGCCCCCGCGCCTATAGAGGAGAAACCAGGTGAGGGCAGACGCGACCATACTTTTTAATTCACATACAATACATTTTTGTCTTTCCTTTCATTTTCTAAGGTAGCCGTGTTGTGGTAGCCGAGAAGCTCGTCGTTGAAAATGTATTCTGTGAATACTAATGGGGACTTTCCCCAACATACAGGCCTCGCCTAGTATATAAAGTTTTCATTGCCGTAGTAGACCAACCTACCATTTTTGTTAAAAAAATATGTCACAACTGCTGTAGGTAACTGAGTTATTTTAATAAATATTATTTTATTTTTTACTTATACTTTACTTATTTACAAACGTAGTTAAGTTTTTAATTTACAATGTATAAAAATACTTACCAGAGACATCCAATAACAAAAATCTGGTATAGCACAGTGTTTGTTGTCTAAACGACTTAACCTATTTTTTTATTTTTTTTCTGTATTTTTGGTAGGTCGCAGGTTGATATGACAAAACAACGTTTTAAAATCTTATTTTCACCTTTCATTTCCGAGACAAAGCTATTTTTAAATATTTCTCAATATATTTTCAATATGGTACACTAATTGCTTGGGCAACTTATATAAACCTCAAATTACTGTTACCTACTGGGGACTTAAGCGTAGTTTGCAGCTGAAGCGCTGGGATACGCAATTAGCTGTCGCAAAATGTAGAAGGAACCATTATATCCATAATGTCAGAATAAATAAAAAATTAATATGTCGGCATTGCGATAGTACACTTTATACATTATACTCGTATCTACTTGTGCACCTCCCTATCTTTCTATGTTCTGTTTAATAAGCAGCGCGATGTATATTTCAGCATAATTATGTTCGTGTCTCAAAGGATTCAGCTCAGCGAAATCACTAGAGCTAAGCATAAAAAAAAATATTCATGGATGTTGGTTGATACCAGTGTGTGATCTACAGGGGACTTCGAAATCATTCGATTTATTTAAGCCCTCCTAAGCATAAGGTTTTGCGCGCACGGCGAATCGTAGTCTACGATATTCATTCGTTGCGATTTTTAAAGTGCGAAATAAACTCGAATAGTGTTTTAGATTGGTTTTAGAGGAATCGTGTTTTTATCTACATATTTGAAAGCAACGCGAAAATCATTATATAAAGTGTTCTCTATCTGTCTAAGACGTTCTATGAAGCCGTTGCGGATGATAGTGTACTACCGCACATTGAAGCTATTGCGATAACTTTTCACAATTATAATTGCTTAATTGCTCTGGTGTTCGTCGCACTAGGCGGACCTGTTTCGCGAGAACTATTATATAAAGAGATTGCTATGAAACTGTTATCGATCTCGAGCGATTGAAGATTGAAAAATATTATATACCTAAGTATTATATTGTAATTACTTAGTAAGTTTGACTGTAACAGTTTATCACATTAGATGACCCCCAAACTGGGATATCCCTGTATCTTGTGCGCCTAAAGTCTGTTTTTTCATTCAATGCAAAAAAAAAATATTGTCAGGTTGACATCTCCATACAATTCTTAGGCTGTCAATGTCTAAATGTTGCTACAGTCTGTTTTTTCATTCAATGCGAAAAATATATATTGTCACGTTGACATCTCCATACAATTCTTAGGCTGTCAATGTCTGAATGTTGCTAGTACGTAAAAACCAAAAAACCCCATTTTACTTCCAAGTTAAATTGTGTAGTCTACGCAGGTGTTTTTTTTTAGACTTTGCTCTTACGAGTAATTCAATTTTAATGTCTTTGATGTGATAAGGATTTTGGTCACATGAGTCTTCTATTCACGGTAAAAAATATCTACCGAGTTAACCTATAGCTTTTATAGCGGTAACACCGCGTCATTTTTTTTGCATTGAATTAAAAAACGGACTATAGTAGGTACGTAAAAACCAAATAACCCCATTTTACTTCCAAGTTAAATTGTGTATGCTACGCAGGTGTTTTTTTTTTAGACTTTGCTCTTACGAGTAATTCAATTTTAATGTCTTTGATGTGATAAGGATTTTGGTCGCATGAGTCTTTTATTCCAGGTAAAAAAATCTACCGAGTTAACCTGTAGCTTTTATAGCGGTAACACCACGTCATTTTTTTTTGCACCGAATTAAAATACGGTCTGTAGGAAAGTTCAGTCTTAAATAAGCGGTAGTTCTCACATCGCTATTCGTCGGCAGAGGGCCGCGTGATCAGCTCGCTGTGGATGGAGCTGGAGTCTGAGGTGCCGCAACCGGAGCGCTGACGGCGCCGCAGCGAGCAGTACTACCGGCCGGTGTCGCGCGCGCGCCTCGAGCGCCGCAAGATGTCAGCCGCCGGGGTGCCGCCCGCGCACGGAGACTCCTTCCGAGCATCCAAAAAGGACTCTCTCTAAGACTTACCTTTTACCTTTCTCGTATTCTGCCCTCGTAAGGAAGAACGCAGTAATCGTAAAAACGCAGTTTTGAGTAAATAGCTATTTATTTCTTAGGATTAGAAGGATTTCATACATTACTGCATATTTTCTTACTGAAATTTCTGGTTTCTAGTAGACCTACAGCCACCATTATTTTTTCACCTATAGATATACCACCAGGGAGCCCAATTTTGCATCCAAAGTAAAAACGCAGTAATGGCTATTACTGCGTTCTTCCTTACGAGGGCAGTATTGCAAAGACCCTGTCATATTTTAGTGTTGTGCTCATTCGGAACTTAAAGCTCTTATTTGCTGACTTGCTTCTTTGCATAACGCTCAGCCGCCGGGGTGCCGCCCGCGCACGGAGACTCCTTCCTAGCATCCAAAAAGGACTCTCTCTAAGACTCCTCTCTCTCGTATTGCAAAGACCCTGTCATGTTTTAGTGTTGTGCTCATTCAGAAGTTAAAGCTCTTATTTACTGACTTGCTTCTTTGCATACTCTTCGATTATGCAAATAAACAAGAAGCGAATTAAAGTCACTCTTCTCGGTGTACTTTACGGTGTTGCACACATTTAGAATGAATTTTCAGCCTTGGGTTTTAGCGTTCCGTACAAATCCGAAATTTACTAATGAAAATTATTACTACTAATACTCCACTATCCGTCTCTCTGTCTGCCACCAGGTTGTAGCTCATGAACAGTGATTAAAACTATGAGTTAAAATTTTCACAGATGATGTGTTTTTGTGGCCGCTATAACAACAAAATATACTAAAAGCGAAATAAAATATATGATATTGAATTGGGGCTCCCATACAATAAACGTGATTTTTTGCCGTTTTTTTTTTCTCGACATCAATAGCGGCAACAGGTAGACGCTTGAAATAATAACATATTGGTTGTAAATTAAAAATAAATTATTAAATGAAATAATAAGGGGGGGCTCCCATACAAGAAACGTGATGTTAGTGCCAATTTCTGCTCGATATTAATATCAGCAACAGGTAATAACGGCAGGGGGCCCTTGCGAGGCCCCTGCAATGAAGAAATTGTCAGTTCCCGAGGTGCCTACCGTACCTCAAACAAGGGCTCTCTAAAGACACAAGAGCGTACCTACCTATACCCAAAATGTTAAGGTCATAGCCCACATACACGACTCTGCTCCCACCCGGCAAAAGTAATTTTATTCAAATATGGGCTTTAAATATTGCTCTTTAGATATATTTTACATTGGCATAACAGCGAGCAGACAGCTCGCTGTCAGCTGTCAGCTAATTTATGATGCCGGGTGGGAGCAGAGTCGTGTAAGTGGGCTACGACCTTTAGTGTGATATACGTACCTACCTATGTAACACTAACCACATTGAACCTATATTTAATTTTAAAAGTAGGTATAGATCAATCAATCAAAGAACCAATACTACGAGTTGATATCTATTGAATGCAAAGCTACGAATTTGTAATATTCTATTTTCCTATGACTAAAATATGTGTAGACAACTATGCGTGGGCGACTTAAGTATGTAAGTAGAAACAAAAAGAAAGCATACCTATTTTTAAATAAATATTACACTCATACACTAAATTATTCACCTTTTTATTATTAAAAAACTACCTATACCTAAAACAAGAAAGGGCTTGTGACTGCTAATATAAGTTGACTTCCTATTTCATTTTGTGTGTGTCTACATAATCTATATCAGTGTAACCCATTTCTGAAAAAACTCCCAATACAGTGTGCTATTGGAAAATAATAATTATTGATGTTATAATTACCCACTTCGTGTACTACAAGAAAGCTTAAAATAAAAAATAAAAAACTCACGCCCGTTATCCCCGTAGGGGTAGGCAGAGGCACCAGTCTCTAGAACTGGACCCACGTTTTGCCGAGTTTATTAGGTCCCAAACGTGACAAGTGGCAAGCCTGTCGCCGTTATCCGGGTACAATTTATCAGCGAATGGTGTTGCTGTGCAAACAAATGTACGTAACTAAAAGTCATTGGTACATGCGTGGTTCGAACCCAGAGAAGCAAAGGTCAACCCCACTACGCCACCAGCGCTTACAATACTTATATAAATATAAATAATATTAAAAAAAAATGTCGTAAAATGTTGTGGCCCTATGTGATCCTGATATTAGAGGTACCCAATTTTTCAGTTGAAATCACGTCAGCGTATTTTTTTTAATGTATAAACCCATAGAATGGCCCAATTGAAAATCCTTGTACAAAGATAATACTAGTAGCATAATATTTACTCGGATAGTAAAATATCTTTGTCTTCAAATAGAAAAATATATGTCTATACACTTGCAAAAAAAAAATGTTTAATAACAAAATATTATGTGTTAATGAAAATAATATCTAACAAGGTAACAATACCAGTATATGTAATTATCATGTAGTACTTAATCGTATAGTAAACCCTTCATGAGTCTGTATTTTAGTTAGAATATTAATTTATTAGTTACCTACCTAATATGTTTTGTTAACTAAAATAAATATTTGGACAAGTATTTGAGTACCTATTTTTATTAACTAAATTAATTAGTACTGCGCAATGAAAATCTGCTACAGAAACGTGGCATAAAAATGATCTAATTGAAATAAAACTAAATACCTAGTATAGGTCTAGGGCCCTCCTTTCGACTTTTCTTAGTCCACCCGGGTGGACCACGGGGTTATTTACATAAGAATACAGAAAAATATAACGACCGAGAATGTCAACATTGATAACATAAGTGATAGTGATAAGATTATTCATTTATACAGGCGATGACAATAGTTCAACAAATATCTAACGAAGGTGAGTAAAGAATAAAGATTGTAAAGCAATTTCTGTTATTTTTTCAGACTAAGGTTTCTACTTGTATCATTCTTTAAACTTTAAAAAACTAAATTAATTAAAAAACAACTTCTTGTAATTTATCTTTTACATTTGCACTTATTTATCTAGGATATCCGTTGATGACGTTTTCCTTGTCGTAGGCATTGAATTTCGTCGTAGGTACATCCGATTTCGTAGACACTGGTTCTTTTTTCGCATTAAATATCATAGATCGAAATAACAGCCCAGACTCTTGAAATCACCTATATTGTAGGAAATTATAAAAACAGAACTTATTTTTGTATGACCAAGCAAATTGCGTTTTTATCACAGGGTTTTATTCACTTTGAAATAAAGCATTCTGGAAAATGTTACGACAAATAACGACCAAATCTAGTTGCAAAAATGCAGAGGAATCTCGAGCAAGAAAATGCAAAAAGGTAAGTAGCTAGGTCTATTAAGTAAGTAGGTACATCTAAGGAGAAACAGCAACTGGATTGTTTATTATAAAACATTGAGATTGAGAAAATATGACGCAAATTGTTGGTCCCTGATAAACCTGCCATTCCGGACTTGGCCCCCGTGGTGGAGTATGGCCTACAAAAGAAATCCAGGTCTTGGATGTTTACATGTTTGTGACGTCGCTGTTTCTGCTGTTTCTGGTTCTCACGACACAGGGTATCCTAGTGTGGGGCCAGAAGCAATGTATGTGCCTGTATGTAAATGTTATGTTATTGTTGTTCTGGCCCCACACTAGGATACCCTGCCCAATCGCTCAATCACGTTGACAGTGATTTTAAGAACCCACGTAAGAGAATCTAGGATCACGGACTATGAACTAGACATCATTTGTGCCAAACATGACCGTTTTTTGCCTTAGGTTCAAGACCATGATTAAGAGATTGTACATACACATTTTGCAAATATGTTCTACAAAGAAAGTTACGACTTTTTTCCCTTGGTGAGTGGGCGCTATGGACTATTTGTACTAAATTAGCTCCCCGTTAACATCCTATATGCATATTTGCTACATACGTATTAATAAAGTATAATTAGCTCAAAGTTCAAAACAACGGTTTTATTTAATTTAACGAAGCTTTTCTAAAATATATCCGACTCTAATCTCATTATGCAAAAGCTATAAGTATGACCGCTCCTTCCACTAGGATCCCCTTTTTATGCTCCCCTAGGGGATCGAAAAGCACTCGCTATTACACTAGGATCGCCTAGGGGATTTAATGGTACTTGTCATTCCGGCCCGATCCCCTACAACAATGATAACCTTTTTACACGAAAGTTGGCGCAAACATTTTATTCAGGTGTGAATCCTGAATAAAATGTTTGCACGAAAGCCAACTTTAGCGCTCCTTCCACTAGGATCCCCTTTTTATGCTCCCCTAGGGGATCGAAAAGCACTCGCTATTACACTAGGATCCCCTAGGGGATTTAATGGTACTTGTCATTCCGCCACGTTCCCCTACAACAATGATAACCTTTTTACACGAAAGTTGGCGCAAACATTTTATTCAGGTGTGAATCCTGAATAAAATGTTTGCACGAAAGCCAAATTTAGTTCATCTTCTTAATGCTCAATGCTGTGAACAACTGAAACTAACGGACCAAAAAGTACTAGGCTTGCATAAGCTTGGATGGAGCAAGTAAAATAAAGTCTAGGAAATTAACGGCGTTTCCGCTTGCTCCTACTCGGTTCTCCTACTGGTAGGAGTACGAGGACCAATATGCTCCTACCGGTGGGAGCATAAGGATAAGCATATCCTGCCGCTACTACTAATGGACAGTCACGTACAACGAATTTTGTCACTTATTAATTAGGTAATAATATAATTACGTGGAATTGAGGATATAAATATTGTATTGTAGTAATCGTGACCTATTGCCTGTTAATCTTATCGAAGAGATTGGTCCTACATTCAAGAACAATTTTATTTATGTTGCTTGGTCAAGATGAAAAACTGAAAACTTTTTTCCAATACAAGATTGCTTAAAATTATTCTAAAGATTTGCTTTGATCTAATGATGAATGGAAATAGGAAAGTTTGAATTTCTCTCGGTTATGGACCGACGATGACAACTTAATGGGCTTTTAATATCTGTAATTTTATTTTAAAAAGTACTAGGGTAAAATAAAACCTCGTGAAGAACATGCGGCTTATTGTATGGAGTTGCTTATTACTGCGCAGTTTTAAACAACCCTTACTAACTTCTGTTACCCTAGTACTTTCAACCGCTCAGGACTGTACCATAAATCCGGCGCGGCGTGCATGCCGGCAACCACTGTCAAGTTTTATTCTGTACCTACTTAAGTGTACTAATTGCATATAATGTCACGGTAGGAGCATAAGGACATTTAGTCCTCGTGCTCCTACCTGTAGGAGCGCCGAGTAGGAGCAAGAGGAAACGGGGGAAATTTTACGTGACTATACTTTATTCACCTTTAGTGGTTTGTTTAATATAAAAGGGAAACTAACATCTCCAGTTTATGCAAGCCTAGTACTTTTTTGTGATCAGAAGTATACTATTCTACTCCGACCAACTCCATAGTTGTTCCGTTGGGAACTCTTATATAAACTTAATATGGTTGATTTGAGTAGTTGGTCCGAATAGGAATAAAACCACATACTGAGTTCCGATTGGAACAACTAGTTAATCGGTTCACAGTTTTGAATTTTCTTAAGAGGGGATCCAAGGGGGCGTCAAATTTGTTGTTTGTTTTGATACCCGTATTTAAGGGATTGTAATGGAATAGTGAGTGCTTTACAATCCCCTAGGGGAGCAAAAATAGGGGATCCTAGTGGAAGGAGTGAGTATGACCACCAATACAAGCGAATCTCACTGTTCATATGAGTATGACATGCCAACCACCAAGAAACGTTGAATTAGCTGACGATTTGCGAACGTCGCTGAACTATACGTACGTAGAGATTGATGCTGTATTTTTACATGTTTAACATTTTGTTCGGGTATCCCCTTGGTGTTTCCAGATTTGTAATTGGGTAGGTATGAGGTCAATGGTATTACTGTACTTTATAAGAGTAATTTAATTTGGGAGTTAGGAAAGCCGGCTTTCCGAATGTTTCAACATACATTTGTTTATTAATACACAAACAAAACTATCAATACCTATGCATACAAATAATTGCTGTTCGCTAGTCACGCTACAACTCGAAGACGGCAGGGCTGATTTCACTACCGAGTCAGGGAAGGGGAAACTTTTAATGGTGACAACAAAACTCTTACATCTTCGTATCGCCTACGAAGATCACCGGGGCATTTACAGCCACGCTCCACTGGAGCTTAGCATCCACTACTCCAACATCAACTTTCTCAGTATTGAAGAGATAAAAGAGGGAAGTAAAAAAAACAACGACTTTATGTAAGTAAATAAAGTGGTTATAATTCTTAAATCATTATTGAATACAATCTGTTAATAAAATTCGTTTTAAACACATTTTTTCTCTTACTCATTGTGAATGTGGTAATGCAACATTTTATAATTCACAAATACAAACAAGCATTTGAAATTGTATGCCTAATATTAACTAAAACAGATTACTAGTTTTCACGAACAATTCAAATCTATTATTTTGTGAAGTGTATACAATTACCCATAAATACACAATAGTTATTTAGAGTTTTGTGCCTATAAAATATTAAAGGTTGTGCAGAAAATTTTTGGACAACTTCTTAGCTGACCCTCCCATAAATACGTGCTATGCTAATACAATGTACAAAATCCGGATCTCGCAAAATGTATATTATGTAGGTACCTTACCTACAAATAAAGCGGACAGAACAAATTATATTGTATGAGGCTGATTACATCATATTAGGGCACTGTCGTCGATTAAAGTTACATAAAGTATCGTTAGAGAGACATTTTTGAGTACGTATTATCTGTTGGATTATTAAAACTTACACCCATTATTGTGAGTATGACACTATCAACAATATTTCGTCTAAAGGTCAACCTGTAATAATAGTTTATTATTTTTTACAGTTTACAAATTGATAATGCAATAGCTTGAAGATAGAAGCCCTGTAAAGACGAGTTTAAAATCACTATTTAAATATGTGTGAAATGGGTAATACGCCTTAAGTTACTTTCCTTTTTCTTGGCAGAATATAGAGATACATACGAACTTCTCCTACATGAATTGGTCTGAACTCCGAGACCTCTACGGGCCACTAAAACTCAGTATAAAAATTGCGATGCCTATTGTAAGAACTTTATTATCCGAATAATAAAGTCATAATACAATCTGAGCTACTCTTTCCGCTAAGATTGTTACAACAAACACTACTTAATATAAGTAACCGTTTATACAAGAGTTCTTTTTTTTGTAAACAATATTTTATGTAATTTTTGCACAACCTTTAATTTTACAACATTATTAGGTAAGTATTATTCATATAAATTAAATATTATAATTTAAGTAACGTTACAATCTTTAAGATTTTAAACAATAATAATATTTCAGTATTATAAACTCTGATGGCTCGTTTAAAATTGGTTTAAAAAGTATGTACTTACACATTTGTGCATAAAGCCATTCACTTTGTATGATCATGATCAAATAATTTATGAAGAAGCGTTTTCGAAGTCTATTTCGCCATAAGTAACAGGTACCTACCTACTTGTAAGATTTTATTTCAGTGATTCAATGCAAGATCCATGCCTTGCTTACAATAAACAAATTAATTTCATTAGTCTAGTCATAAAAATATGTGACGTGATAAAGGCGCTGTGATTTCATTCAAAATTCATATTGAATCTTGTGGATTGTCATTTGCAGTTGAGTTCAGTAAAAACCAATGTGCCTAGCAGGTGATTATGGTATGTAAGTTACCGTCATTTTGAAATAAGCTCATAACATATACAGGGTTATTTTGAATATGCAGTTCCTTTAACGTTTCAAACTTTGTTTTTTATATTAGTTTCCTAATAATTCATACTTGATACAGTTTTATGCCTTGAAGTTAAAGAAACACAAAATTAAGTTAATATTACTAGGTAATCTCCGCAAGGGATACACCAAAAATAGTGATCAATGCCAATTTGAGTGTTTCAGAAATTAAGAAATAACCCTGTATATTTAACATTAACCTGGGCTGGTTACAGATAAACCTCAGATAAAATCATAATTACTCCAGAGGATGCAACCAAAGCGCGCGTAACGCGTTTATGTTCAAACCGATTTGGTCCACTTAAAAAAAACAAAAGCACCTGTTATTTTTAATTATAATTAGTATTAACTATTAATCTTGAGACATGACATACAGTTAACTGATTAATCTACTTCAAGGCCGGAATAATCACTGCTCCGACAACGACAAACCTAATAATTTTATCCTAGAATAAAAAAAGCCGTCGCAAGCTGCAGTAGTAAATTGAACAAAACAATCACACGGGAGACAAACTCTCCGTCTCGTCGCAAGCATCAATCGCCAAGCATCACCGACACCATTCAAGAACTAAAATATAGCTCTGTACATGTTCAACGCACAATACTCTTTCAACATTCCCAACATACAAACATACATTAAAATTTACGAGAATTTCATAAAAATAAAATACTTTGATCGATGTTCAATAAACAATTATTAGGGTAATTCGATATAAACGAAACCCTATCACGAATGTCCGTATCGATCGCGTTATTTTTGCCGCTGCGACGTTGCTGTTCTTTGGGGAATCGAATATTATACGCTAGCTTATTCGACAGTTGAAAAGGCAGAAAACGGATACGGAACTTCGCGTCAGGGTTGCTGCACGCTTAACATGAATTCGATACGTCTTAATATAGCGACACGAATCGCACCGCCATTGTGTCCCTATGATGTTGACCGAACTATATTTCTACGAGGTTATTTACACTACTGCATTGTTGAATTGTCACTTTTTCATTTACCAGAGTCGAGCTCAATGCCAAGCAATGAGGCTTTCCCAGTTGACTGCCGTAAAAGGTAGCTTTTCTACGCTTACACGACGCCATCTGATAAGTCCCAAGGAAGTCAAATCGTATGTGTGAGATACAAAATACTGCACCTTCTACAAATTTTACAATTGAATAGTGAAAGAGGTGGTCACGGAAAAGCACAATGATTATAAAATCTTGCCGATTGCGATGTGAAACACGCGGAAGCAAACTCTTTGCGGTACCTTTTCTTTTTGTGTGCGATAAAAATCTTTTTACGTCCATAGGCCAGGTGGCCATACATAATCTTCACTAGAAAAACAAAACAGTCATATCCGCGTATCGAGTACATTCTAAGCGCGCTCGAGGGGTGTATCGCTATGTGACCTTCGTGACCGAGATTCGAGCGCTGGTACCTTTAGAGGCTATACGGGCGGTATGGTCCAGAGGACGGCGGTCTTGTCAGCCGACGTCGACAGGAAGGAGAAGTCGTCGGGGTGCCACCGCGCTGAGATCACCTTGTCTGGGTGCCGCGCCACCGGGACGCTGGGCAGGGCGCAAGTCAGGTCGCCTGCGGGCACACCAAAAAAAAAAAAAATCAAAATCATTTATTTCTTTTGCAATATTACATAGACGGATACATCACTGGGACCTCCTAGTAAGTATAGCAAGACCTGTGTCAGGAGGCCCCGCTCTTCCATATTTACATCAAACAAAAGAAAAATAAACTAAACTTGCGTTACATCAAGTAAGTAGTATGTAGTATTTAGTATTAATTTATATTAATTTTATTTTATTGATTTACACCAGCTTATAAATAAATTGTAAAATCCTGTGGCTTGGTGCTAATAGGGCCAATGTCAGCAATCCCCCTCCTCACTGCAGCCCTTTTAAAACTAACAAACTTTGCTACCGCCACAAAGTCATACGTTACCCTACATTGGCCTCTTTGCATGACATCTTTGAAAATATTGTCTTTACACTAACGCCCTTTTAGCAAATAAAAGTAATAAAAAAAAAAAACAATACTTTGGCATCAAAAGCTGATATTGGGCAAGATCAGACTTTGGCCCTTTTAGCACCAGGCCACATTTATTTGTAAAACGGAAAAACGAATTCTGAAGAATTAACATGTGGTTCACACACGTCTACGCCAGGCTCAGGCATACGAGAAGGCACAATCGCACGCACTGAGGTGCCGAGTAAGAAGCGCGTACTACGCACGGGTTTTTTGTAAGTATGTACAACGGGCAACGATCCTGTTCCCGCTGAAATAAAACAATCGATACGTCACCTTGTAATGGACGTCTACATTCTGTTAATGCATTGGAGTACAATGACAACTGAAAGCGTCGATTTCATTTCATTGCCACATTAAAGAGCGAGCACGTATCATGCGTTATAGGCGCTCTTTAAAAAGAGCACACTGCGCGCTTCGCTCGCGTGTAAATAAGGGGTTCACATTAGTAAGAGACTACCCTGATCGCGCTGCGCAGAAATGATACGTAACCTTGCAGGTCCGTAAGCACGACGCGGCCGTCGTAGCCGGCCGTGAACAAATAGTAGGTAAGCCCCGGGAGAGAAGCGCATACCTCACGCGTCGCCGGCGTGCGGCGTGAATAAGGGATTTTAATTCCGAAAGACTGCCCTAAAAAGCTCTGCGCTGAAATTACAGGTCACCTTGCAGGTCCGTGAGCACGACGCGGCCCTCATAGCCGGCCGTGAGCAGGTAGTGAGCTCCGGGAGAGAGGCGCACACTGCGGGCGTCCCACGCGCGCAGCGTGAATAAGGGTTTTTAATTCCGAAAGACTGCTCTGAAAAGCGCTGCGCAGAAATGATAGGTACGTCACCTTGCAGGTCCGTGAGCACGACTCGGCCCTCATAGCCGGCCGTGAGCAGGTAGTGAGCTCCGGGAGAGAGGCGCACACTGCGGGCGTCCCACGCGCGCAGCGTGAATAAGGGTTTTTAATTCCGAAAGACTGCTCTGAAAAGCGCTGCGCAGAAATGATAGGTACGTCACCTTGCAGGTCCGTGAGCACGACTCGGCCCTCATAGCCGGCCGTGAGCAGGTAGTGAGCTCCGGGAGAGAGGCGCACACTGCGGGCGTCCCACGCGCGCAGCGTGAATAAGGGTTTTTAATTCCGAAAGACTGCTCTGAAAAGCGCTGCGCAGAAATGATAGGTACGTCACCTTGCAGGTCCGTGAGCACGACTCGGCCCTCATAGCCGGCCGTGAGCAGGTAGTGAGCTCCGGGAGAGAGGCGCACACTGCGGGCGTCCCACGCGCGCAGCGTGAATAAGGGTTTTTAATTCCGAAAGACTGCTCTGAAAAGCGCTGCGCAGAAATGATAGGTACGTTACCTTGCAGGTCCGTGAGCACGACGCGGCCGTCGTAGCCGGCCGTGAGCAGGTAGTGAGCTCCGGGAGAGAGGCGCACACTGCGGGCGTCCCACGCGCGCAGCGTGAATAAGGGTTTTTAATTCCGAAAGACTGCTCTGAAAAGCGCTGCGCAGAAATGATAGGTACGTCACCTTGCAGGTCCGTGAGCACGACGCGGCCGTCGTAGCCGGCCGTGAGCAGGTAGTAAGCCCCGGGGGAGAAGCGCACACTGCGCGCGTCGCCCGCGTGCGGCGTGAAGCGTTGCAGCGCGCGCGCGCCGCGTACGTCGTGCAACGCGCACGAGCCGTCGTCATGCCCGCACACCAGCAGCCGCCCGCTCGGGTCCACCGCCAGCGATGCCACCGCCGATCCCTACGCAAATACAGCTGTTATTTTCGAACTAAAACTACACTACACTGCAGCGAATCAGACGGAAACCAGCCCCTATATTACGCACCAAATCTTCAGCGATGCTAATAGTCTAACAGTCAAATCAGTGAGGAATTTTGTTGGCGAAGCGTAAAAGCGCTTCTGAGAATTTCACAGAGGGTTTATATCTAAAGACAAAGTGGATTTAGGGCTCAAATGAAAAAGATCAATTAAATTAAAAGCTAGGAAAAAGATGCTTAAAAATGTATAATCATTGAAAGAAAGAGCTAATTTTTTTTTCAAAGGTAAATTTTGTTGATATTTCCCAATAGAATAAACGCTTTCTCCAACAGTGATACACATTCAAGTCATAATGCTTAAATATAAAAAAATACTTAGGTAACATAGTCATTAGTCAAAAGTCGAAAGTCATATACTAAACATGCTTAAAATAACGTAAAGCAGCAGACTTAAACGGAAAAATAATATCGCGCGCAATAACGGCTAACCTCTGCAATAGAAAAAAACTTCTGAGACGCTTAAGAATGCTTAGAGATTCTAGTCTAGCACGTTGTTATTAAAGCCCAAAGATATAAGAAATCAGACAGGGCGTTAATATTAAATATTTTTTGGAAAATCGAGTACAAAAGTCGACTTCAACGTAATTATATAGTTGAATATGAATTATTGAAATGAATTTATACATTCTTTGTTGCTAAAACGAATTTATACAAAGGCGAGCTCGACACTAAATAATATTCGCGGCAATTGAAGTTTAACTAGTGCTCGGAGCTCGATATGTCAATAGGCCAGGCGAAAATTTACTTATACGTTTTGCCCAATGCAGCAGGAGGCGTGCCTTTACACACACTTCTCTAAGTCTAAACATCTGACCTATAAAATCCTTTTTATAATCCATACATACAAACATAAATCTCCACATACGTGCGTTGTAATTGGTCAGGTTACGCGCGAATTCGCAGCAATAAAGTAAAGGTCATCCGCCTGAACTTTTTTAAAGCAGAAGTTTCTCAATTCAACGCATGTTTATGTCTATACTCCATGCCAAATACATTACTTGGATGCCAACCAACCGTTGATAAAAATTGTAAGAAATTACAGAAAAATTATATCCTTGCTCCA
This sequence comes from Yponomeuta plumbellus, assembly GCA_947310845.1. NCBI lineage: Eukaryota > Metazoa > Arthropoda > Insecta > Lepidoptera > Yponomeutidae > Yponomeuta > Yponomeuta plumbellus. The sequence goes on along the minus strand of OX371191.1, from coordinate 20,275,790 downwards.
ATGTTTATTTCGTTTATTTACTTACAATTCGTAAGTATCATAATACCATTTGTTACATTCTAGCATTGTGATTTTTTTGTTAAACTAATTAAATATTTGACGATTAAACAAACTGGAATTTTCAGTCCAAAAAGTTCAACTGTTATAATGTTATTGAACAAATTGGACGAAAGCAGTTCTGTTTGTTCAACTAGTTGAACAGATAGTTGAACATATTGGAATAGAAGTATTTATGCCTAGAGTCTATAACTCCTCTAAGTGCGCTGACATTTCGCGCCTATATATAAAGTGAACAGACGTGTATTTTGATACATATTCCCTTTGGCAATGACTTGAATTTCAAACTTGTTAGCGCAGTCGGGAGTGTTACTATTATTCCTGTAGCACGCCTGTGATGTGGCGAGGGCTATTCCTACATTCCCCGGGGCTCGGCACGGCGGCACCTGTGTCGAGCAAAGGCTGATGTTGTCGGGCGGTTGGGCGCGCAATATTGATGAGTATTCCCAGTACTACCAACGCACTACGTCTTCACTAAAGTCCGTTTTTTAATTCGATGCAACAAAAAGGGCGCGGTGTTACCGTTATAAAATATATAGGTTTACCCGGTATATTTTTATTTTACCGTGAATAGAAGACTCGTGTGATCAAAATCCTTATGACATCAAAGACATTAAAGTTTCGTTCCTCATAGGAGCAAAGTCTAGAAAAAAACACCTACCTACGTAGCACAAATAATTTTTACTTGGAAGTAAAATGGGGTAATTTGGTTTTTGCGTACTAGCAACATTCAGACATTGGATTGTATTGAGATGTCAACGTGACTTTTTTATTTTTTTGCATAGAATTAAAAAACAGACTTTAGTGATGGACGGGGGTTATATTCTCCAAGAATATAACCCCCCGCCCATTTGCCCAGACTAGGGGCAAATAGTCCTTAATGAAATTATTTAATTGTAGTAATCTCAACAACTAATTAAGGAAATTAATCGAACGAAGACATGATTTATGCTATCTCCCAACTGCCGATAGTAATTTAGACTTGAGATATCCGAACTTAGCCAGTTTGTTGGTCCAGCGTCAGTAAAAAGATCTTGCTAAAGTAAGGGCTATGTCAGACTGTTATTATGACAAAACTATTTTTTTAAATCAAAGTTACTATAAAAACTATACAAATTTCTATCATTTATGGAAATAAAACTCAGTTTTGGAGGGTGAATATTAATCTGTCGTTTACCAACTCTCCTCTACACTATGGCTTTCTTTTATGTGATTGTGTGGTAAATATCTACGAAAATTCATGTGATATTAAACTCTTCATTTGATGCGTAGAGAATAGTGGCAAACCTTAGTCACTGCCTTCCCCTCTGGGGCCACATCCCAGAGGGGAGGAGTGCAGTAATGTAGAATAATCAAATTAGCGAATCTATCACATAAACAATATTGAAGGGGTCTGTGAAATTATACAATGCACATAAATAATCTCACGCCACTTTTTTGTTTACAAAGTTAAATTAAATTTTCAGTTCCTTCCACTTTTCCTCATAGAAGGTTAATATACATCCTTACCTGCCATTAATATTCATCACTGCGGTCCACACACAATAGAACCTAGATTCTGCTAACGCACAGTAATACAATGACACACCGAATGCCGCCGCGCTGAAACGCTGATTTAATTTACTTGCCGCTTCAATTCCACGCGCGCCCCTAACCGTCAATGGTATAAAAAACCCAGACAAGGGCGAGTCAGACTCGCGCACCAAGGGTTCCCATACCACCTCACTTTTTTGGAAATACATAAATATATAATACAAATATACCCATTATGTAGTTGGACATAATTGACAGTGCAGTCAGTAAAGTATTTAGTGAGTACGGCTCGCGCTTAAGACGTTTTTTATTATGTTAGATTATTATATAATATTAATAAGTCTCACAATCACAAGTCTGATGCCTGTATTTATTACAGTTTTCACGATACAGCATAAGCAAGAAAACTGCGAAAAACACGTATGTATGCTGTTGAATGGAGACCCCTTACTTTTTAATTTTTCAAATTGTTTTATTAGTTGAAAATCCGACGTAATATACGAGTAATGACACATGTTCAGTGAAAATTTTTACTTGCTACCTACTACGGTTCCAAAGACTAAAGGTCGGACGGACGTACGGACAGACAGCAGAGGAAGAGTAAGAGTCCCGTTTGGCACCCTCCGCGTACGGAACCCTAAAAAAACAAGTCACGTGACCCGACCGTCTATCTGTTATTAGAGTAAAAGACACGTGCAGTAAAGCTGGCTTCTCGCGGTGCGCGATTCTGCCCACCATGCACCACGCACGCCGGTACGGCGCACCGCCACAGACGTCTGTGCTACCGCGGACCGAGACCCTTCCCACGGTGTGTCGTGCGAGTTGGTCAGCGCCCGTCCGCGATATCGCGGACCGTGGGAAGCCGACTTTACGTGGCCCAGGCCAGATGACTTTCCTACCTTGTTGGGCTGTGTAGCCCCGGGCGAGATGATGTTGACGCACCCGCCGGTGCGAAGGTCCCAGAAGCGCACAGTCTTGTCCTGCCCCCCGCTCACAAACATCGCCCCGCCCCAGTTGTACAAAGAGAGTACGTGGCCCGAGTGTCCGCTCAGCGCCTGTCAACAAACCAAAACTTGAACGTTCGCCTTTGCATCGTAATGTATACGATGAGTTATACAGCGTCTAGTGACACCTTCACTAACACTAGATGGGTGAAGGAACACTCGAACGCTGCCATGCCTGGGGCATTGTTTAGATAAGGGCAGTAAAGACAAGCCAACCAAGCCGCGGGTTTCGTCACGAAGTTTCCCTTCACAGTTACCATGCTACTACAAATTCGCAAATGTACGTAACTTCGAAAACAAACAAAGGCATATGAATGTCAACAACACAACCACAATACAGCAACACAACAACAAAGAAGCCTCCAAGCGATGACTCGCAAAGAGACTGCATGAAACAAATTTAAAATAAAAATATAACTCGGCAGATTGAGGCCGAGAGACCCACGTGTATTGAGAAACAATAGAAAATATTGGCGCTGGCTGATTGGATGTGGTACAGAGTTGACTATGCTACTTATGTTTGATGTATGTTTTTTATAATTTATATTTAAAATATTGATTTCGGTATTTTTGAGTTTTACTAATTATGTCTATTTTTCTAAAGTTTTGGTATTTTTGTCACGTTGGGACCTTATAAACTCGGCAAAACGTGGGCCTAGTTCTAGTGATTGGTGCCTCTGCCTACCCTCTCGAGGATAACGGGCGCGAGTTTTTTTTTGTGTGTATAACTTCATCAGAGGAAAGGATACAGGATAAGGATACAGTCTTTGCCTACATACAAAAAAAAAAGAAATTTCATTAACGTCAGTTTATTTGGTTTGGTATTTGGTACCAATTGCGTCTGGTGCGCTTGAAAAGTATAGATCTTGGGCTGGCCTCTAAATGTTGAAGACGAAGTCTTACGTCAATTATACGACGACCTCTGTGGCGCAGTGGTTAGCGCATCTGCCTACCATGCGAGAGGTCCTGGCTTCGAATCCCGGCTGGAGACAAAAAAAAGAAACCCAGGGCTTGTATGTTTACATGTTTGTGACGTCGCTGTCTCTGGTTCCCACGACACAGGGTATCCTAGTGTGGGGCCAGAAGCAATGTATATGCCTGTATGTAAAATGTTATGTTAATGTTATTTAGTGCAGCGCAGTGATTAGAATCACTCCGTTGCACTGTACAACTGGAGCATAAAGAGAAACAAAAAGAGAAAAAAATGTTTTTTGTCACCGATTTCCTTCTGAGTTAATCAAGTCGGTACTACTATTGCAACGCCTCTCTATATGTGTTCATATCTTCTGTCAAGAGACGTCCTATAAGTTAAAGCCGTTTCAATAGCAAAAGCGTAACAAAAAACCATTTTCCATTTTCCGTTTCCATTCATACTCAAGTTTCTAATCATCCCCGTTCACGGTACTTTTTTTAACTTTATCAAAGGTCTGGCATATAGGGCCAGTTCCTGAGTGGAGAATTTTCACTAAGTAAATACTTTTGGAAATCTATGGAGGAGGCCTATGTCCAGCAGTGGACTTCTAGTAGCTGAATGATGATGATGATGATGAAATACTCAAGTAACGTTCTGTCACGCCCTTTTCTGAGAAATTTCACGAGACAGCACTACATTTAAGTATTTATTTAGTGAAAACTCTCTCAGAAACCGGCCCATGGTCTGACATTTTCGCATTCAGCGTATGAAGGCAGTCCAATGTTTTATTCATACTAATTTTCGTACATAAAGGTGTGAAATTTAATAATAAAACATAATTTTTCCACATTGCCATTTACGCGATATTTATTCCTACCGGAGACAAGCGTCAAGGATTCTCATTGTACGTATCTAATGAATAGAAGATGCGACATCAAAGGAGTTCAGTGAAGTCTCTTGGACGATTAAATTATTACTTTGTATCTGCACCCGTATCTATTTCTAAAACATAGCTTAAGATAGGTGCTACTCTACTAAATTTATGCTTGATATTATTTTACCTTTGCAAACAACAGTATTATTAGCTGACCTATGGTTACTTTTATTCTTAGTGTGATTTCACGATTCACGCTGCAAAGTATACTAATAACCGCCCCGCGGTTACGGTAAAGGTCAGCGTTTCAATAGCTTTTATTAAATCTGTTCCGATAAAAAGGGTGTCAATCAAATCTGACGGGTATCTCGGCGCGCCTTCCCGCGGGGGCGCACTGGGGACGAAACTATTCACATTTAATTAAATTTGTTATTTCTGAAGCGCGGAAGCTTCGTTGCAATTTTGCTTGCTTACATGTATGCCGAGAATAAAACTCTTAAAAGCCTTGTGAGAAAATACCAGCAGCAAGATAACAACGATTGTCCTATTCTATCTAGACAATAAGAGAGTGGATTGCGCATATTATGATTTATCTTTTCATTTATTTCAATGTTCATTAAAAAATCTCTCGAAACCTCTTAAAATATACTACAGCGAATAAGAATAGGAAGGTGTAATTCCTGGTCTATGTACACCAGGAATTACAGTAGTGTTCTTGTATTAAATTATTTATTAAATTAATTCCCTTTAAATAATTACTTCTTCTTAGCAGCTCAAACTTCATTATCGTACAATAAAGAATATTCTATCTATGTACAGCGCGATGTTTACTACAACATAAATTATGCCAGTAAATATAGTAAACAATGGCTGATATCAATAGCCTTTTCGACTGCGTATTATTGATATTACATCAATAATATTATCATGGAAAACCTATTACGGCCCCGTTACGATCGTTTTCACTGTGTAAAATGTAGCCTGTTGCGTCACTAGGCTGTTATCCTTTTCTAGCACAACCTTTAAACTACACGGCATTTTGTAATGGCGCATCGGGTGTCGGGAAAAGACAGCTATAGGACTTTTCTAGGAAAGCGATACCGACAGAACAATAATACTGCTGTAGCTATGACATCACTAATAATGCTGCTGTCGAGATGTCTGACTATAACCCCCTTTTGTGAAGCGTAAAATGTTCCACGGTTCGTGTGTAGTAAATTTTAAATAGTCACGTAGTTATTATCGACATATTATTATATCGATAAATAAATTATTACTAACTTTTACATGTACTAATAGTTAATTCAATCCCATCATAAACATAAATGTGAATGAGAGCAAAGTTCAATATTAGGAACAGACGTCGTTATCGACTTCGCCGACAAAAGAATTGAGATCTATACGGGTGCTGCCAAGTTCTCTGTAAAAAATCATGAAATTTTTGTTACAATATCACTAGAGATGTAAATTGTAATTCAAGTTCAAGTTTTGACTGCTAGTTTTTACTAACAAAACTCAGAATTTCAGAAAATTTCAGAAATGTCACATAGGTATAATTTCAACCTAACAGTACAATACAAACAGAAAGTACACTAACCTCCGTATGACTTAACGAAGTAGAGTTCATTAAATAAATATTATATAGCCTGTAAGTGAAAACTAGTCAAGTCAAATCTTAAGCTGGAATAACAATTTACATCTCTAGTGATCTTGTAACTAAAATTTCATTATTTTCTACAGAGAACTTGGCAGCACCCATATAGATCTCAATTCTTTTGTCAGCGAAGTCCATAACGACGTCTGTTCTTAATATTGAACTTGGCTCTCATTCACATTATGTTTTTGATGGGATATCACTATTTTTTGTACAGAGATTATATTAAGCATTAATAATACATCGTTATTGCCAAAGAACCGATAACCGATGGGTTAGAAATCGGCTACGAACATACGACTTGAGTACAGAAACTCATTTACGATTCAGAGAAACGTGCAAAGAGTATAATTATAATCAAAACGTTTACAGATATTATAATACAGACCAACTATTGGCAGAATTTGGAACTAAATACTATGTGGATATGAATATCAATAATTTTCAGTTTTAGATTTTTTCCTTTGTTTATGGCTAAGAGTCTACATTGATGCTGAAATATCAAGTTTCTAGGTCATCTAGAAGTAGGTTAGGTTTTTGATCTATAAGTGAGTCAGTCAGTCAGTCGTAAAAATGCCGGTTTTTAAACGTTAATATATCAATAACTGTTTGAGCAATATTGATGAAATTTTGGATTCTCGGCAAGCTAAGGGACTTTAATAAATGTGCCCAATTTCATATACGTAGGTTAAATAGTTGTAGAGTTGTGAAGGGGTCAAAAGTAGCTCGAAGTGGTTCCTGTAATATTACACACGGCTGCTGCGTTGCCAGTTCCTTGTTCTCGAACTTGGCTGGACTCGCTGTCGCGTGTCTAGATAAAACTGCTCATGTTATTATTGTGTATAAGAATAAGCTGTATTGAACATTTCCCAAATCCGTTCTAATTGTGATTTCGACTCAGTAAATCGGCTCGAAGCAAAACTTAATAGAGTAATAAGCGTGGTGATGGAGGCCGTTCTCTCTCTAATATAACCAGTCGAAAAGTTAATATAGGTAGTCAAACCCGCGCCATACAAATCGGCCTTAGACTATGGCGTCACTCCTTCACGTAACGCCTTACAATGAACCGATTAAATAAGTTTTTATTATTGTAGCAACATATTTTTCACCTTTTTTGTTATCTGGAAAACCCTGAAAAAAATAATGTTGTGGGTCTATATTTTTATTTGTCTTATGTTTTTATATCTCTCCTATATGGTATAAAAGCAATGTCATTTCAATCAAAGTGAGACGCAAGTTCCCCATTATGTCACAGGCATTTCTGCACTCTTTAGAAATCTTCAAAAACTATTTATCATAATATTTGAAATGAAAAGTAAAGTAAAAATTTTTTATTACTATTTTATTACAGTCCGTTTTTTTAATTCGATGCAAAAAAAAATGACGCGGTGTTACCGCTATAAAAGCAATAGGTTAACTCGGTAGATTTTTTTTTTACCGTGAATGAATATAGTAACATGTGTGGTGAGAAATAAATATTTCATTTCATTCATTTCAATAGAAGACTCATGTGACCAAAATCGTTATCACATCAAAGACATAAAAATTGAATTACTCGTAAGAGAAAAGTCTAAAAAAAAATTAACTTGGTAGTAAAATGGGGTTATTTGGTTTTTACGTACTAGCAACATTCAGACATTGACAGCCTAAGAATTGTATGGAGATGTCAACGTGACAATATTTTTTTTTGCATTGAATGAAAAAACTGACTTTAGTATTTTGTTAAATGCATGTGGATCGCTTAATTATTTCATGATCATCACCAAGATATAAATACGCTACATTATTACTCTAAATAGCCTTTAAAAAAGACTGTTTGGCTGCCCTAGATATCGCTGGAAGGATGAAGGACCCGCGTAAGCCCCAGGCAGGCGACTTGCAACAGTCCGCGTAGGACAGATACAAATAGCTATTTCTTTTGTCGGACGACGAGGCCCACTTCAAATTGCTGAGCCAGCGAAGTAATACCAGGGGCTCGATTCTGTTAGTGCATTATAGTTCAATTACAGCTAAATGGTCGGCTCACGTGACATGTTTTTAAATTCCATTGACGCGTAGCATTACGGATACACATGCGGCAATGAAGTGAAATCGCCCCAGTCATACAACTGTCATTGTACTACAATGCATTAGCAGAATGTAGGCCCACGATGTTAGCACATCCATTTAATAACGTATTTATGTTGACGAATCATCGAACTGCCATGAGCACACAGGTTTTTTTCTTTTTTTATAGCATCACCCTCTGATGCTCTTCCTTTTCTGTGACTTACTTAAAATTTACATAAAATAACTAGGAACGCACATCGAAGTATATTCGCTCAAGATGCTTAAAATAACTGAATTGAAAAAAAAAAGTTCAAACTTAGGGAATGGGGACTACCCGCTGCGTTAGCGTTATTTTTAAATAAATTATTAGCCTTGAAGCGGCGAACGTTGTTTCATTAATCTCACGGCTCGCTTGATGTTCCGGCGACGGAGTTCAGGGTAGCGGTCGCAGGGGTATCGGGTTCACGTCCTATATTACGCGCACAAAATCCCGAATGATTTCAATCGATTCCAATGACGTATTTTAACGTTTTAACGGGCAAAGCTTGCCTACTTTTTTTAATTGGTTTTGGGCTTTACTTAAAAGTGATAAGGTTCAATTTATGGTGGGAACTATTATGCTACTGGCCAGTAGAGGGTTAAAACTTTAATATTTAATAAGCAACTTAATTACTCTGTTGATAAGTTCACTTATGCATAAAAATATTAAAATAAATGTTTATTAAGAAATGTAAAATACCTATTTGTTACTAGCAGACCCAGCAAACGTTGTTTTGCCACATTGATTAGCGTACGACTTTGGCCTATTTAGTGAGATGATTTATGCAGCGTCCAGTGGCCCCTTGACTCATACAAAATGGATGAAGGGACAGGGCAGCTGCAGTGCCTCGTTCTTTACTTTTACTCTTCCAAATACACCCAAAAAGTAATCATAAAAATCGGTGAAGAATTTTTATACGTTAGATTTAAGTTAGGTTTAAGTAAAAAGCGGTGGTGGCGTAGTGGGGTTGACCCTTGCTTCTCGATCATGAGGGTCTGGGTTCGAACCACGCATGTACCAATGACTTTTAGTTACGTACATTTGTTTGCACAGCAACACCGTTCGCTGATAAATTGTGCCCGGATAACGGCGACAGGCTTGCCACTTGTCACGTTTGGGACCTAATAAACTCGGCAAAACGTGGGTCCAGTTCTAGAGACTGGTGCCTCTGCCTACCCCTTCGGGGATAACGGGCGTGAGTTTATTATTTATTTTATTTATTTATAGATTTAAGTTCCTTAAAACTATTTTTATTTAAAAGAAATTTATATAAATTCGACGTATCTTATTTTATTAATAGAAGTCCACAGCAACACAATTATAATAAAGAGGTACTTGTACGTATACATGCAGAGATATTTGTATGTAAACATGCAGCCAATATAGATAGATAGATAGATAGAGAACAATTTATTGTACATACATAAAAATGGAAATTACACAGGCATTTACTACTACTATTTACTACAGGTATTTACTTCACAATGTCTGATTTTACTAAATTAGAACATTACATTGTGTCTCAATACGGTATTTGACACTATCAACAATAAATTGTTTAATATGCTCGATTAAAACAAAAATTACGAAATGTGTCGGAAAATGTATCTCTTTTAATCATTTACTAGTTATTACAATTTTTAAATAGATGAAACGTAAAAAGAGTGCTCTGAAAAATGACGTCACAAGCAAGTATTTTCATACAAAATTCCGTTTTAAAAGTAACTCATTTGACATCCTGTCAAATACCCAATTCTAATAATCTCTTCTAAAGTATTAAATCTAGGTACATCATCATCATTCTAGGGCATACAGGGACAGAAAATGATGTGCCCTGGGGGAGGCTCATAAACGCCGAGCAGTGGGCGAATACGGGCTGATTGATCGATTATTATCTAACAAGCTTATTAAGAGAAACAAGCTTATAAAGATTATTAAGTAACAAGCGAGAACGTCGCGTTTAAAATTTGGGCAAAATTGGCCACCAATGTCACTGTATGTTTATTGTATAGGAAGTATACTGCATCTATAACGTCGGTTGGCTTTAGTTAGTAAAGAAGGGCCTCGATTCTGTTAGTACATTATAGTACGATGGCAGATACACGGTCGGGTCACGTGACGTGTTTTTTCATACCATTGACGCCCACAAGGTTTGAAATGTGGGCGTGCGTTGACTTGAAACGGCAATGAAACTAAATTGCCATGTTCATGGTACTGTCATTGTACTACAATGCATTAACAAAATCAGGTCCAGGTAGAAAGCTATGTTAGTCAAATCCCTTCGGCCGTTTAGGAAACTGGAGTTTGGAAACCAGTTACCTAAAAGGATTTTTTTATCCTGGTACGTAACTGGTTTCCTATAAAGATTTTTTTATCCTTTTCCGTAACTGGTTTCCTATAAAGATTTTTTTATCCTTTTCCGTAACTGGTTTCCTATAAAGATTTTTTTATCCTTTTCCGTAACTGGTTTCCTGTAAAGATTTTTTTATCCTTCTACGTAACTGGTTAACTATAAAGATTTTTTATATTTTTATGTAACTGATTAAGTTAAGTAACTAACTACATTGGCAAGAAAAAAGTTACAGTAGTCATTTCAATATAAATTTTGATTGAGGAGACTAAAGTTACTAATATTCTTGAAACTAACTGCAAAAAAAGTTAAAGCTATCAAGAATTGATAGAAGAAGAATTGATAGATACAAGAAGACACCGAAATTGTTAATGCAATAAAAGATTTGGGAAATGGACTGATAACTGTGATTTCTATTTCAAAACTAAGGAGATTGTTTTCATTTAATCTTAAGAAGAGTTGTTTTTATGTTTGTTAATGAATTCATTATATGTTATTTCATTTTGAGTGTTGTTATTTACATTCGTGAATAAATAGGTAAATATAAAATGTTATCTCATGTTAAGTTATTATTAAGTTTTACCAAAACCATTAATTAAATACAATAATCAATTCCAATAAACATTTCATCTGCAATCCGGTTATTAGTTTCGTAGGTGGCTGAAATAACATAAACATAGTACTCTTAGGAAACCAGTCACGTAGAAAGATAAACAAATCTTTATAGGAAACCAGTTACGTAACAGGATAAAAAAAATCCTTTTAGGAAACTGGTTTCCAAACTCCGGTTTCCTAAACGGCCGAAGGGAGTCAAATAGAGCCATGTTTCAGAAAGTAGTGCAGGTCGACCTTAAACTAACCTGGAATGTTTTGCCAGTAGCACAGTCTGTGACGTAGATCTTGCAGTCGCCGGCGCCGCCGCTCACCAGCAGACTGGTCTTGTTCGAAGTGTCCTCGATGAAGCAGACGTCCCTCACGGTCCCGTCGTGCATTCCAAGCTCCACCTGGAACCAACAATCTGGTTAGGTTCTAGTATGAAAGGACACTCGGTCTAAGATGGTCTACAAAAACGACAACTGAAAGACCACACTGTTTGACAGCGGCTGCTTAAAGACAGGCTTTAGCAGCGCTTTACAGTTAGGCTGACATTCAGAGACGAAAACTAAGCAAAGACTGGTCTCCGTAATGTCAAAATCACATACTTAGAAACATTTCGTATTCAGAATCGAATCTTAGCAAGTTTATTATGAAATGGTGCTTAGCTAAGTGTAAGTAGTCAATATCAGTGACTTTACGTGAACTTAGAACTGTCACTTCTAAGCCTTTTGTTCACAGACTACTCCAAACGTCATTTCACTGATGTTCTACGAGCATTATCTGTGGGATTTTTTTATTCACTCTGACATATTTAGCATTGTATGATGTTGTCCTGCTCTCGTGTAGCAAAGTCAAATTTAAAAAACCGGTAAGAACTACATCACTAAGAAATGATAGACAATATAGATGACTTTCTTAAGTACTGTGAATCATCTGTGAATACGAAAATTACGGCACTTTACTAAGTACGACTTTAGTTTACTTTGCTAAGACTGATCTAAGCGTGAACTTAGGATTCGTCTCTGAATGTCAGCCTTAGTGCCCTGCTTCACTAGGACGCAATGGCGACGTCGGCAGCTATGTATCCAAGCAGTTTGTATTGAATGGCGACGTTGCCAGACCGTCGCCAAGTGAGTTAGGCACCATACATTTCAATATTAACCGCTTGGATACGGTCGCTGGCGACGTCGCCTTGGCTTCCTAGTGAGGCAGGGCACTAACGCGTACGAGTTCATACACAACAAAGAGTATTTTAAATCATCGTGATGAGTTAAAACTTCCCGAAGAACCCGGCGATGACTTCTGCAATAAAAAGTGCGAACTGGCAGATTTTGGGTGACTCAGAAGCATACATTAAAATGAGTAAATTGATTACAAACAATCGACAGCACATTAACCTTTAAATTGTTCCAAAGCCAGCCGTGAGGTAAGTAAGTAAAATGCACGGATGTAAATGTGGTTGTGCTGCCGACTGTACCAGGCGACCGCGGGCAGAAGCTTCGGAACTTTCAGTGAAAATTAATCAGAAAGGGCTAGTTGCCCTATAAAATGTAATTAGTCCGTCTTTTAGATTATTCAAAAATAAGGGACACGTATTTTTTTAGTTGTAAATTAGACCTAAAATGACAAAGATATTGCCCATTAAAGTTACGTGTGACGTCACGCCGTGCTGCATTTTTTAGCACGGAGTGACGTCACACGTAACTTTAATGGGCTATATCTTTGTTATTTTTTGTTTAATCGAAAAAAGAAAAAATACGTGTCCAATATTTTTTTATAATCTAAAATACGGACTAAATAGAATTTAATTATTTTGACCCTGGAAACTGCCCTAATACGTGTGCTAACCTCCTGGCCCTCCAAGTTGCAAGTGTGGCTGTTGAACCGCATGAGCTTGACGGTCTTGTCGTTGGAGCCGGTGGCCAGCAAGTCCCCGGCTGGGCTCCAGGCTAGGCAATAGATGCTGCCCTTGTGGTGTTTAGTGCGCTTCAGCAGAACTGTGGGCGCGGTCGGGGCGCTGCAGTCCCTGTGGACAAAATGCAACCTTTTAGGACAAAACTATTTATTGTTTTTGTTTTGTTTTATTCACACAGTCACAGTTAGCAGTTTTACAAACAGGCACATTGAAATGTTGCTTCATGAAAAGACTTACAGTGCCAACAATAACATTTTGGACATGTATATGGTAACTAGTGCACAATTTATAATTCATGTCATGAATCGTAAATTAAGGCTGGTTTCCTCTAGAGCACGGATTTGTATGGGACTTATTGTGCTGCGCGAGCGAAAAGTGGGGAAAAGGTAGGGAAAAGTAGTGCTATGTAGTGTATAAATAGATTTGACGACCAATGTCACTAAAACATTCATTAATAGTAATTTTGGTTTTTCAAATAAAATCATATCTAGTTATAATTTAGAATCAAGTTCACGATCCTTTTGATGCTAAAATAATGACCGACGGCAATGTCGGAGAACCCATCCTTCAGTTTTTTTTTAAATACATTTTTAAGAAACAATAACAAAAACAAACACTACAACCCTAATGGGTTGCTAATGGGGAAACTAAGTAGAGTTTCTTTGGAAAAACAGAAGGTTATTTAGGGCCATTGCTTATCATCGATGGATAAATGTCAATACTGCATTGATGCAAGAGCGCGAATTTTTCTGTCGTGATCGGAGAGAGGAAGAATGACCTGACAAATACAAAATATTGTTATCGTATTGATGCAGAATCGCGAATTCGCGACTGCGTAATAGTGTATCGCATCATCGCGTCTGCATGGCAATTGCGATGCATTGAACTTCAAGTCGATATATTTGATAATAGAGAATATGTAGGCGAAAGTTATAACCAGTGATCGAATAATCGGATGCATATTTACCTAAAGTTGAGGTGTTGGCTGTTATGGAATGCACTTTTGTATCGAAAAAATCCCGGGATTCCGGAATCGACGAATACAGTGTTTTGGTTATAGAATTAAGTCGGGTGAATACAGATACTTGCGTTCAGGTGTTTGCTAATATGGAATGCACTTTTGTATCGATCGTAAAAAATCAAGCGATTTCAGAATTATCGTTTAGTGCTTTCCGACTATAGATCGGGTGCTGGCTAATGTTATAAAGTTAATTGCCAAACTGTCATTGCAAACGTCAAGATAAGTAATTTTCTTTCTTCACTCTACATAGCGACAAACAACTCGGTGCCTTGAATTTCTATAAAAAAAATCTCATTTTTTATTATATTAACACGGCGAAAGTAAGTAGCATCCGTAAGAGGGCTGGTAAACATTTCATAAATATATAATATAACATAATTTGTCATAAAGTGCAGGACGTCTTAATATTATGTACCGATAGCGTAGCGTATATGTTACTGGCTGGAAAAATATTAAAAAATACATTTCCAAATATAAAACACTTTACATGTTTAGCGCACGCCTTGCACAGGTTAACTTAGACTATACGTTTAAGCTGTAGTGATGTATACACTTTAATTAACAATGTTAAGAAAATATTTTTAAAATCTCCCAACAGGGTACGAATTTTTAAGGAGCTGCATCCAAATTTACCTTTGCCTCCAGAGCCAGTTATTACTAGGTGGGGAACATGGTCAAAGGGGGCATTTTACTATGCTAAACACTTAGACAAAATAACAAATGTTCTAGGTTTATTAGATAGCAATGAAGCCATCTCTATTAGAAATGCTAAGGAAGTATTAACAAAACCTAATTTAAAGAAAGATTTGGAGTATATATACGAGTATTTCGAAATTTTCGATATTGCAATTGTAAAAATAGAAAAACACGACCTTAATATAACTGAAACATTTGAAATATTTGACGATGTAAGATCAATTGTAAACCAGACATCAAATAATATATTAATCAACAAAATGGAGCAACTTATGGATAGAAACCCTGATTTTGATTTCCTTAGGTCAATAAGTGAAAATATTACTCAAGACAGTGGCGCTAGTATTTACAAATTTGCACCACTTACATCTGTAGATGTGGAGAGATCTTTTTCGTTATATAAGTGGATCCTGAATGTCAAAAGAAATAGGCTAAAAATTGATAATCTCGAGAAAATTATAATTATTTACTACAATTCTCTGAATGAAACAGAAGTTACCAGTTCAGATTTAGAACAGTCACTGAAATCTGACGTAACACCATCATGTTCAACACAGACAGACAGAGAAATATTAACGTCAGATTTCAGTGACCAATGTATAGTTATAGATAGTGATTAAAGTTGTTACACATATGGTACTTAATTTAAATAATATATTATTAATAATTATGCATATTTTAATTATTTCAACATCTATTTTTTTTTATCCTGTAAATGTACAATAAAGTATTATTTTATAGTAATGTTTTTTTTTAACTAACACACTACTTTTTCTGTTACACCCTACATACACACACATACATACTTGCATCGGAGGCTAAAATAAACTTTAAACAAAGACACATATAAATAATTATGTAATACCAGAGTCCCGGGTTTTTTAAATTCATAATACTACACGCTAAATAAGTCGTCTCCATGCTAAGTATGCGATTAGTTTTGCATTCCCGAATTTTCTGAAATCCCGGGATTTATATTTAAAAAATATGTTTTAAGAAGCCGCTTCCATAATTTCTGAGCCAAAAAATAACTTTAGGTAAATATGCATCCGATTATTCGATCACTGGTTATAACACATTTTGAGTGTCTTATCCGTACTAAATGGTCACTAGTATTCGCCGAGGGTGTACGCTCTTAGTAGCCGCAATTACGGCAGTGAGACATGTCACATTATTATCGTTATTCCGGACTCACTCACTTGATTTTTGTCGGATGAGTCGGACCTGCTGTTTAAGCTCTGCAAATCAGAGCGAAATCTTTCGACAAATAATCAAGTAAGTAGTGCTTGTAGCATTAAGTCCGCCGCGCTGCCATTGTAATTTTTACTTATGTGCAATAAACGTATCTATAATAAGTACCTGGGTGACCAAGCTTTGCTCGGTACTTTTTTTGTAATATAAAATATGTAATATAAAATTAAAATAATCCTTTTCCAACAAAAAAAGAACTTGGAAAAAAACATCATGACTCGAACCGGGTCTCTTGAAATCGGCCCGAAACGGGTCGCCCGTTTTCCCGTCAGGACTATGCCAACCTTGCAGATAGACGCGAAATTTACCTCTGTATGTTATTATAGCAAATTTCAATTGCCTTAAAACACGGATAAAACAACGTTTTCTAAAAATGTTACCTAGTTAGATCAATTAAACGCCCCCGAAAGCATCTGCCTACAAAATTTCGTGAAAATCGTCGGAGCCGTTTCCGAGATTCTGATTATATATAAATATATAAACAAGAATTGCTCGTTTAAAGAGATTAGATAGATAGATTAGATAGATAGATAATGATAAGTGAATCCAGAATTGTGTAGTGCTTACGAAAGTTTTTGTTCAAAAAAGACATGTAACAAATATTATCTATGTACTGCAAAGAGCAGGTTTACTACGCAGCGCTTCCCCCTGTTAGATTATAATGTAACTGACGTATTACGTATTATAATGTAACTGACCCGGCAAATGTTGTTTCGCCGTATATATATATATTTTTTCACTTAGATAACAACCTATTCTCAGACCTACTGAATATACACATAAACTTTCATTAAAGTCGGTCAAGCCGTTTCAGAGGAGTGTGCGCACTAACACTGCGACACGAGTATTTTACATATTAGAAGAAAGAAGATCTTGCTGTCGGTTGATATGTCACCCAACCCGTGCGTACATAGTAAAAACAATATTTGCCTCCTGTCTCACTATAACATATAAATATAAACATTTACATACAGGCACATACATTGCTTCTGGCCCCACATTAGGATAGGTAGGTACCCTGTGTCGTGGGAACCAGAAACAGCGACGTCACAAACATGTAAACATCCAAGACCTGGGTTTTTATTTGTCCCCAGCCGGGATTCGAACCCGGGACCTCTCGCATGGTAGGCAGATGCGCTAACCACTGCGCCACAGAGGTCGCCAACTACAGTAAAGTTTATCCAAGTTTGCGAACACAGGGATTTTGATTTTAGACACTATGCTAACGTTCATGCAAGCCTCGCTTTACTGTAATTTACATAACTGTACCGGTAGAGGACAAAACGGACTGGCTATCTGTACAATATTTAATCTAAGTAAATGTGACTAACAAACCTCTCGCTGGAACTTTCGGACAGAAAAGGATCAACCCGTGATGGGCCTGCGGCGATAAGGCACGTAATAATTAGGTCCTAATTGCTTTCTCTATTGAAATAACTAACCCTAATACGGGTACGCACTTTTACGGGCGGGTCAAGGTCAATCCCGACAAATAACCAGAACAAGTGACTTGGATTAATGATGAACTTCTTTCGTGTTTCATTGGCCGGGGACGCGGAATTCGATGAGAATCTTAGGACTTTAGTCAATTGTGAGTGGTTGACCAAAAAGGGACTTCAAGGGAAAATAATTGATTTCGAGAAAATCGCATTTAAAGTTTCGTGTTTCTATAGGTTTCGACTCGTGCTCGGCTCACGAAAAAACGTTTCTGTTTAGACCAAAACAAAGCTAAAATACCACAGGTAAAAAAAAAATCAAATAAAAAAAATTACGGTTCCAATCCCTCCAGGTCCCTTTTTGGTGAACCACTCACAATTTAACAAAAAAAAAATGGTCTTGACATACATACATAAGCTTACGCCTGTATCCCAGAGGGGTAGGCAGGGACTAGGGACTGCCGCCTGTCACGGTCCTGACAAATCACTTTCGTTTCATGGACATTCATTAGTCGTTGCATGCACGCACATCGGTTTCGGGTACTTTTTATCTTGCCCTTCGCTATGCCATCCCCTAATTGATCGAAGTATGTCCGCCTGGGGCGTCCCTTACCGGCCCTTCCACTCACATTCGCTTGATATATTTGCTTCGTCAGTCTTTCTTCCTTTATCCTCTCCACATGTCCAAACCAATGCAACATTCCTTTATCAATTCTAGTCACTACATCCTCTTTCAATCCACAACGTTCTCTGATCACACTGTTGCGTATTCTGTCAGTCAAAGTAACACCACACATATTTCTCAAGGACCTCATTTCTACTGCATTGGTCTCGACAGTCATTTAAAAACTCATCCCGACTGGGAATTTGTTTAAGTTAACTGTCGGGCATTATACAGCGAAAGGCTGTCAACGAATAGGCTTAAGTAATTAGATCGGCAGCAAATTCCATGACAAACCTAAAACTGGTCTAGATGCGAGATACGAGAAGCGAGCTCTTCGTTACTAAAGATTTAATATAAGTTCAATTGCACCGTCCACGAAGAAACAGTCCAAGCCACACTAAGTAACTCTCGAGAAAGAACGCTTCTCAGGTTTTGTTCCGACATTTTATATTTTGCTATCGCTATAACACTGAACAAAGAATAAAAGCGTTCTTCTTGAAAGTTTCTTTGTGTGGCGTATCTGTGAAACACGGTCGAATTAATCATTGGTTTTTAAACATCATCAACCCGTTATGTCCCCAACGGGAGGCGCGAGTCTCTTCCCTGAGGAAGGTGTAGGCCATACTCCACCACGGAGGTCAAGTCCTGACTGGTGGAGGCTTGTACTTGTGGCTGGTCTTACTGTCAAGTTTTCAAGCCACCCTAAGGCCTCTGATTTGGCTTAACGACTGCCGTCTATCGACGGCAGACCACGAGCACGGAACCGCTCGGAAAAATGCCACTATCGTTAGTCATAGAACGGTCACCCATCCATGCACTGAACGCGCCCCATGTTGCTTAGCCTTCTTGATCGTTTAAGATCACTCGGGCGCCCGGGACTACGAGCGATTCATAATACTAATGTGAAGATAATACGTGACCTGTTAGTGTCGTTATTGATTAATATTTACTCTCAGGGCTATAAGTACTGGGTAGAAAGTCCATCTCTAGTTCCTATATTATTACATGTAATAGTTCGACGCTCTCGAAGCTGAGTGACAGCTCGGGATAAACAAACATTTATACATATACAGGCACATACATTGCTTCTGGCCCCACACTAGGATACCCTGTGGGAACCAGTAACAGCGACACCACAAACATGTAAACATCCAAGACCTGGGGTTGTTTTTTTTGTCCCCAGCCGGGATTCAAACCCGGGACCTCTCGCATGGTAGGCAGATGTGCTAACCGCTGCGCCAAAGAGGTCCTCAACTGGGGATACTTGGATTGCAGTCAGATCTAGCAAAATGGCCTGGTAAACCAAATTCACTTCAATTAATAGCAACACTCAGACAACTTAAAAGGCCGCATAAAGTGAGAGAATTGTAATTCTCTATAAAGGAAATTCAATGATGTCACTTTTTTATTTAGGTGTAGACTCTCGACCACTATGTTAAAAACTGTTTAGAAAAACGATGACGTTCTTTTGTTTTAGCGTTCCGTAGTCAACAAGGAACCGCCATATCCGTCCGTCTGTCCGCAGCTTAGGATAGAGATTATAGACTACTAGAGCTTTTTTTTTAAATCCATATAAAAATAAAATTCAAAGTCCTTACTGACTGACTGACTCACTCACTCATCAACGCCCAGCCCAAGCCGTTGGACCTAGGAAGCTGAAATTTTGCACAGAGGGTCTATATAATATACATAATGTAGGTAAGGAATAAGACCGGATTTTTTGAAATTCAACCCCTAAGGGGCGAAAAGAGTTGCCAAAATTTGTATGGGAGGTATAAAGAATGTTGTCTAATTTTCTTGAAACTTAAAATAAATACTCTTCAACACAATTGATTGAACACGTTGTTTTGTTCATCAACCCACCATGTCCCCACCGAGGGGCACGGGTCTCTTCCCTGAGGAAGGTATAGGCCATACTCCACCACGGGGGCCAAGTCCGGATTGGTGGAGGGTTCTAAGACTAGTGGCTGGTCTTACTGTCAGAAGTTTTCAAGCCGCCCTAAGGCCACGATTGAACGTGTTTCGCCGTTTTTCTAAATTTAACCCTTAAGGGAGTGAACCGGGTTGCAAAATTTTGAACAAAAGTCCACGCGGACGGAGTCGCGGAATATTCTTTATTTAGCAATAGAAAGCGCTTTTTTCTCGCCCACACTATAGTGTGGGGTATCATTGGGTTGGTCGTATAAAATATTAGACGTGTGGGAAGACCATACGATTTAGGGTTCCTTTTGCGAAATATTCAGCTTTAAAGCGAAATTTTTTGACAGAATAGTCACCCCTCTTCCCGACTGAACTGTTGATTGTTGTTTGGAAGGTGAGAAAAAATCAATAATTTAATTTAACGTAAAAAAAAATTACGGCCGTTTATGATGCAAAAAATACATAATTCGACACTGGAGGGAATACAAATTTAGAGGGTACTTTCGGTTGACCTATGACTGAAATTTCGAAAGTAATATCGTCTTATACTGCAAGAAAAGGGAAAAATCTGAATAGTATATATTAGTAGGTAAATTTTAAGATTGTTTTTGCTGTCTAAGTTTTTTTATGTTACAAATTAAGCCAAGAAACTTGATACAGGACTCAGTCGCAATATTGATAGCCGACTCGTCTGAAGGTCGGATAACTCGATAAAAAATTCAGAATATAATATCTCTCTATCTCTCTTTATTTGCTAAGTGAACTTCTAACCGACTGCAAAAAAAGGAGGATTTTATAAATATTAATTTATATCTTTTATACTGTATTTTTTTTATTTTGCATAGTTATTTTTTTTTTTTTTATTCATGCTAGGGGCGGATAATTTAAATGCATAGTCGCTCAATATTCTGATATTGGTGCGACAATGGTCGTAACATCGACTTTATTGGTAGTCTACTAACCAATCGCATTCCAATGATATACCTTGCAACTTTGCTCAGCCCCTCACGCGCTTCGATCTCCTTCTCGAGAGATGCCCGCTTTATTTCCGCTGGTTATACTCTCATTGTGTCATTGTAGAGCTATAGTTGGCTACATTTCGTCAACTAACAGTCATTGGGCCGATTTCTGTGTTGAGAATTTTCTTTAAGTAAATACTTAACTGTAGTGCTGTCTCGTCAAATTTCTCAGAAAAGAGCGTGACATAACGTTTCTTAAGTATTTATTTAGTGTAAGTTCTCAATTTAGAAATCGGCCCATTATGTAATGCATCGTTGATCAATAGAGTGCTAGTGTCACTCTATTGATCAACGATACATTTATTACTCAGGGCCTTGGGCCGAGTTTCATTAAACCACGACTCGTAGCTTATTATGACAATTTGAGGTGCATTGCGTAGCAGTCTACGGGTTAATCTGTCCGCTAATAGACTTTGATGTACCACATCCAGTAAACTGTGAATTGTAGCTATGTATACGAAACAGGCCCCTGGCTACTCCATTTACCGAATGGGGTCATTTTCCCTCCACCTTTCCTCACATTTTATTACAGTTTAATTACGGCTTTAAAAATCCCAGCATTGAAAGACCGACTGATTGCACTGGATATTTCCACGTACCCGTGCGCCACAATATTGGCAAAGTACCGTCATATTTGTTGGCCTTCTTGATTTCCCGCCTTGATTTTCTGGTACCGTAAATAACTTCATAAAACTGTCGCACAATGAGTTCGCAAAGTTCTGTAGTACTAGCGTAGAGGTCACCGAGTTCAGTGCACAATCTAACAATACAGCTGAGAGCGAACAGCCAGCAATAAAGATTTTAACCGTCTATCCATTTACGGCGCCGCAGTTGCTCGCTTTACTCGTAGTTTTGTTTTCATAAGAGTTAGTAGGAAACTATGTCAGGCTTAGCAAGGGTCCCTGCAGCGGTGTGATTTCTATTGTAAAATTTAAGTCCAGGACCTATATTCTGCTAATGCATTGTAGTATAATGACAACTGCATGAACGTGGCGATTTAGTTGCATTGCCGCTTCAAGTCGACGCGCGCACGCACTTCAAACCTTCTAGGCGTCAGTGGTATGAAAAAACACGTCACGTGACCTGACCGTGTATCTGTCATCGTACTATAATGCACTAACAGAATCGAGGCCCTATTTGAACCCGTGCGGGTATTTCCGCGATACCTCACTTGATGAAACCGCCGTGATCACGATGCATTTGTGGCTTTAGGTAAAGTGCCTTTAAATGTACTTGTCGACAAGTACTTTTGCTACGTTAACAACAAAAAGAACTGAGCAAGTGCGGGTCGGTCGCACTTTTCCGGTTCGCTCGGAAGAAAATAGGGTTCAACCGCCGAGGGTTGCGGACTCGCAGTTTTTCCGAGCTTTGCCCGGGCTTCAGACATTTTTTTTATTAACGATTTAATAACAAATGTATACTTTTCAGATTTGCCCTGTATTCGTAGTACCTATAAGATGATATTGCTGTCTTAGGTCAACGGAAAGTAGCCTATAAATTTGGATTCCCTTGAGCGTCGATGTGTTTTTTTTTTACATCAAATTAGAAGTTTAATTTTTTTCACGACTGATGGACATCTGACTGGTTTTAATTTGAACTCGATACCTCCAAGCGTTGCCCAGAAAAAGAGACGGGCAGATGGACCACTAATTGATGTTTTACGGGTTATACTCGTATTTTCTTCCTTTTGAGGCACGGAACCTTAAATACTTTTAAAATCTCCAAACTAAATCAAGCATATGCATTGGCTTTAAATCCAATACATAAAAATCGCGTGTCACACTGTATGTTTGCAATCGAACTCCTCCAAAACGGCTTCAACGATTTTCACATTTATTTTGTGTACCGATATTTCGTATGATCGGGTCGTAGGCTAATTAATATGGCAAAACAACGTTAACCGAGACAGCTAGAATTAAACTGTTGATTTTTCTGCAATTTTGAAGCTTTCCCTACAAATTGTTAACATTGACGAATAAAACCTCCATTCAGACATAGAAACTTTGGCACACAATAAATTTATCTGCTCGCAGTATCAGTACGACGAATACCCTAATTTTAACTGTAGAATAATTGATGAGTGTTCGCGACAACCGAATAAATGGCTCTTTATGTCAATGGATTAACAATTTCGCAATTCGACATGTCACCGTTCGTTACGAAGTAAATTGCACATCGCAGTAATACACAGTGCACATTCCATTTCACAATGTCGCGAGCAGATAAATTATACTCTACGGAACTCGAATATGAATCCAGCGTTGGTA
The DNA here is from genome assembly GCA_947310845.1 of Yponomeuta plumbellus. Lineage (NCBI taxonomy): Eukaryota > Metazoa > Arthropoda > Insecta > Lepidoptera > Yponomeutidae > Yponomeuta > Yponomeuta plumbellus. The sequence goes on along the minus strand of OX371191.1, from coordinate 20,252,530 downwards.
GACTTTCATTTGTGCAATAAAGAAATAATAATACATAATAATGAATCTTGCTAGACAGCGCAATTACACCTCCTTTGCGTGCCCAACTTAGGTGCCAGGCACTACAGAGGTCGCTATTTTCAGTCCACGCTTCGCTGTCATTGTATTTCTCAAGAACATACAAAATCCTCCTAGGCATTTAACATAAGTTGTAAAAATACAACAATGTGAACAATCAAAGAAGATACTTTTTCAGTTGCGTTAAAAAAAATACACTGTTGCTCGCGCAGGTCAATCAGACACCGAATTTCAATATTCTGTGTATAAAACAAAATGTGGACGTAAAATCAGGGTTTTTTATCACACGAAATAGAATGTGGTAACATCAGAGTTTCCAACTAGGAAACATTACGGAGTTATTTCAAACATAACCATCAGTTTCTTGTTAAAAATTATGGACAATGGTTTTATGGTATAAATGGTTTTATGCAAATTGCAAACATAATAAAACGTTATTTGCTTCGTAAATTTTTTTTTTATTGTTTTAATTTGGCGATAGCACCTGGCGCATAATTTGGCATTGGTTTGGCAACTAGGTGGTGAGATTTAACCAACACAACAGTGGACAGTCTGCTTGTGGAACACTTTTACTCGTAACTACTATAAATTAAGTTAAAATATGGCGTTATACATCACAGAGACGTCATTAGCGCAGATGTGGAACATGTGAAAAACATAAATAAGCCTTCTCTCAGTTCATCGTGGTATGATGAACAAAGAGTTTTCGACATTAAACTGTACAGTTATATAAAAGGGTACAAAAAAATTATCAAGCAACAAATACAAGGCGCAAGTAACGTTTCGAACGGAATTTAAAAAAAAAACTCTTGTGATACTCTCACCCCTTATGTACTCGCGCAGGGTCAGATCGTTCCCGAGCACATTGTCCTGGCAAAACCACTATCGTCAGCTGCCCCGACCCCGATACTAATATCAAATGTCAAAGGGTGTTAGGAAGTATAAGAATTATAATAAAAAATACATTGTGAATGTTTGAATACTGTGGGGTCAGCGTGACCCCATGCGAATACTAATGGGTTAAGTCTGCCCTATAACGAATAAAATGTTTTTAGTATGTATTTTGATTTTATAAAACCAATGATTACACTAGTTTACAAGGTTTTTATATCCCAGCTGAAAGTCGTTGAATTTTATCTATCCATCTAAAGGTAGTCTAGGAAAAATATTTAAAAAATTCCATTACGTCTACATTCAGAATTTGGAAAATGGACAAAAACGATAAGAAATAAACTAAAAATGACTAGTTTTTGACTTTTTTTATAGGTTTCAGAATGGGTTTCTCTTAAAATAGACCAGCAGTAGTCTCCCAACATATTTTCGTCCCAATATCCTTGATGGAGATCGTCAAAAGCCTTCAAATCCTGTTGAAAACGCTCTCCTTGCTCGTCGCACATACTTCCTAAGTTTTCCGGAAAAAAATCCAAGTGGGTATGCAGGAAATGGATCTTTAATGACATGTTAACACCAATCTTGTGATAATTTTGTAATAAATCAGCCACTATGTCTTTATAGTTTTCACTTTTATTATTTCCTAAAAAGTCCTTAATAACAATTTTGAATAAATTCCAAGCAGCTCTTTCATTCATAGATAAAAAGGTATCAAACTTAGAATCACATGATTTTGCGTATTTGTGGGCCGTTAACTACCCCCTCTTTAAGTTTGGCTTTGGTGATACAGGGAAAAAACTTTTGTAAGTAGTGGAAGAGTGATGTTCTGTTTTTGTCTAATGCCTTAACGAAATTTTTCATAAGTCCCAACTTTATGTGTAGGGGGGGCAATATAATGTCTTCTGGATGTACCATTTCAGTAAAGTGATTCTACAGCTGTCACAAAAAACATGGGGAACCCAGTTTTTTCTTTGTTAGCCACAGGAAATTCGAAGTAATGAAGATATGCACTTTTCAACGATTCTACCATAATGTCTCTTCTTTTTTGTAACAATTTATGTCTACAAACATAACAAAAGCGATCACCACTTTGCTTACACTTTCTATTCAACATTGTAATTAAGTTAAACAATAAATATCTCTTAAACTAAACAAGTAATGCAGCATCAAAGCTAAGTAATTAGGTATGAATCTTTAAAAAAATTATTTGAGGGTAGAAAAAAAATGTGACGTGATAGAATTTTTATGTTGATACTTTTAGAACTTATAAAGGTGGCGGGAAGTACTAGTATAGGTTTTGTGAGGGGTATATAAAAAAAAAAAAAATGTAAACTAGTGTTATTAATAATTTAAAAGGCTGGCGAAGCTAGCTCGTCTAGTCAGATTGATGTCAGTGTTAGTAACAACAACAACATTTACATACAGGCACATACATTGCTTCTGCCCCCACTCTAGGATACCCTGTGTCGTGGAAACCAGCACATTTTAGGCCCACAATATGCGTTTTTGTTCTACCCGAGTAGGAGTGGAGTTAGCGCACGCTGCTGTGCTTATTGTCGGGGCAGCATGGTAGCGCAACCACACCGCACGCTCGTGTGATCTTGCGCGGCGGTAAAGGTTAGTACGTGAGTCGAGTACGAGTGGAAAGTACACGGTCACCGGGTCTCACAAGGTCGGGACATGCGCTTTTGGTTTTACTTCGTTTATTCTTACCGAGATTACGTGGGGGGATTACTTGGGATAAGCTGGGGGATTGCTCTCCTGACCACGTATGACACTCGATTGGCCTAATATGGGAAGTATATCACAATTTGCAAAGGTTGGGGAGTTTATTCGAGATTTTGAAATGTTGAATACAATGTAGCAAAATATGAGCCGTAATTAAGCAATAGTACACTTGGCGCTTATTTAAACAAAAGAAAAATGAAAGCATTAATGCCTCTTAGTTGTTTTTTCTACATATTAATAGATACATATTTTATAAATATAATCAATATCATTTTTTAACAGACGAGCATAAGTTATGGAATAAAGCAAGCAGCGAAACATATCACACGTGAATAATACGGTTTACCAATTTTGGAACATAATAAGGTTTCTACATCATATCGCCAACGCTATAGGAAATAGGAAGCGAAATTGAAAGTGGCAGACGTTGAGGGTCACATTAGGGCTTGGACTTCGAATATTCGTTGTATACGAATATTCGCCTGCTACTTACTATTGAAAAATTTTAGACTTTATTATTCTAACTTTTTGCTATTTAATAATGTTTTTAAACCATTTTCAACGCGACCGCCAGCAGTATGGACAAAATTAAAGTGTTTTAATTTTGTTAAAACACTTTAATTTTATTTTCGCAACAAACTTGCGAATTAATTTTTCGTCGAATTAAAGTCAAATGATTGATATGTCATCGTTGCAAGTTGCAACTATATTAGAACAGCGTACGAGTACACAGCCCGCACAGAAAATTGAAAAGTGACACTTGAATATTTTATTTTTATTTTAACGAAGTAAAAGTCTGCTTCCATGTTTCCAAATATAACCTTAAGGAGAAAAATTTAAAAATTCTTGAAATGGCAAATATACGATTCATTCGAATAATTGGGTTAAGTAGGTACCTGCTATTCGAAAAGTAAAAACTGGCGAATATAAACACCCCAGCCGAAATACTCGTAAAAAGGTTATTGCCATAATTTCGGTAACGGGTTCAAGAGAATTTCAGAAACGTACAACCAAACCTAGGTACTCAAAGATCGAGGTCGTGGCTAGTCACTAGTCACTCAAGTCTCAATTTAATCGTGGGATACAGCCAGCCGTAAATGTGCGAAATACACCTTAAGAGCTGTCATATTCAACATTTGTCTTTTTAGAAGTTTTATTTTAAATTGCTCCTTCCAACTACACTGGCCTGAAAAAGTAAGTATCACACTTTTAAATTTTTTTTTTTTTATAAACTATGGGAGTTAGAGATTTAAAATAAAAAAACATTTTATAGCAAATTTTATCAGCTTTCTTTTAAGTTTTATATGCAGTATAAAACTCTTTTTCGAGTCCTTTTTGTTTCGAAAGTATATCTTTCGTACTTAAAAAGTTATTGAAATTTTAAAAGTGTGATACTTAGTTTTGCAGGCCAGTGTATTTGGCTTACACAGAATGCACTTGTTTATGTAAGAACACGATTTACCGATTGCTGCGGGTTTGTTGGAGCACATAAATCGCGAATTTAATCTTTTATCCTCATAACTCCTGATCTAGAAAATAAAAATAGAACACCATTGTTGTTTTCAAGGTCAGGACTTAAGAGGATATAAACCCGGATACATCAAAAAATAAAAATCTGGAAAAAAATTAAGGTTATGAATCCCAAACTCGAATTGGCACTAAACTAAAAAATTAAGTTCTGTTTTTATACTTTTTTTTGAGAAAATAGGTAATTTTGAGAGCGTGGGCGGAATATTTATATTTGGGCGGCTTTGATTAACTTTTAAAGCGCAAACGAAACATCAGAGTCTACGAAACCGGAAGCACGTCATGCACGGAAAAAAGTTCATTGAAATCACTGATGAACCGAAACGTTCACTAAAATCCTACGAGCTGTCATTTTCTATTCATACCATGGCTCAATACAAGATCTATTTAAAGAAACAAAACTAACAAGACTCTTATATTGTGCAAAATTAAAAGATAAATTAAACCTTAGCGTTTTCCATTAGAAATATACTCGTATTAAAGGTTATTTAATCGACATGTGACACGCACGTTGGAGGCAGGTCGAATTAGTCTCACACTTATTCACAAAAATAAGCCGTGAATATTATTAATTAATAATTGTAACATTATATTCTTGGACCTTATAAAGTCTCTAATATTATAGATTATAAGGACCTTATAATCTTTAAAGTGAAGTATCATATTCAATTATTGTCAATATTTGGGTCAATGCCCATTGGGGTGTCTCATCCGTACATTTTTTCTTTTCATATCATCAGCTTCATCATAATAATCAGGTGTCAGTCCACTGCTGGACATACGTAGAACTTTTCAACTTATTTAGGGGGTAGTGTCAGACATTGCAAAACATACTTTGCCCGGCAAACATTATCGAAACGAAAATAAGCTTTAGTTTAAAAGCTTTCATGTAAAATTAGGAAGTTACGCAATTTGAGAAAAAACTAATAAAATTATACCTGGATTTTCTGCATCAATGATATCACAATTATAAGAAACATAGAAGTTTGTAGTATGTATATGTAGTATGTATATAAAACAAAGTCGGGTTAGTTACACGGGGTTAGAACGGGAGGACCTATTTTTATGTTCTTTGATTTGTTGAATTGTCCTCCGTCCTGAATACCAGAATAATTGCTAAATCCTAGTAAAAATCAACGAAAACAATAAGCCGACTAAAACTTTTTGTAAGCACTATAAATTATTAACTTTATTCCAGATTCACTTACTTGCTTTTTATCGGAAGTTATTTTGTTTTTGTTGATTTCTCGAGACTGGAACATTTAAAACTGGTTCTAGGGTGGTACGAAGTTGTCCGGGACAGCAAATATGTACATTAAAATAAAACTCACTTGACATCCTCAATTTTGGGGTATGTGCATATCCTGAGGGTCTTCGTGTTAGATCCGACGGCGTACAACTTCCCGTTGGGATGGAATTCGGCACAGCGCACCGCCTGCAAGTCTTCGAGCACTGTGACTGGCTTGAAAGTGGGCCTGGAGCCTCCGTTGACGTCCCCGGTGACCCCTGTGCCAGCCAGGGTCAGGTGACTCCCGTTGCGGGGCTGGGCCTGCAAGTGAATACGACTGTGAGCAAACACAACGCAGTAATAATGCTTGATTCTTTCGTGTACTTGCTTCTTAAAAATATTATAAAAAGGAGAAGCATCATTAGATTACTGAATTCAACGCGTAAGAAGATTACGTATAACCATCACCACGAACACAATATTTCCCCAAAGATGTCAATAACTAGCAAGATATAAACTTGAAATTCTGAAAATGCAATTATGATTACACTACCGTGAAATAAATAAACAAAAGATTATACGCTTTTTTGCTACTTATTTGATAACACCATTCGCAGTTTCGCAATGAATTTAAAAGTTAAACTAAATATTGTACGTTTAATATATCTACCTATAAACCAGATTAGGTACCTCAAAAATATTCTTGCAACGTTGGGTTAACATTCTTGTAGCGAACGTTTGTTCCAAAAATTTACCCTAAGATTTATACTTTTCAAAATATCATGGTTCCTATAATTCGATTCTCGCTTTAGAAAGTTTGTTCTTGTATTTATTCTTAGATTAATATTTAATAATAATAATAATTAACATTTACATACAGACATATACATTGCTTCGAAATATCACAGTTTTCATAATTTAATATGCGCTTTACGTGGTTTCATCACTGTCGCAGCCTCCGGTGACTCATAATAACCCTACTACAAAAATTCAAACTGTTTGAACGAAAATAGTATAGGGTCGTGGGTCTGAAGCGGGGGCAAGTCGGGCGAGTCGACGAAGGCGCCCTCCCTGCAGGGTAGTCGCGGTGGGCAGTGCCGTCTGGGCGTACTAGGCCTTTATAACATAACATTTACATACAGGCACATACATTCCTTCTGGCCCCATACTTGGATACCCTGTGTCGTGGGAACCAGAAACAGCGACGTCACAAACATTGTGTTTATTTGAGTAGGTAAAATGATAGAATATTATAATATGTACAACTTTATAACTGTGGTTTTATTTCGAAGTTAAAGAGATAAAAAAAAAAAAACATAATAAAAGATAATTTGGAAGTACGTGAAAGTTATCAGATATAGTGCCTCGTCAAAAGGTAAAGTAGAGTGGGTGACGTAATTTTAAATCTTGATTGAATAATGATAGTCAGAATGAAAGAAACGTAAAAAACTCTTCACCTTTACAACTTTAAAAAGTCATGGTTATAAGTTTTTAGCGGAATTACGTGTAGCATAACGTGACGGTTAAATAAAAATTCAAAAGTCGTAAAACAAGTGTCAGAACACTGTAAATACTGAAGGTATTTCTGGCGCACACGTGATAAAATATCAGCAGCAATTATAGTTAATGTGTCAAACGCAAATAAAAAAGTCAGAAATATAGCTTTGCCCACACGTCGCCGATTAACGTAATGACTATTCTAAGTCACTGTTGCGACTAAGTACTGCGAAGTGAAATCAGCGTTTCGCTGCACAGATCGTCATTATAGTCAATAAAGCTAGTCACTTCGTGAGTCGTCGCCGCGCCCATTGATTGAAGTCATAAAATTATGACCAATTGCGTCGGACTGGTTGCAGCATCGCCTCTGCGACCCGAATACAATCGATTTATAATGCAGTAGTGTCAATTTACGAGATGTATTCAAATTGGACTCATGACGGCCAGCTCGTTCCTGTGCCACAAAATGTTAAATCGTATTATAATTTCGAGCGTGTCACCAATAACTGGATATAAGCGTAAAATATGTGCAAAATGGAGCCAAATCTTTTTTTTTCTTACACCCTGTATGCTCAAAATATCTTGCGACAGTAATTATGCCTGTGTCAGAGTCAGATAATAGGAATTTGCGTTAGACCAATTAGTTACTGAAAAATTGAATACTTCCTATTACTATTTAAATACAAAGTCATTAGATGACGCAAACGGTTATTTGTACATTTTTGTTTTCTGACATTGTCTTTATTGTTAAGAACATAAATTACAGTTCCGGCGAAAAAGACCTCTCTTTATTGGTGTCGTTGACATTCTGTGACTTTCAAATATCCATCTGGCCTTGCAATATTCAGAATATTATTAATATATTAATCGAATCATCAATATTCTTAAGGAATCTGATACGTATATTTATATGGTGACCTCAACTCTTGAGATCATACTTTCTTTAACTTCGACGAACTCCGATACGAATAAATAATGTAACACAAACTTTGATTTACCTATCTATTCAGAATGGACCAAAACATCATCATAGACTCTAAAAAAGTAGCTTCTGACCAAAACTAAACACGAACGAGATATCTTAGAAACGCAAAGATGATGTGAGCTGTGAGCATAAAATAAATGCCAACGCACTAAGGAATGACATCATAAGCGGCGACAAAAACTTAGCCACTCCAAATTAAACGAGGTGATTCCATCAAAATTAACCAGAAGATTCTCGAAACGTACATCCCACCTGTTCTGTATAGCTACATCAAACTAAAGAATCATCAGAATGTACGTACGGTCGAAAGGACTTCGACCTTAAATGCACTTCCTCTACTCAGTTAAAACGTTCACGTCGAAAAGTTTAAGGTGGGGCAGCTGTCGATTGTACTGAACTAAATTGATCAATGGACAATCTACTAATTGAAATAATCGATTCGATAGTATGCAAGCTCGATGTTGGACCTCAAGTTTGCAAACTACAACCTGTGGCATTTAAGCACAACAACTCGAACGCCTCCCAGTTTGGAATATTTTTTTGCAAATGTAAGCAATCAACGATATAATTTACACACTGCACTCAATACCTACATAAGTACAAACTGTTGATGGTCATCACTTTTCAATCAAGGTTTATTGCACCTGAAATCACGTAATACGTTTTCCTCAGCCAGTTAAGAGTAATCAGGAGGAAAGGCTACCGCAATGTAGCGAGAACTGCTTCTGCAGCGTATAAAAAGCGAAAGAGACGCACAAATCAGTCTACCTAATTGAGTAAACACAGCTTTGTAGCGGAGCGGCGTGCGGCAGAGTCGAGTTTAGAAAGTGTACCCTATGGCTCAGAGACGTTGGTTCACAAAGGTTGTTTACCCGCGCCGGAGTTGTGGCAAGTGCCGTCACAATTCCTAACCGGTTTAAAGTTCACTTTGTGCCTGCTTATTAGGTATTATTTTGCATTTCAGCCTCTGTCATCTTTCTCACAATGGCAAAATGATATGCCTGTGTCTTTTCGAATTTATTTCTTGTTGTCTACGGTGGAGAACATTCACTGGGTCAATAAGATGTCGATCGAATGACAGGTTTTCAAACCACTTTCTTGCTAGAACCAGTTAGGATACGCCGGGATGAGCTCTGCAACTTACTGTGACGTTAGAGCGACATCATCTAATTTCTATATTAGTAGATCTCTGATGATAGTTGTGTAAAAAGAAGGATGTTCGCAGCCGTGAGCTACTTGTTATATTACTTTCTTTTTTGCTTCCTACAACAACAGGTAGCAGAGATCACAAGGTGAATGAATACAATAGCAGAAGCAACGGGCACATTTTTTACCGCGATGGCATCTTTTTAGACATAAATCCAAGCAAGGTATAGCCTTACAAGTTCATTGCCAATACACTTTCCAACGTAATTTATTTAGACAGTGCTATTAGTACAGCCATTCGATACGATCCAGATAATACGTGAATCAATGAACAATGTGTACTTACCATATTGTTTATCGATATGGTTTGATTTATTTTGAATAAACGGACGCGATGCACCGCGGGATTCGATCGCAAATAGTATGTTGTGTTCCAGGAAGATTTCCGGGTCTCCTGCTTCCTATTTCCATGAAACATAAGCATCGTCTTATTTGTCTTTTCCTAGAAGTGCATGTTTTATTTGATGGCTTCTAACAGAAGACGCGCATTTAGTTAAATTGTCTTTTCTTTTGTTATAAATTCGTAGTCGCTTAAAGAAAATAGCTCTCGAGAAACGAATTCCAGATTGCTATTATTCATAAAGCTTTTGGTTCTCCGATACACTTTAAAATTTCTAACAAGAGCACTGAACATTCCGCGCCGCATTAGCAAGTGAGATAGGCGAAATGGCGCACATTATTACGTAAACTATATATTATGTTTCATTCACCGAGTCACCATCGAAAATCATAACAACTAGTCATTAATACTAATAGAGAAGGCATGTAGTTACGCTCTGAGTTACGTAAGACGTGTTTGTAAATCTTAGAAAACTACAACAAATGTTTACATTTACAAGTTTATTTCGCCGCGTCAACATTTCGCATAGCTAATGTAATATATAAGGTGTTATTTGTATAACGCAAAACCTGAAAAAGTTTCATCAGAATCATCAATAATTATGTAACTTCCAATAAGCAAAAGTTTATTCCAATTTAGTTCTTAGGGTTCCATACCCAACGGTAAGGGGACCCTTAACTAAGATTCCACTGTCCGTCTGTCTGTCCGTCCGTCGGTCTGTCAGTATCCCACACATGCTACAACAAACGTGATTTTTTTTGCTTGATCTTAATAACGGCAATAGGTAGACGCTTGAAATTTGTAGAGAATATTCAGTTGTAAATATATTTACTTTAAAAAGAAGTAATTCTTCTTCTTCTTCTAATTAAAATTAAATAAATATGTGGGGCTCACATACAACATTTTTTTTTAATAACGGCAACAGGTAGACGCTTGAAATATTCCAATGTTGTATAGATAATTCTCTGTTACTATTATAATGGTACGGAACCATCCGTGCGCGAGTCCGACTCGCACTTCGCAGATTTTTTATTTTCCATTTTAGGTTCTTGAAACTATGTAGAAGCTTTTATTTTATGTCATAATTAAAAACACAAATACATACGACTTGAAAGAACGCATAATATGAAACTACAAAAGAATTGATTTCAAGATTTTCGGGTTTTCCGTTATTTCAATTACACGTTGTACTTGTGACTCGTGTCGTCCTACATAAGGTAAAAAGATAACACATTTAGAACAATTTACCTCCGATAATATTTTATACATACACATTATCTGCTGTATCGATATTGTCACCACAGTGAATCTACAAAGACGAACGTAGTACCAACACGTTCCAGTGTATTTCATTCTCTACAATTCACAGATTCTGAAACAAAATATTATTGTTTGCACTGAAATAATGGAATCCCATTCCCAGCACTGTGTAACGAACAGTTCGCATTGCGGAAGATTAGGTAATGCTGTAGTTGCTCTCATTGCCTAAAAACTCGTGTTGATTCATAAGATAAAAGTAATGATACTATTTTAATAATCTAAAGATACGTTTTTAAGTCCTAGACGATATTTACTAGTGTAATCAATAAATAATTAATTTCCTGAAATTGTGTAAAGAGAAACTTTATGAATTCGGTAGAGATGATATGTAACGTTGGGCGTTTACAGCATAGTATGTATCCGTTATGCGCAGGACGGTGAGCTGCGGTTCAGTGGAGCTGAACGGTTCGCTCCGCCATTATAGTGTTCCCTACTGTTTACTTCCCATCGCACACCAAACCGGATGACGGCTCCCTGTTCGTAATAACGTTCGCCGTGCCAGACAAAATAGCCAATCGAATTACGAATATAATAATATAGCTCTGAAGACAGCTCGCAAAGCGCTCGGTGAGCTAATCATGTTATTAATAGAAACTTAGAAAGTGCGCATAAATACATTGTAAATAGTTCAATATCAACTAACGAACTACACAGATAAACAAACTCCTAAAGAGAGCCAATAAGTTACGATCCTTTACACTGTCGTGAATATTTCGTGCAAACTCATAAGTTCCCTTTTGATTCGATCTCTGGGACGGCGTTATCCTCGTAAGGCCCGACCTTGAAAATAACAATTATTTTTGTGATCACTTGAAGACATTGGGCCTCACGAGGATATGGGTTTAAAACAACACAGTCTCTCAACGGACTACTTATTTAATCGGAGATCCAAGTACCTGATAAGCTGAGATGCGTTTCGGTGGCGGCACTTGAGGGTGATCGACTAGATTTTCCATGGAGTGGTGACTGAGGAATCCTTGCTTATGGAAAGCGGAGCTGGCCTTGTAGGAGGAGCGGTTGAAGTTGGTGGCGGGCGCGACTATGCGGTTCCCGTTCTCGTCGTCGTCCTCCCACTCGGTGACGACGTCGCGCACGTCCTCGAGGGAGCGGCTGCGGCTGCAGGGGCAGGGCTGCGGCGCGGGCGCGGGCGCCGGCGCCGGAGTCGGGTGCCTCAGCTGCCGCAGCCGCTCGCCGCCCATGTACAGCTCGGCGTGGCTGCCGGCCGCCTCGGGCGCCCGCCGGTAGCTCGGCGACAGGAAATAGTAGTCCCGCGCCTTATTGCTGTACGCACTCATCGCCGAGAAGTCCGAATACGTGGAGCCCTTCGAGGACGCGGTCTTGAAGTTCCTCAGGTCCATCGGGTCCGGCGGCCGGAAGTAGAAGTTTGTCTGCGAATGGCGCGCGAGCGGCGGCCAGGGCCTGAACGGCGCGTCGGCGTAGTGTGTCGACTTGGACTTCATGTCGGGCGAGGCAGCCGACCGCGGCGGTTCCGTGCGGATGTCGGCGAGGAGGCTTCGCTACTGCTGTCACGGGTGGCGGGCGCCGCTCGCGCCGCTGCCGGCGAGCGCGCTAGAGCGGGATGAGAACAGAGAGAAAGGCGGCGAGTGCGTTACGCTCGATCCGCCTGCCACGCCGCGCGCGCAAGCACAAGTGAAAGGGGTGGCTGCTGCGCGGTCAACGTGTCGAACTCGCTCAGATACTGTTTTTAATCACAGATATCTCTTTGGTTTTCTAACAACATACTAGTACTAGTTACGGTGCACCTACGTGGTGCAATTACTCCGGATATTTGCTGCGGTATGAACCAAAGAGACACTGCCGCGTAGTATCAAATGTCAGGTGTTGCGATTTTAATTAAATACCGTTGAATATTAATAAGCAAGTTAACGACAAAACGCTCGCAGTTTACGATTAAAACTCCATTTATATTAAAACAAGAATCTCAAGTATAGACAGGTAGGAAGCTATTATTGTTTTATTTCTTATCCAATAATATAAAGCTCTGTGTCGTATAACAGATCGTTTAACACCATTAAAGAAACTGTAGGTGGGTAGTCGCTAGGTAAGTAACAGAACAAAATAGTTAGACATGGTTGCTTTGTTCTTCGACGTAGATAATAAGCTTACGGTACCGTTAATGGCACGATCGAGAGTTCGTTTCAACGAGACAACATTACCAACTTTACGTAACTGTCGAATTAAGAGCACAAGCGGGTATTAGCGCAAATTTTCTTACGTAACTGACACTCTTTTACAAACATTTTATTTTATAAATCGCCAGTCTCAGAACTTACTTCCCATTCATTCTGATCGTCACGCACGCACGCAACTTTCGCTTCATTCGCTCGAATAAGTGTAAAATGCAGGCGCATACGTAGAGAGCAGGTTTCGTAATGTTGTAACTAGGCGGTACGTTAGGGGGGTCCGCTACATAGTCTCGAAAGCCGTTGTTTCGACAAACGCTGTTGCGAATTTTTTTCCCACTGCCTCATAGGTTCGAAAGCTTATAGACTCGAATGACGTAGTCGCGAAAGACGCTGTTTCGAAAAACATTTTCACTGCCTCATACGCTCGAATGCTTGTTATTTCGATTCATTCAGTCTTAACGAGTATGAAAAATAACTTCAAGTAGTGAATAAAACACAACAAATTCGGTATAACAATCAAGACGATGTTTTGTTGCATTTTGAATTATTAGTGGCTTTGGCTTTATATAGAAATCGATAACATAACAATACAAATATACCTATTAGACCGATCATCGATTTCAATACAAAGCCAAAGCCAATAATTCAAAATGTTAGGGTAGGTGGCAACAAAACATCGTCTTGATTGATACCGAATTTGTTGCGTTTTATTCACTACTTGAACTTTTTTTCATACACATTAACGACCTCGGTGGCGCAGTAGTTAGCGCATCTGCCTACCATGCGAGAGGTCCCGGATTCGAATCCCGGCTGGGGACAAAAAAAAGAAACCCAGGTCTTGGATGCTTAAGTGTTTGTGACGTCGCTGTTTCTGGGTCCCACGACACAGAGTATCCTAGTGTGGGACCAGAAGCAATGTATGTGCCTGTATGTAAGTGTTATGTTATCGATTTCTGTACAAAGCCAAAGCCACTAATAATTCAAAATGCAACAAAACATGGTCTTGATTGTTATACCGAATTTGTTGTGTCTTATTCACTACTGGAAGTTATTTTTCATACACATTAAGACTGAATGAATCGAAATAACAAGCATTCGAGCGTATGAGGCAGTGAAAACGTTTTTCGAAACAGCGTCTTTCGCAAATACGTCATTCGAGTCTATAAGCTTTCGAACCTATGAGGCAGTGGGAAAAAAATTCGCAACAGCGTTTGTCGAAACAACGGCTTTCGAGACTATGTAGCGGACCCACATTAGGGAAATGGAACGTTTTAAATTAAAAAAACCGACTTTAATCAAGACCCTAAAAACTAATTCAATGATTTGTTTCATGGATTTCATCAACAGATTTTGATCAGATTTGAATGCGAACCTTGAACTACCTTTCTAAACAAAAAAAAATACATACATAAAAAATACATATTGATGAATTCATCTCTTTATTTTAAAAGTTGGTTAAAACATGTAACTACTCTGAATTATAAAACGAACGCCAAAGCGCCAGCGAACTTAGAACAATGCGATAAATCAAGCAAATATTGCGCGCCGCGCCCACGCCGCACTTACAATATACATACAATTATTTATGCTGGAAAATTCAAATATGTATATCTAATTAGTCTCCATATACGTAGAGGAGGACCCCAAGGCTACCCCATATACAGATCTCATAATAAACAAGTTCTATATCAGAAGAAACTCATCATAATCTTGTGCACCCACGCACGTCAAAAGAATAATTAGGGCCGTCTTCGTTAGACGACAAACACCATAAAGTACCATAACAATGTTAAGTTGTAAGCTTTTAGTCCGGATCCACTTACGGGTGTTGTTTTATCGGACGAGTCCGACCAGGTTTCGCTTCGATTCGCAGAGCATAGTCATGGTGAGCAGAGACGGAGCTTGCGTCGTCGGTTGCTCGTCTCCATGGTTAAGCTCTGCGAATCGGAGCGAAACCTGGTCGGACTCGTCCGATAAAACAACACCCGTAAGTGGATCCGGACTAAAAGTTTACAATGTGTTGTGCTTACCAAAGTTTTAGTTCAAAAACAATGTTAAGCTATGTTAAGTTGTTGATCGTAGAGAGCGCGGTAGAGTCTACTTCCACCGCGACACCGAAACTAACATTAATCATAATTGATTACGTTGCTCCACAGCCGAGAATATTACCAAATCATAATTCCCTTATGTAAGGTTCAGTTTGTTTAGACAGCTTCCTCGTTACCTCAACTAATCCTCGAAGTACTTGTTCCATAATCAATAAATCTATTATCCCTTACGTTTCTAAGAACCAAATCTACTTATCACTATTTGAAGAAACACGAGAGCTGTATGCGATTACACAATTAGTAGGTACATAAGGATCTAATCATAAACGTTACGCAAACGGTATTAATAAATATTATGTACTATGAGTTCACTTGTGACTCACCGAAATACGAAAAAACGCCGTAAGTGTAGAAGTGTGTAAATAATGACAAAACCCAATACAAAATTAATTAGTAAGTCGAACGTAGAACAATTTGTAAGTTATGCTTCACGTATCTCACAATGAGACCAGTGGCGTAGCTTAGTAACCTAGGTCCCTGGGGCAAATAAAAAAATGGGGCCCCACTGCAATCTACATAAACTGGTTAGGTTTTATTAAGTGAAAATACAAAATATACACTACACGTACGTGTAAAATACATACTACTACAGTGCCCCGGGGCACTGCCCCGCCTAGCCCCTTAGTAGCTACGCCACTGAATGAGACCCATAGAGATTGTTGTTTTAGTTGTTCGATATAGTAGGAGGCACCAAACAAACATCGCGCATTAGCTGGTATCAGGTGCTGCTCCGTACGAGGAGTAAACATTGCCTTCGTCTCAGAATCAATTGGTTGTAATTAACTGATCAACGTTAGTTAACAGTAGATTTATATCGGAGTAGTGTTTCAGTACAAAGTTTTATTGGGTCAAGTGCACGAGTGCCGGATACGGATCGAAATTGCACTCCGAGTTTTTGTAGAGCGATTTATTTAAAAGAGTAACTCCCGTTTACGTCGACGGCACAGTTAGTTAAGCAAACAACGTCACTTATTGCCTTATTTGGAAAATCGATTTTAGCCGTTTACCGTTCTCGCTTTTGTCAAACTGTGGGTGAATTAAATTACGATTTGGGAAGAAAACACTGACCCAGTACTCTGACGACTCGCCAATGTTCTCTACGAGAGTATAGTTCGAAAGAGTTATATAATGCTAAATACACAGAGGGAGATGCACTTATCTGCACGTGAACAGTTGATAAAGATAGCTGCTGTAAATTGTAATACGGAAAATGATTAACTTTTTTAGTCTCGGTAGGAT
Organism: Yponomeuta plumbellus; assembly: GCA_947310845.1. NCBI lineage: Eukaryota > Metazoa > Arthropoda > Insecta > Lepidoptera > Yponomeutidae > Yponomeuta > Yponomeuta plumbellus. Next base: position 20,236,257 of record OX371191.1, on the reverse strand, counting down.
AAGCCCTTATCCCGCGTGCGACAATAGACTTTTTTTTAAATTACTTTTATCCTGGGAGTGCTGCTTGTCACTATAATTATGTTCGAGTAATGCTAAGTCTTTTATCACTGATCGAAATGTTTACATGAGGTATTAAAAATGAGTGTCGTGTGCTTGCTATTTTTGTAGAAATTAATTCCTAGTGACATACATAGTTTCGCTCATAATTATGTTGAGGGACGGTATGTTGAGAGGTTGGGAGGTATGTCGAGTCAAAGACTCGCGCCATTCCGATCTTATCCCGCTACGTAAGCGCAGAATATGACTGTGTTATTAAAAGTTTAGCTGACTAGTGTGACTGTTAATGAAATTTCTTTTTCAATTATGTAGCTAAGCTAAGAAGAATAATAACATAATCATTGTTGCTATTTACTAAGTATGAGTACGTATTTACTCAAATATTATATTTACCTACTAGACGAAAACCCGGCTTCGCTCGGGTAAAATGTAGACGCAAAATAATATTCCACTATGTTTTTTTATATGGTGACGCCTCTGTATTTATCAACCACCAGTAGATATAAATCTTTTAATACATTCAGATACATAAGCTCACACCTGTATCCTAGAGGAGTAGGCAGAGACCACGGACTGTCACCTGCCACTATCCTGACAAATCACTTTCGCTTCATCGACATCCATTAGTCGTTGCATGTACCCACATCGGTTTCGGGTACTTTTAATCTTGCCCTTTGCTAATACATCCCCTATTTGGTCGAGTATGTCCAACTGGGGCGTCCCTTACCGGCCCTTCCACTCACGTTCGCCCGATATATTTGCTTTGTCAGTCTTTCTTCGTTCATCCTCTCCACATCTCCTTTTCAATTCTAGTCACTCACTACATCCTCTTTCTCTACATCCTCGGTCTCTGATCACACTATTACGTATTCTGTCATTCAAAGTAACACCACACATATTTCTTAAGGATCTCATTTGTACTGCACTAATCCTACTTTCATGATTCTTTTACCATAACCAAATCTCGCTACCATGCTTACATCAGTATTGGAACCAGCACACTATTACGGATAGCCAATCTTGCTCTTTTGGACATGTTCTGGCTACTCACGAAGGAATGCAAGGCGAAAATCGGATACTTATCATAACTTTGTCATGGGTACCTCATCACAAATTACTAAATGAGCTTCCTTCATAAACTTAACAGCTAGTGAATCTAATGACGTATGAGACGTAGAATCCACTTGGCTAATCAACTAAAAACAGCTCCCTCTCTTTGGCTTTACAGCTTTTAGTTTTGTATTGACCACATGTTTTTCTTCATCATTTTAATTTTTGGTATGTTTCTTATCTAGTGGCTTTTTCATTTCAATAAGTTTATTGGTACCTAACTAAGCAAAACAATAAAGATCAATTTATGACTTTGATTTCCTTTTTCAATTATTTTTCAGACCCTTCCAAAACTCAATGTCAATTATTGTCTTCCCTCCCGCCCTCAGAAGAAGGACCTTCTTCTGAGCTCCCGCCAATGAAAAACACCACAGATTACTTACTACACCTTCTCAGTTGGCACAGATTATAATAACCTTTTTGGATGCCACGGTATTCCACACACCATGGAGTTAACAAATTAGATCAAAGGGCCGGCTTAGATTATCTTAGTGTTTAGGAGAGTGCTTTACTTTACACTCTGTTGCAACATTATGCTGAATCGGGCCCATTTTGGGGGCTCAACCTTTAACGACCTCTGTGGCGTAGTGGTTAGCGCATCTGACTACCACGCGAGAGGTCCCGGGTTCGAATCCTGGCTGGGGACAAAAAAAAAATCCCAGGTCTTGGATGTTTACATGTTTGTGACGTCGCTGTTTCTGGTTCCCACGACACAGGGTATCCTAGTGTGGGGCCAGAAGCAATGTATGTGCCTGTATGTAAATGTAAATATGTAAATTATTATTTTCATGTTGTACAGTTTATTTATTTTTTACGCTTTTTATGCTTTCTGTGTTATTTTTTTATTATTGTACGCATTCTGTGTGTGTGTGTTTTTTTGTTTTGTTTTGAGTATCAAATAAATAAATTTTCTTTCTTTCTTTCTTTCTTTCTTTCTTTCTTTCTTTCTTTCTTTTTTTCTTTCTTAAGGAGAGTGCTTTTGTAGAAACGTGTAAGCGCCACTTGCTTTAGTACGTTTTACGGTATAGTACGGTTCTAGTTGCCTTTCAATTAGAATAAAAATAGAATTGGTTTCTATTGTTCTATCCAGTAACACCTGAGCGCGTTACTATCCTCGTTACTTATCTGTGTATAAACTAAAAATTTAGTGAGAACTTTAGGAGAGTGCGCAAGTGACTCGTGACGGGTGCGTGTTGTTTTCATTAACTCGAATTTATCAAACTTACTTATGTGTTCCATTAAAACTCATAGTATTTTGAATAGGATAGCGCATATTTCGCGACGTCGACGAAGTGACACTATACTGGAAGAAATATAAACGTTCACTCGAACGTCTAGTAATGTACTTGCCTCTCTAATTGTATTATAGCACTCTCCTAAACACTAAAATAATGTACACCGGCCATAACAGTTCACAATGAAAAGTTGCGACACTAACACAACAATGATGACATTGACATGTTTACTTAGCAACGCCATGGTTGAATTTAATAAATTTTATATTGATGCTGCTCGATAATACGAATTTTCCGCCCGATATGTTGTCGACTCAGATCAACTATTTTTTCCGCTCTTTCATTTGGTGTGCATATCGTTCGAGTCTACCGTAGACCCGAACGAAATTATTAATATAGAAGATACTAGATGACCCGGCAAACGCTGTTTCGCCATGGTAATTATTTGTAGGGATTATAATTAAACAAAAATGTTTGGTCGACCACCGTTATCTCTTAGGGTTATGAAAAATAGACAACAATCTATTCTAAAACCGACCGAATATACACATAAAATTTCATCAAAATCTATCAAGCCGTTTATAGGAGTATGCGCAGATGCGCACTATCACTAGTGACTGTGACACGAGAAAATTATATATATTAAAAGAAAGAAGAAAGATGTGGTACGGGGCCCTCTGTACACGAATGTGACTCGCACACGGTCGGTTCTTAATTATTTTTTCTTACAGTAATATAGAAGGAGACCGTGAGTGTAAGGCGTGTTGTGTGTACAAAGGTGAACATTGTCTAGATGGCCGCGGGTCATGTCCATGTATGGTCGCGGGCAGCCGGCTGGCGGCGGCCGCACTCGGATCACCATGTATAGCGGGCCCATTCTACGTCACGCATTCCCCGAATGACACCGCGGCGAGATAGCGAAATTGGCTATCTCACGACTCTGTGAGATTAGCCATAAATAGATAGTGAGCTACAAAATATTTATAGCTGTTTAACTATGGACGCAGTAAAACTATTTCCTTTCTGAACTTAAGGGAGCAATAAAAATGTAATCATAGTATGTACTAGCTGACCCGGCAAACGTTTTTTTTTTGACATATTCATTAGCCTACGACCTATTTTCAGAACTACACAATAAATTTCATAAAAATTTGTGAAGCCTTTTCGTTTTCGATGACAAACACTGCGACACGAAATTTTGTACCTATATTAGATTTGTTTCAGATTTTCTTCCACGGCCTGCCGAAGTGGTCAACAGATCCCACATTCCCAAAACATCTGAAGTCCTTTTCGTGTAAACAACAAAATATGCTAGTTTAATTACACACTAGTTTTAGATAAACATCTCCCGAGCGAGACTGAGTGGATTTTATCCTATACGTATAGAATGTACCTAGATTGCTTATTGGATCGTGAAATAAAAATCGTCTCCTCTTACATTCTCTTCGACGTAGGATGAGTAATGTCCCCAAGGACTTGGTCTTATTGGCCACATATGAAATGGAACGGAAAATGTAGAAGATACATGCTCGGTATCCTTACGTCAAACGTTTTCTTTTCACAGCTTAACGGCTTTCGGAGAATTGGATGTTTCAATGTTTAGAAATTCTTGGAAGTGTATATTTTTATTTTCTAAGATTTCATATAAATTTGTTAAAGCGAAACTACCACATCTCTACTTCTCTGTTGCGAAAGATTATAGCCGATGTCTATATTGGATTTTCTTTTCAGTTTTGAAAACTACTCTGTACTACACTGTGAAATGGTCACGAACGTTTATTGGTGTTACATACAGGGTGTCATGTTTTAAAAACGCAATTCATTCACGTAACAAGAATTTGGACCGGTTTTCGAGTAAAGTGTTACAAATTACGTGTGCCGTACAGACTTACATGCCGCAGGTAGGTACTTTCTATTTTGATAATTTGCTTTATCGCAAGCGCGCGACCAGGGTAATTGGCAGAATCGGGTGGACAAGTTTTTTTCTCTCCTTATGCAATATTTTTGTCGGTCACGTTAACTCATGTTTTGATCGATATTTTTGCTTTCAATATGAACGTCATGCTCTAAGTTCCAGAACATGAATCAACTTTCATTGTTATACGTGGTATATTTTATTGGACACACAATACACCATGTTACAATAACAGTTTACAAAGGATAAAACAGCATTTTCCTTATAGAGCAGCCGGACGCTGGAGCATTTGAACACATGACGATGATAAATGACGCATAGTATAACAGTATAAACTGGCAAAGAGTTTACTTAACGCAAACAGTAACCGAGTGTCCTATATAATTACCTTGTGTCCGTACGGAATGCGGTCATCGTACGAAGACAACGAAGTGTTGTGATCGGAGTCCCAGACGGAGTGCCAATGGTCCAGCGAGTCGGACGAGGACTTGTTGGTGTCGACGGAACTCTTGCGCGATAGCGAGGCGGTGGAGCCCACGTAGTCGCGCTTCAGCTCGCGGACGCCGCCGGCCAGAGAGTCGCGCCGGTTGAAGTTGACGAAGTTGATGCTGCTCCGCGACAGGCTTGGATAAGAGCCCATGGAGTGTCGCTTGCTGGCGTTCCGCGGCGTGGGGCTCGGCGTGTCGCGCCGCGGCGGCGTCACCGACGGGCTGTGCCGCTCGCGCCGCAGGATGCTGGGGAACGACGACGGGTGCTCCGGCCCGCGCGCCGGCGAGCCCGTCATGCCCAGCGGGTCGCGCCGCCTGCACGGGGAACCGCGTTAGCGAGGGTCGTGTCGGCGTGTTAGTGCGCGCGAGGGTTAGGCCACTACGCACCTGATGATGAGCCCACCGGTCGGCGAGACGGAGTCCCGGTACCGGGAGGGCGTGGACTCGCGGCCGTGCAGGTACAGCGAGGAGCGGTGATGGTGCGGCGCGCAGCGGCCGTGGACGTCGCAGTGCGGGTCGTGCTCCACCACGGAGCTCACCGCCGGCGAGCGGCGCCCCGACCCGTCCAGGCTCGCGTTGCTGAACATCGACTCCAGCTGCCGCATTGCCGACCGCTTCACTGCCGTCATCTCAAACGATCTTCTTTCTTCGAGTCACTTATAAAGGGCTTCCTTGTCGTAATTTCCGAGGCTCGACAGAAGTGACATATGTACGTGTCGTTAGTGCGCCGCGAGTCGACTGGCCGCGGACGGTCGGCATTGTGGCGCACAACACTCCGATGACTCACCCGGCTTGAGACAAGCGCGCGCGCAAAGACAACTATTTAGCCCGAGTCCTACAATTACTCACTTATAAATATGCGTCTTGGAGGTAAATAATGCTCTAGTAAAGCGGACCTATCCATCGATAATAAACAAGGACCGTGTGTGGGACGATTTTCAAGTTCAAGCCAAGGTCTAGCCTCTAGTAAAGTAGAGGTTAATAAAAACTCCACAGGTAGATAAACAATCAAGGAAATGATGGCATCGCGATTCGCGTCGCATGTTTATACAGTAAAGCGTGTAAGTACTCTAACAGGGATTAGCACTGTATACGCTGGACATTCCAAGTAGATGTATGACTTCTAAAGTTCAATGTTCTTCTCGCCAAATTAAAAATACGTATCTTCGATCAAACAAAAACGCTGTGGTGACAGGTTTCTTGAATAGCACTCTATGAAGCTTACGATTAATACGCGTCACGGAGTGAACCTTTTTGTTTCTTGCGTCGGTCAACGTGAAACAAATGAACATCATCAATTTAATTTTGAGTCTTCAGTCAAAGCTCTTTTCATAATGTTGCTAAACTCTGAGCCCACGCCCGCCGCCGTCGTCGTCGCGGCGGCAAATATCTCATCGATGCATAGAGGATGTTTGTTCACCAAATGCCTGTCTGAATAGTAATCATCTAATTTCACGCCCATGGTTTGTGAATCTAATTAGTTTCATTAACCGTTGCGACCGATTAGGTCAATTTGTCGATTTCATGCCTCCCGGTGAGGCAAGCAAGACCCGAAACTCACCAATCTCCGGCCAAATTGGAGCGGACGATTAGATGATTGATGGTTCATAAGAAGGTTACGACACAGCTACAGTCGACAGAACATAACGACAAAGGGCGCTACGTTAAGGGCGACTTTCCGACATAAATTCAAGAAAATGCCGCTTATCCGTAATATCAACGACACAAACACACTTTTACGAATTTAACTGGAGAAATTTAGTAGAATAAATCAATGTATAGTGCAGGTGTCGTTTGAGTTAAATTAATAAAAAAACAATTGTATCAATGTTCTCCGTGTTAAACTTTATATTAGGAGTGTGTATTGTGTGTTCTTAGCAGGCAAAGGACAACGGCAAATGGTGTACCGCCCTATTAAAAGAATGTTTTGGGGTTATATTTTCTCAACTTTAGTATTTCGCAACGGGCTCTTTTTTCACTTTTTCAAATAATTTTTTAAAGTTGGGGGAAGAAAATAAGAAAATAATTTAATAAAACGCAATTTAGAAACAGAAACGGAACGCCCCATCGATTGTTTTATCTTGCAAGCTCAGAATAATCTATGCATTCAAGCCAAGAAAAAAACCACTGTCATGTCAAAGCGTTGTCAAAGTGAAAATCAGTAGAGTTCGGTTCACGAAAGAAGTCCCATGAGTTAATGAATTTTGGCTTTTATTTTTATATTATTAAGGATCTTACCGTGGGATTCGTTTGGTGAAACGATCTTTAGGTGTTCTGTGGAACTACTTCGGGCAAAAATAAAAAAAAGAAGATACTTGGATGCTATTATAAAATAATTTAATTGAATTTAAGTCTCGTCACTCTTCAGGAAAAAGCATACTTCGTTTTTATTGTGACTGAAAGATTTAATCGTGGCAGAGAAGCAATAATAAGTTATTGTTGCAACTGCATTGTATGGCTGAGAACTGTGGGGTGTTGCTCCCATGTGATGAGTATCATCTGGTACCTGGGCTATGCTCTCCATGAGGGAGTGACGCGACCAGCATATGTGCATAGGTATGTACGTGTGTGTATCAGAATGATTTTGTTTTAATTATTTGTGTAGGTATTTATCTCTAACAGTCAATCGAACGGGGACGTAACATAACCTCCAAACTTCTTAAAAAAACAACCTTAACTTAGGACTCCCAACATTATAAAAAAAAAGAAAATTAATAGAACGAATTGTAATACAATGATCTATTAAATGTAAATATTTCATGTTTCAACAAGACTTTTTGTAGGTGTACGAGACTTCCACTGAAGCCTGCCATTGTCCTTTCAAAAATGTAATTCTGTCGTTATTGTTCCGGATGAGAGATGTATTAAAACTAAATCTGTACTACATAACAGATAGATAGAATATTCTTTATTGTATGTACACCAAACAACCGCTAAAAATGCTCATGACATTTTTTTATGTAGTCTATACACGTCCCACAGGAGGGCATTCTCCTCTCACAGAGGAGTAATGGTTTCATTACCACGCGCGTCCTCCGCGGATTGACAATTTGAAACGCATGGCATTAAGAACCTCAGTTTATTTTAAGTGCAAAAATACAGTTTAATACTAAACGCGATTATTTTCTAAGTAAAATTAAATTAGAACTGTTTACTATATAAGTTTTTATTTGGCATATTAGTTTTTAGTGGCAAACTGCTACAACACTATAATCCATTTATCTTTCAGACTTTAAACGACACTAAATCAAAAACCTTTAGGTAAATCGAAACAGTTTACAAATTTAGTGCTAGCTAGTACTAAATTTGCAAACGGTATCAAATTTTCTACCGCTAAAGGTTTTTAATTCAGTGTCGTTTAAAGTGCAAAAAAAATGCCAAGTATAGATAAATGGATAGGTGTAGTGACCGCTCAGACGATGTTGTAACTTGTTCACATTGGCACTTATACTAATCTAATCCACGGGAAAGACTGACTCGGGGCTTACCTCACGGTTCACAATTAGCAAGTGATATTGATATTACAAATTAACTGGATCTGTTATAGGTTGCCGGGGTGCGTATTCAGAAGCTAATAAATGTGAAGCAACTAGTGTACCTATCAACTAGGCTACTACAGCGTTTAGAAAATGTAAATTTTAATTAGTAAGTATTTTCTGTGATCCTAAAAATAATTGAGAAATTCACCAAAAAGCGTCAGTAATAATTCTCTACTGGTTCTACAAAAGATGAAAGAGACAGAACGATACCTACTCGTGTTCTATTTAGTGAAATTTACAGTTCAGGGAGGGAAGCCAATGTCCAGCAGTGATAAAGTACGGGCTGATAGATAGATTGATTGATGATTAATAAAATTGATACCGAGTGTTAATTTACTAATAACCTACCCGAAACTTATTAATTTACTGGCAGCATCAATTTTTTTTTTCAAAAGTTCCTTGCCTGGAAATGAACGGTTCAAAGTCATTGCGACTTGAAACATTTTTTTTGTTTTTTGTTTGTTTTCTTTTGAAACATTTCCCAGACATGCATCTGTAATGGTCGTTGCCCAGGGAACTAGGTATACCGAAATATATGAAACTTTTTTAAAATCAATTTAAACTTCCAACGCGCAATGGTTTCCGCGTTGGGATCAAATCGAGATTTCAAAAACTTTACAGCTTCATGTTTTTCACGTTATTATTTTAACACCCAGTTTAAAAGCCAGTATTTTTTTTATTCAATGTAGAAGCAACTCAAACACAAACAGACTCAAAAAAGGTTACAAAATAACATACTTGCCTTTTTAAAGCAAGAGACAGATATATATTTTTTTTGTAGAACTTTTTTTTTAGTTATTTATTAAAACAAACCATAAAAACTATTTAGGTACTTCCCTAAACACTTTTGAAACAACGAAAACTATCTTCACTAACGTATTAATGTTAACAGGAGTACAGATATTTGGCACATGGACTTGTCTCAGATTAGTCGTCCTAAGAGGACAGCCACGGTCAATGAGAGCGGGTAATTTTGAAACAAGTAGGTACTTGACTGTGTCGTAGGCATCTTCTGGGAATCTACTCGTTGTGAAGGCATCAAAGTAACATAACATCAACTTCTTTCTTTTATGCTTTTGTGAATTTATAGTAGCAATATCACTAGCTAACCGTGAAGGGAAACATCGTGAGAAAACCCTAGTGTCTGAGGTATTTACCAACCTTAGCGCTTGTTACGTACAATGGCCGAACTATAAAGCTATGTACAGAAATCTCCGGTCAAAACTAACATAATCTCACGCCAGTAACCCGGAGGGGTAAGCAAAGACCAGGGCCTAGATTCTGCTAATGCATTGTAGTACAATGACAGTTGCACGAACGCGGCGATTTCATATCATTGCCGCTTCAAGTCAACGCCCGCACGCATATCAATTAATTCTGGTAGTGAATAGAATTAAAAAAACATGACACGTGACCCGACCATGTAACTGTAATTGAACTGTAATGCACTAACAGAATCGAGGCACAGGGTCCGCCACTAGCCACGATCCTGACAGATGTCTTTCGCTATATCAACATTCATTCGATGCATGCACTCACGTCGGTTTCGGGTATGTACTTTCATCTTGCCCTTTGTGAACACATGCCCTATTTGGTCGAAGAATGTCGAAGCATCAAAGTATTTGTAGTATTCATCAAGATAAAAAGTCAAACTTAACATGTCAAACTTACAATCCGAATGCGAGATATTATTAATGACTGTCTCGTTGGCTTAACGGCATCACGTCGGATGACCGTGCCGGAGGCCGTGGTTTCTATTCCCACTAAGGACCGCCGTACGTGAGTACAAATGGCCTCATCATCATCTTCATCATCAACCCATTATGCCCCCACTGAGGGGCACGGGTCTCTTCCCTCAGGAAGGTATAGTATAGGCCATACTCCACCACGGGGGCCAAGTCTGGATTGGTGGAGGCTTGTAAGACTAGTGGCTGGTCGTACTGTCAGAAGTTTACAAGCCGCCCTAAGGCCTCTGACTTGGCTTAACGACTGCCGTCTATAGACTGCAGCTGGCACCAACTCTGTGCCTTGCGAAGCACGGAACCGCTTGGAAAAATGCCACTAGCATTAGTCATACATAGTGACCCATCCATGGACTGAACGTCTCGTATGTTGCTTAACCTTAGTGATCGTTTAAGGTCACTCGGGCAGCCCAGGTTACGAGCGATGGGCTCAGTCTCAGTATATTTCTATGGTTATCATGTCCTTGCCTGGTTACCATATCACAGAGTATCCTAGTTACAGATCAAGGCAAGTGATTACGCTGTGTGGAAGGTATTATTATTATTCTAAGATTATTATAAATGTTAATAAGGTTAGATAGATTGTTTGATCTATTACTAAGTTACTAGCTGTGCCGCGCGGTTTTACCCGCGGTTCATCGATTTTCCCATGGGAATAAGATATTTTTCCACGGTAAAACGTAGCCTACATATGTGTTAATCCAGGGTGCCAGCTAACTCCATACAAAATCTTTATTAAAATCGCTCCAGCCGTTTAGACGTCAAGAAGTAATAAACATACACACTCACACACTCACAAACTTTCGCATTTTATAATATTAGTGTGATTATTATTAAGGTTAATAAGGTTAGATAGATTGTTTGATCTTTTACTAAGTTACATACCTACAATGACTACAGTCTACTGACAGTTTACTAAGTTACATACCTACAATGACTACAGTCTACTGACAGTTTACCGAGCAAGAACAGACAATAAGTTTCATTAACAAATCTTATTACACACAAACATTTACATTTACATACAGGCACATACACTGCTTCTGGCCCCACTCTAGGATACCCTGTGTCATGGGAACCTGAAATAGCGGCAACACAAACATCTAAACATCCGAGATCTGGGGGTTGAGATAAAATATCATAACATTGTGTAATATTTGTTTATTTTAATAGCAATACCACTATTCTTATTATTATTGTTACTCATTTCAGCAAAAAAACTAATAAGTACATTGTGACATTCGCCAAACTGCGTAGCATTTTGTTGTTGCTACAACGATTAGCCAGTGGTACCTACATACATAAATTACATAAGCTGACGCCTGTATCCCAGAGGGGTAGGCAGAGACCAGGGACTGCCACCTGCCACGATCCTGACAAATCACTTTCCATTCATCGACATTCATTAGTCGTTGCATGCAGTGGTATTGGAGCTTAACAGCGAACAAAAATGCAAGGAAATACGTTGTTTCATTTGGCAAAGATATATCCAACTTAGTGAAGTTGTAGGGAAAAAAGTTTTTTCATTTCATTTCATATCACGCACACCATTTTTCTTGCAACGACGCTTTTCTTGAGATATTAGCTAAAACCCCAAATGTGTACCTACTTGTGCCTCTGCCCTCCAGTTCGCCACTTCCTAAGCCAGCGATTCCTAAAAGGTGGTCCGCGGAACTTTGGGGTTCCTTGGAAGGGCCACAGGGAAACCGAGGTCTGTTCGAGAGTTTAATAGATGTTCGTGGAATATACTCGTATCTTCGCATTCAGTTGTCAGACATAAATTCAAATTTTCGCGCTATATTTTCTTCTTCTAACGTAGCATAAATACATTTAAATCTTTAATTTACTTTGTTACATAAGCATTTCATTCAAAACAAGCTTGCCAAATCAGGCAAGCTAATTCACGTTATACGACCGAGAGTGTACCACCGGATGCCAATTGATATAATTTATTCAACATCATCGCACTGTTTCAAAATTAATATACAAAAGTGACTTGTCAAGCAAACAATCGTATAGTTATGATGATGGCTGGCTTAATTAGCTATTCTGATTATTATATTGTATTTACTTGCTTAAAATATAAGCATGCGTGATCTCAATCTTAAACATTATTTTTGGAATTGGTATCAGCTATATTAAGAATTTGAATTAATTGTAATTTTGGTATCACAATTTTAATTGAGGTGTAACTAATATTTATGAATAAAAATGACCACGTCTCAAATAGCCAGCTAGAGTTCAGCCAACCAAAATATGTGAGTGGTTGACCAAAAAGGGACCTGGAGGGATTGGAAAACGTTATCGTTTTTATTTGATGTTTTAAATCTGTAGTATTTTAGCTTTGTTTTGGTCTAACCAAAATATATTTAGGTCCCGTAGTTATTTTTTTATGATTTTTTTTTGTGAGCCGAGCCGAGTCGAAACCTATCTATCTATACACGAAACTTCAAACGCGATTTTCTCGAAATCAATTATTTTCCCTTGAGGTCCCTTTTTGGTCAACCACTCACATATGATGAATTCCATGCTCTATTAAAATTGGGAACCTCTGTCCTAGACGACAGAGTCCTAGTCCGCTGCGGCGCCATGTGTAAGTAGCCTTAGGCTCAATTCACACTGGCGCAGAGTCGAAGCGAAGCGACGCGAAATAATTCGCGCGAATGCGCGCGTCCGCGCGCGTCGGCGTGCGAACCCGACGACCCATGTAGGTGAAGACGCGAAACAATTCACGCGAATGCGCGCTTCTTCGAGAGAATGCGCGCAACCCTTGCAGACGAAGACGCGCGCATTCGCGCGCAGACGCGCGTCGCGGACTATTTTCAATTTTTCGCAACACAAATTGGTACCGTATTGATAAAGAAATAGAGATGAATTTAGAACAGTTGAAAAACGTGACGCTTCGCTTCGCGACGCGACGCTTCGTCTCTGTGCCAGTTTGAATTGAGCCTAAAGATTATAAAAATAGTCACAGACCTACACCAATACATTATATAGGGCCCTGTTTGGCACCCTTCAAGTGGAACAATAAAAAGCTTCAAATAAAACAATGAACTCAGTATAATATTAAAAACTCGAAAGTTGAAATTAAAACATCAGCAGTCAGCACGAATCTCACCCACAAGAAATTCAACGAGAGGCGTCGCCTGGTGTTTGGTGTAAGCAAGCAGCTTATATAAGTAAAACTAATATAGGGTACACGCCTTCTTTCAGAGAGAGAGTATAGGCGTTAATAACCACGTGCCGTGAGGCACGGCCTGCTAAGTTGTATACAATATAATAACGTGTAAAAATACACGTTTTATGAATATTTTAACTGGATTCCTATGAGAGTGCAAGCGATAAAGCCCTATGAGGGTGCAAGAGATAAAGCCCTTTATGGGATTTACGAACAGACAGATAGACGATTGCACTCAAGAAAAAAAGATGCCTTCTCTACACAGTAAGGCGTCCTATTGTCAATATTTAACGTATTTTTACTCCGTGGAGGACGTCCGTGGGACAGATCGTATATTTAAAAAGCTTAATTCCATTCAAAATATACGATTAAAATCAGTTAATACTTCGGCCAACCTCGCTAATTGTCGTGAATCCCTCGTCTTTCACATAGAGTTATCAATTCACAGACATGACCTTTAATTATATAACTCGTTATCTCATTGAATACAATACAAGAACGATATGAGCAACAAAATCTATGGAGCTCAAAACTAACACCAACCTTTTTATTGATATTAGAAAAATAATTGACTATTTTGACAGTCTGCCTTCTTAGTGTCAATAAAAACAGTTTGACGTGTCTGATACATTTATGTTTATGACCGCTAATTTCATTCGTGAAAATATTCGATTCTATCAAATTTTACAACAATTCACTTACAATAGTTATGTATCATGGCTTCAACAAAAGCGTGGTAAAAAAATTGTTGCTCAATCTCGTGAAATTGTAAATAATGTATATAACTATTTTAGAAAAGAAGTTAATTTATTTAAAAAAGAGGAAAGTAAATATCATAAAAAAATGTTGGACAGGATTTCTGAAGCAACCGGAGTTTCGAAAAGCAGCGTGTTAAAAATTATGAAGGAAAACGACAAGCTCTCAGATCAGTCAAATTCATGTCGCTTCTGCATAATAAATTTCTTAAGTCTACAGGTTAGTAATGTCATCTTAGCAGGTGCTATACATTGCGTTTATGATACTTCAAATTGAATGCTACCTAAAAGAAATCGCGGTAATGTATTTCGTGCCATTTCCGTCTCCGGATTTAGGCGATGATATCCGAGAAAAGCCGAAGTGTTAACTGATTTTAATCGTATCGACCCTATGGACGTTCCATCAACCCAATTGCCGTTCATCTGGATTGAGCTGGTTTCACGATTTGGAGCTGGCTGGGGATCTGCAAGGTGAGTGGAGGCTTCTGCTGAGTTCAAGGGCAGATACTAGATATATCTACATCATAATTAATAATTGAGAAAGTAAACGGACTTCGTAAATCTAGTTTTTCTCCTACCTGGTTTACCACAGCACGGAATATCTTAGAGCTGTAACATTCTAAGATTTCCGGCGACTTTTCATTTATCTAACTTATATAAGTATGTACTGTTATTAATCTAATTAATTTAATTTAATCTAATAAATAAAATTCTCCTGTCACCGTGTTAGTGCGCATTCTCCTCCGAAACGGCTTGACTGATTTTGAAGAAATTTCAATGAATACACATTTGAAGTGTTAGTTTGTCACCTTTCTCTTACATTTAGTTTAGTTTTTTCAAAGGTTGTGGCTGAATATTAAGCCCCGCCAAGATCTCTGCGTTAACTTGGTTGCATAAAATGCTTAGCCTCGACCCTTTGTCTTAATTTGTCAATAAATGCTTTCGAATCAACTTCCTTCAATAAACTACACTCAGAGGCACAATTAGCCGCCCACTTTAATTTTCCAACGTAACTTGAAATATTCATCAAATATTGATTGGCACTCGCCATGACCTCTCACGTAGTACCTTGATGCCGGGGGTATACCCTATCAAACACGTTTGGGACAATCTTAAAATGCGAGTGGAAATCATTCCCTAATTAATATTTCAAGTTACGTTGGAAAATTAAAGTGGGCAGTTAATTGTGCCTCTGAGTATATTCTGTCGCCATAAACTTATTTTTTTTTATATCGAGCGAATGTGAGTGGAAGGGCCGGTAAGGAACGCCCCAGGCGGACATACTTCGACTAAATAGAGGATGTATTAGCAAAGGGCAAGATAAAAAGTTCCCGAAATTGACGTGCGTGCATGCAACGACTAATTAATGTCGTTGAAGCGAAAGTGATTTGTTCGGATCGTGGCAGGTTCCTGGTCTCTGCCCACCCCTCTGGGACACAGGCGTGAGTTTATGTATGTATGTTTGTATTTTTTGGGCACAGGTTTATGGCGAACGACATTGTGCATTTAACCATAATCATTTAAACATTTAATCGGTAATCATAAAACTGCCGGGGTATAGTGGATGACAGTATTGATGGTATTGTTGTGGTAAGTAAAAAAACAAGAAGCTAGCAACTTACTCATTTAGGTAAGATTCCGAAAAATCGTTAGAGTATAAATTGAAAATTATGATATTAGCTTGAGGCACTTTTAGTGACAATAAAAACGGTGTTGTCACATCTCTGGTGTCCCAAACAATGTTATCAGACGGAGAAGTCGGCGTCGACTGTGAAATGAAAAAAAAGAGCGCATAAATTATTTTATTTATAGTCTGCCGAGTGCTATCGACACGACCCAATGAATGCAGATGACAATGCGGAATACCTAACTACACTTTCCACACAAACATTAAACAACGCAGCGATGACTGGCCCAAAATTATGATCACTAATGCAAAACAAAAAGCTATCGCCGAAAAAGCCACCTTTTCTATCCAAATCAGTGATGAGTGCGAGTGAAACTAAATGAGAGACAATAAACGCTTTCGTCTCCAACATCATAAAGCTTTCAAAGATAGAGGTTTTGTTGTATACAGGGTGGAATTTTGTAATGCCACCTGAAGGGGAAGTACTCTTAATACTGTAGATAGAAAATTTTACTCAAAGGAAACATTCCTTCATTTTTGAAAAGAAAGCAAACTGCATTCAAAGATTTTTAAAAATTTGCTTGCCTCACCCAGTAATCGAACCTACTAAAATCTGTGAAAGTTGCACCCTGTTCTTTTATTGCATCGATCGTTAGGGTCAATTATAAGGATGAAATCTCTCTAACAAACTTCATAAATTAAATGAAAGGAAAACAATGAAATCTTAAATAGTTTTAATTATTTACTGGTAAACTAACTAATTAATTGCTCGTAATGGGCTCCATTTTCTTGGATACACAAATTTATTCTTCTAACGAATTCATTTCTAGTAACCTTTAATAACGTGTTGTGGTGAATGTTATAAATCGTATTCTGAACTTCAACTCTCAACTCGTTTACATTCTCATAAGATTTAATGTAAATTTGATTTTTTACATATCTAAGTTATGTCGCATCTAAGAAAGGAGTCTACATTACAAACACGTGCAAATTGCAATCGTCTTATCTAAATAGTAATTCGTCGTTTTAATGGATAAATGACGTCAATGATAATTATTAATTAATAACATAAGTAAACATAAAGAAACGGATCTTTGAGTAAAAGTGCTTTAACTTGACCCATTGAATTAATAATTTAAGATTTCATTGTTTTCCTTTCATTTAATTTATGAAGTTTGTTAGAGATATTTCATCCTTATAATTGACCCTAACGATCGATGCAATAAAAGTACAGGGTGCAACTTTCACAGATTTTAGTAGGTTCGATTACCGGGGGAGGCAAGCGAAATTTTAAAAATCTTTGAATGCAGTTTTCTTTCTTTTCAAAAATAAAGGAATGTTTTCTTTGAGTAAAATTTTCTATCTACAGTATTAAGGGTACTTCCCCTTCAGGTGGCATTACAAAATTCCACCCTGTATATGTATATTATTGACGTTGACATAATTCATTCTTCTCTCTTGTAATTTTTCAGTGCATCAATGTCACATTTGCACTTATCTCAGACAAAAAGTGATAGCCAATGTGCTGCCAGTGGAAACTTATGGATATTGAGAATTTCACTTGTATCACGTAACTTTCTACACATTTAGAAGACTACAAAGTGTCAAAATATGTACGTATACGACGGTATGGAGTTGGCTAGACAATTCCGTACAGTGGACGACCTACGTTTTGTAAAGTTCAACCAGACCAGCTGGCTATCTTTCACTTCACAAACGTTCATTAGTTGATGCATGCTCGCTTGAAGTTACAGGTGTAACGTAAAGCGAGCATGAGCACTCGTTAACTTGTCCTTCGCCAGTAGGTACTTTTTGTTTGATTTTAGACAAATATGAATAATTATTTTATGAATTCAGAAATTATTTGAGAGAGCTTCAGGCTATTTTTTAATCTAGTTCAAGCATAAATATTTTATTTTTACACACTTTTTTATTTGAAATTAATTTTATTTATTTTTTCTTTTAGGCTCTTCCTCCCGCCTTGTTTTCTCTCGCTTCCAAGTTCTTACGTAATTCATTTAGTTAATTGATTTAATGAACAAAAATTATATTATTCAGACAACTTATAAAATTATCCATTAATGTTAATAACAGTTGGTTCAAGTCTGTATACCAGCTTTCTATAGAATCCCGCAATCATGTAAACAAACCAATTTAATCTAGATTACTCCGTAATTACTTACATTTGAATATCAATCCTGATCATAATTACATTTCAAGGAACCATACATTGTTCTTACAGTCATTTCGATACCAAATAACTTCTATAAAGTTATTTTAATAAAAAATACTCTGACGACGAAAATTTCAATAGTTTGTAAAACTGACATATTACTTTTTTACTCATCAAAGCCTTATTTGTCTATGGAAAGTGGAAAGTAAGTTAGTGTTGTTCATTGTTTTGAATTGATTTTAAAAACTCATTGATTGAAACGTTTAAATATATGAATCAATAAGTCCGAAAAAATTAATTTTAATAATGTTAATAAAAATTATGGCTAAACTCTAGTTGCGGATTGCGTAATTTTTTAAAAAGCAAAACGTACTGAAACTCTATCTTACCATAGTGGGGTTTTTATATAACTTTAATGCGTAATTATTTTTATAACAAACTAAAAGGAACAAAGGGAAAAACTAAGAAATAAAGAAAGAAAGAATAGAAGAAAAGGAGAACGGAAGGATGGAAGAAAGAATGGACAAAAGGGATTCTTCCTTTCCCCCTTTAAACTTTAAAGCGTAAATATTTTATTAACAAACTATTTTCTGTTGACACTTTTATCACCCAAGCACAACTCACTTTTTCAAACCTTTGGCATTTTTTTATTCCACAACAAATTGTCATGTTTACGTTTTGAACGTCAAAATGAGTTACGCCTTGGCCACGGGGATCGGCGGTGCGAACGGCGGTGCGGCGGGCGGGGCGACCATTCGCGCGGCACAGTTTGCCGGCCACGGGCAGGCGCGTCTGCCGCCGCGACTAGTAGGGCAGGCCGGCCAAGAGGAGAAATGTCTTTATCTCAATATTGCTTAAAAAGTAATATTTGGTTTGTTCAATACATAATATTTGGAAGAGCGTAAACTACTCCATAGATTTTAATAGGAATCGAGGTATATTATGGAGAATTCCACATTTTTCCACCGAAACATTTTTCGAGTCTACTAGAATTATTGTCGAATTATATTCTTCAGGATTGGAAAAAAAATCAATGCAGCTAGAGTTTTAAGTGCCGCTGAAAAATTCATCTAATACATAGGTGTCATTTAATTAAGCTGACCATATTTTGGAGAATGATAGTAGGTATCCATCAATATGATACCTACTTTCACCAATAAAATATGGACGCAAATGAATTTTTTTTAATAACTACATTTTTTCAGAAATATCGCTGCCCAAAATATGGTCAGTTAATTAAATGTTACTCTGTATATTAATGTTTCATGAAATTAAATAACTTTTAGGTAATTATGTTCTTTCTCAAAGTAACAAATACCCCATTTTGTTAGTATTTCAGCAATAACAGTCTCGGTATTTATTATTCGCGGCGAAAACAACTAAACTCGTTTGATCTCTGCACTAGTCGCCGCGACTGCCGCTCGACGCCGTGGCTTGCGCCGTACTTGTTCATGTGTTTGTTTCACTCGCCGGCCGCGCCGCCAGTCGCCGTCAGTCGCCGCTCGGTACATTTCGCCAGTCGCCTCGCCGTTCGCCGCTCCGCGTGGCTTGCTCCGTACATTTCTATGAGTTTGTTTCAGTCGCAAGACGCCTCGCCGTTCGCGCCGCGCGATTTTTCGCGCGGGCGAATTCCCCGTGGCTAGGCCGTTAGATTGTCGTTTAATATGAAGGATATCTTTGCATTCTCTTTACTGCAAACTTAATAAAAGAGTTTTGTATCTAGAGCCATAAAAGGGTAAATATTAAAAAAAACGTTTATACTTCACTCACTGTCACAATCCTGTGCGAGTGGGAATTTTTCTGAGTTCTGTGAGTTTTTCTGTTTCCTCTAATTTATCGACGACTTTGCTTTTTGTATTTTGGAAATTTTCTTTGCGATTTGGTTGGACTTATTCTTGGAACGACGACTTCTGCGTGATATCACGGACTTTTTTTTTGCTTACGATTAGATCTCTTTCTCTGTTACACGGAGGTAACAATGTTCTATTAGTTCTTTAAAAAGTAATAAAGATATACAGAATCACTTAGAGATGCTACGAATAAATCCAAGAATAATTAATAAAGTAAAAAAATATTACGTGGTATTTTTAGATTACAATGAGTCAACCGCAACCCAGTACATCAGGGTCGAAGACTCCTCCGCCTGCTAAAAAGCGAAAGATTCATCTGACCACAAGAGAAAAAAAAATTCTAGTGGATATTTATAATTATTTAGAAAAATCCTCTCCTACATACCCATCCAAAATGGAGTTATATAACATTACTTCAGAAATTATGGAGGTGTCCCAGCATGTTGTAAGAGATACTATGAAGCATTATTTAGAAACTCAAGAAGTACCACAGCCAAAGGTTGACATGAGGATGACAGTCTACCCACATTTTCTTATACAACTATGTATAAAATATTGAAGAAGTTAAATTTTTCATACTCAAAACGATCCAGAAAAAAGTATTTTGCTAGACAAACCCGAGTTACAAGTCTGGCGCGTGAACTATTTATTGAAGATCTCTGATTATACAGGCTGTTAATTTGCAAGCGTGCCATATTTTAGGACGTGATTATACTGCTGATTATAAACAAAAATCAATCATAAAAGAAGAGTCGATTTTTTTTCTTTTGTTCTCTGACGTCACATTTTTTATCGATAAAGAGAACGCCCAGCTCTAATATCGAATTATCTCGCACATCCCTAAATTTTCGGACGACGGTTTGGCAACCACGCGCATCCACACAAACACACACATTCGCACCCCGAGCGGCATGCGCATGCGCAGATAGAACAAACACGCCGCGCGAGCGCACCCCCAATTAGCCCAGCCACTCAGTGACCGGACATCCTTTGTGACGTGCGCACGTGCCGGTATCGCACGCTCTTTCATTACTACCTAATGTGTGCGCGCCACCACCGCCGTGCACCACATGGTTGATGAGATGTTGGAGGACGTGCCATTGAACGATCTTCAAAACCTCTATTTTCAGCAGGACGGTGCTCCTCCGCACTACGGACTCATAGTGCGCGAGTACCTCAATGACACTTTTGGTGACCGCTGGATAATGGATAGGAGGCGAAGGCCCAGTGGCCTGGCCAGCGCGGTCCCCGGATCTTATTCCCCTAGACTTTTATTTGTGGGGAGAAGTTAAAAGACAAGTGTATGCTGAAGAAGTTAACAATGCGGCTGTGTTGCGTGAAAGGATTATTTCTGCCTTCCAAACTGTTAGGCAAAATGTGTTTGTGTTGCAAAATTTAAAAAGTAATTTGTGTCGTCGTGCGAGACTTTGCATAGCGCAGAACGGTGGCCACTTCGAACAATTGCTCCGTACAACTTTATCATTGTAAGTACCCTGTAAATAACGTCTCAATTAGTGTAAATAACAGTGATTTCAGACTTTTAACTACGCCAGATCAACGATTTATTTGAAGCTAGGTTAGTACTTGGGTATGTTATCTACTTCCAACGTTTTTATTCTAACTTGTAAATAAACTAATTTGCGCAATATTTTATTACCTACTAACCTCCTACCAAAGAAATTGGTTGTTTTGTCGGTCCTAAGCCCGTGAGAGTAGGAAGGGAAATCTGAAATCATATGTTTCTTGTTGTTATTGCTGTTTCTTTCACTCGGTGCCAACTTGGCAACGGGGCGGGGTCTCGGTCTTTTCCCATTACGTGCGTGTCGCAGCACCTTCCATCTTAGGTTATTCCTGTTCAAACCCTAAAAATAAGTTTTATTTTTATCGACGGTTTCCTTGAATATGGGAGACTGTTAGTAGACTGCATTAACTGGTAACATTAATTACTATTTTTTCTTTAAATATGGCACGCTTGCAAATTAACATCCTGTATAAAGAAGAATAAAAAAATATATTATTTGGATGAAACATGGCTTAATGAGGGTTATTATTTTTTTGATTCCTTTTAATGTCCCTCTGAAATAGAGGCACCTAATTAATATTTTATTTACGAAATTTAAATAATGAATATTAATATTACGACAATCCACAAATGAATACTAAATCACTTTAAAAAAATAAACGAACTGACTACACGTATCGCGAACTATCAGTAAGTATTTTATTTTGAAGGCAGTTTTTCTGGGGTATCATTTAGGGTATCACCAATTTAATTAGTTTTGTGTTTCTTAAATAATAGGGTTTGTCCTCAAAATAGTAGATCTGTCACCAAAATGTAGTCACCAAACAATGCAAAATCAGTTCCACAATAAATCACCTAAAATCCTGAGATATAAGGTCTAGTACCAAATAAATGTTTTTGTATGTATTATAATAGGTGTGTCCTAATAAGTATTTAAGCAAACTAATTTAAAGAGATCACCAATAAATCATATTATGTTAAAGAGGCAACAAGAGGCAAGGTAAGAACGCATCAAAGTCGAGTCTGTTTTCGATCTTACATAGAGAACCTAACGCTCCGACGCACGTATATTTCTGTTGTCACGTATTCTTTACACGATTTATTTGGTGACAGATCTACCATTCTGAGCACAGAGCTATTATTTAAGTAACAAAACTGTTATTATAAGAACGAAGTTTATATTCATGTAATGCAATATAATTTTATTGGTTATCGATCTCTTATTTTACACATATATTAACATTAATTTGATAATTCATACCTGGGAACAATTTTTGTTTATCTGAGAACGAAAATATTTCGTGGCGATAGATCTATTTATTAGGTGATACAACTTGATGACAAATATAAATTTTGGTGATAGAAAATATAGATGCCGTTTTTCTGTGCTTATCGACGGGTCTCCGCAAAAGAGTATTGTAAGGATTATTTTATGATACAAAAAACATTAAGATCTTCGTATGAGAGCGAAACTTGGTAGACCGTTCGTTCCGATAAAAAATCAAGTAACCGATTTTGAAAACATTTTAAGTAAATTTACACTTTCACTTTAACCGAGACCCAAGGCCAGAATCGTGGGCTCATAGGTAGACAACGAGTGTTCTACCAGCACCTTCGAGATGTAGCTGTAAGTTAAAATAAGTTACATGAAAGCATATGTCTTAGAATAAACTCGATATTTAGCACGGTTTCTACCACGCAATATGCATCCAATTAGTCGGCAGTATACGTAGACGAATGAAAGGTTTTCAATACAAAGTTTGAATGAACAGTAATGCATGAAATCAGAAATTTAACGCATTTTGCTTACTACAGTTCTAACTACATGTAGTTGAGGATCTACTTTTAAAGTTGGAAATGGA
This sequence comes from Yponomeuta plumbellus, assembly GCA_947310845.1. NCBI lineage: Eukaryota > Metazoa > Arthropoda > Insecta > Lepidoptera > Yponomeutidae > Yponomeuta > Yponomeuta plumbellus. Next base: position 20,213,204 of record OX371191.1, on the reverse strand, counting down.
GGATTCGCTTCGCCATGGCTAGTTAATAGATGTACTTGGAAATGTTTAGCTTGACGTGCTCGCTTACACCGATAAATTGTGTAGGTAGAAACTGCTAACAATCACCGTTCTCAAACTGCACTTCGGGGATGGCATAGACAAGGCGATTGTAAGCGTTGCAAGAGTGAAAACTTGTGTACCAATATGTGTATGATAATAATTAATATAAACATCTGCTGTACAAAGTTTTTCTGCATGTAAATATAGATGTCTTGGTTGGCGTTTAAGTCCCACTCAACAGCAAGTGGCTGCAATTTCTATTATCGCTCTAGCTAACCCCTACCCCTAACCGCCTTATATATACTTACCCTAAAAGGCGGCCGAACTTAAGAAGAAGAAAGCAAAAAATCCCTGTTCTGAAATGTTTACATCAATATGCCGAATTACAGCATAAATTCGCATACCACCCTCCCAAAATTAATTAGCTATAATTATCTTAAAGTCTAGAGTTTTTTTTTATGTTTTAGGTAGATACGACACATATGAAAACCGGAGGCTGCACAACCTGTGGAACATTATATTATGTGGATCGAGAGTACATTCAGTAATCTAGGGAATAGAAAGCCTAAGTTCATTTCGCTTCCTATAAGTTCAATTTAGGTCATAGAAGTTCATTTCGCATTGCAGTAAAACAAATAAACCTAATGCCGAACAGCACAGAATAGATAATACTTCATAGCAAATAACCTTTCTATAGATGAAAAACCTGAAAGTTTTTCCCCGTATTTCAGCCATCGTCATCCAGGTTTTGTCTACATCTAGAAAAAGGTTTTCTAATAGGTACGTAGTGTATCGATTTTATTTACAAAAATTCCTTAGAGGCAATTTATTTAAACGGTGTTTATTATTTTACTTGTTAAATCTCCACCAGACTATGTTAATTGGCGCTTATTGAGTGTTTTAAGGAATCATGTTTGTATAAAAACCGAGACAGGAAATTATTTATTGTAAAAAAAAGGTATATAAAGGAAGTACGATTCTTACATTGGCAGGATCAACATTCTCCGCTACGGCCTCGACCTCGTTATTCCTGTAACAGAAAACAATACGGTTCAAAGTAGCGAACAAAAATAGAAAACTACAAAACAGTATCAAGTTCTCTTCGACTGTATCTCAAACGCTGTGCAAACAGAACGGAAAGCCGCTTATGGCACTGATTTGCTTGCTTGTTAGAGAAAACTGCTCATGTAATTGGCCATCAAATATTCAGAAAAAAATGCTTGCTCGCTCTAGCGATGAAAATGCATTGCAAGAAAACTGCGGTCGTCCGCGATTGAGGGAGATACCGAGATACTGCTATTAATTTATGTCCGGTAACTTTTTACGCTCCAACAAAAAGATGGTCTGCGATACTTTCAAGTTTATGTTTTTAACAGGTCATTTCCCCCGAGAGCTCCTTAGTTAACACCCTGTTAACGTAATTTGCCTAAGGTTTGATGATGCGTATTTTTTTATTCCAGTACTACTAAAATATTATTAACTCAACTCCGCATTTACTTCCTAGCTTTTTTTTCGGAAGAGTCCGACCCGTTTCGCTCTGATTCGCAGAGGAGTGAGTAGAGACGGAGTTTATGTCTCAATTAATCAAGTATAGTTCTTAGGAAAGTTTTACTATTAAAATTGTGTCAATTATTAAGATGTATTTTTTTACTACAATCCGCACGCGATCATATTGGGATGGCCTCTTATCAAAGTGTTATTTTTTATTTTATTTTATTAGGTCTACTAACATTTTTTGTATCTGGATATCCTTAACAGTAACTTAAATCTAGGCTAACGCTCGGTTTCTAGAAGAGCGATCAAATGTTAATCTCATGTTAATCTCACGTCAAACTAATTTCAGCCAATCACGTGCCGGTATTTTGAATTAATCTTAGATTAATCTCTTTTACATTTGAACACTCTTTCAGAAGCTGAGGCTGAATCTTGATACAAAAACTTAGAGATAAAAACCATACCCATTACTTTACATAACTAAAATTATGATCAAAGCTCATATCTAAATGAGGGAACTAATCAAGTGTTGCAAAATATTTCTTTTTTTTTACTTCCAAATTTTGTCCTTATACAGATCAAAACTACCGCTGCAATGATTTGCCAATTTGCAGAGTCTAGGAATTCGATATTTACTATCAAAGGAGTAAAAAAAATTGTCCCCGTTCGCTATAAAAATTAGTACCTAACAGGCATAGATAATCAGAAATAAGTGTTCAAATAAGACACATCAGTTTGTCCTAGGTCCTGTATTTTATCTTTGTCTGTGTTTCTGTAGTTTTGTCAGGTCATTCATTCATCAATGAGATGCGAAATTGTACTGGACAATAAGTGCAGTGAGTCCATAAAGCAGAATTGAATTCATTAATGAATTGACACTCATTGATTGACTAAATGCTCACCCCCAGCCTATTAACCGCGTACAAAAAGGGCATCATATTGTCGCCAGTATGTAAGTTGCACGCTTCTTCATAACCCAGATGGCCAGACTAGTTTTGACCATGGGGGTGCCAAATTATTGCAAGATGACAACGCGACTGTCCCTGAGCATTTCGCCGTTGTAGAGTTTACAAAAAAAATACAGAGAAAGTAGATTGTCAAACAGTGGGAACGTCAAAATGTTAAAACTCGTTGCAAGCTCATCTAAGCCCTTTTTAGCATCGTGTTTTTTATTTCTGAAACAAGTTGTTTTCCTGACTTTTTTACCTACATCTAACGAACTTTAATCCGGGTGTAGCTAGACGACGTGTTTACCTGGAAAACAGTTGCTCGTGAGGTTTATCCGGTGCTTGCGCAGGAGTGCCGGAAATACTCGACGTCATAAAGGAGATGTCGACCCCTTGCTCAACCCTGAAGCGGAACACAAGAAAGAGTTAGCGTATTTTGGAAGAAAGGAAAACTTGCGTCCAACTTAGATTGGCGTGACATTACTACAAGCACGAAAAGTACCATAGCGTAAAACCTTAAGAAAAATTAAGACATGAAAAACGGGTTTTCGGGGTCAGTTGATGTCTAAAGATTTTTTGTAAGGTACTTATTAAGTTATTACTTATTACTTAAGGCATAAATACATTTACTTTACTTAAATATTGACAAACGCTTCAACATGCTTTAGAAAACGTTACGTGCAAGTTGTGACGTCACATTTTGTGCCCGATTTGTATGAAGTATTTTTGTACCACATGACGTTTTCGACTTTTCGACCGGTTATACAATAAAAATATTAGTGGTACAAAAAAATATATATGCCGTATTTATTTGTCTTTAACATGGTCTCCCCGATGATTTTCATTCATTTTTTGTCCATTGAAAACATTGAGGCTATGTAGAGTGCAGCAGTACAGAAGCAAAATGGATTGGCTGGTTTTATAGCTACTAGCAGTGCCTGCAACTGCGTTCTTGTCAACAGATTAGCCTATAGCCTATATCCACCCGGAAGAGTTATTCTACGTTAAAAACTGGTGAAAGAATTTATACAGGGTTACAGGGAAAGTCGTACACAATATTAAAGGAGGTTATTATTTAAGTCATTTCTGATGGATTTTATTCTATTATATAGGGTCCGAAAATTAACCGTTATAGAGATATTGACTGTAAAAGATCTTAAAAAGTTATTAATTTTTTTTGGCTTTTTGATTGATTTTTTTCTCAGAATAGAGCTCATAAAGTGGTTTTTTTAATGTATTTAGTTAAAAGGCATGTCAATTGATAAAAAATAACAGCAAAAGCTGCACCTACTACTAACAGCTTAAAAAACTGCTCGGCAACGGTTAGAATTAAATAATTTTTCTCTAAACATTTTTCACATTGAAGCTCTTAAAAAAAAAATTACGTATGGAACTTATTCTGCAAATAATTTTAAAAACTTCTACGACTCTTTAACTATTCAAAAAGGTATAACATTTAATAGGTATGTGCATGAAAGTTTAAAATAATGTTATTTGAGTAGGCTCTAGTGGTAGTTACCTACATAATCGAACTTCGATACAAAAAAAATCTTTTTACTTCCTGGCACCTTTAAACTATATAAAAAGGTCAGATAGACTTTTTTGTGCTCTGGAGACATGCTGTTTCAGGTGTTCAGGTAGGTACCTACCTATTTCAGTATTTATTTTTTAGAATATTCTATCTATCTATTATTTTTGTGTTAGTCTGCTCGTGTGATTCTTCCGTGGTAGATGTGTTAATACGTGCTCGGCAAATGATTTGCGTTTTAGAAACTTCTACGTCTCTTTAGGTATTAAAAAACGTATATCACTTGCTATTACATCGGAAAAACGTTTTCCAAGTGTCACTTAAGATGGCAAACGGTAAATTTTTAGTTGAGGTAAATACGTGCTCTTTGATAATTTCTCGTAAAACGCGACTTAGTTTGGATTTTTGTATTTATTCATCTTCATTCTGTGATTTGGCTTGGATTTTGAACTGATTCATCTTCGTTTTTAACATGGTTGCCTCTATTTCTAATACAAATTCTCATTATTTTTTTAAATTACTCTTCGTTACAGAAGTTCGCAGGTTTCTCCTCATTTTCGCAGCCGTTTCCGCAATTATTCTCTGTCTCAAAATTTCGACATTTTCAATTGGCGTCATTTTGTTCTAAATTATGCTTTTAATATGATCTCATACATAAAAATCCATTGGCGTTAGATCAGGGCTCCTAGCCGGCCGTGCAATGGGGCCGTCTTTTCCAATCCATTTGTTTGGGAAGTTCTCGTCCAACCATGCTTCCGTGGTGCGCTGGGCAGCCGTCATGTAGAAAGAACATGTCTCGTCTCAATGCAATAGAAATGTCCTCCCTCAAAAAGTTTTCATATGTGTCTCGCCATTCAAGTCACCGAATGAAAATGAATTAATCCAAAATCCAACCCAAGGCACAGAATGAAGTTGCGTTTTACGGGAAATTATCAAAGTATTTACCTCAACAAAAAATTCACCGTGTGACACTTGGCTAACGTTTTTCCGATGTAATAGCAAGTGATATACGTTTTTTAATACCTAAAGAGACATAGAAGTTTCTAAAACGCAAATCATTTGCCGAGCACGTATTAACACATCTACCACGGAAGAATCACACGAGCAGACTAACACAAAAATAATAGATAGATAGAATATTCTAAAAAATAAATACTGAAATAGGTAGGTACCTACCTGAACACCTGAGACAGCATGTCTCCAGAGCACAAAAAAGCCTATCTGACCTTTTTACATAGTTTAAAGGTGCCAGGAAGTAAAAAGATTTTTTTTGTATCGAAGTTCAGTTAGGTAACTACCACTAGAGCCTACTCAAATAACATTATTTTAAAATTTCATGCACATACCTATTAAATGTTATACCTTTTTGAATAGTTAAAGAGTCGTAGAAGTTTTTAAAATAATTTTAGAATAAGTTCCATACGTAATTTTTTTTAAGAGCTTCAATGTGAAAAATGTTTAGAGAAAAATTATTTAATTCTAACCGTTGCCGAGCAGTTTTTTAAAGCTGTTAGTAGTAGGTGCAGCTTTTGCTGATATTTTTTATCAATTGACATGCCTTTTAACTAAATACTTAAAAAAAAAAACACTTTATGAGCTCTATTCTGAGAAAAAATCAATCAAAAAGCCAAAAAAAATTGATATTTTTTTTAAATCTTTAACAGTCAATATCTCTATAACGGTTAATTTTCGGACCATAATAATAGAATAAAATCCATCAGAAATGAAATAAATAATAACCTCCTTTAATATTGTGTACGACTTTCCCTGTAACCCTGTATAATCGGATGAGTAGTTTCGGAGATTATCCCTTGACACAAACTTACATACAAACATACATACAAAGTTTTCCTCTTTATTATATAAGTGTAGAATGCTACACTACAACACTGATCTACAAGTATCTGTAAGGCTCTGGGCAAGCTTAATTCATTAAAATTAAATTCTGTCTCATCTACACTACAATAGTTGTAAAGTTACACAATGGTTACTCACTGTTTTTGCTGTCTCATGTCAGTGGGGCAAAGGTTCCTAATATAGTCATCGCACTCCCGCTGCTTTTGTATCTGGTACTCCTTTAGTAGGTCTCGGCGGAAGTCGCCTTCGGCGCCGGGCGTACCGGCGGCGGGGACGGGAACGGGGGCAAGGGCGGGGGCAGCGACGGGGGCCGGTGGCGCCCGCTCGGCCAGCGACGAACGCTCCGTCGACACCGCCGTCGTTGACACCGACGACACAGAATAATCCTGTCCCCTATGCTCGGGCGTCGTCGCATTCGAAGCTCCCACACTACTCTCGTTCGTTTTAAACTCCCCGACGGACTTCAACTGCTCGTCGATAGGCTTCAGCGACTCGTTCAGCCCATTGAACACGCTATCGCCGTTCTTGTTGTCGAAGAGCCGGTCCACGGACGTGTTCATCAGCTTGTTGCCCTTTATTCCCGTCAAGTGAAAGCCCGCGAAGCACGAGGACGAGGGCCCGTAGTCCAGGGCCGAGAGCGCCATGACGGCGGGGTGGCGTGGCGCGCCATCGGGCAGCGGACGCAGCGAGCGCGTCATGGCGTCGGCGGCGGAGCGCGGCCGCCTGAATGGCATGGCCAAGTGCGGGAAAGTGCGCGGCTTAATGGGCGTCACCAGCATGTGCTCCGTCCACGACGTGTGCAACGAAGGCCGCTCCAGCTTCTCCACGTCCACGTTCAACATGCGCTGCTCGAAGGGCACGCTGAAGGTCTCGGCGGGAATCGACTGCAGCCACGACAGCAAGCTCAAGTCTGACTCGTCGAATCCAGAACCATCCAGCAGCCGAGAGAAATTTACTTCGTTCGTTTGCGCCTCTTTAGAACCGGTAGCTTTGGCTTGACAATAGTTGACGCAGCTTTCGTATAAGATCCCTTTGATGAGCAGCTGCATGAGCCGGTCATTCTTAGCACACTTGGAGACGGCGGTACTGCTGGACTTCTTGTCGCACGGCAAGAATTGCTCCACCAGTGGATACACTTCGCGGAAGCACTCCACACGGGCATTGCTCGGATTCCATTTCTTGAACTGTGCATGATCAGTGATGCTAGGCAACGTAAGCAGCAGACACAGATTCGAGTACTCTTCTTTAGAGGGCGCCAACTTTTCTAAATCATTGAGCACCTTTACGACTTCATCGACAATATTCTCTACATTGTTATACGCTTTAATTTCTGATCTAATGCATAACAGCTCAATATATTTGTGTCTAAGGATAGCGTAGTTAAATTTGTCGGACTCGAATGCTTTGAGGGCGCTGAGGGGTTGGATGAACTCTAAGACATCGTCCCACTGGCCGTCTAGTATGAGTTGTCTAAGGAATAGGACGTCGTCGGCGAAGTTGCCGTTGATGACGCCGGTCTCGCGTTCCAGTGATAGCTGCGTGATGTGCAGATCGCGGTTATGGAGGAACTCCAGTGCCAGCCGCACCACGTCGTCCTCCCGCAAGTTTAAATGCGTCGAAGGCATTGCCACGGTTTACCAACTTCTGTAACAAACAACGTCGCAGCTGAGCACAGTTTAAAGCTAGGTTCCCCGACATTACGCCTAAATCAGATGTTTACATTCTACATACAAATATATAATACCTTTCAATGTCATGCTCATTATTTTTAAGACTTTTAAACTTTCATCATCAAAAAAAATCCATACCTTGATTCTAAATTATCGCTAGATACGGTTTTTTTTATTTTATTGAGCTGGACTGAGTTTTAAATAACAAAAAATATACTAAAATAACTATCACTGTATCAGTGTATATCAGTGACATCGTCGGTCGTCAAAATTCTATTAATAGTTTTTGTATTTCTGTAATTTAAAAAGGCTACTCTTCTCCCAACTATTTGCTCGGGCAGTGCAATAAGTCCCATAAAAGTGGGCTCGGAGAACCAAGATCTATAGAATCTTTCTTTCGTTGTCATGCTTGGCATAGTCTGGATGATAATGATGGTGGTTCGTCACACCTAAAATCTAGGCAGGTTAATAAATCGAAAGTTTAGAGTCTAATATTCAATTCTGTAGAATGGTTTTTTCAATAGCTTTAGCAAGCTTGTGATCACACCAGCCCACATCATAAATATAATTACTTATCGGATTTTGCTATCTACCATTTTATGTTACACAAATTAATCTAATAATGCTAATATGAGATAAAAAAGAGAGGTAACAGATCCCAAAAAATTGCTCAACCTCCAAAAAGGTGCAATTAGAAACAAAATAAAAATTACTAACATTCAATAACCAGATGTAGTTACTGATAGTTATGTGCCTGCAACATATCAGCTTTGATTTTATTTACATAATAACATGAACGTGAAATCAAAAGAAAGTTTTATTACCAACCATAATATATCAAGTCGTTTAAGAGCAACATGTACAATCACTGACAAACTTGTTCTTATGTCACTCTTGATAAAAGCTACCGTGTGCCAGTGAGTTTTTTTGGAAGGCCAGTTTTTTTAATACTGTCAAGTATGAAATTAAATATCTACCAAGGGTTTGTTAACAACTGCTATACATACTAGCCGACCGACTAGTTAGACACTAGGACCTCCCTGTGGAGTGGTTATATAGATAGATACAGTATATGATTTTAGAAACAATTTGATTTCAAAGGTGAATAGAGACAAGACATTTTTGAGTCTTTCATTCTGCATTGACAGATAAAACCATTAGGCAATTTGGAATGAATGAAAATATTCTCTATTAATGATTGATTCATCTTAAAAGTATGAATGTTGATGCCATGTGTACTATTAGAAAACTGATCCACCAGGTTTAATTCTGTTACTAAGCATCATAATTTTGTTAAAATAAAAGAGAACTAATGAGAGGGGTGGTAGCCCATTGGATAAAATAATGAACTTGGAAGCGAAAGACCCTGGTTCGATTTTACAACTTTGTTTTCTAAGTTACATACATTTGTGAAGTTATAGTAGCAACACCACTTAACCGTGAAGGAAAACATTGTGAGGAATCCTGAGTGTCTGACCTAATCACATACCTCAGCACTTGAAATCGCCAATCCGCGATTGGCATGCACGGTGATCAAAGAGAATGCCCTGCAGTGGGATGTATATAGGCTACCTACTTACAATGAAAAAGAATTATAGCTTTTTACTCTTTACTTTTTAGCTTTTTATTATAACTTGTGTGAATTTTCATTCTGAGTGAGGGAACAATTTGATTTCACCTCTATAGTACTTTTCAGAACATGTGAACATGTTACCATTCAGCCTAAATTGTTGTCACCCATAGTAGAGTTAAATCTGATTGGGCAATTTATTGTTGTGTGTGGTATAGAATATTTTTTATAATTTTTAAGCTAACACAATACAAATAATAAACCTAAGAGGAATAAAAATTTAAAGAAAACCAAATAAACAAGAAAACAAAAAACATACAATTCATAGTTACCAACAAGAAAGAAAAAAAAAGTCACACTAATACAGGGAACAGGACGGAACAGGAGTGGTGCAAAAGTTAATCATTCATCATCATCATCATCAACCCATTATGTCCCCACCAAAGGGCATGGGTCTCTTCCCTGAGGAAGGTTTATGCCATACTCCACCACGGGGGCTAATTCCAGATTGGTGGAAATTAATCATTATTGACGGTAAAATGGGCCTTATTTTCAGAAATGTCTTCTATTTTTTAAATTATGGTTTTTTATTTCAACTATTGGATTGGGTGCACTTTTATCCCAATTATCATGTCAGGAGCAGGGAGACTTACGATGCATAAAGAATTTTGACCATACTGCAGGTAGAAGGGCTTGAGTGAATGATCACTGTTTGAAACTGTGGGTGTGTTCCTCTTTTGCATAATTGCAATGTGTGAGTGTCACAAATCATTAAATATTAGTGTATTGAAGGAAACACTATGTAACAATTCAATAATTTTTAGGTAAATTTTCTAAGGTGTATTTTAAGTATTTTTGTTACTACTAAAGTACATCAAACAAGGTCAACATTTTTCCTGGTCCAATATCATGTGAATGAACCGTGACAGCAATATTATTATATTGCACTCCCGGCACACGCTTGCAATAAAATATAAAGTTGGCTGTGTAATCAAAATTCATACAACCCCTCAATCCTTTTATTGATCAAGTGACATACAATTTATGACACCAATTAGTCCAACGTCAGACTGATTGGTGTATTAATTGCAAAAGTCAAGTCAAAAGAGAATTAAAACCCATTTTTGTTGCCAAACACAAAGTGCCTTAGGTTTTAGAGGGGATTTCACAGGAACTTTGCATTTTAGAAATAACCTTGATGTGAAAGTACTGTTCCCGATTGAGATTTACATAAAATAAACTTCAATGAAATTGACTAGCCTAACTCAATTCAACTAGAGGTTAAAATGAATGAATTAATTAATTTAGAAGGTGAACATAAATTAATAAACAGGGTTTGTATCACAAATTAGACTCCGGCGGCTGTGGAGAAAGCCGAGTAGTGATAGCATGCTATGTATGTGAAGCTATGTGCCTACAATACTTAGTGAAATTATTGGGGCATCTCTGACACTTGTCACATTCCACAAAGAGAAACATTCCTGCAAAACTACAGATACAACATCTTGTCGTACTAATGTTAACCAATTTTGATGTTATTGTATGTATGTAATCCAATTCGAATTTCCATTTCATAGAATGATTCATGAATAACAACTCAGCTTCTAGAAAACAACCGCCTACACATATTTTGTAAGATTTTCGACCTTTTAGCGGGAGGCTACGAGTGCGTTTTAAATGTATGAATATATTAAAAATAAAATCAAAACTGGATTTCCGATTATACCGTTACAAAAACTGTGCACAAAAGAATTTGCTCTAAAAGTCAGACTTACATTTTCAGCCGTTTGCGCCTTCTATGCTAAACTTTGAAATTAATTTGTAATAGAACATTTAGCACACTATTTTAAGCAATAAGATAGAATTAAAGTGTTCTTAATTCACTAGCACTGGTCAAAAATTTATCTACAATACAATACATGAGAGCAAGAATTCCGTTTTTGGACCTGCTATTTTTCCAATCACTCCGTTCGACGACGACGGACGGACGACCACAGAGAAACATCAACTCAATGTTCGCCCAACTCAACGAATAAAAAATATGACAAATTGTCTATGATTGCCGGACCTCCTTCTTCTGAGGCCGGACCGCGTCTTTAACTGACAACGGCGGGACCCGATAGTATAATGTATTTGACTCATATGTCTTGTTCTATGTTCTGCGTGTTTGACGTTCATTCGGGGTTGACACCGTGGTGTATATGAGAAAGAAGCTAAACATTCTAGCCATGCCTTTTTAGTTTTTGTCTCAGCTGAGTTTTTCATTCATGAGTGTTGTTTTGAAAATCTTCTCATTCTAAAAGGGCGTATAACATTAAAACATTGCTTTGACATTTAGGTTTGACTTATTTATGTAAAGCTCGTGATAAGAAAGAATGAGTTAATGAATTTTGATATATTCTATATTGGTTTTAAGGAGATCCTATAATCTTTTAAGGAGATAAAAGAGATCCATTTTCCGAAATATTTTGTAATTTTTGTTTTAATCTAGCTTATCAAATAGTTACTGTTGGTCGTGTCAATTACCGATTTGAATTTAAAATAAGGACATATTTTTTTTTATTGCAAGGTAATCTTATTTAAAATGCAATAGATTTAGTCTAAAGTGTAAAAATCTGTATGTATTTGACAGTTCGGAGTAGGCTGTTAACAGCTGTCAGTTGCTTTTTTGTATGCTATTTTGCCAACTGACAGCTGTTAACAATAAATGAACAGATTGTTAGCGTTAGAGAAACCGGGGGTTAATCAGATAACTCCGTATCGTGGAGTACTCACGTAATTGCACCCTTGTTCTCTGTGCTTCGGACCATATGGGTTTGAAACTGAAATGTTGGCCATTCACAACTCGATGACCTGCTCTGGCATATACTTAGGTCGTTGGACAAGAACGTTTCCTTATTTATAATGTTTTGCAAACGAAGAAAGAGATGTTGAGAGGATGTATGATAACTTGATGGGCTGCAAGTCTATGTCACGAGCTGCAGCTTTTAGTGGGCAACATAATAACTATCATAGGGTTGTCTGGAAGAAATTGCTTTTAGCAATAAGGCTGCCAATTGTACTGTTACCTTGTAAATATTTTATATTTGTGTTTCTCTTCGTGTACAATAAAGAATATTCTTATCTTATCTTATCTTACTTACCAGTAAAACGTATGTTTTTTTTATCATTCATATAACTAGGTATGTCAGTGATAATATTTCACAATTAAATTTTTCTACTTGTAGTGTAAAGAAGAGAAATGAGGTTTTCATTATAGATACGGACTAGAAAAGGATCACTTCATTTTACAGCCAAAAAATTTTTTTAAATATAGTCTGTTTGCTTGCAGTTTTTTTCTTCTTCATCATCTATTATATTTATGCTAATAAAATAACTCGTCAAAAGATTACATTTTAGCTCCAGATGTGCATGCCTTTATTCAAATTATCCTATGGCAAATAGAGTTTGAGCGTGGCGCAAGTTTTTGTCCGTGTGTTGTATTAACAGAAATATATGTGTAATTTCTGTATTTATATACAATAAAGTGAACTTGAACATATTGTTTTATGACGCTCCAGGAGCACATACTTCCACCAAATAGGGGATTTAGTAGTAAGGGGCAATATAAAAAGTACCTAAATCCAGCGTGCGTGCATGCTTGGTCTCTGCCTACACCTCTGGGATACCGGTGTGAGCTTATTTATGTATGTAAGAAAGTGACCTCTATCTATGTAGGCTATGTATGTACCTAATTTTCTTAATAGGTGGGTTCGCAATATTTCGTAGAAAATTATGATACTATTATCAGGCCTGTTCCACTGAGCGTGTAGGTATCGAAAACGTAAGTACATGCGGCCGCCCATCCAGATGGAATAATAGGTAGGGACTCACGAGCGAGCAGTGACGCGCGCGCGAGTTTTGTTCGTAGCCGATCCGACCGATCCTTTAATAATGGAGAAACATAAAAGAGGCAAAAAATACTTTGCAGTGTTGAACTGCTTAGGCACGGATTGCGAGTGGTTATTATGAAATTTTCATATTTGATACTTAGGTTACAAAAATACGAGATTATTAGAATTGAAGGAATTTCTCAGGTTTGAAATTGACGATCTGATTCGTTATAAGTACCTATTCTCTTAGGTACAATTTTTGTCTGTTCAATCAATAGCATAATATGGTTAGAGAAATAGGTGTGTAGGTACTAAGTACAACCTATAGTTAGGTATAAATCTAATTATTTTATGAATTCGTTACCTACCCATTAAATTTAAAGACTATTTAAGCAAAATAGTTGACATGTTTCGTTTGTTTGTTTGTAAAGTTATGTTTGATATCTTCTATAATATAAAAATGAATCGCTAAATGTCTTGCTAAGCGCAAATCTCGGGAGCGGCTGAACCAATTTCGCTAATTATTTTTTTAAAATATTTCTTGAAGGACGAGGATGGTTCTTACGGAGTTTCATAAGCGAGGTACACACTAAAGTATTCTGTAGGGCTATATTCTTACGTTGAAATACCTATACATACCTACATTGTAATAGTAAAATAGTTTTCTGATCTACCTACATCCTACTAATACCTAGCCTAGGTTTATCTAGAACGTCATTTGTTCACAAAATTTAACTGGTAATAAAAGATTTAGATTAAATAGTTATTCATGCAACGAAGACAGCCCTAAGTCGCCAGAAGAGGTAAGAGTTACGCGATAGAAAGAGAGGCAACGGTGTAGGTGAATATAACCGTAGGTTTTGTAGCGCCGTGCGATCTGAATTGCACCTAATTCTATCGCTGGTAGAGTCCCATTTTCTTTAATTGATTTTGCGGAGTGAATCTTCTGTACTTGTATTATTATGTATTCTGTGCTATTATTGCCACTAGCTTACATAATATAATGGTTTGGTGAAAACCTACTTAACATCATAATATTCACCCTAATTGCAAAGGACTTATTGGCAATACATGTTTTATTTATTAAGTTAGCTTAGCCTCACATAAAATAACGTTTTATTTTTATGTTATTTCATTTATCGCAGTCAGGTGCGAACTGTGGACACATCGAACATTTCATTAATCTGTGTGTAGTGTGACTACGCTAGCGACATCTAGGACGGACGGACAGCGGTTAAAGATTAAATAAATTCATTGTGTTCTGTGATAAATTCTATCAATCACCAAAAGGCATTGGTTGTCTTCGACTGATAATTCAGAATTTAGTTAAAAATGGATGAAGAAGGGGACAATATTCTGCTCGAAGAGAACTACTATCAGCTTCTCAATGTCTCCAAAACGGTGAGTACCTATTTCCCGATTTTTGCTCTTCGGTTTCCAATTATATAACAGATCTTGTTTATCTCTATTCTGACTGAAAGAAGAACTGAATCTATGTAAAGACCCGATAATTCTCGACGGCAGACGAAAATTCTAAATAAAAATAAATAGCTTCTGTATTTACCTATAGGTTACAAGTTGCAAGAATGATGACATACTTTGAAACTAAGCTCTGAAGCGGCGCCTTGTACCTAACGTTGCCGGCATTTTTTTAAAACGAGCGCATGTATTGTATAGATACTGTCATCGTGGACAAACATAACCCATAACATCACATTATTTTGGTGGAAAAAAACTATTCACTTTAAACACGTTGGGTGGCTGTGCAATACCTAATAACAATATTTTTAAAATATTTCCCATAATATACTTATGAGATTAAGATAAGACGAAGCCAAAGCAGCAAAGGTGGTCATGGGTGCCTACATCTTCGTATGGGCAAAAGAGCTGCACTTCTCGCAGTATTGGAGCAGTCACACAAGTCAGTGTGGGCCAAACAGCACAAGCTGGCGATCGTAGGCGACTAGTAAGTGACCGTAACACTAAAACTATGTTGCAAAGATGAGGGTGGGCTTGCAAGGGAAAAGGGGTTGCTCTTACCACAGCACCAGCAAGAATAAGTAAATTCTAAATTCAATTCATTTACTAAGAGTGATCCAATCAGAGGTTATAACTTATCAAAAACATACAAATCATTGATACATTCACTGCTAAAAACGATTGTAGCAAGTCTTGTTGTGATGGACACCAGTGGAAATAATAACAGTAGAAGAAAAATGGCATACATTAATTCTTATTCCAGTATTCAAAATGTTTACATGGAGGGAAGATCCTGGATGCGTTTAATCTTGGAGTCTCGAAAAAAGTTACCTTGTTCACACAGCTCTGCAAATGCAGTGTAGATAAGATTTCCATTTTGCAGGTTTTAACTTGCAGTTTTTTTTTATAGGGAACAGTGGAAGAAATCAACAGTGCCTACCGGCGGTTCTCGCGCATGTTCCACCCTGACAAGCACAGTACTGACCCAGCGCGTCAAAAGTGGGCCGAGCAGATATTTAACAAAGTCAAGGAAGCCTATGAAGTCCTTTCTGATCCGCACAAAAGAGCTATTTACGATACTTTAGGTAAAGATATATTTTTATTAATATTTAAAGTTTTCACTTGGCAGAAAAATTGTATTGTTATATTCTTTACAAGGAATATAGAACTAAGGCCTAAAACAAAAAAGGTACACCACAACTCTCTGGCTAGTCATCTGGTAAACAGGGACAGAAGTCATCAGGGCCAAGTGAAAAATTATCCTTAACCTCTGGTGTCCGGATCTGGACACAGACTGGCTTAACTCCAGACATTAAATATCAAAACATTTGATCATGGCTCATAGAGACAAAAGAAGAACATAGTATCATACATCATACGTAGAACAAATCTAACTTGGCAGTCATGATAAGTCTTAGATCATTTACTACTAAACTTCATTATCATAATTATCAACCTATTATGTCCCCACTGAGGGGCAAGGTCTCTTCCCGGAGGAACGTTTAGGGGGCCAAGTTTGGGTTGGTAGAAGCTTGTAAGACTACTGGGTCGTCTTGAACATCCCAAACACATGCAAGTAAAATTAATAAGACGGATGCCTTCTCTGTGATGAGATCACAGGCATATCTGAGCTCCAAGAAGTGGCAACTAAACACCATCAGAAATAAAACAACAAATAATAGTAAACAGCACATCATAAAAATAAAATCGACCAGGAGAGCATAAAACTAAATCAACATTTGAAAAATGGAACCAAAATTAAAAGACACTAATACATAGCCAATCCCCAATATCTATCTCAAAACTACTTCAACAATTTACAATGCACACAACACAGAAACCCCCTGAAAATAGAAACCATAAAAAAGAATATTATAGGAATAATTTACGTAAGAACTCTAAAATACGCACAATAGGACATCTTTTGTATCTCAGAAGTGAGGAGACAAAATTAACAAATGACCCTGTTAAAAAATGGCAACGTTCTATAGCACACAGGCTCCAAAAAAAGAATCGGAAGAGTTGGATTCATCATAAATAACCGCATGAAAGATTACATAGAAAACTTCACTACTGTATCAGATAGAGTTGGATCGATAGACGTCAGAATTTCTCAAATCAAATTAATTAATCTCAAATTACAAATCTATAAAATAAGAAAGCAACAGGAAGCGATCACAGAGCAAACGAGACAATAAAGTGCTACTTATTTCAACCCACTGTGGTGGAGGCTTGCCTCAGACAGACAACTGGAATGCTCTGATAAGATTAAGTACCTGGATGACCGAACTTTGCTCGGTATTTTTTGGTAAATCATGTTATTTGGAATTTTTTTTGGATTTCTTTTAGAAAATATATTTGGATACGAATTAAGTGCGTTGATAATAGGGTTCCTAATAATAGTTTTTCACACAAAAAAGGAGCTTGAAAAAAAAAGAGAAACTTCATGCACAAGTCTCGAACCAGGGTCTTTTGTTTAAGGAATCGTCCTATTTCCCACTTGGGCTACGACAACCTTACTGATTAATGCAAAATTTACGTTCTTATAGGTTAACAGTTATTTCTTTGCCCAAAAACACGGTTAAAACGACGTTTTCTTAAAATGAATCCTAGCTGGATCAATTAATCGCCCCCGAAACCCTCTGTCATTGAATTTAGAAGGAAATTCAATGCCTCTGTTTACAAAATTTCATGAAAATCGTTGGAGCCGTTTTCGAGATTCTGGATATATACATACATATATACAAGAATTGCTCGTTTAAAGAGATTAGATATGTAGGTATATAATCAGAATCTCGAAAACGGCTCCAACGTCATTAAATCATTAAAATGCCATTAAATCTAGAACGATAAGACCACACCCTACAAGCCACATGGCTTGTGCCTGCCAAGGCCTGGAGAGGGATGCCCTAATAAAAAATGCTAAAGAAGAAAAATGTTTACAATTTACACAAATTGTTAATTATTTCTGTAATCTAATTTTCAATTGATTCAATTTAAATTATTATTTGATGCATCTCACTAATTATTATTTATAACAATCTAATAAAGGCTTATATTCTTATTATTATTATAAAATTGATGCTTACAGTTAAGGTGGTTGTCTGAAGCTGGTGTAGTTGTGTTTTTTTTTATATAGGTCGCCTCTTTTTTGTCCCACTGCTGGGCATAGGCCTCCCCTCCTCGTGATTACGGGAAAAAAACAAGTAGCTCAAACAACAGGAGTTGTATAATTTCCTTTTTTGATTTCACAGGGAAACGAGGCCTCGAAGTAGATGGATGGGAAATTGTTTTCAGGACACGCACACCTAGAGAAATTCGTGAAGAATATGAGAGGTTAGTCTGCTCTGTTCACTAGTAATTTATAATGTCAATATGAGGACCGATAAGAAACCGTGTAGTATCATGTAGACCAAATAGGTCCTAATAGTACATATAATTGTACTAGTCATGGGCAAGATAAAAGGTACCCGTATCCGGCGCACAAAGCATGGTTCATGATTCAACCCACCATGTCCCCACGGAGGGGCACGGGTCTCTTCCCTGAGGAAGGTATAGGCCATAACATAACATAACATTTACATACAGGCACATACATTGCTTCATACTCCACCACGGGGGCCAAGTCCGGATTGGTGGAGGCTTGTAAGACTAGTGGTTGGTCTTACTGTCAGAAGTTTTCAAGCCGCCCTAAGGCCTCTGACTCGGCTTAACGATTTCCATCTATCGACGGCAACCGGCACCAACTGCTTAACGTTGAACCACTCGGAAAAGTGCCACTAGCGTTAGTCATAGACGGTGACCCATCCATGGCCTGAACGCACCGTATGTTGCTTAACCTTAGTGATCGTTTAAGATCACTCAGGCAGCCCAGGCTACGAGCGATTCACTGGCGGCGAATCAATCCGGCGCACAAAGCATGCAGCAACTAATTGGGATGATAACTAATGATGATAAAATTTTGGCAGGGACCAAGCCATTTCTTATTCTGCGAAGTTGCTTGTCCAGCGGTCCCCGGTTGGTGTCCGGTGTCCTGGAAGCTCCTAATAATATATTTGTTTGTTTGTTTCTGGTGTGAACAATAAAGATTTCTAATCTAATCTAACGTACCTACACACTCCTAACTGCTCCAATCTGGTTGTTTAAAGAGGAGTACGATACGATACGAGAGGATACTCTTAGGTACGATAACATGGTCAAGGAGTTGTTGGAGAGTGTTATGAACATTGAAATGACTGCCTCCCAGTGGTCTCAGGCGTCACTGCCGATTAGACATGGCGGGCTGGGAATCCGTCGTTTGTAGAACACATAACTGCCGATTTTTTTACCGTTTTCGCGGGGCGTGTTGGACCTAGTCATTCGCATTCTACGAGTGGTGACGGACGGGTTCAGCGTCCCTTTTGCAGAGGAGGCTTTAGGGCTGTGGCGGGCTTGTTGTCCTAGCAGTTTCTTGCCGGAGCAGCCTGATCGGCAGCGGGCTTGGGACTAAGAGATGTGTCGAGTAACACTAGACAAACTTGTGCAGCAAAGCTCTGCTTTGCCTTCACCATACTTGGAACCCTTTTAGATAACAATTCCTTGCCCACTGCTGTGGCGCCAGTGTCACGGGTACTAGGTTAGTACGATTAACTGGTTTTGTTTTTTATTATTATTTTAATTTTTGTTGAGAAAAGTATTTGCAAATAAGTTACGGACACTTTTAGCGCATGTGAAATAATTAAAACAAAAAAATTGTGTTTTCATGATACCTCTGAATTAGTTAACAGTGAAATTGATTTACACTAAAAAAAATCAACCTTATCTAATATCATTAGCATTAGAATCATCATTAGCCCATTATCTCCCCACCGAGGGGCACGGGTCTCTTCCCTGAGTAAGGTATAGGCTATACTCCATCACGGAGGCCTATTCGGGATTGGTGGAGAATTGGTGGTATCACAATAGCCATTCATCTCCGAGTGGTCGATTTTTTTAACGTTTATTTTTTTTTTGAGTAAAATGTGAACGCATCCATTGTTCATTTATTAATGTCTATCAAGTAGTATTTTTGATTTTGACTTTCGCAGTATTTGTTGTACTACTGCTTGAAGTTCTGTAGCAGAACCGTTTTCCTACAAAAATATGTTTCACCCTAAAATGCAATTATTTTTTATTGAATTATATATATAGATTATTCAAAATATATATTTTTTGTTTTTGTGCTATCATACAGAACACAGTGTCCGCCAGAGTATTATGATGTAATACAGTAAATATACATTTAGTGTGGGTAGAATAAGTGCCCTCCCTCACGAGGACGCCATGGCGACGTCGCCAGCTACGTATCCAATCATTTCGTATTGAATTGCGACGTTGCCAGACCTTCGCCAAGTGAGTTAGGGATGATACATTTCAATATTAACTGCTTGGATACGGTCGCTGGCGACGTCGCCATGGCGTCCTAGTGAGGCAGAGCACTTAAGGATATTTTATGTTAGTAGGAACATTTACTTCCAGACTCAAACGGGAGCGTGAGGAGAGGCGGCTACAGCAGAGCGCCAACCCCCGGGGCACCATCACCATGTCCATCAATGCGACAGACATGTTCATGAAGTACTACGACGAATATGAAATACTGTAAGTTTGTCTTTGCACGCCCTTCGCTGTGCGAGAACACACTGCTTCTATGTCTGCCCCCCTTACAATCCTGATGACATTACATTGCGATTATAAGATAAAATACAAAAGTGAAACTAGAAATGTGTTGCATATACAATATCTGGGTGTATTTCCATGTTTGTGATGTCCTTGCCCAAGCACAGGGTATCCTAGTTTGAGACCAGGACAAGTGATGGTTAAGTTGTATGGTTGTTATTATTATTAATGTGAATAAGATTTAAGAATTGTGTTAAGCACACTCTGCAGAAAAGCTTATTATAAAATCAACGATTATTTAGAAGACAAGGACGTCTGGCATTAAACAGTAGTTTAATATTAAATTTAATCAGAGGATAACTGTGTCTAGTGTTCAAGACATCCAAGATTAATATCTTTTAAGTTTGAAAGTTTGTTAATTAAGCTAAAACTGTTTTGAAAAGAATAAATGTGGAGTTTCTTTGTTGGTTTATTCTCCATGTAATCTATTAATTGTGAAACTAACAACTTTGACTTTCATAAAGTGAACACTTTGTTTGGACTATGAATAAAATATTTGAATTGAATTGAATTACAAGTTTTGAAAAGATACAATATATATTTTTTAAACTTTTATCGGGATTCTTTCAGGCATAACCTTTTTCCTATGATTAGGATCACTGGGTTGAGACAATGGTATAGGAAGACTTACTCCATTTAAAAATATGTCCTAAACACCACAGCACTCGTAATCCTAAACACAAAAATAACGTCACTCAGCTAATGCAAGTAGGATAGTACATGAATAATTGAGCATACAGGTAAAAGCCTCTGCCCTCTTACCATTTATTCATGTATGGTAAAAACACTTATATTGTTTGTAGCATACATGTTTCTCTTAAACTAAATGTGGTTTCCTGAGGCTTAGGTAATAAAAGTTTAAGTTATCGCGGCGTAAAATTTAAACTCTGTTCTGTTTAGATTGTAACATTGAGGCGTAAAGCGAGTAATTTCTCAAATTTTATTTCAGAGAAGAAGCTTCAATAATACCCACGATTGAGGTATCAGGCATGACCATACAGCAGTCCATAGATGCTCCAATAACCCTCAGAGATACGATGACTTTGTCAGGGAATATCTCAACACAAAACGGTGTAGGTATGTACCCTTAAATTTTTATTTTCAACTTAATATACACATAACTTACAACACGGTAGTTGACACGACCAACAATATATTATTTGATATGCTGGATTAAAACAAAAATTACAAAGTATTTCGGAAAATGTATCTCTTTTAGTCAATTACTAGTTATTACAATTTTTAAACAGATGAAACATAAAAAGAGTGCTCCGAAATATGACGTCATAAACCGGTATTTTCATACAAAATTTCGTTAACTTGTTTGACATTTTGTCAACTACCCAATTATGGAAGAGTCGTAAATCGTGCTCTTCCACTATAAAGGGAAATTTCCCGCCTGGCAGATTGTATGCCTGCGGACGGCTTGTCCAACTGTTGTTTATTTCACGTTGTTTTTTCGGTATGTCATGTGCAGAGTTGACATACAATGTGCTCGCCACACTTACTTTGCCGTATAAACATTATATGATAAGAATATTCTTTATTGTACAGTCGACAGCACATCATCCTATACACCCATGCGCTCTACTCCGTTGCATTAGGGCGCCTTTGCAACTAAAATGTGGGTTGACGCGCCGTCGACTGTACACCGGAAAAAACAAATAATATAAAATATTTACAAAAGTGCATAGAGGTTTTTGTACCTCTTTCATTTCTTTTTGTTAAACATGGAGATTTATTACCTATAAGCAATACTTAGCTGCACTGCGACATTATTTGTAGGTTGCCATTGGGTTATTATCATTGACAAAACTATCGCACTATGATGTTATATAATATATAAGCGGTGCTGTAACGTCCTGTCTGCTTTTGCGCAAAGCGAACGCCATTGCTAGTTCTCGAAGAACCTATTAATATTTTGATTGTCGATTCAAATAGAAAAAGAAGCTCAGCGAATCGTGAAAACATGTGGAATATAATAACAAATTGAACATTTCAGGCTCGGGTTCAGTAAACCTCGCTAACCGTCATTTAAGCTCCGAGAAGGGCTGGACAGAGTTGGAGATCGGCATTGGCAATGGACCGTTACTAGGACTTAAGCTATTCAGAACAGTATCCCGGCTGATGTTCCTAAACTGTGGCACAGTACTACAGTTCACACCAAGAGGCATATCACCTAGTCTGATTTCTAGTAAGTATTGCAATACGGTATTTGACACTATCAACAATAAATTATTCGAGATGCTCGATTAAAATAAAAATTACAAAATGATTCTGAAAATGTATTTCTTTTAATCATTTACTAGTTATTACAATTTTTAAACAGATGAAACATAAAAAGAGTACTCTAAAATGTGACGTCACAAGCAAGTATTTTCATACAAAATTCCGTTTTGAAAGTAACTCATTTGACATCCTGTCAAATACCCAATTGAGTGCGGAAGGATAGAGTACCAAGTACTGACGCTTTTGTACTCAAGGAGCTCACCATTCGAACTCGCTTATCAAATACATGCAAACAAATTCTGTCCTTCGGGTTTCTTCTTCTTTATTCTGTGCTTTTTCTTATGTCAGGCAAAGGGAAGACCTATTTAAACAAACTCTTCACTTTAAATATTTAGCAACGAAATCTGTTTAGTAGCTTCGCGCCCGCACCGCGTAGTTACCTTCGTAAGCGTAAACATAAAATTAAGTTCAAAGTGGTGTAAACTGCCTCGTTAATCTAGCTATATTTATTTATTAGTATTTATAATGCGCCTAAGTTAGGCATTGTCAAGCCACCAAGCATCTTTGACAAACTGCTTGGCACGCTCACTCATCGACCTAAATGTACTCAGTGGTTTTACGAAGCTCTAGCTAGAGTTAAGTAAAAAATCTGTTTTTTTTTTCCACGATTTGGTGACGCCCGGAACCGATCATTGGGGAGTGACAGAATGAGATAGTCCGAGCACAGAATAAGTATCTTGCTTACAAAAAGCCTTGTCCAGCAATGGATTGTCCGTTTTTGTGTGCCTCAAAAGGACTAAAACGGTACCCTTATTGTGTCACTCCATTGGCCGTCCGTTTGTCAAGATCCTTTATCTCGGGAAGGCGTGGAGGGAGGTATCGAGTTGAAATTAAAACTACATAAACCTATTGAAATCAGAAATTTATGTCAATGTAAAGAATTTGCATTATATTTGTTGAATGTCAATGTACTTATAATGTTAGCCGGTAATCAGATCTACAGCGTTTAAGTTAACGTAAAAAAAAAAATACGGAGTCGCCACGACAAGACGCCAGAAGCAAATGACAAGGTCGCGTCTGACGCGGTGACTTGACGGGGCGACAAGTGGCCCTGTTTGCGATGGCTCTTAAACTAACCTTAATCTTCCAGCACTGGCGCTTCAATTAGACGCGCACTCTGTGGGCTACCTGACGTACCGGGTGGGTGGGCAGGGTGGCTCGTCCATGACTTCGATATACGTCAGGGATTCTGAGAAGTATCACATCAACACGGCCCTGCAAATCGGGACGCCCCACTCGTTCATTTCGCTCAACATCATGCGGAAGTTGCCCCAACACGAGATGAAGATGCGTCTGGCGCTCAAGTGAGTCTCAGGCCCTATACTTGAGCCATCACAAAAGTGCGGACCGAGTCATAAAAGTACGAGCGAGAGTTCCGATATGCCTCTGATATGTGGGAGAGAGAGGTCTGATACAAATGTTTAAGACTCAGTTCGCACGTTTGTAATGGCTCATACTTGAGGTAAGTAACAGCTAGTTTACTTAGTTTTGAGTTTTGAGACAAGTTGGTTTGTATAAGTCATAGTGCAAGTCTTGCTTGAGCGAATTTCTGAAAATATAGTCTCAAATCTTAACCTTAATTGATCGTCAACATTTAGCTAAAATTGTCATCAAATAGAAGATTATGGTCACTAACTATTTAGGGGAGACAAAATAAAAGACTATTTTTGAAAAATCAGTTTGTGTTGAAGCTGTAAAACGTAAATTGCTGATGAGATGAAAAATCCGTGGCCGAGTTAGTAAATTAAGTGGCAATGTATAAAAAGAAGGATAAGCTAAAATAATTGTTGATCGTTACTTGAAGCTTTCTATAGAATATTTAGTTGGCGTTGTAAAAAAGACAAATGACTTTATTAGAGGCTAACTCATTTTCCCGTGGCTTAGTTATAAAATTAGAAGTTTTATCACGTGGCCAATATATAAATCTGTGGCTTGACTTATAATTTCCCATAAAATAATAAAGGGCCAATTTCTTAATTGAAAATTTCCTTAAGCAAGCCGGTGAGAACTTTGTTAGGTACATGTCATTGTGATGAAAGTGCATCATAAAACATCCCGTAGCTTACACTGCTTTACGTTGTCCGTACTTCTTTAATTCGTGTAATTGTTAGTACAAAAGGTATTAAAAAGAATATTTGACACCATGCGCATTTTTTGTTGTTGGTTGTTACAGAGTTGGCACATTCGGTGCCATAGCAGAGTATGGAGCCGAGAAAAAAGTCTCTCAGCACAGCAGCGTATCGGCCGCGGTCATGCTCGGTGTGCCAACGGGCGTGATGCTCAAACTCAAGTAATAAAATTGTTTATTTATGCTTCCTGTCATATCACTATCATAATTATTTTAAGGCTAGCAACACACACGTTTGTTATTAGGCTGAAATTGCATTGTTTACAATTTTCACAATTTATTAATATCCCACTGTCAATTGAAGAAAGGATCTGAAAAGCTATTTGCTATCCGCTTTCCTAATAATGCTGTCATAGAGAATGAAATAGTTTTTCAATAATAACAATATTAATAATATTCGAATTATTTACTTTTAATACATCCTCGTAAGGCCCAAGGCAATAATTTCAAGGCAATGTATTGCCTTGGGCCGTTGGGCAGTTGCCCAATGTGCTTAACTGAGGACAAAAAACATTTGAAGTGCTTGAGACCCACTCATATTTTGTAGAGAAAAAGAACCTCAGCTAATTCTTATTATGTTGCCCTATTAGATACATACCTAAATAGGATAAAATACCATTTTTGAATTTGTCATAAATGTCATTTTATTTTGTTCTCGAACAAGTACATTGGGTGAGCGGCTTGAGAGTCATTAAAAAGTGAAGATTAACTGATTGTTAGTTTTCGAAAAACCCATATTGTGAATGGCAGAGTTGTCTTTTACACCTGAATGTCCCACGAAGAGGCATAAATTGTCTCCTTGCCATCACTTCAGTCGCACTACCCCAAAGCAGTTTCCCCACGGAGCTCCGTTCCCAGGTGGACGTGTGCCTCCCAAACCATCGTGCTGCCAATCCACCTCTGCGAGGAGGTGATGCCTTCGCCGGTGTTCTACGCGACTTTGGTACCGGTGGTGTCTTGGCTGCTGCTAAAGAAACTGGTTCTTGACCCAATCGCGCGGGAACAACAGGACAGGGAGCGGCAGCGATCCATGGAGGCCAACTACGAGAGGTTCGACTCAACACGTTGTAATAGCACAGAATACACAATAGTACAGAGTGCTTATACTGAGTTTGTTCATTCACTTTCGATAGCGAGAGCGTTTGCAATTTGTATAGGAGTGACAAAGCGCGCCATCTGGTCGTCTCTTTGTCACTCCTATGCAAATGGCAAACGCTCTCACTATCGAGAGTGAATGAAAAAACTCAGTATACGCACTCAGGTACAGAGTGCGTATACTGAGTTTTGTCATTCACTTTAGATAGCGAGAGCGTTTGCGATTTGCATAGGAGTGACAATCTAGTTGTCTCTTTGTCACTCCTATGCAAATCGCAAACGCTCTCACTATCGAGAGTGCATGAAAAAACTCAGTATAAGCACACAGAAGATTCAGTCCGCAAAACCAATTAAAGAAAAAGTGACTCTACCAGCGATATAATTAGGTGCAATTCAGATCGCACGGCGCTAAAAAAGCTACAGTTATATTCACCTACATGTTGCCTCTCTTTCTACCGCGTAACTCGCGGGCGCGTCACTGCTCGCCCCTGCGTGAGTTCCTACTTATCAGCCACTCTGGAGTGGTCGCCGCATGTACTTACGCGTCCGATATCTAGACGCGGAGTGCGACAGGCCTGGTAATAGTAACACATAACATAACATAACACTATCACCTGCGTGTCCTGCATTGCCTGCCTGTATACGATGCGTATGACGGCATGAACCAATGAATTTTTCTTACGTACATTTGTGAAGCTATAGTAGCATATTAAATGTACGCTTTCGAAGCGAAATAGCTCTGCTAGGATGTGGTTTGACCCTGTTTTGCTACCTTTCCTTGTACAGGCGTGAGACTAAGGCCCTTTACACACTGCGACTTTTAGCCTAGGCGCACACTAGCGACACGCGACAGGCGACAGCTCGGCGACTGACGCGACGACAGGCTACGGCCGTCAATTTTCATATATTTTGTTCGAATCTCCGCACACTTGGCGTCAGAGTCGCGGAGTCGCGACGACAAGACGCCAGAAGCAAATAACAAAGTCGCATCTGACGCGGCGACTTGACGCGGCGACAAATCGCCCTGTTTGCGATGGCTCTTAGCATCGATGCAGTCGCGCGCGACACCAGCAGTAGCGCAAGTGTGTAAAAGTGGACCATTTGCGAATGGATCGATGCTGCATCGCGACAGTATCGCCACTGCATCGATGCTAAAAGTCGCAGCGTGTGAAAGGCCTAATTATGTACGTACGGTTTTATTTCAGGCTACAAGAGATGCAGAGACAGGCGCGGGCGACCATAGAACTTATGAGAGAGACTTACTCAAGAATTAGAAGCGACGAAGAAAAGAAGAAGGGACTTGTCATTCTCAGCGCCTTATACGGCAAGCTACCTCAAGGTAAATAAAAGCGGCCAAGTGCGAGCTGGACTCGACTACGTACATTTTAATTAGGTCGCTAAAATGTGTTTGGTATTGAAATACACTATAGGTTCTGTGTAAAATATTATGTTTTCGGATGAAGTGAGCGCTAGGCGAGCCGAAGTGTATCATTTGCTTTTTTACTTGACTAAATAGGTACTTGATTTTTACTAGGCAAGCGACGCCAAAAGAAAGGTTATGATTTTAGCAGTGCATTAAAATATGTAAGTATCTATTTACGTCAAAATATGCCAAGCGACGGACTACTTTACTATACATATATCAGCTTTTATAAATACTACTTGATGCGTTTAGAGCCATCGCAAAAAGGGTGACTTGTCGCCGCGTCTAGTCGCCGCGTCGACGCGACATTGTCATTTGCTTCTGGCGTCTTGACGTCGCGACGACGCCGCGACTCTGACGCCAAGTGTTCGAAGATTCGAACAAAATGTATGAAAATAGGCCGTAGCCTGTCGTCGCGTCTAGTCGCCGAACTGTCGCTGTCGCGTATCGCCTAGTGTGCGCATGACTTAGTCGTGGCAGGTATTACCCTGGGCCAGGATTCTGTAAGTGCATTACAGTTACACGGTCAGGTCACGTGACTTTTTAATTCCATCGACGCCTGGAATTAGGAATACGCGAGAGCGCGTTGACTCTCAAGATGGCGGCCGTGTTATAATAAATCTTGAATCCAGGTCTTGGATATTTACATGTTTGTGACGTCGCTGTTTCTGGTTCCCACGACACAGGGTATCCTAGTGTGGGGCCAGAAGCATTGTATATGCCTGTATGTAAAAGTTGTGTTATGTTATAGACGTATGAAAATACACAAGAAAATACATTAGCAATAAACAAACAAAGCATCTAACAAATATCTAACAAACAAAGAATCGCTCGTAGCCTGGGCTGCCTGAGTGATCTTGAACGATCACTAAGGTTAAGCAACATACGGCGCGTTCAGTCTATGGATGGGTCACCGTCTATGACTAACGCTAGTGGCATTTTTTCCGAGCGATTCCGTGCTTCGCAAGGTACGTTAAGCAGTTGGTGCCGGCTGCCGTCGATAGATGGCATGGCAGTCGTTAAGCCAAGTCAGAGGCCTTTAGAGGCGGCTTGAAAACTTCTGACAGTAAGACCAGCCACTAGTCTTACAAGCCTCCACCAATCCGGACTTGGCCCCCGTGGTGGAGTATGGCCTATACCTTCCTCAGGGAAGAGACCCGTGCCCCTCGGTGGGGACATAATGGGTTGATGATGAAACAAAGCATTACATTGCAATAAAGAATATTTTTATCTTATCTCGAGCCTAAAAACGTCGGTCAATGTGCAGTCCGGCCGGTTGACCTGCACTCTGCATATCGTCGCTTATACTTCAACAGCGCGAATATGCTTTTTACCATTAGTAGAAACCACAGAGTACATTACTAAACTTAGTTATAGACTTGAGGATAGAGAGTCGTCCCGCGCATGTTTTGCGCCAGTCAAATTCAAAATTTTCCGCTTATTTATTTTACTGTCATTTATTTCATTCTAGAAAAGAAATCATTAAGTTTATGCGTCTCCTGCAAAGTTGTCTAAATGCATGTTCGCGGTGTTGAAGTATAAGCGATGATATGCCATTGCGATGAACTGGTGATGATTATGGTTTGTCACAAATAAACATTACTTTGGACTTTAACCCGGAGGTCCAAAATAATCTTAAAATTAACGTAACAGTGGCTTATACATTTTTACCCGAATTTTTGTCGATGGTTTGGCAAGCGGAAATCCCCTTTCTCTGCCTACCCCTTTGGGATACAGGCCTGAGCTTGTTTATGTATTTATGTGTATGTAAATAAATGCATAGTTGTGGAGAATATGTAAGTTAAATCGAGTGCTTATAATATACTAAAATGGAAAATTAAATAATATTGAGTTGTTTAAGGATAAACATTTGTGGAACATTTGCAATCAATTCAATTAATAGTAAGATGTACATATTTTATCAATATTTTATTGTAGCGTAAAATTTTAATTGTTAATGTTTAGTGTATTATCCATACGACTGACGTGGCCTGGGCCAACCTCTCAACGGGTTGGCTCGGATAGATGACGATACCTCAGACAGAGAAAAGTGGAGGATCCTGGGGGAGGCATTTGCCCAGCGGTGGGACACAAACCAGTCTAACTGAAAAAAATGTATTATCCCTGTTGGCGGAGCAGATAAAATCAAAAATGTTTTTTAATACAGTTGCTCAAAAAGTAGCGTATTGCAGGGACGTATCGCGTTCGGGATGTAGGCTATTTATTACATTCTCGAGCTTTTTCTTTACCTTTTCCGAACTCGTGCGTTCGCTTTCCAAATGTCAAAATAATGTCTATTAAAAAGAAAAAACCAACCACGAAGTTTTTACTAAAAAAATGTTCATAGAAGTTTTTATGATTCATGCAAATATTTCTAAAAAGAAGCTACTAATTTGTTTCAATATCAGATTTAATGATTTGATTCAATGAGTTGGGTTAGGTTTCATTTCATTTCATCTAATTTCATTTTCAATTCATATCAATAAAAAAAATCTGTTGAAGACTTTGCTGTATGGGCGTAGTTCCCTTTGCCTACCCAGAATGGGTGAAGAAAAGAAATCTCTGCTTATATTCTTTTACGGTTGGCGCCATTTGCCAAAAATTTTCTTTGCGAGTTGCGAGTTTAGTTGAGTTTATTGTGTTTTTTTTATTTTATTAAATTACTTAATTTTTTCGCAACTGTATTAAAAATAGTTGTTCAGTACACGTGCGGAACCGTCATTGCAACTTGTTCCGACTGTCAACCCCCACCTTCGGCTGCGCCTCGGCTCGGGTAGACATTTGTCGGAACTCTTTGCAATGACAGGCTTCCCGCACTCGTCATGAAATATACTATTATACTACACCTGCTTGGAAAGTACCTTGATACTTTATCAAATTTACGGTAGAAAGTACGTCATTGCATATCGAACAAATATGCGGGGAGAAAACGCATCTGAGCGGGAGAGAAAAGTGTATGAAAATCCATTTCTGACGTGGTTTTTCTTTTTTAATTTTGGGTAAGACTATGCGCCGGTAACCTGAATATCAAAAGCCAAAAAGTTTTTACAGTGAGTTTTTATCTCCAAGTTCGTAAAATGACACTGGCCCCTAGCAACAATTTCAATATAAATTTCAATTAGTAAAGATTTCGTTTTTTATTTTCCTTGTAGGTGTAGTATAAAGCACTATGTATCACTCGAGAGAAACTGCGATTCCCGATCTCAGGTGTTTTAAAGCCCTCGCCTACGGCTCGGGCTTCAAACGACACCCTCGACGGTAATCGGTCACTTTCTCCTCTCGGTGAACAATGTACTATTCTGCGGCCGCTGGGAGTTTACGATCCTGACACAATGTCTGTTTCATATGACTAGCGATGGGAGAAAAGCAACGTTATCATTCCTTACGTTATTCTTAACTAGCTTTTGCTACTGACTCACGATTAAGTAGTTTTGTTTTTTAGACGACCTTCACTCAGTCATCTCTTGTGCCATTTTCGCAGGCATTTTAGAAGGGTCATCATCTGTTTTGTGCCGAATGGCGGTGAAGTGTTGTGGCGAGCTGTGCGACCTTTTATTTGGGCCCAGATCAGCTCAAACGCTTTGTACGGCAGTGGTACGGAGAGATCAACTTCGTATCATTAAAGGGACCGTTATTATTTTCGTTATTTTTGGTACGTCACTACAAAAAAATACGGTTGACATAACCTTGTGACAGCGTAGTAAGGATTTTACGCACGAACATTAAATATTGGTTTCTTCTTATTTCACATTTAAATAACTGTGCAAAGTATAACATTGATTGTAAGTTTCCACAGTTATATAGTTTCAATGACAATTATTTGCAAGTAGGATAAATAGGACATAAAAATATTTTAATCGAAAATTTAACGCCACTTCAAGGTTACGTCGTCCGTTCTAACATGACCTGTCAGGATCGTAAAATCCTAGCGGCCGGACGGTATTTTCTATTTCACCTATTTGTTCAGGTGCGTCATCCCACCCGTACGTATCGGAGCCGGCGGGTGACGGCGCGCCGGCCGAGTCCCCGACGAGTATGTACTCCGAGGTCATCGACGTCACCATCCCAGTGCAATGCCTCACCAAGGACTCGAGACTCGAGCTCCTTGAAGCTAGCAAGGTAATTATACTTCTCTTTGTCTTTCTCTTTACAGGGTATCCTAGTGTGGGGCCGGAAGCAATGTGTTACGTTATATTATATACTTTATTGCACACGAGACGTTGAACAGAACATCACGTAAAAAACAATATGTACAAAGGCGAGCTTATCACTGTAAGAGATTTCTTCCAGCAAACCTTAGAGAGTCGGAGCAGCGGTAAAAGAAAACCATAGCCTACTTTATGCAGAAAATAAATACACTACATAGACTAAATACACGCCAATAATAGATAATGATAAATAATGTGCGTGGCTGATACCTTGATACTTTATCAAATTTACGGTAGAAAGTACGTCATTGCATATCGAACAAATATGCGGGGAGAAAACGCATCTGAGCGGGAGAGAAAAGTGTATGAAAATCCATTTCTTACGTGGTTTTTCTTTTTTAATTTTGGGTAAGACTATGCGCCGGTAACCTAAATATCAAAAGCCAAAAAGTTTTTACATTGAGTTTTCTCCATCTCCAAGTTCGCAAAATGACACTGGCCACTAGCAACAATTTCAATATAAATTTCAATTAGTAAAGATTCGTTTTTTATTTTCCTTGTAGGTGTAGTATAAAGCACTATGTATCACTCGAGAGAAACTGCGATTCCCGATCTCAGGTGTTTTAAAGTGGATGCTTGTAAGACTAGTGGCTGGTCTTACTGTCAGAAGTGCTCAAGCCGCCCTGAGGCCTCTAACTTGGCTAAACGACTGCCATCTATCGACGGCAGCCGGCACCAACCGCTTAACGTGCCTTGCGAAGCACGGGACCGCTCTGAAAAATGCCATTAACGTTAATCACAGAACCATGCACTGAACTCGCCCTATGTTGCTTAACCTTGGTGATCGTTTAAGATCACTCTGGCGGCCGGGGCTACGAGCGATTCTAAAACCAAAATTCATGGTGTATAAATCTCCTGCCTTGTCGCCAGTCCGAGCTGCCCGGCTTCTACGACCCGTGCGTGAGCGAAGACAAGCACCTAACCATCCACTACATGTTCCACAACAACCTCCATTGCTGCACCGTGACCGATGGACAGGCCGTCGTCTTACCAAGAAACAGTAAGTGACATTAAAATATCCAACTCGCGTTCAATAATCTCAACGGTACAGTGATATCGGTAGTGAGGATATACAGGGTGGATTTTTGAGACGGGCCAGTAAGGGCAGGTACCTTAATCGTTATAGTTACAGGAAAACGTTCCTAGGAGACCATCCCCAACGTTTTAAGATATTATGAACCGCATTCACAGATTTTGGAGAAAATGTACAGTCAGCGAGAAAATGCTGAAATAAAAAAATAATAATTATATACTTTAAAAAACCATCCAATTCATGATGTCTACTTATTTTTTCTCTTAGCCATCGACAAAAGGTAAGTCTTCGGACATCATCACCCGGATGTAACGCCTGAACTATGCGCCCCTCTCAATAGCATTATAGCAGTATTTTTTTCAATGTCTTTAACACAAGTGAGTGGGAAACACCCACTTTTAGAGCGAGAAAGCTAGACGGTATTTCTAGATAAGCTTCAACAAAGGTTAACATTTTTTCTGTTTTTTGATCCCCACACGAAATAAGATCGATTGGCATAAATTTTTTTTATTTTTTATTTCCGCATTTTTTTCGCTGACTGTACATTTTCTCCAACATTTGTGAATGCAGTTCATAATATCTTAAAAAATTGGGGATGTTCTCCTAGGAAAGTTTTCCTGTAACTATAACGATATATATTAGTGTACATGCCCTTATTGACGTATATTTTGGTAATCAAAAGTTTACCCTAAGATAATGGCTGTAATGCTTAATTTATTTACCTAAAAAGATAGACATACTCCTTATCAACTGGGGAGCGAAGTGAAGGAATAATTCAACCTTACGAGGATAGCAGCAAGTATATAAATACCCAATAAATGTACGCTTCAATTTAATACTTACGCGTGTTACTTTGAATCGAGCGAGGTAATGATACTTTTTGTATATTCAATTTTGTTTTTCTGAATATAGCAAACAAACTGCCACTTAACCTCCTGACTACTGCGACAATTTTTTTTCTTAAATTGGCTTCAGAATAGGGTATTTTTGAACTAAAAATATTTTGAAAAAATTCTAATGTTAGTTAAAAAATTAAAATTAAAACGTATTTATTTATAAATTAAAGTACACAAGTAGATAATTAATATCTAAACTAAATATAAAATAATAAACTAAATGTTAAACTAAAAACTACCTAAATATATAAAAAATCGAATCTAAGCCGCTAAAACTAAATTTCTAATTCTAATTCTTTTTAAAAATTCTAATTCTGACTCTAATTTGTAATAATGTCACTAGTTGTACTTTCGCGCAAATCATTTCAAACCAAAGGAGATACTTTGTTTGTTTTATATCCTTCCATTAGTCAGGAGGTCAGGAGGTTAATGAACGTTACAAGTCAACTTAGGTGCCCATTTTAAAATCCAAATTATTTTGGAGAAAAAGGACAAAAACACTCCTAACTTCTAGACCAACGAGACAACTCAATACTCAGGGCCGATTTCTGAATTGAGTTGAGTTGAACGCTAAGTAAATACTTAAGAATAACGTGCTGTCACGCTCTTTCCTAAAGAAATTTGACGAGACAGCACTATATTTAAGTAATTACTTAGCAAAGTTCTCAATTCAGAAATTGGCCCTTAATCATTTATTGCAGCCATAAGTTTGGTAGATCTTAAATAACAGGTAATATGTATCATTCATTGTGGACCCTGTCGGGCACAGAAAAAGCCTTACAACCAAAATCCTATAAGTAAAGTGATATCTAATATCTACAAATCTTAATAATTTTACCTAAAAAAAATAGGGTCTTATAATTATATAAAATATTCTTCTTTATATTATTTATAACCAACTTAGCTTAAATACACTATACTATAATATTAAATTTATATAATACTAAGACCCTGTTTCACAATGTTCAAATAAAGTTCCAGATAAGCTATCCGCAACCAGGGCCGCCGTTTGTTCTAAATCTAAATAAATTTACCTATATTGCGTGTGTTCGTTTATGGCTTCAAAGTTAGAACAAACGGCAGCCCTGGAACATCTGGAACTTTGTTTGAACATTGTGAAACAGGGGCTTAGTCAATTCCCTTTTTTTTCTAGACCACCGGTTAAAGAACAGATCCTGAAAGCTAAAGTCCAAGCGACCGCGGTAGTGAGCGGCGCACCGACGCGGCTTCGGGGCTGCGAGATTTTTGTCATTCGCTACACCCCTCGAGACAAGAAACAAACGCGCCATCCGCTGTTAGGACGGTATTACCAGTCATATCTTTCTTTCGTACATTTATTGGTACTAGACCCGATGTTCATTTGCAATTTCTATGGCAGCTTCATGTTATGCGAGCGAACCGGGTTACTGTTTGTTTGTTTGTTCAAATTCGTTAAAGACTTAACGGACGTTTATTATTCAATGAAGTGTAACACGTTACAAATACGACACTGCTCGCTCATTTATTGGGTCCAAAATTGTGGCTGTGGCGGTCACAACGCTGATCAGAAGTGCGCCTTTAGATCGGACAGTTGTGTCAAACGTTTGGTCGTACTGTCCGCGTCAAGCCGAAAGGAGGTTAGGTTAGGTTTTTGCAGCAAAGTCGCCAGTGAAGTAAATGAGTGCAGTGCACTGATGTAAAAGTTGATTTGCTGTCGACTGTGCTATAGGTCAGTTAAGCAAAGCTGGCACGTTCAACACATTTACACGTTGCGCTTGTGTAGTGTCTGTGAATAGCGCGCGGCGTGACGTGTACTGCATGCGCATCATGAAAAGTCTGCCCGTCTCTCTTGCGCGCGGTCTAGCTTATGAGTGTGAAGGGGACAGTTATAGTTTTACTTTTACTACTGTTTATATATACAGCGTGATCTTTTTGGTATTCAACCGTATGTGCGTTTCAATGAGGGATTTTTCTGACAGCTAAGAAAAGTAGTTCCAAATGAGCCGCTTTCAGAAGAACTAAAAAAAAAACGAATGGCTGTCAAAGGAATGCAATTTTGGACCTCAGTCCAATAGCCATGTGTGATACATCATCGAATAAGTCTCAGCGAGCTGAATAAAAGTTACAGTCTGACAAGCGAGTCCTGGGACGCGATTTATTTTGGATTCTTCATATGGCCACACTCTGACTGTCAAACTTAGGTATTTCAGCTGCAAGTAGTACAGCCCAAACAGTTTGATACACGTTCTAGATTTAAACAAGAAAAACCTTTTGTTTCTATTCAACATAATTTTACCTATGTTTTAGTATATACATACGAGTAATAATGTTTTAAAACAAACATGAATTATTTCTTGTTGTAAGGTCTGTCGGATGACGAAAATTTTAAACGTCAGATCGAAGACTTAGTCAAAGAACTCAAAGATGTTGGAGAAAAAAGATATGAATCAGATTTTGATTATGGTTCAGCATTAAGAAATGTTTATAAGTTTATGTGGTACATCTTTATTATCCCTGTTTTTGGTGGAGTGGAAATGTTGGTTTTGATGTAGATAATGTTTTCGTTTTGCTTATATTTATTTATGTTTGGACAAAATTCATTGGAGGCTCCAAACTAATTAAACAAATAATCAAGTTAAGCAAAAGTATCAAGATGGTTTATGGCATATAGATGCAGGGTCATCAACTAAAAGATTTTTAAATTTCCCGCCAAAGGCTTGTGCCAGGACTCACTTGTCGCACTCTATGACGTCAACAGCCAAATGTTTGTCCTTTCGGAGTTATATTGTATTGAAAAAAAACTAACATTTTCAATTTAAAAAAAATAACATGTATACATCACACATGGCTATTGGGCTGGAGGTCCAAAACTGCATTCCTTTGACAGCCATTAGTTTTTTTTTTCTTCTGAAAACGGTTCATTAGTCAGTAGATGGCATTTTAAGAGAGGGTTTTTGTTTTTCTAATGGGAATTACCAGTTTATTCTGTGGTCTTTCCTCTTTTCTTTTGGCTCTTGCATTTGATTGTGATTGTTTCGAACTTCGAACAACTGCTACTGGTGCTAAAATCATGGAAAAAACGTTGAAGAAAAAGAAGAAGAATAGGAGAACAGAACATTCGCGTAACCACAATAGAAAGCGAATGATGTTGCTCAGTTGATCACAGATTCTTTCCAGTTGATGAAATTACAGAACAGTAATAAAGTTTTTATCTGTGGCAAGCAAACAGAAAAAAAGGTAGAGTAATGAGCGTTTTCCCTTTCTTTCTTTTTCTTAGATCCTTGAGATACACTAGATGGCGCCATTCAATTCTTCATACGAATTTGTGATTCATTGCAATCAATGTCAAAGTCAGTCCACAGATCACTAAACAAGAGAAGGAACCAGGGTTGCTATTCGGACGAGGTTTCTCGTAATAAAAATAAAAATTCAAACCCACAATCCACAGCAAAGTCTCCAAAATATCCAAAATCGCACTTATCACCAAACGATCACAGCATTTTTGTTTTTCCTTAATCAACCATCACAAATTCCACAGAACCATAGTATTATTTTTTGCTTTGACGTTTATTGTTACGGTACGGCAGCGCCACCTACGTATTCTTTTAGAACTAAATTTGACATAAGGAAAAACGCTCATTCATCCAGTAACTGACCACTGAGCGTCCGTTACCCTTTGTCACATAATTAAATTATAATTAAATTGTTGAGGATTTCTGGGATAATTATTTTCTGTTTTGGTAAAGATTTTCTTAGGTGAAATTATTTTTATTCATGTGAAAATTTATTGAAATTTAAAACTATTTTGTGACCATTGATTCCACCTTGTTTTTAATACTTTTCGCTCGAATTTGCTAATAATATAGTATAACAAGTAACCCATATATTTGTATTTATTTATCTACAACGCACCTATCTTACTAAAACCTAACTCTACTTTACACTTAAACTAGAGTCGCATTTTGAATCAAAATCATATATTTTTAAACATCCTGTATAGTGAAATTGCATAAGTGCGAGTACTGTGAACGTGCCAGCTTTAGATAACAGACCTATACTAGGTTTTTCGGCCGATGTTTCGACAGAAAACAATTACATTCATGGAAAAAACTAACCATAATTGTCTCCAATTCGTCATTGCCGGTGTGCGTAAGAATGCCACATATCACGAACTGATTGAACTTGTATTCGCGGCAATTACATGCTATGGTAACTACGATTATTAACATTGCACTGCTAAAACACAAATATAATTACAATAAATTGTCTAAAGTGGTTTCTGAATTCTAGTTTATAATATGTGATATATTTGAATTTAGTAAGAGCATAAAAAAACACCTTTGTTTGATCAAGTGATTTAAAAAATATATAGATATGAGACTTTTAGTGTAGCGGTGCAAAATGTGAAAAAAAAAACTGTTGTTATTTCCATGTAGGTTTATCATACGAAATTGTTTATGTACTTCCGAAGACGCTTCTTTATTAAAGCCTTATTAAAGTTACGGGGGCGGACGAATCATTGCAATAAAATAATGTTATGTCGGACTGGGCCACGTAGTAAAGGTTAGAGATGGCGAATACGCTTAGCCTTACATGGTTTAAACGATTATAGTAGAGTTCTCTTGGAATTATGAAGTGTTTGATTGCTATTATGTAGGGTGGTGTTTGTGTTGATTGGCCGGTAATGAGTCGGGATTTGTTGATTATTCTTAGATTGTTGATCCACGCCTTATCGACAAGCAATTAATATACTTACCGTAATATTGTTATTTTAAAATAATATACCTATTTTATAGTTTGACAGAGTCGTACTGTTGTTTAATCGGTACCCTTTTATATAGCGGTATATTTTATTTGTATATTTTTGTATATACATACACTGCTGGGCAGTAATTTTGACTCAAACCATTGCAACCATATTTTTATTAATTCTATTAGTTATTATTAAGGCACGATCACGTTGCTAACTGGTAGGGATAAACTTAGTTTGAGTCGATATTATTGCTCGTTATTATGCATTTTTAGTTATATTTTGAAATGTTTGAGTGATGGTTCCATCTTGTTTATTGTTGTAGGTAGTTGAATACCTAATAAATTACTATATTTTAAAGTATAATTGAACTTTGTATTAGCGTCGCAGAAAGTGGTTATAACAAAAAAATAAATTAAATAACGTTGCTAGTTATTTATTGTATTATCATTATGAGACCAGTCTTATGGAAACTGACACTGAGTTATTGGTGTCAAGTGTAACAATATAATGGTACACATAAATAAATATAAACATTTACATACAGGCACATACATTGCTTCTGGCCCCACACTAGGATACCCTGTGTCGTGGGCACCAGAAACAGCGACGTCACAAACATGTAAACATCCAAGACGTACGTTGCTTGGCAAGATAAAATATTTATAGTGGACCACCCTTATTAGGCCGTAAGTTGATCCGGACTAAAAGTTTACAGTATGAAAAATAGATCACCTATTCTTAGACCTACCGAATATACTTATAAATTTCATCAAAATCGGCCAAGCCGTTTCGGAAGAGTATGCGCACTGACATGGTGACACGAGAATTTTAGAATATTACATAAACCACATAAATAGTCAATACCATAGTACAGTACTGTAACGCAGTAGTAGCGCACTACTTTATTAAAAAGATGCTTCTAGGCAAATCATAATCATCATCATTATCATTCAGCCACAAGAAGTCCACTGCTGGACATAGGCCTCCTCCATGGATTTCCAAAAAGGCAAATAATACTATTTTATTATATATTTTTTCAAGAAGAGACGCCTAGCCTAGCTAGCGCTCGACTGACATCTCTAACAAAAACGTAGCGACTCTCTTTCAGTCATTTAAATTCATACAAGACGGCTGTGCCAGCCAGTTACTATAAAGAGGAATCGCTACAGTACAACTGGCGGCCTAAAAGTAATTTGTTCCAGACAATCATTG
Organism: Yponomeuta plumbellus; assembly: GCA_947310845.1. Lineage (NCBI taxonomy): Eukaryota > Metazoa > Arthropoda > Insecta > Lepidoptera > Yponomeutidae > Yponomeuta > Yponomeuta plumbellus. Next base: position 20,174,038 of record OX371191.1, on the reverse strand, counting down.
ACGGAAAAAATAGAGGAGCTAATGACGGGTAGTCTGCCGACTTGCCAGAGTGCTGTAAAGTTGTGCCGATTTCAATCCTTGAAATCTGTGACATGATTACTCAATCTGAACTGATTTAGATGAAAGTCGCGGGGAACAACGTAGAACAACGTAACAATTTGATAACAAACCCTGCCACACGCGATTTTGATAATCATCATCATCATCAACCCATTATGTCCCCACCAAGGGGCATGGGTCTCTTCCCTGAGGAAGGTATAGGCCAAGATTTTGATAATATTAACTCACATTTATTGAGTTCGTGAATCCGATGGATACTACTAACTTATTTAATTTAATCAACATAATAATTTGTAACCCATGTCAATCTGGCTAACAGTGCAGATAAAATTTACTTTCCAGATTGCATTAATGCCCAATAAGCATTTTTGTGTGTACGTTATAAGTACGTAATAAAAAAGCTATGTCAACAGTCCCCATGGGACCAGAGATCATGATTCCGCTTATGCGTATGTCACTAAAAATTGTGACCTTTGACCTCGGATAAAAAACATATCCGAGGTCAAACGGTACAATTTTTAGTTTTTTTTTTGATAACTCTGAAACGGTAAGTGCTGCCGGAAAAATATATTGCAGCAAGATCTTAAACATTTCTACAAAAAAGTTATCTACTTTACGTTTTCCAGCTTGTTGGCAATTAATGCGAACTCAGCACTTTATTTCGTCTATTTTGATTGGTCTATGATTTTCATTCCATTGAATTGCAATAGGATTACAATGCTAAATGCTCTTTCATAGTTAGTTGGCCAGCTACTTCATTATGGATTGAACCGTCGAGTCATCGAGGATGACGCCATTGAGCTAGATAACTCAAACCCAGATAACTCAAATGTAGTAAAAATTTTAAAAACCTTAAAATATGAGGCAGCGTTCCAGGCTGTCGGTTTCGTTATGCAATCCTCAATTTCATGGGCGACAGAGGCACAAAATACGATGACGCAGATGGTTGGGTTAGCTCCTATGAATAAAAAACCATAGAAGTATTTTTTCCTCCGAAATTCACACTAAAGTAGGGCCCCAGTCTTCTTCAGTCAGTCACCAGTCTTTAGTCTTTACCAATGAAATGAGTGCAAGATGCGCTGCAGAGTATTCACTCTGTGACTGGTTCAATCGGTGCATCATGCGTGATATCAATATAGTGACAGCATAATTATGGTTGCTTGGTATCTTTTTCTTTCTTTCTTTCTTATCTAATATATAAAATTATCGTGCCACAATGTTAGTGCGCATACTCCTCCGAAACGGCTTGACCGATTTCGATAAAATTTTACATGTATATTCAGTAGGTTTCAGAATAGGTTGTTATCTATATTTCACACCTCTATCTGGCAAAACAACGTTTGCCGAGTCACCTAGTCTTTATATAAAAATGTGAAACCATTCACTTCTTTGATTCATGACCCGACGAAACAAGTCGCGGGTGGTGGTATGACGGATTCAGGTATATAGGTATTTTGCCGAGTTAAGTAATAAATGGTCATCCCACCATTGAACGTGGGGTCATTTTATAGCCCAAGATGTCTGTTAAAGAAATAGTACCTGGGTGACCGAGCTTTGCTCGGTACTTTTTTTGTAATATAAAATTAAAATAATCCTTTTTCAACAAAAAAAGAACTTGGAAAAAAAACATCATGGCTCGAACCGGGTCTCATGAAATCGGCCCGAAACGGGTCGCCCGTTTCCCCGTCAGAACTATCCCAACCTTGGAGGTGGACGCGAAATTTACCTCTGTATGTTATTATCATCATCATCATCATCAGGCTATATTAGTCCACTGCTGGACATAGCCCTCCCCTATGTTATTATAGCAAATTTCAATTGTAACCTAGTTAGATCAATTATACGCCCGCGAAAGCATGTGCCTACAAAATTTCGTGAAAATCGTTGGAGCCGTTTCCGAGATTCTGATTATGTATAAATATATACGAGGGGCGGCTGAAAAATTTTGAGCCTAAGTACTTCTAAGAATCACTAATGACTCGCAATGTGCATCACTAATTGCGCGTATTCTCAGTAGTATAAATACCAAGTTTCATGTCATTCTCATCATTACGCTTCTAGTAATTGAACATTAAACAACACCATGTCTGAGTCATCCGCGCTTTGCACGAAATTGGAGTACAGAGCTGTCATAAAATTCCTCACCAAGAAGAACAAAACGCCGACAAAAATATTTGAAGAAATGTCTGCAGTTTATGGGGATTCTGCACCTTCATTTGCCACCGTAAAACGTTGGACACGTGAATTCAAACACGGCAGGGAGTCGCTCGAAGATGATCCCAGGTCAGGACGTCCAAACACCGCCGTTACCGAAGAAAATATTGAAAAAGTGAAAAACCTTGTTCTCGAAGATCTTCGAATCAAGATGTGGCAGATAGCTGAATCCATAGGCATCAGCAAGGAGCGAATTGGTGACATTTTGCACAATCATTTGCACATGAAAAAGGTGTGCGCGCGATGGGTGCCAAAAATGCTCACGCCACTGGACAGGCAGCGTCGAGTCACAACTTCAAAGGAGTTTTTGGACATCTGTGGCGATAATCCTGACGATGTTTTTTCTCGCCTCGTCACTGTCGATGAAACATGGATCCGGCAGTACGATCCGGAGTCAAAACAAGAGTCAATGCAATGGATAGCAAAGGGAGAAAAGCCGCCACGGAAATTCAAAGTGGAAAGATCGGCTTCCAAGCTCATGGCCACTGTTTTTTGGGATTGCGAAGGAATTTTGTTCATCGACTACCTTCCCAAAAATACTACAATGAACGGAGACTATTACGCCGTATTGTTGACAAAAGTCCGTCAAGTGGTTGTCGAGAAAAGGAGAGGCAAACTGGCGAAAGGAGTCCTGTTTTTGCAGGACAATGCGCCCGTGCACACTGCCCGAGTTGCGAGACGTGCCCTCGCCGAAACAGGATTTGAAGAAATCAACCACCCACCCTACAGTCCAGACCTGGCTCCTAGTGATTATTTCCTTTTTTCAAATTTGAAAACCTCCGAGGACGAAGATTTTCCAGTGACGAAGAAATGAAGGCGGCCGTAAACGAGCATTTTGAAGGCAAAGACGGCGAATATTTTTTTACCGGGTTAAAAGCTCTTTTAAACAAATGTAAGAAGTGTAAAGAAATAGAGGGAGATTACATTGAAAAATAATTTTTTTATACATTTCTATCAGCATTTTTAATACCTTAGGCTCAAAACTTTTCAGCCGCCCCTCGTATATATACAAGAATTGCTCGTTTAAAGAGATTAGATAGATATTTAAGTAAAAAAAAAACAATTACTCGTTAGGTCAATGTGCACCCCACTGGGTGTGAACACCCATTTCATACCCAACATATGGTAGAGCCGAAAGGGTTATGATTTTATCAGTGCAGTGGTTGTATTTACATAGAATATATAGAATCCTTGCCTCACAAAACCGACTCTCACTTTGCCAGTTCTCTTTAACTCGTATCTTCACTTCACTTCAAAGCTACAGCTCTGACATGCAAGGGTGTTTGTATTTATACGTATTTCAGATAAACGTCTATCACTAGTTCAACCAAGTGAACTAGTGAAAATGATTTTCTCAATAGTTCAGTCACTACACTATATTAACTGAACTAGTAGGGAATAGAGGTGATTACGTGATGATGTGTCAGTCAATACATCGATTCGATTCAAACTTATTGCTTCCAGGGTTAAAGTGTTGTCGGTAAAGGACTAATTAAAATTATTTTGACCATTACGAAACTAGGTGAATTATTTTCTAAATTTATTTTCGGTTAATCTTACAATTATTATTTACAAGTAGCTATGTTTATTCTACATCGAGTTCTACTTAATGTTCGTAATACTTAGGATTAATTTTAACTCCTGCTTAGTTTCCAGAACTAAATGAAAGGCAACGTATTGTGGCTAAATTTGCCAATCAGGCAACCTTGTATTGATACGGCACCCTCTGTGAGAGAGTCAGACCTTCTTGCGTATTTTTGTCAGACATTTTTATCTTCATAACTGTAATCGTTATTTGCATAGAACCCTCGCCTCACAAAACCGAATCGCACTTTGCCAGTTCTCTTTAACTCGTATTCACTTCACTTCAAAGCTACAGCTTTGTCGTGCCTGCCTACTGCGTATTGTAGCTCTACGCGAGAAGGATTGTGATCGCGATTTCCCACGAGCATTGATAGTTACGTCAAATTAAGCCTACGATGGCTATTTTTTCTATTGGTTTTAGCACAATACATTTAACGGGCTAATGAGAGCGGCCATGGAGTGGACGGGGACGACACATGACTATTATTTATCACGTTGACGATGAAAACTTCCTGTTTCCCCGGCATAATGCTCTTCAAGCCTAATGGGCAGGCTAACTGACAGGTGACTCTTTTCTCTTTGTGTTCCTTGATTGCGATCGAGCGAAGGGCAAGCGCAGCCGGATGCACTCTCGTTTTGAGGCGTAAAGTCGGATTTCTCGCGTGGTTCTCTTTTTTTTGATAGCGAATTACATTAATTTTGGGGTGGTTTGGGTGGTGAATAGTAAAAGGTTATTTTTAAACTTCCCTTGACATTAGCTTTCGAATAGAATTGAAGGGCACATTTTTGTAATTTTTTTAAACCAAACCCTTCAATTAGTTTCATATTTTGGAAAAGGCAGAAATCGAACTATTAGTAGCCAGCCAGAGCGTTGTTTGCGTGCCGTGGGTCCACGAGGCATTTTTTTCGTAAATTTTGACCCGACCCCGTAGATTCTAATAATATCCGCGAATTTTTTGAAACAAGATTTCTGAATTTTATCGTTATGAGCGTAATAAGCGAATTTAGTTATCTAATACCATGCAGCAGATTTAGTTACAAATATGAGGACCAATCAGTATGATCCAAGAAGTCTTGAATCACCAAGTTCGGTACAATACGAATAATCTACGAAAATCTAGCGATCTACGAAAAGTCGCGGAACACATGAGGGTGATTTACAAAGCTTTTGGGGTTCTGCCACTCTTGCCTTTCGCTTTGGACACCCTGTACAATTGTTCATGCTGTAACTTCCAGTGTGCTTAAAATAGAATTATTAACAACATTCCATTGCTGACACATTGTGTGATAAAACGTGGGCTCCATCATAATTAATTATTTGATTCCAACTCGCTTTACGAGCGGTGCTTCTGCCAATTTCGTCGTACTCAACATAACATTATAATAAGCGATAAAAATTTACAATAGCTAAATATAACAGGTGCATAGACGTTATAAGTACCCAAAGGTGGTTGAATCCAATTAATCGGTTTGCGTTATGACCTTGAAAATAACGATTAGCAGCTTTGAGCAGGTTGAACAGATTAGCCCACCAAAAATTCTGAGGTAGTACAGTTTGAGCACCCGCCTAGATAGCACCTGGCCTAGTCCAGATTCAGCACCTATTGATATTTTGGCAGGTGCTGTTAGTGAATTCAAATGTATTTATTCTGCCAAAAATATCAATAGGTGCTGAATCTGGACTAGGCCAGGTGCTATTTGTGCAGGTGCTTTAGGTGGTTGCTCAAACTGAATTACCTCAAAATTCTACAGGTTAAAGAGATCTCGCCATACTAATCACTATGATTTCCAAGTTACATTATATTTGTCTATTTGTATTCGCAAGGGCAACGTCCCTTATATTAGGTCTTTACCTATGAAATTGCCGTTTTGTATGAAAAAATTTAAAGGAATTTTTTTCATGTATTTTTTATTGTATTAATCGAAGTAATCACCCATGCAATCAATGCATCTTTGCCAATGCAGTGGCAGTTTATTGATGCCCTTCTTAAAGAAATCAGCTGGACGGGAGGCAACAAATTCTTCAAAGGCATTTTGTACTGCCTCTCGGGTATTGATTTTTTTTCCCGCCAAGAAGTTATCCAAATTCTGAAAAAAGTAGTAGTCTGTAGGCGCAAGGTCTGGTGAGTAGGGCGTATGACGGAGAGATTCCAACCCCAGTTCTTGCAACTTGGAGACCGTCTGCTGTGCAATATGAGGTGGCGCGTTGTCGTGCAGGAGCAGCGGAGACGAGCGATTAACCAATTCTGGTTGGAGATGTGCCAGCTTCTCCATCATTGTGTTCAGTTTTTCACAGTACACATCTGCAGTAATGCTTACCCCGTTTGGTAAGAAGCTGTGATGAATCGCACCGGCGCTAGACCACCAAACAGTGACCATCAATTTTCTAGGGGTGAGTTTTCGTTTAGGGCATTGTTTAGGTGTTGAACCAGGATCCAACCAACTTGCTGAGCACTTGCGGTTATCAAACAGAAATACAGCGAGCAAACCAATAACAGGTGGTGTGTTAGCTTGTAGTGTTAGCTCCGTAAACGTCGTTGATGTTGCGTGCCGCTTGTGCCGCGTTGCTGCTACAACGGTACTCATATTCCATAATTAGTCGAATTTTTTACGTATCCATGATGACGAAAAAGATGGAAATGTAACACTAATCAATAAACAAATGACTACTTTTGGAAAAAGAATTCCATGTTCTTAAAATAAAATTCATTTGAAATTGGAATTCTTAGCCAAATAAAAATTATTTTGATTTGAAATGGCCAGTACTGCAGAACGGCAATTTCATAGGTAAAGACTTATTATTACGTAACTTTCCACTACATCGGGTTGAGTCAAAATACTCAAAATAAATCAAAATACATACATGCGATAAATGATATTGTCCGGAGAGCGCTGATCTCGGCTGATGTCCCTGCGGTTCGTGAACCACCGGGGCTGTGCCGCAGTGATGGTAAGCGTCCAGACGGTCTCACCATGGTGCCGTGGGAGAAGGGCCGGAGCCTTTTGTAGGACGGTACGTGTGTGTGTACTTTTGCGCCTTCCAATGTAGGTTTGACAGCTGCTTCTGCGGGGACCGCTGCTGAGGCAGCTGCTAAACTGAAGGTCAGAAAGTACAGCCAGCTGTTACAAAATTATTTGTTCGTTCCACTGGCTGTAGAAACGATGGGAGTTTGCGGGGGTGACGGAAGAGGTTTCGTTAGGGTAATCGGTCGACGCCTGAGGGGTCGTGGGTATGATCACCGTTCCGGGGTATACCTGAGGCAAAGAGTTTCTCTGGCGGTGCAGCGGGGGAACGCTGCTAGCGTCATGGGAACTTTTGGATCGGGTGTGTCCCGGGGCGGTATTTTTCATTGACCTGTTACTGTCAGTGTTTTAGTTTGCCTGATGTTTGTTGTTATTTTGGATGAAGCTTTATGTGAATTTTGATTGTATTTGTAATGTTTTTTTTAAAATATGAAATAAACCATTGGATTACAAATGTATATGATAGTTCGGAGTAGGGGAATGACATACCTACTAGGAAAAAAGTACCAGAATGTAACAGTGTAACATAAGGTAGTGTGACATACCGGGAACAAAGGGGCTAAATCAGACAACTCCATACAGTGGAGTACTTGCGTAATTGCACCCCAGGTTAGCTGTGAAGGAAGTCTGTGAGGAAACAGCGCCTAATTGCCATATAAAGACAAATTTTAATAAATAACCATACCGAAATTTCTGTTAATTTAATTACATACATATAAATTATGAAAGTTACATGACTTATAATTGCGATTACAAGACTAATTGGCAGTATTTTACTTATTTGTTGCTTAGTATTAGTAGTAACTCAACGTTGGAAATATGTTTCTAATGATCAAGGTTGGATCAACAAATTCTCACCTACGGGTAAGACAATGTTGTAGGTGAAGTACCTAACCGAGGTACACATTTATGAACGAGCATGTGTGTGCAATCTCGTTACGACAATGGGACGGCTAGGAAAAACCTCTAAACGAACTCTTAACCGTGCAATCAGCAAGAATGATAGCCTTCAGTTTCTGGAGTATTCTTTGTCGTACGGATGACTTGGCGTAAGTCGATGGGTGGCTATCCAAAGTGCCTATTATTAGGCATCGACTTTGGTCGATAAACATGGTATCATTGCTCCATTGTTCGGCGACCACCAACCGCAGGCTCGTTGTCTTCATCAAAGGTTTTTAATGTACATCTCGATCGTAAAGCTAATGTGCAGAGGCTTCAAGAGTAAATAGTCTCGGCGCTGGTCCCAATTTGCTAAGAGTGCACGAGTATTTTTTCAGCACAATTTTCCTGTCGGGAATTCCAACTGCTCTTCTCACTTTGTTCAAGGCTTGAGTTGGGAACGTCGGAACGTTACACTGCTTTATTTATTATGAGTAGGTATTGTGACGATTGTTTGATATCAAAACCATTGTTATTTCATCCAATGAAAATTTCGAAATGTTGATAAGCTTGCGTACTCTGTTTACTCCGTACACGCTGAATTTTGTATCTTAACCACAAAGGGTTTCTTTAGTCATTTGTTTCTGCAATTAGCGGATCCTAATGGGTAATCAAAACCTTTCCGTCCAACCACACCGAGGACAGTTTCTTCAGAAGTTTCAGACAAACGGACTAATCCGTAATAGTTCTTCCACGCAACAGAATCACACAAGTACACCACAAACATTGAAATACACTCAAACTGAGGCCTTGTACAAATCACAGCCTCTGCGATTCGAACTCACGACCACCGTTTCGGTTGTCAACAAGCGTGTTAACCGCAAAACCGACAAGGCAGTCAGCAGCGCCGTATGGAAACTATTGTAGTGGGTAGTGTATAGGCAATGGTAGTTGGGTTGGTGGTTGAGGCTGGTGCGTGCCTCGCGGGGTGCGCGGGCGCGGGCGTGTGATAAAGTGACCCCCGCGCGCCGCGGCCTTCAGTCCAGCCCGCTGCCGCCGCAGTAGACGCCCGCAGCTCGCAGTAGCCGCTCACTCCGCCGCTGAGCTCCCGACGTTGCACACGCGAGTGACCGCAGTTAGCGTTGCGCGCCCTTTCTCTCACGCGCTGTGATCGTGTCGCGGTAACTGAATGCAAAACCGGACTACTCTCTTAAGCCGAGACGCACAGGAATCCACACCCGTTCGGACCCATTCTATTCGTATTTCGACAGGTGAGTCTTAGATTGTATAATTCGTGTGTGACTTTTTCTTGAACAGCTTTGCGAATTTGAATTTTTACGCCGAAGAAGTGATCGGCGGCTGTTGGGCTCGCCGTCGTGGCTGAACTATACTTTCAGTTCGAGAGTTCCTGTTGACGACGAACGCCCATTTTCTGTCTTTATCCGCCTTCACTAAAATTTGCGAAATATATTTTATTGTTTAGAACTGTTTGTCAAAGTAAGGGTTAAGGAAGATGTTTGTAAATATTGATTCTTCAGTGGAGCTGGTGGGTAGGTGGAGTGGAAACATGACGCGGGAACTGCTCTTGCGCCGCCGCCCGCCGGTTCAGGATTGAGCGGCCAGAAGAACCCTTTGCACAATACGCATACGCATTGAATAAGTTAGAATTTCAGTGGTTAGAACATACATTTGCGATGTGCCGATCCTAAAATTTCAGTTACGCCACATAAAAAGTAAATCAGCACTTACTATTAAACATGTTTCGCGTCGGACGGCTGGCAAGGCAAATAGTTGAGCAATATTAAAAAAAACAGCATGTTACACACAATCAATAAAGCCGTGTTGCCGTTAAAGTCTTGATAGTTTTTTTTTGTCTATATTTAAATAACGCAATATGCCCATATTTAATGAAAATTCGCTGCCTACTATTACGTCAGACAAAACTCTAATAAATAATAAGGAAAATTGTACAATGCCAAGTTGTAGAATGTAGTAGCATCTCAAGAGATCGATTCGTTGTAGAAGCGTTCGTTCTTATTTTATTCTTTATTTCCAAACTAATTCTAATTCAACCTAATTCAATAGGGAGATACTATTATCATTGTTTTTACCCTAATACACATACAAAAGGGGTGTGTAAACGTTTAGTATTTATAACAGCTTTGTACATGATAATATCTAATTGAGAACTAATGATGTTTGGTCGCTCCCTAAACTCGTAACAAGCGAAAGCTTGTGCAACTGCTACCCGTATTTCTCGTGAACAACTCAAGCCAAGCCCAAGTTTTACACTTACCATAATCTGACTATGATGTCTTTAGGGTGCCGTAACCCCCTATTCCATTCTTTGTTAAGTATAGAAAGGTCTATCCTTTGCCTAAAGTAAGGCATAAGAGCGTTAAAAAATATATATTCAGTGAAATTACGAATGTTTTAGTATTTTTTGGTATCTTGCACTATAGTCACGATAAAACGTGTAAAATAATAGTGTTGGGAAGTATAAAAATTAAGATTCTTCTAACATCATCAAAGTTCGTAAATCATTTATTTTCGTGACAGTTCAGACTCAGACCATATGAATTCTGAAAACAATACTCAATTAAAAATGTTACTTTGTGCGCGGTAGAAGGATGCCTTAAGGAAGTATTCTTAAGGGGCCGCATAAAGCCGCCTCTCTCAAACACTAATGCCTTGTTTTCCTTGATCAATCATTTTATAAACGATATATTATTATAGATTCTAGACTACATAATTGGGAAAACTATTTTAGACAAAATGACAAAATTCATTAACTACAGGTTGACAGGATTTAAAACACAAAGCAAACCCATTTTTATTTTTTGCGAGTTATTGATTTGAATTTATACTGTTGTGGTAACTGACATTATAATATTTAAGAATTTTTGCTATTGGAAATTGTTAACTCATTGCAGGTAATTCGATTTCACCCACATCCGTTTCATACGGGGAAACGTTGCAAACATTTTTACATTTATAGCGGAAACCTGTAAAATGCCTTCTTTTTTGGCATAAAGTTCTTGGTCCTATAAACTGGACCGTGATAGGTACGCAGCAACATTCAAACCCACTATACATAACTAGCGAATCAAACGCATTTTTAACATAACATAACATAATATTTACATACAGACACAGGTACATTGTTTCTGGCCCCACACTAGGATACCCTAGTGTCGTGGGAACCAGAAACAGCGACGTCTCAAACATGTAAACATCCAAGACCTGGGTTTCTTTTTTTTTTGACCCCAGCCGTTATTCGAACCCGGGAGCTCTCGCATGGTAGATGCACTAATCACTGCGCCACAGAGGTCGTTTTTATGTTGGTATTAGCAAGAAGTATTTAATATTCTTTGGTAGCTATTAGGCTGTGTTGTTCAATAAATTTTTTTTACATGTGTTTACTGTTACAGTGATTACAATTAACACAACAACGATTACCATCTAACACATGACCAACGTTATTTTCGCAAGTTCCGTATTGTGGTTTCGAATGTCAGATTGCTATCCTACTATTATCGATATTTCTAATCCTCACTTAGTTACCGGATTACCAATTAAAGTATTTTTCATTATTTAATGAATGACCAATTAGCTGTATTAGTGAAGGACCTGGTTTATAGTACCCAAAACCAGCGTGCTCGCATGCAAGATGAAGAGGTTTGTTAGGTATCGTGTCATTTTGTAGGTACACCCTGCTCCCTGATCCCGTTTTTCAAATTTCTCTCAGCAATTTTCCATCGTAAGGTTGTCTGGAAGGAATTACTTTTAGTAATAAGGCCGCCATTGTACCACGAACCTTTGTAAATATTTTGTGTTTCTTTTTGTTTTTTCTAGTGTGCAATAAAGAATATTCTATCTATCTATTTATCTCTGTAGACCCATTTGGACATTAATGTTTATTTGGTAAACACAGGCGTAAATTACTCGGACAAAAATACTATATTCACAGCGCCCTTTTATCTTGTAGTTATTTTTTAATATTTTCATGGTAATTTTCACATAAAAGCTGTTGAACTAGCGTTTCTTAGGGCTGATTTTTTTGTTGAACCTATAAATAAAGAAAATAATAAAATTACGAATTAGTAGGTACTTAAGGGTGATTCTCAGAAAACTGCTCAAATTGAATAATTTCTTTGGCGCACTTTTTTTATATTAACTGAATAAAAAGTAACATAGGTATATTGTGGGTTTATTAGCCCCTGAAGATTGTATTGTAACATATTTGTAGGTTTTGGTGGCAACTACTACAATATAGTGTAACTTACGTACTTATGTTACTTTTTATTGAGTTAATATGAAAAAAAATGCACCAAAGAAATTATGCAGTTCTGAGAATCACCCTTAAGATATATTAATTTTGTTATCCTATAATGTAAATATAGTTAAATAGGTTTTCTGTCGCTTGGAATTATATTCGAATGCTATAGTAACGCGTCGATCAATATCTCATTCATTCGGATGAGTAGACTACCCCCGGTTTTTCGTACACTAACAAGCTGTCAATCTACTGTTAAGAGCTGTCAGTTGGCCAAAGTGCATATGAAAAAAACGTTTGACAGCTGCTGTTTACAGCAGATTAGCAGATTGTTAGCGTACGATAAACCGGGGGTTAGTCCCTAAGCTAAAAACAAACCAACATATTTTACACCTATACATAATACATTATTATACATTCACTGCAAATGTAAAATAAATTAAGAGCGGTTAAGTTGAAACAGTGTCAGTTGATAGATGCGTGGACGCGTGAATTCAGTATCTGAAAGTCAAATAAAATACTAAATACATACGTCAACCGTGTAAAAATTTATTCTTAACAACATGGAGCAGTTGTCTAAACAAAACGTTTATCTTCATGGTCTTGAGTCTCGACTTTGCTGATGCATTCCCGGTGCACAAATGCGAGTAGCCTGGCCCGCTTATGCTCGAATCACGGAGAGAACGCGCCGGTGACACTCAGATTGCAACTTTTTAATTTTCTGATAGCATCTCAACGTATTTTTTGTTCCTCTTTTTTTTGGTAGCATTTTCAAAATAATTAAAATTGCTAGTTAGTTTTACTTTTCTTTAAGTAAAAATTCACGTTTTCAACTTAATTTAAAATAAAAAAAATTCAGTCGCGTTTTCGTTAGAAGTAACTTCTTTCTGTTTGTTACATTTTATTGCACAATCATCAACCCATTGTGTCCCCACCGATAGGCACGGGTCTCTTACCTGAGGAAGGTATAGGCCATACTCCACCACGGGGGCCAAGTCCGGATTGGTGCACAATAAAAAGACACAAATAACAAATAAATAAGTTGTAAACGGACACAGATTGTATAGTAGGTTTCCACAATCAATAGAAAATTAATTGTTGCTCATTATGTTAACGTTCCTTTCGTTGCAAACAAGGTTCACAACCGTTATTGCTAGCTTCTTTTTATTTTCGCTACGATTAAAGTACCACCCCCGTTCTACAAATTTACTTACCTACTGGATTTATAGTCGTATGGTCAGTCTATAAAAGAGATTCTATAGGGTTGTTAGTTTAATCAACATGTCAGTTGAGTACCACTTTAGTGTAATTTTGTATTCATTACGCCCGACTTTGAAAAAGGGACGCTTGTGCCTCTCAGTCTGTTTGTCTCTGACATCATAGTTTCCAAGCGGATATGCGAAGTGGATTTTTAATTAGTGGATTTGGTTTATCAAAACTATAATATGTAATGGTTAATGTAGGCGTATTATTATTTATGTAAGTTTGTATACTAATATTTTTTTTCTCCTTTCCTTTAGAATTTTCCCATCCTAGGGTTGTCAGGAAGAACTTGCTATTAGCAATAAGTAATTGTATACTGTTACTTTGTAAGTAATTTATGTTGCGTTTTCCTCGTGTACAATAAAGAATATTCTTATCTTATCTTAACCCCAGCTAATCTGAGACACTTCATCATCAACCCATTATGTCCCCACCGAGGGGCACGGGTCTCTTCTAAGGAAGGTATAGGCCATACTCTACCACAGGGGCCGAGTCCAGATTGGTGGAGGCTTGTAAGACTAGTGCTGGCTAGTAGTTTAAGCTGGTCTTACTGTCAGAAGTTTTCAAGCCGCCTCTAAGGCCTCTGACTTACACTGAGACACTTACAACTATAAAATTACAGCATTGCTTCTAGAGGTGATTCCGCTAATAGTCTCCTCAAATGCATTCATTTTAATTGCATTTGAAGAGTGAGTGTTTAAGACTCGTCTTGTAATTAACACCGCTACTGTAGTATTT